>JAILYA010000089.1:0-1257147 GCA_021437795.1 Rhodamnia rubescens
GGTCTTTCTCTCTCATCCGTTTACCATTTACCATCTTTCCATGTAATCGTCGTTAGTTCCCTTACCGGAGATTTGAACCGCCCGTGACATTTACCTCTACTCGTTGTCTTTCAGATCTCGAGGACCGGATGATGATTGGTGGAGGGCATGAGTCAAATGGGCTGTACTACCTAAACAAGGATCTTATTGCTATCATTGCTCGTAAAAGCACAACCCTCGATCTCTTTCGGATGCATTGTCGTATGGGTCATGCACCGTCCGACATACTTCGCCATTTCTTTCCTATTTCAAAGTCCATGAGTCATATCCAAAGGTGATGCCTGTCAATTTGGCAAACATCATCGAAAGTGTCTTTTCCTTCTCGTGTCCGTAGTCGTGTGTCAAGTCCTTTTGAGTTGGTACATTCTCGATGTTGGGGGACCGTGTCGTGTCAAAGATATGTCTCGGTTACGTGTACTTTGTTACATTTGTGGATGATTATTCCCGTGTAACGTGGTTATATTTAATAAAAGATAGAACCAAGTTTTTCCTGTTTTCGTATGTTTTACTTTGAGATTCTCAATCAGTCAATGCCTCAATTAAATGTCTGCGTTCCGATAATGCCAAAGAATATATGGCTAGTTCCTCCGGTTTTCAATCATTTCTTACATCTCATGGAATTCTCGCATCGACATCTTGTTCTTATACCCCCCAGCCAGAATGGGGATACAGAACCAAAAAATCGACATCTCTTAGATGTTGCTCGTTGTCTACTTTTTCATATGAACCTTCCCAAAATGTTCGGGGGCATACTATTCTTACAAAGATGTTATATCATAAATCGTCTTCCATCCTCTCGTGCTTCATGAGGGTATACCTTTTCTACTCTCCATCCAACTAGTCCACTTTTTTCTTTACCACTTCGTGTGTTTCGATGTGTATGTTTTGTGCATCGTCTTGGTCCTGGTCATGATAAGCTTGATCCACGGTCAAAAAGTGTGTGTTTCTTGGGTACTCTCGAACTCGTAAAGGGTACAAGTGCTATAGTCCGGTTAGTCGGAGGTTGTATGTCTCGGCAGATGTAACCTTTTTCGAGGACCGCCATATTACTCCTCTATCGACCAACGGGTGACTCCTTCGAAGATGTTTTGTCCTCGGCCATGACTCCGCTACCGCCTATCCTCTTGATGGGAGTGCCCAAGTCGTCACCCGATTTTCGTTTTTCGACCAAACCTATCAACGGCGTCGTTCGTTCAACGTGAGGTAGTAGCCGCCGTCCGCATTGGACATGCATGCTTCTCCACCAATTGATGTCCAGACCTCCGATCCTCCCGTTTCTTCCGAGCGTGATTCTACTACAGATATTCCCATTGCATTGCGCAAAGGTACGCTGTTCTTGTGTCGGCCAACCCAATTCTCGATTTGCTCCCTATACTGGTTTGTCTAGTCATACACATACCCGTTACCCTCTTTCTCGCTTTTATCCTATGATTGTCTTTCTCCTACATATTTCTCGTTTGTTGCTTCTTTATCTCGTCATGTATCCGTGCAAGCACCGTTGCAGAAGCTCTTGGTCGCCAAGGTTGGCGGCAAAGCTATGGAGGATGAAATGCAGGCGCTACGAGATAATGGGACATGGCAGCTTACACCTCTACCCAATGGTAAACGGGTTGTAGGGTGCCGTTGGGTTTTCACGGTAAAATTTCAACCGAATGGTTCTGTTGAGCGTCCGAAGGCACGTTTGGTTGCCAAAGGTTACACTCGTGCACCTATGGAATTGATTATGATGATACCTTCTCTCCCGTCGCAAAGATACCGTCGTCCGTGTTTTCATTTCTCTTGCTGCTCGATATGGTTGGACTCTTCATCAACTTGATGTCAAGAATGCCTTTCTTCATGGCGACTTGACAGAGGAAGTATATATGGAGCAACCCCGGGGTTTGTTGCTCGTGGGGAGCCTATTGGTGTTTGTCGCCTACGCAAGACATTATATGGTTTGAAACAATCTCCTCGTGCCTGGTTTGGCCGTTTCGGTGATGCAGCTTATTCGGTTCGGTTTGCAACGTTGTACCGTGGATCATTCGTATTTAGCTCCGCTTCTCCTAGGGGGTGTGTGCTCCTGGTTGTATATGTGGACGATATTATATCGTCACTCGGTAGTGATTCCGTAGGTATACAAAAGTTGAAACAGCTTTTACGGACAGAGTTCAAGACAAAAGATATGGGTAATTTACGGTATTTCTTGGGCATTGAGGTGGCCTACTCGGGTGATGGTATCTCCTTATCACAACGAAAATATGTTCTGGATATTCGAAAGTGAGGTTGGTTTTCTTGGAGCAAAACCCGTCGATACTCCAATGGATCCTAATGTGAAACTTGATGCGGAACAAGGTGACTTGCTTCATGATCCAAGTAAGTACCGGAGGCTAGTGGGTAAGCTCAACTATTTAATCGTCACTCGACCATATATTTCTTTTGCTGTTAGCGTGGTTAGTCAATTCATGAGTGCTCCTCGCACTACACATTGGGAAAGCGGTGCTACGTGTTGTTAAGTACTTGAAGGGAGCACCGGGTAAAGGTCTTTTGTTCAAAAATCATGGACACCTTAGTATCGTTGGGTACTCGATGCTGATTGGGCTGGGTGTCCTATTGATAGGAGATCGACCTTGGCTATTGTGTGTTTTTGGGAGGCAATCTTGTGAGTTGGAAGAGTAAGAAGCAACAAGTTGTGTCTCGATTGAGTGCGAGGCAGAATATCGAGCCATGGCTCATCCGACTAGTGAGTTGCTTTGGTTGAGGATGTTATTATCCGAACTCAGCATGCCATCCTCATCTTCCTCGGTCCTGTGTTGTGATAACCAATCGCTATGCATATTGCCTCAAATCCAGTCTTTCATGAACGCACGAAGCATATTGAAGTAGATTGCCATTTTGTGCAGAAAAGATTCGGAACAAGGAAATAGCACTTCAATACACACGGACCGAGGATCAACCGGCTGATCTTTTCACTAAGTCATTGCGGGGTGGTAGAGTAATTACGCTATGTAACAAGTTGGGGCTCTTTGATGTTTATGCACCAACTTGAGGGGGAGTGTTGAAACATTAGTTATTGGGCTTATTTGTTAATAATGGTATTTTAGCCTTTTTTAGTTATTGCTAAGCTATACATATTGATGTAATCCCTTATTATTGAAATACACTTTTTCTTCTCGGATTTCACTGGTCAGTGGTGTTACGTACTGAATGGAAGAAAGAAATATATAAAGAGACTTCTTCTTCGTTTTTCAAGATTCAGTCGCTTCGTTTCTGGGGAAAGAAGTGAAGCGATGGAATGAATGAGACCAGGGTGTGCCGATCCAAATTCCTTTTCTTTCCTGTGCTTAGGCGAAAACGCATTAACCCCTACTAGCCCACCAATTTTAATCTTCGTCTTTGTGCTAAGCAATAATTAGTCATGACAGTAAGACGATGACACTGAGCCACAGATGCTATAGACCATGCACATGCAGTAGAAAAAATATGGAAGATAATCTCAAAAGTTTGTTCTAGTTTCCAAAGGTCATTCCAGCGAAACTGGATTTAGCACTATCCAACTACTTCCCACAAAAGATGATTGGATTCTCGCACAGCCGTTCAAATGATAACCTCAGTACAATTTCTTCATATTGCACCCAACTAATTTGTCGGTATGGATTGTTTCAATGTGAGGTAGCATCGGTATTTGAAATCAGGTTTATATAGGAGCATTTTATTACAAGAGTCTAAAAGTCGTCAACAGGCAACAGAGTTAGGCGTTTACCATAAAACAGTTCACAAAGGAATCTTTAGCAACAAGGTGTCCAAAAACTTTGGTTAAAATGTTCTACCTTATGTCTGTTGTGACGACACTTTGCTTTGATATATCGAGTCTCATTCCTTGTTTGCACAAACATGCATCAACTGCAGTCAACTGACTAGCATGCCACTTGCTTCACAAATACGTGAAATATGGAATCTGATAGGTAGGACTCTAACGCCATCACCATCTTTTAGCAAAGATTTCAGAGCATTAGTGGTATCAATGTATGGGCCGGTAATCTCAGGTTTCTAATGCACATCACAAAATTTGATCAGCAAACAAGTATGGTAACCAAGACCCTAAAATAAAACTACATGGAAGTCGCTAGCCTGACAACCGACAAGTAATGTCATTATTTCTAGCCCCGCGATATTCCAATTAACGAGTGCTTTATGCAAAACACGCGGTAATAGTATGTGGATCTATGGCCAGAAATGTCGACTGTTAGGGAAGCATTTTCTAGACTACTTCCCTAGAAATAGCTACAAGATTTAACTCACCTTATCGTCCACTGAGTTTTTCCCTAACTCTTAACTTCCCCAATGATTTTGTGACTCCATGCAGGAAACTGACTAAATTAGCTCCTTTATGCCAAGGGCCTCCCTCATCCAGCTATAGCTAAGTCTATTTGAAGTAATGAAAACTCTACCACAAGTTGATTCGAAAAAAAGTGAAGGGTCTATAACAGGACTTTGGCTGCAATGTACAATCCCAATCTACATTCCATACTGTCTCGTCATTATCTGCACCTGTCTTAAGCTCCTAGCATAGCTTCTCACACCCACATGAGATTTTCAAGGAGCTAAAATACAAAGCGGAAGACTTAGATGAATACCCAGATCGCATATCCAATAAAAAAGATTTAGAACTGAATTGACACCAATACAAAAGGTTTAGGATTGAATTGGTATCAATGTAATAGGTTTAGGATTTTTTGACACTTATCTGAAGAACTTATGTTGAGTCGTGGGGGGCACTTGTCACCGCTCCCTTCTTTGGAGTTGTTAGGGAATATGTGAGGAATATGTGATATGATATCCTCAAATATAATTGTTGTAGATTAACAAAACATTACTTTTTACTAGACTTTTGAGGTTCTTAATTCTAAAACAAATATACTTCATTTCTTTGTAATCAAGCATCAAATGTGTCCCAGCTAAGGAAAAATTATGGATACGTCCCCCATCCCCACTTTTTACACTTGACTCACATCTTACCAAGTTCATGGAATTAGCGAGGTGCTTCATAAGTTGGATTTACCTATTTGCGAAATGTGGAATTTCGCTTCGCTAATTTGTCCGATAGTTTTATAGGTGTTGAACGAGTTGTTCGAGCTTTGCTTGGGCAGTTTTGTACAGCAGATATCGGCTGTAAATTGTTTATTGGCTGAGGCAATCGATATTCTATTAGGTGAGAGCGAGCAGTTTGCATATGGATTCATCAGCTTGATATTGGTCCGGTGTCACATGAGCGAGCAAAGGATGCGGGCAGAACCGAAAGCCATTTAAAATTCTCTGAGTAAAACTGTCGAGGGAGGGGTCATCTCCATTGTCCAAATGGTTTTGATTTTTGCTACTTTGCTTAGCTAAATGTCCAAAAGGATATGAAAGAGTCTTAATGTGGCTAAGATACGTAACTAAATAGATTTCTATTTCAGAAGTTACGTTATCAAATAAATTTGTATCAAATTAATTTTGGACAGATTCTCAGTGCGATAAGATACACACTTGAACATCGTATGACGCTGCACCATCCGTTAATGCTTCGAACACGGGCCATCTCGCACGACATGGGTCCGCAAAGACATGCAATGTTTTGCATCAACAAAAAATTTTACTCCCTCTTGATCCAATAGCATCCACCTCCCTAGGCACAGATCCTCGTGAATTTATAGAAATACCATATGTTATCAAATGAATTTTTATTTCGAAAATATAAATTTTGTGTGGACATCATACGCATGTCTTTGCTCAGAAATTTATCCAGGAAATAAAAATAGAAAAATTTATTTCTAGCAAAAAAATAATCGAATCGGACGACGGTTGGTGATGATATGTAGTTTCGCCGTTAGTTTTTCCAAATCTAGACTTATATATCTATGTATCAAAACTTAAGAGAGCACCCGGAGGTTTCGCGCGATGAGGTCTAAGTGGGGTATTCCAAGATTTGTACCACTAGAGATTTTTGGAGCGCAAATGACAAATTCTCTTCTTTGTTAGGATTCGGCACATAATCACAACGAAATAAAAGCATAAAAAAGTGAGAAAGCGAAATCCAGACACGAAATTTTATCCGTATTCACCCTTAAACTAGGGCTAGGCCCAAGCAGAGGATTCCACTATAATTAAGATATCGCACCTCTCGTTATATCACTCAATTACAAGTAAAAATGAGTATATATAGCAATAACTATTCATGAGCTCAAACCCAAACTACTAATGAAAAATTACAAATTCAAACTATAAAAATCATTTAGTATCCAAGGGGCTCTGCCCCTCTAGGGCGACACCCCGAAGCCCCGCCTACTTAGTATGGAGCGAGATCCACATGTTTTCCTATCATCAAGGACTATGAACCACACCCCATCACTCAAGTCATACTTTTGCACGTCTTTGCGGACTCATGTCGTGCGAGATGGCCCGAGTTCCAAGCATTAATGGATGGTGCAGAGTCATTCGATGTTCAAGACTCAAGTGCGTATCCTATTGCACTGAGAATCTGTCTCGAACTTCCTAAGGGATTTTCATGCATACATGCTTACAACAGTTGCCCTCGAACGATAAATTGATGTGGATAGAACCGCAGTCTCTCGCGGGTTAAATAAAACATTTCCCTTGTGATTCTCGATCTTGGGTCTCGTCAAAGAGTGGCAAGACGTTGACGTGCTCAGAAGGAACAGATCAGAACAGTTTACCTCTAGCGACCGGCGACTCTCACAGAGGAAGACCGCATAAGAGAGAGAGGGGAAACGAAACGAGCAACGAGAAAAATAAATTTATTTTATTTTTATTTTTGCTTTTGTTTTCATTTTAGAAATAAAAAATTAAAAAAATTATTTCTCATTCCTGTTTTAAATTTATTTTTGAGCCGAAAGATCGTGCCGAAAATAGGAAAATAAAATTCCGTTAACAGACGAATTTTTCTTCCAAATCCATTTCCGTGTTCAGTGGGCATGAAAGGAAGGAAATTCCCGGAGAGAAGACGAACCTCTTCAGACTCTTTAGGACAAGTAGTGGATTCTTGTTAACAAACTTCAGTATCTAATCCTTTTTCCTCGTCCATCGTATAGATGCTTCACCGGCTTGAACTGCAGATCCGCAGATGAAGGGACCAAGACTCAGTCAGCCATTTTCGTTCTCAAAGTGACACACTTTTTCAGGCTTTGAATCTCAAGAGGAAAGCAAAAAAAAAAAAAAAAACTCCACAAGCAAAACGATTCAGCAGCTTCATTTTCGACTACATCGCCATCTTAGAGAGGCGAGGCGGACAAAAGAGTTTTGTCTTAAGAGGAGCACCATCCTTTGGTGAACAAACTATCAAAAGACACGGGTAACCCATAATTTACATAACGAGGGAGGTCTGTCCTAACCCAAGCGGAAAAAAAACCAAAAACATGCTCGACCCACGGAAGAAACATTAGTTAGCGACTGATCGTGAACTCAGCAACAAATCATGGCAGTTTACTCACTGTGCCAAGAACTTTCACTTCAGCCTCCACGACACACTCATCGCCGACTAAGTAATCTTGAACAGTTTCCAGCGGCAAGAAGGATGGCCAACCCCGACCTTTATTTGGATCACTGAACCAAATAGAACCTGCAAAAGAAGTTTTAGCTGTATCAATGAGAATGATGGTGGCAAACCAAATAAATCATATCAAATACTTACATTCCAGTTAGAACACAGCAAGAGAGGGGGATAAGAACTATAACATGTTTCGTTATAATGGCATTCCAATTATCTTTCCATTCATTTTGATATAATTGAGCCTAGCTAAAGAATTTGTGCTCGCCATCCATTTTAGATCAGCAGTTACCACCTGTCCGCTGATGCATCTTGTCATCTTTCCCTTTTAACCGAATGGCAAAAGCGGCTTTGACTTTCTGATCACCTGAATCTGCTAAACAAAGAAATATCGAAAGGTTTTTGTCCCTATTACGCCCGTCACCCCTTGGATGTAGACGTAACTTCCTGAACATAAGGAGCAACGTAACCAAGCAATGATAAATGATCAGAACATAGGAATATACAAAAGCCAAAAAAGAAAAAAAGAAGCTACTGTGAAATATGAGAGCTACCAGTTGTGATTCCCCGCAGTGAATACTTCAGAGTAGCAATCATTCACCAAAGTGGAGAAGTTTGACATCTTCCATTCGAGACTAACAGACTCCGGACTCGCTTTTAGCGTCAAGCATTCACCCAGACCTAAACTTTTGGCAACAAAAACCTCCACCCCGAACACACAAGTGTCATCAACAAGGTAGCCTTTCGAAGGATTGATGAAAGTTTTCAGCGGCATAAATCTTGGCATACCCCATTTGGACTGCATTGCATGAAACCTACTGCCTTTCCCTGCAACATATGAAGCGAGAGTTCTCCAAGCAACCAGAGGTGTAAATCACTTTTTCTTTCAAAGACGTAGGGAACAAACGTACCTTCTCTTTGTTGAAGTTGTTGTCCCACATCGCTTAAGAAAGGGTCTTATATGCTCCACCTAATAGCTTAAGCTTTTGGGTTGGACTTTCTAACATGGTATCGGAGCAAGGTTTATCCCTTTCGCGAATGTGCGTGTGTCCATCCCCTATTTTAGTCAAATTCCACGTGCCCCGCTCGTAATCCGGCTTGCACGTGAGAGGGGGTGTTGAAGTTGTTGTCCCACATCGCTTAAGAACGGGTCTTATATGCTCTTTATATTCATGTGGTCTCCTCCACCTAATAGCTTAAGCTTTTGGGTTGGACTTTCTAACATGGTATCGAGCAAGGTTTATCCCTTTCGCGAATGTGCATGTGTCCATCCCCTATTTTAGTCAAATTCCACGTGCCCCGCTCGTAATCCGGCTTGCACGTGAGATGGGGTGTTGAAGTTGTTGTCCCACATCGCTTAAGAACGGGTCTTATATGCTCTTTATATTCATGTGGTCTCCCTCCACCTAATAGCTTAAGCTTTTGGGTTGGACTTTCTAACACTCTTAACAAGTATTCATCGCGAATTTGATCGAACACAAAGAACCTAACGGTTGCATTTATCTCCCAGCCAACTTTCAGAGGATTGGCCTCAGAAAGAGCCAGATATAGGGACACGTGATCTTCTCCCCTCTTGCTCTTGTCTCCATTAGGATAGAGAATCAATCTCTTACTCAATGACAAAACATCAGGTTCAAGAAACATATACCCATGAAGAGTCTCCGTAGTTAGCTGAATAACAAATGGATTTGCCCGTTAAGAAACCTTCAATTTTGAGACCTTTGAGCAAACTCTCTCCTCACCGAACACGATTGGAGCCTTTGTTTCTTTCAATGAAGGACCGCATCACATTGCATAATTAGCAATTTTGTAGTCACCAATAATCAGATGAAACAACCCACCTTAACCACATCTTGGCTTGGATACCCAGAAACACTAGATTCATCTGAGCCTCCTAAACCGTGGATTCAATCAAAAGAACAACACAACCAAAAAGAATATATAAACCATAATCTTCGCTGTCAATGTTAAGAAACAATACAACCTAGAAGACACCGAGCATGGCGTAGCACAAAAAATTTGTGCTTGGGAGAGAGAGAGAGAGAGAGAGAGAGAGAGAGAGAGAGAGAGAGAGAGATTATGGATTTACCACTCCTGGTCACCAACTTTGAACTCGTTCGTCTCGTACATGTTGATGTTGTCCTTTGACAATAGAGAGAAAGACTCGATCTTGAACACATAATGCGCCTGTCACGCCCGAACCCTTCGGGCTCGATAACATCCCACCACGATCGTTCTCATAAAAAGATTCCCGGGATCCAACGGCCTTACTTGAAGGATTCAAAACTTATCGCAAATGAAAAGCACAAGCGGAAGCGAAACAACTCCATTCACTTAACAAAGATGACCTGGGACGAAAGACAACCTTATATTACAAAAACACCAAAGGTTATTTACGGATAACCCGTAGCAAGGGTCAAAGGAAATTGAGGGACTACACAAAAAGACAACCCTCCAAGTTCTTCCGCTACGCCTCTATTCTAAGAGGACTTTCAAAATTGAGCCCTACCTATTCTACAACTACTAGTCGACGCTATCATCGGACTCCTCCTCATCTTTTCGGGATCGTACTCGATGGGCTAACATGGTTTGTCTTCAACGAGTCTTCCCCATCCTCATTCTCTCAAGTAGATATCTCTACAACTTCCATCTCTTCTTCGATCACTGGGGACTTCTCGGAATATTCCTAGATTCCGCTACAGAGTGCTCTAGGTCATCCTCCACTGGGAGCAGGTGACACCAAGCAGAATTCCGTCCCTCGGAACCTCGGAGGGCTTCAGCGGCCCTGTGGTCATATCCCCGTAACGATAATACCAAGTCTCGTATCGTGGGGCTTCCAAAGTATGGTCCCCCTTCATCTACCCAAACGGTGGTCCCTTTCCTAATATACACTTCATCCGGACCTACCGGAACTCCTCAATGGATGTATCCATGTCCATTGGGACATCGCTGCGTCTCGGAGGCATGCTTAAAACTTGGGGTCCGAAAATATTAACCCACGACGGGGTGAGATATAAATCTCGGTGAATCAAGCCTAAGCTCGGTTAGGACACCGATTCGCCTAGAACATCCTAAACACAAGGATTATCACACCACAATATAAACATACATCCGTAAGTCATATCACATGACAATAATCAACCACATGCATACTTACTAGCCTTTAGCCACACATAATGCAATGTTTGACTCGACCCCATGATCATATCGACAACCATCCGAACAAAGCATCACATTCTCAAGTATGCCTTTGGACACCACATAAGTCCATTTATTAACGATGATCGCGCTCTCGGCGCCACAATGACGAGGATCCACGCTACCGGCGTGATCGACTCTCACAATTAATGCGATCCCGCATTCTTCCGGCAGGACCGGGCTACGTTCCTTTTTCCCTCTCGGCAACGGCTACTACAAGCGGTGTATCCAAGTGCAACCCGCACGGCACGGCAAGTAGGCATCCCTATACGGGGCTTCGGTCCATCACAAGCTGCGACCCGGCATCCGATAATCCCTTAAAACCGTACGTACCATACGGGGCATGAATTATCGTGCTTCGGGCAAGTCGTGTGGTCCCATAAAAATGGTACAGTGTGTACTCCGTGTACAGTATCGAACTTGCCGGGAAAAACTTATCATCGTTCCCTCATATGACCATGCAGCACACCCGACACATCAATCACTTTATTCTCTTTGATTTAGGCCGGATGCTCACACAACGTGCTCAACGACTCGGCCCAAGGCCATTTTAATGCCAAATTATATCTTTGATGCTTGCACACGGTCATATGAATGCAAACTACCAATTAAATATGGCAAGATCACACGGGATAATTAATCCCCAAACAACACCAATCCACTCAACGAGCACTCACGGCACTTAAATCAACATTTTCACGAGGCGATCCGCGCCAACACAATCCTCAATTCAACGAGAATAGACCAATTCGATTATGCCCCATAAGGCTCAATTTCGTGCGTAGTCATTGATTAGCCCTGTTTGATTTAAAATTGCCAATCGATCGCTCGTTCTTAACCTATCGCTCGCTCGCGATTAAATCACAACAAACAATCAATCATCTAACATCAACTAGCCACGACCAATTCTAATTTAATCGATTATGGTCATTTACCCTAAACCGGGTTTCTAATTAATCCGACCATAATCAAACCTACCTCAATACCCTATTGACTAATTAACTAATCCTAGGCGCAATTAGCGCCCTAACCAAGGATTAGGGTCAACTCACCGACAACGGCGGTCGAGGTCGTGTCGGGCACGATTTTCGAGGCGGGCTCGAAAATCACTATTCACACCGGAAAATACTGTTCACGCCGGAACACTATTCACGCTCGTGGCGACGGCAACAACTCGGTTTCTCAGCGACTCGGTTTTTGGGGCAAACGGGGTTAGAGGCGACTAGAAAAACAGAACCTACGATTAAAAACAAGGAAATCGGCTTTGAGTTGAGGGAAACTCGACCTCACGGCTAAGGCGAGGTCAGGGCCGGCTAGGGGACTCACCTACAGGTCAAGGGCGACCTTCGGGACAAGCTGGGGCGGCGGACGGAACGGCGCCGGCAGCAGCAAATGAAGCTTGTTGCAAGAGGCGAAAAACGGGGGAAGCAGAACACAGCGGCTGGTCGGGGCGATTCGGGGCTCTCCGGGTGGCGATCGGTTGCTCGGCAGCCTTGGGTAACAACTAGAGGTTGAGGGCGACGGCCTGGGGTGGTCGGCGGTGGCTTGTGGTGGCCGGAGAGGCGTCGGCAACAGCCACGTGCTGCAGCAGACAGCAGCAGGCGAGACACCCGAAACAGGGCGGGTGGTCGGGGGCTTGTTCCGAGCTCCGGTGGCGTCGGGGCTTCGAGGGGCTGTTGGGGATGGTTTGAGGGGATGTTGGGGAGTCTCGTAGTGGTCGGAGGTGGGCGGAGGAAGGCGTCGGGACGGCGGGTGGCCGGTGAGAAGAACCGGCGCAATCGAGGGCTAAACAGGGCGTGTCGGGTCGTTCCAGCCTTTCCGGTGGCTTCGCGGCGGCGCAGGCGGCGGAGCAAGGTCGGAGGAGGTCGAGGAGGTGGCCGGAGGCCGAGGTGGTGGTCGTTGAGGCGGTGGCAGCTCGAAGACAGCTGCACCAGCTCGCAGCTACAAACCCGGCGGAAAACGGAGCAACCCGGAAGCCCTTTTGCAGCCGGCTTTCCCGGCGGTGCAACGGCGGTCCGGTGGCGTCCGGGGGTTCTGTGGGTGGCGTAGTTTATTGAGGCAGCTTAAAATGGCCAAGGTTTTCCCCTCACAATGAAGAAAGAAGAGGAGGAAGAGAGGCTCAAGCAATCGTGAAAATGGGCAGACGTGGGAGAGAGAGAGAGAGAGAGAGAGAGAGAGAGAGAGACTTTGGCCCGGTTTGATCGTGGTCCGAAGATTTGACCGAAGGTGGGGCCCACAAGTCTCTTCAAAAATTAATGTTTTTCGTCTCTAATGTATAATATCTAAGGGCGGTTTCGTAATTTCACTGATCGGGACCGATCGGATTTTCGGCTCAACCGATCGGGACTGAAATTGGATTTTCACGGGCTAGGTTCGGCCCGGAAATGACTAGGCGCGAGGATTAAAACAATCCTAAGTCGCGGTGACCACGATTTCGAGACCCAATCGAAATCGAACGATATTTCGAGAATCGTCCAAAATTTGTCACTTTCGTCTTGGCAATTCGAAATTTCATACGATTAAGAATTCAATAAAAATCTATTTTATTGAATTTGGTCCCGACCCCGAAGCCAAATTTTCAGGGCGTCACAGCGCCGGCGACATCACTCTCCTCTCCGTAGTTATCTCTGCTCAGTCACAACTCCCCCAAAATCACAAACAGCGAAACAGCAATCACCCCAGAAAGGGAAAAAGAAATCAACGGAAGAAGATCATTGTTATTAGTTGTTTTTTGGGAGAAACTCAAAGAGGGAAGTGGTACCATCATGTTCGTCGTCCCCTTCAGCAGCATTTGAATCTGTTGCTCCTCTTTTTCTCATCGGCATCGTGGGGTTCTTCGAGCAGCTACAGCACGGATGATGCTTGATGAGACTCATGGCCTCTGCTGGTGCGAGAGAAATGGAAGAAAAAAGACTGCTTTTTTCTTTTGTTTCCGAAGATTGAGTTGCTTCGTTTCCGATGAAATCATCATTGAGGACGCAGAGAGATAAGAGAACTGAAACTCTGGTTTGGCTCGATTCATATTCAATCTTCTCTTCGTTTTCTGTGCGTAGTCGAAAATGAATCATCACTCCATACCCGCCAGGGGGAAGAAAAAGAAAGATAATCACTCAAAATCTCCCAACTTTGCCACCGTTGCACGGTAATCCCGACTTTCGATAAGTTATAAATTACTTCCTCGGTTTTAGCATTATTACACAATATTTCTTAAATTTTTAACGCCAACTCAGGAACTTGATAGAATACCAATGAGAGACTTTTTTTTTTTTTGGGGTCGAACCAATTAGTTGCAGTCTCTAACTGGTAGGGTTCTTCCACCAACAAGATAGAAACAAAGAAGTTGCAGCTTCGCACGAGTACAAATCCTTCTTCCCCTCTCCATCTCACGATCTCATTTCCTCCTAATCCCATCCCGCCGCCTCTATTTCGTCTCTCTCCACAACGTTACATTAGCTCGAACTGCGATTGCAATCCGTGGCATCCTTCGCCGCCTTCGGCATCCTTCGTCGCCAGCAACGTGAGTTCCAATGTCGGTGACCTTTCATCGTCACCAGCAAGCCGAGGGGGCCCTCGCCGGACGCCACCCAGGTGAAGGCTTTTGTGGCCGTGGTGACCGGCGTCGACCGCGGTAGAAGGCAGCCCCGACATGTAAAGGCGTTGGTGCAGGTGTTTCGGGCGACGTCCCCAAGAAGAAGGCGTGCGGGGGAGATGATGAATAGAGGGGAGGGGAGGCGGGAAAAGAAAAGAAAAATAGAAAAGAAAAGGTAAAACAAAATAATAAAAAAATTAAAATAGTAAAAGACAAAAATGCCATTCGGCTAGGCTTTTTTAAAATAATTTGAGCATTTCAACCTTTATTTGAAATAAAGTTAATTTCAAATCCTTATTTTAAAAAATGAGGACACTTTGGATCTTTTTTTAAAATTTTTTCTTATGTTAAATGAGGACCTAAAAAAGCCTTTATTTTAAAAGTGAGAGTTTTCATGTAGAAACAATTCGAATTTTTTGATTCGTTCCCGAAAAAAAATTAATAAGAAACATTTTTGGTAACCTACATAATTATGATTCTAATTTTGTTCAAAAAAAACAAACAATATGAAGTCTCACGTTTTTTACTTTTTCCTTTTAGTCCTCCTCTTATCGTTTTTCTAAACCTAAAGTGAAAAATTTTGTACCGTTACCAAACACATTCCGATTCTCTAAAACTCATTGTTGACACCTAATTTTGGTAATCCCGTATTTTATTTTATTTTATTTTACTTCTAAAATAGAATATGTGTAATTTACTAAATATGCATCTTTTACTTATTTATTTATTTGCAAATCAAGAAAAGAAAATAGAAGGATATATATATATATACATATATATATTAAAAAAAAAAAAAATTCGAATCGAGCGACCCAAGCCCACGCAGGCCACCCAATTGGGTTCCTTTTTTTCCCCCAAGAGAATGGCCCTTCAGTATAGCCCCTTTCTTTTTTATTTCATTTGCTCACACTCACCTCCCACGTCTCTCTCTCTCAAATTCAACTCACGTCACTCACCTCGCTCACCTCAAACTTCACATGGTCCCTCATCAACCCACGTCTCTATCAAGCGAGTTTTACTCTTGTCCACACGTGAAAGCTTGGGGAAGGAGGCAAGCAGAGGATAAAAAGAGGAAAAGGTGGGCAAGGCTAAGGGTTCGGTTCAACAAAAAAAAATGGAGAGAAAATAGAGAAAAGGAAGAAAAAGTTGGAGTAGGAGGTTGGTCGATTTTCCAAAGAAAAGGGGAGATGAAGCGAGAGAGAGTTTGAGAGAAATTGAGTTGCGGTGGAAGTAGGAACCATCGCGCCTTGGCTCGAGAGGATCGGCGGCACTCACCATCGCCTCCTAGTTGTCGCCTACCAGGCCGAAGTTTGAACAGGTCGGCCTTTCTTGTAAGCTATTCCTGTCCCGACGAAGGGGCTCGTCGGACAGAGACCTCCCATTGCTTGGTCCGGCGAGCTCTGTTTAATTAATGAGTTAGCTTACATACCGTAGCGTTTCTTTTGGCTGTTTGTTCTTTGCGTTTCAACTATTCGTCTCGGTTACACCCGCTCGTTGCTCGCGCTCCTCACGTCACCAACGAAGTACCCCCATACTCCATTGTGAATATTCCTCTCCAAAATACTTGCTTTGCGCCCATTTCCACGTCGGTTTCGGTCTCTTGCGCTTGCCTGCGGGTGATCTCGTGGATCGTCGTTTTGGACGGTCGATCGTCCGAGAAGGCCGACAAGTGCAAGACAAAACTTCGGCACGACATCTTGGAGGCGGGGACCCGAGATTCATAGAGACGAAAACCGAGAGGAGCTCGTCGAGCGAGGCCTGGAGCGACGAGCACAGCCCAACGAGACGGCCGTGAGATCCGACATGTGCTCGGGCGAATGGGAGCTTGAAGCAGAGGTAGTATGACGCGGCGGGCGGATCTCGACGTTATGGTCTCTGGCACTCGTTGACAGTAACCGCTCAACGCCTAGGGAGGTCCGGCAAGTGTGACCCGTGGCAGGGCAAATGAGCCCCGACGGTGCGCCGGCGAGACCGAGGCAAGCGAATCCTGGGTGGCTGTCGTTTGCGCCGGAGGTGAGAGAATCGACCGGCCTCCAACGGATTTGGCGAGGCTGGCTTGGCGGCACGATGAGCGGATCCCGGCTTTGTGACGAGGGGATCTCGACCGATGGCACGGTGAACGAAGACCAGTAGCGGCGCTAGGTTTTGGTTATGGCCGTAGGTGCGGTACATGTTGCGGGCGCGCATGGATGAAGACGATGAACAGTAGTAATGTGGCGTTTTTTTTGTTGCATTGGGCTTGTCCAATTGGCTATTTTGAGAAATAGAAAAGGTTGGGCCTAGGTTGTCTTATTTCAAGAGAATGGGCAGTTGGGAAGATGGGCTAGAGAGAGATTTGGATTGCTCAAGTGGGCTGGCGTGGAAAAGGAAAAGGAAGGAGATGGGCGAAAGAGAACCGGAGCCCGGTTTAGTTAAGATTAAAATAAATTGGGCCTTAGCTTTTTGGCCTACCAGCCCGGTTTGGGTCCTCCCCAGCCGGATCGATCGTAGACTTGGCCTCGGCTCGGGTCCGAGAACCCGCCCGAATCCGATTCTTTTAATAAAAATAAAATAAATAATAATAATAATAATAATAAAATCCAAAAAATAATAAAAAAATTCAAAAAATCAGAAAAATTTCAGAAAATTGGAAAAATGATTTTCATGACCTTTTTACCCCTAATGTCAATTTTTAAGCCTCAAACTGGCGTTGATTGAAGACCGATGTCCAATCGGCTCGATACTATCAGAATTCGACCTTCGGGTCGAAATTGTTTGTTTAAATATCGCCATAATAGATTTGGTATGCATGTGTTTATTCCAATCTTTTATTTGGCATATTTACTTGATGGAGTGTGTACAACATTGTCTTTTGAAAAATTGCCCGTTAATCGCTTTTCCTGGATGCTAGGTTAAGGATAAATAGGTAATTGCACAAAATGACGGAAAACATTATGCATAATCATTTAGTACTTGGTTAGATACCCGATAAGTTTAAAATGATATGCAGAATGTGTGGTCACCTTAGGAAATATCTACCGGTTAGGTACCGAAAGGGCACTAATTATCTAGTTAGTGTAAACAAGTTCCCGAATCCGGAAGCTCGGTTGCGTAGGAATTGAGATAATACTCCCGTATCTCGATTGGTTTCTAGCCGACCCCAATAAAGCTAGTGGCGACTCTTAATAGCATTTTAGTTTGCTAATTAGTAAAAGAAATCCAATGTCACGCGAGGTAGGACTTGGGAGAGTCCGCGCCATTGACCTATGGCAATACCTCTAAACCCGCTAGGACCCCCAGAGGCCGGGCGGGTCGCGACAACTTAGCGACTCCGTTGGGGATTTGGTTAGAAACCCGTGTAGACTTAGGCCTTAATTACCAGTTGATTGTTCCTTAATTTGATCTTCATTTTGCCATATTGCATGAAAAATCATGTTAATTTGCTAACTCGTGATTAGATGTTCTTGCAGGTCGGGTGTTATAAGGGGTGGAGTGATCGTCGACCTGTCTATTTTACTGATGAGTCGTGGGAATGTATATTTTTTGGATGTCTATTGAAGCGGTGTTTGATATATCCTGCTATGCATGCCTCTCATACACTACACTTTTGCACACACATCCAAAGTGGTCAAACCCGGACTGCGATCCCGGAAAACCCTTAGGAGGTATCGAAAATAGATTGGGCCATACGCAAGTCCGCAAATGGCACGATCATTTTCGATCCCGCTCATCACCTCGAAATATGTGCCCGACCCGATTATCTTTGTCGCATTTTTGGGGGCGGTACATTATTTCGTTATGATGAGAGTCTTTAGCCATTAGTCTATCCTACTCTTATGCGTCAAACCTCTTTGTTAGCATGCGCGTGTTTTTGCCATTAACGGTACCATTTACCAACCACTCGTGAGTATAATCTTTATTTTGTCCCATTTTTTTTCCCATGTCTCTTTTAGTGATATTTTTGTTACATTCATCGATCGATTGAAATACTCACATATGATATAGACTTGATGGGAAAGCATGACATCACCCTTATCCCTGTTCCTAAAAGACTTTTTTGACATGGTGGGAGGGTATGGATTGTCACAATCGACAATATGTCAAAGAACAGGTTGGCCACCTTATACATCTACTCGGGTTTGCGGTCGGCCCATGTCGTCCAAGCCATGACACATTTTTGGAATCCGATCACGTCCACCTTCATCTTCAATGGTCATGAGTTAGCCCCCACCCTCGATTTGGGGGGATCCTCGAAAGCTGCCAAAGGAGGATGGCACCAAATCCGCCCGAGCATTTCTTTTTGCCTTTTTTGGTTTTATACTTTTTCCCGTATCCACAATCGCCATGAACCTTCTTCTTGGAGACAAGTCCGCATCAAATGAGACTTCATCCATATGATCCTTGTTGAATCTTTCTTGTCTCTCAACAATTTTAAAGCTGATATTGATGGGAAGAAAGTGTTTCATGCTTCAGTAGGACTTTTATATACTTGGTTCATCTCTCATATTCATGAAACATCTTTTCGTATGACATATTTTGATCTTAAGCATCGTACTCACCCATCCGAAAAGCTTATACACTTGCAGATGCAACCTTATACACGGTCATACCGCGGTTGATTTTATTTTTTTTTAGAAGTTTGACCCCGGATCAAATCCAATGGAAATGCAGGGGTTCCCAATTCCAAGGCATCCGCCCGCCGCCACCAACACCGATCCATGCCCTTGTTGGGATTCACCGGTGCCACTACCCGTTGCCCATCGAGTTTATATCATATTTTAGTACTTTCTATGATGATGTTTTGCACTCGTGGTTAAAACTTTGCTTAAGCTTATCATATGAAGCCTTCTTTTTCTTTTTCGACCATGTTGTTAATATAATTATTACGTGTTTTTCCGTTTGATCATGTATTCTTTTCTAAACGACCCGGGATAGAGCCTATTCTCTCGGTTTAGATTCATTGGAGAATTGACATATCCCGAGTTCGTTGCGAAGTCTATGTTGTCAAAAGAAACCACGTACATTTCGTGTGAAACCACCGATGGATTTTTCCTCCTACCAAATTGATATTCAAGGCTTTATGCGCTCACCCATCCGCACTAGGTCCGTAACGGCACGTATGGAGACATTCGCAGTTGTACCCGACGACTTGCTAGCCGAGTCGAGGACGCAATTGTACCCGAGATGGCGCCCAACTCAGCTTGATGAAAGTTATGACTTGGAAACCGATTCCCTATGTAACCGGCGCTATCGGGATCGGGAGTTCCTACGAAACACATATCTTTGCAAGTTGAAATAGTGGATACTTTGGGCCAACCCAGCGGTGGATATGATTTTATTGTAAGGTACTCACCCCCGCCTTGGTTTTCGAGGAGCCCATCATCGAGACACGAGCTTATTGGAATGAGTGGGGGGATGAGTTCGACGTCTTTGGAACCCACTAACGGAACCGTCTCGCTGATTGAAGCGTAACAACTTGTTAACACCGAAGAAGCTGCTCCCGATGATGCAGTTGTCCCCGAAATGGTTCCGGACTTAGATGAAACATTTGTTGCTATGGCGGGGCCATTGCAATAGACTTAATCGCCGAGGAAAATATAAATGATTATCGGTTTGAAGACGAAGGCCACATAGTTATTGATGTCACTTCGAAGAGTTTGTCCGTATGGGAGCTCGGTTGGATGCTAGTTTGGAAATCGTGGGAAGCAAGTTCCGCCCAATTACCGTTGATACACCATCGACGGTTACGAGTGAGGGCATGCTAGTTATCCCTAACACCAAAGAAGTCCCTTGGGACTATGGGAGAGACAAATGATCCAGTCACTTGGACGGGTGGTTCTTATATACCTCCCGAGCCTTCTCGGAAGAATCCCAAAGCTGAAGAAGAAGTGAGTTATCGTGCCTTCGAATTGGCATCAACAATACATGTCCCTAAGGATGTTGTCACTCAACCCCCGTCACACGCTCGGGCCTCGACCTCATGTCCAAGCAGAGTGTTGCTCCAATATGGCCATATCCCGGGGAGGGTTTGGGATTACATAGTCGGGGCATCACCGAGTGCATCCGCGAGAACCGGATAACGGTCCCTTTGGACTTGGATATTCAAGAAGCCGTAACCGATCTCGATGGCCCCACCGTTCGTCTGTTCCGACGTAGGCGCCGTAATGTAGTCGATCCATACCCTTATCCTCTTTAGAGTGGTCTCCCTAGTCGGGGAGGTCGGGCGGTCAAGGAGGTCGTATGGATGATGTTGCCTACACGGTAGTAGGTGAGAGTTCGGGTAACTTGCCCATTGGGAATCCCCTCAAGTCGTTCTTTCCTCGTCCGCCGAAGACGCTAGATGAGCTAAGCCTTTCCAACTTAGAAGGGATAGCGCAATTGTTTCAAGAGCCTGTTCTTCGACACGTCATCACACCTACCGATATTGATGACTTCGTTGAACCGCAAGCTCCGGAGGATAAGTTAGCCGACTCTCGAATATCATTCTCGAAGAACCTTCGCATGTGCTATCGCATCCGAGGAGGCAGAGTCGTCAACTAGTTCCCCAATTCTCCCGAGTAGGATCGTGGGTTTGTCCATTTTGTCATGTACATATGATTTTCCCGCCTCTATCGGGAATTTTTTGATATTGTGCTAACCGTTTTTTTTTTTTTTGCATACCTCTAAGTCTCGAGCTGTTGGCTTGGGGGAGTACATATTGTAACGCGGCTCCCAATTAAATAAAACTAGCACATGTTTATTCGAGACGTGTGAAAGTACATCGCCGGTCCCCATGACGATGCGAGTAGGATTATGAGCCAAAGTGTGAACCCGAGGACCGGACTTTCACACGCTTCCTAGTTTTGATTTTTTCCAAAACTCTGGACAACCCGATGATATGAGGGTATTTCTTGGGGCTTACTCATTTTAAAAAAATGTGTTGTTACAAAATTATTTTGAAAAAACACACCTTTCGCACTTTGTTTGTTTGTCGATGAAGTAAACTAACCTTTTGCATCGTATCTCAAGCATAGCATTCTCGCACATTCATGATAAGAACATATGTGACTCGGACCCGTCGGGCGACGGTTCTTCGACTCAGGCAGCGATAGTGATGATTTAAAAGGGATTGAGCTCCATTGGAGTCGTCATGAGAAATCGAAGCCGTTGACAATGAACCGATTGTGACAGGAAATTTGGGTACTCAAGACAATATCGAGAGGTTCAAATTGGTGCGGAGGTTACAGGGGAGCGAGAGGCCGCCGGATTGATCGGCCTTCTTCAAGAATTTCGGGACGTGTTCGCTGGGTCGTACACCGACATGTCGGGATTAGATCCGGATATCGTGCAACATGCTCTACCGACTAACCCGGATATACCGCAGAAGAAACGGCGTTTGAGAAGGACAAAGCCTGAGTTATCTAAGAAAATTGAGGAGGAAGTAATGAAACTCCTGAAAGTTAACTTCATTCAAGTCGCTCATTACCCGGATTGGATAGCGAATATCGTCCCAGATGATGAAAAAGATGGGGGAGTCGGGGTGTGTGTTGACTACCGTGATCCGAATAAGGCCAGCCCGAAAGATGACTTCCCGCTCCCGCATATTGACGTGTTAGTTGACGATGCACAGTTGGGTTCGAGCCGTTTTCTTTCATGGATGGTTTTTCCGACTATAACCAGATTCGGATGAAAGAAGAAGACGTAAGCAAAACTTCCTTTATAACCCCATGGGGAACCTTTTGCTATAGGGTCATGCCTTTCGGCTGAAAAATGCGGGTGCAACTTATCAAAGAGCTATGGTGGCCTTATTTCATGATATGATGCACAATGAAATAGAAGTATACGTCGACGACATGATCGCGAAGTCAAGACCAGGGCGAGGACCATGTTGCGATTCTCCGCAAGCTCTTCGAACGTTTACGAAAATACCGTTACGCCTCAATCCCGCAAAGTGCGTATTTGGGGCAAAGTCCGGGAAATTATTGGGCTTCATGGTCGATGAGCGGGGGCATTGAGATTGATCCGTCCAAGGTGAAAGCTATATGTGAGTTGCGACCTCCGTCTTCGGTAAAAGAGGTTCGCAGTTTGCTAGGGAGATTGAATTATGTCGCAAAGTTCATATCCCAATTGTCGAGACCGCTAAGCCATTTTTCAAGCTTCTTAAGAAAAATGCGAAAATTGTGTGAGATATCGAATGTCAAACGCTTTTCCGAAGATTCAACATTACTTAACCCATTCCCGAGCCCTAGTTCCACCCGTTCCCGGTGTGCCTCGATCCTTTATCCGACCATCCACAAGGAGTCCTTGGGAGCTGTATTGGTGTAGAAGAGACCATCGGATGGGAAAGAATGCGCGATTTACTATCTCAAAGAAGAAATTCTCGGATTCAGGCCAACTACTCGGAGGTTGAGAAGACTTGCGTAGCTACGGGTTTGGGTGTTGCACAGATTGCGACAAGATACCCTTCACCATCAGGTCATGTTGACCACCGAATGTGATCACATCAAGTACCTTTTGGAGAAGCCAACATTGGGTCGGCAAGTTGGCCAAATGGAAAATTCTTATTTTCGAATTTGATGTGCAGACTATGACGCAAAAGTCGTGAAAGGTCGAGCCATAGCAGACATGTTGTTAGAGAAAATGCTTGCAGGACCGCAGGCGGAGGACGAGATGGACCCTCTTGATGATCGTGTTTTACTAGTGACTACGGAAAAGTGGGTCATGTACTTCGATGGAGCTGTGAACTTATCGGGATCCGGTACGGGAGCAGTCCTTATTTCCCCGAGATGGCCAGCACTATCCGGTAGCCGCTAAGTTATTATTTCCGTGCACCAACAACATTCTTGAATACGAGGCTTGCATTCTCGGGCTTCAGCCGCAGTGGAGATGGATATCCGGAGACTACAAGTTTATGGCGATTCTGCCCTCATCATCCTTCGACAAAAGGCAAATGAAAAACTCGTGACTCGAAGCCGATCCCATACCACGAGTTTCTTGAGGACATAATTGAAGAGTTCGATGAGATGGCGTTCGAGTACCTCCCTAGAGCGAAGAACCAATTTGCGGACGCGTTGGCCACCCTATCCTCAATGTTTCGTGGTGCTGTAGGTTCGGATATCGAGCCGTTGAGAATATAAATTTTGAAACGTTCAAGCCTACTCCATGCTAGTATAGGAGGAGACAGATGGAAAGCCATGGTACCATGACATTAAGGTCTATCTCGAGAATAGAGAGTTTCCTGAAGGGAGTGAAGCGGCCGACGTGAAGTATTCGATGAAACCTGTCTTCAAAGTTCTTCCTCGGCGGCGATACGTTGTACAAGAGGTCATATGATTCCGTCCTCTTGAGGTGCGTCGATGCCAAAGAAGCCAACCGAGTTGATGAGTGAGATCCATGAAGGTGAATGTGGCCCCCATATGAATGGCCATCTCGTTGAGTAAAAAGATCATGAGGTTGGGATATTATTGGCTCACCCCGGAAGCCGATTGTATTCAACATGTTCGTTCCCGCCATCGGTGTCGGTCTATGGAGATAGAATTGCTGCTCCTCCCAATGAATTGCACCGGATGTCCGAGGCGTGGCCTTTCTCAATGTGGGGCATCGACGTCATAGGACCAATAAATCCCAAAGCTTCGAACGGACATCGTTTTATACTCGTGGCTATTGACTATTTTTCAAAATGGATCGAGGCCAGTTCATACGCCAATGTCACAAAGAAAAATGTAGCTAGGTTTTTGCGTCGAGACATTTTTGCCGGATATGGGGCACCGGAGGCTATAATCATCGATAATGGCTCAAACCTCAACAACAAGATCGTTGATGAGGTTCTTGGTGAGTTTCGCGTTCGGCACTTGAATTCTTCACCTTACCGCCCGAGATGAACGGTGCAAGTAGAAGCGGCAAACAAGAATATCAAGAAGATCCTATCAAAGACAGCAAAGAATTATCGTGATTGGCATGAGAGACTCCCCTATGCACCGACGGCATACCGGACATCGATCCGTACTTCAACCCGGGCAACTCCTTTCTCGTTGGTATACGGTATGGAAGTGGTGCTACCAAATAAAGCAGATTCCATCACCGAGGATTCTGTCACAATTGAAGCTATCGAAACAGAGTGGATTCAGCAGAGATATGAACAGTCGAATATGATCGACGAGAAAAGACTACGGGCCATCCGTCATGCGTCGGTGTTATCATAAGCGTGTGGCTAAGTCGTTCAACCGTAAAATTTAGCCTCGGGCGTTTCGAGGTCGGAGACTTGGTACCGAAGAAGAGATTGGCATTTTTGCCACATCCCGGAGGCAAGTTCACACCAAACTATGAAGGGCCATATGTGATCAAGAAAGTCCTCCCTGGTGGCGCGTTGATTTTAATCGAGATGGACGGCCGGGTCCGGGTCGAATCCTCGTAAATGCCGATATGGTGAAGAAGTATTTCCCATGAATAAAATCGGAGGCTCGACGGCCGTTTCTTGTACGGATCCGAGTCACTCTAACTATTAAGACCATGCATATCATATGCACATATGTGTCATATTTATGTTGCAGATTAGGTGTGATATTCGATGAACCTAAGCCGAGTGCGACGAATTAAATCAATCTGGAAAGCCTTAGGAGAAGGAAACTTGCAAATGACCGACGCCCGAGATCGCATGGGAAGCCGCGCCCGCCTTGGCGGGTTCGCTTAAATAAAGCGAAGCCCCCACATGACGCCGACAAGTGCCGTAGCCTGGTGGTTTGGGGAATGAAGGTGGTCCAGACGCTGACCGGGGTTCGAACCCCGGGGATGGCACTCTAGTGAGCCCCATTGTAAAAATGGGAGGCTCCTTTGTAAATAAATAAAAAAATGTATATAAAAAAATTTTGCATTCATTTCATTTCTTGTAATGATACAAACTTTTTGCACCCATCTCATTTTTTGCAAAAAAAAAAAAAAATAGAAAATTTCACTACGATGGAAAACTAGGCTTCCTGGATAACTAATCAAGTGTACTAATTTGCAAAATCTCAAGATGCTCCGCTAGCATGAATCCTCGGAAGATTGGACATAAAAGGTCACCGGTCGCTGCAGCCCGGGTAAGTACCCATTTCCCTGAATTTCGTAGAGCGTGTGATTGGTCAAATGTTTCATCCCTAGTTGGGTCATAACAAATGTACGATCCATTAAGCATTTTTTAAAAAAAAAAATCTCATCCCTAGTACAATTGGAGTTCATGCTTCAACTCATTTCTAAAAAGCATCCATGTTCATTGAACCGGTGCATCCATTCATGCATATATGCATCTTGCATTGAAGTCTCCTACGGGTTCATTTGGCCGAATGATTTTTGCTCAGTGGAGCAGAGGTATTGAGTATGCTAAGTGAAGGTGTTTAAGGTGAAGGATGAACCCCTGTCTAAACACGTCCCTAATACATCTCGAGAGTTGAGTGAAGTGAGAGCAAGATTCATGTCTTAGGACGAAAGATCCATTCGCAATGTGTACAAGGGTCGAAGTGACGAAAGGCATTCCTTCTTTTTCCATACACACAATACATCCCTTGCTAGCCCCGTTGAGCCCGGTAATGAGGAGTTCAAAATACCCCTGTCAAGAACCACCCCACACCGGGGCAAATCCGAGGAGATTACGGTTGGAAATCAGCGAAGAAAAAGGTAAGAAAGATTTAATTGCCTTCACTTGTCTTAACCTTTGTGTGGTAACTTCAGGTGAATTTTCATGGAAGCTCGAAATATCCCTAGATGAAGAAGAGCATTTCTTTCTCTACCTAAACACCGAATACCCTTTGCTAGCCAAGTTGAGCCGTAAATCATTCATTTCAAAACCCAATTGGTGATCATCTCCCCACATTGGGGCAAGATGTGTGATTTACCGGGAAAATCCGTGTCAATTTGAAATATCTCGAGAGTCCGGAGAGATCATGACCAAAAAAAAAAAGGGGAGGAAAATAAAGGGCTAAAAAAGCAAAGTGCCTAGTAAAAGCAAGGTCAAAGCCCATGGAGGAAAAAGCCAAATGCGAGAAAAGCATTGAGCTTACCTCGAATAGAAACAAATGCAGAAAATAGAGAAAAGCTCTTTTCTTGCCATGAAAAATAGACTGACTCATTGGACTCTCGAGACAGATTGTGATCCCTAGAGTCAAAAGCTTTCCCCAAATGGAGCGAGATTGTTAAAGACACCAAGGTGGTCACCAACTCATAAACCCTCCAATAAAAAATAAAAAATAAAAAAAATCAAAGCCTTGTAAGCCTTCCCCCGAACCGACATTACAACCCGTCCGAAGACTCTTTCGATTGGGATGTTTCGAGTTGACATGAAGACTTTACAAAGAAGCTACCGCTCGAAGGAGTGGAGCCAATCATTTCTTGTCTTATCTTCCGGGTTCTTGACTTGTAAACCCGGCGAAGATAATAACTTCAAATGTTTCCCCAATGTGGCCTCAAAGCGGAGAAACCCTTTGTGTAAGCCCGTGACCATGCCAACATTACGGTCCCTCAAAGACCTTTCGGATTGATCGAGAATGTATGCATTGCGAATATGTCCGAAACCTTAGACACGAAGAGAGTGCAAGGGATCGAGAAATTTTATCCCAAATCCCCAAGTGAGTGATTGGGATCCACAAGATATTCCCGAGTGTGTGAGAAGCCCTTTCAAATTAAAGGTCTTAGCTTGGCATGCTCAATAAATCTTTTTCAAAAAAAAAAAAAATTTGTCTTTCATGAACTAAATTATTCATCCAAAAATCACTTTTGGGAGGTGCAATTCCCTTGTCAATTGATTTTCCCCATGGAGTCTAATGGTCGACGATATTATCCAACCGAATAAGAAGTTTCCGGTATCGCATCGCACCAAGTAGCCTCCCGGTGAGTCGATTTAACTTTATTCGCCCATGCATTTAACGCTATTTCCCCATCTGTTCGAATTCATTCCATGAGTTCCGAATTGTGTAGGGAACTAGCGTGAGTAGCTCGATCATCTGCGACAAATTTCAGTTGTGAGGGAACATACAATAGATGTTCATTGGCGTTACTATTTGTTTAAGGCGACTTTATTTGGACAGGTAAGGAGAGCTTTCGCATCCCTAAACCGGTTCCATAATAAGCTTCCTCACTGCGAGCCTTACGGCCTAGAACGGATATGACGCCAAGTGCTTGTCAAGAGCCAAGTCACGCGAGTGTGGTCGCGGTGGCGAGTTCGTAGATGACATTTTCGCCTATTCGGTAAGTTCGATCGACATGCAGCGCTAAAGTCGAGAGCTTGTCCCGTACAATCCGGAGAATGTACTCCGGAGGCCGACGAGTAGGGTGAACTTTAGCTTCCTAAGGCCCGTTTCATAGCGAGGTTTCCTCGCTTCGATAAGCGAGATACAATGCCAAGTAGAGTGAGACTTTTTCATAGCCTTTTCATGGATCAAAGATCGTGAATTGTGACTTTTCAATAGCCTTTTCACGGGTCAAAGATCCTGAATCGTGATTTTTCTATAGCCTTTTCACGGGTCAAAGATCCGGCGTGACTTTTCTATAGCCTTTTCACGGGTCAAATATCCTGACTGTGACTTTTCAATAGCCTTTTCACGGGTCAAAGATCGTGAATTGTGACTTTTTCATAGCCTTTTCATGGATCAAAGATCGTGAATTGTGACTTTTCTATAGCCTTTTCACGGGTCAAAGATCTGATCGTGACTCTTCAATAGCCTTTTCACGGGTCAAAGATCCCGAATCGTGACTTTTCAATAGCCTTTTCACGGGTCAAAGATCCTGAATCGTGACTTTTCTATAGCCTTTTCACGGGTCAAAGATCTGAATCGTGACTTTTCAATAGCCTTTTCACGGGTCAAAGATCCCGAATCGTGACTTTTCTATAGCCTTTTCACGGGTCAAAGATCCCGAACTGTGACTTTTCAATAGCCTTTTCACGGGTCAAAGATCCCGAATTGTGACTTTTTCATAGCCTTTTCATGGATCAAAGATCGTGAATTGTGACTTTTCTATAGCCTTTTCACGGGTCAAAGATCCCGAATCGTGACTTTTCTATAGCCTTTTCACGGGTCAAAGATCCTGAATCGTGACTTTTCAATAGCCTTTTCACCGGTCAAAGATCGTGAATTGTGACTTTTCCACAGCTTTTCATGGGTAAAAGATCGTGAATCGTGTCGTTCCTCTAAGGGCCAAACCCGTATCGTTTGTACGGTCTTCCTAGAGGTTTGTTTGTTTTAGTTAACCTTGCATGTGCAGTACTAAGAGGCTGTAGAGCCTCGGAGCCGGTTCTCCTAGTGAGTCTCCGCAATTCCCGATCTCGATGGATGCTCGGTGGTTTTCCCAAGCACCTTGTCAAGGTTAGTTTATTAACAAAATTAGGTGTCCTTTCGTCTTGGAATGGAACCTCTTCGAGCTCCCTTTCCAAGAGGGGCATGTTGACACCTAATTTTGGTAATCCCGTATTTTATTTTATTTTATTTTACTTCTAAAATAGAATATGTGTAATTTACTAAATATGCATCTTTTACTTATTTATTTATTTGCAAATCAAGAAAAGAAAATAGAAGGATATATATATATATACATATATATATTGCAAAAAAAAAAAATTCGAATCGAGCGACCCAAGCCCACGCGGGCCAGCCCAATTGGGTTCCTTTTTTTCCCCCAAGAGAATGGCCCTTCAGTATAGCCCCTTTCTTTTATTTCATTTGCTCACACTCACCTCCCACGTCTCTCTCTCTCAAATTCAACTCACGTCACTCACCTGCTCACCTCAAACTTCACATGGTCCCTCATCAACCCACGTCTCTATCAAGCGAGTTTTACTCTTGTCCACACGTGAAAGCTTGGGGAAGGAGGCAAGGCAGAGGATAAAAAGAGGAAAAGGTGGGCGAGGCTAAGGGTTCGGTTCGCCAAAAAAAAAAATGGAGAGAAAATAGAGAAAAGGAAGAAAAAGTTGGAGTAGGAGGTTGGTCGATTTTCCAAAGAAAAGGGGAGATGAAGCAGAGAGAGTTTGAGAGAAATTGAGTTGCGGTGGAAGTAGGAACCATCGCGCCTTGGCTCGAGAGGATCGGCGGCACTCACCATCGCCTCCTAGTTGTCGCCTACGGCCGGCCGAAGTTTGAACAGGTCGGCCTTTCTTGTAAGCTATTCCGTCCCGACGAAGGGGCTCGTCGGACGAGACCTCCCATTGCTTGGTCCGGCGAGCTCCTGTTTAATTAATGAGTTAGCTTACATACTTGTAGCGTTTCTTTTCGCGCTGTTTGTTCTTTGCGTTTCAACTATTCGTCTCGGTTACACCGCTCGTTGCTCGCGCTCCTCACGTCACCAACGAAGTACCCCATATTCCATTGTGAATATTCCTCTCCAAAATACTTGCTTTGCGCCCATTTCCACGTCGGTTTTTGGTCTCGCTGCGCTTGCCTACGGGTGATCCGTGGATCGTCGTTTTGGACGGTTAGTCGTCCGAGAAGGCCTGACAAAGGCAAGACAAAACTTCGGCACGACATCTTGGAGGCGGGGGACCCGAGATTCATAGAGACGAAAACCGAGAGGAGCTCGGTTCGAGCAGGGCCTGGAGCGACGAGCACACCCCAACGAGACGGCCGTGAGATCCGACATGTGCTCGGGCGAATGGGAGCTTGAACAGAGGTAGTGACGCGGCGGGCGGATCTCGACGTTATGGTCTTGGCACTCGTTGAACGTAACCGCTTCGCGTCCCAGGGAGGTCCGGCGAGTGTGACCCGGTGGCGGGCAAATGAGCCCCGACGGTGCGCCGGCGAGACCGAGGCAAGCGAATCCCTTGGTGGCTGTCGTTTGCGCCTAGAGGTGAGCAAGAATCGACCGGCCTCCAACGGATTTTGGCGGCACGTGGCTTAGCGGCGGCACGATGAGCGGATCCCGGCTTTGTGACGAGGGGATCTCGACCCGATGGCACGGTGAACGAAGACCAAGAGCGGCGCTAGGTTTTGGTTATGTTGTAGGTGCAAGTACATGTTGCGGGCGCGCATGGATGAAGACGATGAACAGTAGTAATGTGGCGTTTTTTTTGTTGCATTGGGCTTGTCCAATTGGCTATTTTGAGAAATAGAAAAGGCTGGGCCTAGGTTGTCTTATTTCAAGAGAATGGGCAGTTGGGAAGATGGGCTAGAGAGAGATTTGGATTGCTCAAGTGGGCTGGCGTGGAAAAGGAAAAGGAAGGAGATGGGCCAGAAAGAGAACCTGGAGCCCGGTTTAGTTAAGATTAAAATAAATTGGGCCTTAGCTTTTTGGCCTACCAGGCCCGGTTTGGGTCCTCCCCGGGCCGGATCGGATCGTAGACTTGGCCTCGGCTCGGGTCCGAGAACCCGCCCCGAATCCGATTCTTTTAATAAAAATAAAATAAATAAATAATAATAATAATAATAAAATCCGAAAAATAATAAAAAAATTCAAAAAATCAGAAAAATTTCAGAAAATTGGAAAAATGATTTTCATGACCTTTTTACCCCTAATGTCAATTTTTAAGCCTCAAACTCGGGTTGATTGAAGACCGATGTCCAATCCGGTCTGCCATCGTAATTCGACCTTCGGGTCGAAATTGTTTGTTTAAATATCGCCATAATAGATTTGGTATGCATGTGTTTATTCCAATCTTTTATTTGGCATATTTACTTGATGGAGTGTGTACAACATTGTCTTTTGAAAAATTGCCTGTTAATCGCTTTCCTGGATGCTAGGTTAAGGATAAATAGGTAATTGCACAAAATGACGGAAAACATTATGCATAATCATTTAGTACTTGGTTAGATACCGATAAGTTTAAAATGATATGCAGAATGTGTGGTCACCTTAGGAAATATCTTCTGGTTAGGTACCGAAAGGGCACTAATTATCTAGTTAGTGTAAACAAGTCCCCGAATCCGGAAGCTCGGTTGCGTAGGAATTGAGATAATACTCCCGTATCTCGATTGGTTTCTAGCCGACCCCAATAAGGCTAGTGGCGACTCTTAATAGCATTTTAGTTTGCTAATTAGTAAAAGAAATCCAATGTCATGCGAGGTAGGACTTGGGAGAGTCCGCGCCATTGACCTATTGCAATACCTCTAAACCCGCCGGACCCTCGGGAGGCCGAAGGCGGGTCGCGACACTCATTTAAAGAAAAAAATCAGAAAAAATTAATTATAATAAGAACCGTTGCCATACATGCCCTTACATTCGAGGTTTCTTACGTATTTCATTTATAAACCTACGATGTTACAAGTTCTAGGATCGGTTCGAGATATTCGAAACCTGGCGATTTCTTTTATTTTCTTTTTGTTTTTAGTTAAGCAAAGTGAGAGTAAACTCAACAACTACTAAGGGCCTATTTGGCAAAGATTCTAATCTAAAAAAAGTAATTCTGTGTTTGATAACTGTACAAAATTTTTATTCCCGAATAGAACCGCGCTTGGTAACTACACAAAATTTAAGTTCATGAGAACAACTAGGTGGCGAGATTTTTTTTTAAAATTTTTTTCATCTTTTTTTTTTTTAAATTGAACATTTTAATTTCACCCTTTTTTTTTTTGCATTTTTTGCATTTTTTAAAAATTCAAAATTTTGATTTTTTTAATTTTTATCTTTTTTAGATTTTTTTTTCTTTTCCCTTCTTCTTTCTTTGGCTGATAGCTGGCCATGGCCACAACAGGCGACCTGCTATAGCGAGTGAGGTGCCCCCGGTTTGTCCATCATTTGGTGGTGCTGGACTACAAAATTTGGTCATATTTTTTTAACCATGACTTCAGAGGATGTAGAACAAGCATTGCAAAATACATATTTTTTGCCTTTTTGGTTTTGTTCTGAACAAATTACGAAGGTGGTTTTCGTTGCTTCATGGTACGAATGAACTTGGCCTATCTAGGCAACTGACAGTAACTTTTCAGGAAGACATTTTGCGGTGTATAAGAACATTTATGGGTTGCAGATCAAATTCGTCATCGAATTGACCGACTTGAATGTGTTATAACAAAGAACCGTATACATCCACTGCATGGCGCAATGCTAACGGGGTGAAGCATAAATTGACATTGCAAATTCTTTTATGGATCAGATAAGACAAGATGCACGTTAGATAATAAACACTTTCTTCGCCCGAGGCCGGCGAGCTCGAGCCTCGCCAACCGGTGGTGAGGCTCGGTGGCCGACCACTAGCCGAACAATAAAGCAAAAATAAAAAAAAAAGAGAAAATAAAAAAGAGAAATAAAAGAGAAAAAAATATAAATGATAATGAAAATAATTAATATTTATCCCTTTATTTCCTTTAATTCACTTTTTTCCCTAAATTTTGTTTTGTTTTTCCTTTCTTTTGAAAACAGATGCATTTGATCTAATAAAATGTTGGTATGTTCATGAGCCATATATTTATCATGCAGTTATACTATGTACATGTATTTATACACGTGCATTCTATACATAATAATAGAGAATGTGCTGAGTACCAACGGCAGTGATCCTTCTAGCTCTTGGATCCATAATAATATAAACGTATAGATCTATATGTATATGATAATTAATCCATCTTAAATAGGTAAATCCAATTAATGAAGGAGCTTAGTAATTTCATGAACTTGGCAAGACGTGATAATTAATCCATCTCATGTAGGATCAAAAACTTTCTGTGCTTCAAAAAAATGATAGATCAAAAGAGGGACATCAATCAACTAGCTCCAAAAGAACAAATCCACAAGTTTACTCTCTTAAAACTATCAGCGTACTTGTCATGTCAGTTCACCAGAAGTGCCTAGGACGGTGACTTCGGCCTCGACGTGGCAATCATCAATGACTGGGAAATCTCCAACGCGTTCTAGCAGCATAAAACAAGCCCAACCCCAAGAAGAGCTTGACCTAGTGAACCATCGTGAACATGCAAAGTGAACAGTTAGCCACATTTATTAATACAAACTAGATTATGGAACGACTAAGTGAAGGACTTTGTAGAACTGGGAATTTATGATTCCTAATTTGTCATGATAATACCTTTTGGACCCTCATGGACAGCACCATCTTGGCCTCTCAACAGAAAGCTGTACCTTGCGTTTAACTTTCTGCTGAGGAGCTAGTTTCTTTGAATCCACCAAAACAAGAAATATATCGAAAGGCTTTTGTTCCTTCCTCTCGAATCACCCAATGGATAGAAATGCCCATTCCTGAATAGATGAATAGTCTCACAACCAAAGCAGAAAAAAAGCTACAAGCAGACATCAAAGTTATCATTCCTAGATAAATTTAACGATTCAAGAAACTTAATTATCATTTCTTGTCTCCAGCAACAAAAATTTCAGAATAGCAAGACTCTTCTACCAAACTTGAGAAATTTGGAATCTCCCATTCATGTTTCCGTGAGGATGTATCCTTTTTTAGTGCTAGACATTCTCCTATGCTTGAGTTCTTGATGACGAATACCTCCACTCCGAAAATGTAGGTGTCATCGGTAAGGTACCCGTTTGTCCGAACCTTGGAAGTTTCTAGAGACACAAATCTTGGACCCTCCTGGTGCTCCTTTAATATCATTAAGGGTATTTTTTTTTTTGAATTTATAACCAAAGTTGCATTTAGCATTTTCCTCAAAATTAATGTGTGGAAATGGTCACCTTGTTTTACCAGGTACATGTAACGAATTTGATCAAACACAAAGAACCTAACGATTACACTCACGTCCGAGCCAACCTTCAAAGGACTGGTCTCGGAAACTGCCAGATATATAGACACGTGACCTTCTCCAATTCTGCTTTTGTCTCCATTGGGATAGAGAATCAGTCTCCTGCAACAATTAGACAACTTTAAGTAGTAATTCCCATAGATCTCATTCAATCAGAAACGTCACACACATGAGAGAGAGAGAGAGAGAGAGCGCACCATTTGAGGCCTTCAGATTCGAAGTCATTAGTTTCATACATGTCCATGCCGTTGTCTGAAAACGGAGAGGACTCAATCTTGAACACATAATGTGCAGGTGAGACATCTGTGTATCGCGTAGTTATTCCTGCTCGGTTTATACAAAGCCCAACAAACAAAAGAGAGAGAAACCAACTGACATGTTCATGTCCGAGAATTTTAAAAAAAAATTTGTCTCTAGATTTAGAAAAGCAAAATGCGAAGCCTCGTACCATAAGAAGCTTCGTCGTCCATTTCCCTCTCTTTATATTTATTTCTACTTCTGTTTCTTGGACTTCTACTTCTGAAGATTCTTGATGGTTTCTGGTCAGCGGTGTTACGAACTGAGTGGAAGAAGAAATACAGTAAGGAGTTTCTTGTTCTTTTTCTAGTATTCAGTTGCTTCGTTTCTGGGAAAACAAGTGGAGCGACGAAAAATCAGGAAGAGAAGGGTGTGGCAACTTTTTTAGGATATTCCTCTGATTTTCAATGTCTCTTTTGATTTTTTTGGTCTAAAATATCCCTTTTGATTATACACATGTGATTTAATTTCCTTAGATAGTCATATAATAAAACATATAAATAGGCTCATTTACTATATATATCGAATTATACAGAAATTCCTCCTCAATATGTTTTCGGCATTATTCTCAAAGCGTAAGATGCAAAACCCTACTTAAATTTGAACTTTAGAAACGTTTCGCAATAGAGGCGTGTCACGCCCGACTCTCGAGCCCGCGACATCCCTACCAAATCGCCACGAGGTCACGAAGGATAACGTCCCGGGCGCGCTATCGACCTTTCGATTATATACGCATGCGAAAACGGTTTACTCCCGGACAACATATAAACAAATAGGGATAGCATAGCGGGAAATACATACCAAGGAAAAATAGTCAAAAGTAACATCCACGATTCTTGGACGGTAGATGAGTCTTAACCCTCTTTGGGCTACGAAATACATACAACCCCACACTTGGGCAGTTCACTAAGACCTCGGAAGGTTACTAGTTCGAGATAAGATTTACTTCTCATCTACTCCAAAAGACTACCCTCATAACCTGGCTTTGGTATCCATAAAGCTCCATCACTTGGGACTGAAAAATGGTTCCCATAATGGGGTGAGATATAAATCTCGGTGAATCAAGCCTAAGCTCGGTTAGGATACCGATTCGCCCAAAACATCCTAACCACGAGCATTATAAAAAAAATCACGATATAACCATATATCCAACAATCATATCACATGGCAATAATCACCCACACGCATACTTACCGGCCTTCACCACACATAATGCAATGCTTGACTCCACTCAACAGCCACATCGGACAACCAACCGAACACGCATCGCACTCACAAGCATGCACTTTGGACACCATACAAGTCCATTTATTAACGATGATCGCGCTCTCGGCGCCACAGTGACGAGGATCCACGCTACCGGCGTGATCGACTCTCACAAATAATGCGATCCCGCATTCTTCCGGGCAGACCGGGCTACGTTCCTTTTCCCTCTCGGCAACGGCTACTACAAGCGGTGTATCCAGTGCACTCTGCACGGCACGGCAAGTAGGCATCCCTATACGGGCGTCGGTCCATCACAAGCTACGACCGGCATCCGATAATCCCTTAAAACCGTACGTACCATACGGGGCATGAATTATCGTGCTTCGGCAAGTCGTGTGGTCCCATAAAAATGGTACAGTGTGTACTCCGTGTACAGCCACGAACTTGCCAGGAAAACCCATCATCGTTCCTTCATATGACCATGCAAAGACACCCGACACATCAATCAATTTATTCTCTTTGATTTAGGCCGGATGCTCACACAACGTGCTCAACGACTCGGCCCAAGGCCATTTTAATGCCAAATTATATCTTTGATGCTGCACACGGTCATATGAATGCAAACTACCAATTAAATATGGCAAGATCACACGGGACAATTAATCCCCAAACAACACCAATCCACTCAACGAGCATTTCAACGAGGCGAACCGCCCCAAAACACAATCATCAATTCCACACGAATGAGCCATTTCGATTAGGCCACATAAAAGCTCAATTTCGTGCCAAATTCATTAATTAGCCAATTCGATTTATAATTGCCAATCGATCGCTCGTCTTTAACCTATCGCTCGCTCGCGATCAAATCACCACATACAGTCAAATTCCGCTTAACAACAATTAGCTACAAATAATTCTAACTTAATCGATTATGGTCATTTAGCCTAAACCCGGTTTCTAACTAATCCGACCATAATCAAACCTACCTCAATACCCTACCGATCGTTCACCACCGGAGTTCACGTTCACGGCCGGAAACACTATCTCACGACCGGCGAGACACTGTTCACCTCGTACACTGTTCACCGAACGGAAATTTCGACCGTGCGCTCGCGGGACGACGATGGGGCTGCGATTTCGGCGGCGACGACGAAGGATGGCTCGGATCAACGGTGTCGGCTCTCCGGGCTCGCGGATCTAGGGTCACGGCCGAGATGGAGGGGCTCGGCCGGCGTCAGCGGAGACGGTCGGGTGGGTGCAGCTCGGGAAGACCACTGCTCGGGATGAAATCGCGCGTCGCGGGGATGGTCTCGGGCCGGAGTGGCGGCGACGCGAGGTCGAGGTGCGGTGGAGGTTGGCTCGGAAGAGAGACGAGGGTGACGAGGCGGCGGGCTACGGGCCTCAAGTGCCGAGGTTGCGGGTCCTCACGGCTCACGAACGACGACCGGCGCGGCGGAGGTGAGGCGCGCGGTGGAGTGGCAGTGGATGGTTGTCCGGTGGAGGGGTGTTCAATCGAAGAAAAGAAGAAGAAGGAATAAGAAGAAAAAGAAGAGAGGAAGAAGGAGAGGGAGAGAAGCGGCCGACAAAAAGGAAAAAGGAGGGGGGGAGGGAGAGTGAGTGGAAAATTCACGTGGGGGGGGAGGAAAGGAGGAGAGAGAGTGGGTGGTGAAATTTGGGTGTCACAACTCTCCCCACCTTAGAAAATTTCGTCCCCGAAATTACAAGATGATCACGACTCTTCAAAAAGATACGAGTAGAATGCTCTTCATAACTTCCTCGTTCTCCCATGTAGCTCCTTCAAGTCCATGGTGTTGCCAAACCACTTTCACTAGCGGAATCGTCTTACTCCGGAGCACTTGTTCTTTCCTATCCACGATCCCGACCGGTTGTTCCACATATGCAGCTCGTTCATCTAGCTTGATTTCTTCATAACTCAAAGACATGAGCGGGATCTGGTTCGTACTTTCTCAACATCGACACGTGGAATACATTATGCACTTGAGCCGCCTAGGCGGTAACGCAAGACGATATGCCGATTTCCAATCCGTTCCAAAATCTCAAAAGGCCCAACATATCTAGGACTCAACTTTCCTTTCTTGCCAAAACGGGATGTCCCTCTCATAGGCGACACCTTCGGAAAAACATGATCGCCCACTTGGAATTCTAGAGGTCTACGCCTCCTATCCGCATAGCTCTTACGGCGACTTTGGGCGGTTTTCATGCCGTCTCGATAACTTTGACAGCTTCCATAGACTCGCCGTACCAACTCGGGACCAGTGATTTTTCTTTCGCCTACTTCATCCCAACAAGCGGCGTCCCGCACGCTCCGCCATACAATGCCTCGAATGGCGCCATCTTGATACTCTGCGATAGAATTGTTGTTGTAGGCGAACTCAACCAAATGCAAACTGTTCTTCCCAATCGCCCTTAAAATCCATGACACAAGCTCTCAACATATCCTCCAGTCGAATTGTCCTTTCGGATCGACCATCTGTCTGCGGATGATAGGCCGTATTGAACCGAAGCTTCGTTCCCAAAGCAGTCTGAGACTTTTCCAAAATGTGGCGGTGAACTTGGGATCACGATCCGAGGTGATCGTCACGGGTACTCCATGCGATCTCACGATATGCTTCACATACTGCGCATATTTGTCCAAGGCAAAATCTTTTCTCACCTTGGAATGAAGTGTGCCGACTTCGTCAATCTGTCTACAACAACCCATATCGAATCATGTCCTCTCGACTTCTTGGCAATCCCATCATGAAGTCCATCGTAATATGCTCCCATTTCCACTGGAATCTCCAAGGGTTGCAACAGTCCTCCGCTTACAAGTCTTTGCGCCTTGACTTGCCGATGTGTCGGACACTTAGCCACATACTTGGCTATATCTCGCCTTCATTCCATTCCACCAATAGTGTTGTTTCAAATTCCGATACATCTTCGTACTTCCAGGATGGATACTATAACGCTACGATGTGCCTCCGATAGGATATCCTCCCTTAGACTTTCATCGATTGGCACAACTAGACGTCCCCTAAACTTGAGTATCCCATCCTCGGCCACTTGAAAATCAACCCTTCGCTTAGTTGCGTCTTCTCGAAGGATCTTCCGAACAATAGGGTCCGTCGACGCAGGGCCCTTATTCTAGTCTCGCACTTCGGCTCAATTCTCAATGTAGCTACCGGACTCGACACCGACTTATCTCCAACTTGAAGTCTAAGTCTCTCACTTGCTCAAGAGACGCCATTCACTAACACATAATTGAGCAATCACCGATTTTCTACTCGGGGCATCTCGCAACCTTATTCGCCTTACCCGGATGATACAATATTTCACAATCATAATCCTTGAGCAGCTCCATCCATCGACGCTGCCTCATGTTCAACTCTTTACGAGAGAACAGATATTTCAAACTCGGTGATCGGTATATACTTGAAAACTTTCTCCAATCGGATAATGCCTCCAAATCTTCAAGGCGAACACGACCGCAGCCTAACTCCGGATCGTGCGTCGGATAATTCAACTCGTGGGGTCTCAATCGGCGAGACGCATACGCTACTACCCTTCCATGTTGCATCAGCACACAACCCAAACCTACGAGAGACGCATCACTCAGAATCTCGAAACCTCCAGAGTCGGACGGGATCGTCAACACCGGAGCCGTAGTCGCTTATGTTTAAGCTCTTGAAAACTACGCTCACATTTGTCTGTCCACTCAAACTTTGCGTCTTTCTTCAATAGCTTAGTTAAAGGTGAGGCTATAGCTGAAAATCTTTCCACGAAACGTCTATAATAGCTCGCCAAACCCAAGAAGCTTCGATCTCCGTCACTGTCTTCGGTCTTGTCCAATCCATAACTCGCCTCGATCTTCGATGGATCTACTTCAATTCCTTCTCCGGAGACCACGTGGCCTAGGAACGCCACACGAGTTAACCAAAACTCGCACTTGCTAAACTTCGCATAAAGCCGATGTACCCTTAGAGTTTCCAAAACTACCCTTAGATGTTGCTCGTGCTCTTCTAGGCTCTTCGAGTACACCGTAATGTCGTCTATAAATACGATCACAAAGAGATCCAAGAACTCTTTGAACACCCTGTTCATCAAATCCATAAAAGCAAAGCGGGAGCATTCGTAAGACCAAACGGCATCACCGTGAACTCATAGTGTCCATAACGCGTCCCGAACACTTTTTGGCACATCCTCCTTTTTAATTCTCAATCGATGGTATCCCGTCCGTAGATCGATCTTAGAGAATATCGATGCTCCTTGCAACCGATCGAACGGATCATCAATCCTCAGGCAGTGGGTACTTATTCTTTATCGTCACCCGATTCAACTGTCGATAGTCTATACACAACCTCATCGACCCATCCTTCTTCTTTACAAACAAAACCGGGCGCTCCCAAGGTGATGCACTAGGACGAATGAACCCTTTATCCAAGAACTCTTGCATCCGTACCTTGAGTTCCTTCAATTTCGACAATGCCATCCTATACGGCGCCTTAGAGATTGGCTCCGTCCGGGGAGCTAACTCTATTACAAATTCTATCGCCCTTTCCCGGCGGTAAACTAAGCGGTTCCGAGGAAAGACATCCGGAAATTCGCGAACTACCGCAATGTCCTCAATCTTCGGCTCCTTAATCGATACATCCAATACGGTCGCCAAATACCCTTCGCAACCACTCTCCAATAAACGGGTCGCCTCTAGCGACGAGATCGTTGCGATCGAGGTTCCTCCTCGATTTCCCACAAATTCAAAACCGGCGCCACTCAACGGCCTAAATTGAATCGTCTTACGATAGCAATCCATCGTAGCCCTTTGCTTCGTTAACCAATCCATACCCACGATCGATCAAAATCGTACATCTCCGAGTACAATAAGATCTATCTCACTTTCATGACCAGCTACAACTAGTCTACAACCGGGACAGCCTACTGCAACGACCACACTATCCTTTAAAGGTGTAGACACGTTGAAAACAACATCTAATGGTACCACATTCAAATAAGCCAGTTTAACAAATCTATCGACCACAAAGGAATGCGTAGCACCCGGATCAAATAAAGCATAGGCGACTTGATTATGCAAGAGGACCGTACTGTAACGGTCGGCGAATCCTTCGCCTCTTCGCGGGTGACGGCAAACACTCTTCCTTGAGCCTGTGGACGATTCGGGGAAGTTTGGTGGCGCGGCTCCCCTTAGTGTCGGGCGATCCTTCACCTGATGGCCCACTGGCCACATCCAAAGCGTGCTCCACTCCTATATGGGCACGGACCAGGTCCATGTCTCTGCAGTGACATGCATCGCACACCTCAATCTCGGCGAAAAACAGGTTTATTGATCGCTCTCTCGTGATTGGGTGGGATGTGATGTCCGCCCTCCATACATAGGCCTCTTCCCTTGCCTCTTCTCAAATCTATTTGAGGACGTAAACCGCGACCCGGATGCGGCGGTCCTCTCGCCTAAGTCTTGCTCCACTATCAGCGCCCTCTCATAAAGATCATCATAGTCCCGAAGGTTGAACGGCGCTAGTATACTCTTAATCTCGGGTTTCAGCCCGTCCCTAAACCTTCTAGCCCTATCCTCGGGGTCTTCAATCAATCTCGAAGCATACTTAGACAATTCGGAGAACTTGGCTTCATATTGATCGACAATCATCCGATTCTGGCGGAGACGAACGAACTCGGTCATCTTACGCTCTCTAGCTGTCCTCGAGAAATACTTGTTATTAAAAGCCTCCACAAAGGCATCCCACACCGGGACCGTACCTTCCGGGAAAATTCTATCCTTGACGGCTCCCCACCGATTCTGGCGTTACCCTCCAGTTGATAGACGGCCGGGACCACCTTATCCTCATTCGAGCATCTTAGTAAGTTAAACACTTTCTCCAATCCTTGAATCCATTGGGTGGCGGCCTCGGGGTCTCCACTTCCGGTGAAGCTGTGGTGGCTTCAACTTGAGAAACTGTTCCATCAATTTTTGAGCCCTACGATCCTCAATTACCGCCACAGGTGGCACATCCACTGGTGGAATCACGGGTGGAACTACGGGTGGGGCTTCAGCAAAGCCGGCGGCAAGAACGTTCGATTTCTTATCTGCTGTTCTATCCTCTCTCCCATATCTCCTAAAGCTTGCATAACTCTCGCCATAGTCGGCTCTTGCCGACGGGACCAGCTACGGGAGGTGCAACAGGAGGTGCCGCTCCAACATCGGCTATCTCATCTACCAGCCTCGGAGGCCTCTTTCGGGGTGCTCGAGGTGCTCTTCTACCGCGCCCGCTCATTATACGAAATGATGCGGAGTCCCGCTTTACCCCAAAGCAAAGCGCGGTCGAAGGCTACCCCAAAAACTTAACACACAATTAACAATCACATGCATATCAATATAAATCCTACTAACTATCCCATATCCCATCGCTCCTTATTACTCCGGCCAATGACCGGATGGATCGGCCGACCTTGCTCGATACCACCTTGGGGCGGGGATGTCACGCCCGACTCTCGAGCCCGCGACATCCCTACTAAATCGCCACGAGGTCACGAAGGATAACGTCCCAGTGCGCGCTATCGACCTTTCGATTATATACGCATGCGGAAACGGTTTACTCCCGGACAACATATAAACAAATAGGGATAGCATAGAAGGAAATACATACCAAGGAAAAATAGTCAAAAGTAACATCCACGATTCTTGGACGGTAGATGAGTCTTAACCCTACCGGGCTACGAAATACATACAACCCCACACTTCACGACCGTGAGACACTATTCACCCGTACATCGTTCACCGAACAGAAATTTCGATTTGTGCGCTTGCGGGACGGCGATGGGGCTGCGATTTCGGCGGCGACGACGATGGATGGCTCGGATCAACGGTGTCGGCTCTCCGGGCTCGCGGATCTAGGGTCACGGCCGAGATGGAGGGGCTCGGCCGGCGTTGAGCGGAGACGGTCGGGTGGGTGCAGCTCGGGAAGACCACTGCTCGGGATGAAATCGCGCGTCGCGGGGATGGTCTCGGGCCGGAGTGGCGGCGACGCGAGGTCGAGGTGCGGTGGAGGTTGGCTCGGAAGAGAGACGAGGGTGACGAGGCGGCGGGCTACGGGCCTCGGGTGCCGAGGTTGCGGGTCCTCACGGCTCACAAACGACGGCCGGCGCGGCGGAGGTGAGGGCGCGGCGGTGGAGTGGCAGTGGATGGTTGTCCGGTGGAGGGGTGTTCAATCGAAGAAAAGAAGAAGAAGGAAGAAGAAGAAAAAGAAGAGAGGAAGAAGGAGAGGGAGAGAAGCGGCCGACAAAAAGGAAAAAGGAGGGGGAGGGAGAGTGAGTGGAAAATTCACGTGGGGGGGGGAGGAAAGGAGGAGAGAGAGTGGGTGGGGAAGTTGGGTGTCGCTGATCGTCAATAATAGAAATTAACTTTTGACACATTTGGTTGTATTTGCTTAGTAATTAATTACAAGAAAACCTCTATCACATGATTAACGAGTTATGAAGAAGATAGAGAGGATGCATAGTCAATGGAGTTAAAAACGGTATTTCTCGCTAACGGCTTCGGTGGGACCGATCCTCGTGTGGCAATTGAAGTTATTGAGGAGTCGAGATGGTGACTCGACGAGGAAGACCTGTCTTAATGACCATTCATCCGGGAAAAAAGAGAGCGCAGATGGTGGCGCATGTCCTGGAAGAAGCTCTCACTTTGTGTAGGAACAAGCACCCCAGAACCCGACACTCATGCAAGTGTAAGTCGCAAGATGGTTGTAAGCAAGAACAATAATTGAGAGAGGAGACCCTAATTATTCTAAGATCTTTAGCCTATTCCCCAAAAAATGACATGCCCGCCGCCGCCCACCATCGTCCACCACTACCCACCTCCTGCCGACTATTGCCGCCCCGCGCCTATTGCCATCACCCGCCGCTGCGGCCATCGCCGGCATGACCATAGCCTGCTACCCCCAGCTATTGACCACTGCTTTGCGCCGCCCACCACCGATCGTTACCGCTTGCCACCCGCGCCCACCGCCGATCGTCGCCCGCCGCAGCCGACCATCATTGGTTGCCACCAATCGCCATCCATTGCCTCCGGGTCCCCATTTCTAGCCGCCGAGTAAATTTTATTTTTAAAAAGTAAATAATATTTTTAATAAAAAAATTATGTTTTAAAGAAATTTAAAAAAAATCAAATTGAAGTAGAGATTTTCGGCCGCCGATAATAATTTTTCGTGGAAGATTTTGTGCCGATGATGTTCGAGAAGAAAAAACTTTCAACGGTTACCAAACGAATTTGTGTTCTAAAAGCAGAAATTTTTGCCTTGTTATCAAACATTTTTCCCAGATCAAAATCAGCTGCCAGAGCAGAATTAAAAAAATTAACTTCCGCTAAAATACAAAAGTAGGAAAATCTAATTTTTGGCCAGAAATTGATTTTCAAGTAGAAGTATTGCCATGCGGCATGCGCGCCCTTGACTAACAGAGGCCAAAACCTTTTGGTGTTTCTCTGTTTAGCTGATCCGGACAAACGGGCTCCGAGATTCGTCATTCGGTTGAAAGGCCAAGACAACGTTGCACACCATCAGCCAGAAGGTAAATGTTTGAACTTCAAGACCATTGTAAATAGCACCCCAAACAGAAAGTGCAGAGTGATACCGATTTCGAACAAGCGATGAGCTTCTTCTTCACCACAGCACAACGCTAATTAAATTGCATCTGTCAGTAAGGAGTAAGGAGCGCCTTCAATTGGCTCATGTAGTCCGTATCGTCAGAAGCCGCAGAAATCTCTCATATTTCCCCACTGTAATTTTCTGCTCTCTTGCTTTGTCTTTGCGACCTTGCAGCTTGGCCTATATGGTTCAGTGGCTCCGTCACGAGCTGGGGTTGTCCGTCTTTCATGCCGCTAAAACGGTTCAGGAACGCTTGACCGATGATTCATGTGTCATTGAGGCCGATGTCCCGGTGCTCAGTACAGTTAGCCAATTGCCATGACGACATTATATGTACCGGTTGTGTTTACAAACAGACAATGACTGACGGTTCTTCCCTTGCGACAAAGAATACATGGATTGGATGTGTCCATGCTATTAGTTCTCTGCCTCTGGTAGGCATTACTCATTAATCATGTCAATTGTCCTTATAGAACAAGTTGCAACAGTTTGCATTTTAAACCGGAGTCTCCATATGGCAGAGCCGAAAGTGCAAGTTGTTAACGACTCGAATCAATTTGCACCGTGAGATATCATATGCATATAAAACAAAAAATGCAAGGATTTATACCAAATTGAATCAAGTCGGACCAAAACATACCGTTTAAGACGAGTGAAAGGGACTCGTTATTCGATGAAACAGCAAACATTGCCCAAGGAATTTTACTAAACCCAACAAGCCAAAACTTTCCAAGCATCCTTTAGAATTCCAACTCTTATATAGAGCCAATCGAAAGTAGCAATGCATGCAGACGGGGAGATTGGTCAAAGTTGAGAGATTTCAATTTCCCGTTACGTTAAATAAAAAAGTACAATTGTCGCGACCCAAAAGAAATTTTTAGGCTAATGGATTATCAGGTTAATTATTTAACTAACCTAACTCGAACTCTCCCAAGTCCATACCAAATCGCAACTTAAGGTTCAATTAACATGCAATGTATTTTAATTTTGAAGCCGCCACTAATCGTTTACGGTAGGTCGATTAGAAACCTAAATAAAATAGCGTGAGAACTATTTTATTTTACGAACCGGAGATTAAGAGTTCGGGGACTTGATTATGTTAGATTACTCTAACACCCTTTCGGTACCGTTTTATTTCAAGAAAAATCATTTGAGAAGGCAATATTAATTGATTTTAATCTAAGTCTCTAACAAAGGTTATCATGCGGGTGCACAATCAATAAATGAACATCCGGAAATCAATATAATCCAGGGGGCATGCGCCACACAAATTATATTTTTTTATTTTTATTTTATTTTTTTATATGAATGCATATGATGCATGAATTCTATCCTAAATAATGCAATGTCATGGTTTAGATGCGAAGCTAGGCTAGATGACATGCAAATTAAATTAAATGAATGTATAAGTGAGACTACGATTAAATTAACTACGTGGCACGTAAATTAATTAAAACCTAGACATGCAATTCTAATATGCAATTTAAGCTAACGTTCAATCTAATATGCATGGCAAGAATGATGACGTGGCAAGTATGACATGGCACGACGAGGTGTGTCACGCCCGAACCCTTCGGGCTCGATAACATCCCACCGCGACCGTTCTCATAAAAGATTCCCAGGATCCAACGGCCTTACTAGAAGGATTCAAAATTTAACGCAAATGAAAAGCACAAGCGGAAGCGAAAACAACTCCATTCAATTAACAAAGATGACCTGGGACGAAAGACAACCTTATAATACAAAAACATCAAAGGTTAAATACGGTCAACCCGGTGCGGGGGTTGAAGGGAACCGAGGGACTAAACAAAAAGACAACCCTCCAAGTTCTTCCACTACACCTCTATTTTAAGAGGACCTCCAAAATTGAGCCCTACATATTCCGTAACTACTAGTCGGTCGCTACCATCGGATCTCTCCTCATCTTCGTTGGGGTCGTACTCGGACGGGCTAACAGGGGTTTATCTCCAACAAGTCTTCCGCATCCTCCTCCTCCGAAGTAGATATCTCAATAACTTCTATCTCTTTTGCGATCATGGGGATTTCTCTGGAATATTCCTAGATTCGCTACAGAGTGCTCTAGTTAATCCTCCATTTGGAGTGGTGTGACATCCTCGTATTCCGACATTTTTCGAAGTCGTGAATAAATGAAAAGTCTCGTTGATGTATTTCGTTATATCTCACTTGAGAATGGCCATCTTGAGCAGACTAACCAAATGGGAATGGCTAGCTAGGAAATTCAAGTACGTGGACCTAAGAACTTGATCCTGGGTGACTCGTTGGTCATGAAAATTGTCGAGGGAATATTTTGGACCAATATAGGCCGATCTTAGAATGATTAGGGAACGATTTGGATAATTCCCTACGTTTGGATCATGGGTGGTTCCGTTTGACCTCGTATGGGTTCCGAACGTCCCTGAAATTATTTCTAACGATCGTGTCCGGTGGGACTAGTGATTGACCCTCGCAATTGAATGACAACCAAAGTCGCCATGGCTCGAGTAATTCTTAAACGTGATTTTATCACGGGTCGATACGCGTAACTCCTAAAAGCCGCCCGTTAGTTTGAGATACGCTGAAAATTCTATTGATCGAGATTGGTCGCGAATCGAGCTTCGAATTTGACGTCGGACTTTTAGGGGTTTCAATAAATAAAATTTTTAGACGTTTCCTCATCCAAGGTGTCCGAATCCTTCGCGGTTCGCCCCAAAAAGGTTCGGGAAAAGTAGATTTGGACTGGATATGGGAAAAGACCCATTTGCCCTCGAAAAATATCCCATTTTTCACTTGGAACGAAGGGTATTTTGGTCATTTTTCCCTTTGGCCGAGATTGACTAGTCAATGATGGTGGAAATAACCATTTTCTCTTCTTGCTTTTCAAAACCAATTATTGCCTTGACTATTGATCATCTTCTTCATTCTACCAAAATTGTGATCAACTTTTCTCTCTCCATCTCCCTCCCCCTCACTTGGCCGAACCAACATCTTGCCGCCGCCGTCGCCGGAAAAATTTCGTTGAGCCGCCGCCGACTCGGTTTTGAAGCGCAGAGGTCGTGGGCTACCGTGGGTCGTCGGAATCGCCGCTAAATTCAAATTTTCTCAACCGTTCAACGGAGGTTTTTGCGAATTTTTGAGGTAGGATTACTTCTAAACCTAAATTAGGTGGTTAGGTTGCTAATAGACCATGAAATTGTGGATTTTGATGAAGAAATGGTTGGATTTGAGCTTGGATGAGGGGGTGGCCGAAAATGCAAGAACAAGAAGGAGAAAAAAAATGGTGTCTTGCATGAATAATAAATCCAAGAGAGAGAATGTGTGGTCAAAGTTTGACCATAGTTACTTTTTGCTAATAATTGAACTATGGTTGGGTTATGTGTTAACTCTAGTTATTTTTTTAACTATGGTTAAATTAGTTTTTAATCTGTAGTTACTTTATATGTGACATTGTTGTTATGCCACGGTATTTAATTGTATGTGACAAAATTTCGTTACGCCACGGTATTTAATTAGACGTGATATTACTAAAGTTCAATACTATAGTTGGGAATTTATTTGTACGTTAGAAATTAATATTTGATCGGCCCGGATAAATTGCTACGTTAGTATATTATTAGTTGTACGATATTTATTTATTGCCACGTTAGAGTATTATGGACGCATGGCGTGGATTGGAATTTGTGGTAGCGTGAGTCAATCGGGTGGTCCGATTTATTAATTCTCTAACGTGATTGAATCGCGTGAGCCCGATCTATTCTCGGAAAGTATGAGGGTCGTATTCAATCAAGTCAGTTCGAGGCCAAAGTGAGCCGTATTCGTCGATTGTCCGAGACCGGGAAAGTATGATGGTCGTATTCAATCAAGTCGTCGAGGCCAAAGTGAGCCGTATTCGTCTCGATTGTCCGAGACCGAGAAAGTGTAAAAGTCGTGTTCAATTAAGTCGTCCGAGACCAAAGTGAGTCGTGTTCGACTAATTGTCCGAGACTTAATCCGATCGTGTTCCTATGTGTCCGAGACCGTGATTTTCGGGTCGTATTCCTAAGTGTTCGAGACCCCGATATATATATATATGTATATATATCTTTATTTATGGAGCCGTGTTCTATAAAGGTCCGAGGCTCGGTGTTATGGACTCGTATGATGTCGTGGAGTCACGTGGAATATTTCTCGGAATAACGTAGAATTTTCGGAGTAACGTAGAATTCTCGTACGATAGCCCGAGGCGTGGAACGCGGGCTTTAGAACAACGTGGGTTGTTGTTATTCCGGTGCGAGATGTGAAATATATATATATGAGGGTAACGTAGGATATTTGAGAAGGTGTGGGAATTTTCGGAATGGAAATGGAATATTCCGGGATTTATTGATGGAATTATTGAGGAAAAAGGAGGATATGTCGAGCTTCGTTGTTTTAAAAATTTGTCTGGAGGCACTAGTGACCCGAGTTGGGGTTAGAGGTTTTCCTATCGAGATTTTATCTCACCCCGTCGTGGGTTCGTTGTTTTTCGGACCCTCTCGCCGCATTAGTGAATGATCCGCTCCGGAGGTCGTGGCACTCGAAGAGGATGGGGATGTTGTGGAGCCTTCCGATGCGGAGCAGCCTCCGCAGTAGGATGAGGCCTAGAGTAGCTGGTCTCTTAACTTTGGTAGATCGTTTTATTTTGGGAGTGTAGCGGGCTTCGACCACGTAATCCTTTTGTTATAGTTGGTCACGGGCACATACGGTGGCCCCGAAGCCCTAGGGTTGATAGTTTGTAACAACTATGTATATAAGTACATGAGTTTATTTTTATCATCCCAAGTTATCGTAGTATCGTTATTTTCTCGTACGGGGATTTCTTACGCTTCCGCGATGTGTTTGTTGGCCTTTGGATCCTGGAGAACTGTACAAGATTATGGCCAGGTGGGATGTCGACGAGCTTAGAGGGTTCGGGTCGTGACAAGTGGGGTGACACCAAGCGGGAATTTCTTCCCTCGGTACCTCGGAGGGCTTCAATGGTCCTGTGGTCATATCCCCGTAACGATAATACCAAGCCTCGTATCACGTGGGGCATCCAAAGTATGGTCCCCCTTCATCTACCCAGGCACAGTGGTCACTTTCCTAATATACACTTTGTCCGAACCTACCGGGAACTCCTCAATGGATGTATCCATGTCCATGGGGACGCCGCGACGCACCTGGAGGCATGCTTAAAACTTGGGGTCTCGAAAATATTAACCCACGACGGGGTGAGATATAAATCTCAGTGAATCAAGCCTAAGCTCGGTTAGGACACCGATTCGCCTAGAACATCCTAAACACAAGGATTATCAACCCACAATATAAACATATATCCGTAAGTCATATCACACGACAATAATCAACCACATGCATACTTACCAGCCTTAAGCCACACATAATGCAATGCTTGACTCGATCCAAGGTCATATCGACAACTATCCGAACAAAGCATCGCACTCACAAGTATGCACTTGGACACCACATAAGTCCATTTATTAACGATGATCGCGCTCCCGGTGCCACGGTGACGAGGATCTACGCTACCGGCGTGATCGACTCTCACAATTAATGCGATCCCGCATTCTTCCCGGCAGACCGGGCTACGTTCATTTTTCCCTCTCGGCAACGGCTACTACAAGCGGTTTATCCAGGTGCAACCTGCACGGCATAGCAAGTAGGCATCCCTATACGGGGCTTCGGTCCATCACAAATCTGCGACCGGCATTCGATAATCCCTTAAAACCGTACGTAGCATACGGGGCATGAATTATCGTGTTTCGGCAAGTCGTGTGGTCCCATAAAAATGGTACAAGTATGTACTCCAGTGTACAAAGCACGAACTTGCCAGGAAAACCCATCATCGTTCCTTTATATGACCATGCAAAGCACACCCGACACATCAATCAATTTATTCTCTTTGATTTAGGCCGGATGCTCACACAACGTGCTCAACGACTCGGCCCAAGGCCATTTTCATGCTAAAACTTATATCTTAATTCTGCACATAGTCATATGAACATGCAAACTACCAAGTAGACGCCGCAAAGGCACACGAGACAATTGACTCCCAAACGGACGCCAATCCACTCAACGAGCATTCAAGGCACTTAGATCAACATTTCAACGAGGCGATCCGCCCCAACAAAATCATCAATTCAACACGAATAAATCAATTCGATTAGGCCATATAAAGGCTCAATTTCGTGCCGAGTCATTGATTAGCCGGTTTGATTTAAAATTGCCAATCGATCGCTCGTTCTTAACTTATTGCTCGCTCGCGATCAAATCACAACACACGATCAATCATCTAACATCAATTAGCCACGACACAATCCTAATTTAATCGATTATGGCCATTTATCCTAAACCCGATTTCTAACTAATCCGACCATAATCAAACCTACCTCAATACCCTACCGACTAATTAACTAATCTAGGCGCAATTAGCGCCCTAACCAAGGATTATGGTCAACTCACCAACAACGACGGTCGAGGTCGGATCGGGCACGATTTTTCGAGGCCGGCCGAAATCACTATTCACGCCGGAAACACTATTCACCGGCGGCATTGTTCCGGCGACACTTGTTCACGGCCGGAATTGACAACGAGCTCGTGGCGACGGTAGCAGCTAAGCTTCTCGGCGGCTCGATTTTGGGGGCGGACGGGGTTGGCCGGCGACTAGAAAAACAGAACCATCGAGTTAAACAATAGGGAAACCGGCTTTGAGTTGAGGGAAACTCGCCTTTGCGGCTGAGGCGAGGCTGGGAAAAGCTAGAGGACTCACCTACAGGTCGAGGACGACCCTCGGGACCAGCAGGGGGCGGCGGACGGCGGCCGGAGGTGGCGGTTCCAAGCTGGAACAGGCTGCGCGCAAAAATAGGGGAAAACGGGCAGAACGGGGAGGCTCGGTCCGGGTGGTTCTCGGGCTCTACGGGCGGCGGGCGGCTTCCAGCGACTTCGTGGGATGACTAGAGGTGGAGTACAACGGCTTGGGGTGGTCGACGGCCTGTGGGTTTGGGCGGAGCAAGCCGGGAACAGCCGCAGCAGCTCGAGCGATAAAAAACAGGGCAGGCGAGCTTCGGTTCTTGCTCGAGTGTCGGGCGGCTCCGCGGCGGCGCACGGATGTGGGACGGAGTCTCGGTGGTCGAGGGAAGATGATGTAGCGGTGTGTGGTGGTCGAAAGCCGCTCGGGTGGCCGGAGCAGCTCGGGCACGTAACCGGCGCCTCGAGACCCAAAACCGAAGCGAGGTTTGTGTTCGGGGCTGATCCAGCCTTTCCAGCCGCTTCGCGGCTCTGCGAGTGGCGGAGCAAGGTCGGAAGAGGTCGGAGGAGGTGGGCCGGAGGCCGAGGTGGTGGTCGTTGAGGCGGTGGCGGCTCGGGGACAGCTGCACCAGCTCTGCAACTACAAACCCGGCAGAAACAGGGCAAGTCGGGAAGGCTTCTTGCGGTCGGCTTTCCGGCGACTCCGGCGGTGCGGCGGTGGTCCGGTGGCGTCGAGTGGGTTACGTGGGTGTTGTAGTTTGTCTAGGTAGCTTGAAATGGCCAAGGTTTTCCCCTCACAATGAAGAAAGAAGAGGAAGAAGAGAGGCTCAAGCAATCGGTGCAAAAGGGGCGGACGTGGGGGGAGAGAGAGAGAGTTTGACTGGTGGGGCTGGTTTGAGCGAGGTGGGGCCCACGGGTCTCATCCAAAATTAAACTATTTCGTCCCATATGCATAATATCCAAGGGCGAAATGGTAATTTCATAAATCGGGACTGAACGAATTTTTGGCTCAACTGATCGGGACCGAAATTGGATTCTCACGAGTTAGGTTCGGTCCGGAAAAATGGTTAGACGCGAGGATTAAAATCCTAAGTCGCGGTGACCATGATTTCGATACCCAATCGAAATCGAACGACATTTCGGGAATCGTCCAAAATTTGTCACTTTCGTCTGGCGATTCGAAATTTCATACCGTTAGGAATTCAATAAAAATCTATTTTATTGAATTTGGTCCCACCCAGGGCCAAATTTTCAGGGCGTCACAAGGTGGCAATAATGACATGGCATGATGACGTGGCAATGATGACGTGGCAAAGATGGATGACTTTTTTTAAATTATTTTCGGATGAATTTATTCCCTAAAATAGAACTATGTCAAAACAATATTTATCCCCACATATTTTAGAGTTTAAATTGGCCTAAACCCTATATATTAAGATAGATTATTTTAGACATAAAATTCTATTTAAAAATGCAATTTCTATCCTAAAATGCAATCTAACCTAATTATTTACAAAAAAGGATTAGATATGCAATTATCTACATGATGCCATTTTTTTGAAAAGATATGCAATTTTCAACTATGGGAAGTGAATGAATGCAGATCTTTTAGAATTTTCAAGATTACATCATACGACGGATATATTCTAAAAGATATGACAATCAAACAATTCAAATCAAATGAGAAAAGTGAATATGCCTATCAATATCAATCAAGAAAGTGGATATATCAATGAAGTTTTGAAATATTTCGCGAATATTTGAGTCAATCTTTAATTCGTAATCCCACGATTAACGATTGAACCCAAATCCTTACCTAATCGAGTATTCCATCAATAATCCTAAAGATGGACGTTCTCGATTGTGTGACAAGTTGCGGATTAGGAAAAGAAATTTTTCTAATCAACCTGTATTTTGAAAAAGATATCCACTTTATGCAATATAAGATATGACAAGATATGCTATAATCAAATAGGCAAGTAGATATTTTTGAAGATAAGAGAACATACCTTCTAAATAAAGCTTTCCTAATTTAAATTTTAGCAACTTGACGATCGAGGTCGCACTCCACGAACCAACCAGCTGCGGACTTGCTCGAGGTGATTCACGCGTGGCTCGGGACTAGGCTCGTTGGTGTGCGATGGACTTGCAGATTATGACCGTATGAGGTCTACGGACCAGCGGGGTTCGTAGCTCTACTTTTGATGTTGAAGTCGTCCACTCACGAATTGAACATGAAGAAGACAAAATTTTCAGAGAGCCACATGGCTTTCTTTTGAGTAATAAATATTACCTCTGCTTTTCCCAGTTTCTGTACATTTGTTCTCTAATGTGCGGCACATGTTCCTCTTTTTCAATGACGCGGGAGTAGCGAGCCAGGAACAACTCAACACAACCAAGACTAGCAGGGTGTCAATGGTTGACTAGGGACTCCTCGTGGATCACAAACCGTGGACCTCTCAGTTTTGAATTGCTTCGTGGATCCGCAGTTCATGAGTTGTGACAGGAGGAGCTTCTCGAGGCTTGTTGGTCTTTGGATCTTCAAGCACCAGCTGCGTGGGGACTGGATGAGGAGGGCGTCAGGTAGCTCCTGCAGGTGTAAGGTCTAGCAGAAGGCGTCGGTTTCAGTAGGCAGTGTTGACCGGCAGCTTCAACGAACAAGGAAAAGTAATGCCCTGGGCAGCGGTGGATCCGAACAACACGAAGCAATGTCGGGGGCAAAGGAGTGGCTTCGGGAAGGACAACCGCAGATGAAGACAATTAGCAAGCGAATTCTCTTCATCAATTCTCTCTCAAAATTCTCATGTCTCACTCAAAGAATTGCACTCTCTTTTTCTCTCTCTCCCTTTTTCACGTGAATTGTGAATCTCGAACCCCCCTTTGAATGAGCGTCGATGTCCTTTTATAAGCAAGGTAGTGCAGAATCCTTGAGGAAAAAGAGCATATTCTCTTTCTTATTGTGAATATGTGAAAGATCTCATCCATATCTCTTCTTTATTCACATGAAGGTCCTTCACGTGATTTTTCTTGAGCCTTACGCAGTTCCTTTATTTCCACTAGTCTGATCAAATAATATTATCCATGTATATTGCCTATTATAAAGACTACGACACCAATTCTCCATATAATTCAGCCCCTATTACTCATAATCCTTGCAAATTTCAGACATGTGTAACACATGCAACTTCGGCTACCGAAATCCGTCCCGCTATCATCGAAACTTTCTACCAAAAGTTCCGTCGAAAGGCATATCAAACTTCTAGCTTTCCTTGATTTGTTGCGGTGCCGTGGACCATGACTTGTATTTACTCGCAAATGCGTTTTCCAAGAACCCAATCTGCTCCGCTTCCTTTTTCCTTTTTCTACAATCTTATGCAAAAAATGACTAAAAAGTTTAGTCAAAATTTAGGTGTCAACAACAATTAGTCGGGGCATTGATTAACCATAATTAATACATAGGAGCTGCTAGTCTGTCGGTCTAATAGCACTTTCATTATTTCCGGCCCTACGATTTTCTAATTAATGAGTACTTTATGTAAAACACATGGTGATGATGTGTGGACCTATGATCGAAATAAATGATAGTATTGTCATACTGTCATAGAAGCAATTTCCTTAATACATAAATATTTTCGAGACTAACTCTCTCCCAATGGAGACAAGAGCAGAAAATGGAAAAGGGTCACACGTTTATACATCTGGCAGTTTTCGAGACCAGTCCGTTGATGGTCAGCACGGACGGGAATGCAATTGTTAGGTTCTTTGTCTTTGACCAAATTCGCGACATATACTTGGTAAAACGGGGTAATCAGTTCCAGAAATTAATTTCGAGGAAAATGCTAAACGCAAGTCTGGTTATAATTTCGTCATCAAGAACTTGGGCATAGGTGAATGTGTAACAATAAGAAAGTATATATCCTCACAAATACATGAATGGAAGATCAGTAATGGTAGTCTTTGCTTAGTCGTTAAAAGGCCGATTTCTAAAAAGGTCTTTGCTCACTCGTTCCATAACACAGTCTGGTCAGAAAGTGAACACAAGATTCACCTTTCAGTTAAAAGGCCGTGTACACCGTCAGGAAGGGCGCACATGGCAATACTTTTTTCGTAAATCAACTCCGGCCATAAGTTAATTTCTCTACTTCTCCTCGGAAGCGAAGTTGATTTTTCTACTTCGCTCCGTAAGTGAATTTCTTATTAGAGAAATTTGTTTAATAAAGATTGAAAATTTCTACTTCTAAAATATAATTAACACAAAATTTTCTATAAAAAATTTTGTGATGGCCAAAAAATTTCTATTCAAATTTTTTTAACTTTTTAAGTTTCTTTTGATATTTTTTACTTTGGTAGCCGGAGGCGGTGACTTGGCGGCGGTGGTCGCAGTGGAGATCGCGACGATCAACGGCTAGTTGGGACGGCAGGGGGTGGGGCGGTGGCACAAGTGACGGTGGGCGACACAGCGGCGGCGGAGGTCGGCGGTAGACGTAGGCGGGCGTGGTCGAAAAGAAGGTGAAGGCATAATGAAAAGAGAATGAGATGAGAAGTACATCGTGAGTTGAGAATCAACTTTTTAACTTTTCAAATTAAGGGAAAAACAATTACAAAAGTGAAAATTCATTTCGAAGTAAAAATTTATACCAAACAGATTTTTGCTTGGAAGTTAAATTAGTAGATAGATTTCTGCTCCAAAAGTGCTCGAATTCTGCTCCAAAAGCACTTTTTGAGTGAATCTATTTTCAAAAGTGTTACCATGCGCCTAAGTTTTTGTCCTCATAAGTGAGATGAGCGCTACACTTCAAGGCCGCTGTAAATAGTAGCAAAAACACAGAGTCCAAAGTGACACACAATTTCATTCACACGTTCTCTCGCCACAGCACATGGATAAATAAGTTCCCCCCTTCTCTCTCGGTTTGTTCACACAATACGTATAATCAGAATAAGCTGAAATATCTCAATGTCTCTAAACTGTAATTTTCTGCAACCTCTTGCCCTTGCTTTGCTACTTTGCAGCTTGTAATGTATGGTTGAGTAGCTCCGTCCCAAACTGGGGCTGCCCGTCTTTCACGCCGCCGAAAACGGTTCAGGTAATGCCTGACAGATGATTCATGTGTCATGGAAGCCGAAGTCACCGTGCTCGGCGCTGTTAGCAAATTGCCATGACAGCAATATATGTACCGCATGTGTTGATAAACAATCACCGGCACTTCTTTCCTCATGACAACAATACATCAGTACTCATTAATCATGTTGATCCTCCTAACAAGTCGCAACTATTCGCATTTTTTACCTCAGTCTCCATATGGCAGAGCCGAAAGTGCGAGCTGTTAACAACTCGAATCATTTGTATCATAAGGTATCATCAGAGTATCAAAGAGTACAAGGATCACTCATGCTTCCGGTGCATCGAACGGGTTTATACAAAAGCCAAAAACTTGTATACCAAATCAAATCATGCCCGACCAAAACAAGCCCTCTACGGCGAGTCAAAGGGACTCGTTATCAATGAAACGGCATGCATCCATGAGATAAAACGGTTTATTTGAAAGAGTATGCAGATGATAGACCGTCATCTAATGAATCTCTCAGAACCCAAAGAGCCAAAACTGCCCAAGCATCCTTCAGAATGAAAGGGGCGTAATCCCGAATCCTTGAATGTGTTCCCACTCTCAGACCTGATGTTGAGCTAATCGGAATTAGCAAATGTGTGCATCGGCGAGATTGATCAAGTTGAGAGCTTCGAATTTCTTGTAATATTAATAAAAGAAAGCAACTAGTTAGATCGTAGATGACATATTTTAAGGTCTTGGCAAGGAGTGTCTGGTCTGGAGTGTCTCCGGGGCTCTGAGTAACCCTACCTAACAAACAAATGTTGTCATTTAATGAACCGACTATGCAAGGCAAAGCGACTGAATCTTGAAAAGAGACAGAGAAGCTCTATTTATAACATTTTTCCTTCCATTTAGTACTTAAACACTACTCACCAGAGACCATCAAGAATCACCAAAAGTTCGAAGTCCCTGAAACAGAACAACAAAGAAAGAAATACTAAAACAATGAAATGGGCAACGAAGCCGATGATGGCATTTAGTTTCGCTCCTGATTTCTCTCCCTTTGTTTACTGGGGTTGATGTTAAAGGAGCAGGAATAACCACAGAGTACACAGATCTCTCTCTCTCTCTCTCTCAAAGTTAGACATCCACTAGAGCATTTGGATCTCGAAAATAACATCACCAGCATCACTTGACGACGATTTATAACATCTGATTGTACTCTTATTGTTGAGAAGATGAACCTGTTCAGACTCTTTAGGACGATAACCAGGTTGTTGTTTACAAACTTGGTATCTAATGCTTTTTCCTCTATGATGGTGTACGAGCTCTACCTGCTTGAATTGCCGATCCGCAAATGAAGTGATGAAGACTCAGTCCGGCCATTTTGATTCTAAAATCGACACCCGCTTTCGGGCTTCGAATCTGAAGGGGAAAGCAAAAAAGAACTACACCGGCAAAACGATTCAGCATCTTGACTGTAACACAACGCAAGAAGCATAGACATATATATGTTCATAGCAATCACAATCTTTGAGAGGTGAGGCAGACAAAAGAGTTTGCAGTTATATTTCCCACCTTGCCTTAAGAGGATCAAGATTTGGTTAACAAACTGTCACAATACACTAATAACCCAAAAGTTATCCAACAAGGGATGTCCTAACCCAAGAGGAAGAGAAAACCCACGGAAGAAACATAAGTTAGTTATTGATCATGAACTCAGCAACAAATCACGGGCAGTTTACTCACTGTGCCAAGAACTTTCACTTCAGCCTGCACGACACACACATTGCCAACTAAGTAATCTCGAACAGATTTCAGCGGAAAGAAGGAGGGCCAACCCCACTCTTTATTTGGACCACCAAACCAATTAAGACCTGCAAAAGAAGAATTGGCTGTAGTAATGAGAACAATGATGGCAAAACAAATAAATCAGATCAAATACTTAGTAATATGGTGTGATTATGCTACAGCGAGAAAGGGGGATAAGAGCTATAACATCTTTCATTATAGTGATATTCCAGTTATCTTTCCATTCATTTGTGATATAATTAAGATTAGCTAAAGATTTTGTGCTCGCCATCCATTTTAGATCAGCAGTCACCACCTGTCCGCTGATACATCTTGCCAGCTTCCCCTCTCAACCGAATGGTAAAAGTGGCTTTGACTTTCTGATCACCTGAATTTACTAAACAAAGAAGAATCGAAAGATTTTTGTCCAGGTTACGCCCATCACCCCTTGGATGTAGATGTAACTTCCTGAACATAAGGAGAAACACAACCAAGCAATGATAAAAGATCAGAACAAAGGACTATGCAAAAGCGAAAAAAAAAAAAAAAAAGGAAAGAAAGAAAGAAAGGCTACGGGTAATATATGAACTACCAGTTGTGATTCCCCGCCGTGAATACTTCAGAGTAGCAGTCATTCACCAAAGTGGAGAAGTTTGACATCTTCCATTCGTGACTAACAAACTTCGGACTCACTTTTAGGGTCAAGCATTCACCCAGACCTAAACTTTTGACAACAAAAACCTCCACCCCAAACACACAAGTGTCATCAACAAGGTAGCCGTTTGACGGATTGATGAAAGTTTTTAGCGGCATAAATCTTGGAATACCCCATTTAGACTTCAATGCATGAAACCTCCTGTCTTTCCCTGCAACATATGAAGCGAGTGTTCTCCAAGCTACCAAAAGATGTAAATCAATTTTTCTTTAAAAGATGTAGGGATCAAATGTACCTTCTTTAAATAAGTATTCATCGCGAATTTGATCGAACACAAAGAACCTAACGGTTGCAATTATCTCCCAGCCAACTTTCAGAGGATTGGCCTCAGAAACTGCCAGATACAGGGACACGTGATCTTCTCCCTTCTTGTTCTTGTCTCCATTAGGATAGAGAATCAATCTCCTACACCATGACAAAACATCAGATTCAAGAAGCATATGCCCTTGAAGAGTTTCCTTTCTTAGCTGGATAACAATTGATTTGCCCATTAAGAGATCTTCAATTTTGGGACCGTTGAGCAAACTTTCTCTAACACAATTGGAGCCTTTGTTTCTTTCAATGAAGGACCGCATCACTATGCATAATTAGCAATCGTGTAGTCACCAATAATCACATGAAACAACCCACCTTAACCACATCTTTGCTTGGATACCCGCATACACCAGATACATCTGAGCCTCCTAAAATGTGGATTCAATCAGAAAGAACAACACAACCTAAAAGACATCCTCATGCCTTTTTTATGACCTCATATATACCGTAATTCTTGCTGTCAATGTTACGAAACCATACAACCTAGAAGACACAGAGCATGGAGTTGCCCAAAATTTGTGCTTGCAGAGAGAGGTTATAGATATACCACTTCTGGTCACCAACTTTGAAATCGTTCGTCTCATGCATGCTGATGTCGTTCTTGGATGACTCAGAGAAAGACTCGATCTTGAACACATAATGCGCCGGCAAAATCTCTCTCGTCTCCGTTGTTATCTCTGCTCAGTTAAACCCGCCCCGAAATCACAAACAGCGAAACAACAATAACCCCAGAAAGTGAAAAAGAAATCAAACTGAAGAAGATCAATAGACACATCGTCAAGCCATAAAACTCCAAAAGTTTATCTTTATTAGATGTTTTAGGGAGAAACTCAAAGAGGGAAATGGTACCATCATGTTCGTCGCCCCCATCAGCAACATTTGAATCTGTTGCTTCTCTTTTCCTCTTTTGCATCGTATTATTATGCTTGATGACTCCGATGGTCTTTGCCGGTGCGAGAGAAATGGAGGAAAAAAGACTCCTTTCTTTTCATCCCAAGATTCAATCGCTTCGTTCCGAGGAAATCATCGTTGAGGAGGCAGAGACATAGAGAACTGATACTGTGGTTTGGTTCGATTGATATTCGAAGCTCTCTTCGTTTTCTGTCCTTAGTCGAGAATGCATCGTCACCCCGCACCCGCCGGGGGTAGGAAAAAGAGAAAATCGCTCAAAATCTCCCAACTTTGCCGCCCTTCGTCGTTAAGTTACAGATTATTTCCTCGATTTTAGCATCTTTTCTGTTTTTCACTTTTCCTTTCTTTTTCGCATGTGGCCTACCTCCGGCGATGCTCCGAGTGGGCTGGACGAGGCCACTCTCGAAGTAGCCAGCAAGGGTTGCCTCACCCAGATGCAGCCGGCGAGGGCCCGGCCCCTAGCGCCCGACCAGGGTTACTGGGTCGCCGAGTCCTTGTTTGTCGCAGCAAACAAAAAGAAAAAAAATGAGGAAAAAATAAAATTTAAAAAGTAAAATTGTCTTTAGAGAAAAATGCCTTGGACCGGTTCGAGTATTTAGCCACCAAATGAGGGAAGCCTTATTTGAAATTGTCATAATCACTCAGCACCTTTATTTGATATGGCTAGGTTAAGATATTTATTTGAAATAAAGTCTACTTTTACGCTTTTATTTGAAAAAATAAATAAAGACATTTTAAGCTCTTATTTTCCTTTGAATTTTTTTTTTTCAAGAATAGTTAATTTTTATCCCCATGGATGAATTATCTCATTTTTCTTACCAAAATAATCATCATTAAATATTTTAACTCCATTTACAATGCATATGCACCATTTTTCTAACCTTTTTTTTGTCGAAAGAAAGATGCCGTTTATATCATAATAATAGTTTAAGAGTTATATTTTTCAAGTCTAACAAATTTCAAAAAAACTCTTGAACAAAACAGAAGCTGGAATGCAAAAAATAAAATATAATTTGCAGTTAGAAACACACTCATATCCCTCAAGGACAAGTCTATCGTAGAACTTCCACGATCGATCACTTTATTCAAGTGATAAGCACATGTCAAGATCTCCCACTCTTTTGGCAACTACTTACGGCGTACGTCTAGGTTCAACGTCTTCATCATCATCGCCGTGCGTAAACACCAATATGAATATATTGAAAGAACACAAATATAATACTTATGGGGAACTCCCATAACAATATTTATATTTAGCTTAAGAGAGTAAAATTCTCAAAACTTGACCTAAATTTAAATAGAGAGAGAAGAGCAGCCTAATTTTGGAAAAGTTGTAGAGTTACGTCACGAACACCCTCCTCAAGATCTGTGTTAGATGGATGGCTTGATTAATCTTCACGCCCACTCAAAATCAGCTGCGGAAATTTATTCACCCAAATAAAATGAAAACTTCAAAGAGGGGAGGGGAAAGCAAGAAAGTAAAGTGGGAAGGGAGGTCCCTCGACGGGAGACTGGCGGTTATTTTTCCAAGTGAAGGGGGAAGGAGGAAACCCTAGCAGATAGAGAGAGAGAGAGACAAAAGTGGGGAAAAATAAAAACTAAAAAAATATAATGCAAATGTACCATAGTTAAAGAGATATAATCTGTACTTTTAACGGATCTATTGTGAATATAGAGATGATTTTGAGCAATTATCCCAAACAAATATTTAAGTTGATTCTTGTGGCCAAAGGAAGTCATTTTCTAAAGAAGCCTTCGCAAGTTGTGCGACTTTACTGTTTTTCTCCTATGTGAAGTATGTTTTTTTTTTTTTTTGGAACCACTCTATGAAGTATGTTACAATCTCAAAAGATTGAATATCTTGGAAAAAGAATCGCCTAGATAGTCATCTCGATATGTCTGAATACCAAAAAAGTAGTTGGACAATCTTCGTAAAGAATGCTGCAGATGTTTAAAAATTGAAAGACGATTTCATTATATGCAACATCATTCGCAGTTCATGAACTTGCAGTGTCAGAAAACATGACAATTAGTCAAAACTTTATAACAATAGTGGTAACCATGATCATAATGAGATGGATACATTTGACTTGAGAACGAGACAAATTGCAATAACCCAATTAGGGAGGTATGTCCAAAAAAGAGGGGAAAAATGGATGAAAAGAGTTTTTTTTTTTTTTTCAACTTCCTAGGGTGAGAGTAAGATTGGCTTACCGACTCCACTTTGTGCTTTTTTTTTTTTGTTTGGGTCTGCCTATCCTTTAATTGACTTTTATTCCTAAATTTTGTTTTGTTTTTCCTTTCTTTTAAATACAGAAACATTTGATGTGATAAAATGTTTGTATGTTTATGAACCATATAATTTATCATGGAGTTATGTTATGTACATATATGTGTACACGTGTATCTGTACCTATTAATGGGCCGAGTACTAAAGATAGTGATCCTGCTGGCTGTTGGATCCATAATGACATAAACGTATAGATCTACGTGTTCACGATAATTAATCCATCTCAAATAGGTAAACACAATTAATGAAGGAGATTGCTAATTTCATGAACTTGGCAAGACAGTGATAATTAATCCATCTTGTATAGGATCAAAGACTTTCTGTGCTGCAAAGAACTGACAGATCAAAAGAGCGACACCAATCAACTAGTTCTAAAAGAACAATTCCACAAATTTACTGTCTTAATACTATCAGCCTAGTACGCGGAGGAAACGGCGCTAGAAATCGTCTGATCATCGACTCAGAATCGTATTTGTGATGTCAGTTTGCCGGAAGTCACTGGCCTCAATGACGCATTCATCATTGACTAGGCAGTCTCGAACGTGTTCTAGCAGCATAAAACAAGATGACCCCCCACGAAGAGCTTGAACGACCGAACAATCGTGAACCTGCAAAGTGAACAGAGAGCCACATTTACTAATACAAACTAGATTATGGAAAGACTGAGCGAAGGACTTTGTAGAACGGGGGATTTATGTTTCCTAATTTGCCATGATAATACCTTTTCGGCCCTCGTGGACAGCACCATCTTGGCCTTTCAACCGAAGGCTGTACCTTGCGTTAACTTTCTGCTGGCGTGCTAGTTCCTTTGAATCCACCAAAACAAGAAATATCGAAAGGCTTTTGTTCCTTTCTCTCCAATCACCCTTTGCATAGAGACGCACCTTCCTGGACAAATGAATAGTCCCATGACCATTAAAAGATCCTAGAAAGCAGAAAAAAAAAATCGACAAGCAGACATCAAATATATCATTCCTGCATAAGTTAAAACAGATTCAAGAAATTTATGTTACCATTTCTGATCTCCAGCAACAAAAATTTCAGAAGAGGAGGACTCTTCTACCAAACTTGAGAAATTTGGAATCTTCCATTCATGTGTCCGTGAGAATGTACACTTTTTAGTACTAGACATTCACCTAAGCCCGAGTTCTTGATGGTGAAAACCTCCACTCCAAAAATGCAGGTGTCATCGACAAGGTACCCATTCGTCCGATGCTTAAAAGTTTCTAGATTCACAAATCTTGGAATACCCCACTTGGACCTCATGGCGCGAAACCTCCTGTTGCCCCCTTAATATCACAAGGGTAATTTTTTTTTGAAGTTATAACCAAAGTTGCATTTACCATTTTCCTCAAAATTAATGCGTGGAAATGGTTACCTTGCTTTACCAAGTATATGTCACAAATTTGATCAAACACAAAGAACTTAACGCTTGCATTCATATCCGAGCCAATCTGCAAAGGACAGGTCTCGGAAACTGCTGGATATATTGACACGAAACCTTCTCCATTTCTGCTCGTCTCCATTGGAATAGAAAATCGGTCTCCTGCAACAATCGGAGAACTTTAAGCAGTAATTTCCACAAATCTCATTCAGTCAGATACATGACAGACACATTGAGAGAGAGAGAGAGAGAGAGAGAGAGCACCATTTGTGGCCTCCAGATTCGAACTCATTAGTTTCATACATGTCTAGGTCGTTCTCCGAAAACAGAGAGGAGGACTCTATCTTGAACACGTAATCCACAGGTGAGACATGTGTGTACTCTGTATTTATTCCAGCTCGGTTCAAAATCAAGCCCAATGAACAAAGTGAGAGAAATCAACGGACATGTTCATGTTCAAGAACCAAAAAATTGTCTCCAGATTTAGAAATACTAAATGCGAAGCTACGTACCATAATGAGCTTCGTCGTCCATTTCCCTGTATTTATATTTATTTCTTCTTCTATTTCTCGGGCTTCCACTTTTGAAGATTCTTGATGGTTTCTGGTAAGCGGCATTACGTACTGAATGGAAGAAGAAATACAGTAAGGGCCTTCTTCTTCTTTTTTCCAGGCTTCTTTCGGGAAGAGAAATAGAACGACGAAATCAGGAAGAGAAGTGTGGGGCCATTTTTTAGGATATTTCTCAGGATTTTCAGTATCTCTTTTGATTATACACATCTGCTTTAATTTCCTATGGTACTTTTTTAATAAAGCATATAAATAATCTCATCTTCTATTATATATATACATATATATATTGAATTACGCAGAAATTCCTCCTCAAATATGTATGTACATATATATATATCAAAATATACAGAAATTCCTCCTCAAATATGTTTTCCGCATTATTCTGAAAGCAGATGATGCAAAACCCTACGTAAAGTTTGAATTTTAGCAATGTTCCGCAATAAGCATTAAAAAGAGAAATTAACTTTGACAATTTGGTTGTAGCCGCAAATTTTTCTGTTTGCATAGTAATTAATTACAAGAAAACCTCCATGACATGATTAACAGAGTTAAGAAGAGATAGAGGGGATGCATAGTCAATGTAGTTAAAAACATTTTGTTAAGAAAGACGAGGTAATTCATCTTTGGTGACACATAATAGCTATGAAGGGGGAAAAAAAATCAGGGAACGTAATGAAAATTGAGGTCATTTCAAAATTTAAGAAAGATTGAGCCATGATGCCTAAAATCGAGGAAATAATCTTTAACTTTTCCAAAAAGTCGGGATTACGAAAATACAAAAAACAGTTATACCACAAAATAAATAAGTAAGTAAACAAGTAAAAACTAATTTTATGAATAGTCTCGATTCTACCCCGACTTTCTTTTTTCTTTTTTTTGGTGACCAGGGAACCCCCGCACGGCCGGCAGCCGGGGTAAACTCAGGGGCAACACGTGCTAGCCACCACACACGTGCCACCGGTTAAGTCACCCCGCAACGCCCCTGGGATTCGAACACTTGACCTTTTGCGAGAGGAAGAGTGCACGAACAGCGGCGCCACTCAGAAACCCCGACTTTCTTTTCGTCTCATGTAAAATCACAAACTGCCTGTTTATCTTTCTATCGTAAAACAATCTTTTGTTTATCACAAGTCCTGCGAAGCCGATCTCATTCAAACCTTGTTTATCTTTCTATCATAAAATATCTCTTGCCAATGGCGATCCTGAGTAACAGTGTTCTGATGCTCTTTCGTGGGTCCTTGGGCAGTCTCCTGTTGGTGATGTCTTAATGTAATTTAAACGGTGTACCTACTTATGATCTTCCATCTAATTTAGCTACTCCAGAATTCTGGTTAAACCTCTAGTTTGATCTGGTTTTCTCATGGTGATCGCAATGCCCAGCTAGCAAACTGACATACATACTGGTTTTGTTAGCTCTTGATGCCTAATTTTCTGAAGAGTTTTCCTATTTCCGAAATGTTAGGTTGGAGATGGAAGCAGATCATATTGGTTTGCTGCTAAAGGCCTCTGCTGGGTATGATCCTCGTGTGACAATTGAAGCTATTGAGGAGTCGGATGGTGACTCGGCGGGGGAAGACTGTCTTAATGACCATCCGGGAAAAAGAGAGCGCAAATGGTGGCGCATGTCCTGGAAGAAGCTCTCACTTTGTATAGGAATAACATCCCAAGCAACCGACGCTCATACATGTGTAAGTTGCAAGATGGTAGTAAGCAAGAACAATAATTGAGAGTGGAAACCCAATTATTCTAAGATCTTTAGCCTATTTCCCAAAAAATGACATGCTCGCCACTCGCCCGCCACCGCCCGCTGCCCACCACCACTAACGGTCGCCGGCCGTCGCCGTCCCCCATCGCCAACCATCAACCACCACCGCCCACCGTAGCCGGGTAGCCATTACTGGTAGCTGAAGTAATTATTTTATTTTTATTTTTAGAAAGTAAATAATTTTTTAATAATAAAAGTTATGTTTTAAATAAATTTTAAAAAAATTAAAAAAGAAGTAGAGATTTTTCGGCCACCGACAATAATTTTTTGTAAAAGATTTTGTGTTAATGATGTTCTCAAAGTAGAAATTTTCAATAGTTACTAAACCAATTTGTGTTCTAAAAGCAGAAATTTCGCCTTGTTATCAAACTCTTTTCTTTGATCAAAATCAACTTTTGGAGTAGAAGTAGAAAAATCAACTTCTGCTCAAAAGCAAAAGTTGAAAAATCTTTTGAAAAATCTAGTTTCTCGTCGAAGTTGATTTTTTAAGTATAAGGGATACCATGCGTTCCCTTGGCTAATAGGGGCCAAAACCTTTCGGTGTTTCTATGCTCAGTTGATCCGGACAAATTGGCTTCGAGATTTGTCATTCGGCTGAAAGGCCAAAACAACAACGTTGTACACCATCAGCCGGAAGGTAAACTATTTAACTTCAATGCCATTGTAAATAGCAGCCTAAACAGAAAGTGCAGAGTAATTCCAATTTCGAAACACGCAAGGATTAATTTGCACCGTGAGATATCATATGCATATAAAAAAAAAATGCAAGGATTAATGTGGCCAAACTTTCAGTTGTATACCAAATTGAATCAAGTCGGACCAAAACATACCGTTTAAGACGAGCGAAAGGGACTCGTTGTTCAATGAAACAGCAAACATTGCCCAAGGAGTTTAACTAAACCCTAATGTGGAGCCAATCAAAAGTAGCAAATGCATGCAGACGTGGAGATTGGTCAAAGTTGAGAGATTTGAATTTCTCGTGACGTTAAATAGAAAGTACAATTAATAAGCTCGCATGTGACAAGTTATAAAAATTGTCGGGACATTGATTAACCATAATTAATACATAAATATTTTCGCTTCTTCTGCAATGATTGTTCATAACCCAAGAAAGACTATACTTTGGGAATCAGAAATTTTCTATATCTGGATGTTCATTTAACAAGCGGCCATAGGGCAATGGTATCTCGTTAAGAATAGCAAATCTATAAACTATGGCATCTTCTCAAGATCATGGTACAAAAAAATAATTTCCGAGACTAATCCTCTGATTGTTGCAGCAGACTAGGTCTCTATCAAGAACTTGGGCATAGGTGAATGTGTAATGCTAAGATAGGGTATACCCTCACAAAAATGATATCTTTGGTGTCTGCTTGTAGATTTTCTGCTTTTTTAGCTTCTTTTTTTTATTTATTATTGCTGATCGGGATCCTCCAAACGAGTCATGTAGATGCCACGTAAGATTTCCGACGACGCTCACGAGGGTTGGCATTGAAATAACTATTTTACAAAAAAATTGACATTCAAGTGACCTAATTTATTTTTTGTCACTTAAGGTGCTTCTCTATCCAAGGGGTGTTTCGAGAGAAAGGAACAAGAGCCTTTCGATATTTCTTTCTTGGGTAGATTCAAAGAAACTAGCTCTTCAGTGTTGGGGTATGGTTTATACTCTCCTGCGACGAAAAAGCGCATGGATATCATATGGCTTTTAAGATTTAAGTCCCTAATTTTTTATTAGTAGTTTCGGCTTGGGTTCATGAATAGCTATTACTATATATGTTTTTTTTATTATAATTGAGTGATGTAACAAGAGGTGCGATGTGCTAATTATAGTGAAATTCTCTGTTGGATGTAGTCCTAGTTTGAAGGTGAACTAGAATAAAATCTCATGTCTCGATTTCTCTTTCTCGCTATATTTTACCTTTTTTGTGATTGTGCGCCGGTCCTAATACTTGGCAGATAGTTAATGTAAGGTTCAACCTTCGGTTGAGAGGCCAAGATGGTGCTGTCTAAGATGGCCCAAAAGTTATTATCTTTTAATGGTGATTTCTACAAAGGTCTTCGCTCAGTCGCTCCATAATGTAGTCTGGTCAGAAAGTGAACACGAGATTCACCTTTCGGTTAAAAGGCAGATGGACACCATCAGGAAGGTGAGTTTTTGTTCTCAAGAGCGGGATCAGCGCCACGCTTCGAGGCCACTGTAAAAAGTAGCAAAAACAGAAAGTCCAGAGCGATACACGATTTCATCCACACGACGAGCTTCTCTCTTGCCACAGTACACTGCTAAATAAGTCGCGCCCGTTAATTAGTAGCGAATTCGGTTTTTTCATATAGTCCGTATAATCAGAATCCGCTGAGATATCTCAACGTCTCTAAACTGTAATTTTCTTCACTCTCGGCCTTGTCTTTGCTACTTTGCAGCTTGTAATGTGTGGTTGAGCAGCTCCGTCCTGAACTGGGGTTGGCCGTCTTTCATGCCACTGAAAACAATTCAGGTAATGCCTGACAGATGATTTATGTGTCTTTGAAGCCGAAGTCACTTTGCTCGACGCAGTTAGCAAATTGTCATGACTGCAATATATGTAATGGATATGTTTATAAAGAGACAATCACTGGCACTTCTTTCCTCATGACAATAATACATGGATTGGACGTGTCCTCTGCAGGCTTCTCTGCCTTTGGTCAGACTCTCCTAAACAGTAGTCATTAATCATGTCGATCTTCCTAACATGTTGCTAACGATCTGGGCACTGTCAAAGAGTACAAGGATCACTCATGCTCCCAGTGCATTGCACCTGATGCAAGGTTTCCACAAAAGCCGAAAATTTGTATACCAAATTCAAATCAAGCAAGACAAAAACAAGCCCTCTACGACGAGTCAAAGGGACTCAGTACCAGTGAAACAGCATGCATCCACGAGATAAAATGGTTGATTTTTGAAAGAGTATGCAGATGATAGACCGTCATCAAAGGAGTCTCAGAACCCAACAAGCCAAAATTGCCCAAGCATCCTTCAGAATGAGAGGGCATAATTCCAATTCTTTTCATCTATTCCCAATCATAGACATGATGTAGATTCGGAATTAGCAAAAGCATGCATCAGCCAGATTGATCGACTTGAGAGATTCAAATTTCTTGTCATAGTAGAAAAGTCTGGTCTAGGAGTGACTTCGGGGCTCTGAATAACCTAACAAAGGAATATTGTCATTTCCAACGAACCGACAATGCATAAGGCGAGAAAGAAATTTCTTTGTTTGGATATTTAGGGTGCGCATGACAATACTTCGCTTCGGAAATAACTTCAAAGCAGAAGTTGATTTTTCAACTTCGATTGAAGCGCGAAGTTGATTTTTCTACTTCTACTTCGAAGTTGATTTTCGATCAAAGAAAAATGTTTGATAGCAAGACAAATTTTCTACAAAAATTATTGATCCTAACCTAAAATGCATTTTATTCAAGAAAAGTTAAATGCAAATATTGACGGGTTTTCATTCAAGTCGAAAGACTAATCCTACCAATCACATTCAATAAAATAAATGCGCAATCAAGTGCACAAATAAAGCACATCAATACAAATTAAGGTTTCTCTAATATAGCTCTAAGGGCTTAGAGAATATGTGATCAAAGTTCATGGGTGATTTGGGAGAAATTAGAGATAATTTGCTAAGAAGGACAAAATCGTCAATTTGGAAATATCGGGGTCAAAAAATCCAAAATAGGTCTTGGCCAGTTGATTGTGGCAATTTCCTATTTTTTTTAGGATTTTTTTTTGGAATTTTCAAAATTTTCAGATTTTTAAATAATTTTTAATAATTTTTATGAATTTTTATGAATTTTTTTTATTTTATTATGAATTTTTTAAGAGCTCATGAATTTTTTTCTGAATTTTTTATTACTTTTGGAATTTTTTTTATGAATTTGTTATACTTTTTAATGATTTTTTTTTCGTTTTTTATTTTTATTTAAATTTTTTATTATTAAAATATTTTTTTCGAACCTGGTCAACCCGCCCGCAACTTTCGAGAGTGAGTACACAACGAGTGGAGAGAGAGAGAGAGACAGAGAGAGAATCCCTATAAATAGAAGAAAATATGAAAAGAGAGGAGTAAAAAGAAAAAAATAGCTTCCGATGGTGAGAAGTAAATTTTTTTTTACTTCTCAAAAGTCTTGCAAAAATCACTTCGAAGTAAAAAGCTATTTTAGAAGTAAAAATTTAAAGTTGTGAACCAAATGAATTTCTACTGTGAAGTTATATTACCAAACGGATTTCTACTACGTAAACACTTCAAGTAGAAATTCTATTTTATAAGTGTTATCATGCAAGCCCTTTAACAAGTACACCAAATCGATTAAGAATAATGCATCCATAGACTACTGCAGACCTCTCAAGATCTCGGGCAAATGAAAGCAAAAAAGCAACATATAAAGTTTACAAACAAGGGCTCCGGCTCTTATTTTCTCAAATAAGGGCCTAAAATAGTTCTTGTTTCAAATAAGAGCCCGAAATGCTTTCTTTGTCTGAAATAAGAATCCGAAGTGGCCGTTCATATTTCAAATAAGAGTCGACCTCGCCACCGGCCAAATTTTATGGCCGATCAAGGGTTCTTCTAAACATAACTTTAACCTAATTTTTAGTTAAATTATATTAAAAACTAAAAATAAAAAAATAAAATATATACAACCTGGAGTGGTTGCCGATGTGTCGGCGAGGGCAAGTAGGCCCTCACCAAAGCCAAGAGAGGGCCGTGACCCTCTCCTAGATTTAGGTGAGGGTCACCGCCCTTGCCCTCGACCGTTTCTTGGCTTTGGCAAAGGCGCCGGCGACCCCGGTGGCCATGGCCACCGCTTCACCGATGATGGGCGCAGCGGCCACGGGGGTAGGGCGGCGTCCTCCCTCCCGTATCTCTTATATATATATTAAAAATTTTGGAAAATTAAAAAGGAAAAAATAACTAAAAAAAAAAAAAAATACTAAATGACTAAAATTCCCCTATTATCGATGAACCATGTCCTTTTTTGAGACCGATAAAGTCATTTCGGGCCTTTATTTGTGACAATGAGGGTACTACATGCCCTTATTTGAAAATAATGTTAACTTCAAACCCTTATTTAAAAAAATAAAGGCACTTTTAGCACTTTTTTGAAAATTTTCCTTTCTTGTTTAAGCACAAAGTTTCACAAAGTTCTTTGTTCAGTAGCTATTCCATTATGTACTTTGTGTTGAGAAAAACCCTAATAGATTTTGAAGTACACGGAACAATCCAAATTCTCCAATATCTGAGTTAATTCAATAAAATACTATTTGCAAATTGTTCTAATGTATATTCGAATGTTAAAAAATAGTTACACAGAATTTAATTTGGCAAAGAAAGCTCAAATACTGTTTAAAGAGCCTAGACGTTGAGTGGTGGAGCTCAACCATTGTTACGCAGCTCAAGCTCGAGAGAGTATTTTATATGCAACGATCAGATTATTATGAGATATATTCGAAATGATATAATTATAATATTATATTATCACAACGGCTAGCAAAATTGAGCGGAATTCATTCTTGAAGATTATCAATCATGAAGTCAATGTCCTAGGCGCTACTGTTAAAATGACATAACAAATACAACGTGACAAATACAATGCTGGAGCCAATGATCAGAAGATTTCTACTGCTGTTTTCCCACTAGCTAAACGAAGAAGACAGTTTCATGCTAATTGGCAATTCTCGTCATATCTATGTTAAAACCGGACCCGTTAGAATGCTCGCTCATGTACTCGCCGCGAGGAATTTAACTGTACCTTTGTGATTTGCATGTGGCAAACATATGTCATAATTGCTTCGCATGGCTCATATTCGACCAATCAGCATTAGCCTAGCATTTTCAACTTCAAACTTCTATCACTCATCAAACTTAAATCTAGAAATGAAAGAAAGTATTTTAACGTGTGAAGCACAAGTCAGCGAAGCAGCAATTGAAGCTCTAATAGGGACATCTGTTGCCTATCCGTTTGATGCACAGATATCTCTCCAATTGAGAGAAAATACTTTTTCCTCATATTATCTCGGAGAATACTCTTGAATTTTAGTTTAGGGACCCGCCTAGATCCAAACTTCTATCACTTATCAAACTTAAATCTAGAAATGAAAGAAAGTACTTTCGTATTCCTCCAATGAAATATATAAGGTAAAATATTTTCAAAATAAAATTATATTATCCTTATCCAACAATTATCTTTTTAGACTAATCTCCTTGATTTTGAATTTGTAGAAAAATAACAGATATAGATAAAGAATCTTTAAACATGTAGCCTATACCTTAAATAAAAAATAAATTAAAGATTAAAAATCTATCTTATTACATGAGTAAAAACAAATTTGAAGAATAATTTTTGTTCATTATGAGTAATCGGATGCATTATTTATCGATTCTATTAAAAAATAAGTCAAAACAATTAGAAGTGTAACTTTTATTATTATTTGAATAAATTTCACTTAAAATGAAAAATATTGCTACTTAGTTGAGACAAGCATCTTCACATCCCATTTCCATTTATTTCACGAAAAATGAGTGGTCTATGGAAAATACTTTTTTGTAAAATGACCATATTTTCTGGTGTTTGGCTAAAATATGAAAAAAAAACTCGAAAAATGTTTATCTTATTATTGGAAAATTGGATTTAATTTTTCTTCGTGTACTCCTTTCAATAATTTTTTTATTTTTTTGTTTCTTCTTATCTTTTTTAAAATAAAAAAATGAAAATTTTTAATGTTTTTATTATTTATCTTTCCCTTTTTTCTCTTTTTTTTTTTTTATGTTTTTATTTTTTTCTAGTCCAATTTTCTACCGGTCGCCGACCATGGCAATAGCCGAAAATTACTAGCTTGGCCTCGATCAAGGTGGCCGATGAAGAACAAGGAAAAATAAATAAATAAATAAAATTTAAAAATACGTTTTTTGAAAAATATTTTCGGGAAAGTTATTTTTCGCGAAATAAATGGAGCCTTTGTTTTGATTATTTTCCTTTTCTTTTAAAGATTCGCTTATTTTAAATGTAGCATATATCATTTGAAGCAAACTTGTTTAACTAAAAATTGAAAATGCACATAATTTTGTCCAAAATCCACTTAGTTTGAACTGGGTTGGACGTTTATTAAATTCAAAATCATAGAGGGCAAATCATAAACTAGCCAATTAGGTTCGACTATGAGGATCTCTTCCTCTCTATAAATGGGAGACTCCTCCATTTGTTTTGACACCGTTGATGGACGGTGACATATGAAAAGTCAAGGGAATTCTTGGAGGATTGAAAATTCATGACGTTCGACTAGAATTTAAGCCGTCAATGCCCTTGAATTATGCGTAAAAGAAGAAAGGATAATAACATTTTATCAGTTGGATGCAAAGCACGAGCCATCCAATAAATCCATAGTTAGAGTTGATTGCTTTTCAGTGGAAGAAAATTGCCATGGAAAATAAGAAGGGCAATTTTAATAGCATGGTCATAGGAATTGAGAGTAAAAAAGCATGGCAAGCAGCTTAAATTTCGTTTTCTCCTTGGCTCATGATTAAATTTAGGGGCCCTGTCATTATGATCATCCTAATACATCGATCAATAGTGAAATTCACAATCTTATAATTGATGATTTTCCTTAAACGTACATGAGTTCCCATCTTTTCTAAAATTACTCGCCTGGTCGAAATTTATTCTATCTTAATCTAACGGCTAAGATTGAACGGGGAAGGCCACCGGTGTTTTTCTATTCTGGGCCACAGAATTTCCCTGAATAATTACAACGAACTTTACTCATATATAGTTAACTTCTTATCAAATATGAAGTCACAAGATGAAACCCAACTTTCCGTCTTTCTATGTTTCTCTTGCCAGGCAAGAATCCAAGAATCTAGTGAATTGATGATAAAGATGGATCAGGCAAAGAATTTGGATGGAGTCAGGCCGTTCTTCCCCTTTGCCCTCCTCAATTCCCAAAATCGTACAATTTCAGGATAAAGCAACCTGCGGAAACCAAGAGAATGAAGCAAACTGCATCTTGAAAACGAAGAACAAACGAAAGCTGTCGTTATAAATAATCTCCAATGAATACCTCCAGAACCACCGTTCGTTCGATCGACCCTCGAAACTCCAGATCGAGTTCAACATCTCCGGCTCTGAAAATGACATCTTCTGAGATACACGGGGAAGCCGACTGCGGTACGTCACCTTAAATATAACCCCATATAGTTCATGTGTTGCATGAGTTTCTGTCTTGTTTTGTGGTAAATAGAATGTCTGTGTAAATAGAATTTTTCAATTACTACATGAATAAGTTGGGAGAGTCTTGGATATAATGTGCGCTCGGGATTGAAGTAACTACTAGAACTCAGTTCGGTTGATTGGTTTCATCTGGTTTTGGACGACACAGTAACGACAAAGGAGATTAGAGATGCTGCACCGGCGCATTATGTGCTCCACATTAAGTCCTTCTCTTTGTTGGCCAAGAACAACATGGAGAAGTATGAATCGAGCGAGTTCGAAGCAGGAGGCTGTAAATGGTTTGTTTCTCTTCTCTTTAGCTCCACCTTACACTCTCACATTCAGAGGAATTAAACGAACTACATATAGCGGTTCAACATAGCCGGTTAATTAATTTTCAATGTGCTCCAAATTTAGGCCTTTCTTCCATAAGATGGTTTAAATGCTTTACACGCATATTTCTGTTGCTGCTAAAGATCTGATGTTTGAACCCTTTTGTAGTTTTGTAAATTCATACAGAATAAGATAATCTTCTCTATGATGAAGAAATTGCTGTGAAAATAAATGTTGATTCAGCAATCAGGAGCTGTACGGCACTTCTTGATTCTGCAGGAAACTGATCCTTTATCCCAATGGAGACAAGAGCCGAAACGGAGAAGACCACATCTCCGTATATCTGGCGGTTTCCGGGACGAGTCCTTTCCAACTTGGCGGGGCGATTCACGTGGCCGCCAGGTTCTCTTTGTATGATCAACTCTGCGATAGATATCTAACTGAACAAGGTAAAAAGCACTGAAGTAACAGCAAAAGGCAATATATTGTCACCTTCTGAGCACTAACAGTGAATCGCTGAATCTTCGCTTGTGAATTGAAGTAAGAGTCGCAAGATTGCACGCGTTGAAAGCCGAATGTGGGGTCCCGAGATTCATGCCGCTTAAAATTTTCGCCGACCCGTCCAATGGGTACCTCGTGGATGACACCTGTGTCTTCGGTGCGGAGGTCTTCGTCATCAAGAGTTCGGGAGTTGGCGAATGTTTGACGCTAAAGGAGAGCACGTCGTATACTCATGAATGGAAGATATCGGGGCTGTCAAAGTTGGGGGTTGAGTATCTGTTCTCTGATGTATTCACTCTTGGAGACCACAAATGGTAGCTTCTATTTACAAACTTCCTTTCAAAACGATTCCTATTGCTTTTGCGGATACATAAATTTTCCTGTCTGTTGCTACTATTTTCATTTTCTTCCCCAGGAAGGTGTTGCTATACCCGAGGGGTAACATAACTTACAGGGGGAAAGGCTTTCGATCTATCTCTTTTTAGATGATGCGGGCAAATTGGCTACTGGTCAGAAAGAGAACACGAGTTTCACCTTTCGGTTAAAAGGCCGAGACGACGTTGTGCACCATCAGAAGGGTAAGTGTTTGTTCTCATGAGTGGGATGAGCGCTGCACTTCAAGGTCACTGTAAATAGTAGCAAAAACAGGAAATCCAGAGCGATACACAATTTCAATCTCAGCTTCTCTCTTGCCACACTACAACTGCTAAATAAATCGCACCCGTTAATAAGTAGCAAATTCGGTTTGTTCATGTAGTCTGCATGATTAGAAACTGCCGGGTTATCTCAATGTTTCTAAACTGTAAGTTTCTGCACTCTTTGCCCTTGTCTTTGCTACTTTGCAGCTGGTACTGCATGGTTGAGTAGCTCCAATTCCTTCTGCGGTTCGCCATCTTTCATGCCGCTGAAAACAGTTCGCGAATGCCTGACGGATGACTGGTGTGTCATTGAGGTTGAAGTCGCCGTGCTCGGCACAGTTAGCACATTGCCATGACAACAATGTATGGTCTGCATGTGTTCATAAACGGACAACCACCGTCAGTTCTTTCCTCATAACAATAGTACATGTTGATTTCATCCATTTCTATCTCTGGTCTCAGTGGTTTAGACTATGGCCGGAACCTCCAAATGCTATGCCTGCCTCGGTTTCATCTAATCTAAAGCTTACATTTAGTCTTCGATCCTGATTCACTTCGTTACCTCTATATAGATCGATGTAAAGCACGAATCTCTGTCATTGAGTAATGTTCACGGTCACCGGAAAAAAAATCCATGGAAAGCAGAGTGCACATGCTGTCTGAATGTCGACGGGTTGAAGATATCGAAAGTGATGGCAGGCCTTGAATTGTCCAAATAGATTGCAGCTTTGATTAGATTTTGCTCAGATGCTGTTCAATGCTTTCATGGAGGCATTTTCAGTGAAGAAAAGCGAAAGAGAGGTTAGAGAGCTGAGAAGGCTCGTGGATTCTGGGATAGGAGGACCGAAGATGAAAGAAGAAATTTAGACAAATAAAAAGAAATACGAAAACAAGAGATGAAATAATAATGACGACGACGACGACGATAAATAATAGAAGTAGGGGTCGTAAAGGAGATCTTCCCATCAAGAAGCGGCCAAAATGCCAGTGAACGAGCGAGCGCGTATAGATCGCTCGATTCCTCCACCGTTCAGTAAAACCCTCATGTGCTCATTTTCCATAGAAATTGCAGACTCCAGCGATGATGCGTAAAGACTGAAATCACTACAACAACGTCACGGCCCAAATTAGCCATCGTACCACAAGAATCAATTTAGTGATGTTTGTATGTCGGCACTGTGGAACTACACTATTTGTTTAGGCTCATGGTCGACCCACGCATTGACGAAGATTCCGAGATATGAACATGTACACAGCTGAGGTGATTCTCGTGTCTTAATCATTGCTTATGTGACTTTCATGGCATAACCATAGCCAATACGGGTTTCGGGCCTTGTCGTCCGGCGAGATATGGTCGTGGGATTCTTGACACAAGCATTGGTAGCACCACTTAGAATGGTCGGCGTTCACGTCGCTATCTTCGTTCAAAATTGATAGGGTAGACTATATTGATAAATTGTCAAAATGTTTAGTACTAAATTGATTATATTAAACAAGATTGACTTGGCATAAATGCCGGCTCTGTTTTGCTAACATAGACGAAGTGTTACTCCCGATGTCGTGATTTTGAATCATGCAATGAGCGGGCCCTAAAGGGGTTAGTTGATTTTGTTCGAACAATTCAATCAGCGAAAATTTTCATCATTAGTGAAAATGAAATATATTCTTACTCGGTTTCATTTTTTATAAGCGATAGACGCTATCATTCTGTAAGACATTATTTCAAATCATTACTATTTCGAGAAAGAAAATCACTCTAAAGGGTATGATTAACTTTCTGGAGGCCTTCGACAGATCGGCAATGACCAATGAGATATATTTCATTCCCCAAAGCACATGGGATAAGCCACTAAGTAGCCCCACCTAACAAAAGGGTTCATTGTCATCAAGGACAGTTGCCAGACGGGTGAATAGAGCGCCAACAAAGCAGTGAACATGGACAACAGGATGGATCCAGACGATGAAACTCCAATTTTCTAACCGACAGCAACGGCCAACGGGCGAAATGCCAACATTTCACGGTCACGAGCAAATCGCTCTCCACAACTGAGAGAACTCCAGTCCAAGTGTGTAATTGGAGCACGCATCACATACATAACCAAGTGAAAAAACTGAATCTCACGCATTTCCTTGAGAAGTAGATCGCGCCTCGCACCCTAATCCAACATCAGTCAGCTCCATGCAGCACACGCCTCACCCAGTGGGTGCAAACGCAACGAACTCAGAAGATTCCCATTAGCATGTGGCCTATCTCCGGCGATGATTGGCCACCGGCGATGCCCTGAGTGGGTTGGACGAGGCCACCCTCCAAGTAGCTAGCAAGGGTTGCCTCATCCAGACGAGGTTGGCGAGGGCCTAGCCCCTAGCGCCCAACCAGGGTGCTGGGGTCACAGAGCCCTCGTCGGTCGCCGCAAAGAAAAGAAAAAAATGGGGAAAAAAATTTAAAATTTAAAATTAAAATTGTCTTTAGACAAAAATGCCTTGGACCGATTAGAGTATTTAGCCGGCCAACGAGGGGAGCCCTTATTTGAAATTGTCATAATCACTTCGGACCTTTATTTGATATGGCAACTTAAGGTATTTATTTGAAATAAAGTTCACTTTAGGCTTTTATTTAAGAAAATAAAGACATTTCAAGCTCTTATTTTCCTTTAAACTTTAATTTTTTTTGGAGTAGTTAATTTTTATCACCATTGATGAATTACCTCGTTTTTCTTACCAAAATAATCTTCATTGAATATTTTAACTCCATTGACAATGCATATTCACCATCTTCTAACCCCCTTTTTTTTTGTCGAGAGAAAGATGCCATTTATATCATACTAATAGTTTAAGAGTTACATCTTTCAAGTCGTGCAAATTCCAAACAATTCTTGAACAAAACAAAAGCTGGAAAGCAGAAAACAAAACACAATATGTAGTTAGAAACACACTCTCATCCCTCAAAGACAAATCTATCGTAAAACGTTGGCGGCCTATCACTAGATTCGGTGATAAGCACGTGCCAAGATCTCCCACACCCTTTCGCAACTATTTGCGGTGTGCGTCTAGGTTCGACATCCTCATCATCATCGCTGTGCGAGACACCAATATCAATATGTTGAAAGAACACGTAAATAATACCTATAGGGAACTCCCGGAACAATATTTATATTTAGCTTGGGAGAGTAAAATCCCCAAAACTTGACCTAAATCTAAATTGAGAGAAAAGGGCGACCTAATTTTAGAAAAGTTATGGAGCCACGTCACGAACATCCTCTTTAGCGTCCTGTCGCTAGACTAATGGCCTAACTAATCTTCACGCTCACTCAAAATCAAATGCATAAATTTATTCACACAAATAAAATGAAAACTTCAAAGAGGGAAGAGGAAAGCAAGAAAGTAAAGTGGGAAGGGAGGTCCCTCAAAGCGAGAGTAGCGGTTAGTTTTCCGAGTGGAGGGGCAAAGGGAGGAAACCCTAGGAGAGAGAGAGAGAAATGGGAAAAAAATAAAAAATAAAAATATAATGCAAATGTCTCAAAGTTAAAGATACATAATCTATACTTTTAACGGATCTGTTGTGAATTTAAAGACAATTTTGAGCGATTATCCCAAACAAATATTTAAGTTGATTCTTATGGCTAAAGATGCGTCATTTTCTAAAAAAGCCTTCTCAAGTTATGCGACTTTACTATTTTTCTGCTATGTGAAGTATATATATATATTTTTTTTGGAATCACTCTGTGAAAGATGTTGCAATCTCAAAAAATTGAATGTCTCGTAAAAAGAATCGTCTAGGTAGTCATCTCGATATGTCTGAATACCAAAAAAGTAGTTAGACAATCTTTGTAAAGAATGCTGCAGACGTTAAAAATTCAAAGACGATTTCATCATGAGCAACATCATTCGCAGTTCATGAACTTGCAGTGTTAGAAAACATGACAATTAGTCAAAACTTTATAACAACAACGGTAACCATGATCATAATGAGATGGATACACTTGACTTGAGAACGAGACAAATTGCAATAACCTAATTAAGGAGGCATGTCCAAAAAGAGAGGGGGAAAAGGATGAGAGAGTTTTTTTTTTCCAACTTCCTAGGGAGAGAGTAGTGAGACTATAAATAGGTGAGAGTGGGATTGGCTTACCTACTCCACTTTGTGCTTTTTTTTTTTTGTCTCCCTATCCTTTAATTCACTTTTATTCCTAAATTTTGTTTTGTTTTTCCTTTCTTTTAAATACAGATACATTTGATCTGATAAAATATTTGTATGTTTATGAGCCATATAATTTATTATGGAGTTATAGTATGTACATGTATGTGTACACGTGTTACAGCGGGCCGAGTACCAAAGGTAGTGATCCTGTTAGCTCTTGGACCCATAATAATATAAAAATATAGATCTATATGTTTACGATAATTAATCCATCGCACATAGGTAAATCTAATTAATGAAGGAGATTACCAATTTGATGAACTTGGCAAGACAATGATAATTAATCCACATATAGGATCCAAAACTTTCTGTGCTACAAAGAACTAACAGATCAAAAGAGCGACGCCAATCAACTAGTTTCAAAAGAACAATTTCACGAGTTTACTGTCTTAAAACTATCAGCCTAGTACGAGGAGGAAACGGCGGTAGAAATCGTCTGATCATGGACTTAGAATCGTATTTGTCATGTCAGTTTACCAGAAGTGCCTAGGACGGTGACTTCAGCCTCGGCGATGCATTCATCATTGACTCGGAAATCTCGAACGTGTTCTAGCAGCATAAAACAAGACCACCCCCATGAAGAGCTTGAGCGATCGAACCATCGTGAACCTGCAAAGTGAACAGTTAGCCACATTTATTAATGCAAACTCAATTTATGATTCCTAATTTGTCATGATAATACCTTTTGGGCCCTCATGGACAGCACCATCTTGGCCTCTCAACCGAAAGCTGTACCTTGCGTGAACTTTCTGCTGAGGGGCTAGTTTCTTTGAATCCACCAAAACAAGAAATATCGAAAGGCTTTTGTTCCTTTCTCTCAAGTCACCCCTTGGATAGAGAAGCACCTTCCTGAACAGGTGAATAGTCCCACAACCCCATTAAATCTACAAGCGGACACCAAAGGGTAACATTCCTACAGAAATTTAACAGATTCAATGTCGCGTCCCACAATCCTCCTCGAACGTACATCCACCTAAGCCTTAATATATTAACCCAGGATACCACATAAAGGCATACGATAAAGCATGTAATTCGCACACGAAGGTAACTAAAACCCCGACAAGAGAACGAGTGGACAAAAGAGTAGGACCAACCATTCACAACTATATACAACATCGGTCATGTGACATACATCAGCGAGACCGGATGTAGCACCCACAAAAGAACGAAAGTAGGAACAAGAGAACAAGCCCCAAAAGGAAACCACTTTGGGCCTCAAAAGGATCTAACAAAGCGAACTGGAATATCCAACTAGATGAAGGACTCCCAGCAGCCTCGCCGCTCTCGTCCTCATCGGTCGTCGGTACATAGTCCGGGTCCGTCTCGCAATCTCCTCCTCTGTCTCACCGTCGGTATCCTCCTCATCCTCCGAGTCTCGAGATTACCACTACACGCGGATCGTTCCTACTGGAGTAGGGCTCCTCTCGATATGTTCCTAGAACTAGCCGCGGATAACTCTACGCCTGTTTGTATCTCGGGACGAGTCGGGTGGCACCACTGGAACAACCTCTATGGGACGTCCTCGGGTCGGAGAGGACCCCGTACGTCGCCATCTCCCAAGCGGAGGAACCAAGACTCAAATGGACAAGGCTGCATCTATCCCGCTCCTAAGTCTACCCAAACCTTAGTACTCTTCCTAATGTATACTACACCTTTACTCTCTGGAAACTCGTCAAAAGTTACCGTCTTCTCCTTTGGGTCGCCTAATCGGACTGGAAACATCTTCAATGTTGGGGTTTTGGAAAGGGAGGTCCCACAAAGGGATGAGATTGACATCTCGGTGAGTAAACCCTAACCCTAACTAGACTACCGGTTCGGGGGACAAAATAAAGGAAGGAAATGCAACGGCATGGCATGGCGAGAAAACTCCACTTGAGTAACATCACACAATTTAGAAAACTCGGCATGAAAGACATTCAAATATAACAATTGATCAAATACAGACTCAAATAGTCCAATCGGCATTATACGAATTTCAATAACAAAATCAAGTCGCCCGCGTAAGAACGCCTTAGGCATCAAATCGGTTTCACTCTCATCTCGCCGCGTAAGAAAACGCCTCGAGGCTCGGTTCAAATTCAACACATTAGCCCGCGTCCAAAACGCCTCGGGCTAAAGGATCTCAATTTCAATAAATCCGCCCGCGTAAGCACGCCTCAGAGCTTAATGGTTCGTGGGACCCGCGTATTCTACGCCTCAAGTTCCCTTTGCCACCTCATTGGCCCAAAAATTACATAACTATCTCATATCCAACAATTCCGATCCACGAACCCCATCATACTATATTATATTCCAACAATTATTAAATCCATGAACATGTCTATATTCTAGGAAGGGTAAGAATTACTCACAATTATTGTTCCAAGTGCCAAAGCCAAATGGATTCCTTCTTCTTCTAACCGGCCAGCAATGACTCAAGTCACGCCTATGGAATTCAATCCAAAACTTAATCAAATCGAACTCCAATTGCGCCCAATTTTTAACCACACCTTAATCACTATCTTAAGACATCCCACAAATAAATTCAAGACTAAAAGACTTCAATTTGGCCCTTAAACAATTCAATTCCTCCAGTTCAGAAACAGGGCAAGCAAGCAGCCTCGAGAAAATCAATCAATTCATCAATAATCCTTCGCCTAAACACCAAATCATCGATTATACACTTCCTCAACATATCACTCCACACCCTAACATGCCTCAAGGATCAAATTACATCTCAATTTCATCACAAACAGCCCCCTCTAACTCAGCAAGAACAGAACAGAAACAGGGTACCCCCTGTTCCGTTTCAATCCAGCTCAAACAGTCCACAACTCAACCTAATCCTTCAATTTATCCATCAATATACTTGCTAACACCAAGATATATGTATTAAGGGGCCTCATCGAAAATTTTGGCTCAAGGTGACATCGGTTGGTCTTCGTTTGGCGCTAATTCCTTCGATCCGCCATTGGACAGTTTCGCTCCTTTGAACACAACAGTGGTTCAAGGTCAAGATTTCATTCATTTTCCCCCAAAACTTTACAGCAACATCATATACATGTCTACTAAACGTTACCAAAATGTGAGCTCAAAATTCGTCCGTTTGGTGGTCTAATAAAATACCAACAGCAGCTTACCTCCGGTTGAGTCGGTTTCCGGCGATTCGGGGAGATTGGCCGCCCGAATCCCACAGTGGCTCAAACGGTGCACTTCCACCTGGAAAAGTTCGACAACAGCTTCGCAGTGGTAGGTGGCTCACTAGCTGGTTATCAACGGTTGAAGAGTTGGACGGCCGGGAAGTTGGCGATCGAACCGGGTCGGGCGCATCGTTTCGTGCGTAAGAGAGTGAAGGAAAGAGAAAATGGAGGTGATGGTGGTCTTCTGTTTCTGCTCTTGCACGTACATATGCGGAAGGAAGAAGAAGAAGATGGCTCATTCTTATCCTAATTTCTCTTAGGTGTCAAGTTCATTAATTAAGCACCATGGATTAATGACATTTGGCATTGTACACATAATATCACACTTTCCTTCCGGTTTTGCCCCTCCAATTTCAGCTGATAAAAAGGGAATAATCAAATGACAAAAATGCCCTTGTCCGATTAATGAAAATATGGTCGACGCTCCGGGGGCAAAATCGTCTTTTCATACCCTTCGTCCGAAAATCCAATTTTTTTTTTCACTGATTTTCATTTCCGACTAGGCGTCGTCCATCCAAAGAGTTAACGCATAATCTCTTATTAGGTCGTTAATTGCACTTATGATTAGTTTAATTAGTGTTAATCGTGAGTTGAATTAGTTTGATGACGGTTTAGTTTAGTTAACCGTGGTCGGGTTAGATTAGTAACTATGATTAGATTAGTTGACCGCAATTAGTTTAGTTAACCTTGGTTAGTTAAATTTAATCGTAGTTAGTTTTAATTAACCCGAGTTACTTTATGGTTAATCATGGTTAGATTATTTAACTATAGTTACTTTAATTAATCGCAATCGGGTTAATTAACCGAGGTCGAGTTATTTAATTATTGTGGAACTAATTAATTAAAGTTTTGCTAATTAACCTTGGCCAGGTAATTAATTAATTATTATTATGTGATTGTTTGATAATTATCTCGATGATCGCTATATACCTTGATTGTGTATATATGTATGGGTGAGAGTTTAATCACCCTTATATAAATGCAAAGTCACGGTGGATAATATGTATTCATATGACCATATGTGAATCGAATTTTGAGCATAAAAATGACCTTGAGCCGAGTTTTGAGCACCATTGTGTGTGCATTGAAATTTAATGCAAAGATATAAATTAGCTTGGTTGCTTAGCGTGCTTGTGTGGTCATATAATGGTTATCGTCATCCCAAGGGTACTTGGGGACAAAGCCGACACCCGAGAGTACTTGGGGTCGAGCCCGGTATGTTCATGCCGAGAGTACTTTGAATCGCATTCTTTGGGGCAAGGTGCGGACCGTCGCTCCCTACAAGAATGCTTGATTGTTAGTCCATGTCGAGGGTATTTGGAACCACATAACTTTTCGGTCGCCATTTCCCAAGGTATGGAACGATGCCCGGTCCTGCCGGAAGAACGTGATTTTGTTGTGATTGGGATCGGTCGTTAATATTTGAAACACATGTGGTACATTGTGCATGCAAGTTATGACGAGTGTTCGATTGTATGCATTGGATTATGTGTAATTGATTGTCATGTTACGTCTTGTTCAATGTGTGGGTCAAAGCGAGGTAAAATTGCATGTGATTGATGATTGATTGTTGGATTGTGCCTAATCGTGTGGTAGATAAAACGTGGTGATAGGCGCATGCTATTGATCCGTTATCGATACTTGTCCTGCATGTTTAGGCTGCCTTGAACGAATCGGCGTCCTACTTGGACTTAGGCGTTGACTCACAAAGATTTTATATCTCATCCGTTGTTGTTAACTATTTTTCGGGTCTTTAACTATGGAGTAGCGACTCATTTTTGACAAATCTCCATTTCCATTTTTTTTTCATTTCGAGATCCCATTTCATGATCGATTTCTCGTCGTCCGTAATTTCAATTTATCTCGAATTAACGGGCGGCTTTTGCGGACATTACGCGTATTGACTCTATGATTCTCATCACACTTAGGAAAATTCAAATCACGGCTATCTTGGTTGTCATGAAATCGCAAGGGTCTATTACTAGCCCCGACGGCTGCGATCATCATAAATCGATTTAGGGAAATTCGCAAATCATACGTTGGTTATGCGGCATCACCCGCATCCCAATCGCATAACACTAGCAATGAATCCCTTAATCGTTCTCGGATCAGCCTCGGCTCTAAATATTCCCTCAACGACCCTTATGGTCAAAATGCCGTTTCGAATTGGATTTCCTAGGTCCACGTATCTCGTCATGCGTTAGCTTTTCCCCTTCGGTTAGTTAACTCGCGATTGATCGGATCCGAGCGAGATATAATCGAAATACTTCAACGGATATCTTACAATCAAAGATCTCGAAATGACAGGAAAATCGATCGTCACAATTCTTCCCCTTACAAAAATTTCGTCCTCGAAATTTAGTACACAACTACTATTCAAAGAAATGGGGGTATTGACGCCTCATTGTCTCTTCGTTCTCTCATGTAGCGCCTTCCGTTCCATGGTGCTCCCAAACTACTTTAACTAGCGATATCGTCTTATTCCTCAAGACATAGTCCTTACGCTCTTCAATCCCGATGGGTCTTTCCACATACGAAACTTTATCGTCCGGTTCTATAGTCTCGTAATTCAACACATGTGTCGGGTCCGGCTCGTACTTTCTTAACATCAACACGTGGAATACATTGTGTACTTGGGACAGATTCGGCGGTAAGGCAAGTCGATAAGCTAAAGTCCCAATCCGTTCCAAAATTTCAAAAGGACCTATATATCTCGGACTCAGCTTTCCTTTCCTTCCGAACCGAGATATACCTCGCATAGGTGATACCTTGAAGAAAACATGATCACCCGACTTGAAATTCCAAGGGCTTACGTCGCTTGTCAGCATAACTCTTTTGGCGACTTTGTGCAATTTTCAATCTATCTCGATTATCTTTACCGCCACGACGGACTATTCTACCAACTCTGGACCCGTGATGCTTCGTTCTCCCACTTCATCCCACCATAAAGGAGTTCTCGCACACTCGCCATACAAATGCTTCAAATGGTGCCATTCCAATACTTTTTTGTGGTAACCGTTATTGTACGCGAACTCTACTAAATGCAATTGATCTTCCCATCCGCCTTTAAAATCTATGACGCACGCTCGCAGCATGTCCTCAAGCGTTTGAATAGTCCTTTCCGATTGTCCGTCTGCTTTTGCGGATGATACGCCGTACTAAACCGTAATCTAGTTCCCAAGGCATCCTGAAGACTTTTCCAAAAGTTCGCCGTAAACTTAGGATCTCGATCCGAGGTAATTGTTATAGGTACACCATGCAACCGTACAATATACCGCATATTTATCCATTGCAAAATCCTTCCTCACCGGAATGAAGTGCGCAGACTTCGTCAATCTGCCCACGACCATCCAAATCGAGTCATGTCCCCTTTGACTTCGTGGTAATCCCATAACAAAATCCATCGTTACGTGTTCCCATTTCCATTCCGGAATCTCCAAAGGTTGTAATAATCCACTAGGCTTACAATGTTGCGCTTTTACTTGCCGGCAAGTTAAACACTTTGCCACATATTTGGCTACGTCCACCTTCATACCGTTCCACCAATAATGCCGACGCAAATTCTGATACATCTTCGTGCTACCTGGGTGAATGCTGTAGTTACTCCGGTGAGCTTCGACAATATTCTTTCCTTGAGCTCTTCATCCTTAGGGACACATAAACGTCCGCGAAATTTTAATATCCCATCCTCGATCACTTGGAAATCATCTTTCTTCTTCGTTGCATCCAAACTAAGAATTTTCTAAACTTCCGGGTTCGTGGACCGTAGAACTTTTATTCTTTCTTGAACTTCGGTTCAACTCTCAAAGTCGCTATCAAGCTCGTTAGTCGATTTACTTCTAATTTAAACTCGTAGTCCCTCAATCCTTCCAATATCGACCATCCTCCGACCATTAAATGTGCCATACTAAACTTTTGATCGAGTGCATCGGCAACTCTATTCGCCTTCCCAGGATGGTACAAGATGTCGCAATCATAGTCTTTGAGTAATTCCATCCATCGACGCTGTCTCATATTTAATTCTTTCTAAGAGAACAAATATTTCAAACTACGGTGATCCGTATAAATTTGAAACTTTTCGCCACATAAGTAGTGCCTCCGGATCTTCAAGGCGAAAACAATCGCAGCTAACTCCAAATCATGCGTCGGATAATTTAACTCGCGAGGCCTTAATTGTCGCAAAGCATAAGCTACTACCTTTCCGTGCTGCATTAGTACACATCCCAATCCTTTCAATGACGCATCACTATAAATCTCAAAGCCTCCAGGCCCGGAAGGTATTGTGAGAACCGGCGCATCGTCAAACGATGCTTAAGCTCGCGAAAACTTCGCTTGCATTTATCCGTCCGTTCGAACTTCGTAAGCTTCTTAGTCAATGCGTCGGTGACATAGCTATAGATGAAAACTTTTCCACGAAGCGCCTATAATATCCAGCCAATCCTAGGAAACTTCGAACCTCGGTAGACTCGTCGTTGGTCGAGGCCAATTGATCACCACCTCGATTTTCGTAGGGTCCACGGAGATTCCTTCTCCGGATATTATGTGTCCGAGAAATGCCACTTTGTTCAACAAAAACTCGCATTTACTAAACTTGGCATAGAGCGAGTGTTCCATCGTGGTCGCAAAACAATTCTTAGGTGCTTTTCATGTTCTTCGTTACTTCTTGAGTAGATTAGAATATCATCAATAAACACTATAACGAAACGATCGAGGTATTCCTTAAACACTCGATGCATCATATCCATAAATGCAGTTGGGACATTAGTCAATCCGAAAGGCATCACCGTAAACTCATAATGCCCATATCTCGCCCCGAAAGCCGTTTTGAATATCCTCTTGTTTAATCTTCAACCGATGATATCCCGTTCTCAAGTCTATTTTGGAGAACACTGAGGTTCCCTGCGGTGATCAAACGGATCATCGATCCTTGGCAATGGATATTTATTCTTAACAATCACTTGATTCAACCGCCTGTAATCTATACTGCGCACGTAAGGATCCATCCTTTTTCCTCACGAATAACACTTGGTGCTCCCCATGGGGATGCACTAGGCCTAATAAATCCTTTGTCAAGCGGTTCTGCACTGTACTTTCAACTCTTTCAACTCCGATAACGCCATCCTCGTAAGGCGCCTTCAATATTGGCTCCGTCCCGCAGGATAACTCAATTACAAACTCAATTTCACGCTCGGGTGGTAATCCCGGCAATTCTTGAGGAAAAACATCGGAAAAATCTCGCACTACGTTATATTTTCCAATTTCGGTTCCTCGACCGTCGTATCAACTGCCGTAGCCAAATAAGCTTGGCATCCCTCATCTAACATCTTTGTCGCTCGAGCGACGAAACCAAAGGAATGGAAGTCCCTCCACGACTTCCCTTAAACTCATAGTTAGGGCGACCTTCCGGATAAAAACGAATAACTCTTTCACCACACGATCAAATACAGCTCTTTGTCTATTCAACCAATCCATTCCAACGATCACATCAAAGTCATACATAGGTAATACCGCCAAGTCTATCCTCTCATCTCTACCATCAATAACTATCTTACAATTCGCGCAACCTAACGAAACTATCTCTTTATCCTTTAACGGAGTAGTAACATGCAAATTCACATTCAAAGACTTCAAATCCAATCCGACCGGATCAGCAAATCGAGCAGACACAAAGGAGTGTGAAGCCCCAAGATCAAATAACGCATAAGCAACTTGGTCACATAAATAAACCATACCTGTGACCACTCCGGGGGTATTCTCTCGCCTCACCTCGAGCTATAGCATAAACTCGTCCTTGAGCTAGCGGTCGAACTACTTCATTCTGCGGGGCAACAGTTGAAGGTCTTGTCGTGGCCTCGGTCCTTAGGGTCTAGCCATTTGAGCTTGGTTGGGGCAAAATCTCATTTGATGGCCGACTTGCCCACACTTAAAGCACGCGCCCGTCCTAATCGAGCAAGGTCCATTTCCATGCCTTCTTCCGCACAAGCGACGGTTCAAGCTTGATTGAAGCGGCGGTTTGCCAATATTTCTCCTCACAAGCGGAACAAATCGCATAGGATTAGTCATTGGTCTCTTACCCCCTTTGGCGATTGTCTCGCCGTATAGGGAACCGCGATCCCGATCTGATTGACCTCTCTCTCATATCTCGTTCTATCATCCGGCCCCGTTCGTAAACTTCCTTATAAGTTCTCGGGTTCATCGCAATCATTTGACTACGAAGTTCGGACCGTAACCCATCTCGAAACCTCCGCATCTTTTCTAGAGGATCCTCTACATAACGTGGTGTATACATAGAAAGCCTTGCAAATTCTGCTTCATATTGATCAACAATCAAATGAACCCGACGTAAGTTTTGGAACTCCACCAACTTACTTTCTCGCGACCTCCGAGAAATACTTATCATTGAAGACCTCCGTGAATGTAGTCCAACTCAAAGCAAGTGCCTTCAGGAAATACTCCGTATTTCGTGGCCTTCCACCGGTCATTTGCCGTACTATCCGGTTGGTACCTTTGCTAGAAGCACTTTCTCCTCATCCGTACATCTCGGGACTCCAAAAATTTTCTCGAGTTTCTCTATCCATCCGGGCGCTAACTCGGGTCACCAATTCCATTAAATTGGGGTGGTCTCAACTTCATAAACTGTTCCACTAATTGGCCCATGTCTCGAGGTGTAATGACATTACTTGGTATATTGCCAACTCCCACACTTTGACCAGCTTTTACATTAACTTGTGCATTACTAGCTCCTGCGCCTTGGCCATTGCTACCACTATCACCACCCTCTCGCATTGGTACCTATCGTTGCATTCATCACGGTTAAGGTAGCGCCCACCGCTTGAGTTATGGCAGCATCCCCTCCCCGAGCACTGCTCGTCAATCGATTTCCAATCCGTTCCAAGGCTCTCAATACGTCGCTCATTCCAGGATTCTCTCGTCGCGGTGGCCTCGCGCTAGAAGCCCTAACACCGGGTCTTCTGCGTCTTACGGTCGATCACTCATCCTTATACTCCTACACCACTTTAATTCCACCACGGAATTAAAGACTAAGAACAACCATTCCAATCTAAGAATTCTATGCCACACGCCTAGCAACATCACTTCAAAGCAAACACTCCTAGACAACCTCAAAAGTATAACATTCCGAATACACAATCACATTTCAAATCCAGCTGAAATAATCTACATTTTATTATGTAAACACCCATATTCAATGCACGTACTCGCACAAGACTTGGTTGTACTCAATTATCATAAAAACGTCACTTTCATGATGCCAAACACATGCGCCAATTCATATGTCACACACACTTGACTCTAAGAGGTCCCCTTAAGGTCTCACCACCCCACCTGTCCACGTTTTACTCCTCCTTATTACTCCAATCCTCAATCACCTTGGATCAAGCTAACCTCGCTCCGATACCAACCAAACGGGGATGTCACGTCCCACAATCCTCCTCGAACGTACATCCACCTAAGCCTTAATATACTAACCAAGGATACCACATAAAGGCATACGATAAAGCATGTAATGCGCACATAGAAGGTAACTAAAACCCCGACAAGAGAACGAGTGGACAAAAGAGTAGGACCAACCATTCACAACTATATACAACATCGGTCATGTGACATACATCAGCGAGACCGGGATGTAGCACCCACAAAAGAACGAAAGTAGGAACAAGAGAACAAGCCCCAAAAGGAAACCCTTTGGGCCTCAAAAGGATCTCACAAAGCGAACTGGAATATCCAACTAAACTGAAGGACTCCCAGCAGCCTCGCCGCTCTCGTCCTCATCGGTCGTCTTTACATAGTCCGGGTCCGTCTCTGCAATCTCCTCCTCTGTCTCACCGTCGGTATCCTCCTCATCCTCCGAGTCCGAGATTACCACTACACGCGGATCGCCTACTTGGAGTAGGGCTCCTCTACGATATGTTCCTAGCACCAGCCACGGATAACTCTACGTCTGTTTGTTTCTCGAGACGAGTCGGGTGGCACCACTCGGAACAACCTCTACTGGGATGTCCTCGGGCCGGAGAGGACCCTGTAAGTCGCCATCTCCCAAGCGGAGGAACCAAGACTCAAATGGAAAAGGCTGCATCTGTCCCGCTCCTAAGTCTACCCAAACCTTAGTACTCTTCCTAACGTACACTACACCTTTACTCTCGGAAACTCGTCAAAAGTTACCGTCTTCTCCTTTGGATCGCCTAATCGGACCGGAAACATCTTCAATGTTGGGGTTCGGGAAAGAGGGGGTCTCACAAAGGGATGAGATTGACATCTCAGCGAGTAAACCCTAACCCTAACTAGACTACCGGTTCGGGGACAAAATAAAGGAAGGAAATGCAACAGCATGGCATGGCGGAAAACTCCACTTGAGTAATATCACACAATTTAGAAAACTCGGCATGAAAGACATTCAAATATAACAATTGATCAAATACGGACTCAAATAGTCGTATCGGCATTATACGAATTTCAATAACAAAATCAAGTCGCCCGCGTAAGAACGCCTCGGGCATCGGATCGGTTTCACTCCCATCCGCCCGCGTAAGAAAACGCCTCGGGCTCGGTTCAAATTCAACACATTAGCCCGCGTCCAAAACGCCTCAGGCTAAAGGATCTCAATTTCAATAAATCCGCCCGCGTAAGCACGCCTCAAAGCTTAATGGTTCGTGGGACCCGCGTATTCTACGCCTCAAGTCCCCTTTGCCACCTCATTGGCCCAAAAATTACATAACTATCTCATATCCAACAATTCCCAAGTCCACGAACCCCATCATACTATATTATATTCCAACAATTATTAAATCCATGAACATGTCTATATTCTAGGAAGGGTAAGAATTACTCACAATTATTGTTCCAAGTGTCAAAGCCAAATGGATTCCTTCTTCCTCTAACCGGCCAGCAACAACTCAAGTCGCGCCTATGGAATTCAATCCAAAACTTAATCAAATCGAACTCCAATTGCGCCCAATTTTTAACCACACCTTAATCACTATCTTAAGACATCCCACAAATAAATTCAAGACTAAAAGACTTCAATTTGGCCCTTAAACAATTCAATTCCTCCAGTTCAGAAACAGGACAGCAAGCAGCCTAGAGAAAATCAATCAATTCATCAATAATCCTTCGCCTAAACACCAAATCATCGATTATACACTTCCTCAACATATCACTCCACACCCTAACATGCCTCAAGGATCAAATTACATCTCAATTCCATCACAAACAGCCCCCTCTAACTCAGTAAGAACAGAACAGAAATAGGGTACCCCCTGTTCTGTTTCAATCCAGCTCAAACAGTCCACAACTCAACCTAATCCTTCAATTTATCCATCAATATACTTGCTAACACCAAGATATATGTATTAAGGGGCCTCACCGAAAATTTTGGCTCAAGGTGACACCGGTTGGTCTTCGTTTGGCGCTAATTCCTTCTGATCCGCCATTGGACAGTTTCTGCTCCTTTGAACACAACAGTGGTTCAAGGTCAAGATTTCATTCATTTTCGCCCAAAAATTTACAGAAACATCATATACATGTCTACTAAACGTCACCAAAATTTGAGCTCAAAATTCGTTCGTTTGGTGGTCCAATAAAATACCAACAGCAGCCTACCTCCAGTTGAGTCAGTTTCCGGCGACTCGCGGGAGATTGGCCGCCCTAAATCCCACAGTGGCTCAAACGGTGCACTTCCACCTGGAAACGTTCGACAATAGGCGGATCTTCACAGTGGTAGGTGGCGCACTGGCTGGTTATCAACGGTTGAAGAGTAGGACGGCCGGGAAGTTGGCGATGAGAACTGGTCGGGGCAGACTGTTTCTGTGCGTGAGGGAGTGAAGGAAGGAGAAAACGGAGGTGATGGTGGTGCTGTTCTGCTCTTGCACGTACATATGCAGAAGGAAGAAGAAGAAGATGGCTCATTCTTATCCCAATTTCTCTTAAGTGTCAAGTTCATTAATTAAGCACCATGGATTAATGACATTTGGCATTGTACACATAATATCACACTTTCCTTCCAGTTTTGCCCCTCCATTTTCAGCTGATAAAAAGGGAATAATCAAATGACAAAAATACCCTTGTCCGATTAATGAAAATAGGGTCGACGCTCCAGGGGCAAAATCGTCTTTTCATACCCTTCGTCCGAAAATCCAATTTTTTTTTTCACTGATTTTCATTTCTGACTAGGCATCGTCCAATCCAAACTCATTTTTGACAAATCTCCATTTCCATTTTTTTTTCATTTTCGAGATCCCATTTCGTAATCGATTTCTCGTCGTCCGTAATTTCAATTTATCTCGAACTAACGGGCAGCTTTTGCGGACATTACGCGTATTGACTCTATGATTCTCATCACACTTAGAAAAATTCAAATCACGGCTATCTTGGTTGTCATGAAATCGCAAGGGTCTATTACTAGCCCCGACGGCCGTGATCGTCATAAATCGATTTAGGGAAGTTCGCAAATCATACGTTGGTTATGCGGCATCACCCGCATCCCAATCGCATAACACTAGCAATGAATCCCTTAATCGTTCTCGGATCAGCCTCGGCTCTAAATATTCCCTCAATGACCCTTATGGTCAAAATGCCGTTTTCGAATTGGATTTCCTAGGTCCACGTATTTCGTCACGCGTTAGCCTTTCCCCTTCGGTTAGTTAACTCGCGATTGATCGATCCGAGCGAGATATAACCGAAATACTTCAACGGATATCTTACAGTCAAAGATCTCGAAATGACAGGAAAATCAGACTGTCACATTCAAGAAATTCAAGTTACCATTCCTGATCTCCAGCAATGAATATTTTAGAATAGCATGACTCTTCTACCAAACTTAAGAAATTTGGTATCTTCCATTCATGTGTATGTGATGATGTACCCTTTTTTAGTGTTAGACATTCACCGATGCCCGAGTTCTTGATGACAAAAACCTCCACACCGAAGACACAAGTGTCATCAACAAGGTACCCGTTCGACTGATCCTTGAAATTTTCTAGAGGCACAAATCTTGGAATTCTCCACTTGAACCCCGTCGCGCGAAACCTCATGGTGCTCCCTTAATATCATTAAGTGTAAAATTTTTATAAAGTTACGACCAAAGTTGCATTTAGCATTTGCCTCGAAATTAATACGTGGAATTGGTTACCTTGCTTTACCAAGTATACGTTGCGAATTTGATCAAACACAAAGAACCTAAGGATTGCATTCACGTCTGAGCCAACCTTCACAGGACTAGCCTCAGAAACTGCCAGATATATAGACACATGACCTTCTCCATTTCTGCTCTTGTCTCCATTGGGATAGAGAATCAGTCTCCTGCAACAATAGACAACTTTTAAGCAGTAATAACCACAGACCTCATGCACACACATTGAGAGAGAGAGAGAGAGAGCACCATTTGTGGCTTCCAGATTCAAAGTCATTAGTTTCATACATGTCCATGCCGCTGTCTGAAAACAGAGAGAAGGACTCAATCTTGAACACATAATTTGCAGGTGAGACATCTGTGTACTCCGTAACTATTCCTGCTCGGTTTATATCAAGCACCAATGAACAAAGAGAGAGAAACCAACTGACATGTTCATGTCCAAGAATCACAAAATCGTCTCCAGATTCAGAAAAACTAAATGCGGAGCTACGTACCGTAATAAGCTTCGTCGTCCATTACCCTGCTTTTATACTTATTTCTTCTTCTGTTTCCGGGACTTCAACTTTTGATGATTCTCGAATGGTTTCTGGTCAGCGGTGTTAAGCACTGAACGAAAGAAGAAACATACTGAGGGGATTCTTCTTCTTTTCCCAGGATTCAGTCGCTTCGTGTCTGGGAAAAGAAAGAGAAGAGAGGGGTGCGGCGATCCAAATTGCTTTGCTTTTCGGGAAAATGCTGCGTTAGAGATATTTAGATATAATCTAAAGATTTTTAGGATATTTCCCTGGATCACGTCTGACTTTTAAAATCGAGGAAATAATCTCTACCTTTTCCAAAAATCGGGATAACGATGCAGTGGTGGCAAAGTTGGGGAGATTTTGAGGGATTTTCGACTAAGCACAGAACTTTGAATTAACTAACTGTTTCAGTTCTCTGTCTCTCTACCTCCACAATGATGATTTCCTCAGACCGAAGCGTCTGAACCTTGTGGAGAAAAAAAAGCATTCTTTTTTCTTACATCTCTCTCACACCAGCAAAGACCATCAGACCTATCAAGCATCATCTGCGCTGTAGCTACCTGAATAACCGCACAATGTCAAAAAGAAACAGAGAAGCAGCAGATTCAATCGCTGCTGAAGTTTGCGACAAACATGATGGTACAATTTCTCTCTCTGAGTTTCTCCCAAAACCCAGAAAATAAGATGAACTTGTGGAATTCTGTGGCTTGACGATATCTCTATCGATCTTCTTCAGCTGGTTTCCTTTTTCTTTTCTGGGGTTTTTGTTGTTTCCACTGGTTGTGATTTTGGGGGGGGAGGGGGAGGGTTTTGAATTGAGCAGAGATAACTACGGAGACGAGAGAGATCTCGCCGGCGCATTATGTGCTCGAGATGAGTCTTTCTCTCTATTGTCACAGAACGACAAGCTTTACCGTACGGAATGAAGAATTTATTAACAAAAGTCTGATACCTCTACTCAGGAGATGTAAAAAAGGAGCCCAAATCAGAATCCATTAATGTATCTCCATTCATCTTTACTCAAAAGTTTAAATTAATGGGTTGGGTTCGTTTTTACAGCCCGTCAAAGTTAGCAAACGCGTGCATTCGTGGAGATTAGTCGAGTTGAGAAATTCCAATTACTTGCGCCATAAAAAGGGTTTTAGTAACTGTAACATTTGCTAATCGTACCTCATAAAGAAACATTTTGTTTCTCTTTGCCTTGATTGCGCATATCGTGAGAAAGATGGCGCTTTGAAAATGAGAAATTTTTTCGTTATTTAAGATGTTTAACCAGTGTCTCTACAGATCCAGTGCCCAAAGATGCAAGCCAAACCAAAAAGCAACACACAAAGTCCACATTGGTACTGTAATTTTCATTTTATTCTTCCGGTCAAAAGGAAAATCAGTGGGCTCGCGGGGGTTAATGCATAGGCAGGAAAATAAGGAAGTTTTCAATGAAATGAACAGCAACTCTTTGACATCAACTAGAGCGCTTGGATCTAGTAAACAACATCGCCAGCATCACCTGACAAAGGTTTAAAACATCTGATTGTACTATTATGGGCTGTGAAGTTGAGCCTGTTCAGACTCTTTAGGTCGAGAACAGTATTCTTGTTCAAAAACTTAGCATCTGTGCTTTTTCCTTGTCCATGGTATGGAAGCTATCACGCCCGATCCCCGGGCCCGCGACATCCCTACCAAATCGCCACAGGTCATGAAGGATAGCGTCCCAGGTACACTATCGACCTACGAACCTACGGCGCATGCGGAACGTGCAACACTCCCAAACATGCAAGATCAGCGGGGATAGTACAGGTAGAACACCACAACAGTCTTTTTCACAAAATGCAATTTGATTCATACAATCAAAGCAGATGAATCTTAACCCTACTAAGCTACGAAAACATAATTAACCCCATTCTTCGGGCGGCTTACTAAGACCTCAAAAACATACACGGTCGGGTAAGGTTAAGCTATCACCTACTCCCAAAAATCTGCTCTAACACCCAAGCCCTAACATCCACGGGCTTCATCACTTGGAACCCGAAATGGTTAAACGACGGGGTGAGAAATAAATCTCGGTTGAGTCAACGCCTAAGCCCGGCTAGGGCGTTGATCTCCTCGGACGTCCTAATCGACAACCAATATCACAGAAGCGGATAATTCAACCACATGCAAGCTTACCGGTCTTCACCGGGCATAATGCGATGCGAGACGACTCAACAGATCAAATTAATTCAATTCATTGGCAAAGCATCACCGCACTTGCATGCACGGGACACCACACGTAGTCCATTTATTAATCGGTGACCCACACGGTGGCGTGACATCGACTCACACGACGGTGTGGTCCCACACTACGCCGGCATTGTCATCCGGCGGGACCAGGCATCGTCCCATATCCTCTCGGCCACGGCGACCGAAAGCTATGTATCCAGCGCGACGGCGCGGCATAGCAAACAGGCATTCCAATAAGGAGCGTCGGTCCGTCACAAGTCGCGACCAGCATCCGACAATCCCTTAAATCCGTGCGACGGCACAGGGCATGGATTGTCGTGCATCCGACAAGTCGTGCAGTTTTGTGCAATTGGCACGGTACGTACTTTGTCACGACCCGAACCCTCCGAGCTCGTCGACATCCCACCCGGCCATAATCTTGTACGGTTCTCCAGGATCCAAAGGCCGACAAACACATCGCGGAAGCGTAAGAAATCCCCGTACGGAAAATAACGATACTACGATGACTTGGGATGATAAAAATAAACTCATGTACATATATACATAATTGTTACAAACTATCAAACCTATGGGCAGGGGCCACCGCATGCCCATGACCAACTATAACAAAAAGGATACGTGGTCGAAGCCCGCTACACAACCCAAAATAAACACGCTACAAAAACTCGGGAGGTAAGCTACCCTAATCCTCGTCGGCACTCCGATCAACTACCTCCAGCTCTTCCTCTTCTCGGTGCCACGACCTCAGGGCGGATCATTCACTAATGCGGCGGAGGGTCTCGAAAAACAACGAACCCACGACGGGGTGAGATAAAATCTCAGTAGGAAAACCTCTAATCCCAACTCAGGTCGCTAGTGCCTCCAGACAAATTTTTTTTTTTTTAAAACAACGAAGCTCGACATATCCTCCTTTTTCCTCAATAATTCCACTAATAAATCCTGGAATATTCCATTTCCACTCCGAAAATTCCCACACCTTCTCAAATATTCTACGTTACCCTCATATATATATTTCACGTCTCGGACTGGAATAACAACAACCCACGTTGCTCTAAAGCCCGCGTTCCACGCCTCAGGCTATCGTACGAGTTCTACGTTACTCCGAAAATTCTACGTTATTCCGTAAATATTCCACGTGGCTCCACGACATCATACGAGTCCATAACACCGAGCCTCGGACCTTTATAGAACACGGCTCCATAAATAAAGATATATATACATATATATATCAGGGTCTCGAACACTTAGGAATACGACCCGAAAATCACGGTCTCGGACACATAGGAACACGACCGGATTAAGTCTCGGACAATTAGTCGAACACGACTCACTTTGGTCTCGGACGACTTAATTGAACACGACTTTTACACTTTCTCGGTCTCGGACAATCGGACGAATACGGCTCACTTTGGCCTCGGGACTGACTTGATTGAATACGACCATCATACTTTCCCCGGTCTCGGACAATCGACTAATACGGCTCACTTTGGCCTCGGACGACTTGATTGAATACGACCCTCATAGCTTCCCGGTCTCGGACAATCGGACGAATACGGCTCACTTTGGCCTCGCATCGACTTGATTGAATACGACCATCATACTATCTCGGAATAGATCGGGCTCACGCGATTCACTCACGTTAGAGAATTAATAAATCGGACCACCCGATTGACTCACGTTAATCCATAGATTAAACTAAACCATCCAATCAATCACGCTACCACATAATTTAATCTATGCCATGCGACCATAATATACTCACGTAGAAATTTATCCGGGCCGATCAAATATTAATTCTAACGTACGAATAAATCCACGACTATAGTACTAAACTATAAGACTACCACATTTAATTACTGCCGTGGCATAACAACATTATGTCACATACAATTAAGCACCGTGGCATAACGAAATAACGTCACATATAAAGTAACTATAGTTAACATATAACCTAACCTTAGTTTAAAAAAAATAACTAGAGTTAATAAATAACCTAACCATAGTTCAATTATTAGTAAAAAGTAACTATGGTCAAACTTTGACCACACATTCTCTCTCTTGGATTTACTATTCATGCAAGACACCATTTTTTTTTCTCCTACTTGTTCTTGCATTTTCGGCCACCCCCCTCATCCAAGCTCAAATCCAACCATTTCTTCATCAAAATCCACAATTTCATGGTCTATTAGCAACCTAACCACCTAATTTAGGTTTAGAAGTAATCCTACCTCAAAAATTCGCAAAAACCTCCGTTGAACGGTTGAGAAAACTTGAATTTAGCGGCGATTCCGACGACCCACGGTAGCCCACGACCTCTGCGCTTCAAAACCGAGTCGGCGGCGGCTCAACGAAATTTTTCCGGCGACGGCGGCGGCAAGATGTTGGTTCGACCAAGTGAGGGGGAGGGAGATGGAGAGAGAAAAGTTGATCACAATTTTGGTAGAATGAAGAAGATGATCAATAGTCAAGACAATAATTGGTTTTGAAAAGCAAGAAGAGAAAAATGGTTATTTCCACCATCATTGACTAGTCAATCTCGGCCAAAGGGAAAAATGACCAAAATACCCTTCGTTCCAAGTGAAAAATGGGATATTTTTCGAGGGCAAATGGGTCTTTTCCCATATCCAGTCCAAATCTACTTTTCCCGAACCTTTTTGGGGCGAACCGCGAAGGATTCGGACACTGGATGAGGAAACGTCCAAAAATTTTATTTATTGAAACCCCGAAAGTCCGACGTCAAATTCGAAGCTCGATTCGCGACCAATCTCGATCAATAGAATTTTCAGCGTATCTCAAACTAACGGGCGGCTTTTAGGAGTTACGCGTATCGACCCGTGATAAAATCACGTTTAAGAATTACTCGAGCCATGGCGACTTTGGTTGTCATTCAATTGCGAGGGTCAATCACTAGTCCCACTGGACACGATCGTTAGAAATAATTTCGGGGACATTCGGAACCCATACGAGGTCAAACGGAACCACCCGTGATCCAAGCGTAGGGTATTATCCAAATCGTTCCTTAATCATTCTAAGATCGGTCTATATTGGTCCAAAATATTCCCTCGACAATTTTCATGACCAACGAGTCGATCCAGGATCAAGTTCTTAGGTCCACGTACTTGAATTTCCTAGCTAGCCATTCCCATTTGGTTAGTCTCGCTCAAGATGGCCATTCTCAAGTGAGATATAATCGAAATACATCAACGAGACTTTTCATTTATTCACGCCTCGAAAAAGGTCGGAATACGGGATGTCACAATTCTTCCCCCTTACAAAAATTTCGTCCTCGAAATTTACAACGAAACTTATCTATTCAAACAAATGGGGGTGCAGTTGCCTCATCGTTTCTTTATTTTCCCAAGGTTGCCCCTTCCGTTCCATGATGCTCCCATATCACTTTCACCGGTCGAATCGTCTTGTTCCTTAGAACTTGCTCTTTCCTATCTTCTATTCGCACTGGTCTTTCCACGTAAGATATCCTTTCATCTACTTCCACAACTTCATGATCCAAAGCACATGAGTTGGGTCCGGCTCGTACTTTCTCAACATGGACACGTGGAAGACATTATGAACTTGGGACAAGTTCGGCGGCAAGGCGAGTCGGTAGGCCAATGTCCCAATCCGCTCTAAAATCTCAAATGGGCCTACGTATCTCGGACTCAACTTTCCTTTCTTTCCAAATCGAGATAAACCTCGCATCGGCGACACCTTCGGGGAAAACATGGTCTCCCACCCGAAATTCCAGAGGTCTACGTCGTCTATCCGCATAACTCTTTTGACGACTCGGGCGTCTTTAGTCTTTCTCTCGATCACCTTCATCGCCTCAACAGATTGCTGAACTAGCTCCGGTCCCGTTATACTCCTCTCGCCAACTTCATCCCAACATACCGGAGTTCTCGCAAGCTCGCCATCAGCGCCTCAAATGGTGCCATTCCGATACTCTCTGGGAAGCTGTTGTTGTAGGCAAACTCGACTAGATGTAGCTGTTCCTCCCAACCTCCTTTAAAATCTATCACGCATGCTCGCAGCATGTCCTCAAGTGTCGTATGGTCCTCTCGACCGTCCGTCCTGTCCGGGGATGATATGCGGTGCTATACCGCACTTGAGTTCCCATAGCATTCTCAAGACTTTTCCGGTAAGATTGCAGTAAACTTAGGATCTCCGTCCGACGTAATTGTTCTTGGAACTCCATGCGGTCGGACTATCTCGGCGCATATACAATTCAGCGTACCTTTCCATTGCGAAATCCTTTCGTACCGCGGAGAAAGTGTGCAGACTTCGTCAATCTGTCGACGACTACCCAAATCGAATCATGCCCTCTTTGGCTCCTTGGTAGTCCCATAACAAAGTCCATGGTAATATGTTCCCATTTCCACTCGGGAATCTCTAACGGCCTAAGTAATCCTCCAGGCTTGCAATGTTGCGCCTTTACTTGTTGACACGTCAAACACTTAGCTACGTGCTTAGCCACGTCGACTTTCATTCCATTCCACCACCAGTAATGTTGACGGAGATTCGATACATCTTGGTGCTACCTGGATGCACACTTGTAGCTACTTCGATTAGCTTCGACAAAATTTTCTCCTTAAGCTCCTCATCATTCGGGACACATAGACGTCCACGGAACTTCAAAATTCCGTCCTCAGCCACTTGAAAGTCAAGTTTTCTTGTAGTCGCATCCATCTCTAAAATTTTCCGAATATCGGGATCCTCCGCCCGCAGTCTTAATTCTCGCCTGAATCTCCGGCTCAATTCTCGTAGTTGCCAACGGACTTGAGAGGTTGCAAACCTCGAATTTAAATTCTGAATCCCTCAACTCTTCGAGTAAAGTCCACTCCTTCACCATCAAAAGCGCAATGCTCGATTTCCGACTAAGAGCATCTCGCTACTTTATTCGCTTTTCCGGGGTGATATAAAATATCACAATCGTAGTCCTTTAATAACTCCATCCAACGACGCTGCCTCATATTTAATTCTTTTTGGGAGAACAAATACTTAAGGCCTACGATGGTCCGTATATATCTGAAATTTTTCTCCCCACAAATAATGCCTCCAAATCTTTAACGCAAAAACTATCGCCGCAAGCTCCAAATCATGCGTTGGATAGTTCAATTCATGAGGTCTCAACTGCCGCGACGCATAAGCAACCACCCTACCATGCTGCATTAATACGCATCCTAGTCCCTTTAGCGAAGCATCGCTATATATCTCAAATCCTCCAGGGACCAGATGGTATCGTCGGGATTGGTGCCGTCGTCAACCTATGCTTGAGTTCTTGGAAACTCCTCTCACACTTATCTCGTCCATTCAAAACGAAGTTTCTTTCTTCGTTAGGCTGCGTCAATGGAATAGCTATCGAGGAGAACTTCTCCACAAATCGTCGATAATATCCTGCCAAGCCTAGAAAACTTCGAACCTCCGTAATCGATGTCGGTCTTGGCCAATTTACCACGGTCTCAATCTTTGCCGGTCCATCGAGATTCCATTTCCCAGAGATAATATGTCCAAGAAACGCTACTCGATCCAAGCCAAAATTCGCACTTGCTAAACTTAGCATAGAGCGAGTGCTCTCTTAAGGTCCGTAGGACAATACTCAAGTGTCGTTCGTGTTCTCCCACATTCCTCGAATACACCAATATATCGTCAATGAACACGATAACAAACCGATCCAAGAATTCTCTGAACACTCGATGCATCATATCCATAAAGGCAAGGTGGGGCATTGGTCAATCCAAAAGGCATGACCGTAAACTCATAATGCCCATATCTCGTACGGAAAGCGGTCTTCGGTATGTCCTCCTTCTTGATCCTCAACCGGTGGTAACCCATCCTCAAATCAATCTTAGAAAACACTGCAGCGCCTTGCGGTTGATCGAACAAGTCATCTATTCTTGGCAACGGATACTTGTTCTTGATAGTCACTTGATTCAATTGCCGATAGTCAATGCATAATCGCAATGACCCGTCCTTTTTCCTCACGAATAGCATCGGGCGCTCCCAAGGTGATGCATGGGGCGGATAAATCCTTTATCCAAGAACTCTTGCATCTCGAACCTTCAATTCTTTCAACTCGAGAGGGACATTCTATAGGGCGCTTTGGAAATCGGTTGCGTTCCTGGCGCTAACTCGATCATGAACTCGACTTCTCTTTCGGTGGCAATCCCGGCAATTCTTGAGGAAAGACATCGGGATAATCGCGCACCACGGCTATATCCTCTAGCCTCGGTCCTTCAATCGACGAATCCACCACAGCAGCCCAAATATCCTTGGCATCCTTCGCTAACAGCCTTAGTCACTTCCAGGTGACGAAATTAAGGGAATCGAGATTCCTCCTCGACTTCCCACAAAGTCATATCTAGGATGTCCAATCGGATTAAATTGGATCACCCCGCTACCACAGTCAAAAACAGCTCTTTGCTTTCCCACCAATCCATTCCAATTATCATGTCATAATCATACATAGTCAAAACTGCTAGGTCTATAGATTCTTCTCTACCACCAATGACTATCTTACAACCAATACACCCTAAGGTAACCAATACTTTATCCTTTAAGGGCGTAGTTACGTGCGATATTACTTCTAGCAGTTTTAACTCAATCCCGACTAACTCCACAAATTGAGCAGATACGAAGGAGTGTGATGCTCCAGAATCAAATAAAGCATATGCAAAGATGATCACATAAGGAGACCGTACCCGTGATCACTCCCGGCGCATTCTCGGCCTCATTGCGCGCCACCGCATACACTCTCCCTTGAGCTGGCGGCCTGTTTCGATTATTCCGAGGAGCAGCCCTTATTTGAGGTCTCACTTGAGGTCTTTGGGGTTGAAATCGCTGTTGCGGGGCTAGCTCCGGCAACTCCTTACATGATGATCAAATTTTCCACATTTGAAGCACGCTCCAGTTCTACTTGGGCAAGGTCCATTCCCGTGTCTCTCGCCACAAAATCGGCAATTTTGGTTGACTGATACACCGGCTTCCCATTGTTTCTCCCGATTGGGAGGGACGAAGCGTCGGTTTCCCATTATTGGCCTCTTGCCAAACCGGCGGTTGTCCCTAGCCGGCATGAACCGCGATCCAGGCGGCAGCCCTCTCTTTCATGTCTCGCTCCACCATCTCGACCCCGCTCATACAACTCATCATAATCCCTCGGGTTCAAGCGAGATCAACCGATCGCGAAGCTCCGGCCGCAATCCGTCCCGAAACCTCCTTGCTCTATCCAGTGGATTTTCTACCATCCTAGGAGCATACTTCGACAGTCTCGAGAATTCAGCCTCATAGCGATTTATCGTCATATGGTTCTCGCGAAGCTGCTGAAATTCTAACATTTTCTCGCTCCTGAGCGGTCTCGAAAAATACTTTCCATTGAAGACTTCAATGAAGACGGTCCAATTCAGGGCCGCGCCTCCGGGAACACTCTTCCCTTGGTGGCCTTCCACCAATCACCGGCCGTATCTTGAAGTTGATATACTTCGCCGAGGTCACTTTCTCCTCCTCGGTACAACCCAAAACCTCAAACGCTTTCTCCAAATCCTCTATCCATCGAGGTGCAACTCCAGGGTCCCCTTTTCCAAGTAAACTTTGCCGGTTTCAACTTTAGAAACTGTTCCACAAGTTGATGCATCTCGCCTATTCCCATTGTCATTCCCCCGATTCACATTGCCCCCTTGGCAAGAAAGCAGAAGAAGCAAGAACAGCAGCCTCGCGCCGGCTTGGGCAATAGCGGCAGCTCGTTCCGAGTCCGCCTACCCATGAGATTTCCTATCTCTTCAAGAGCCCTAAGGACTCCATCCACTCTCGGATCTTCTCTAACTCGTAGGTCGCGAACTAGAAGCTCCCCTGGAACCTCTTCTCGATCCTCCTCTAGCACTTGCTCTCGGAACCTCTACCTTGATTTTCCATATCCATTACTATCACAACACCCGAACCAACATAATTCCACCAAGGAATTAGAAATCTATGCCACCTACTCGAGTCTAGCGGTTTCACACTCGCTTAAGCTATCAATTAGCACAAAGCTAATAATCGTTTCGGAAGAACGATCCAACCACAATAACAACAAACAAGCAAAGCACGAAGCAATCAATCACGCAAATCACAGGCGCATGTTCAAATGCCCGTATAACGCGATTAGCTCGCGTAAACACCTAAGGTTTCTCTCGTCTAATCATCCCAAAGTCATCGCTCCTTATCACTCCGTCCTTCGTCCAACTTTGGATCGAGCAATCCTTGCTCGATACCACTTAAACGGGGATGTCACGACCCGAACCCTCCGAGCTCGTCGACATCCCACCCGGCCATAATCTTGTGCAGTTCTCCAGGATCCAAAGGCCGACAAACACATCGCGGAAGCGTAAGAAATCCCCGTACAGAAAATAACGATACTACGATGACTTGGGATGATAAAAATAAACTCATGTACATATATACATAGTTGTTACAAACTATCAAACCTATGGGCTTCAGGGCCACCGTACAAGCCCATGACCAACTATAACAAAAAGGATACGTGGTCGAAGCCCGCTACACAACCCAAAATAAACACGCTACAAAAACTCGGGAGGTAAGCTACCCTAATCCTCGTCGGCACTCCAATCAACTACCTCCAGCTCTTCCTCTTCCGGTGCCACGACCTCGGGGCGGATCATTCACTAATGCGGCGGAGGGTCTCGAAAAACAACGAACCCACGACGGGGTGAGATAAAATCTCGATAGGGAAAACCTCTAATCCCAACTCAGGTCGCTAGTGCCTCCGGACAAATTTTTTTTTTTTAAAACAACGAAGCTCGACATATCCTCCTTTTTCCTCAATAATTCCACTAATAAATCCTGGAATATTCCATTTCCACTCCGAAAATTCCCACACCTTCTCAAATATTCTACGTTACCCTCATATATATATTTCACGTCTCGGACCGGAATAACAACAACCCACGTTGCTCTAAAGCCCGCGTTCCACGCCTCAGGCTATCGTACGCAGTTCTACGTTACTCCGAAAATTCTACGTTATTCCGTAAATATTCCATGTGGCTCCACGACATCATACGAGTCCATAACACTGAGCCTCGGACCTTTATAGAACACGGCTCCATAAATAAAGATATATATACATATATATATCGGGTCTCGAACACTTAGGAATACGACCCGAAAATCACGGTCTCGGACACATAGGAACACGACCGGATTAAGTCTCGGACAATTAGTCGAACACGACTCACTTTGGTCTCGGACGACTTAATTGAACACGACTTTTACACTTTCTCGGTCTCGCACAATCGGACGAATACGGCTCACTTTGGCCTCGCACGACTTGATTGAATACGACCATCATACTTTCCCGGTCTCGCACAATCGACGAATACGGCTCACTTTGGCCTCGCATCGACTTGATTGAATACGACCCTCATAGCTTCCCGGTCTCGCACAATCGACGAATACGGCTCACTTTGGCCTCGCACGACTTGATTGAATACGACCATCATACTATCTCGGAATAGATCGGGCTCACGCGATTCACTCACGTTAGAGAATTAATAAATCGGACCACCCGATTGACTCACGTTAATCCATAGATTAAACTAAACCATCCAATCAATCACGCTACCACATAATTTAATCTATGCCATGCGACCATAATATACTCACGTAGAAATTTATCCGGGCCGATCAAATATTAATTCTAACGCATCTAATAAATCCACGACTATAGTACTAAACTATAAGACTACCACATTTAATTACTGCCGTGGCATAACAACATTATGTCACATACAATTAAGCACCGTGGCATAACGAAATAACGTCACATATAAAGTAACTATAGTTAACATATAACCTAACCTTAGTTTAAAAAAAATAACTAGAGTTAATAAATAACCTAACCATAGTTCAATTATTAGTAAAAAGTAACTATGGTCAAACTTTGACCACACATTCTCTCTCTTGGATTTACTATTCATGCAAGACACCATTTTTTTTCTCCTACTTGTTCTTGCATTTTCGGCCACCCCCTCATCCAAGCTCAAATCCAACCATTTCTTCATCAAAATCCACAATTTCATGGTCTATTAGCAACCTAACCACCTAATTTAGGTTTAGAAGTAATCCTACCTCAAAATTCGCAAAAACCTCCGTTGAACGGTTGAGAAAACTTGAATTTAGCGGCGATTCCGACGACCCACGGTAGCCCACGACCTCTGCGCTTCAAAACCGAGTCGGCGGCGGCTCAACGAAATTTTTCCGGCGACGGCGGCGGCAAGATGTTGGTTCGACCAAGTGAGGGGGAGGGAGATGGAGAGAGAAAAGTTGATCACAATTTTGGTAGAATGAAGAAGATGATCAATAGTCAAGACAATAATTGGTTTTGAAAAGCAAGAAGAGAAAAATGGTTATTTCCACCATCATTGACTAGTCAATCTCGGCCAAAGGGAAAAATGACCAAAATACCCTTCGTTCCAAGTGAAAAATGGGATATTTTTTCGAGGGCAAATGGGTCTTTTCCCATATCCAGTCCAAATCTACTTTTCCTAAACCTTTTTGGGGCGAACCGCGAAGGATTCGGACCTTTGGATGAGGAAACGTCCAAAAATTTTATTTATTGAAACCCCGAAAGTCCGACGTCAAATTCGAAGCTCGATTCGCGACCAATCTCGATCAATAGAATTTTCGGCGTATCTCAAACTAACGGGCGGCTTTTAGGAGTTACGGCGTATCGACCCGTGATAAAATCACGTTTAAGAATTACTCGAGCCATGGCGACTTTGGTTGTCATTCAATTGCGAGGGTCAATCACTAGTCCCCATTGGACACGATCGTTATAAATAATTTCGGGGACATTCGGAACCCATACGAGGTCAAACGGAACCACCCGTGATCCAAGCGTAGGGTATTATCCAAATCGTTCCTTAATCATTCTAAGATCGGTCTATATTGGTCCAAAATATTTCCTCGACAATTTTCATGACCAACGAAGTCGACCCAGGATCAAGTTCTTAGGTCCACGTACTTGAATTTCCTAGCTAGCCATTCCCATTTGGTTAGTCTGCTCAAGATGGCCATTCTCAAGTGAGATATAATCGAAATACATCAACGAGACTTTTCATTTATTCACGGCTTCGAAAAAGGTCGAATACGGGATGTCACATACTTGGTACGAACTTGTTAGGAATTCCATCACCATTCCATCATATGACCACTCAACTTATTCGGCAATCAATCGAGTTTTATCTTTATGTACCGCCTAATGCTCACGCAATCGTGCCCAAAGACTTGGCCCTCGGCCATTTTCATGCTAAAATATGCGGTTGAGTTTACAGGGCGGTCATATGAATGTGTAATATTGTCAACTAGACTTTGAAAACTATTCGGGGTGATTAACCCCCAATTGAGCATCCAATCGAACAACGAGTACTCAATCCATTCAATCAAACAATTTGGGGCGATTAACCTCTAATCGTGACCCCCATAACAATCGGCAATCAACTCGATGTTCACACTCAATAATTCACAAATCAATTAATCAATTGCGGGTCGATTTTTAATCCCAAGTTCAATTCCAATAGAGTCAATCGCACGCTCGTCTCGGACCTATCGCTCGCTCGCGATCAATCACCACAATCAATCAATTCAATCAATTAGCCACAAACAACCTAGCTAATTAACTAGCTTAACTAATTACGGTCATTTAGCCTAAATCACGTTTCTATCTAGCCCGATCGTAATTAATTTACCTAAACACCCTAATTAGCTAAATAAATCTAATTCGAACGCAATTAGCGTTCTAGCCAGGAGTTAGGGGCTAACTCACAATTTTAACTAGCTCGGGCGGTCTCAACTCGAGCGACGGCGACACGAACCCGGCCCGGCCCGCGACGATTATTGGCGACCCGCGATCCAACTTAAGCTCGGGCTTCCAACTCGAACAAAGATGGCCCGAAGACTTGGCGACACCTCGAGCGGCACGAGACTCGGGCGGGCGGCCGGTGGCCGTAATAAAGTGGGCGGCGGTGAAACGGTGCTCGGGCGAGAGGAAAACAGAGCAGGCACGGTGGACGTCGGGGCTATTTTGGGGGATTCGGGTGGTGCAAGGGCTGGGGAAAGGTTTGGCTACGGTTAGGGGTCTCCGGGAAGCCTGCAGTGGCGGTGACGGCGCCGGCGGACGGCCGGGAGGAGGCCGAACTACGGCCCGGGCAGAACCGGGCGCCCAAAACAGGGCAAGGCGAGCAAAACAGGGGAGGCCGGTCCGGGCTATCTCGGGCTCTACAGTGGCGATCGCCTTCCAACGCTGGGGGCGGTTGGCGAGCGGCGGATTCCTGGGCCGGAGCGGCCGCAGAGCCGGCGGAGATCCAAACGGCGCAAAACAGAGGAAGTCGGGCCGTGGAAGCTGCTTCACGGCTGTCCGACTGTTTCGCGGCGGTGTGCATGGCGGTGTGATGGAGTGTGGTGGTCGAGGGGAAGAAGACGTGGTGTCCGGTCGCGGTCCGAGCGACGACAAGGGCGGGCCGGAGCTCGAAGCTCACTAACGCCAAAATAGAGCAATCCGGCGTCGGGGCTGTTCCACGGTGGTCCGGGCGGCCTTCGCGGCGGCTTTCGACCGTTGTGGTGGTGGCCGAGGGTCGGTGGGATGGCGACGAGGTGGTCGGTGGTGGTCGGAAGCAGCAGCGGAGGCGGGCGCGGCTGGAACACCACCGAGGCCGAAAGAGTGAGCAAGCCACCGGGCCGTTAGGCCGGGCTTTCGCAAGCGGTCCAGCGAGCCTAGCGACGGCGACCGGTGGCCGAGTGGGCGGCGGACGTGGCGGAGGCGGTGGTGACGTGGCTCGGGGCCGGGTCGCACAAAAACGATCAAGAAGGAGGAAGGAGGAGGATGGCGTGCGGTTTGGGGGTATGTCGCGTAGAAGGGGAGGGGGAAGCAGCCGTGAGGGAGAGAAGAGGGAGGAAAGAGAGAGAGTTTGACTGGTGGGGCTGGTTTGACTGAGGGGTGGAGCTCATGGGTCTCATCCAAATTAATTTTCTTCGTCTCTTATGCATAATATCCAAGGGCGATTTCGTAATTTGATAATTCGAGATCGAACGGATTTTTGGCTCAACCGTTTGGGAATAAAAATTTGGATTTTCACGGATTAGACTTGGTCCAGAATAAGTCTAGGTGCGAGGATTAGAAATCCTAAGTCGCAGTGATCACGATTTCGAGACCCAATCGAAATCGAAAGACATTTCTCGGAATCGTCCAAAATTCGTCACTTAGGTCCTTACGATCCAAATTTTTATACCAACTGAAATTCAATATTCGTTACTTTTATTGAATTCCGGTATTTTATAGATAGTGAATTCCCAGGACGTCACGAAGCTCTACCTGCGAATTGCAGATCAGCAAAATGAAGTGACGAAGACTCTGTCGACCATTTCGATTCTAAAAGTGACGCCCACTTTCGGCCTTTTAATCTAAAGAGGAGAGCAACATAGGAGTAAGTAATCAATTGTGACATGTCCGCTGAAAAAAAACAATCCTTTTGTAGCGATTGCAATCTTTGAGAGGTGAGGCAGACACAGTTTTCAGCTATATTGCCCACCTTGCCTAAAGAAGATCACGATCCTATGGTGAACAAACTATCGAAATACACTAATGACCCAAAAGTTCTGTAACGAGGGATGTCCTAGCCCAAGAGGAAAAAAAGGAAAAAACATGTTCCAACCTTGGACCAAACATTATTTAGTGGTTGATCATGTACTCAGCAACAAATCATGACAGTTTACTCACTGTGCCAAGAACTTTCACTTCAGTCTTCACGACACACACATCGCCAACTAAGAAATCTTGAACGGTCTTCAGCGGCAAGAAGGAGGGCCAACCCCGACCTTTATTTGGACCATTGAACCAATTAGAACCTGCAAAAGAAGTATTAGCTGCATTAATGAGAATGATGGTGGCAAACCAAATAAATCATATTAAATACTGACATTCCAGTTAGACCACAGCGAGAAAGGGGGATGAGAACTATAACATGTTTCGTTATAATGGCATCCCAGTTATCCTTCCATTCATTTTGATATAATTGAGCCTAGCTAAAGATTTTGTGCTCGCCATCCATTTTAGATCAGCAGTTACCACCTGTCCGCTGATGCATCTTGCCATCCTTCCCTTTTAACCGAATGGTATACGTGGCTTTGACTTTCTGATCACCTGAATCTGCTAAACAAAGATAAATCGAAAGGTTTTTGTCCCAGATACACCCGACACCCCTTGAATACAGATTTAACTTCCTGAACATAAGGAGAAACGCAACCAAGCAAAAATCAGGACAAAAGAATATGCTAAAGCAAAACAGGAAAACAAAAAAGGCTATGGGTAATATAAGAGCTACCAGTTGTGATTCCCCGCGGTGAATACTTCAGAGTAGCGCTCATTCCCCAAAGTAGAGAAGTTTGATATCTTCCATTCGTGACAAACAGAGTTCGGACTCACTTTTAGCGTCAAGCATTCACCCAGGCCTAAACTTTTGGCAACAAAAACCTCCACTCCGAAGACACAAGTGTCATCAACAAGGTAGCCGTTCAACGGATTGACGAAAGTTTTGAGTGGCATAAATCTTGGAATACCCCATTTGGACTTCATTGCATGAAACCTCCTGTTTTTCCCTGCAACATATGGAGCGAGAGTTCTCCAAGCAACCAGAGGTGTAAATCACTTTTTCTTTAAAAGGATGTAGGGAACAAAAGTACCTTCTTTTAACAAGTATTCATTGCAAATTTGATCAAACAAGAAGAACCTAACAGTTGCATTTATCTCCAAGCCAACTTTCATACGATTGGCCTCAGAAAGAGCCAGATATAGGGACACGTGACCTTCCCCCTTCTCGCTCTTGTGTCCATTAGGATAGAGAATCAATCTCCTACACAATGACGAAACACCAGGTTCAAGAAACATATACCAATGAAGAGTTTCCGTAGTTAGCTGAGTAACGAATGGATTTGCCCGTTAAGAGATCTTCAATTTTGAGACCATTGAGCAAACTTTCTCTCCTCGCCGAACACGATTGGAGCCTCTGTTTCTTTCAATGAAGGACCGCATCACAATGCATAATTAGCGATTGTGTAGTCACCAATAATCGGATAAAACAACCCACCTTAACCACATCTTTGCTTGGATACGCAGATACACTAGATTCATCTGAGCCTCCTAAGCCGTGGATTCAATCAGAAAGAACAACATAAGCTAAAAGACACCCTCGAACCTTTTTTATGACAATATATAAACCATAATCTTCGCTCTCAATGTTAAGAAACAATACAACCTAGACGACACCGAGCATGGAGTAGCACAAAAAATTTGTGCTTGCAGAGAGAGAGAGAGATTATAAAATACCACTTCTGGTCACCGACTTTGAACTCGTTTGTCTCGTACAGGTTGATATCGTTCTTTGATAATAGAGAGAAAGACTCGATCTTGAACACATAATGCGCCGGCGATATCTCTCTCGTCTCCGTAGTTATCTCTGCTCAGTTAAAACCCCCGAAAATCACAAACAGCGAAACAGCGATAACCCCAGAAAGGGAAAAAGAAATCAACTGAAAAAGATCAATAGACAAATCGACAAGCCATAAAACTCAACAAGTTCATTTTTATTAGTTGCTTTAGGGTGAAACTCAAAGAGGGAAATGGTACCATAATGTTCGTCGCCCCCATCAGCAGCATTTGGATCAGTTGCTTCTCTTTTTCTTCAAGTAGCTACAGCACAGATGATGCTTGATGGGTCTGATGGTGTTTGCTGGTGTGAGTGAGATGGAAGAAAAAAGACCTTTTCTTTTTCGTTTCCCAGGGCTCAGTAGAACTGAAACTTTGGTTTGGATCGATTCATATTCAAACTTCTCTTCTTTCTCTTGGCTCAGTCGAAAACCGCTCAAAATCTCCCAAACTTTGCCACCATTGCATCGTAACCGTAATCCCAACTTTTCACAATCGTCGCATAGTCTTTCTTAAATTTTGAAATTGCCTCGTGCCATTCATTAAATAAAGAAAATCACCAAGATTTCGTGATTCGCTATCTAATTTATTTCAATTCAAGGAGTATTCTCAATATCAAAATATTTTTTGATAACTTACCTCGTTTTCCTAGCAAAATTATCTCGTTTTCCCTGACAAAATATTTTTTTTGATAACTCATAAGAGCTATGAAGAGAAAAAAAAAAATCAGCGAATATAACAAGAATCTAAGTTCACGAGGCGATTTCAAAATTTAAGAAAGATTGTGCAAAGATCATGAAAAGTCGGGATTACGACTACGATGCAATGGTGGGAAAGTCTGGGAGATTTCGAGCGATGACTGAGCCAAGGGAAAGGAGAAGTTTGAATATGAATCGATCTAAACCAAAGTTTCATTTATCTATCTCTCTGCCTCCTCAATCATGATTTCCTCCGAACGAGGCGTCTGAGTCCTGGGAAACGAAAAAAAAAACAAAAAGCAGTCTTTTTTCTTCCATCTCACTCACACCGGCAAAGACCATCAGACCCATCAAGCATCATCTGCGCTGTAGCTACTTGAATAACCATACAATGTCAAAAGAAACAGAGAAGCAGCAGATTCAATTGCTGCTGAAGTTTGCGACAAACATGATGGTACAATTTCTCTCCCAAAACCCAGAAAATAAGATGAACTTGTGGAATTCTGCGGCCTGACGATATCTCTATTGATCTTCTTCAGTTGGTTTCCTTTTTCCTTTTCTGAGGTTTTTGTTGTTTCTACTGGTTGTGATTTTGGGGGGTTTGAACTGAGCAGAGATAACTACAATGTGTTCAAGATCGAGTTTTTCTCTCTATTGTCACGGAACGACATCAAACTGTATCTTGGAAACGAATTTTGTGATTAATAATCTCTATTGATCCCCTCTACAACCATCGTTCAATCGACTCTCAAACTTTGGTCAAGTTGAAAATCTCAGACTTTAGAAAATGACTTCTTTCGAAATATACAGAGAAGCCGACCGCTCTATGTCCCCTCGAGCATACCAGCATAGTTCATGTGCTGCACGAGTCTCCATCTTGCTGGTGGTAGAAAGATTGTGAATGTACTAGGATTTTTCAATTGTTAGATGAATAACTTGGAGTCACGGATATATTTCGCACTTGGGATCGAAATAACAATTAGAACTTGTGGGTTGATTGGTTCCTTCTGGTTTTTGGTGATGCAGTGACGACGGAGCTGAGAGATGTCGCGCCGGCACATTTTGTGCTCAAGATTAAGTCCTTCTCTTTGTTTGCGAAGAACAACACGGAGAAGTATGAATCGGGCGAGTTTGAAGCAGGAGGACATAAATGGTTTCATTTCTGTTCTCTCTAGTCTCCACCTCACACTCTCACATTCGCAGGCCTAAAAGAACCATTTAAAGCGGTTTAACATCGCCGGCCAAAAACATCTGTCAACTAAATTTTGAAGAGATTGTCCATCATATGGAATCCCATGGCTATGCCCCAAATTTGGGCCTTTCTTTCCGAGGATGGTTTGCAAGTACTTTCCAGGCATTAATTTCTGTTACTGCTTAGAGTCTGGTGTTTGGACCTTTTGTATATTCATCCAAAACAAGGTGACCTTTTCTAAGATAAAGACCTCGTTGCGGGAGTAAATGTTGCATCAGTAATCAGAAGTCGAAGCACTTCAAAGATCCTAAGAATAATTGTGGTCAATTCACAACTGGAAACTTTTCATGTACATTCCGTGATCGGGAGCATCTTGATTCTGCAGGAAACTGATCCTCTATCCCAGCGGAGACAAGAGCCGAAGCGGAGAAGAGCACATCTCCATATATCTGGCGGCTTCCGGGGCGAGTCCTTTCCAACTCGGTGGGGAGATTCATGCAGCCGTCAGGTTCTGTTTGTATGATCAAATCTGCGATATGTATTTGACCGAACAAGGTAAGAGCTCTTTAATGAGAGCAAAAAGGCAAGATATTGTCGCCTTCTGAACACCAACATAAAACCGACCAAACTTCACTTGTGAAATGAAGGGAGAGTCACAAGGTTTCACGCGTTGAAAACGGAGTGGGGATTTCCGAGATACATGCAATTGAAAACTTTCATCAACCCGTCAAACGGGTTCCTTGTGGACGACACTTGCATCTTCGGAGTGGAGGTTTTCGTCATCGAGAGTTCGGGAGTTGGCGAATGTTTGACCCTGAAAGGGAGCGCAACGCATGCTCATGTATGGAATATATCAGGGCTGTCAAGCTTGGGGGACGAATCTTTCTCTGATGTGTTCACTGTTGGAGACCACAAATGGTAGCTCCTATTTACAAACTTCCTTTCAGTGATGACTTTTGTTTTTGTTGATTTATTGGCGGTCCTATCTACTATCACTATTTTCGCAGGAAGGTGTTGCTGTACCCGAAGGGTGACATAAATAACAAGGGCCAAAACCTTTCGATCTTTCTCCGTTTAGATGATGCTGACAAATTTGCTTCTGGTCAGAAAGTGAACACGAGATTCACCTTCCGGTTAAAAGGCCAAAACAACGTTGTATACCGTAAGGGGGAAGGTATGTGTTTGTTCTTATGAGCGGGATGAGCGCCACACTTCAAGGCCATCGTAAATAGAAGCGAAAACAGAAAGTCATACTGATACACAACTTCAATCACACAACGAGCTTCTGTCTTGCCACAGTACACTGCTAAATAAATCGCATCTGTTAGTCGATAATGAATTTGGTTTTTTCATGCAGTCATATACTTAGAAACTGCTGAAATCTCACTATGTTTTCGAACTGAAATTTTCTGCACTCTCTCCCTTGTCTGTGCTACTTCGCAGCTTGTAATGTATGGTTGAGTAGCTCTGCCAGGAGCTGGGGTTGGCCAGCATTCATGCCGCTGAAAACGGTTTCGAATCCCTAAAGGATGATTCGTGTGTCATTGAAGCCGAAGTCACGGTGCTTGGCACAGTTAGCAAATTGCCATGACAGCAATATATGTACTGCATGTGTTCATAAACAGACAATCACGGAGAGTTCTTTCCTCAGGACACCAATTCATGGGTTGGATGTGTTCATGCCTTAAGGTCTATGCAAGCTTCCCTGCCTCTAGTCAGATTCTCCTATAGATTAATCGTTAGTCATGTTGATACTCGTTGAACAAGTTGCAACTATTGGCATTTTTTACCTGAGTATCCATACGGCAGAGCCGAAAGTGCAAGTTGTCAACAACTCAGATCCGCTTGCATCGTAGGATATCATCAGCATTCATAAAGAATACAAGGATCGGTCACGCACCCGGTGCATTGCACCCAATGCGGGGTTGCTACAAAAGCCGAAAACTCATGACCTAATCGAATCAAGCCCGACCAAAGCAAACCTACTATGACGAGTCGAAGAGTCTTGTTATTGAGTGAAACAGCGCACATCCAAGGGATGAAACGTCTGATGTTTGACGAAGTATGCTGCTGATTGACCGTCTTCTAAGGAGTCTCTCTGAACTCAACAGTCCAAAACTTTCCAAGCATCCTTTAGAATGAAAGAGCGTGATTCCAAATCCTTGCTTGTATTCCAAATCCTAATGTAGAGCCCACCAGAATTAGCAAAAGCATGCATTGGTAGAACTTGGTTGGGTTAAGAGATTCGCATTTCTTGTAACAATAGATAAAAAAAAATTCAATTAATTTCATCGTATATGACAAATTATAAAAAGTTCCTTCGTAAGGAGTGTCTCTCGGCATTGGTTAACAATACCTAATAAAGGAACTATGTTAATCTCAAATGCACCGATTGCGCATAATGCCGGAAAGATGACGCTTTGAAAATGAGAAATTTTCTTTATCCGGATGTTTACCAAATGCTTTCGAGGCAATCGTAGTTAACAGGTGTGCCAATTCGAGGTTTTTACTCTCTGCGATTTCATGGTTAGACGATATATACTTCTGGTTCCTCCGCGAACTAGGCTGATAGTTTCAAGACAGTAAACTGGTGGGATTGTTCTTTTGCAACTAGTTGATTGATGTCTCTCTTTTGAGCTGTTAGTTCTTTGTAGCACAGACAGTTTTTGATCCTATACTCCTGTCTGTTCACGTTCGCGACTATTACCCGACCGCAGAAGTACTAAATATGAATATGTATATTAATTCATACAATTGCTTAGAGATCAGTGAAAATTTGTTACTCTGACTCATCTTAACAGGTTCATGAAATTACTAAGATGCTTCATAAGTTGGTTTTACCTATCTTAGATGAAATATCTCTATCGTAAACATATAATATAGATCTATACATCTATGTTATTATGGTACGAGAGCTAGAAATACCGTTGCCTTTGGTACTCGGCACATTCTCCATTAGTATGTATAGATACACGTATATACATACAGAACATAACGGCATGATAAACTCTATGTGGCTCATAAACATACATACATTTTATACAGATACATTTCATCTAGCTGTATTTAAAAGGAAGGAAAAACAAAACAAAGTTGAGGGGAAAAATAGAATTAAAGGATATAAAGGGAGAAAAAAAAAGCACAAGGTGGATTAGCCAATCCTACTCTCACCTATTTATAGTCTCACTATTCTCCCCAAGTAAAGTTTAAATAAAAAAAAGTCAACGTCACGAAAAATCTCAAATTAATATTTTTGTGATAAATTTACCCAAAATTAATTTTTTGACATCAAAAACCCCAAACCGATATACCTATGATAAATTTACTTAAAATTAATACACATGTGATAAATTTATCTTTCATTAGTTTCCGTTAGATTTTACCTTTTTATTCTTGAATCGGAGGACACGTGACGGTTAGCTAATTTATTAGTTTGGGGTAATTTACTCCCCGTTTTCACGGGTGTACTAATTTGGAGTTTGTCGTGGTATTAATTCAATTTCACGAAAATCAATAGAAAGTAAATTTGTCATATGTGTACAGTTTGAGGTAAATTTATCGCAAATGTCTATTTTTGGGTTTTTTGTGATCAAAAAATTAGTTTGGGCCTTTAGAGTAAAATTATTATAGGTGTACCAATTTGAAATTTTTGATGGTGAAAAATTAGTTTTAGAATAAATTTATCATATGTATATCAGTTTGAAGTTTTTCATGACATTAAAAAAAAGAGACCCCTTTTACATGTTTTTTCTCTCTTTGTTTTGGACATTCCTCCTAATTAGGTTATTGCAAACATTTTTTTGTCGTCACCACGAAGCGGCTGAATTATTGGGAAACAAAAAGAAAGAAGCCTTTTTCCTTCTGTTCCTTTCGCACCGCCAAAGACCATCAGAGCCATCAAGCACCCTCTGTACTGTGGCTGCTTGAAGAACCACGCAATGGCAAAGAGAAAGAGAGAAGCAACAGATTCGAATGCTGCTGAAGGGGGCGACGAAGATGATGGTACAGTTCCCCTCTTCGAGTTTCTCCCGAAAAAGCAGAGAATGCGATGTGTCTATTGATATTCTTCAGTTGATTTCTTTTTCCCTTTCTGGGGGTTTTTGTTGTTTCTACTGTTTGTGATTTTTGGGGGGTCTTGAACTGAGCAGAGATAACGACGGAGACGAGAGAGATATCGCCGGCGCATTATGTGTTCAAGATCGAGTCTTTCTCTCTATTTTCAAAGAACGACATCACCATGTATGAGACGAACGATTTCAAAGTTGGTGACCAGAAGTGGTATATCTATAATCTCTCTCTGCAAGCGCAAGTTTTCGTCCTACTCCATGCTCGTTGTCTTCTAAGGTGTATTGTTTCTTGACATTGACAGCAGAGACTACGGCCTATATATTGTCATAAAAAAGGCATGAGGGTGTCTTTTAGGTTTTCTTGTTCTTTCAGATTGAATCGACATTTTAGGAGGCTCAGATAAATCTCGTGTAGATAGGTGTCCAAGTAAAGACGCGGTTAATGTGGGTTGTTTCATGCGATTATTGGTATCTACCCGATTGCTTAGCGATGCGGTCCTTCATTGAAAGAAACAAAGGCTCCAATCGCGTTTGGCTAGCATAGAGAGTTTGCTCAAAGGTCCCAAAACTAAATATCTTTTAATGGGCAAATCTATCGTTATTCTGCTAACAACGGAAACTCTTCATGGGTATATGTTTCTTCAATCTGATGTTTTGTCATTGTGTAGGAGGTTGATTATCTATCCTAATGGAGACAAGAGTAACAAGGGAGAAGATCACGTGTCCCTGTATCTGGCTGTTTCTGAGGCTGATCCTCTGAAAGTTGATGGGGAGATAAATGCAACTGTTAGGTTCTTTGTGTTCGATCAAGTACGCGATGAATACTTGTTAAGAGAAGGTACGTTTGTTCCCTTAAATTTATGAAGGATAATTGATTTACACCTTTGGTAGCTTGGAGAACTTTTGCTTTATATGTTGCAGGGAAAAACAGGAGGTTTCGTGCAATGAAGCACAAATGGGGTATTCCAAGATTTATGCCGCTGAAAACTTTCATCAATCCGTCAAATGGCTACCTTGTTGATGACACTTGTGTATTCGGAGTGGAGGTTTTTGTAGCCAAAAGTTTAGGTCTGGGTGAATGCTTGACACTAAAAGCAAGTCCGAACTCTATTTGTCACAAATGGAAGATATCAAAGTTCTCTACTTTGGGGAATGAGCGCTACTCTGAAGTTTTCACTGCAGGGAATCACAACTGGTAGCTCTCATATTACCCATAGCCCCCTCCTCCCCGGCTCTTTGTTTATATATTCCTTTGTTCTGATTTCCCTATCATGGCTTGGTTGCGTTTCTCCTTATGTGTTCAGGAAATTACATCTATATCCAAGGGGCGACCAGCATAACAGGGACAAAAACCTTTCGATATTTCTTTGTTTAGCAGATTCAGGTGATCAGAAAGTCAAAGCCACTTATACCATTCGGTTAAAAGGGAAAGCCGGCAAGACGCATCAGATGACAGGAGGTAACTGCAGATCTAAAATGGATGGCCAGCTCAAAATCTTTGGCTAAGCTTAACTATATCGAAATGGAATAGGAAGATAGCTGGAATGCTGATTGTAACGAAACATGTTATAGATCTGATCCTCCTTCCTCTTTAGCTAAGTATAATCGAGTTTAAGATTGATACAGTTAATTCCTCTTTTGCAGATTATTGGTTCAATGGTCCAACTAAAAAGTGGGATATGCTCTCCTCCTCCTTGCCGCTGACAACCATTCAGGATTACTTAGCTGGTGATGAGTTTGTCGTGGAGACTGAAGTGGAAGTTCTTGGCACAGTGAGTAAACTTCCATGATTGTTACTGAGTTGATGATCAGACAATCACTCGCTAATGTTTCTTCCATCGGTTGAGCATGTCTTTTCTTGGGTTTAGACCTCCCTTGTTGGACGACTTCTGGGTTGAATAGTCTATTTTGATAGTTAGTCTTCAAAGGTTCATGGTTTGCTCTGCGCTAGAAAGGCTGGGTGGGGAGTGTAATTGCAAACTCTTTTGTCTGCCTCACCTCTCAAAGATTGCGATCGCCATGAAAATATTAGTCTCTGCTTCTGGCATTGCGTTGCAGTCAAAACTCAAGTCGCCGAATCGTTTTGCCTGTTTAGTTTTAGTTCTTTTCCGCAAGGCCGAAAGTTGGTGTCACATTTAGCATCAAAACGATCGACTGAGTCTTCGTGACTGCATTTGTGGATCCACAATCGTGGTGGAGGAGCTTTTGTGTAGTCGACAGGGAAAAAGCATCAGATAGTCTGTAAATAAGAAGCTAGTTCTTGTCCTGAATAGTTTGAACTGGTCAACTTCTCTCCAATCAGATGTTCTTAAAACTGCCAGGTGATGTTGGGGATGCTATTTAAGAGATCCAAATGCTCTATTTGATGTCAAACTCTCTACGTTATGGATTGGATGAGTTTCGTTCATTCAATTGAGAATTTAAGGTTGTTCAAAAGAAAGCAAGTAAAGACCAGGGACTCTTCTTTTTGCACCAGATGACCAAGGACTTGAGTAATGGCACATAATTTTCAAGATGGTTCTCCATTTTTAAATGGGAAAAATATTGAGGAGTACCTTAGTGTTTTCAATTTGACTTAAAAAGCGAAGTTCTCGAAATGTATAATCCTCTAATTTCTGAAATGTTTGGAAAGGTGGTCTTTCTCATCTCGAGGAAACTGTAGGACAACTTCATGGAGAAGTCTAAACAACAATACATGGACCAGAAAAAAAGAAGCGATTGAATGAACGGAGCGGCACTCTTTGCTCTGTTAAACCAATTCCAACCAAGAATTGGCCCCTGCGGCCTGACCAATCCATGGCAACCCCCTAGCAATTTTCATCTTTCTTTCCATCCTGGCCAGTCAATTTCAAGGCAGCTCTCATCGGCAATCTTTGAATTTCTCTGTATCCTCAAATAAAGTGGTATAGGGTTGTCCAACCCTAACAATCCCTTTGAGAGACCCGAACCATAAGTAAGCGCTTGTTGTTTAGCAAAAGCTAAATAAAATCCACCCAATTTGAAATAGATTGGACATTTGTTTAATCAGAATTATGAATGGAAAATCTCGAATTGGCCAATTAGGTTCGAGTACAAGGATGTCTTTCTCGCTATAAATTGGAGGCTCCTCGAATTGTGCTCGAGAGGAGAAAGAGTAATCGCATTTTTCGGTTCGATATTGTAATCATAAATTGAAATACATTGAGATTAATACAATTTATGCAAATGCTCTGATCCAGAGTTGGATTTGTGTAATTTACATATGTAAATATATGTTTACGGATATATGCTCATGCAAATCGCCAGCCATACGATAAATATATAGTTAAATGAAGAGTTAAGGGAATGTGCGCTTACTGTGATTGCCATGTGGCAAGACAAATGGCAAAGTTTTACTACGTCGCCCAAGCTCGCATCTCTCATTGAGTTTAAAGTGTGAGGATAAAATGAAAGCAACTTAAGTAATATATTTTATTTGATTCTACTAAAACTATGCAATGTGAATGCAATATATTTCAGTTAACAATATCTATCCAACTAAGAGTAAAGTATATTCATGAATGATATGATTTTTTTTGTTGATGTACGTTCTCTTTGATGAATACCAAAAATATTTAGCTTTAGACAACTTTAAAAAAAAATTATTTATTGAGGAATGAAATTATGAAGGATGCTATTTACTTAATTTGGAAAATTTTTAAGGTAATAAAAGTACAACTCATTTGAAATAAAATATTGCATCTCATTAAATTTTATTTTCTATTTTTGAAATTATCTTATCTTAAGCATAACTTAACTCAATCCAAAAACTCCATTTCGAAGAATATAAAAAATGACAATAATTAAATCTAAAATGCGCTTAATTAGAAATTGATTTAATCTAAACTGCTCTTGATAAAATACAAAAGTGAGAAGTCCATCAGCTTTCATTTAGGCCTATGCTATTTCCACACCTTTGTTGGTTTCTAACATCCATTTTACATGGAATTGACTACATTGTCCCTTACGGGTCCTACTCTTAATTTAAGATTATTTTTACTTTTTTTTTTTCATTTATTTTTATTTTATTTGAGATAAAACCACTCATGCTCCTCTCAAACAATAATTTTCAAGGTTAAATATGGGATGCACTCTTGATTTAAGACTAATGCTTGCCTTCTTTTTTTTTTTTTTTTTCGTGTTTTGTTTTTCCCCTTTTCTTTCTTCATTTGGAACTCCCCATTTGGAACAAAATGGTTTACCTCTTTTCCAAATAATAGTTTATTTAATAGATGGTTAACTAATTATTGTGTTTCTAATAAAAGAGCTAATTATTCTATTACTGAGTTGTATATTTCTGTATTTTTGTACTAAGAAACTGTTATTGAAAAAATAACTTAAGCACAAGTTAGGGGATAATCTATGAGTATATCATGTATAATGCATGTATCAACTATAATATTTAATTTTTAGGTAAATTCTTGTAATTTTAATCCAAAAATCAAAGTCGAAAAGTCCGCCATCCTCAGAATAATCTAAGGGAATAATGTAAATAATTTGCATATAAAACTCACATCTTTTACTCTAGTACATAATTAGCGCTTGCTTAGATTATAATAATGAAGAATAAGTTCAAAAAAGACAAACATATAGGAAACGTTAATGTGTGTGGAAGAAGCGGCTCAGGTGAACAAAAAAAGTTATTTGGAAGGGACTTGGATAAGTTTTTCTTTTAGTAAAATTGAAAAAAGAAAGAAAAACAAAAGGTAAGAAATAATGTTATATCAAGCGCGACCTACGAGGAATAATGTAGTCAATCTAATGTGAGAGGGGGTGTCAAGAGCCAATAATGGATGGAAATAGCGCGAGCATTAATTTATCTCTACTACGTGTGTGGAATGCACAATCTCAAAGAAAATCCTAAGGAAATCCTATTCTAGTTAGGGGAAATACAAAGCCAATAAAACTTCCTAAATTGGAAAAGCAAATAGTGAAACATGGTCAATCCCTATCCTTCACCACCCTATACTCTAGCCTCCGAAGTTATGAGTTTGCCCTAAGGGCATGTCTTGTCTTTTATATTTACATCTTCCATTCACATTGATTCATGCCTCGTTTGTCAACTACATTCGACCATCCTATAAACCGAGTTCAAAGAGACATAGTCTACTGTAAACATGGATGATGAAGCTTGTGGTATTTATTTCACCCTCTTAGTTTCTCAAACGTGCACTTTTTCTTGTTTCTCTAGCTTCGCAGATTGTTCTTGTCTTGTCTGATTTTTTGGTTTGATTGCAGGAATAACTATGAGATGAGAGTGGTCTCACCGGCGCACTATGCATTCAAGATCAAGTCTTTCTCTTTGTTGTCGAAGAACAACATCGATGTGTATGAGCCGAATGAGTTTGAAGCTGGAGACTAGAAATGGAATGTCTCTACTTCTGTAATATAATTCCGTGGAGACTTCCATCTTCTTTTCACCACGAAAAGAAATAATCTGTGCTGCAAAGTGTTGAAGTGTGCCAAATTGACTTTATTCGTGGATTGTGATGGGTTGAATCCTGTTCTTGATTCCACAGTTTCTTCGACTGGTACTTCCATACGCCTTGTCTTAACGTGGCTATGAATGTTGGCTTTGCAGGTCCGCTATGGTTCAGTCGTTCGAGCACTTACTACAATTACTGGGGTTGGTCTCATTTTGCATCCCCGGAGAGAGTTGGAAATTCCCTAGTGGACGATCACTGCATCATTGAGGCCAAAGTCGCCGTCCTTGGCACAGCTAGTCGACTGCCCTGATAATGGGGTTTGAGCTCATGCTAAGGCGGTTCCTACCATTGTTTCCTCCGTGTAATGCTAACAGTTTTAAGCCAGTGAAAAACTTGTCGAACTGCTCTTCCGCTACTCGTTGATCGATTTTAATGCATGAGTTCCGCTAGCATAGACGAATTGCCGATCCTGTACTCTCCTACTTGGTTGCATTCACAAAATTGATAGCCGACTTTAGAAAGATATTCTGGGAAGCAACTCCTGATTGCAGCTCCCTTTCGAGGCGTCCTTTTGCTGTCATATGCTTCGCACAATTATCTCGGGCCGCTTCAAGACTAACCAATTTCAAATTGGTCGCTGGCTGCATTGTGGGTTACACATGTTCGGGAGTTCATTTAGTCCCGAATATTTTGCATTGGTACCACTTAAGTCTATCTGGCCAATTTTAACTGCTGATGTGGACATATTTTATGATTTTTTTAATATTCTCTGAAATTCTTAATTTTTTTCTATTTCTCTCTTCTTTTTTTTTCATTGTGAGCGCACCGAACTGGTCCAATTGGACTGTATTAATACTAATACAATAAGTTTTGCACTTTTTTTGCCACTTTTATTTTACTCAGGCTTAAGAGTTAATGAAGAGCAGCGTGGAGTTTTTCTTAAAAAAAAAAAATAAGATTTTATAATTTTTATTATTGGTTACCGATTAAAGTTGCTTCACAAATTAGAAGTTGGGCAACTGGGGAAATTCAATGGGCTTGTAAGTGTTTATACGAGACCGGTCGCGCACGTGGATCATTTGATGGAAAGGGAAAAACGTGGTCCATCATATCTATTTTGCAAAATCCATTTTCTGTCACGACTTAAAAATATGAAAGGAAATCCATCGACGGGGCATCCTGATATCCTACCGTTAGCGACTCTAACCGACCTGTTGAGCTAGTATCTGGTTGACGATGCCTGCGCGCTCATGGAGAAGGTTTTTGGTAGAGATGTTGCTGGCCCGAGAGTCGGCGCGTGACAGCTTTATCATCCCAAACTTGTATCTCTCATTAAGATTTGATTTCAAAAGATAAGGGGAAAAAGAAAGTATCTTAATCTACTAACAATGAATGAAGGATACTCTTCATTTAATTTGGCAAAACCTTAAGAGAGAAGTTAACTTAAACTAACAGATAAGTGAGGAGTCCCTCTGCTTTAATTTATCTCTAAATTTAACTCATAAAACACTTTCATGGTAAACAGAATCTCAAAGAAAACATAAAGAAATCCTATCCTGGCTAGGGGAAGTGAGAAAGCCAATCAAACTTCCTAAATTTGAAAAGCTCGGCAAATCCCTATCCCACACCACCTTATTCCCTTGCCTCCAAACTGATGAGTTTGCCCTAAGGGCATGTCCTGGCTCTTATATATTTACATCTTCCATTCACATTAATTCATACCATGTTCGTCAACTTCATTCGACCGTCCTCTGCACCAAAAAGAAATAGTCTACTGCAGACATGGATGATGAAGCTTGTGGTGTTTATGTCGCCCTCTTAGTTTCTCAAGCGTGCACTTGTTGTGAGATATTCTTGTTTGACAGATTGTTTTTGTTTTGTCTGATTTTTGGGTTTGATTCTATTGAGCAGGAATAACTACGGAGGTTAGAGTGATCTCGCCGGCACACTATGTGTTCAAGATAGAGTCTTTCTCTTTGCTGTCAAAGAACCAAGTCGATGTGTATGAGACGAACGAGTTTGAAGCTGGAGATCAGAAGTGGTATATCTCTCTTTCTATAGAATAATTCCTCAGAGACTCCCATCTTGTTTTCACCATGAAAACAAATAATCTGTGCTGCAAAGTGTTGGAGTGCGCCAAATCGACTTTACTCCTGGACTGTTCGTATGGTATAAGAATGGATTTCATGCATCGTTCTCATGTGAGGACATTGAATTTGATTCTGGTTGATCAAGCTAAAGACAGAAAATAAAGTCAATCAAGTATCTAAAAGTTATATAATCATTGCACTCACAAAAGTTTGGACTCCTCTTTCTTCTGTGCATTTGGCTTTTGAATGTGAAGTCCGCGTATTGTGCAGGAGATTGATTCTGTATCCCAAAGCAGACAAAAGCAGAAACGGAGAAGATCACCTGTCTATATATCTAGCGATTTCCAAGGAGTCTCCTTTGAAAGTTGGCTCCGAGATAAATGCGACAGTTAGGTTCTTTGTGTTAGACAGAATTCGCGGCCAGTGCTTGATGAAAGAAGGTAATTCCATCAACATCGATCCAAAGAGAAAAGGAAAAATTTAACCTTTGGTTACTCACGTGTAAGTTTTGCCCTTGTGATATTAAAGGGAGACCTACGAGGTTTCACACGACCCAGTCTCAATGGGGCATTCCGAGATTTATGCCGTTAGCGACTTTCATTGACCCATCCAATGGATACCTCATTGACGACACCTGCGTTTTTGGAGCGGAGGTTCTCGTCATCAAGAATTCGGGCTTGGGAGAATGTTTCACACCAAAAGAGGGTACATCATATACACATAAATGGAAGATATCAAAGTTCTCGAGTTTGAAGGAAGAGTCCTGCTGGTCCGAGCCATTTTTGGCTGGCAATCAGAAATGGTTGACTTGGTTCTTGAGTGTTAAAATTTCCATATGAATGTTAACTTCTTTTCCAAGCATCCTCATTGGTTAAGCTTCTTCATCTGTTCAGGAAGTTGCATCTATATCCGCGGGGAGATTTAGCAGAGAGGAACGAAAGCCTTTCAATATTTCTTTGGTTGGTCGATTCAGGGAAACTCGATCTTGGACAGAAAGTTAACGCAAGCTTCACCATTCGGTTGAGAGGCAAAGATGGCACTGTTCTTGGGGAGCGGACGAGTAAAGGTAATTCTCTCAACTGCAATTGGTGGACTAACTCAATACAATCTCCAGAAAAGCTGTTTTGTTTGGGGTGCAGATACTAGATCCGATTCCTTTGAGGGTTGGCATCATTATACGAAATCAGGGCGATCTTTCAAGTTCCTCGTTCCTCAAATTCTTTGCCAGGTACTTCCTTACATTTGTCTTAACGTGGCTATAAATGTTCTCTTTGCAGGTTCGTTTTGGTTCAGTCGATCGACCAATTCGTCGGGTTGGTCTCGTTTTGCATCCCTGAATAGGGTGCGAGATTCCCTGCACTGCATATCAAAGAATAGAAGGGTTAGTCATGCACCCGGTGCATTGCACCCAATGCGGCGTTGGTTGTCTTTCATGCCCTTGAAAGCAGTTCGGGAATGGCTGACAGATGATTCATGTGTCATTGAAGCCGAAGTCACGGTGCTCGGCACAACTAGCAAATTGCCATGACAGCATTATATTTACTGGATGTGTTCATGCAACAAGATCTCTGTAGGCATCTCTGCCTCCGGCTAGATTTTCGTAGACATTACTCATTTATCATGTTGATCCTACTTATTGAACAAGTTGCGACATTTTGCATTTTTGACAGCGTCTTCATATGGCATAGCTGAAAGTGCAAAGTGTTAACAACTCAGATTCATCTGCATCATGAGATATCCTCAGCATATCAAACGAATACAAGGATTAATTGGGCGAAATGTTCACTTTTATACCAAATCGAATCAAGTCCGACCAAAACAGACCCTCTGAGATGAGTCGAAGGGACTCGCTATTCAGTGAAACAACAATCATCCAAGAGATAAAACAGTTCACTTTTGAAAAAAAAATAAAATTCGGATGAGAGACCATTGTCAAAAGAGTTTCTCTAGACCCAACAAGCCAAAACTTTCCAAATCCTTTGGAATTAAAAGGGCATACTTCCGAATCCTTGCATGTATTCCCACTCTAAAACCCTAAGACATAGCCAATCAAAATTACTGGCCAAGTTGAGAGATTCGAATTTCTTGTGATGTTAAATTAAAAGCACCCATGAATTCATTGTTTGTTGACTGGCTTCATATAATTCGTATATTTTACATTGTAATGGACTTTTGAGGTTATCCTTCTCAAACATCTATCTTTTTTGACTTATTGCATAGGTTTTAAATTTGAAAAAATCAAATATATTTAAAGTACATCTGAATATATTTAGTCTATCTATTAAATTTGAAAATAAGTCAACAAATATCTCTCATGGATAATCACAATTTGAAGTACAGCTTTTGTTTATTATGTGAATAAATGCATTATTTATCCATTCATATTAAAGTAAATGAAAACAATTAGAAGGATGACTTATCTTAGTATATGAATAAATGAGTCATTTAATGTTGACTGGCATAAAATATGAGAATAAAAGAACAAAAATTGCAACTTAGTATAACATGCGTGCTCACATTTTATTGAGTTTTACTTAATTTGTTACTTTAGGATTCACTTATTTCTAATATAGCTCATATCATTTGAAGCAAAATTGTTTAGAAAAAACTAAATATGGAAATAATTTTTCCAATATCCACTTAATTTGAAACAGATTGGACATTTGCTTAATCAGAATTATGAATGGAAAATCTTGAATTAGTCAATTAGGTTCAAGTGTGAGGATCTCTTTCTCTTTACAAATGGGAGGCTCCTGCATTTGTTTGACACTCATGATAGACGGAGATATATGGAAAGTAGTTCTACAAAGTTTTGCTAGATTCCAAACTAGTTAAGTTCGATTTGAAATTGTCCATGCCCATGAATTGTGCTTGAGAGGAGAAAGACTCATAGGATTTTTGCGATTCGTTGTTATAGTCAGAAATTGAAATACATTTTTTTTAAGTTAGTACAATTTATGTACATTTATGATCTAGAGTTTGATTAATGTATTTACGTATGTAAAGATATGTCTATGGATATATGCTCGTGCAAAGCACTAGCCATGCACAAATATATTGTTACAAATGATGTTAGGGAATGTTGCTTATGTGCTTGCAATATAACATGTCAATTACCTCTGTGATGGCAAGACACATGACACACTTTTACTTCGTGACCCAAGTTCATCCAATTAGTAGTAACTTATGGCTTTGTCATCCCAAACTTTTAACTCTAATAAAGTTTAAATTTCAAAAGATAAGGATAAAAAGAAAGTATTGCAAGTGATATATTTTATTTGATTCTACTAAATCTATACAACTATGAAGTTAAATAGGTAATCTACTATACTTCAATTAACAATATCTATATCTTGCTAAGATTTAAGTAGATTCATGAATGAAATGATTTGCTCGACGATATACATTCTCTTTAATGAAACCAAAATTAGTTAACTACAAATTATACCATTGATATTGTTCATTTAGTTTAGATAACTTTTTAAAAAATTATTTAAACAGGAATGAAATGAATGATGGATGCTATTTAGTTAATTTGGAAAAAGCATTAAGATAATATAAGTACGGCTTATTGAAAATAACATACTACATACTACATTCCATTTTATTTTGTTTTCTACTTCTAAGATTCTCTTATCTTAAGCATATCTTAAATCAATCCAAAAACTCCAATTCGAAGAATATAAAAACTGAAAGTAATTTAATCTAAAGTGCCCTTAATTTGAAATTAACTTATATAGAACAGATAAGTGAGAAGTCCATTAGCTTTAGTTTATCTCTAAAATTCAAATTATAAAATCCGGTATACACAATCTCAAGGAAAAACATAAGCAAATCCTATTCTGGTTGGGGAAAATAACAAAGCCAATTGAACTTCCAAAATTTGAAAAGCAAATAGTGAAACAAGGCCAATCCCTATCCTGCACCGCCCTATTCTCTTGCCTCCAAACTGAGGAGTTTGCCCTAAGGGCATGTCTTGTCTCTTATATATTCACATTCGTTCATACCTCGTTTGTCAACTACACTCGACCATCCTATATACCAAGTTGAAAGAGAACTAGTCTACTGTAAATATGGATGATGAAGCTTACGGTATTTATGTCGCCCTCTTAGTATCTCAAACGTGCACTTGCTCTGGTTTCTCTTGTTTCACATATTGTTTTCGTTTTGTCTGATTTTTGGGTTTGATTCTACTAAGCAGGAATAACTACGGGGATTAGAGTGGTCTCACCGGCACACTATGTGTTCAAGATCGAATCTTTCTCTTTGTTGTCGAAGAACAACATCGACATGTATGAGACGAACGACTTTGAAGCTGGAGATCAGAAGTGGTATGTCTCTCTTTCTATAAAACAATTATGTAGAGACTACCATGGTCTTTTCACCATGAAAACGAATAATCTGTGCTGCAAAGTGTTGGAGTGCGCCAAATTGGCTTTATCCGTGGACTGTTCATATAGTATAACAATGAATTTCATGTATATCAAGCTATGAATACAATCATGTAGAACTTAACTATACGATCATTGTACTCACACATTTTTGTGCAGGAGATTGATTCTGTATCCCAAAGGAGACAAAAGCAGAAACGGAGGAGATCACCTATCTATATATCTGGCGATTCCCAAGACGTCTCCTTTGAAAGTTGGCTCCGAGATAAATGCCACGGTTAGATTCTTTGTATTGGACAGAATTCGCGACCAGTACTTGATGAAACAAGGTAATTTCCATCCACATCGATCCAAAAGAAAAGGCAAAATTCAGCCTTTAGTTACTTATGTATAAGTTTCTCCCTTATGATGTTAAAGGGAGAGATATGAGGTTTAGCGCGATGCAGTCTCAATGGGGCATTCCCAAATTTATGCCACTAGCGACTTTCACCGACCCGTCCAATGGATACCTCCTTGACAACACCTGCGTTTTCGGAGCGGAGGTTCTCGTCCTCAAGAACTCGGGGTTGGGCGAATGTTTCACACCAAAAGAGGCTACATCACATACACATGAATGGAAGATACCAAAGTTCTTGAGTTTGAAAGAAGAGTCCTGCTTGTCCGAGCCATTTTTTGCTGGCAGTCGGAAATGGTTGACTTGATGCTTGATTGTTAAAATTTCCATATGGATGTTAACTTCGTATCTGCTCATACCTTTCTCCCTCATTGGTTAAATTTCTTCATCTGTTCAGGAAGTTGCATCTACATCCGACGGGAGATTCACGAGAGAGGAACAAAAGCCTTTCAATACATCTTTGGTTGGACGATTCAGATAAACTCGGTCTTGGGGAGAAAGTTAACGCAAGCTTCACCATTCGGTTGAGAGGCGAAGACGGCACTGTTTTTCAGGAGCAGACGTCAAGTAATTCTCTCAACTAAAATTGGTGGACTAAGTACAATCTCTAGAAAAGCTGTTGTTTGGTTTGGAGATACTAAATACCGATTCCTCCGAGGGTTGGCATCATTATCCGAAATCAGGGCCATCTTTCAAGTTCCTGATCCCACAAACACTTCGCCTGGTACATTTTTCTTAACGTGGCTATCAATGTCCGCTTTGCAGGTCCGCTATGGTTCAGTCGATCGAACTCTGGGTGGGGCTGGTTTCTTTTGCCTCGCTGAAGAGGGTCCAAGAATACCTCGTGGATGATCTCTGTGTCATTGAGGCCAAAGTCACCTTCCTTGGCACAGCTAGACGACTGCCCTGATAATTGGGTTGGAGCTCATGATAAGGCGATTCCAACCTCTGTTTCCGCCGCCTACTGCTAGTAGTTTCAAGCCAGTAAAACTTGTCGAACTGCTCTTTCGCTACTAGTTGATTCGATGTTTTCCTCTCTTTTAATTCACGAGTTCCACTAACATAGACGAACTGTCGATCTTATACTCTCCTCCTCGCTCGCGGTCACAAAATCGGTGGCTGATTCCGACTTTAGAAAGATTTCCTGTGAAGCAACTCCCAATTGCAGCTCCCTTTCGAGGCGTGCTTTTGCTGTCACATGCTTCGCACAATTATCTCGGGCCGCATCAAGGTTAACCAATTTCAAAAGTGTCGCTGGGTGGTATTGGGGGTCACACATCTTCAGGAGTTCATGATATGTTACCCAGTCTTAAGAGCTAATAAAGAGTATAGTGGAGTTCATGATCTGTTTCACTAATTAGAACTTGGGGAACTGGGGAAATCATATGGGCCCGTTAGTGTTTAAATGGGACCATCGCAACATAAGCAATTTCGATATTTTCATTTGTTAGATTCGACTTCTAAGCAAAAACTTAATACGATAGATTCTCCTTTCAGCTCATTACAGGGCGATTAGACGGTGTTGCGCATGATTCACATGTTAAAAAACTTTGACATGGACTACTTTATTTTGACTTTTTTTTTAATTATTACGTTACGTCTCACATGCTAATTTTTTCAATCTAATTATACAGTTCCGGTCATTACAAATAACAAAGTGTTAATCCATTTAATATGGCCCATTACCTTAGAAGGACTTTCTAATGGTGGCAAACATGATATTTATCTTATTTTCAGTCATCAAGTGAGTCTAATCTAAATTTTTCATTGAACCGACAAAAGTCCGAGATACGATTAAATTTACAGCATGATAGTCCTGTTGAAACATATAAAAAAAAGTTTCTCTCTGTTATCTCAAAAATGAATACGTGATGCAAGAAGTCAACCTGTGTACCAATGTTATCAAGAATTTATTGAAAAATCTCCCAGAATTTATTCTTTTCCTTAATAGAGATCCGGCCACCACAATCCCATGATTTATCTGAAAGAAAAATCTATGGCCGAACAACGGATTAGATTATCATTTGACTTCAATCAAATTGGCCCCTTCGAGGTGTTTAAGGTAAATAAGACAACCAGAGGACTTGTCCTCAAGAAAATATCTTCTTTATCCGTGTTATCCACTTGATCCGACACAAACGCGACGTACGCTCGCCGTGTTCTGCACTGATCTGCATTCTTGCTTACCCAGTTCCATGGCCGGACACATGAGTCCCTGCTCTTCTTCTTCTTCTTCTTCTTCCGCAATGACCTTCTCCCACGTTACTTCATCCGAACTCCACAAGAGTCTGGATAAATTTCTTGTTTTCCCGAGAAAAACGCAGGATTCTTCATGGGTTTCGCGGATTCGATCAAGAAATCGCTCGAGAAAGAGTTTCCAGCTCAAATCCTCCAATGGCCATCCGGCGAGCTCTGTTTCTTTGTACGACGGTGAGTGCTTGAATCCTCTGGAGGCTGAACATTTTCAGCGATTTGTCAAGTAAAGTTGCAATCTTTGTGGTGTTTTGGAGTATGGTTTTGCAGGAAGCTCTCTTGCCAAAGAACATTCCAAGCCTAATGTGAAGGAAAGTTTGTCTCCTGTTACTTCAGAATCAGAGAAGTTTGAATCAACTTATAGCATCACCGTCGTTGGAGCTTCTGGGGACCTTGCGAAAAAGAAGATTTTTCCGGCCATCTTCGCACTCTTCTATGAAGATTGTCTACCTAAGGTCTTGATCTTACATCCTCGAATACTTCTAGTGCAAGTTGATTCATGTAGTTTTCTCAGGTATGTAGCAATTTGTAAAAATGGTACTGGGTTACTGCAGAATTTTACGGTGTTCGGTTACGCCCGGACTAAAATGACGGACGAGGACTTGAGGACGATGATTAGCAAAACGCTGACTTGTAGAATTGATAAGAGGTACTTTCTGTGTTGCTATTTTTGTGGAATGCTGAATCCATTTACTTTTTTCTTGGTTCTTCCTTTATCTATTTCCTGGTGGATTTTTTTCAGGGAAAACTGTGAAGATAAAATGAATCAGTTCCTAAAGAGATGCTTCTACCATTCTGGTCAGTATAATTCGAAGGAGAACTTCAGAGAATTGGACATTAAGCTAAAAAAGAAGGAGGTGATGGTTCCCTGTTCTGGTCTAAATGTTGTGGATTCTAATTGTGGTACTTCATTTCCAGTTCTGATTAGCTGATTTGTAGGGGTTGCTAATTTTCTTAAGTCAAGTTTGCAACTTTGCGTTTTATGCAGAACAATGCATGTACGGTATATTAATTTGAGGAGACAGTGATTTGTAGCTGGCAAGTGAATTTAATGACGTTGCTTTCCTTATTATTATTATGTCTCAAATTGCTCCTTCAGGTTGGAAAATTGGCCAATAGGTTATTCTACCTATCGATACCTCCAAATATATTCGTGGATGTGGTGAGATGTGCTAGCATTACTGCTTCTTCGACAAGTGGATGGACCAGGGTCATTGTTGAAAAGCCATTTGGCCGTGATTCAGAATCATCTGGTGAGCTGACTAGATGTTTGAAGCAATACCTGAATGAGGATCAAATATTTAGGTACCTTCTATCTATGTGGTTGCTTTGTCTATTTTCGAGCAAGAACTTGGTTGTAACCAGAAGCTTGATCTTGTGATTATATAGGATTGATCATTACCTGGGGAAGGAACTCGTTGAAAACCTGTCAGTTCTCCGATTTTCCAATCTGGTTTTCGAGCCATTATGGTCTCGGAACTACATTCGCAGCGTGCAGCTGATATTTTCTGAAGATTTTGGTACAGAAGGACGTGGAGGGTGAGTTCCATAGATCCACTGCTGATTCTCTTCTTTCTGGGATATCCTCTCAAAATAAGAAGTTACTGATCCTATAACTCTCTTCTTGTCATCAGTTATTTCGATCATTATGGTATAATACGAGATATAATGCAAAATCATCTGCTGCAAATATTGGCGCTCTTTGCAATGGAGACACCTGTCAGCTTAGATGCTGAAGACATTAGGAATGAGAAGGTGCTGAGAGAGCTACTACGTTATAACCTGTTTTAGTTGTTTGCTGATGTTGCTTGTTTCATATTGCCTTTCCAGAGGTACATTTCTATCTTATGCGAGCCATGAGCAAAAAGGGTCTGCCCTCTCTCATTTGGGGATGTGGGCTTCCATTGCAAGACTGCGATTGTAAAAAGTATATTTTAACCGAGTGGTTCTGGTTCTTGAATAGGTGAAAGTGTTAAGGTCAATGAGACCACTACAACTGGAAGATGTAATTGTGGGCCAATACAAGGGCCACAGTAAGGGTGGTAAATCTGTTCCTGGGTATACAGATGACCCGACTGTGCCGAAGGATAGTCTCACACCGACATTTGCCGCTGCAGCTCTTTTTGTAAACAATGCCAGATGGGATGGAGTTCCATTCCTCATGAAAGCTGGCAAGGCTCTCCACACTAAGAGGTAATCACAACCCCTCTGTGTCTTGCTCTCTCTCTCTCTCTCTCTCACTGCCCCACACGCTGGCTCATTAGTAATTACAATCTGAAAGACCTTGAATTGCTGCTTGCTAAATTCCAGGGCAGAGATTAGAGTTCAATTCAGACATGTCCCTGGGAACCTGTACAAAAGAAACTTTGGAACTGATTTAGATAAGGCAACAAATGAGCTGGTGCTTCGTGTACAACCTGATGAAGCTATATATCTGAAGATCAACAATAAAGTTCCTGGTCTTGGAATGAGATTGGATCGCAGCGACCTCAATCTTTTCTTCAAAGCAAGGTACTGAGCCCATGAAACTGCTAGATAGCATTTCCTATAAACGTGCGGATGCTATACGTATGGCACAAGTTCACACAACTGCTATTTGATGCATTGGATCCTTGATCCATTTGATCCAATCAGTGTGGATCAAATACCAGAAGTCATATAGAAAGCTTAATAGGAAGCAATTGTATCATCCTATTTTCTTTTTCCAGTGTTTGCATACTCTTGGGACACCGGTTGAATGCGATTTTGTTACTAAAGTGGCAAAATATATGGTTTATGAAAAAGGATAGTCACAATGTCGAGTTCAACCATGCTCTGGATCAAGTATAAAGCGGGAAAATTTATGCCTCTACATCATGCCTGCAATTTACCGTGTTCTTTACAAAACTGACCAAGATTCTTCTGTGATGCGTAGGTATCCTAGGGAAATACCCGATGCATATGAGAGGTTACTTTTGGATGCAATAGAAGGAGAGCGTAGGTTGTTCATAAGAAGCGATGAGCTCGATGCAGCTTGGGCATTATTCACTCCGTTACTGAAGGAGCTTGAGGAGAAGAAGATAGTCCCCGAGCTCTACCCTTACGGCAGCAGAGGACCAGTTGGTGCCCATTATCTTGCTGCGAAGCACAACGTTCGGTGGGGGGATGTCGGCGGTGAGGACTCATGAGATGATGATAAGCAGTCTTCAAAAGGTTGAAGCTGGAACTCCCTAGTATTTTTCATCCTCATGCTCAATCATGCAGTCTCTTTTACATCTCCTACCCTGAAATACGCACGGAAAGAAGCCATTTTTCTGTGTTTCTTTAACATGATGAATGAATGGTTTTTGTCATTCCTGATGGCAAAAGGCTCGCGGTGCTTCCTTTGCATGCCATGCAGGTTGTATTGATACATTACGATAAAAGTGTGCCGCTAAACAATTCGTAGATAATTGTTTTGACATGCCAATCATATCATACTTCATAATTAAATTGCCAACTAGCGATGGTTTCCAAGTTACTAATCAGAAAAGACCGCGGTAAAGGTCTTCATATCTCGTCCAATACACATGTTATGACGTCCTTAAAAACGAGGCTGGTCTTGTTTTTTCATAGGGGTAATGACACAATTGATTTCTAAATTTTGATCTAATGTGTAATGTGATTCTTAAATGTTAAATGTATTAAATTCTGTTCATGAACTTTATCTCAATGTCTTTTCTAATTTGATTTATCTCGTCCAATATTCTTACTTACAAAACGCAGTTTGATTTGTTGTACTATACCTTTTTCAATTTCCTTCCCTGAAATCCAAGGGCTGGTGTGGGCCCAATTTTCTTTTTTCTTTCTTTTTTTATTTGGTTGAGGCCCAATTTTCTTTAAAAAAACACCAAATTTGACTTGGATTCTAATTCTTATCCAGACTTTTTTTTAAAAAAAAATAAAAGAATAATTTGTTCTAGCCGGGGTCTCAATTTTGACCCTTTTACTTTTGTCTCATAAAGTTTTCTTAAATCTGGCCCCTTCCAATTTTCTTTCAATGGCGCTACTAAAAATTCAACGTGTCATTTCACGTGTACTAGGCGACTTTCAAATCCGATAAGTCTACCTATGTTGGCTCATCATTTTTACTTATAACTGAGCAAGATTTCTCCACTGTAAATATGATTTGGCCAACCTACAATCATCTCAACTAGGTAACTTTGGAAGATCATTCAGAAGACATGTCTTTTTTTTTAGAAGACATAGTTAAACAGCAACTTACGGTCACCTTTTTGGTTTTCATACTAGTTTTCTTAGCAATTTGAAATGCAAAGTGACATGAGCTTTTTTTTCTTTTCTACCAAGTGCCCTTGGGCTTTTGTCAAGTAACCAATCAAGGAAATTCCGCAGTTTTAGATATATTCATCGGACATTAAAGCGCAACCAATATTTTGCGATTTAATTAATCATATTAAATACGCATAATAAGCATTTTGAATCTCTTTTTAACATGACCCTTTCTGTGCAATACATGTAGATACCAAGTAAGTTGAAGCAGATATCGAGAAGGTCGAAGTTTGTGCAGATTCATGTTCAGGTGATTGCAGGTATACATGCAACAACTAGGGTTTGCAAAACTTGAACGGGAGAGGAAGTAATGAAACAAAACATGCAGATTTATTTGCTTTAAAGCTTGGAAAAACGGTAACAAGACCCATCCTTGACACCAAAAAAAAAATAAAATCGACAGGCAATTCTTTTGAACCAGAAGCAAAGTACATAAATGTGTACGGCCTTCATGTTCGTGATCAGATTTGACAATTGTGACCGAGGGAAAACCCAAACGGGAACATCACGTGCTTTTGCTGGTTGACTATTGCAAAAACTTAGTGGACCCTTGGTTGAGACTCTGCATGTCTCAAAACATCTATAAGATAAATAAATTCGATGGGTTTTTAATCACAAATTTCAATCGATTGATAATATTGGATTTTCGAAGATTAAGGGACAATTGTTGGGGTTTTTTTCCAAAGCAGGTGGAAAAACAAAACTAATTACCAAATCGATGTAATTTTTTTTTATTTACTTGAATCGGGTGTGTTTCGGCGAGTCTTACTGGCGAGTGTGGGCCGGCGTAGACATGGCCGTTTCAATGGAACCGCCGGTTCCGGTTCGGTTCCTAAAAAGGTAGAACCGCCGGTTCCTAGGCCCAACGGCTCTTTTCCCTCGGGCCTCCACCCTTTTTTTTAAAGGGTCGGAACCGGCGATTCCAGGCCGATTCCAGCCATTTACAAACCGCGGGCCGGTTCGGTTACGGGTTAGGAACCGTGGGCCCGGTTCCGGCCCACGGTTCCATTTGGCCATGTCTAGGCCGGCGGTCCGCTCGGCAGTTAGGTTGCCGATCCAACGCCGCTAGGCAGCCTTTGTGGCTTCCGCTCGGCAATTAGATCGCTGAGCGGATGCCGACTTTTTTTTTTTTTCCATTTCAATTTCATTTTTTTATATTTATATTTATTTAATTTATAATTTTGTTCTTTTGAAGCTCATTTTTGTACTTTAATTATCAATATTTAATTACTTAAAATATACAAAAAAATGGGATCTTCATAATAAATAACAAGTTAACCGCAATTACATATACTAATAATGCCGTCTTCCTACATGATCTCCTATTCCGCAATGAGGTTGTCTCCGTTGATCGGGAGGTCTAGAATTATACCGACGCGAACGAGGATCCCATTGAGTAGGATGTGTCGATGACGATGGCATATCTTGTGAAAATATGTCATATCCTATTGTAGGAGGGACTGGATGTAAATGAGAGAAATCGGGTCCATATTCGATGGAGTCTGCGGATGTGGATCGTCAAATGTTCCGACAAATTGGGTGAACCCCGTATCGAAATCTTGAATGAACCCCGGAGTGAACTCGGGATCGAAATCCGTTGTATGATATTCCATGGAATAAGCGACGACATCATCATCTGGATGAGCTCGAGGAGTCCTCCGGGTTGGCTAAACAGATCTCAAGCATGGGAGTCATCCCCCTCGTCCCGGCCAACGGGTGATGCTTGTAATTGATGGTTGGGGTGTGCGACATCATTGTTAGCCGCTTGCTCTTCATTTTGGGCGTATATCATTGCCCTAGCTATCGTCTTCACTTACGCCCAAGCCTCGGGAGTTGGACCGATCGAATCCATTATATGTACGATCCGTTCGATGTCGTCACCCCGGTAATGAATGCCAATAATTTGTGTTACTTAAAAATAAGTAATGAATTAAATTAAAAGTATTTGCATGAACCGTTGAATCCATTACGGCTCCGCAACAGAAATCCACTTCCGTGTATGTCGACGGAACCACTCCATATATCCCGAATGAAAGTGGAGTGCTTCCGTTGTATTTCTACCCGTGACTATACGTTCGGCACGCCTGTTCCACAAATCGATCCACCGTATGTGCTTATTCGCCCAATCCATCTTGGGTGGCATGTTATCAATGCTATGCAAGGCAGTATGATCGTAGGGATGTCTAGGTATTGGCTAGAGCAAACCAAACCTGTCGAAGTACTAAGTCCGGATAGTGCCACTCAACTATCCAATGACATATAAGTGGGACCTTCGCCCTCCAACAATGTTGTCCCCGTAGGCGTGTCTGGTACATTCCCTTCAATGTCCTCATAGGGCTCCCAAGTAATCTGTTATCGTAATGAAACATATTAAATGAAACAAAAAATTAATTGAAAAAGTAACATGATATTAAACCCCCTCGTCGCTATCATTACTTACATCTTCGGATCCCATTCGATCAAGTTGGTAAGCGCAGATGTGTCACATGATATGTGTGGGGATGTCGGTTGTAGTTCGGTCTCGACTCCAGTGCATAAACAGAAAACTTTAGATTTTCATGTATTATACGTCTTGCAAAGAATTAATGACGCACGAACCGAAAAGGCAATATATTACATATCGACTACCGAAAGGTGCATCCGGGAAAGGAGCACCGGAAGTCGACCCAGAGGAGACACATTTGAAATGCTCCAATGCCCAAATCTGCGGTACATGTAGGGCACCGCCCATTTGCTTGGCATCCGAGTCGGTTGCATGGCATAGCTCCCGATACAACCACGTTAGTCTTCTTGAACCCCAATGCACTTGCGTAGGGGCCTCGATGTTCGCCAATAGTGGGAGAAACAAACAAACTAACCTGGGCACCCGATTTGTCCGAGAAAATAGATCCTCCAAGCAGGTGGAGAATGAATGCCCTATCATGATGTAGTACGGTGACGTCATCGGCATATTTCGGAAGATTATCAACTTTTTCACTCAACCATCTTAAATTTATCTGCGTGCCACGCATTTGAGGTGGGCGAGCACCAATCGATCCATCACGAGAGGGTGCCCCAATTCCAATTAGTAGAGCTAGTAACTCGTAAGTCCATTGATGGGAAGCCCTGTGATCATCGCAATATCTTGCGGCGTGATTGTAACTTCACTTTTCGGCATATGGAAGGTATAGGTCTCGGGCCTCCATTGCTCGACCAATGCTATAATCAAATGCCAAATCAAGCTGGACAAACCCCATCTTATAAACACCGTAAAATCCCGAATCTCGTAGATAAGGTTCTATACGCGGATGAAGTTCACTGCGTGTAGCACCGCTCCCGACATCTAAGGACCGTAGTCGCAGGTATACGTGAAATGTCACATAAACCGTTAGTGACAATTTTCATAATATCGTTACAAATGACAGTTCACCCGCAAAATACCGAAGTTACCTTAGCATCCCAAACGGCTTGTGATCTATATTGGGCCCGGCCGTAAGTATTGAACCATCCTCAAGCCCCGGTTCAATGTGACTTCTTTGTGCCATATCAACGGGATTGTGAGGAATTGATATAATTTCATGAGTGATCGAGAGAGAGCGTGAGAGTTCGATGAGTGATCAAGGGAAAATTTGTTAATGGTGACGGATGAGAGCCTTCGGCTCTATTTATATAAGTAGAGCCGAATGGCTCGAGTGCTCGTGAAGGTGCGAAAGCCTTCACGGGCGATGTAGGAGGGCGGCCTGCAGCGCCAATAATGGCGCTACCCACCTCTACAAATGCCGTAGAACCCATTGTTAGCGTTACGGCTAGGGGTCGGCCCCGATCGCGATCATACGCCTATCGGGGCTCGATTCCCTACCTACCGTAGCGCAAAAATGGCGCTGCAAGAGGGGTTAGTGCGAAGCAGGGTGTCGGCCCCGCTCGGTAGTCATCTTTGCCGAGCGGGCCGACACCCCCACCCCTATAACGCCTATAAAGGCGCTATGAAGAGAGGTTGGGGCCAAATTCAGAGTGATCGTTGTCCATCTTTTATCATTTCTTCGGTCACATTGAAGTTTGGTCTCTTTATGTTAACAAAAAGAAAATCCTGTTCAGCTTGTCTAAGTCCCAACTTGATCTATTATATAGTGGTGTACCCTCGGAATTTCTAACGTCTTGTATGGACAGCTTCCTTGGTTTGGATAGTCAATACACAAGATTTAGCGGTAGCAATGAATCACAACGGTATTAGTTTGACACTTTTTTTTCGAGAGCACCTTCGGACCTCAAACCGCAATGCATTATAGTGGCATTAGTTTGACATGCTTTCGAGAGCACCTTCACATCTCATGTGTTTAGCTCTCAAAGTCATGCCTTAGTGCATTATGAACTATGTTACAAATTTGATGGAAAATTTTTGTCTAGCTAATGGAGGCATGCTTTTAGGTATATCTATCTCGGTTGGTGGGCAAAATTAAGTATTGAGCCGCATGGCAATTAGTTATCTCCATATCAACCTTCCTTCGCCATCTAGAAAGGCTTAAACTTTGGTTTGGTTTTACATGAGTTAAGGCATTTACGATGCATAAAATGTTTCACTTGACATCATGTACATGTGCTTATCTCGCCCGAGGCGTGAAGTAAAGCGCTTTGTTGATCTTAGTGTTGATGAGACTCTTGATCTATGGTTTGCTGCAAAGAAAGTTGGTGGTCGGTTAGAACACTATCACATTGCGTCATCTCGACTTTTACAATTCAAGTAAGATACTTGTAACTTTTGAACTCAACTCTTTTTTCCTTGCATGTAAATCATCTTCTCCTTGAAATTAAATTGGTCAAAGTTGAATTGCTAAATTGATTGAATTGTAAAAGCCTCGACCACCCTAAAAATGCCATCTTAGGTGTTGTATATTTGACTTGCCAAATTAATTTCATTTTTTGTGGCATATGAATCTCACATGATATGAATTAGTGAATTAGTAGTAAATAATAGTTCAATGGAAATATGTACGTGTCTCGGTTGAATCTCTTGGCCGATCGGTAAAAGAGTCTCGGTATATATTACTTCCACTTTTATTTCCTGTACTACGGAACCATAGCAGTTTCCTATTGCAATCACATGAAAGGGATTTGCAAATTGATAAGAGTTGTATCTTGCGGTTTTGATGGTACAAATTTCATTTGTGGTCATTGGACTTCAAAGTGGATTTTGTTATTAGGTCACTAAACTATGATTCAATCATCCAATGCAATGAAGTTGCAATATTTTTGCAATTGATGCACTTCCATAGCAATCTAGCCATTTGCCCGTATATTGCTAATGGTGGACATGTGGTTAGTTTTTAGACACATCATTGTGACAATTACATGGGCACAATGTCGGCATTTCACGGGCACATTTGGCGGATTTCGGTCAAAGTGCCAACCCCCGAATTGGCGCCTATAACGATCGAACATAACTCCGAATTGGATAACTTATGGTAAACTCGATATTTGAGGTGACACGAAATTTGAATATGTCTGAATATAATCAAGATTTACATTAGATGAAAAATTCTCATATAAGGTGAGATATATCTAGATAGGATGTCTTCTATTCCGGGGGAAAAAAAAGTGAGGCATCGGCCTTTTAGTGCTACGCCAACCCCTACTGCAGCGCTATTATAGACTTTGTAGGGCGTGGAGGTGTTAGCCTCGCTCGGCAGTATGATCGCCGAGCGGGCTTGACACCTTAGTTCCGCACCAACCCCTCTTGCAGCGCCAAATGGCGCCGCAGCTGGGTAAAGGCGTTAGGCGCGCTAGGCAAGTATGACTATCGAGTGGGGCCTACCCCCTAGCCGCGACATTTGTAGAGTGGGGGCAGCACCATTATTAGCGCTGCAGGCCCCCTCCCGCACCGCCCGTGAAGGATTTTTAATAAGCCCCCGTCTACACCCATTTCATCAAATCGACGCTCGAAATAAGGAACGGACAGGCACGTAGTCTAGCCATACTTGGGGATCACAAAAAAATGGATTTGGATTTAAATTTTGGAGAAAATCCATTATAATATAAGAAAATGAATTTTTTTTATTCGATAATTTGTTTTTATTTTGAAAAGTCATTTTTTTTTGTTTCCAACCAATCAACTCGGGAAGGTTCGACAGTGGAGATTTTGACAAATGAAAGTAGACATTAGAAGTACTTCTAGAGGTCGGTCGAGGTCGAAGAGAGTTCGATAAAACACACACCATGGAAAATTGAAATAAAATGGTACAAAAAATAGAGCACGTTCAGCCGAGAAGAAGCGCAATGGCGACGCTAATGTACCGTCGGTTTGATCTCAAAAGCTTGGAATTGAACGAAACTTTAGTTTCGCGAACTTTGCCAAGAACCTTTCGATATAACACAAGAAAAATAATGTGCGCATCACGAATATTGATTATTCCAATGCTATTTATTTATTTTTGTTCTCTTTTTTTCATTTTAATTTTACAATCGATGATACTTGGAAGGGGCAATCCCCGCCTTAGCGATCACACTCGAGTAGGGGGACGGGGGGGCTGCCCTCCAAAGCCTTGCAGCGATAGAGGAGGGGGCGGGTGTCACGACCCGGAATCCCGCAAGCCGTCGACATCCCACCTGGCCACGACCGTGTACATTTCTCCGGGGATCCAAAGGCCAACAAATACAACACTTGCGGAAGCGTAAACAATTCCCCGCACAAAACCAATTAACATCACGATGACTTGGGACGGTAAAACAAACTTATGTACATATATACATAATTGTCACAAACCTTCAAACCTAGGGCTTCGGATGCCATTGTACAAGCCTGTGACCACTTATAACAAAAGATTATGTGGTCGAAGCTCGCTATGCTTCCAAAAGAAAATACTCTACAAAAGCTCAAGAGGCCAACTACCCTAGGCCTCGTCCTCGCTATCCGGTACTATATCATCTCTTGCCTCCAACTCATCCTCGTCAAGCTCGGGTGGCTGTTCCACATCCGATGGCTCTACAACCTCCCCATCTTCTCTTGGTACCATGACCTTGGGGAATACCGAATCTCCCGGGCGGATCATTCATTGTTGAGGCGGAGTGTCGAAAAATGAGAGCCCACGACGGGCTGAGATAAAATCTCGCAAGAAAGCCCCCTAACCCTAGGTTAGGGCTCTAGTGCCTCCGGACACGTTCTAGGCGAGCAATTTCAACAAATCCTCCGACAATAAAAAAATCCCACAAATAAATTCCCGAATATTCTATTCTTTCTCCAAAAATTGCCACACCTTCACAAATATTCCACGTTACCCCCATATCGATATTTGACGTCTCAAACTGGAATAAAAATATTCCACGTTGCTCCAAAGCCCGTGTTCCACGCCTCAAGGCTATTATATAAAATTCCACGTTGGTCCAAGGCTCGCGTTTAACGCATCGGGCTATATTATAACCCCGGACAGCACCCGCGTAATAACACTTCAGGCCATTATAAATATTCCACGTTGGTCGAGCCCGCGTTTAACGCATCGGGCTATATTATAACCGGGACAGACCCGCGTAATAATGCATCGAGTCACCGTAACCCGCGTAATAATGCATCAAGTTAATATCCCGCGTTTAACGCATCGGGATAAAAATTACTCACAACCTCGCGTTTAACGCCTCGGGGTAAAATAATAACGATAGAGCCCGCGTCATAATGCCTCATGCTATAATTCCTCAATTCAATAACAAAGCCCGCGTAATAACGCCTCGGGCTATATTTCCTCAATCAAATATCGAGCCCGTGTCATAACGCCTCAAGGCTACATACGGTCTTATAAAATACGAACCCCGCGTCATAACGCTTTAGGGTGAAATTCCACATTTCCTCTCAATTATCCCACTTAAGACCGTACACCACAATAATTCCTCGATCGCTCGTCCGATACCACACGATCGCTTAAATATTCCCGATCCATCAATTTTCACCACGTGATCTTGCTAAATTCCCGATTAGCGGATCGAGACCATCTAGTCTTGCCAATTTCCTCTAACGATAGATCGGAACCACATGATCTTCTCAATTATTCTCCAACAAAAGATCGGGACCATACGATCTTTCTAATTTTCTTCAATTGCCCAATCGAGACCACTCGATTAAATTGTATCTTGGGCAAATACTCGATCGGAACCACGTGATTCACTCATGTTAGAGAATTAATAAATCGGGACCACCCGATTAGGTCACACAAGACCAATGGCCAATCGGGCCACACGATTTGTCACTACAATTAATCTACGCCACACAATCGAAATAATACCAACGTAGCAATTAATACGCACCGTACAATTATATTGTACTAACGTGGCATTTAATACGTACGATACAATTATACTATACTAGCGTGCATTTAATCTCCACCATCCAATTAATCAATAATATAGCAGGAATTAATCTCGGACGTCGATTAATCTTCCTAAGCAAGATTCAACGTGGACCGTCCAAATAAAGCAAGATCAAGCTAGATTAAATCCTAGCCATCCATTATTAATCATGTGAAATCACTATTCATGCAAGAACACATCTTTTTTCTCTCTCCTCTCCCTTCATTTCTGGGCCAAGGCATAAACATGGGCAAAAACTATCAATTTTTCACCTAAATCTACTCAACCTCAAGTCTATTAGCACCCTAGATACCTAATCTAAGGTTAGGAACCAACTTACCACAATTTTAACAAGTTTTCCGACGAGAAATCGAGAAAAATTTTGACCCCAATCCGGCGAGCTCCGGCAACTCCTCTTGATCGGCCAAAACTCAAGCTGTTCCGGCGGTTCTAGGCGGTTCACGGTAGAGAATGGAACTCCCGGCGGTTCAAGGCGACACCGGCTGCGGCTTGGAAAAATTTCGGCGAGGGAGAGAGTGCAAGGGTGAGTTCGGCCAAGTAGAGGAGGGAGAGATAAAGAGAGAGAGTTGTCACAATTTTTTGGTGGAAAGGATGAAGACAATGAATAGTGAAGCAATTATTGGTCTTGAAGTGATTGAAGGGAAAAAAATGGCAATTTCCACCATCTTTGACTAGTCAATTTCGGCCATGGGGTAAATTGACCAAAATGCCCCTTGGCCAAAGTGAAAAATTGGATATTTTCCAAGGGTAAATGGGTTTTTTCCCATACCCAAGTCAAAATTTATTTTTTCTGAACCTTTTGGGGCCAATCGCGAAGTAATTGTACTCGGGATGAGGAAATGTCCAAAATTTAATTATTGAAACCCCCGAAGGTCCAATGTCAAATTTTGAAGCCCGATTCGCGATGAATCTCGATCAATTGTAATTTCAGCGTATCTCAAACTAACGGGCGGCTTTTAGGAGTTACGCGTATTGACCCGTGATTTATATCACGTTTAAGAATTTTTCGAGCCATGGCAACTTTGGTTGTCATTCAATTGCAAGGGTCAATCACTAGTCCCGATGGGCACGATTGTTAGAAAATAATTCAGGAACGTTCGGAACCCATACGAGGTCAAACGGAATCACCCGTGATCCAAGTGTATGGTATTATCCAAATCGTTCCTTAATCATTCTAGGATCGGCCTATGTTGGTTCGGAATATTCCCTCGATAATTTTCATGGCCAAAGAGTCAATCCAGGATCAAGTTCTTAGGTCTACGTACTTGATTTTGGTTAGTCTCGCTCAAGAGGGATCAACTCCGAGTGAGATTAGATCGAAATACATCAATGAGATATTTTATTCATTCATAGCTTCGAAAGTGGGTCGGAATTCGGGATGTCACAAAGAAGCCGTAGGGACAATAATTGCCCTCCGCTCTACGGTCACACTTGTCGAGCGGAGGCCAATTATTGCCCCTCGGGCAGGGCTGCCTCTATTTCAGCGATCACATTGCCGAGCGGAGGAGGCCCCCCAATCGGGGCCCGTCTGCTGTAGAGGCTCCTAATGGAGCAGCCTCTGCAGGGGGCCACCCCATATGAGCTGCGGCACTCGCGAAGGTACCGTAACGCCATTATTTCATGCTGCAGCACCTTCACGGGTGCTACAACATCTCTTTAGCTCCGCTTAAAAGTAGAGCCGAAACCCCCCTCTCTCTCACTCTCGCACTTTCATATCTCTCTCACTCTCGCACTCTCATATCTCTCTCACTCTAGTGCTCTCGGATCACCTTCACTTTCACGCTCTCCCTCTCTCGTGCTACAATGCTCGCACTCTCCCTATCTCACTCAAAACCTTCTTAGTTACCTTCACCTCGAAACTCTTGCACTCTCTCTATCTCACTCAAAACCTTCTTAGTTACCTTCGCCTCGGGAACTCTCGCACTCTCTGTTGCTTGAGTAAGTATATACTACAGATGTATTTTTTTTGTTTGTTAATAATATTTTCGTTATATTCAAATTAATTTGTGAATTTTTTTTTTTTGAAGTTGAGATAAAAGGAACGCCAACCTCCTCGCTTGGTGCATTCTCTTGGCATTTAAGAAATATTCGTTCGGCACGTGCTCTCCATCGATAGTTTGAGGTTAATTTCATTGTAGTTAAATATTCATTTTGAAAGTGTAGATTTATTTATTTGGTTGTTATTTCTACATGAAATTATTGAAAAATTAAAAATTCCTTGAAATTTTGTTTTAAAATCTAACAAATTCTTTATGAAATGTATGTTATTTATTTATTTAACAAATAATTGGGTCTTTTCACCTCCGTGGGGTGACGGTTATCCAGCTAAAGGAACATACTTGTTTTACAATAAGAACATTTTCTCATCGAAAATTTAAAGGATTTTCTTACTTTTAATTTCTCTAGTAATTGTTTCCATGAGGAAGGTTGAACATCTATAATGGTACCTGGACACATATATATGCATTGAAAGCACTTGACTTCATTTGCACTCGGGAGACTTTACCCTCTATTAATTGCACCAAAGAAAAGGAAATCACTCATTTTAGTATTTACATGAACCGCAAAGACCATTCTTATGAAATTGTTGTTAAATAAATAATATACATTTTACAGGTTATTTCATTTGATATATTAATTGTTGCAATGTTTAGTAAAATGTAGGCACGAAATAATTTATAATTTCTTTAGCGGAATGTCGTCTACATCTTTTGCGATTGTGCATGGGGAGGTAGAATAGTGCAAAAAATTATGGAAATGATTACGAAGGCGGACAATCTACTTGGTTCGAGTTCGCAAACATATGGACATTTGATGCGTTACATGCTATGATTGAGAGTGCATTGAATATTACAGAAATCAATACATTCATAGCCTGATGTATAGATACCCAAATGTAACACAAGGTTTTATCGTATATGATATTATGGAGGTGCGTGATGATAATACAATTCGGATGATCCAGCAGTTTGCACTTCGCATCTTTGGAACGGGGTTTGTAGTGTTTTATGTAATCAGAATCGAACACGAAGTGGTAAATGATTACCATGCGGGGGAAGGTTCCAATGCTTGGTGAAGAAGAAGATGGTGTGCATAATCGGTACGTGGAGTCCGACGATAATGACGATAATGATGATGATAAGGTTAGTGATACGGAAGATGATAGTTGGATGGACACCGATGATAGTGATGAAGAAGTTGTCGGAGATGACAATATGGAGGGTTACTACAACACCCATTATACCAATCCCATTCAGCCATTGGTACATCCACCGCCCTATTCGGAAATCTATTTTGATATGATGCAAGACAATTCGACGGGCAAGTCGGGCGGTTCAAGATTTGATATATGAAAAGAATTTGCTATTGGACAGATATTTCTATCGTGGGACGCGGTCCAGCTGGCTGCGAAAAGAGTACTCAATGAGAAGAAATCATCAATTTTGCTATGATACGACAAAAAAGAAAGAATACGTAATCAAGTGTGGTAATCCGACTAGGACGTGCGGTTGGAGGCTTCGCGTGATTACAAAAGTGGGTGGCATGTTTTGGAAAATAAGTGAGTACAATGGCCCACATACATGAACTAATCCGCAAATGCCTGCAGATTATCCTCACCTTGATCAAACATATATATGCAGCTTTATACAACAAATGGTCTCCGCCTAATCGGATATCAAAATCAAGGCAATGATGGCGGAGATTCAAGATAAGCTGAACTTCTAACCTACTTATCGTAAAACCCGGGAGGCTTAACAAATGGCAATTGCCAAAGAATTTGGAGGATGAGATGAATCATATGGTAGGTTGAGGAAGTACATGAACGCAATGAAGAAAAAGAATCCAGGTTCTCACTTCGTGATCGAGGATCGTATGACCGAGGATTAGAGCTGCATGATTTTCGATCGGATGTTTTGGACTTTCAAGCGGACTATTGAAGGTTTCAAAAGTTGTCGTCTTATAATATTTATTGATGGTACTTTCTTGTACGGGAAATACCGAGGAACGCTCCCTTTGTGTGGCCTCACTTGATGGCAACAATTATAATTTCCGTTGGCATTTTCGTGGTCGATTGGGAAAATGTTGACAATTGGCGGTGGTTTATGAACATGCTGCAGAGATATGTCACCAAAATGGATGATATTTGTGTGATATCGGACATGAATATTGAGATTCAACAAGTAATGGAGACAGCACAATGGCGTCCTCCACATGCCCACTATAGATATTGCATTCGTCACATTGTCAAGCAACTACAAAAAACATTTCAAAAATGATGATGGCAAAAGATATGTTGAGATGGCAGGTAAATATTGAAATTCGTGAATTCCAAGAAAATACGTGTTCATAAATTATACTATAGTGTACTAATTATTATTGTAATGTGCAGCTTACGCGAATCAACGACGGAAGTTCAATTTCATCATGAGCCGAATTAGAGAGTTCGATCAATCCACAACCGAATGGTGTGATCAGATTCCAAGAAAGAAATGGACAAAGGCTTTTGATGAAGGGAGAAGATATGGATTGATGACTACAAATTTAGTTGAATCGGTCAATGGGATGCTGAAATTCGTTCGTGGTTTGCCAATAATAGCCATGGTCGAGAAGATATTCTACCAGTTATCCCACTATTTCGACACGAGGAGAACGATGTACAGGATGCGAAGGCCAACGGATGGGTACATACGCAAATTCCGAGTGAAACACTCTTGAAAAATAGTGAAAAAGCAAAGAAGCATCAAGTGAGATGTTTTGATTCGAAAGAGGGATTTACGAAGTTAAAATCGCACGTGATAGAACCAGGAGGATCGGGGGCAACAAATACAAAGTGCACCTAGACATGCGAACATGCACATGTGGGAAATTTGAGCAGCTGAAAATTCCTTGGTCCCACATAATTGGAGTATGTTAAGTACATGTAATTGATTACACTATGTTAGTAGATGAATGCTATACGTTGGACAAAGCCCTTCAGTGCTACCGGTACATGTTTCATCCGTTAGGGCATCATGAATACTCGGGATGAACTTAATGAGTTGCCATTAGTGCCGGATCCGAGCCGTATTAGGAAGAAAGGAAGGCCTCGTGCATCCCGGATACGTAATGAAATGGACTGGAGAACCCCGAGCGATAGTGATTCGCGTAATCATTGCACCAACTATGGGAAATCGTGGCACAACAGGCAAACATGTGCGCACAAATCAGCCAGGGAATAGATCACGGTTGTGTCAATTATATAGATTAGTTTGATGAAACTTGTGTAATGTTATAATATTGTTCATTAATCAAATTTATTAAGTTCATTTTTTTGTGATTTTTATATTAGATGTGTACTTTTTTTGAATTCGAGAAGAATTTTTTTTCAAAATCCTATGGATTTTGCATTTGCGGTTAAGGTCAAGAGTTATCATATAAAGTATTCAAATCACACTCGGATGAAAGTTGAGATAAACTTACTCATTCACTTTCGAGAACTAGATTTCCTTTCGCCTTTTCTTAAACAGGAAAACATATACTTTCTTCTCAAAAGACGAGTATGAACTCCGACAAACCACTTGCTTACCCTTAAATTCGCACTTCGATTGGTTATGATCGCGCATCTCCCTCATCCAGCTTAGGTATATAGGACAATGTGTTATCAATCTGAACTCGCCTCTCTACCATCGCTACCGATCATGCTTCCTTTGCGTCAAGAGAGCGAAAAGAAAAGAGTGAAACATTATTACTCAACACGAGCCATTGTCGTGGAAAACCTTAAAAAATTAAGTTGCAAACCTACTTATTTTTTAAAATTTTTTCCATGCAAGCAACTCGAATCTCTCTTTCTCTATCCTTTTACATATGGTGCGCAACATGTGATGATGTGAGCTATAACCACAGAAACACGAGGAAAGAAAGACAAAGCACATGCAATAAAATGTCACAAAGAATGAAAGACAGAAAGAAGTTGCTCGTACATGGAGGGCCCAAAACTTTGTCCCTTACATATGAAGCATAGAAAATTACGTCAAATGAAAAAAAAAAGGTCTAGTAGATGGCAAACCGAATAAATATTTATTTTTTCACCACTGGGTATATAAAATTAAAAATCACCAAAATTTGCTTTGGACGTAGCATTGAGTCGAAATTCTCTATGTTTCGTTTCATGTTTGTTGAATGGGGTTTTTTTTCCCCACTTGTCAAGTGGGTGCAATTTTTTATTCACATGAGGGGAGAAATTACCCGATCAATGATAAGCTTAATGTAAGGTCGCGAATTCGATAATGAATATGTCAATTTTGTCAATTTAGTCCTAAACCCTTGCGCAAAAATTCTAATGTAGTTTTCTCCAACCGAGTTCGGTCTGAAATCGCTAGCGTGACATGTGCCTCGTCGATAGCCGACGGTGATTGGATAGTCTCCCTAGTGGGTTCCGGCTAAAATTGGCTAGAAAGACTACATTTGCGCAAAAGGTTTATAACTAAACTGCCAATATCGAAACATTTCGGATCGGATTCGTATCTATACAAGAGGTTTATGACTGATTTGATAATTTTCCCTCGCTTGAAATATCATGCACGAGATAGAAACATGCGAAGCACTATAGAGAAAATGTTTTTACATTGTTTGTCTTAGGTTATTGACATTGTTTAACTTCACGTAAAGTTGACCCCATGTCAACGTTAATGTTTTACCTGAAAAAGCACATTACTAAACAAGAAAAGCCGATCTTTCTATGAGAAGCACTCATGAAACAAAGCAAGAAATGATTGAATCATATGAACGAGCAACTCTTATAGCACTATTGTGGTGTTTTTGGTAGATGTTACCACTAGAAACGTAGTTATTGCTGGTGTTTGAACGACGAAAGGCGTGAATAACGCTAGTAATCAATGTAGATAGTCGAGCATCGGGATATGTAAGCTTTATATATAGCTCTCTCCAGCGCTCATTTGAACGGTTGGGTCATTTTGATACCAATCTCAATGATGTTCTTGTTTTCCAAACTAGATGCATGCATGGGAATGGTCATTAGAAAAGGATGAAGAAAAAACTTGGAGGACTTGAGAAATGTTCCCAGCAAAAGACCATATTGTGAGTCATCGTTTTGGCCGATCGGCCAAACGTAAGGGCGAAACCCTAATGCCCTTTTTACATCTCCAATTTGTCCACTTCAATAAATGCAATTGGCATGAGATCAACTGTTCTCTTTTTGGTGTACAATGAATCGAACAAAATTATAAATTAAACAAATATGAACACAAAAAATATGAAATTGAAATGAAAAAAAAAAAGGCCGGCGGTCGGCTCGGCGATCCTAAGCTGCAGCCGAGCGGCGATCGTGCGGCGATTATATTGCCGAGCGCAAGCGCATCGGCAAAGCATAACCGTCGAGCGGGCCGCCGGCCGCCCAATCGGCGGCATGATCGCCGAAGCATGTCGCGCTCGGCGAAGAAGACTCGCCGAAACACACCTGATTCGGCAAATAAAAAAAATTTACACCTGATTTGGTAATTAGTTTTGTTTTTCCACCTGCTTTGGAAAAAAACCCCAATTGTTGGACATCACCTCATTGACCTATCAATTTATCCCATTAAGACATTCTAAAGCTTAAACTCCATTCATTTGAGCCCAATTTCAATTTATACGAATTCATATACAATACTAGCTCAAATAGACGTATAGTACTTCATACTATACTTTGTGAAATTATCAAAATGCCCTTACCTTAGAAATGACCAAAATGCCCTTCTTGCTTTATGAAGAAAAGTCAAGAAACCATCATGGGAGAAGACTTTTGTGGCATGTTATTTATGAAGGGTTTCTATCTTGAACAAAGCTTGTTAAAGAAGCCTAGTGGAGACATTATCTCATTCTCTCTCTTTCTTCTCTCTTTCGCTCTTGCAATTTTTGGCCAAACCTTCCCCCATCTCGAGCTCCCTCGTTTTCTCGGATTTCTCCATGCGCCCGACAAGAAATCGCTCGTTTGAGCTCATCTAGAGGGCGAATTGAGCTCCATTTTCTCCTACGCGATCGTAAGATCAAGGGTTACTTGGATCTGGGGGCTCATTGTCAAAGAAACCCTGTAATTTTTGTGGGTTTGAGCAGAATAGTGGCTGGTCTCGTGGAGTCCGGTTCGTTTGGTGTCGATTCAAGTTCCGCCGTTCGTCGTTCATTACCGTGCCGGCGTGGGTTGTCTTCTTCAAGCCATGTGCCACCCCCTACCTCAAACTACCAACCGCCTTGCCTAGTTGAGAGGCCGAGAGCCACCGAGGATCGCCGTTGTCACCCTCGAGTCGTTGCCGCCGGCCGTTATTGGTGAGTTAACCTCTTATCTCTAATTAGGTCATTAATTACGTGTAGGGATAGATTAATTTATGTTAATTGTGGGTTAGTTTAGTTAATGGTGGTTGGGTTAAGTTAATTGACTATGGTTGGGTTAGTTGACTATGGTTGGGTTAGTTAACCCTAGTTAGTTAAAGTAACCGTAGTTACTTTTAGTTAATCGTAGTTACTTTATGTTAACCATAGTTACTTTATGTTAACCATGATTAGGTTAGTTAACTTTCATCGATAAGCTATTGGTTTTGGTGATAAGCTATTCGGGTTTGGATGATAAGCTATCGAGGTTTTGGATGATAAGTTATCGAGATTTGAACGATAAGTTATCGAGGCTTGGACGATAAGCTATTGGGGTTTGAGCGATAAGCTATCGATTTATTATTTTGTTAATATTATTATGTAGTTTTAATACTCATCTCTAAGTGTTCTATGCTTGAATTGTCTTTGTCAACGTTTGGAATTGCCAAATAAATTGGCTTATATAATTAATTATATTGATCGGCAATCCTCAAGAATGTTTGGATATGAAAGTATGCCGAGTTTGGTAGTTGAATCATGTGATTGAGGTTTCTTTGTTGGGTTGTATCTCGATCTTGTGACGGTGAGAGCGTAGCGCAAGTCGCACGCTATTGATCCGTTATCCACAGTTGACTTGTATGTTTAGGCCGCCCCGAGCGAATCAGCGCCCTACTTGGACTTAGGCGTTGACTCACGGAGATTTTATGTCTCATCCATTGTTGTTAACCATTTTTCGGGTCCTTAGCTATGGAGTAGCAAAGTGGAGGACGTGGACGTTGGTCTCTTTTTGGAGTGGTGTTAACCCCGACCTTGACTTAGTGTTTCCGATGGTTATAGGAAGTGGCCCTAAGGTAGGGCTTTTGTATGTATATAAACCTCCAAGGGTTAACGAGATAAATAAATAAAATAATCTTTTGCAAATGTTGATTGATTTGATTGCCTCTTGCTCTATCCTCTACTGTTTTTAATATTGTCCGGGGAAATAGAACGTTCCCCATGCGTTTAATTGAAACATAAAATGAATGGGTCGGTGACACGTCCGGGGACGTCAGAACTTAACTACCGAAAAGGGATGTTGGCATGCCCGTTGGGTACGGGGCATGATAGAAGTCAACCGAAACTTACCTGGGGAAAAGTAGTATAATAAGATTTAATAGAGTGGGCAATAGATTGGCGTCCGGTTTGCCATAGGGCTGAGTCGAGGAAAGCAATTAGAATAGTGGAGGGGCAGAATTCCTATGTTCCAGGACCGTCATTTCTAAGATTTTTTCCTATATATTTCTATTTTTAGATAATTTTTTATTTCCCTCAATGGATCTTGCTTTTTTTATATTTATTTTTGGGTTCATCGACCGCCGACCTCAACTAGTTTGGGATAAAAGTGTTGTTGATGTTGATGTATCGATAAAGTCCTAGTTTCGCCCTCGATGCGTATGATATAGTGTTCAAAGGATAAGACGATGTACCAAGGACTCAAAAGAAAAAAGAGAGGGAAAAAAAAAAAACCTTTGTTTATTCGCTTAAGGGACTTCCTCAAGGTGCTTTGCAGTGGACTAGAATCAGATAACTTGTCAAGGATTAAATTGAATGTGTTTTAGAAAATAAGGCCTTTTAGAAAGAAAATTATTGATGAGATTAAATTTGATAGGTGCCCCGCATATAAGAAAAAAATTCTCGCCATAGATGGCAACTTATCGTCACCTTTTTATTGGACCCTAAAATTTGTTAAGAAATCCACCGGATGGTATATCAACCGTATATTCATTAAATGTACCAGATACCCTTTCTCCTCTTGATACCATTATAATCATCTACTCATTTGGCTACTTGAATGGATCTCTAAGTATATAAAGGTGCTGCACTTGTTCATCTCAACACATCACTCTACTGGCTCACAAAGCTGTCAAGACACAGTGAGAAAAAGAGAGAGGCTACAAACTATTTAGGTGGGAATAGCCATGGAGGTAATAGCATACAAGAGAATGGGGTCGATGATGCTCGTGGCGGGTCTAATACTGTAGTCGTCCATCGGCACCGACGCGGGATCCACATCATGCAAGGTGAAATGTGCATTGTCGTGTGCTGTCGAGCACTTTCTAGTTGTATGCATTTTCAAATGCCTCAAGAGGTGCCCCGAAGAGTTTTTGACATCCTCGGTATCAAAGCACTGGGAACCGGCTGTTTCTTGGCTACTTGCCTTGACAACCATTCAGGTAAAAAAATGTTCTCCGTATCAAGATCGAAGATATGACATAGCTTCTCATGAGATCCATAAAACCAAGATGCATAATCTTGTTCCTTTAATAGTGTTTTATTGGTATATTCTACTTAAGAGAGGAGGGTTGCGTACTAGATCATTTCATTTCCATGGACTTCGTCATATGCTCTTTGATGTGAGTAACATTTTCAATTTCATGTTTCATTTTTGAACTCTTATAGAGACCAAAAAAGTTGGAGTGGACTTCGAGAAGGTTGGAGCTTGTGCGGATTCATGCTCTCAAGATTGCTAGAAGACCTATCCATTGAACTAAAATTTCAAAATTTTCCTGTTTTATAATGAAACGAAGGCAATGGATTTGTGTAGTGTCTTTGTGGTTTCATAGCGCAACTAATAAGTATTGCCATGTCAATTATCTACTAGCCCAGGAGTGAAATACATTCCCATGAAATTTCAGTCGTGATCAAATGAGTCCACTCTCTATTACCCGAATTTAGTTTATGAGATATCGATATAAAAGAAAATGTCACATTCGATGTTGGGTTTGTCACGAATAAGTTTCACACAATCAAAATTTTACAATGTGAAAAAAAAATTATGATGTCCAGAAGAATGTCAATCTCTTACACGATGTGACGTGAGAGCATTGTCCAGTGGTGTTCCAAATTAGGCGATCAAAAGATAGTCTATAAGTATGTGTATATGTGGCAAAAAGATCCACATAAACTGTTAACCAAAAGTTAACTTTGACGAATATGAATGGATTACAATTTGCAGTACGGCGTAATCCTAAATATTTTAATTTTTTTTATGAAAAAACGAGAAAGAGCTAGGGGGAGCTCTTTACTACCTAATGAGCTTGCCCGGTTTACATTTGGCAAGGGCCGTGGCGCCCTCCTCGGCCAGAAGTCCAGGAAAAAAACTTAATGAGAGAAAAGAATATATGAAGAAATTTTAAAAACAATTAAATGTCGTAGGGTGTGAATATGTAGTGACCATAGGGTGTGAGGGTGTTGTAGTGTGTGGTTCATACTTTCAATCGACATAAAGTGATGGAGTCTCGCTTTTGAATAGCCACTTAGGGTGTTGTGTTGTAATAATTCTGTTCTGGATATAGTTTGGATCAGTATTTTATTGGTGGTTTCGGCTTCAGCACATAAATAGCTACTAAGTCACCTATACATAAATTATTTCTCTTGTAATTGAGAGTTTTAACAAAGAGTGGACTGTTAATTATAATGGGATCGTTTGCTGGATATAGCCTAGTTTAAGGTGAACCACGATAATATTGCGTATCGATTTCTCTTTCTGGCCTTTACTCTATATTTCATTGTGTTTGTACGCATACTCTTGACATGTATCATGATGGCAAATGATATATCCCGATTGTGCTTGAGCATTGCAATCTCGATTGTGAGCTGTTCGAATGCTTCGCTTGCATCTAGGTATAATTTCTACGCCATCGTAACATCTAGATCTTCGCTCAAAGTCAACCCAACTAACACTTGATTTTCAATTCTTAAAAATGAAACTCCCTAAAAGAATCTTTCGGGAGGATTATGCATGTTTTACAAGTAAATTCATTGAATTTTCATGCACTTAATATAAGCCTTTTTAATGCATGTAGACACCGTAAAGGTTGGACCAAACACAAAGAAAGTGGAAGCATGAGCAGATTCATGTTCACGAGATTGTCGGAAGTCACATTCACCGCACTAGGGTTTCGAAAAATAGTCTAGTCAAAGAAGTACACGAAGCAAATAAAAACCGCTACCATTTTTGTTGCTCGAAGCTGGAAAGAGGATTAAAAAAAGTCCTCCCCTTTGACAATGATGATTATGGGCTTGGTAACTAAGATTAAAGATAAAGAATTGAACTCCTCTGCTAACTTATTGTCCACGAATTAAGAGAAGCACAAGCTGCTAATGGTGCTCGGGGTAAAAAGATGTCTCCTCAACAAATTGTCACGACCACTTTAAAAAGACCTCTTGCGAAGGAGAAGCCGATCACTACATAAAAAAAATTACTTGATGCAAGGGTTTCGCCGAAATTATTCTGGGACAAGATATCTTTGGTCGAAATTCCTGCTTCGATTATTAAATGTGAAAAAGTGTTCTGTGATGATTTATAATGGGAGAGTTCTAGATAGTAAGAAGAATCTATACATGAAATTTGTAAAGAATGTAATAGAACCACACAAATATTGTCTCGATTGGAGTTTAACTTGAAGGTGAGAGTCTACAAGTACAAATCCAAGGGAATCTATACAGATGAAATTGAAAGAAAGAGCACAAAGGAATAACCAAGCCAGAATTAGACTCGATGGTACGGCCTGGCACGCACAATTCCTTCCAAGAATCCCAACGCACCCAAAACCATGTCAGAGTTTGACTCAATGATAGAGCCTTGAATACGCCTAGATAATACCCGAACCTTATTCGCCTCAAATCTATCCTTCCGCTATGGAAGTCGAGGAGCTAATTTTCATATTCTTTGGCACTCCTAAAAAACCTTGAATTTGGTGGGATTGCTTATTGTTGAAGCTCCATTCACTAACTGGTTCGATGACATATTTGAATGATGCCTATCGAACCTTCTTTATCCTCTATCGAAACGTCTTATCCACATGTGTTCATCACGTGTATCGACTCTTTACGTGTCATGCTGAAGTATCTAATCTCACGTGTTTTGCACATGTGTTGATTGCTTGCGTGATCCGCACATATATCGATCTCTCACGTTTGCTCGCGTTTCTGTGGGCGATTTATTTCCTGTGTCAACAGTAAGACTTTAACAGTGTGAATACAAAAGAAAAGTGACATTCGCCATCTCAAATTAGGGAACAAATGCAATGTTATTTTTTGGGCCTCTATCAATAAAGTTCGAGTTTCGCAAAATCCGTTCAATTTAGCCCTCGATGCATATGATATAGTGCTCAAAGGATAAGATGACGTACCAAGGACTCAAACGAAAAAAGAGAGGGACACAAAAAAAACCCTCGTTTATTTGCTTAAGGGACTTCCTCAAGGCGCTTTGTAGTGGACTAGAATCAGATAACTTCTCAAGGATTAAATTGAATGTGCCTTAGAAAATAAGGGCCCTTTTGTCACGCCCCGCACCACCCAGCGGGCGCGCCAACATCCCTTCTCGGTCGTTAAGTTGTGACGTCCCGAGACGCGTCACCGACCCATTAGTTTTATCTTTTAATTAAGCGTATGCGGAACGTTCTATTTCCCCGCACAATATTAAAAACAGTAGGGATAGAACAAGTAGGCAATCAAGTCAATCAACATATGAAAAAAAATTATTTCATTTATTTATATCGTTAACCCCGGGAAATACGTTTATACAAGCCCCTACCTCGGGGCCACTTCCTAACCACACAAAAGATGCCGGTTCGGGGTCGGGATTAACACTACCCAAGCTACTCCAAAAGAGACCAACATCAACGTCCTCCTCTTCGCTACTCCACGCTTAAGGACCTGAAAAATGGTTAATAACAACGGGTGAGATATAAAATCTCCGTGAGTCAATGCCTAAGTCCGAGTAGGGCGATTCGCTCGGGACGGCCTAAACATACAGGTCAACCGTCGATAACGTATCAATAGCGTGCGATTAGCGCTACGCTTTAATCGTCACAGGATTAGACACATCCCAATAGTCAAACTTTAATCACATGATTCAACTACCAAACTCGGCATACTTTCATATTCAAACATTCTTGAGGATTTTCGATCAATATAATTAATTATATAAGCCAATTTATTTGGCTGTTCCCAACGTTGACATCACAATTCAAGTATAGAACACTCAAAGATGAGTATTAAAACTACACAATAATATTAATAAAATAATAAATCAATAGCTTATCGTCGGACCTTGATAGCTCATCGCTCAAACCCCGATAACTTATCGTCCAAACCTTGATAGCTTATCACCAAAATCGATAGCTTATCAACCAAAGTTAACTAACCTAACCATGGTTAACAAAAAGTAACTATGGTTAACATAAAGTAACTATAGTTAATGAAAAGTAACTACGGTTAGTAAAAAGTAACTACGGTTAACTAAAAGTAACTACGGTTACTTTAACTAACCAGGGTTAACTAACCCAACCGCGCAATCAACTAACCCAACCGTGGTCAATTAACTTAATCCAACCACCATTAACTAAACTAACCCACAATTAACATAAATTAATCTATCCCTAAACGCAATTAACGACCTAATCGTAGATTAGGGGTTAACTCACCCGATTTCAAATCCGGGAAGCACCGGCGCCTCGGCGGCGGCGAGGGCTACGCGTGGCTTGGTCTGAAATCAACACGGAACCATCGTGGACCACCGAACAGCAGGTACACAGACCCGGTTGTGCTGCTGTTGCTTGATGGAGCTCAAATCGAAGCAAGAACGGACCGGATCTCACCAACCAGCCTCTGTTCTGCTCAAACCCACGAAAATTACAGGGTTTCTTTGGCAATCAGCCCCCAGATCCAAGTAGCCCTTGATCTTACGGTCGCGTAGAAGAAAACGGAGCTCAATTCGCCCTCCGGATGAGCTCAACGAGCGATTTCCTCCCGGGCGCGCGCAGAAATGAGAGACGGGCTCTCGGGATGGGGGAATTGCTCACGAAAAATGGAGGGGAAGAGAGGAAAGAAAGAGACTTATGGCCAAGCTTGGGGAAGAAGAAGAAAATGTGGGGCCCACTGGTCAATTCCCCATCAATGAATTTTTTTTTTATGAATAATATCCAGGGGCAACTTGGTAATTTCACAACCATGGTTTGGTCGGGGCTAGCTCGGGCGCGAATGGTCTCGATACTTTAGTTTGATTGTCCGAACTTGATTTTCTCGATCGATACTACTTGATTATCCAAATCCCTTTTTCGGATCAATTACAATTGCGCCCAACCATTGTTCCTTAAGTCTAAAAAATCTCATCTCATTCATCAGACCGAAATTCGAGATTAATATCCATCGAATTTATTTTCTTACTAGTAACTCAAAATTTCGGGATGTCACAATCTCCCCTCCTTAGAAAATTTCGTCCCCGAAATTTGGCCTTTAAACTCCTTCCTTATCAAATGTAAAACCCTTATGGTCATCATTTCACTAAACTTTAGGGCCTTACTACGCTTTAGCTGCGCACTCGATTACTTATTTTCCTTAATTGCCATATCTCGTAATCTTAACCTCATTCCGGGTCATCACCGACCTTAGTAACTCATAGATTCAGGTGGCAAACTACAATATGTCATACACTCAAAATTTGCCATTACGAACCATTCACGTTCGTTTCTACAACTCTTTCATCAACATGCCCGCCCGTGGTTCCGTTGGTTACGATCTTCGCACAAAACACAATTTCAAACAAGTTTGACGCAATCATCGATCTCCGGGAATCAACCTCCCGGGCATTCCGTGATGCAATCTAGACCTCTGCGGGACACATCACCGTGCACACATATAAACAACACATCCCTCACACGTACAGGATCTTTCTCCCAGGCAACAACCTCGGAGGTATCACAATAGACTTTCACCAACTTCCCACCGAGCAGTCTAGGCATTTTCACATCCTTATCCATAGTACTTCAATCCACTCATTGTTCTGTCATTCACCACTCCAATCTTAGAGATGCAATGCTATGAATTTTCAAAATAAATATTTTCACTTTGAGAATCAACTTTAATGCAATGTATCTTTTAATAAAGTTAGACTTAGCACAACGCCTAGACCCACTTTTCAATGCGTAACTTGGTTCATTCCAGCTTCCAACGCCATCCTAGAAGCCCGCCAGAGCCGCTCTTTGTCCGGGCGTTCTTGCCCCGGCGATCACTCCCCGCCCTCGTCGGACTAGGTCGTTACGGGGACATCCCCAAGTTAGGCACCTACTAAGAAGGTCCCGTTCGACATGTCCCATACCACATCTCATTACGGTTTGTAGGCATCCCGTATAGCTTGTCCCATACCAAGCGACGGTTTATCAAGTCCGATAAAATAATGATATGCTAATGCGTGCACGTTTCTCAATTTTCGTTTTAATGCAATTAACACGTGCAATGCATGATCGTCCTCGCTACTACTCATCGCACAATACTTATTTCCACATTAATCCTTATCAATCGAAACTTTATAATTCCACAAGCAACCATCACATCTCAAAGATCAATTGCCTTAGATCGATCTATAACCTTATGTCCGATCATTGACAATCTAGGATCATACTCATATAGTCTAATTGGCCCTTTGTTTAGCACATTTACTAGCTCAAATCTACGCTTGAAACTTCTCGATTGTCGTTCGCTTCCTTGCGAATCTCAATCATATCACCACTCGAATCGTTAATTAAAGTCGATACTAAAACCATTAGAATACAACACAAGTTCAAGCCTATAATCCTTAAGATTCAGTGGCACTACCTAATCCCCAATCTCGTGTTTCACCATCCCCGAAATCTTCTTACCCTATCCATAGGGTCCTTAACCATCCTTAGCGCAAACTTCGTCGGTTCGGCGATATGCAGCCTTGGTTCCTCACTTGCTACCTTAGTATATGTCCTAAGGCCTCCAACTCCTGTAAAATCTCGTCCATTCCAGGTTCCAATTGAGTTGCCCTTTCTCTAGGCATTCTTGTATTACGGTTGCTCAATTTGCAGGAACCTTACTGAACCGTGATCGACCAAAGTCGATACACCAAGAGAACTCAAGAACAAGTAACCCAAAGGTCACTCAACAATCACAAGCACGGGGTTTGATCCTACTAACTATCCCAATTCCCAGGCGCACCTTATCACTCCAAGCCATGACCAAATGGTTCAGGCCGACCTTGCTCGATACCACTTAAACGGGGATGTCACGCCCCGCACCACCTGGCCGGGCGCGCCAACATCCCTTCTCGGTCGTTAAGTTGTGACGTCCCGGGACGCGTCACCGACCCATTAGTTTTATCTTTTAATTAAGCGTATGCGGAACGTTCTATTTCCCCGCACAATATTAAAAACAGTAGGGATAGAACAGTAGGCAATCAAGTCAATCAACATATGAAAAAAAATTATTTCATTTATTTATATCGTTAACCCCGGGAAATACGTTTATACAAGCCCTACCTCGGGGCCACTTCCTAACCACACAAAAGATGCCAGTTCGGGGTCGGGATTAACACTACCCAAGCTACTCCAAAAAGAGACCAACATCAACGCCCTCCTCTTCGCTACTCCACGGTTAAGGACCCGAAAAATGGTTAATAACAACGGGTGAGATATAAAATTTCCGTGAGTCAATGCCTAAGTCCGAGTAGGCGCTGATTCGCTCGGGACGGCCTAAACATACAGGTCAATTGTCGATAACGGATCAATAGCGTGCGATTAGCGCTACGCTTTAATCACAGGATTAGACACATCCCAATAGTCAAACTTTAATCACATGATTCAACTACCAAACTCGGCATACTTTCATATTCAAACATTCTTGAGGATTTTCGATCAATATAATTAATTATATAAGCCAATTTATTTGGTCTGTTCCCAACGTTGACATCACAATTCAAGTATAGAACACTCAAAGATGAGTATTAAAACTACACAATAATATTAATAAAATAATAAATCAATAGCTTATCGTCGGACCTTGATAGCTCATCGCTCAAACCCCGATAACTTATCGTCCAAACCTTGATAGCTTATCACCAAAATCGATAGCTTATCAACCAAAGTTAACTAACCTAACCATGGTTAACAAAAAGTAACTATGGTTAACATAAAGTAACTATAGTTAATGAAAAGTAACTACGGTTAGTAAAAAGTAACTACGGTTAACTAAAAGTAACTACGGTTACTTTAACTAACCAGGGTTAACTAACCCAACCGCAGTCAACTAACCCAACCGTGGTCAATTAACTTAATCCAACCACCATTAACTAAACTAACCCACAATTAACATAAATTAATCTATCCCTAAACGCAATTAACGACCTAATCGGAGATTAGGGGTTAACTCACCCGATTTCAAATCCGGAAGCACCGGGCGCCTCGGCGGCGGCGAGGGCTACGCGTGGCTTGGTCTGAAATCAACACGGAACCATCGTGGACCACCGAACAGCAGGTACACAGACCCGGTTGTGCTGCTGTTGCTTGATGGAGCTCAAATCGAAGCAAGAACGGACCGGATCTCACCAACCAGCCTCTGTTCTGCTCAAACCCACGAAAATTACAGGGTTTCTTTGGCAATCAGCCCCCAGATCCAAGTAGCCCTTGATCTTACGGTCGCGTAGAAGAAAACGGAGCTCAATTCGCCCTCCGGATGAGCTCAACGAGCGATTTCCTCCCGGGCGCGCGCAGAAATCCGAGAAGACGGGCTCTCGGGATGGGGGAATTGCTCACGAAAAATGGAGGGGAAGAGAGGAAAGAAAGAGACTTATGGCCAAGCTTGGGGAAGAAGAAGAAAATGTGGGGCCCACTGGTCAATTCCCCATCAATGAATTTTTTTTTATGAATAATATCCAGGGGCAACTTGGTAATTTCACAACCATGGTTTGGTCGGGGCTAGCTCGGGCGCGAATGGTCTCGATACTTTAGTTTGATTGTCCGAACTTGATTTTTCTCGATCGATACTACTTGATTATCCAAATCCCTTTTTCGGATCAATTACAATTGCGTCCAACCATTGTTCCTTAAGTCTAAAAAAATCTCATCTCATTCATCGGACCGAAATTCGAGATTAATATCCATCGAATTTATTTTCTTCCCAGAACTCAAAATTTCGGGATGTCACAATCTCCCCTCCTTAGAAAATTTCGTCCCGAAATTTGGCCTTTAAACTCCTTCCTTATCAAATGTAAAACCCTTATGGTCATCATTTCACTAAACTTTAGGGCCTTACTACGCTTTCATTGCGCACTCACGATTACTTATTTTCCTTAATTGCCATATCTCGTAATCTTAACCTCATTCCGGGTCATCACCGACCTTAGTAACTCATAGATTCAGCTGGCAAACTACAATATGTCATACACTCAAAATTTGCCATTACGAACCATTCACGTTCGTTTCTACAACTCTTTCATCAACATGCCTGCCCGTGGTTCCGTTGGTTACGATCTTCGCACAAAACACAATTTCAAACAAGTTTGACGCAATCATCGATCTCCGGGAATCAACCTCCGGGCATTCCGTGATGCAATCTAGACCTCTGCGAGACACATCACCTGCGGACACATATAAACAACACATCCCTCACACAGACGGGATCTTTCTCCGGCAACAACCTCGGAGGTATCACAATAGACTTTCACCAACTTCCCACCAGGCGGTCTAGGCATTTTCACATCCTTATCCATAGTACTTCAATCCACTCATTGTTCCGTCATTCACCACTCCAATCTTAGAGATGCAATGCTATGAATTTTCAAAATAAATATTTTCACTTTGAGAATCAACTTTAATGCAATGTATCTTTTAATAAAGTTAGACTTAGCACAACGCCTAGACCCACTTTTCAATGCGTAACTTGGTTCATTCCAGCTTCCAACGCCATCCTAGAAGCCCGCCAGAGCCGCTCTTTGTCCGGGCGTTCTTGCCCCGGCGATCACTCCCCGCCCTCGTCGGACTAGGTCGTTACAGACATCCCCAAGTTAGGCACCTACTAAGAAGGTCCCGTTCGACATGTCCCATACCACATCTCATTACGGTTTGTAGGCATCCCGTATAGCTTGTCCCATACCAAGCGACGGTTTATCAAGTCCGATAAAATAATGATATGCTAATGCGTGCACGTTTCTCAATTTTCGTTTTAATGCAATTAACACGTGCAATGCATGATCGTCCTCGCTACTACTCATCGCACAATACTTATTTCCACATTAATCCTTATCAATCGAAACTTTATAATTCCACAAGCAACCATCACATCTCAAAGATCAATTGCCTTAGATCGATCTATAACCTTATGTCCGATCATTGACAATCTAGGATCATACTCATATAGTCTAATTGGCCCTTTGTTTAGCACATTTACTAGCTCAAATCTACGCTTGAAACTTCTCGATTGTCGTTCGCTTCCTTGCGAATCTCAATCATATCACCACTCGAGAATCGTTAATTAAAGTCGATACTAAAACCATTAGAATACAACACAAGTTCAAGCCTATAATCCTTAAGATTCGGTGGCACTACCTAATCCCCAATCTCGTGTTTCATCCATCCCCGAAATCTTCTTACCCTATCCATAGGGTCCTTAACCATCCTTAGCGCAAACTTCGTCGGTTCGGCGATATGCAGCTTGGTTCCTCACTTGCTACCTTAGTATATGTCCTAAGGCCTCCAACTCCTGTAAAATCTCGTCCATTCCGGGTTCCAATTGAGTTGCCCTTTCTCTAGGCATTCTTGTATTACGGTTGCTCAATTTGCGGGAACCTTACTAGAACCGTGATCGACCAAAGTCGATACACCAAGAGAACTCAAGAACAAGAACCCAAAGGTCACTCAACAATCACAAGCACGGGGTTTGATCCTACTAACTATCCCAATTCCCAGCGCACCTTATCACTCCAAGCCATGACCAAATGGTTCAGCCGACCTTGCTCGATACCACTTAAACGGGGATGTCACGCCCGCACCACCGGACGGGCGCGCCAACATCCCTTCTCGGTCGTTAAGTTGTGACGTCCCCGGGACGCGTCACCGACCCATTAGTTTTATCTTTTAATTAAGCGTATGCGGAACGTTCTATTTCCCGCGATAATATTAAAAACAAGTAGGGATAGAAAAGTAGGCAATCAAGTCAATCAACATATGAAAAAAAAATTATTTCATTTATTTATATCGTTAACCCCGGGAAATACGTTTATACAAGCCCTACCTCGGGGCCACTTCCTAACCACACAAAAGATGCCAGTTCGGGGTCGGGATTAACACTACCCAAGCTACTCCAAAAAGAGACCAACATCAACGCCCTCCTCTTCGCTACTCCACGCTTAAGGACCTGAAAAATGGTTAATAACAACGGGTGAGATATAAAATCTCCGTGAGTCAATGCCTAAGTCCGAGTAGGGCGCCGATTCGCTCGGGACGGCCTAAACATACAGGTCAATTGTCGATAACGGATCAATAGCGTGCGATTAGCGCTACGCTTTAACTGTCACAGGATTAGACACATCCCAATAGTCAAACTTTAATCACATGATTCAACTACCAAACTCGGCATACTTTCATATTCAAACATTCTTGAGGATTTTCGATCAATATAATTAATTATATAAGCCAATTTATTTGGTGTTCCCAACGTTGACATCACAATTCAAGTATAGAACACTCAAAGATGAGTATTAAAACTACACAATAATATTAATAAAATAATAAATCAATAGCTTATCGCCGGACCTTGATAGCTCATCGCTCAAACCCCGATAACTTATCGTCCAAACCTTGATAGCTTATCACCAAAATCGATAGCTTATCAACCAAAGTTAACTAACCTAACCATGGTTAACAAAAAGTAACTATGGTTAACATAAAGTAACTATAGTTAATGAAAAGTAACTACGGTTAGTAAAAAGTAACTACGGTTAACTAAAAGTAACTACGGTTACTTTAACTAACCAGGGTTAACTAACCCAACCGCAGTCAACTAACCCAACCGTGGTCAATTAACTTAATCCAACCACCATTAACTAAACTAACCCACAATTAACATAAATTAATCTATCCCTAAACGTAATTAACGACCTAATCGGAGATTAGGGGTTAACTCACCCGATTTCAAATCCGGAAGCACCGGCGCCTCGGCGGCGGCGAGGGCTACGCGTGGCTTGGTCTGAAATCAACACGGAACCATCGTGGACCACCGAACAGCAGGTACACAGACCCGGTTGTGCTGCTGTTGCTTGATGGAGCTCAAATCGAAGCAAGAACGGACCGGATCTCACCAACCAGCCTCTGTTCTGCTCAAACCCACGAAAATTACAGGGTTTCTTTGGCAATCAGCCCCCCAGATCCAAGTAGCCCTTGATCTTACGGTCGCGTAGAAGAAAACGGAGCTCAATTCGCCCTCCGCATGAGCTCAACGAGCGATTTCCTCCCGGGCGCGCGCAGAAATCCGAGAAGACGGGCTCTCGGGATGGGGGAATTGCTCACGAAAAATGGAGGGGAAGAGAGGAAAGAAAGAGACTTATGGCCAAGCTTGGGGAAGAAGAAGAAAATGTGGGGCCCACTGGTCAATTCCCCATCAATGAATTTTTTTTTATGAATAATATCCAGGGGCAACTTGGTAATTTCACAACCATGGTTTGGTCGGGGCTAGCTCGGGCGCGAATGGTCTCGATACTTTAGTTTGATTGTCCGAACTTGATTTTCTCGATCGATACTACTTGATTATCCAAATCCCTTTTTCGGATCAATTACAATTGCGCCCAACCATTGTTCCTTAAGTCTAAAAAAATCTCATCTCATTCATCGGACCGAAATTCGAGATTAATATCCATCGAATTTATTTTCTTCTGAGAACTCAAAATTTCGGGATGTCACAATCTCCCCTCCTTAGAAAATTTCGTCCCCGAAATTTGGCCTTTAAACTCCTTCCTTATCAAATGTAAAACCCTTATGGTCATCATTTCACTAAACTTTAGGGCCTTACTACGCTTTCGCTGCGCACTCGATTACTTATTTTCCTTAATTGCCATATCTCGTAATCTTAACCTCATTCCGGGTCATCACCGACCTTAGTAACTCATAGATTCAGCGGCAAACTACAATATGTCATACACTCAAAATTTGCCATTACGAACCATTCACGTTCGTTTCTACAACTCTTTCATCAACATGCCCGCCCGTGGTTCCGTTGGTTACGATCTTCGCACAAAACACAATTTCAAACAAGTTTGACGCAATCATCGGATCTGCGGGAATCAACCTCCGGGCATTCCGTGATGCAATCTAGACCTCTGCGAGACACATCACCTGCAGACACATATAAACAACACATCCCTCACACTGACAGGATCTTTCTCCCGGCAACAACCTCGGAGGTATCACAATAGACTTTCACCAACTTCCCACCAGCGGTCTAGGCATTTTCACATCCTTATCCATAGTACTTCAATCCACTCATTGTTCGTCATTCACCACTCCAATCTTAGAGATGCAATGCTATGAATTTTCAAAATAAATATTTTCACTTTGAGAATCAACTTTAATGCAATGTATCTTTTAATAAAGTTAGACTTAGCACAACGCCTAGACCCACTTTTCAATGCGTAACTTGGTTCATTCCAGCTTCCAACGCCATCCTAGAAGCCCCGCCAGAGCCGCTCTTTGTCCGGGCGTTCTTGCCCCGGCGATCACTCCCCGCCTCGTCGGACTAGGTCGTTACGGGACATCCCCAAGTTAGGCACCTACTAAGAAGGTCCCGTTCGACATGTCCCATACCACATCTCATTACGGTTTGTAGGCATCCCGTATAGCTTGTCCCATACCAAGCGACGGTTTATCAAGTCCGATAAAATAATGATATGCTAATGCGTGCACGTTTCTCAATTTTCGTTTTAATGCAATTAACACGTGCAATGCATGATCGTCCTCGCTACTACTCATCGCACAATACTTATTTCCACATTAATCCTTATCAATCGAAACTTTATAATTCCACAAGCAACCATCACATCTCAAAGATCAATTGCCTTAGATCGATCTATAACCTTATGTCCGATCATTGACAATCTAGGATCATACTCATATAGTCTAATTGGCCCTTTGTTTAGCACATTTACTAGCTCAAATCTACGCTTGAAACTTCTCGATTGTCGTTCGCTTCCTTGCGAATCTCAATCATATCACCACTCGGAATCGTTAATTAAAGTCGATACTAAAACCATTAGAATACAACACAAGTTCAAGCCTATAATCCTTAAGATTCAGGTGGCACTACCTAATCCCCAATCTCGTGTTTCAGTCCATCCCCGAAATCTTCTTACCCTATCCATAGGGTCCTTAACCATCCTTAGCGCAAACTTCGTCGGTTCGGCGATATGCAGCTTGGTTCCTCACTTGCTACCTTAGTATATGTCCTAAGGCCTCCAACTCCCGTAAAATCTCGTCCATTCCAGGTTCCAATTGAGTTGCCCTTTCTCTAGGCATTCTTGTATTACGGTTGCTCAATTTGCGGGAACCTTACAGAACCGTGATCGACCAAAGTCGATACACCAAGAGAACTCAAGAACAAGTAACCCAAAGGTCACTCAACAATCACAAGCACGGGGTTTGATCCTACTAACTATCCCAATTCCCAGCCGCACCTTATCACTCCAAGCCATGACCAAATGGTTCAGCCGACCTTGCTCGATACCACTTAAACGGGGATGTCACGCCCGCACCACCCAGCGGGCGCGCTAACATCCCTTCTCGGTCGTTAAGTTGTGACGTCCCCGGGACGCGTCACCGACCCATTAGTTTTATCTTTTAATTAAGCGTATGCGGAACGTTCTATTTCCCCGCACAATATTAAAAACAAGTAGGGATAGAACAAGAGGGCAATCAAGTCAATCAACATATGAAAAAAAATTATTTCATTTATTTATATCGTTAACCCCGGGAAATACGTTTATACAAGCCCTACCTCGGGGCCACTTCCTAACCACACAAAAGATGCCGGTTCAGGGTCGGGATTAACACTACCCAAGCTACTCCAAAAGAGACCAACATCAACGTCCTCCTCTTCGCTACTCCACGTTAAGGACCCGAAAAATGGTTAATAACAACGGGTGAGATATAAAATCTCCGTGAGTCAATGCCTAAGTCCGAGTAGGCGCCGATTCGCTCGGGACGGCCTAAACATACAGGTCAATTGTCGATAACGTATCAATAGCGTGCGATTAGCGCTACGCTTTAATCATCACGGGATTAGACACATCCCAATAGTCAAACTTTAATCACATGATTCAACTACCAAACTCGGCATACTTTCATATTCAAACATTCTTGAGGATTTTCGATCAATATAATTAATTATATAAGCCAATTTATTTGGCTGTTCCCAACGTTGACATCACAATTCAAGTATAGAACACTCAAAGATGAGTATTAAAACTACACAATAATATTAATAAAATAATAAATCAATAGCTTATCGTCGGACCTTGATAGCTCATCGCTCAAACCCCGATAACTTATCGTCCAAACCTTGATAGCTTATCACCAAAATCGATAGCTTATCAACCAAAGTTAACTAACCTAACCATGGTTAACAAAAAGTAACTATGGTTAACATAAAGTAACTATAGTTAATGAAAAGTAACTACGGTTAGTAAAAAGTAACTACGGTTAACTAAAAGTAACTACGGTTACTTTAACTAACCAGGGTTAACTAACCCAACCGCAAGATCAACTAACCCAACCGTGGTCAATTAACTTAATCCAACCACCATTAACTAAACTAACCCACAATTAACATAAATTAATCTATCCCTAAACGCAATTAACGACCTAATCGGAGATTAGGGGTTAACTCACCCGATTTCAAATCCGGAAGCACCGGGCGCCTCGGCGGCGGCGAGGGCTACGCGTGGCTTGGTCTGAAATCAACACGGAACCATCGTGGACCACCGAACAGCAGGTACACAGACCCGGTTGTGCTGCTGTTGCTTGATGGAGCTCAAATCGAAGCAAGAACGGACCGGATCTCACCAACCAGCCTCTGTTCTGCTCAAACCCACGAAAATTACAGGGTTTCTTTGGCAATCAGCCCCCAGATCCAAGTAGCCCTTGATCTTACGGTCGCGTAGAAGAAAACGGAGCTCAATTCGCCCTCCGGATGAGCTCAACGAGCGATTTCCTCCCGGGCGCGCGCAGAAATCCGAGAAGACGGGCTCTCGGGATGGGGGAATTGCTCACGAAAAATGGAGGGGAAGAGAGGAAAGAAAGAGACTTATGGCCAAGCTTGGGGAAGAAGAAGAAAATGTGGGGCCCACTGGTCAATTCCCCATCAATGAATTTTTTTTTATGAATAATATCCAGGGGCAACTTGGTAATTTCACAACCATGGTTTGGTCGGGGCTAGCTCGGGCGCGAATGGTCTCGATACTTTAGTTTGATTGTCCGAACTTGATTTTCTCTCGATCGATACTACTTGATTATCCAAATCCCTTTTTCGGATCAATTACAATTGCGTCCAACCATTGTTCCTTAAGTCTAAAAAATCTCATCTCATTCATCGGACCGAAATTCGAGATTAATATCCATCGAATTTATTTTCTTACTGGAACTCAAAATTTCGGGATGTCACAATCTCCCCTCCTTAGAAAATTTCGTCCCCGAAATTTGGCCTTTAAACTCCTTCCTTATCAAATGTAAAACCCTTATGGTCATCATTTCACTAAACTTTAGGGCCTTACTACGCTTTATGTTGCGCACTCGATTACTTATTTTCCTTAATTGCCATATCTCGTAATCTTAACCTCATTCCGGGTCATCACCGACCTTAGTAACTCATAGATTCAGTGGCAAACTACAATATGTCATACACTCAAAATTTGCCATTACGAACCATTCACGTTCGTTTCTACAACTCTTTCATCAACATGCCCGCCCGTGGTTCCGTTGGTTACGATCTTCGCACAAAACACAATTTCAAACAAGTTTGACGCAATCATCGGATCTCGGGAATCAACCTCCAGGCATTCCGTGATGCAATCTAGACCTCTGCGGGGACACATCACTGCAGACACATATAAACAACACATCCCTCACACAGACAGGATCTTTCTCCGGCAACAACCTCGGAGGTATCACAATAGACTTTCACCAACTTCCCACCAGCGTCTAGGCATTTTCACATCCTTATCCATAGTACTTCAATCCACTCATTGTTACGTCATTCACCACTCCAATCTTAGAGATGCAATGCTATGAATTTTCAAAATAAATATTTTCACTTTGAGAATCAACTTTAATGCAATGTATCTTTTAATAAAGTTAGACTTAGCACAACGCCTAGACCCACTTTTCAATGCGTAACTTGGTTCATTCCAGCTTCCAACGCCATCCTAGAAGCCTGCCAGGAGCCGCTCTTTGTCCGGGCGTTCTTGCCCCGGCGATCACTCCCGCCCTCGTCGGACTAGGTCGTTACAGGACATCCCCAAGTTAGGCACCTACTAAGAAGGTCCCGTTCGACATGTCCCATACCACATCTCATTACGGTTTGTAGGCATCCCGTATAGCTTGTCCCATACCAAGCGACGGTTTATCAAGTCCGATAAAATAATGATATGCTAATGCGTGCACGTTTCTCAATTTTCGTTTTAATGCAATTAACACGTGCAATGCATGATCGTCCTCGCTACTACTCATCGCACAATACTTATTTCCACATTAATCCTTATCAATCGAAACTTTATAATTCCACAAGCAACCATCACATCTCAAAGATCAATTGCCTTAGATCGATCTATAACCTTATGTCCGATCATTGACAATCTAGGATCATACTCATATAGTCTAATTGGCCCTTTGTTTAGCACATTTACTAGCTCAAATCTACGCTTGAAACTTCTCGATTGTCGTTCGCTTCCTTGCGAATCTCAATCATATCACCACTCCGAATCGTTAATTAAAGTCGATACTAAAACCATTAGAATACAACACAAGTTCAAGCCTATAATCCTTAAGATTCGGTGGCACTACCTAATCCCCAATCTCGTGTTTCAGTCCATCCCCGAAATCTTCTTACCCTATCCATAGGGTCCTTAACCATCCTTAGCGCAAACTTCGTCGGTTCGGCGATATGCGGCTTGGTTCCTCACTTGCTACCTTAGTATATGTCCTAAGGCCTCCAACTCCTGTAAAATCTCGTCCATTCCAGGTTCCAATTGAGTTGCCCTTTCTCTAGGCATTCTTGTATTACGGTTGCTCAATTTGCGGGAACCTTTACGAGAACCGTGATCGACCAAAGTCGATACACCAAGAGAACTCAAGAACAAGAACCCAAAGGTCACTCAACAATCACAAGCACGGGGTTTGATCCTACTAACTATCCCAATTCCCAGCGCACCTTATCACTCCAAGCCATGACCAAATGGTTCAGCCGACCTTGCTCGATACCACTTAAACGGGGATGTCACGCCCCGCACCACCCAACGGGCGCGCCAACATCCCTTCTCGGTCGTTAAGTTGTGACGTCCCGGGACGCGTCACCGACCCATTAGTTTTATCTTTTAATTAAGCGTATGCGGAACGTTCTATTTCCCCTGCACAATATTAAAAAATGTAGGGATAGAACAGTAGGCAATCAAGTCAATCAACATATGAAAAAAATTATTTCATTTATTTATATCGTTAACCCCGGGAAATACGTTTATACAAGCCCTACCTCGGGGCCACTTCCTAACCACACAAAAGATGCCGGTTCGGGGTCGGTGTCGCGACCTAAAAAAAAATAAACAAGTTATCATTTCCAGGCTAATGGATTATCGGGTTAATTAATTAACTAACCTAACTCGGACTCTCCCAAGTCCATACCAAATCGCAACTTAAGGTTCGAATTATTAACATGCAATGTGATTTGAATTTGGAGTCGCCACTAATCATTTTCGGTAGGTCGATTAGAAACCTAAATAAAATAGCGGGAGAAAACTATCTTATTTCTCGCGAACCGGAGATTAAGAGTCCGGAGACTTGGTTACATTAATTACAACTAATGCCCTTTCGGTACCTTAAAATTCATGAAAAAATAATGGATTTGACAAATTTGATGAATTCTATTTGAAGATCAAAGAATCAATTTTTTTTGTTTTTCTTCCCTTGACATTTGTTTGAAATAAAGAAATTACATGGAATTAGGATGAAATAGGTTCAAGATTACTTCCCAATTTGAACTCGTGCACCAAACTTGTGCTCCGGGCTTGTCTTGACCATTGGACCGATTTGGTGACTCGTTAGACCGAGAAATCTCTTGGTCCTATCTCTCCTTCACGCTTCTTTCTCATCTCGTTGGAATTTCATGAGACCGCAATCTTGGCGTTGATATTTTTCCCTTTTTGCTCTCCTTCTATTCTTGTACCATTAATGTCTCATCGTTGATATGCATTTGTTATTTAACATAAAAACGTAGAGAGAAATCAGTGTAGAAAATCTGGGCTAATTTGTATTCGAAATTAAAGGAAGTTAGGAAATCACTTAGCTTTCTTTTCTGCGACGAGCTTGAACGATCGGGATGGACCAAGTAGCATGTGTTGATCGGTGCAAAAATTGGCAATAGTAGTATCGGGCTTCAAAACTCTCATACCCTCTCAAAACTCTTTTCATTTTTTTTTTTCAAGAGCTCTCTCTATTCTCCTCCTCCAAAAACTCTTTCAATTCTCTTTCACTCCAAAAACTCTCTCAAAGAACTCCTACTCCCCAAAAAAACTCTCCCCATTCTCTTCAATAACTCTTCTTCTTTTATAGGCAAAATTCTTCATCCTTCATTCTTCATCTTCATTTCCTCACCTTCCATTTTTATCTTCTTTTCTTCATCTTCATCTTCTCTTCTTCACCTTCATTTCTCCATCTTCCATTTTTATCTTCTCTTCTTCATCTTCATCTTCCTTTCTTCATCTTCATCTTCTTTTCTTCATCTTCATTTCCCATCTTCCATTTTCATCTTCTCTTCTTCATCTTCCATTTTCATCTTCTCTTCTTCATCTTCCTTTCACCATCTTCCTTTCATCATCTTTTGGTATTTGCAATACAGTCCCTGAAATTTTAAGTATTTGCAATACAGTCCCCGAAGTTTTGAGTATTTGCAAAACAGGTCCCTGAAGTTTTGAGTATTTGCAATACAGTCCCCGAGAAAATATTTCTTTCAAGCCCAAATCTTCTTGGTGCATTTTTCCACCGCATGCCTAGTCCGGACCCCTATTAAATTAAGCTCAAATTGTATGCCAATGCTAAATGAATATGTGAGATGATTTTTGTTTAGAACTAAAATTAGTTCTAATTTTTATGCAAAAAATATATTAGTCAAAATTTAGGCATCAACAGCTGCCCCTCTTTGAGTGGAGGCTCGTAGAGGTTCCGCTCAAAGACAAAATTGAACCCTAAATTTTGATAGTGCAAATGATGGATGAACTTTTTGGCGGGAGTTTTAGTCCCATTTTTTATGTAATGAAGTGATGCATGATATGCAAGATCAGAATAACATGTGTCATAATTTCTCTTTTCCATGTTAGAGAAACCTGCACATGGATCGCATACGAGAATACTGTTTTACCAAATACCTCATAAGCTGGTGATTCCCTTAATTTCCAAGTTTCTTGCAAACACGAGGACCTTAAAGTATTTGGCCTATCGTTATCGAGACTTCTCCCCAATGCGAGACAACAAGAAGATATGTGTACCCTTCCGGATCACAAGAGCTACGTCGTTGTGAGTCGAAAGAAGTAGAATCAAGTTCACAAGAGCTACGTCGTTGTGAGTTGATTAAATGTCGAAATCGCAAGTGCATATGTCTTCACGATTCGACAAAGGGAAACCAAAATCTTAAGAGCTACGTCGTTATGATTTGGTTTGGATCAAAATCACGGGTGCTTATGTCTTCATGATTCGATAAAGGAGCCGAGAATCATAAGAGCTATGTCATTATGAGCCGACTAAAGGTCAAGATCACCGGTGCATATGTCTTCGTGATCTCGACAAAGGGGAACCAAAATCTTAAGAGCTACGTCGTTATGATTTGGTTTGGATCAAAATCACGGGCGCTTATATCTTCGTGATTTGATAAAGGAGCCGAGAATCATAAGAGCTATGTCATTATGAGTCGACTAAGGGTCAAGATCACCAAGTGCATATGTCTTCGTGATTCGAGAAAGGGGAACCAAAATCTTAAGAGCTACGTCGTTATGATTTGGTTTGGATCAAAATCACGGGCGCTTATGTCTTCGTGATTTGATAAAGGAGCCGAGAATCATAAGAGCTATGTCATTATGAGCCGACTAAAGGTCAAGATCACCGGTGCATATGTTTTCGTGATTCGAGACCGAAATCATAAGAGCTACGTCGTCATGATAAGATGTCAAGATCGCCAGGTGCATATGTCTACACACGACTCGACAGGAGAGGCATACTGCCTGAATTGAATCGTAACAACTATCATCGGAGGAGTTGTTGATTTGAAAATGGGTTCGAAAACTTACCCGGGTTCTCCGAACGATTAATCAAAGAACGAAAATGTATCGCTCGTATCTTATATGGTAGGCATTTGCCAGGAGAACTTGCTCATTCAATAATCCTTGGATGAATTTCGAGACCTTGGGAGGGACATCGAACATCGAGAATGTATTACCCATCATAGAATGTCGAGGTAACATGCGCAAACATATTCAACAATGAGTTCATGCAAAAATTTCCTACCGAGCTTGCAATGATTAGAAATAACATGTGTATAATACAATCACTCATACCATGGTTTATGCATAACCATTCTATCAAGTTTGCATTATCAATCCTGTCCAGGGATGTTCTCACATTATGAATACCTCGAATGTGAGCTGAATGGGGGACTTCGGTCAGAAAGGATTTTCTCTCACTCTCGAGAAAAGTTATTTATCCTGTCTCACAGGATTCAAAAGAAATCACTCAATCTTTCCATCATCGCATTCGATAAGGATCCGAGTAATCTCGCAATTGATACGACCGAGCCGATCCGGGAGGTCTTGATTAGGACCGTAATGAGGGCTAGGTCAAAGGTTTACAAAGGGGACTCTAGTTGAGTCAAGGCTGCTTGAAATGAATTTCTTTGTCATCTCTCCGGGTTTACAAGTCAAGAACTCGCAAAAATGAGAGAGAAGTAATCTTGCTCGAACTTCTTCGAGTGATGCTTAAAATCATGGAACTCCACATTAATTCAAGCGACCTAGTCGGAAAAGGCTTTTAAAGGGTTGTAATGGAGGTAATGATTTGGGGAGTGAGAAACGAAAGGGTTCGTTTTGGCTCGAAGATATTTGAGAAGGGGCTTGATGTTGGTGATCATTACAATCTTGTCACCGATCGTGGCCTTCTATGATACCATCATTGCTCGAGGATGGTATGAACTCAAGATTGCATTTGCAATTTGACACTTCATGGAGATTTTTCTCTCAACCCTTTTAGGATATACGGGAAAATTGTGCATTCAAGTTCGAAATATTCTACAAATGAACAATGAATTGAAAGGGCATTGGCCTTGCTTTTGGTGGGCACTTTGCTTTTTTAAATGCCCAGGAGTTTTTTTGTGGAATCAGCTTTTCCTCTTTCTTCTCCCTTTTTTTTTACTCCCAACTCTCTTTTACGATTGTATCTTGATGAGTTCATTGGGAGATTTTCTATGGATCCAGCTTTTCGGTCCTTCTACTCAAAGATGGGCCATATTTGTTTTGGGACAACAATGATCACCAATAAGGGCTTTTAGAAACGAATTTGTGCTCAAATGGATTGTGCAAATGGATATGGATGTGTGGGACAGAAAAAGAAATGCTCTTCGTCACCCTAAGGCACTTGAATTAAAGCGCAAGTACAATGCAAAGAACCACCCGAAGATTGATGTTAGTCCAAGCAAGAAGATTTCTAACCATTTGTCTCGTGATGCTGATGGAATTACCTCTGCGTTTTGCCCCAATGTGGGGTGGTTCTTGACAGGGTTGTGGAAGTGAAATCTCCGCTCAAATGGGTTGATCAACGGATAACTTGCAGTGTTTAGGGTAGAGAAATGAATGCCTCCATCACTTCGGTTATCGTACCTTTCGCGAGAAAACTTTTTACCTCGGGGAATGCGGAATTTGCCACCGTTCATCTCGCCTGAAAATATTGGACGTGTTTGGGAAAGGATTGCCTTTCATCATCCCGTCATGCCCCCTTCTATACATTCGATGTATCTTATGTAGTTCATGTTCCTTATTCAAAGTTGGTAAATTAAACATGAGGAACAATCATGCGCAAACTATGCAAAGCAACTTTTCATTATGGCGGACAAAATTCGCAAGTACATAAAAAAATTTCTTAGAGGCATGGATCGTGAGTTGCCCCCTGTTCATGCAAATGCGTTGCAAAACTTCATTGTTCGCTTCGAGACATGAGATTGTCAAAGGCTCCAAGAATTTCTCATTTCATTAATTTTTCAGGGAGAAGGGATACTTCTCGTTTGGACAGTAGTGACCCCCGTAAAAATCAAAAGAGAAAGCATCAATGTACGTCCTCATGTTCTAAAAGAATTGAAACGATACCACTTTACTCATGCACGTATTCCTTGCGAACTTTGAATTGAAAAGATCGATTCATCTCGGATCGGATTGTATGTCCGGACGTTATCTCTCCCTGGTTCTATAACCGTCGGGCTGAGCTTCGATCTACGAAGCAAAAAATGTTTTTATTAATCTTTGTACATTGATGCCAAATCCCAAGATCGACCCCGGGATGCCTCGGACCACTGTCATTCCCCCAACCACTATGCTGCGGTGTTGTTGGCGTCCACGGGTGGTTCGCTTTTGTTATATTGTTCTCAAAGCAGTTGGCAATCCCTCGTCGAGAATAAAATAAGCTTAACTTAGAGTTTGAAACGGCTGAGAATCAATCGGGACGATACAGAGTTACCCATCTTTGAGCCCGTTTGGTCTTTTACTTGCATTCTCCCAAGTAAGGCTATTCGGAATCTCTCTTTACGGGCGTTCGGGAGCGTCGTCCATAAATTGATTTGCTACAGTGCCTAGCTTAATAAGGAACTTACGCATTTGATAAGAGAGGAGAAAATTCGCCCTTTAACTCTAGGCAAATTCTAGACAACTAGAAAGTAAAAGTATCCCACGCAGGGAACTATACATGGAATTAAAGGAGTATTCATGCGAGATTGGTTCCACCTCTTTTGCTGGCTATTCCAATGATTGGCTGATTTTGTCTTGGATCATACACCAACGATCGTTGTTTGAGGATCCATGATCACTTGCTTCGGATCACAACTCGGGAGGTCTTTCGCCTCCGAACCGGGCCGACCAAGGCGGTGAGCTCATCATCAAAGTAACCTTTTGATTTTTCGGGCAATTGATACTCGAATTGGGCATTGCTACTTGCTAACACCGGCGACAGATTTTCCACTTTGTTTTTACCGTGAACGGTCCGACTCCTTGAGCTTGAGCCTCCGCCGTCACTCGGGAACTCGTAGGGATGATCGACCGGTCCGCCGCTAGAACCACCAGCGGAAGGTCGGTATGGCCGTATTCTTGATTGGGAAGTGGTCGGGTACTTTTTGCTCCGTAGGTTTTCCCCGGGATTGATCTTCCAATCAACTTTGCTCCGGTCGCCTTGGTTCCAAGCTACATCGTGCTTCTTCAGCCTTATCTCTAAATCTCGTGAAGGTGATTTGTGACACTTCGTAGGGTGAGTCCGTCTATATTCATCATTTTGAGTCACAGCCATTGGTCGTCTTGAATTGATTTCTAGCCGTCGAACCGCCTCGATGAATATAGAATGAAGCTCGGCGGACCAAAGGGGCTTTTTCTTTCCGACAAAATCGTCGTAGTAAGTTTGGCCATAGTTCTTTTGTTCGAGTAATTGCTTCCTTACAGCATGTTGCCAAATATTTTGGAGCACTTGAACGCAAACCGGCTTCTTTAGGATGTCCCGAGCACCATGCAATATGGCCTTCATTACGAATCGCCGATCATCACTTGCTGATGTTATTATCACCGGTATATCCAACTCGGAATCAATGATCTTTAAGAGACTAAGACCGTCCATGTTGATCCCTACCATGGGCGCGACGACGACGTCAAAATCATATTTGTACCGCCTCAGCTCCTCTAAGGCTTCCGTTGCTTTCACATAGTTTCGAAATCCCGTACATGCACTTTCTCAGCATGGCAACAAGGATCGAGAGGGAAACGGGTTGCCATCAATGGCCATGACTCGCAGATCCTCGGGATATGAGGCTTCCCATACTTCCGCCCTGGAATGTACGCATACTTATTTTCCTTTCAAAACCTTCCATATGTAGACCGAAAGATGGGTGTTTCGACTAGAGACCGGGCTTTAGATGTTCTTTGGACTTGCAAAGATAAATTGCCGTAAAATCACAAAAGCGATGATGGCCTTTCGTGACGAGTTCCGGAGGTGCATGGAGACTTCAAGTTCTTTATAAACTTTTTCGGATCTCGTTGGTCTCGCAGCATGCCTTTTCTCTCCTTTTCGCCTTAGTGCCTTGGATCCATTTCGTAATAACTCTTACCTCTCGCTCAATCCGCCGTTCTTTTTTACTTTTTCGATATGGAGGAGCCCTCAAATCTTTTCACTTTTCTACGAACGAGGCAGTTATTTCCCTCTTCAAATCTTTTCGCTTCCTCCTACGAACGAGGCGCTTATTTCCTTCCTCAAATCTTTTCGCTTCTCCACTAACGAGGCGCTTATTTCCCTCCTCAAATCTTTTCGCATTTACTTACTTGAAGGTTTTCAATGCTTAGTCAAACTGGCGAGGAATTCACGCATTTAAACATGATGATGTTCGTGGATAGTACGTTTCTTTGCCCCCGGATTAAAAGAAGAATGTCTCACATGGGGATTTTGTAACAAACAAGACATTCATTCGTACATGTCACTACTTCTCTTGAGGATTCGTAAGGGCTGGCTAGTAATGCTCAAAGAAGAGATATTTTGAGAGCCCATAATAAAAAAACTAAAGCTTCATATAGGCTACACATTCGGAGTTCCATCAGCCGTTGAATTGGCTGGTCGTGACATCAAGGAAACTCCAATTGTAGTGATGCATGTCTCTTCTCCCTCGAAGGGCATCGGTTCTCGCCTCTCTCGCAAGACCGACTTTCTCGGGATGTATCTCCAACGAAATCGGATTGTACGAGAACTTGCTCGGGGGATGAATCGGTGAATGAGCATTTTCAATGCTCGATGTGGCTCATCGAGGGACATGTCACCAAAGGAGATGGGGCCGCTACTGCACATGGCAAACAAGGTGTTGATAGCATCCCTATACCTCTTGTTCTCTCGCTCGAAGCTTTTCACTTTCTTCCCTCGAAACGTAAGTTCATGACTTTCATTTTTAACCTTCAATCGGGTCCGCTTGTTTTGAAACCAAAACTTGACCTTCAAGGGCTCCATTCCTATCATCCGGCTCAATTCATTTTTGCGTCTCCTATTCACGTAAGAGCACTCCTTGAAGGCAGCTTCGAGCACTTTGATTTGATATTTTCTTTTTCGGGATTGATCATGGCTGCCGCTGCCATTGTTGTTGCTGTCGAAATCTTGAATTTCACCGCCAAGAGAGTTGGGTTTTACGGCTTCAGGCGTTGGATCGGTCTCAAATCCAGCAGTTCGCTTTCGGGGATGTCTAGGTTGGTTGCCTCCTCCAAGAAGTGCCGATGGCCTCTAAACATGTTGGATTGAAATACCTCTTACCGCCTTTTGTTCACTCTATTCTCCGATGTATGCTTACTCTCTCCAAATTCTTTCGAGTAATCGGGTATATTCCAAAGCCTCCCTTTAAACGCGGATGAAAATCACTAAGCCGACGCTTTTCCCAAGATTTCGTGTTTCCGCTTTGCCTTATTTTTTCAACGTGATGGGACCCCGAATCCACTCGCACCGATTTTCTTTTCTTGATAACCATGCTTGTCTCCCACTCGCTTTCAATCATGGTGGGACTTCAACTCTTTTTGTAACTTTTCGAATTTGTGAGGCTCGAGATCACGGATTGACGATAGATCCAGATCCAATGAACGAAACGCCCGTAGTTTTACCCGAGTAACTAACGTGGCCCGCAAGAATTGCTGTTTCTTCTCTCGGAAAGTATGCTTGTCTCCCACTCGCTTTTCAATCATGGTGGGACTTCAACTCTTTTTGTAACTTTTCGGATTTGTGAGGCTCGAGATCACGGATTGACGATAGATCCAGGATCCAATGAACGAAACGCCCGTAGTTTTACCCGAGTAACTAACGTGGCTCCGCAAGAATTGCTGTTTCTTTTCCCGAAAAGTATGCTTGTCTCCCACTCGTTTTCAACATGGTGGGGTCCTCAACTCTTTTTGTAACTTTTCGGATTTGTGAGGCTCGAGATCACGGATTGACGATAGTTCCAGATCCAATGAACGAAACGCCCGTAGTTTTACCCGAGTAACTAACGTGGCTCCGCAAGAATTGCTGTTTCTTTTCCCGAAAAGTATGCTTGTCTCCCACTCGGTTTTCAACATGGTGGCGTCCTCAAATCTTTTTCGTAACTTTTTCGGATTTATGAGGCTCGAGATGGTAGATCCGTGATTCACGGATGAAACGCCCGTAGTTTTACCCAGATAATTGACTCGACATCCACAATAATTATTGCTATAGCTTTTCTTGCCCTTTAAATTAGGATTTAACGCCGAGACAATTATCGCTTTCATATCTTCATCTCCAACCTTCTAAGCACTCTTTGCATCCACTCTTTTTTTAGCCGCTTCAACAACAATGGCTTCCCTCCCGCGCACGCCTTTCTCGGCTGAAGTTTTGGCCAAATGGGAGAAACTTTATAATCTCCTAGGCCAGGGCTACTCTTATATAGCCAACCATCCGGAGGCCGAAACCGAGATTCGTCTTATGTTTAGGGATATGGGCACCGCTTCCATTCAAGGTACCAAGTTAGAGGAGGAATACAGGATCTTCCCCACCCTCTTTACTAACTTCCCGGGAGGCTTACCATGTTGCTTATCAAGATGTTACTTTGGCCCACCTTGTGAAGGCACGCTATCGTGGATCGGTCGGACAGCTTGGTGTCGCGTCTTGTAGCCGACAATTATAAGAAGGCCCTCGACTACGGTAATGAACAAGTCTCCCCGCTGATTCGTGAGAGGGGAAACTTGGTGGGGTGTTTCGCCATGTCCCGCACCATCTTCGAGCGCGATCCGCTCAATATTGTTTTAAAATTTCAATGCACATGGCCTGGAAGAAAGGTTGGACGATCTCGACTCGGGATATAGCCCGCGGGAGAATGCCGATCCATGACCTGGAATTTATCGCCGAGCATCACGAGGACAAGGTAGCCAAGCTCAAAGAGAAATGTGAGCTCCTCCTCTTAAGTTGGTGGATCTCGATTCTCGGAGCGATCAGCAGAAGCGGAGCATCAATTGTATGGAGAGTCGGTTAAACTCCTTTGTGATGCTCATTAAGGGCTCGGTTTGGCTTTACGTTCCCACCCCGTTGATCTATTTGTAAAGCTTTCCGATGAATGAAATGAATGCAAGTTTTTACTCATTTCATCTTGGTCGTCATATTTTTTCGCAAGATAACCCCTTTTACTCGCGAATAAGTAAATCTCACGCTCCCGATGGTCAATCCAATTGGGCCGTAGAGGCTCCCCCATTCGAAACAATCTCTCAAAGAAAGATTAGTAGCGAGAAAACAAACGAATGCTCAAATGTGAACAACTCGTGAATCAGATAATATTATAACTCGATTATGAAAAATCGGAGTGAATCAAGCATAATATTTCTTTACAAGAGTCGAATTGACTGGATTGGTAAAGACACGACCATCCATCTCGGCCGTAATCAAAGCACCACCAGGGAGCACCTTCTTTACTATATATGGACCACCATAGTTTGGAGCGAATTTCCCTCTCCGGGAGTGGGACTATTGGCAATAATTTTCTCAAGACCAGGTCATTGATCTGAAAATATCGAGGCCGAACTTTTTTGTTGAATGATTTAGCAACTCTCTCGATAACACCGGCCATGACATACAGCCTTTAAGTCTTTTTTCGTCGATCGATTCAATTGGCTTGCTCTCGCTGGATCCATTCGCCTTCCGTCGCCTTAGCTTGAGACAAGATACGTAAGGAAGGAATTTCCACTTCAACTCGGTAGAATGCCTCCATTCCATATACAAGAGAATACGGGGTTGCCCAAGAGATGTCCGGATTGAGGTCCGATATGCCATAAGTGCGAATGGCAACCTCTCATGCCAATCGCGATAATTTTCAGCCGTCTTCGCTAAAATTTTCTTAATATTCTTATTGGCGGCTTCTACCGCTCCATTCATCTCGAGGGCGATATGGGGAAGAGTTCGATGCTTGATCTTGAATTCCTTAAACAATTTGCCCATTAGTTTGTTGTTTAAGTTCGAGCCATTGTTAGTGATTATGGCTTCGAGTGAACCGATCGAGCAATGATATCTCAGCGGATAAATTTTGCGATATTTCGTGCCGTAATCGCTAAATAGGATGCGGCCTCGATCCATTTGGAGAAATAGTCAATCGCCACCAAGATGAATCGATGCCCATTAGATGCTTTAGGTTGATAGGACCGATAACATCAATGCCCCACATAGAAAACGGCCATGGTTCGGGATAATCGATGCAACTCATTTGGAGGGACATTAATCTTGTCACCATGAATTTGACATTTGTGACAGCTCCGGACATGCCGAATATAATCTCTTTCGAGCGTGAGCCAATAATAACCCAACCTCATAATCTTTTTAGCTAACAAGTGGCCGTTCATGTGTGGACCAGGATCCCTTCATGTACTTCCATTATTAGACGAATCGCTTTGGCCGAGTCAACACATCTTAGTAGGATGTAATCGAATGACCGCTTGTACAAATTCTCTCCATTCAAGAAGAACTTCGAGGCCATTTTCCTTATGTACTTTTGGTCGATACGGTACTTTTTTCAGGGAACTCCCGCTTCGAATATAAGTCTTGATGTCATGGTACCATGGCTTACCATCGGGTTCATTGATCACGGTCATACAATATGCCGACTTTTTAGTATCTCGATCTTCAGCTGGTCAACCTCAAGTCCATTGGCGACTTGTAACATTGAAGACAAGGTAGCCAATGCATCGCCGAATCGATTATGAGTCCCGGACAGATATTCAAATGAGATATCTTCAAATTCCTCCACCAATTCATCCAGATACTCATGGTATGGTAGCAATTTAGCATCTCTCGTCTTCCACTTTCCAACAAATCGAAGGATAATCAAAGCGGAATCTCCGAACACCTTGAGTCGGGCTATCCCCATTTCAATCGCAACCCGCACCGAGGATGCATGCCTCATATTCTCGCTACGTTATTTGTGCAAGGGAATACCAATTTTGCTGCCACGAGATAATATCGACCACCTGGAAATATCGTAACCGCACCCGTGCTCGATCCCGATAAATTGACAGCTCCGTCAAAATACATAGTCCGGATGTAATCCTCCACCGACATGATTCAATTTTTAGAATGATAGGCATCATCATCTCGCCCGGATTTTCGGTTAGGACATCTCGCTATAGCCCGTCCCTTGATTGACTTTTGGGACAAATATTGAACATCAAACTCGGAGATGAGGATTTGCCATTTGGCAAGTCTACCAATCAAGGCGGGTTGATTAAGCAAGTGTTTGACAGATCGCACTCGTCACCGTAAGCACCTGGTAATGCAAGGTATATTGCCGAAGCCTGTGCAAGCACCTGCACTAACGCCGCACACGTTTTCCGCTTCGGAGTATTTCATTTCCGAAGCTGTGAATTTCTTGCTCGGATAATAAATGGCTCGTTCTTTTCCATCCTCCCGCCTCTCTTGGGCTAACATAGCACCCAAAGACTCACTAAGGATTGTGAGGATTAAAGGTTGCCCCGGTCTTGGAGGAACAAACACGGGTGGATTCATGAGATGCTGCGTCAGTTTTCCAAAAGCTTCTTCACATTCGCTATTCCATTGGACTAGCGCATTCTTCTTTAATAGCTTGAGGAATGGCTTAGCAGTTTCGATAATCGAGAGATGAATCGAGCAATATAGTTTAGCCTACCCATCAAACTTCGAACTTCTTTAACCGTCGTCGGCGGCTTAAGCTCACGAATAGCCTTAACTTTCGAAGGGTCGACTTCAATGCCCTTACCGCTACCACGAATCCGAGTAGCTTGCCCGAGCTGGTCCCAAAGACACACTTGGCGGGGTTGAGGCGTAACTTATACTTTCGGAGTCTGTCGAAAAATTTCTTCAAGCGTTTCGACGTGATCTTCTCCATGCCTTGTTTTTGCTATCATGTCATCGACGTAAACCTCACTCTCATTATGCATCATGTCATGGAAAAGGGCAACCATGGCTCGTTGGTAAGTGGCTCCCAGCGTTTCGAGACCGAACGGCATTACCCGGTAATGGAACATTCCCCATGGTGTGGTGAAAGTGGTTTTCAACTTGTCATTGACATTCATCGAGATCCGATTGTACCCGGAGAAACCATCCATGAATGAAAACAATTCAAACCCCGCAAGATTGTCAACAAGTACGTCGATATGCGGGAGGGGAAAATCATCTTTAGGATCGGCCTTGTTCAAGTCTCGATAATCGACAAAAACCCGAATGCGGCCGTCTTTCTTCATGACAGGGACTATGTTAGCGACCCAATCGGAATATTCTCGTAGTCTCAATGAATCCTACATCGAGAAGCTTCATGACCACCTCTTTGATCTTCTGGACCATTCCTGGTCCGGCCCTCCTTGACTTTTGCACGATCGGCTTAGCCGAAGGATCGATCGGCAAACAATGCTCGACAATGGAACAGTCAAGACCGGGCATATCTACATAGGACCAGGCGAAAACGTCTTGGTAATCCTTCAAGAGTCTCGATCGACGCTCGTACATTTCCGAGGAAAGGCTTGCCCCGATCTTAACTTCTTTAGGGTTTTTCGCATCGCCTAGGCTGACCGAGATAATTTGTTCACCGGCCAAGGGCTTGACCTCCTCATGTCGTTCGAAATCTTGACGAACTTCCTCATAATCCGAACCGAACTCATCTAGGTCGTATACTTCGAATCCACTAGGTTTCCCTCCTCGTATATCCCCCATGATGACAAACTTGTTGGTCGTTGGTTATCGTCATCGGGTTGGTTTGGGAGATTGGGACTACAAGCGGCGTGCTCGAGCTCACGCCCGTGAAGATCACATCTTCTAGCGGCATTGTCGATAGAGAGCATTTTCCACGGCATTACTAGAGTTGTCCGTAGGAGGAATTAGAGCAGGAATGGTTAGCGGCGGGCTGGAGGTGGGTGATTGAAGTTTGGCGGAGAAGGCGGCCATCATTTCCTCCATCTTTCGGGACATCATCTCTTCAAAGCGCTCAGTCAAGGAGCCAAGTTTCTCGTCTAGGGCAAGACCGACGGTGGCGTTAATGTCGGCCATCCTCTTCGCGATCGATCGAGTAATATGTGGAGGATTCGTGAAAAATTACCTCGTACGCAGAACAAACCAAAAATGAGTACAGGGAGCGAGAATAGCGAGCCGGCCCATGGCATCCCTCTAGACTCAAACGAACAAAGTGATTATGACCAAAGAATTGAAACATGTAATTTTCAGTTTGTCCGCTTTTACGAAAAATCCGTATTAATTTGCACGTTGGTCAAAATACGTCCAAATTTTACGAGCTTATAGTTAAGAAGATGATGAACAACTTTTATGTTGGCCAATCGGACTAGAAATGAGCTGATCAAATCAGTCTTTCCGAAAATTCGCATTCAGAAAATTGTTATAACCGTAGGTAGTTGAAAAAACGAAAGGCCATCTTAAATTATGAATTTAATTCTGAAATTTTGTAGGATATTAGTTGAAAGATAGGTCTACAACTTTCATGTTTGACACTTACTCAAAGCTCGATCGTAGAATTTAGTAAAAATCGTACAACAGGAACGAGCCAAATCGGAATTGAGGACAACCGATGAAATTGTAAAAACTACGGAAGCAAAGTGTGAAATTGGAAACAAGACAATGAGATTCATAAACAATCAACCTAAACCTTGGACCAGCCCAAAATAAAAATGAGATAACAGGCGTAAGAGACAGGAAATTACCGCTCATAGGAAGAAAATGTCAATCACAAAGACATGCGCATGTATCGTGGATTCAAATTTTAGTTCTTTTAGCAAAATGAAATGAAGGACGGAACGACATGTCGCAGGTCTCGCGCACGTTCATCATGACTAGTTGCCGCCGCATACATAGTCATGACTAGTCGGGTCCAATCATCTCGGCTTGGTTCGGTCGACAAGGGCAACTCTCATGCATCATAGCCTCACGCGCATGAGAACAACCATTGAGCCATTTTTTGAAGAACTCGGGATCCAAGTGGGATAACCTTTAGCGAAGCCTTACCGCCAAAGTTAAAGAACCACATAAATACCATCCTGAAACTATCGGGTGACCCAGGTTCGGTCACAAGTCAAGGTGGTGTAGTGCAATTATATTAGGGGCATGCACGACATTTTAAAGGCAATCAAGATCCGATAATTCAAAAATTAAAATTCTCATCACCAAGCTCGCAAAAAGTAGGTTAGCCACGTACTCCTCCCCTTATAACTCCCTTTCCCGCAAAACCATTTAACACCCAGGGATTAAAATTCAACCAAGATTGTCAAATCAAGTAATTTTCCTTTTCATGATCGGGATTAGGGGCTAATTTGTATTCGAAATTAAAGGAAGTTAGGAAATCACTTAGCTTTCTTTTTGCGCGACGAGCTTGAACGATCGGGATGGACCAAGAAGATGTGTTGATCGGTGCAAAATTGGCAATAGTAGTATCGGGCTTCAAAACTCTCATACCCTCTCAAAACTCTTTTCAAATTTTTTTTTCAAGAGCTCTCTCTATTCTCCTCCTCCAAAACTCTTTCAATTCTCTTTCACTCCAAAAACTCTCTCAAAGAACTCCTACTCCCAAAAAAAAACTCTCCCCATTCTCTTCAATAACTCTTCTTCTTTTATAGGCAAAATTCTTCATCCTTCATTCTTCATCTTCATTTCCTCACCTTCCATTTTTATCTTCTTTTCTTCATCTTCATCTTCTCTTCTTCACCTTCATTTCTCCATCTTCCATTTTTATCTTCTCTTCTTCATCTTCATCTTCCTTTCTTCATCTTCATCTTCTTTTCTTCATCTTCATTTCCCCATCTTCCATTTTCATCTTCTCTTCTTCATCTTCCATTTTCATCTTCTCTTCTTCATCTTCCTTTCACCATCTTCCTTTCATCATCTTTTGGTATTTGCAATACAGTCCCCGAAATTTTAAGTATTTGCAATACTAATCCCTCGAAGTTTTGAGTATTTGCAAAACAATCCTCGAAGTTTTGAGTATTTGCAATACGCCCCCGAGAAAATATTTCTTTCAAGCCCAAATCTTCTTGGTGCATTTTTTCCACCGCATGCCTAGTCAGCACCCCTATTAAATTAAGCTCAAATTGTATGCCAATGCTAAATGAATATGTGAGATAATTTTTGTTTAGAACTAAAATTAGTTCTAATTTTTATGCAAAAAATATATTAGTCAAAATTTAGGCATCAACAATCGGGATTAACACTACCCAAGCTACTCCAAAAAGAGACCAACATCAACGTCCTCCTCTTCGCTACTCCACGCTTAAGGACCGAAAAATGGTTAATAACAACGGGTGAGATATAAAATCTCCGTGAGTCAATGCCTAAGTCCGAGTAGGCGCCGATTCGCTCGGGACGGCCTAAACATACAAGTCAACTGTCGATAACGGATCAATAGCGTGCGATTAGCGCTACGCTTTAACTGTCACAGGATTAGACACATCCCAATAGTCAAACTTTAATCACATGATTCAACTACCAAACTCGGCATACTTTCATATTCAAACATTCTTGAGGATTTTCGATCAATATAATTAATTATATAAGCCAATTTATTTGGTCTGTTCCCAACGTTGACATCACAATTCAAGTATAGAACACTCAAAGATGAGTATTAAAACTACACAATAATATTAATAAAATAATAAATCAATAGCTTATCGTCGGACCTTGATAGCTCATCGCTCAAACCCCGATAACTTATCGTCCAAACCTTGATAGCTTATCACCAAAATCGATAGCTTATCAACCAAAGTTAACTAACCTAACCATGGTTAACAAAAAGTAACTATGGTTAACATAAAGTAACTATAGTTAATGAAAAGTAACTACGGTTAGTAAAAAGTAACTACGGTTAACTAAAAGTAACTACGGTTACTTTAACTAACCAGGGTTAACTAACCCAACCGCAGTCAACTAACCCAACCGTGGTCAATTAACTTAATCCAACCACCATTAACTAAACTAACCCACAATTAACATAAATTAATCTATCCCTAAACGCAATTAACGACCTAATCGAGATTAGGGGTTAACTCACCCGATTTCAAATCCGGAGCACCGGCGCCTCGGCGGCGGCGAGGGCTACGCGTGGCTTGGTCTGAAATCAACACGGAACCATCGTGGACCACCGAACAGCAGGTACACAGACCCGGTTGTGCTGCTGTTGCTTGATGGAGCTCAAACCGAAGCAAGAACGGACCGGATCTCACCAACCAGCCTCTGTTCTGCTCAAACCCACGAAAATTACAGGGTTTCTTTGGCAATCAGCCCCCAGATCCAAGTAGCCCTTGATCTTACGGTCGCGTAGAAGAAAACGGAGCTCAATTCCGCCCTCCGGATGAGCTCAACGAGCGATTTCCTCCCGGGCGCGCGCAGAAATCCGAGAAGACGGGCTCTCGGGATGGGGGAATTGCTCACGAAAAATGGAGGGGAAGAGAGGAAAGAAAGAGACTTATGGCCAAGCTTGGGGAAGAAGAAGAAAATGTGGGGCCCACTGGTCAATTCCCCATCAATGAATTTTTTTTTATGAATAATATCCAGGGGCAACTTGGTAATTTCACAACCATGGTTTGGTCGTGGCTAGCTCGGGCGCGAATGGTCTCGATACTTTAGTTTGATTGTCCGAACTTGATTTTCTCTCGATCGATACTACTTGATTATCCAAATCCCTTTTTCGGATCAATTACAATTGCGTCCAACCATTGTTCCTTAAGTCTAAAAAAATCTCATCTCATTCATCGACCGAAATTCGAGATTAATATCCATCGAATTTATTTTCTTACGTAACTCAAAATTTCGGGATGTCACACCTTTAGAAAGAAACTTATTGATGAGATTAAATTTGACAGGTGCCCGCATATAAGAAAAAAACTTCTTGCCAAAGATGGCAACTTATCGTCACCTTTTATTAGACCCTAAAATTGTTAAGAAATCCATAGGATGGTATATCAATCGTATACTCATTAAATGTACCAGATGCCCTTTCTCCTCTTGATACCATTATAGTCATCTACTCATTCGACGACTTGAATGGATCTCTAAGTATATAAAGGTGCTGCACTTGTTCATCTAAACACATCACTCTACCGGCTCACAAAGCTGTCAAGACCCATTGAGAAAGAGAGAGAGGCTACGAGCTGTTTAGGTGGGAATAGCCATGGAGGTAATAGCATCCAAGAGAATGAGCTTGATGATGCTCGTGGCGGCTCTCATACTGTGGTTATCCATTGGCACCGACGCGGATCCACATCGTGCAAGGTGAAATGTGCATTGTCGTGTGCTGCCGAACGCTTTCCAGTTGTATGCATTTTCAAATGCCTCAAGAGGTGCCCCGAAGAGTTTTTGACGTCCCCGGTATCAAAGCACTGCGATGTCGGTTGTTTCTTGGCTACTTGCCTTGACTACCATTCAGGTAAAAAAATGTTCTCCGTATCAAGATCGAAGATATGACATAGCTTCTCATGGGATCCATAAAACCAAGATGCATAATCTTGTTCTTCTAATAGTGTTTTATTGGTGTATTCTACTTATTAGAGGAGGGTTGCATACTAAATCATTTCATTTCCATGGACTTCGTCATATGCGCTTTGATGTGAGTAACATTTTCAATTTCATATTTCATTTTTGAACTCTTGTAGCGACCAAAAAGTTGGAGTGGACGTGAAGAAGGTTGGAGCTTGTGCGGATTCATGCTCTCAGGATTGCCAAAAGACCTATCCATTGAACTAAAATTTCAAAATTTTCCTTTTTTATAATCAAACGAAGGCAATGGATTTGTGTAGTGTCTTTGTGGTTTCATACCGCAACTAATAAGTATTGCCATTTCAATTATCTGCTTGCCCATGAGTGAAATACATTCCCATGAAATTTCAGTCGTGATCAAATGAGTCCGCTCTCTATTACCCGAATTTAGTTTATGAGATATCGATAGAAAAGAACATGTCACATTCGATGTTGGGTTTGTCACGAATTTGTTTCACACAATCAAAATTTTACAATGTGAAAAAGAATTTATGATGTCCAGAAGAATGTCAATCTCTTACACGACGTGACGTGAGAGCATTGTCCAGTGGGGTTGCGAACTAGGCAAACAAAAGTTAGTCAATAAGTATGTGTATATGCAGCAAAAACATGCACATATACTGTTAACCAAAGTTAACTTTGACGAATATGAATGGATTGCCATTTGCAGTACAACGCAATCCTAAATATTTTAAATTTTTATAAAAAAAGAGAAAGAGCTAAGGGGAGCTCTGTACTACCTAATGAGCTCGCTCGGTTTACATTAGGTAAGGGCCGTGGTGCCCTCCTCAGCCAAAAGTCCAGGAAAAAAACCTTAATAAGAGAAAAGAAGATATGAAGAAATTTTGAAAAAAATTAAATGTCATAGGGCGTGAATATGTGGCGGCCGTAGGGTGTGAGGGTGTTGTAGTGTATGCTTCATACTTTCAATCTGCAGAAAGGGATGGAGTCCCGCTTGTGAACAGCCACTTTGGGTGTTGTACTGTAACAATTCTGTTCTGGATATAGTTCGGAACAGTATTTTGTTGGTGGTTTCGGCTTAAGCACATAAATAGCTACTAAGTAGCCTACACATAAATTATTTCTCTTGTAATTGAGAATTTTAACAGAGAGTGGACTGCTAATTATAATGGGATCGTCTGCTGGATGTAGCCTAGTTTAAGGTGAACCACGATAATATTGCCTATCAATTTATCTTTCTTGCCTTTACTCTATATTTCGTTGTGTTTGTACGCATACTCTTGACATGTATCATGATGGCAAATGATATATCCCGATTGTGCTTGAGCATTGCAATATTGATTGTGTGGTGTTCGAATGCTTTGCTCGCATCTAGGTATAATTTCTACCCCATCCCGACATCTAGATCTTCACTCGAAGTCAACCCAACTAACACTTGATTTTCAATTCTTAACAATGAAACTCCCTAAAAGAATCTTTCGGGAGGATTATGCATGTTTTACATGTAAATTCATTGAATCTTCATGCAATTAATATAAGCCTTTTTAATGCATGTAGACACCGTAAAGGTTGCACCAAACACAAAGAAAGTCGAAGCATGTGCAGATTCATATTCACGAGATTGTCGGTAGTGTCATTCACTGCACTAGGGTTACGAAAAATAGTCTAGTCAAAGAAGTACGCGAAGCAAATAAAAACCGCTACCATTTTTGTTGCTCGAAGCTGGAAAGAGGATTAAAAAAAGTCCTCCCCTTTGACAATGATGATTATGGGCTTGATAAGTAAGATTAAAGATAAAGAATTGAACTCCTCTACTAACGTATTGTCCACGAATTAAGAGAAGCACCATAAGCCGCTAATGGTGCTTGGGGTAAAAAGATTTCTCCTCAACCGATTCTCACCACCACTTTAAAAAGACCTCTTGCGAAGGAGAAGCCGATCACTACATAAAAAAAATTACCTAATGTAAGGGTTTCGCCGGAATTGTTCTGTGATAAAATATCTTTCGTCGAAATTTGTGCTTCGATTATTAAATGTGAAAAAAGGTTCTGTGATGATTTATGATGGGAGAGTTCTAGATAGTAAGAAGAATCGATACAAGAAATTTGCAAAGAATCTAATAGAACCACACAAATATTGTCTCGACCGGAGCCTATCTCGAAGGTGAGAGTCTACAAGTACAAATCCAAGGGAGTCGATACAGATGAAATTGAAAGAAAGATTACAAACGTATAACCAAACCAGAGTTAGACGCGACGATACGGCCTACCAAGCACAATTCCTTTCAAGAATCCCAATGCACCCAAAACCATGTCGGAGTTTGACTCAATGACAGAGCTTGAATACGCCTCGATAATACACCGTAGTTTGACTCGAAGGCGGAGTATTTGAGATAAAGATAAATGCTAGAGTTTGACTCGATGACGAGAATCTGAAAATTACAACTAAGAAAAATAAATGCAGTAAAATAAAGATAAGATAAATTTGTTGATTTTTTCAGGGGGGCTTTCTCCATGGATGTTGGGTGATATTTATAATGGTTGGAGTGGTAATTGCTCTTCAACGGTTATAATATTAGCGTACCAACAATTGCTGCCTTCCTCAGTCCATTCGTATTCTTTTTAACCCAATCTTTTAGTAGTTATTTTATTATGAACAATTAATGATGTTGGTGCCTTTCTTCGATTTCCATTTGTGTCAGTCGTGCCACGTTTTTTGCATCTTGGGGCTCCAATTATTCGCCTCAAATCTATCCTCCCACCATGGAAGTCGAGGAGGTAATTTTCATGTTCTTTGGCGCTCCTAAAAAACCTTGAATTTGGGGGGATTGCTTATTATTGACGCTCAATATACTAACTGGCTTGATGACATCTTCAAATGAAATGTTTTTACCACACGTGTTTATCGCGTGTATCGACTCAATACATGTCTAATCTCACATGCTTTGCAAATGTGTTGATTCCTTACCTTGATCCGCACATAAATAGGTCTCTCCCATGCTTGCAAATGGGTGATTTTTTTCGTGTGCCAATAGTAAGACTTTGACAGTGTGAATACAAAAGAAAGGTGACGTTGCCATCTCAAATTAGGGAACAAATGCAACGTTATTTTTTGGGCTCTATTGATAAAGTCCTAGTTTCGCAAAATCAATTCAATTTAGCCCTCGATGCGTATGATATAGTGTTCAAAGGATAAGATGATGTACCAAGGACTCAAAAGAAAAAAGAGAGGGAAACAAAAAAAACCTTTGTTTATTCGCTTAAGGGACTTCCTCAAGGCGCTTTGCGGTGGACTAGAATCAGATAACTTGTCAAGGATTAAATTGGATGTGTCTTAGAAAATAAAGGCCCTTTAGAAAGAAACTTATTGATGAGATTAAATTTCACAGGTGCCCGCATATAAGGAAAAAAATTTTCTCCATAGATGGCAACTTATCGTCACCTTTTTATTGGACCCTAAATTTGGTGAAGAAATCCCCCGGATGATATATCAACCGTATGCTCATTAAATGTACTGGACACCCGTTCTCCTCTTGATACCTTTATAATCATCTACTCATTCGGCAACTTGAAAGGACCTCTAGGTATATAAAGGTGTTGCACTTGTTCATCTCAACACATCACTCTACTGGCTCACAAAACTGTCAAGACTCATTGAGAAAGAGAGCGAGGCTACGAACTATTTAGGGGGATTAGCCATGAAGGTAATAGCATCCAAGAGAAAGATGGCGGTGATGCTCGTGCCGGCTTTGATACTGTGGTCGTCCATCGGCATCGACGCGGATCCACATCGTGCAAGATGAAATGTGCATTGTCGTGTGCTGCCGAGCACTTTCCAGTTTTGTGCATTTTCAAATGCCTCAAGAGGTGCCCCGAAGAGTTTTTGACGTCCTCGGTATCAAAGCACTGCGACGTCGATTGTTTCTTGGCTACTTGCCTTGACTACCATTCAGGTAAAAAAAAATGTTCTCCGTATCAAGATCAAAGATATGACATAGCTTCTCATGAGATCCATAAAACCAAGATACATAAACTTGTTCCTTTAATAGTGTTTTATTGGTATATTCTACTTATGAGAGGAGGGTTGTGTACTAAATCAATGCATTTCCATGGACTTCGTCATATGCTCTTTGACACGAGTAACATTTCCAATTTCATGTTTCATTTCTGAACACTTGTAGTGACCGAAAAAGTTGGAGTGGATGTAAAGAAGGTTGGAGCTTGTGCGGATTCATGCTCTCAGGATTGCCAGAAGTCCTATCCATTGAAGTAGAATTTCGAAATTTTCCTTTTTTATAATCAAACGAAGGCAACGGATTTGTCTAATGTCTTTGTGATTTCATACCGCAACTAATAAATATTTCCATTTCAATTATCTGCTTGCCTAGGACTGAAGTGCACTCCCATGAAATTTCAGTCGTGATCAAACAAGTCCACTCTCTATTACTCGAATTTAGATTATGAGATATCGCTTGAAAAAAAAAAAGTAACATTCGATGTTGAGTTTGTCACGAATATGTTTCACACAAGCAAAATTTTACAATGTGAAAAAATAAATTTATGATGTACAGAAGAATGTCAATCTCTTACACAACATGACGTGAGAGCATTGTCCAAAGTGGTGTTGGAAACTAGGCAATCAAAAGTTAGTCTATAAGTATGTGTATATGCGGCAAAAGATCCACATATATCGTTAACCAAAAGTTAACTTTGACGAATATGAGTGGATTACAATTTGCAGTATGACGTAGTTCAGAATATTTTAAATTTTTATGAAAAAAATGAGGAAGAGCAAGGGGGCGCTCTATACTACCTAATGAGCTCGCCTGATTTACACTAGGCAAGGGCCGTGGCGCCCCCCCAGCCATAAGTCTTGGAAAAAAACTTAAGAAGAGAAAAGAAGATATGAACAAATTTAAATGTCGTAGGGCATAAATATGTGGTGGCTTTAGTGTGTGACGGTGTTGTAATGTGTGGTGCATACTTTCAATTGACAAAAAGGGATGGAGTCTCTATTTTGAACTGCTACTTAGGGTGTTGTGTTACAACAATTCTGTTCTCGATATGGTTTGAATCAGTATTTTATTGGTGGTTTCAAATTAAGCACATAAATAGCTACAAAGTGGCGTATACATAAATTATTTCTCCTGTAATTGAGCATTTTAACAGAGAGTGTACTGTTAATTATAATGGGATCGTCTGCCGGATATTGCCTAGTTTAAGGTGAACCACGATAATATTGCGTATCGATTTCTCTTTCTCGCCTTTACTCTATATTTCATTGTGCTTGTACGCATACTCTTGATATGTATCATGATGGCAAATGATATATCCTGATTGTGCTTGAGCAATGCAATCTCGATTGTGTGGTGTCCAAATGCTTCGCTTGCATCTAGGTATAATTTTTACCCCATCTTGACATCTAGATCTTCGCTCGAAGTCAACCCAACCGACACTTGATTTTCAATTCTTAACATTGAAACTTCCTAAAATAATCTTTTGGGAGGATTATGCATGTTTTACATGTAAATTCATTCAATCTTCATGCAATTAATGTAAGCCTTTTTAATGCATGTAGACACTGTGAAGGTTGCACCAAACACAAAGAAAGTCGAAGCATGTGCAGAATCATGTTCCCTATATTGTTGGAAGTCTCATTCACCGCACTAGGGTTTCAAAAAATAGTCTAGTCTAGTCAAAGCAGGAAAGAGGTTTAAAAATGGTCCTCCTTTTTTACAATGATGATTATGGGCTCGATAAGTAAGATTAAAGATAAAGAATTGAACTCCTCTGCTAACTTATTGTCCATAAATTAAGAGAAGCACCATAAGCCCCTAATGGTGCCCGGGTAAAAAGATTTCTCCTCAAGCCGATTCCCAACACCACTTTAAAAAGACCTCTTGCGACGAAGAAGCCGATTAATACATAAAAAAAACCATTTAATGTAAGTGTTTCGCCGGAATACTTCTGTGACAAAATATCTTTCACCGAAATTCATGCTTCGATTATTAATGTGAAAAGGGGTTCTGTGATGATTTAGGATGGGAGAGTTCTAGATAGTAAGAAGAATCTTTACTTCAAAATTGTAAAGAATCTAATAGAACCACACAAATATTGTCTCGACCGGAGTTTAACTCGAAGGTGAGAGTCTACAAGTACAAACCCAAGGTAATCGATACAGATGAAATTGAAAGAAAGAGCCCAAATGTAGAACCAATCTTGAGTTTGAATCGACGGTACGGCCTAGCAAGCACAATTCCTTTCAAGAATCCCAACGCACCCAAAGCTGTGTTAGAGTTTGACTCAATGACAGAGCCTTGAATACGCCTCGATAATACACTAGAGTTCGACTCGAGGGCACAGTATTTGAGATAAAGATAAACGCTGAAGTTTGACTCTACGACGAAAATATGAAAATTACAACTAAGAAAAATAAATGAAGTAAGATAAACAAAGATAAGACAAATTTGTTGATTTGTTTAGGGGGCTTTTTCTATGGATGCTGGGTGATATTTATAATGGTTGGAGTGGTAAATGCTCTTCAGCGGTTATAATATTAGAGCACCAACAATTACTGCCTTCCTCAGTTCGTTCGTATTCTTTTTAATCCAATATTTAAGCAGTTATTTTATTACTGACAACTGAGGATGTTGGTACCTTTCTTCGATTTCCATTTGTGTTAGTCGTGCCCATGTTTTTCGCATCTTGGGGCTTTGAAGTACGACAATCAAGTAACTGTCGATAGGACTCTGACCTGCTCTCTCTCGATCGTGAGGGTTATGCTCATGTCCTCCACATTCAGCGAATTCATTAACCTGTTCTTAAAGACTACCCGAACCTTATTCGCCTCAAATCTATCCTCCCGCCATGGAAGTCAAGGAGATAATTTTCATATTCTTTGGCGCTCCTAAAAGACCTTGAATCTGGTGGGATTGCCTATTGTTGACGCTCAATGTACTAACTAGTTCGATGACATATTTGAATGATGCCTATCGAGCCTTCTTTATCCTCTATTGAAATATCTTCCCTACACGTGTTCATTACGTGTGTCGACACTTTACGTGTCCAGCTCAAGTATCTAATCTCACGTGCTTTGCACATGTGTTGATTGCTTGCATGATCCGCACATATATCGATCTCTCACTCCTGTGCCAACAGTAAGACTTTGATAGTGTGAATTCAAAAGAAAAATGACGTAAGCTATCTCAAATTAGGGAACAAATGCACGGTCATTTTTTGGGCCTCTATCGATAAAGTCTGAGCTTCATAAAATCAGTTCAATTTAGCCCTCGATGCGTATGATATAGTGTTCAAAGGATAAGATGATGTACCAAGGACTCAAAAGAAAAAAGAAAGGGAAACAAAAAAAGCCTTTGCCTATTCGCTTAAGGGACTTCCTCAAGGCGCCTTGCCATAGAGTAGAGTTAGATAACTTGCCAAGGATTAAATTGAATGTGTTTTAGAAAATAAAGGCCCTTTAGAAAGAAACTACTTGATGAGATTAAATTTGACAGGTGCCGCATATAGGAAAACAATTCTCACCATAGATGGCAACTTATCGTCACCTTTTTATTGGACCCTAAAATTTGTTAAGAAATCCACCGGATGGTATATCAACCGTATACTCATTAAATGTACCGGATACCCGTATAATCATTTACTCATTCAACGACTTGAATGGATCTGTAAGTATATAAAGGTGCTGCACTTGTTCATCTCAACACATCACTTTGCTGGCTCACAAAGCTGTCAAGACTCATTGAGAAAGAGAGAGAGGCTACGGACTGTTTAGGTGGGAATAGCCATGGAGGTAATAGCATTCAAGAGAATGGGGTCGATGATGCTCGTGGTGGCTCGATACTCGTGGTCGTCCATCGGCGCAGACGCGGATCCACATCGTGCAAGGTGAAATGTGCATTGTCGTGTGCTACTGAGCGCTTTCCAGTGTTTTGCATTTTCAAATGCCTCAAGAGCTGCTCCGAAGAGTTTTTGACGTCCTCGGTATCAAAGCACTGCGACATCGGTTGTTTCTTGGCTACTTGCCTTGACTACCATTCAGGTAAGAAAAATGTTCTCGGTATCAAGATCGAAGATATGACATAGCTTCTCATGAGATCCATAAAACCAAGATGCATAATCTTTTTCCTTTAATAGTGTTTTATTGGTATATTCCACTTATGAGAGGAGGGTTGTGTACTAAATCATTTCATTTCCATGGACTTCGTCATATGGTCTTTGATGTGAGTAACATTTCCAATTTCATGTTTCATTTTTGAACTCTTGTAGAGACCAAAAAGTTGGAGTGGACGTGAAGAAGGTTGGAGCTTGTGCGGATTCATGCTCTCGGGATTGCCGGAAGACCTATCCATTGAACTAAAATTTTGAAATTTTCCTTTTCTGTAATCAAATGATGGCAACGGATTTGTCTAATGTCCTTGTGATTTCACACCGCAACTAATAAATATTGCCATTTCAATTATCTGCTTGCCGAGGAGTGAAGTACATTCCCATGAAATTTCAGTCATGATCAAACAAGTCCGCTCTCTATTACCCGATTTTAGATTATGAGATAACGATAGAAAAAAAAACATAACATTTGATGTTGGGCTTGTCACGAATATGTTTCACACAATCAAAATTTTACAATGTGAAAAAGAAATTTACGATGTGTAGAAGAGTGTCAATCTCTTACACGACATGACGTGAGAGCACTATCCAAGTGGTGTTGGAAACTAGGCGATCAAAAGTTAGTCTATAAGTATGTCTATATGCGGCAAAAAGATGCACATATACTGTTAACCAAAAGTTAACTTTGACGAATATGAATTGGTTGCAATTTACAGTACGACACTATCCTGAATATTTTAAATTTTTATGAAAAAACGAAAAAGAGCTTGGGGGTGCTCTGTACTACCTAATGAGCTCGCCCGATTTACATTAGGCAAGGGCCGTGGGGCCCTCCTCGTCCAAAAGTCCAGGAAAAAAACTTAAGAAGAGAAAAGAAGTTATGAAGAAATTTTTAAAAAAAATTAAATGTCATAGGGCGTGAATGTGTAGCGGCCTTAGTGTATGAGGGTGTTGTTATGCATGGTTCATACTTTCAATCGACAGAAAGGGACGGAGTCTCGCTTTTGAACAGCCACTTCGGGTGTTGTGTTGTAACAATTCTGTTCTGAATATAGTTTGGAGTATTTTATTGGTGGTTTCAGCTTAAGCACATAAATAGCTTCTAAGTGGCCTATACGTAAATTATTTCTCCTGTAAGTGACAGTTTTAATAGAGAGTGGACTGTTAATTATAATGGGATTGTCTCGCTAGATATAGCCCAGCTTTAAGGTGAACCATGATAATATTGCGTATCGATTTCTCTTTCTTGCCTTTACTCTATATTTCGTTGTGTTTGTACTCATACTCTTGACATGTATCATGATGGCAAATGATATATCCTGATTGTGCTTGAGCATTGCAATCTCGATTGTGTGGTGTCCGAATGCTTCGCTCGCATCTAGGTATAATTTCTACCCCATCCCGACATCTACATCTTCGCTTGAAGTCAACCCAACTAACACTTGATTTTCAATTCTTAACAATGGAACTCCCTAAAAGAATCTTTCGGGAGGATTATGCATGTTTTACACGTAAATTCATTGAATCTTCATGAAATTAATATAAACCTTTTTAATGCATGTAGACACCGTGAAGGTTGCACCAAACACAAAGAAAGTCGAAGCATGTGCAGATTCATGTTTGTCGCGACCCTCCATCTTCCTATGGCGCGGGGTGAATGAGCCACGCTTCCGATTTGGTTAGCGGTAGATCTTGGTGCGCGGGTCCCTCCCGAGACCCATTTCTCGAATCGCGGCATGAGGAAAATTTAGAAATATCGGGGTCGACCTTAGTGTGGTTGGGTGACATGTGCGCGGTGTACATGCATATGGAGTCGCCACCGATCAATTTTAGAAGGGTATGATCGGAAACCCTATCGAGCGGTCGAGAGAAACCGTTCGATTCTACGGAAACCAGAGAAGTGGGTCCGGGGACTTGGTTACGCCGCGATTTACATCTACACCCTTTCGGTTACCGAAGTTGAGTGATTTTCTAACCTAAGAATTCATGCAGATGATATTCAAGGTGAGGTAGGCCCTAACGATCCGAAGTTGTCATGCAAACGGGAATTTCTATCCTATCAATCACAATCAGAAAATTAAATGCACAATCATGAGTAATCACAATCAAGTCAATCAATCCAATGAGCATGATGTGTCTAGCATGGTCCTATCGGCCCATAGAAAGATCTATTCAAGTTCCGGGATGGTTCGAGAAATTTTTAGGGGCCAAGTGCCCGGAAGGGTAAAATGGTCATTCGGAAGGTTCGGGACCCAAAAATCACAAAATAGGATCGGGCCGGTTAAATGTAGCCATTTCCCATTTTTTGTGATTTTCAGAATTTTTTTGGAATTTTTTATTTATTTTTCGAAAATCAATAATTTTTTGGATCTATGTAAAGCGGCCCCCTGAACTTCAAAATTTTTCGATCCATACTATAAGAGTCCCGAATCGATCTAGACATTTTTTAGAAATTTTTTGGGAAAATCTAGGAATTTTTATGAATTTTTTATGAATATTATTGATTTTTTTAGATTTTTAGAAACTTTTTATGAATTTTTTTATTAATTTTCTAGATCGGGTCAACCCGGTCAACCCGACCCTAACCCGATTCGTGACCCGCTCGACCTAAACGACATCGTTTCCTATTTATTCTAATTTTTGTGATTTTTTAAAACATTTTTCTAATATCCGAAAATACTAAAATAAATGGATCGCCGCGATTAATCCTAGAAATGATCTCGACCGTCCGCTCGCTCGGGCCTACGTGCGCCTCACCGCACCGGATCACGTCTAACCCTCTCGCATAAAACGACACCGCACCGCGCACGAACGAACGGCCGCGATTAAACCTGGACTCGATCCGGACCATTCACTCGACTAAGCTACAAAACGACGCCGCATCCACCTCTTAATCCGAACGACGTCGCACACTACTTATACAAAAATGGCATCATTTTTTTGATTTTTGATTTTCTAACGAATAAACTAATTATCTAAAATTCCAAAATTCTAATCCAACGGCTCAAAATCAAACTAGCTTATTTATCACGATCGTCGGATCGAATCCGACTCAACTCATTCGCACCAACGCTGCCGGATCGGACGACACCCTGGACCAATCACAGCTTGCCACCTAGGACTTTGACCCGTTGACCTGCCTCGTAGACTTCGTCTTCAACCTCTCGCCGCCGACTCAACGGACGGCCGAGAACTTCCGGCGACGATCTAACGGTGAAACCTCAACTAAAACTCGCGAAACCAATTCCTATCGGTTAAATCAACATGAAGAATCGAACGATCAATCCATAGCATAACTATTCAATCGAGCTTGTAAACACTCAAATCAAGTTCGGGATATTTACCTCGAGCTCCAATTGAGCTCGCAATGGCTAGAATCGCCCGGGTCGAAGTTCGACTGCACCGCGACAGTTGAAGGCTCGACTCGAGGTATTCGAATGCAATCAATGCAAAATGGAGATGCAAACATGGTCGGTGATGTTCGAGGATCAAAACGCACACATCAATTGCCAAGATTATGCTTGTGATCGAGCGATGCCATGAATGCACAGTAGTTGAGTTCGAGAGATTGACTCACCAATTCCGAATGTTGTAGGTCAATCAAGCTAGTAGGATCGCTTCCGAAACTTCGGATGAACTTCCGGTGTCGATTGCGAGCTTCAATTCAGCCTGGATTGGCCGGCCGAGTAGCTCTCGATCCAAGCTCCGGCGAGCGACAATGGCGATCGCGAGAGCTCCTCTCTCTATCTTTTCTCTCTTTCTCTATCTATTCGTTTCTCTGTGAACGTGAATGAGCCTCCTCTCTTTGATTCGCGAAGCTTCCCATACTTTTATACCTCTTTTGAAACCGGGCGCGCACGGGAGAGCCTCCGACCCTCTCACACGTGCGCACATGTAATCGCTGGACGGCGACGTAATCATTTAAGATTCCGTCCAAGTCCATTAGGCACTCGTCGAGCGCCAGCGAGCATAAATTTCACTCGTTTTCGGAATGTTGACTTTTCTGGGCCACCGTAGCTTTGATCGCTTCGCCGGGGGTTCCTCCGGCGACCATTGGCCTCGAGATCGGGTTCAATCGACGCGTACCAACCTCGAGGAACCAAACGCCCACGATGTCTTGTTCAATTATAGTCGATTGGTCCCTCAATTTGATTGTCAAAATTCATCCTTCAACTCTACAAAATGGTACGAGAGCTCGAGGAAGATGACATCCTTTCGGGACGGTTCGACCGGTCCGACCGACGGTTGGACCGGCCCGAACCGGTTCGACGTGCAATTTTCAAAATTAATCCAAATCTGTGGGGAATTTTTGCAATTAATCGTCAAAATTGAATTCAGGGGCTCAAATACTATGTAGAAATGTAATTTTACCCAAAATTTCCGATCAATTTCTATGAAAATCCCAAATTTTTCTAAAATTACAAATTGGGGAAAAGTTCAATTGAGTGCCCAAATGATCAAATTGGATCCAATTACCCCTGCCAATCGATTCAGAGCATACGAAAACCTTGGGAGGCAGTCCAATTTTATTGTGAAAGTCCCTGGATTAAAAGTAATTTCAAAAATTAGAAATTCCAGGGACTAAATTGCAAAGATTTTGGGGATTTTTGCCCCATCCGTGCAATTCGCGCAATTGAGGTTGCAATTGGTTAAATGGAAACTGCAGAGGATTGAAATTGAATGTCCTGACTCAAAATATGTGAAATTTACAAATAAAAAGACTCAAATGGTATTTTTTGGCGAATTCAACTCTTGGTGTTGTAAAGAAACACCTAAAATTGAATTCCATTCTTAAGTTTTCTTGAGGTCAAAATGAAAAGGGATTTAAAATAAAAATATGGAACATTTTTGTATATTTTTGTGACCTCGGCAAGTATTTTTTTGTGAATTTTCTTGTACTTTTCTATTTTCCAAAAATATTAAAAAATGCGAAAAAAATGAAAATTTATTTTTTGTTCAAAAATAGTTCCTTATGCTTGGCCAAGGCCACCTAACTTGATTTTTCAATTTTTTGACTTTTTATATATTTTTCATGAATTTTTATAAAACTAAACTAAAAAAACTTGATAAAAAATTGAGGTGTCAACAATGTTCACGAGATTGTCGGAAGTCTCATTCACCGCACTAGGGTTTCGACAAATAGTATAGTCAAAGAAGTAAGCGAAGCAAATAAAAATCGATACTATTTTTATCGCTTGAAGCTGGAAAGAGGCTTAAAAAAGGTCCTACCATTTGACAATGATGAATATGGGCTTAATAAGTAAGATTAAAGATAAAGAATTGAACACTTCGCTAACTTATTGTCCATGAATTAAGAGAAGCACCATAAGCCGCTAATGGTGCATGGGGTAAAAAAGATTTCTCCTCAACCGATTCGTACCACCACATTAAAAAGACCTCTTGCGGAGAAGCCGATCAGCACATAAAAAAAATTACCTAATGTAAGGGTTTCGTTGGAATTGTTTCGTGACAAAATATCTTTCATCGAAATTCGTGCTTCGATTCTTAAATGTGTGAAAGGGTTTTGTGATGATTTATGATGGGAGAATTCTAGATAGTAAGAAGAATCCATATATCAAATTTGTAAAGAATCTACCCGAACTACACAAATGTGGTCTCGACGGAGTCTACAAGTACAAATGCAAGGGAATCGATATAGATGAAATTGAAAGAAAGAGCACAAACGTATAACCAAACTAGAGTTAGACTCAACGGTACGGCCTGGCAAGCACAATTCCTTTAAAGAATCCGAACGCACCCAAAACCGTGTCAAAGTTTGACTCAATGACAAAGCCTTGAATACGCCTCGATATTACACCAGAGTTTGACTCGAGGGTATAGTATTTGAGATAAAGATAAATGCTAGAGTTTGACTAGACGACGAGAATATGAAAATTACAACTAAGAAAAATAAATGCAGCCGGACAAATAAAGAGAAGACAAATTTGTTGATTTTTTCAGGAGGCTTTCTCCATGGATGCTTGGTGATAATTATAATGGTTGGAGTGGTAACTGCTTCTTCAAAGTGGTTATGATATTAGCGCGCCAACATTTGCTGTCTTCCTCGGTCCGTTCGTATTCTTTTCAACCCAATCTTTGCGCAGTTATTTTATTACGGACAACCGACATTGTTGGTGCCTTTCTTCGATTTCCATTTGTATCGGTCGTGCCCACATTTTGCGCATCTTAGGGCTTTGAAGTACGACAATCGAGTAACCGTTGGTAAGACTCACGCCATCTCTCTCTTGATCGTGAGGGTTATGCTCATGTCCTCTGCATTTTGCGAATTCATTGACCTATTCTTAAAGACTACCCGAACCTTATTCACCTCAAATCTATCCTCCCACCATGGAAGTCGAGGAGATAATGTTCATATTCTTTAGCACTCATAAAAAACCTTGAATTATGCGGGATTGCTTAATATTGGCGCTCAATATATTAACTAGTTTGATGACATCTTCGAATGATGCCCTACCGACCCATCTTTATCCACTATCGAAGCGTTTTCTCCACACGTGTTCATCACGTGTATCAACTCTTTACGTATGCCGCTGAAGTATCTAATCTGACTGCGTTGCACATGTGTTGATTCCTTATGTGATCCGCACATATATCAATCTCTCACTCGTGCAGCACGTGTTTCTACGGGCGATTTTTTTCGTGTACCAACAATAAGACTTTGACAGTGTGAATACACCAGAAAAATGACGTACACCCTCTCAAATTAGGGAACAAATGGACGGTTATTTTTTGGGCCTCTATCGATAAAGTCCGAGTTTCGTAAAATCAGTTCAATTTAGTCCTCGACGCGTATGATATAGTGTTCAAAGGATAAGATGATGTACCAAGGACTCAAAAGAAGAAAAGATAGGGAAACAAAAAAAGCCTTTGTTTATTCGCTTAACGGACTTCCTCAAGGCGCCTTGCCGTAGAGTAGAGTAAGATAACTTGCCAAGGATTAAATTGAATGTGTTTTAGAAAATAAAGGCCCATTAGAAAGAAACTAATTGATGAGAATAAATTTGACAGGTGCTCGTATATAGGAAAAAATTCTCACCATAGATGGCAACTTATCGTCACCTTTTTATTGGACCCTAAAATTTGTTAAGAAATCCACCGGATGGTATATCAACCGTATACTCATTAAATGTACCGGATACCCTTTCTCCTCTTGATGCCTTTATAATCATCTACTCATTCAGCTACTTCAGTGGATCTCTAAGTATATAATGGTGCCGCACCTGTTCATCTAAACACATCACTTTCCTGGCTCACAAAGCTGTCAAGGCTCATTGAGAAAGAGAGAGAGGCTACGGACTGTTTAGGTGGGAATAGGCATGGAGGTAATAGCCTGCAAGAGAATGGTGTCGATGATGCTCGTGGCGGCTCGATATCGTGGGTCGTCCACCGGCGCAGACGCTGGATCCACATCATGCAAGGTGAAATGTGCATTGTCATGTGCTGCGAAACGCTTTCCAGTGTTTTGCATTTTCAAATGCCTCAAGAGCTGCTCCGAAGAGTTTTTGACGTCCTCGGTATCAAAGCACTGACGACGTCGGTTGTTTCATGGCTACTTGCCTTGACTACCATTCAGGTAAGAAAAATGTTCTTGGTACCAAGATCGAAGATATGACATAGCTTCTCATGAGATCCATAAAACCAAGATGCATAATCTTTTTCCTTTAATAGTGTTTTATTGGTATATTCTACGTATGAGAGGAGGGTTGCGTACTAAATCATTTCATTTCCATGGACTTCGTCATATGCTCTTTGATGTGAGTAACATTTCCAATTTCATGTTTCATTTTTGAACTCTTGTAGAGACCAAAAAAGTTGGAGTGGACGTGAAGAAGGTTGGAGCTTGTGCGGATTCATGCTCTCGGGATTGCCAGCAGACCTATCCAATGAACTAAAATTCTGAAATTTTCCTTTTCTGTAATCAAATGATGGCAACGGATTTGTGTAGTGTCTTTGTGATTTCACACCGCAACTAATAAATATTGCCATTTCAATTATCTGCTTGCCGAGGACTGAAGTACATTGCCATGAAATTTCAGTCATGATCAAACAAGTCCGCTCTCTATTACCCGATTTTCGATAATGAGAGAACGATAGAAAAAAAAAACATAACATTTGATGTTGGGCTTGTCACGAATATGTTTCACACAATCAAAATTTTACAATGTGAAAAACAAATTTACGATGTGTAGAAGAGTGTCAATCTCTTACACGACATGACGTGAGAGCACCGTCCAGTGGTGTTGGAAACTAGGCGATCAAAAGTTAGTCTATAAGTATGTGTATATGCGGCAAAAAGGTACACATATACTGTTGACCAGAAGTTAACTTTGACGAATACGAATGGATTGCAATATGCAGTACGACACAATCCTGAATATTTTAAATTTTTATGAAAAAACGAAAAAGCGCTAGGGGGCGCTGTGTACTACCTAATGAGCTCGCCCGATTTACATTAGGCAAGGGCTGCGGGGCCCTCACGTGACGTTTCTGAAAATTGGCCCTCGGGGTCGAGATCCAATTCAATAAAATATATTTGTATGGAATTTCTAATTGTATGAAATTTGAATCGCCGAGACGGAAGTGACAAATTTTGGACGATTCTCGATTTATCGATCGGTTTCGATCGGGATTCGAAATCTCGGTCGCCGCAACCGAGGATTTTTAATCCTCGCGCCTAGCCATTATTCCGGACCAAACCTAGCCCGTGAAAACCCAATTTCGGTCCCAATCGGTTGAGCCAAAAATCCAATCAGTCCCGATTTGTCAAATTACGAAAACGTCCTTGGATATTATACATATGGGACGAAAACAATTAAACCCGACGAGACCGTGGGTCCCACCACAATTAATTGCCCACCTACCGATCAACAATCAACCCTCTCTCTCTCCTCTCTTCTCTCTCCCGCCGCACTCGCCCCCCCCCCCCCCTCACGCACGCTCTCTCTCTCTCTGTTTTCTCACCGCACAAACAGCCCTCCTCCTCCTTCCTTGGCCGTTGTTGTGCGATCCTCCCCCCATGAGACAGTAGCCACGCCACTCCGCCACCACTCCGCCCCGTCGGACCGCCACACGCCGCCATTGCATCCGCCGGACACCGCCCAAAGTCTCCTCGCCGCTGCTTGCTCGTTTTGGGGTCCAAAGAGGCGTGAGTCGTCGGCCGCCCCGCACCACCTACGACCACCACCGACCTCCTCTCTCGTTCGCCCTCCGACCCCCGGAGGCCGTTCCACCGCCGCGCGCCGCACGGAAGCCAGCAAGAACAGCCCCTGAACAGCACCCGGCGTAGCTTGCCACATTTTTCGCCGGCCACTGTTCCGTCGCCCTCCGCGCGTTTGGGCGGCAACCACCGGCCGCCGACCACCCCAGACGTCGCCGTCGACCCCTAGTTGCCCCACGCAGCCGCTGGAAGCCGGCCGTCGTAGAAGCCGCGAAACGCCCCGGCCACTCCCCTGTTTCGTGCTCTGTTTTCGCCGGTTCTGTGCAGCTCTGGTTCAGCCCGCTCCGGCCACCGTCCGCCGCCACCAGCTGGTCCCGAGGGTTGTCCTCGACCCGTAGGTGAGTCCCCTAGCCGGCCCCGGCCTCGCCTCGGCTCGTGAGGTCGGGTTTTCCCTCAATTCAATCCCGGCCCTCTGTTTTACATCGTGGAATTCTGTTTTCTCTAGCCCTCGCCGTCGGCCGGAGCTCCCGTCACCAAGCCGAGCTGCTGTCGTCGCCACGAACTTGTCGCTGTTTTCGGCCGTGAACAGTGTCGCCGAATAATGCCCGACACGACCTCGACCGCCGTTGTTGGTGAGTTGACCCTAATCCTTGGTTAGGGCGCTAATTGCGCCTAGGATTAGTTAATTAGTCGATAGGGTATTGAGGTAGGTTTGATTATGGCCGGATTAGTTAGAAACCCGGTTTAGGGTAAATGGCCATAATCAATTAAACTAGTATTGGCTGTGGCTAGTTGGTGTTAGATGATTGATTGTTTGTTGTGATTTGATCGCGAGCGAGCGATAGGTTAAAAACGAGCGATCGATTGGCAATTTTAAATCAAATTGGCTAATCAATTACTCGGCACGAAATTGAGCCTTATGGGGCGGAATTGAAATGGCTTATTCGTGTGGATTTGATGATTGTGTTTTGGGGCGGTTCGCCTCGTTGAAATGCTCGTTGAGTGGTTTGATGTTGTTTGGGGATTAATTATCCCGTGTGATCTTGCCATATTTAATTGGTAGTTTGCATTCATATGACCGTGCGCAGTATCAAAGATATAATTTGGCATTAAAATGGCCTTGGGCCGAGTCGTTGAAAGCACGTCGTGTGAGCATCCGGCCTAAATCAAAGAGAATAAATTGATTGATGTGTCGGGTGTGCTTTGCATGGTCATATGAAGGAACGATGATGGGTTTTCCTGGCAAGTTCGTTTTGTACACGGAGTACACTTTGTACCATTTTTATATGGGACCACACGACTTGCCGAAGCACGATAATTCATGCCCCGTATGGTACGTACGGTTTGAAGGGATTATCGGATGCCGGTCGCAGCTTGTGATGGACCGAAGCCCCGTATAGGGATGCCTACTTGCCGTGCCGTGCGGGATGCACTGGATACACTTGCTTGTAGTAGCCGTTGCCGAGAGGGAAAAGGAACGTAGCCCGGTCCTGCCGGAAGAATGCGTGATCGCATTAATTGTGAGAGTCGATCACGCCGGTAGCGTGGATCCTCATCACTGTGGCGCCGAGAGCGCGATCATCGTTAATAAATGGACTTGTGTGGTGTCCAGGTGCATACTTGTGAGTGTGATGCTTTGTTCGGATGGTTGTCCGATATGTTGTTGAGTCGAGTCAAATATTGCATCATGTGTGGCTTAAAAGCTGGTAAGTATGCATGTGGATGATTATTGTCATTTGATATGACTGCTGGTGATTTGTTTATATCGTGATTTTTAAATCCTCGTGTATAGGATGTTTTAGGTGAATCGGTGTCCTAACCGAGCTTAGGCTTGATTCACCGAGATTTATATCTCACCCTGTTGAGGGAACCAATTTCGGTGTACCAAGTGATGGAGCTTCACGGATACCAAGGCCAGGGTGTGAGGGTATTCTTTTGAAGTAGATGAGAAGTTAACCCTATTTGACCCGGTACTTTTTGAGGTCTTAGTGAGCCACCCCGAAGTGTGGGGTTGTATAGTTTGGTAGCTCGGTAGGGTTTAGACTCATCCTTTGTTTGATGACCGTACATGTGGCTTTTTGATCTATTGCCTTGGTATGAATCTCCCGCTTCACTATCCCCGTTGTTTTATGTTTGGGAGTAGACGCTTCCGCATGCGTATTTAGTAGGTAGGTCGATAACGGGCCTGGGACGTTATCCTTCGTGACCTCGTGGCGATTTGGTAGGGATGTCGCGGGCTCGAGAGTCGGAGCGTGACACCCTCCTTGGCCAAAAGTCCGGGAAAAAAACTTAAGAAGAGAAAAGAAGATATGAAGATATTTTTTAAAAAATTAAATGTCATAGGGCATGAATGTGTAGCGGCCTTAGTGTTTGAGGGTGTTGTTGTGCGTGGTTCATACTTTCAATCGACGTAAAGGGACGGAGTATCGCTTTTGAACAGCCACTTCAGGTGTTGTGTTGTAACAATTCTGTTCTGAATATAGTTTGGAGTATTTTATTGGTGGTTCCAGCTTAAGCACATAAATAGCTTCTAAGTGGCCTATACGTAAATTATTTCTCCTGTAAGTGACAGTTTTAACAGAGAGTGGACTGTTAATTATAATGGGATTGTCTCGCTGGACATAGCTCAGTTTAAGGCGAACCACGATAATTTTGCGTATCGATTTCTCTTTCGGCCTTTACTCTATATTTCGTTGTGTTTGTACGGATACTCTTGACATGTATCATGATGGCAAATGAGATATACTGATTGTGCTTGAGCATTTCAATCTCGATCGTGTGGTGTCCGAATGCTTCGCTCGCATCTAGGTATAATTTCTACCCCATCCCGACATCAAGATCTTCGCTCGAAGTCAACCCACCTAGCACTTGATTTTCAATTCTTAACAATGGAACTCCTTAAAAGAATCTTTCGGGAGGATTATTGGTGTTTTACATGTAAATTCATTGAATCTTCGTGCAATTAATATAAGCCTTTTTAATGCATGTAGACACCGTGAAGGTTGCACCAAACACAAAGAAAGTCGAAGCATGTGCATATTCATCATCACGAGATTGTCGGAAGTCTCATTCACCGCACTAGGGTTTCGAAAAATAGTATAGTGAAAGAAGTAAGTGAAGCAAATAAAAACTGCTACCATTTTTGTCGTTTGAAGCTGGAAAGAGGTTTAAAAAAGGTCTTGCCCTTTGACAATGATGATTATGGGCTTGATAAGTAAGATTAAAGATAAAGAATTGAACTCCTCTGCTAACTTATTGTCCATGAATTAAGAGAAGCACCATAAGCCGCTAATGGTGTCCGGGGTAAAAAGATTTTCGTCAACCGATTCGTACCACCACATTAAAAAGACCTCTTGCGATAGAAAAACCGATCACTACATAAAAAAATTATTTAATGTAAGGGTTTCATCGGAATTGTTCCGTGACGAAATATCTTCCATCGAAATTCATGCTTCGATTTTTAAATGTGTGAAAGGGTTCTGTGATGATTTATGATGGGAGAATTCTAGATAGTAAATAGAATCCATACATGAAATTTGTAAAGAATCTAATTGAACTACACAAATGTTGTCTCGATCGAGTTTCAAGTGAAAGGTAAAAGTCTATAAGCACAAATCCAAGGGAATCGATACAAATGAAATTGAAAGAAAGAGCACAAACGTATAACCAAACCAGAGTTAGACTTGACGGTATGGCCCGGCAAGCACAATTCCTTTAAAGAATCCGAACGCACCCAAAACCGTGTCAAAGTTTAACTCAATGAGAGAGCCTTGAATATGCCTCGATAATACACCGGAGCTTGACTCGAGGGTATAGTATTTGAGATAAAGATAAATGCTGGAGTTTGTCTCGACGATGAGAATATGAAAATTACAACTAAGAAAAATAAATGCAGTAGGATAAATAAAGAGAAGATAAATTTGTTGATTTTTCCAGGAGGCTTTCTCCATGGATGCTTGGTGATAATTATAATGGTTGGAGTGGTAATCGCTCTTCGGTGGTTATGATATTAGCGTGCCAACATTTGCTGTCTTCCTCGGTCCGTTCGTATTCTTTTCAACCCAATCTTTGCGCAGTTATTTTATTACGGACAACCGACATTGCTGGTGCCTTTCTTCGATTTCCATTTGTATCGGTCGTGCCCACATTTTGCGCATCTTAGGGCTTTGAAGTACGACAATCGAGTAACTCGTTGGTAAGACTCACGCCATCTCTCTCTCGATCGTGAGGGTTATGCTCATGTCCTCTGCATTTTGCGAATTCATTGACCTATTCTTAAATACTACCCGAACCTTATTCACCTCAAATCTATCCTCCCACCATGGAAGTCGAGGAGATAATGTTCATATTCTTTAGCACTCATAAAAAACCTTGAATTATGCGGGATTGCTTAATATTGGCGCTCAATATATTAACTAGTTTGATGACATCTTCGAATGATGCCTACTTGACCCATCTTTATCCACTATCGAAGCGTTTTCTCCACACGTGTTCATCACGTGTATCGACTCTTTACGTATGCCGCTGAAGTATCTAATCTGACTGCGTTGAACATGTGTTGATTCCTTACCCGATCCGCACATATATCAATCTCTCACTCGTGCAAAGCACGTGTTTCTACGGGCGATTTTTTTCGTGTACCAACAATAAGACTTTGACAGTGTGAATTCACCAGAAAAATGACGTACACCATCTCAAATTAAGGAACAAATGGACGGTTATTTTTTGGGCCTCTATCGATAAAGTCCGAGTTTCGTACAATCAGTTCAATTTAGTCCTCGACGCGTATGATATAGTGTTCAAAGGATAAGATGATGTACCAAGGACTCAAAAGAAGAAAAGATAGGGAAACAAAAAAGCCTTTGTTTAACGGACTTCCTCAAGGCGCCTTGCCGTAGAGTAGAGTAAGATAACTTGCCAAGGATTAAATTGAATGTGTTTTAGAAAATAAAGGCCCTTTAGAAAGAAACTAATTGATGAGATTAAATTTGACAGGTGCCCGCATATAGGAAAAAGATTCTCACCATAGATGGCAACTTATCGTCACCTTTTTTTGGACCCTAAAATTTGTTAAGAAATCCACCGGATGGTATATCAACCGTATACTCATTAAATGTACCGGATACCCTTTCTCCTCTTGATGCCTTTATAATCATCTACTCATTCAGCTACTTCGGTGGATCTCTAAGTATATAATGGTGCCGCACCTTTTCATCTAAACACATCACTTTCCTGGCTCACAAAGCTGTCAAGGCTCATTGAGAAAGAGAGAGAGGCTACGGACTGTTTAGGTGGGAATAGGCATGGAGGTAATAGCATCCAAGAGAATGGTGTCGATGATGCTCGTGGCGGCTCGACATCTGTGGTCGTCCACCGGCGCAGCACGCCGGATCCACATCGTGCAAGGTGAAATGTGCATTGTCTTGTGCTGCGAAACGCTTTCCAGTGTTTTGCATTTTCAAATGCCTCAAGAGCTGCTCCGAAGAGTTTTTGACGTCCTCGGTATCAAAGCACTGCGGCGTCGGTTGTTTCATGGCTACTTGCCTTGACTACCATTCAGGTAAGAAAAATGTTCTCGGTACCAAGATCGAAGATATGACATAGCTTCTCATGAGATCCATAAAACCAAGATGCATAATCTTTTTCCTTTAATAGTGTTTTATTGGTATATTCTACGTATGAGAGGAGGGTTGCGTACTAAATCATTTCATTTCCATGGACTTCGTCATATGCTCTTTGATGTGAGTAACATTTCCAATTTCATGTTTCATTTTTGAACTCTTGTAGAGACCAAAAAAGTTGGAGTGGACGTGAAGAAGGTTGGAGCTTGTGCGGATTCATGCTCTCAGGATTGCCAGCAGACCTATCCAATGAACTAAAATTCTGAAATTTTCCTTTTCTGTAATCAAATGATGGCAACGGATTTGTGTAGTGTCTTTGTGATTTCACACCGCAACTAATAAATATTGCCATTTCAATTATCTGCTTGCCGAGGACTGAAGTACATTGCCATGAAATTTCAGTCATGATCAAACAAGTCCGCTCTCTATTACCCGATTTTCGATAATGAGAGAACGATAGAAAAACAAAAACAAAACATTTGATGTTGGGCTTGTCACGAATATGTTTCACACAATCAAAATTTTACAATGTGAAAAACAAATTTACGATGTGTAGAAGAGTGTCAATCTCTTACACGACATGACGTGAGAGCACCGTCCAGTGGTGTTGGAAACTAGGCGATCAAAAGTTAGTCTATAAGTATGTGTATATGCGGCAAAAAGGTACACATTTACTGTTGACCAAAAGTTAACTTTGACGAATACGAATGGATTGCAATATGCAGTACGACACAATCCCGAATATTTTAAATTTTTATGAAAAAACGAAAAAGTGCTAGGGGGCTGTGTACTACCTAATGAGCTCGCCCGATTTACATTAGGCAAGGGCTCGGGGCCCTTCTTGGCCAAAAGTCCAGGAAAAAAACTTAAGAAGAGAAAAGAAGATATGAAGATATTTTTTAAAAATTAAATGTCATAGGGCATGAATGTGTAGCGGCCTTAGTGTTTGAGGGTGTTGTTGTGCGTGGTTCATACTTTCAATCGACGAAAGGGACGGAGTATCGCTTTTGAACAGCCACTTCAGGTGTTGTGTTGTAACAATTCTGTTCGAATATAGTTTGGAGTATTTTATTGGTGGTTCCAGCTTAAGCACATAAATGGCTTCTAAGTGGCCTATACGTAAATTATTTCTCCTGTAAGTGAGAGTTTTAACAGAGAGTGGACTGTTAATTATAATGGGATTGTGTCTTTGGACGTAGCCCAATTTAAGGCGAACCACGATAATTTTGCGTATCGATTTCTCTTTCTCGGCCTTTACTCTATATTTCGTTGTGTTTGTACGCATACTCTTGACATGTATCATGATGGCAAATGATATATACCGATTGTGCTTGAGCATTTCAATCTCGATCGTGTGGTGTCCGAATGCTTCGCTCGCATCTAGGTATAATTTCTACCCCATCCCGACATCAAGATCTTCGCTCGAAGTCAACCCAACTAACACTTGATTTTCAATTCTTAACAACGGAACTCCCCGAAAGAATCTTTCGGGAGGATTATTGGTGTTTTACATGTAAATTCATTGAATCTTCGTGCAATTAATATAAGCCTTTTTAATGCATGTAGACACCGTGAAGGTTGCACCAAACACAAAGAAAGTCGAAGCATGTGCATATTCATCATCACGAGATTGTTGGAAGTCTCATTCACCGCACTAGGGTTTCGAAAAATAGTATAGTCAAAGAAGTAAGCGAAGCAAATAAAAACTGCTACCATTTTTGTCGCTTGAAGCTGGAAAGAGGTTTAAAAAAGGTCTTGCCCTTTGACAATGTTGATTATGAGCTTGATAAGTAAGATTAAAGATAAAGAATTGAACTCCTCTCGCTAACTTATTGTCCATGAATTAAGAGAAGCACCATAAGCCGCTAATGGTGTGCGGGGTAAAAAGATTTCTCCTCAACCGATTCGTACCACCACATTAAAAAGACCTCTTGCAATAGAAAAGCCGATCACTACATAAAAAAAATTATTTAATGTAAGGGTTTCATCGGAATTGTTCCGTGACGAAATATCTTCCATCGAAATTCGTGCTTCGATTATTAAATGTGTGAAAGGGTTCTGTGATGATTTATGATGGGAGAATTCTAGATAGTAAATAGAATCCGTACATGAAATTTGTAAAGAATCGAATTGAACTACACAAATGTTGTCTCGATCGGAGTTTCAAGTGAAAGGTAAAAGTCTATAAGCACAAATCCAAGGGAATCGATACGAGATGAAATTGAAAGAAAGAGCACAAACGTATAACCAAACCAGAGTTAGACTTGACGGTATGGCCCGGCAAGCACAATTCCTTTAAAGAATCCGAATGCACCCAAAACCGTGTCAAAGTTTAACTCAATGAGAGAGCCTTGAATATGCCTCGACAATACACCGAGCTAGACTCGAGGGTATAGTATTTGAGATAAAGATAAATGCTTGGAGTTTGACTCGACGACGAGAATATGAAAATTACAACTAAGAAAAATAAATGCAGCGGGATAAATAAAGAGAAGATAAATTTGTTGATTTTTTTCAGGAGGCTTTCTCCATGGATGCTTGGTGATAATTATAATGGTTGGAGTGGTAATCGCTCTTGATGGTTATGACATTAGCTCGCCAACATTTGCTTTGTCTTCCTCGGTCCGTTCGTATTCTTTTCATCCCAATCTTTGCACGTTATTTTATTACGGACAACCGACATTGCTGGTGCCTTTCTTCGATTTCCATTTGTATCAGTCGTGCCCACATTTTGCGCATCTTAGGGCTTTGAAGTACGACAATCGAGTAATCTGTTGGTAAGACTCACGCCATCTCTCTCGATCGTGAGGGTTATGCTCATGTCCTCTCGCATTTTGCGAATTCATTGACCTATTCTTAAATACTACCCGAACCTTATTCACCTCAAATCTATCCTCCCACCATGGAAGTCGAGGAGATAATGTTCATATTCTTTAGCACTCATAAAAAACCTTGAATTATGCGGGATTGCTTAATATTGGCGCTCAATATATTAACTAGTTTGATGACATCTTCGAATGATGCCTACTTGTTGACACCTAATTTTGCCGACCCCATATTTTATTTTATTTTATTTTTACTTTTTCCATTAGAATATTGTCTAATTGATCAATTATGCATTTTTATGTGTTTTATATATATTCATATATGTGTTCTCTTATTTTTATTCCCAAAATGAAAAAAATAATAATATATAAATCTTTTTTTTTAAAATAAAAATTATAAAAAATATATATATATGATATGGTCAGCCCGACTCAAGTTTGCTCGTCCGAGACATGGCCCACGTTTTCCTTCCCTTTCACACAGAGCGGGCGCGCATGATATAGACCCATCCCCATTTCTTTTTCCTATGGGCTCATCTTTCTTTTAAGCCCAACTTTCTCTTTATTTTTCCACATGGGCCAAGCGAATGGCCCATTTCTCCTCTTATTTCCCTTCACCCTTCCCATACGTGAACCTCTCCTCGTTATCACCGTTCACTCACCCGCACACACTCACGTCACTCACAAGTTGACCGCACACTCGGACACGGTTGGTTGTCGCCCACGTCCACATCATCCGGCTTTCACTCCTGTCCACAAAAATATACTTGGGGAAGGAGGCAAGGGGAGCATAAAAGACGGCTGAGTAGGCAGGCTGTTGGTTCGGCGGACAGAAGGAGGATTCTAAAAAAAAAAAAAAGGAAAAGAGGAGAGCTTGAGGGAGTTCAGGGGAGCGCCGAGAGGAGGCTCTAAGAAGGCTCGTGAAGTTTACTTCGCCTCTGTTTGCCGACCAGGTAAGCTCACTTTTTGTGGCGTTTGGTCCCAGACAAGATTGGTGTTTTCTTGTCCATGTATGCATCTTGTCCTCATATGTTGAATGTCTGGATTGTTTTGTTTTAAATCTGGATGTATTCCTTTACCTACGAAGAGCCCACGCCCTTGCCCATTTAGTGCACCCCGTTTGGTCGTAACACGTCCATGCCAGGATCCAGTGGACTTCCTTGTGCTCACGCGTGTTCTCGTCTGCTTTGTCGGCTGAGGAGGTGGTCTAGCAGCAATTGGTTTTCTTTTACGTTAGTGACAGCTAGACCGGTTTTGAGTCGCCATTGTTAGGCGGTCGGCCATTGCAGACTGACTCAAGTGAGGTGTTGCTCATCGCTGGCTTATTACCCTCTGGAAGGACCACTGCACGTCCCTTTCTCGGAGATCAAGGCCAAGCTGAAGTGCATGGAAAGGAAATAACTGAGGACTGTTCAAGAGGTTTTTTGGTTCGAGCTCGATGTGGCGAAAACTTGGACGACGTTGGTTCTGTGGCCCGTGAGGATAGGCGTGGGAAACGACAGCTAGGCGTTGGGCCGACGGTCGAGAGACCGCTGGCGAGCATCCCTGACCTGCGGGAGGACCCATCGAGTTCGGGCTGAGTTAGTGCGAGGGTGAACAAAGGTGGGCACGGTTTCGAACCAGTGGCTGCACAGATGTTGACTCGGATCACAAGCGGTGGCGTGGTGGTCGAATCTCGGCATCACGATCTTGGAGCTCGGTGAACAGAGCTGGTCGGCGTCTAGGGGGTCCGGGTAGGTGGCGGCGCAACGAGCACAGCCCTACGAGGGCATTTGAAGTCGTATCTGAACAGGAGCCCGTGGGAACGGTTCCTTGAGGTCGGCCCAGGTTTGGTCCTCACTTCGAACGCGCGAGTAGGTCATGATGGTGAAGCGACGCAAGCTAGTGGTCGCACGTGAGTGGACCCGAACCAGTGGCATTGAAGGTGGATCTCAGCGTCGTTGTTTTGCGGCACTTTCAGCGAACGAGTCCAAGTGAGTAAGTCATGGTCGTTGTCGTTGGTGCCTGAAGGTGACAAAATGTTTAAGGGTGTCAATAGGCGGAGGTGCAGAAAACAAACCCAGGCGACGCAGCGGCGACGCGAGCTCGGAGGCGCAGGTTTCTAACATTAGCAGCCCGACGCGGCGACGAAGGCGGACCGGCAGCGCGGCGACAATTTTTAGTAGAGCAGAGGAGGACGGTCGTGCCTAACACGGAAGTCTGGCGGCCGACGAAACCGGCGTCGATGTCCACGCCCAGACCAGCGGCATCGGGATTTGCTCGCGGTCCTGTTGAAAAGAAAACGTCGCACGAAGAAGATAATGAATAGTGGAAGTGGGGCTGAGTGAATATGAAGGGCTGGTGCAATGAAGGATAGTGGGCTGGGCGAACGGGCTGCTGAGGGAGCAAACAAAGGTATTTGGGTCCAGGCTGCATTGCTTCTCATGTGGGCTGGTGAAGAAGAAAGAAAAGATTTTGGGCCTAGGCTATTTTGTTCAAGGGAGGGGCTGTTGTGGGCGTGAGAGAGATGGGCTAAAAGGAGATGTGGGCTTGGTTAGGTCAGAATATAAAAGAATGCGGACTTGGACATTTTTATGCGAGCTGGACCCGATTTTGGCCCTCTCTCTTGGGCCTGGTCAGGTCCAACGACCTGGTCCAAGCCCGGGTTCGAGAACCCGAATAGGACCCGGTCTCTTTTAATAAAAAAAAATTATTTTTTTAAAAAATAATAATAATAAAATAATAAAAAATAATAAAAATAATAAAAATTCGAAAAATAAAAAAAATTCCAAAAAAATCAGAAAAATTTCAGAAAATTAGAAAAACAATCTTCATGACCTTTTTACCCGTAATGTGAATTTTTAAGCCTCAAATGGTGTTGATTGAAGATCGATGTCCAATCCGATCTCGATACTATCAGAATTCGACCTTCGGGTCGAAATTGTTTGTTTAAATATCGCCATAATAGATTTGGTATGCATGTGCTTATTCCAATCTTTTATTTGGCATATTTACTTGATGGAGTGTGTACGACATTTGTCTTTTGAAAAATTGCATGTTAATCGCTTTTTCCGGATGCTAGATTAAGGATAAATAGGTAATTGCACGAAATGACAGAAAACATTATGCATGATCATTTAGTACTTGGTTAGATACCGATAAGTTTAAAATGATATGCAGAATATGTGGTCACCTTAGGAAATATCAACCGGTTAGGTGCCGAAAGGGCGCTAATTATCTAGTTAGCGTAAACAAGTCCCCCGAACCTAGAAGCTCTGGTTGCGTAGGAATCGAGGTAACACTCCCGTGTCTCGATTGGTTTCTAGCCGACCCCAATAGGCTAGTGGCGACTCTTAATAGCATTTTAGTTTGCTAATTAGTAAAAAGAAATCCAATGTCACGCGAGGTAGGACTTGGGAGAGTCCACGCCATCGACCTATGGCAATACCTCTAAACCCGCCGGACCCTCGGGGAGGCCGGGGGCAGGTCGCGACAGCTTGGCGACTACCGGGGAATTAGGTTAGAAACCCGTGTAGACTTAGGCCTTAATAACCAGTTGATTGTCCCTTAATTTGAGCTTCATTTCGCCGCATCGCATGAAAAATCAAGGTTGATTTGCTAACTCGTGATTAGATGTTCTTGCGGGTCGGGTGTTATAAGGGGTGGAGTGATTGTTGACCTGTTTGTTTTGCAGTGAGTCATCGGAATGAATGTTTTTTGGATATATATTGAAGCGGTGTTTGATATACCCCGCTGTGTATGCCTCTCATACACTACACTTTTTGCACACACATCCAAAGTGGTCAAACCCGGATCTGCGATCCCGAGGAAAACCCTTAGGAGGTATCGAAAATAGATTGGGCCATACGCAAGTCCGCAAATGGCACGATCATTTTCGATCTCGCTCATCACCTCGAAATATGTGCCCCGACCCGATTATCTTTGTCGGCATTTTTGGGGGCGGTACATTATTCCGTTATGATGGGATCCTTTAGCCATTAGTCTATCCTCCTCTTATGCGTCAAACCTCACTTCGTCGGCATGCGCGTGTCTTTGCCATTAACAGGTATCATTTACCAACCACTGTGAGTATAATCTTTATTTCGTCCCATTTTTTCCCATGTCTCTTTCGGTGATATTTTTGTTACGTTCATCGATCGATGAAACACTCACATATGATATAGACTTGATGGGAAAGCATGACATCACCCTTATCCCTGTTCCCAAAAGACTTTTTTGACATGGTGGGAGGGTATGGATCGTCACAATCGACAATATGTCAAAGAACAAGGCTTTATGCGCTCACCCATCCGCACTAGATCCGTAACGGCACGTATGGAGACATTCGCGATTGTACCCGATGACTTGCTAGCCGAGTCGGAGGACGCAATTGTACCCGACATGGCGCCAACTCAGCTTGATGAAAGTCATGACTTGGAAACCGATTCCCTATGTAACCGGCGCCACCGGGATCGGGAGTTCATACGGAACGTACTTTGCCCGGGTGAAACAGTGGATACTTTGGGCCACCCAACGGTGGATATGATTTTATGGTAAGGTACTCACCCCCGCCTTGGTTTTTCGAGGAGCCCATGATCGAGACACGAGCTTATTGGAATGAGTGGGGGGATGAGTTCGACGTCTTTGGAACCCACTAACGGAACAGTCGCGCTGATTGAAGCGCAAACAGCTTGTTAACACCGAAGAAGCTGCTCCCTAATGATGCGATTGTCCCCGAAATGGTTCCGGACTTGGATGAGACATTTGATGCTATGGTGGGGCCGGTTGCAATAGACTTAACTCGCCGAGGACAATATAAATGATTATCGGTTTGAAGACGAAGGCCACATAGTTATTGATGTCACTTCGAAGAGTTTATCCGTATGGGAGCTCAATTTGGATGCTAGTTTGGAAATAGTGGGAAGCAAGTTCTGCCCAATTATCGTTGATACACCATCGACGGTTGCGAGTGAGGGCATGCTAGTTATTTCTAACACCAAAGAAGTCCCTTGGGACTATGGGACCGAGACAAATGATCTAGTCACTCGGACGGGTGGTTCTTATATACCTCCGAACCCTTCTCGGAAGAATCCCAAAGCTGAAGAAGAAGTGAGTTATCTTGCCTTCGAATTGGCATCAACAATACATGTCCCCGAGGATGTTGTCACTCAACCCCTGTTCTTATGCCTGGGCCCGACCTCATGTCCAGCAGAGTGTTGCTCCAATATGGCCATATCCTTGGGGAGGGTTTGGGATTACATAGTCGGGGCATCATTGAGCCCATCCGCGCAGAACCGGATAACGGTCCCTTTGGACTTGGATATTCAAGAAGCCGTAACCGATCGATGGCCCCACCGTTACGTCCGTTCCGACGTAGGCGCCGTAATGCATCGAGTCCATACCCTTCACCCTCTCTGGACTGGTCGCCGCAACCAAGGAGGTCATATAGATAATGCCGCCGGTCTTGTAGTAGGTGAGAGTTCGGGTAGCCAGCCCATTGGAAATCCCCTCAAGCTGTTTTTTCCTCGTCCGCCAAGAACGCTAGACAGCCAAGCCTTTCCAACTTAGAAGGGATAGCGCAATTGTTCCAAGAGCCTCATTCGATACCATCATCACACCTACCGATATTGAGGACTTCTTTGAACCACAAGCTCCGGAGGATAAGCGGTCGACTCTCGAATATCGTTCTTGAGGAACCTTCGCATGTGCTATCACATCCGAGGATGCGAGAATCATCGGCCCGGTTCCCTAACTCTCCCGAGTAGGATCGTGGGTTTGTCTATTTTTTTGTCATGTACATATGATTTTCCCGCCTCTATCGGGGAATTTTTTTGATCTTTGTGCTAACCGTTTTTTGCATACCCCTAAGTCTCGAGCCGTTGGCTTGGGGGAATACATATTGTAACGCGGCTCCCAAATAAATAAAACCAGCACATGTTTATTCGGGACGTGTGAAAGTACACTGCCGGTCCCATGACGATGCGAGTACGATTATGAGCCAAAGTGTGAACCCGAGGACCGGACTTTCACACGCTTCCTAGTTTTGATTTTTTCCAAAACTCCGGATAACCCGATGATATGAGGGTATTTCTTGGGGCTTACTCATTTTTTAAAAAAAAAATGTGTCGTTACAAAATTATTTTGAAAAAACACACCTTTCTACACTTTGTTTGTTTGTCGGTGAAGTAAACTAACCTTTTTGCATCGTATCTCGGGCATAGCATTCTGCACATTCATGATAAGAACACATGTGACTCGGACCCATCGAGCGACGGTTCTTCGACTCGGGCAGCGATAGTGATGATCTAAAAGGGATTGAGCTCCATTGGAGTCGTCATGAGGAATCGAAGCCGTTGCGTGAACCGGATTGTGACAGAAAATTTGGGTACTCAAGACAATATCGAGAGATCCAAATTGGTGCGGGGTTACGGGGGAGCGAGAGGCCGCTAGATTGATCAGCCTTCTTCGAGAATTTCGGGACGTGTTCTCATGGTCGTACACCGACATGCCAGGATTAGATCCGAGATATCGTGCAATATGCTCTACCGACTAATCCGGATGTACCGCCGAAGAAACAGCGGTTGAGAAGGACAAAGCCTCGAGTTATCTAAGAAGATTGAGGAGGAAGTAATGAAACTCCCGAAAGTTGACTTCATTCAAGTCGCTCATTACCCGGATTGGATAGCAAATATCATCCCGGTGATGAAAAAAAGATGGGAGAGTCGGGGTGTGTGTTGACTACCGTGATCTAAATAAGGCCAGCCCAGAAAGATGACTTCCTGCTCCCGCATATTGACGTGTTAGTTGATGCAGATACTGGGTTCGAGCTGTTTTCCTTCATGGATGGTTTTTTTGGCTATAACCGATTCGGATGAAAGAAGAAGACGAAGCAAGACTTCGTTTATAACCCCTTGGGGAACCTTTTGCTATAGAGTCATGCCTTTCGGCCTGAAAAATGCGGGTGCAACTTATCAAAGAGCTATGGTGGCCTTGTTCCATGATATGATGCACAATGAAATAGAAGTATACGTCGACGACATGATCGCGAAGTCAAGACCGGGCGAGGACCATGTTGCGATCCTCCGCAAGCTCTTCGAGCGTTTACGAAAATACCCGATTACGTCTCAATCCCGCAAAGTGCGTATTTGGGGCAAAGTCTGGGAAATTATTGGGCTTCATGGTCAGTGAGCAGAGGCATTGAGATTGATCCGTCCAAGGTGAAAGCCATATGTGAGCTGCGACCTCCGTCTTCGGTAAAAGAGGTTCGCAGTTTGCTAGAGAGATTGAATTATGTGGCAAGGTTCATATCCCAATTGTCGAGACCGCTAAGCCATTTTTCAAGCTTCTCAAGAAAAATGCGAAAATTGTGTGGGATATCGAATGTCGATCGCTTTTACGAAGATTCAACATTACTTAACCCATTCCCGATCCCTGGTTCCACCCGTTCCGGTGTGCCTCGATCCTTTATCGACCATCCACAAGGAGTCCTTGGGAGCCGTATTGGTTCGAAGAGACCATTAGATGGGAAAGAATGCGCAATATACTATCTCAGCAAGAAATTCTCAAATTCCGAAGCCAACTACTCGGAGGTCGAGAAGACTTGCGTAGCTCTAGTTTGGGTGTTGCACTGATTGCGACAAAGTATACCCTTCACCATCAGGTCATGTTGACCACCGAATGTGATCCCATCAAGTACCTTTTGGAGAAGCCAGCATTAGTCGGCAAGTTGGCTAAATGGCAAATTCTTATTTCCGAGTTTGATGTGCGGACTATGACGCAAAAGTCGGTGAAAGGTCGAGCCATAGCAGACATGTTAGCGGAAAATGCTGCGGGACCGCAGCGAAGGGCGAGATGGACCCTCTTGATGATCGTGTTTTACTAGTGACTACGAAAAGTGGGTCATGTACTTGACGGGGCTATGAACTTATCGGGATCTGGTACAGGAGCAATCCTTATTTCCCCGGGATGGCCAGCACTATCCGGTAGCCGCTAAGTTATTATTTCCATGCACCAACAACATTGCTGAATACGAGGCTTGCATTCTCGGGCTTCAGGCTGCAGTAGAGATGGATATCCCGGAGACTACAAGTTTATGGCGATTCGCCCTCATCATCCTTCGACGAAGGCAAATGGAAAACTCGTGACTCGAAGGCGATCCCATATCATGAGTTTCTTGAGGACATAATTGAAGAGTTCGATGAGATAGCGTTCGAGTATCTTCCTAGAGCCAGAACCAATTTGCGGATGCGCTGGCCACCCTATCCTCAATGTTTCGGGTGGCCGCGGGTTCGGATATCGAGCCTTTGAGAATCGAAATTTTGAAACGTTCAGCCTACTCCATGCTAGTAGAGGAGGAGTCGGATGGAAAGCCATGGTACCATGACATTAAGGTCTATCTCGAGAATAGAGAGTTTCCTGAAGGGAGTGAAGCGGCCGACGGAAGTATCCCGATGAAACTGTCTTCAAAGTTCTTCCTCGCGGCGGTACGTTGTACAAGAGGTCATATGATTCCGTCCTCCCGAGGTGCGTCGATGCCAGTGAAGCCAACCAGTTGATGAGTAAGATCCATGAAGGTGAATGTGGCCCCCATATGAATGGCCACCTCTTGAGTAAGAAGATAATGAGGTTGGGATATTATTGGCTCAACCTGGAAGCCGATTGCAATCAGCATGTTCGTTCCTCGCCATCGGTGTCGGTCTATGGAGATAGAATTGCTGCTCCTCCCAATGAGTTGCACCAAATGTCCGAGGCGTGGCCTTTCTCAATGTGGGGCATCGATGTCATAGGACCAATTAATCCCAAAGCTTCGAACGGACATCGTTTTATACTCGTGGCTATTGACTATTTCTCAAAATGGATCGAGGCCGGTTCATATGCCAATGTCACGCCCAAAAATGTAGCTAGGTTTTTGCGTCGAGATATTTTCGCCGATATGGGGCACCGGAGGCTATAATCACGATAATGGCTCAAACCTCAACAACAAGATCGTTGATGAGGTTCTTGGTGAGTTTCGCGTTCGGCACTTGAATTCTTCACCTTACCGCCCTGAGATGAACGGTGCAAGGTAGAAGCGGCAAACAAGAATATCAAGAAGATCCTATCAAAGACAAGCGAGAGAATTATCGTGATTGGCATGAGAGACTCCCTATGCACGATGGCATACCGGACATCAATCCGTACTTCAACCGGGGCAACTCCTTTCTCTTTGGTATACGGTATGGAAGCGGTCCTACTCCAAAACAGAGATTCCATCACCGAGGATTCTATCACAATTGAAGCTATCGAAAAAGAGTGGATTCAGCAGAGGTATGAACAATTGAATATGATCGACGAGAAAAGACTACGGGCCATCCGTCACGGTCGGTGTTATCGAAGCGTGTGGCTAAGTCATTCAACCGTAAAGTTCATCACCGGCATTTCGAGGTCGGAGACTTGGTGCTGAAGAAGAGATTGGCATTTTTGCCACACCCGGAGGCAAGTTCACACCGAACTATGAAGGGCCATATGTGATCAAGAAAGTCCTCCCCTGGTGGCGCGTTGATTTTAAGCGAGATGGATGGCCGTGCCGGTCGAATCCTGTAAATGCCGATATGGTGAAGAAGTATTTCCCATGAATAAAATCGAGGCTCGACGGCCGTTTCTTGTACAGATCCGAGTCACTCTAACTATTAAGACCATGCATATCATATGCACATATGTGTCATATTTATGTTGCGAGATTAGGTGTGATATTCGATGAACCTAAGCCGAGTGACGAATTAAATCAATCTGGAAAGCCTTAGGAGAAGGAAACTTGCAAATGACCGACGCCCGAGATCGCATGGGAAGCCGCGCCCCCGCCTTGGCGGGTTCGCTTAAATAAAGCGAAGCCCCCACATGACGCCCGACGCCGCCGTGGCCTGGTGGTTTGGGGAATGAAGGTGGTCCAGACGCGACCGGGGTTCGAACCCCGGGATGGCACTCTAGTGAGCCCCATTGTAAAAATGGGAGGCTCCTTTGTAAATAAATAAAAAAAATGTATATAAAAAAAAAATTTTGCATTCATTTCATTTCTTGTAATGATACAAAACTTTTTGCACCCATCTCATTTTTTGCAAAAAAAAAAAAAAAAGAGAAAATTTCACTACGATGGAAAACTAGGCTTCCTGGATAACTAATCAAGTGTACTAATTTGCAAAATCTCAAGATGCTCGCTAGCATGAATCCTTAGAAGATTGGACATAAAAGGTCACTGGTCGCCGCAGCCCAGGTAAGTACCCATTTCCCGGAATTTCGTAGAGCGTGTGATTGGTCAAATGTTTCATCCCTAGTTGGGTCATAACAAATGTACGATCCATTAAGCATTTTAAAAAAAAAAAAACAAAATCTCATCCCTAGTACAATTGGAGTTCATGCTTCAACTTTCTAAAAAGCATCCATGTTCATTGAACTGGTGCATCCATTCATGCATATATGCATCTTGCATTGAAGTCTCCTACGGGTTCATTTGGCCGAATGATTTTTGCTCTGTGGAACGGAGGTATTGAGTATGCTAAGTGAAGGTGTTTAAGGTGAAGGATGAACCCTGTCTAAACACGTCCCTAATACATCTCGAGAGTTGAGTGAAGTGAGAGCAAGATTCGTGTCTTAGGCCGAAAGATCCATTCGCAATGTGTACAAGGGTCGAAGTGACGAAAGGCATTCCTTCTTTTTCCATACACACAATACATCCCTTGCTAGCCCCGTTGAGCCTGGTAATGAGGAGTTCAAAATACCCCTGTCAAGAACCACCCCATACCGGGGCAAATCCAGGAGATTACAGGTTGGAAATCGCGAAGAAAAAGGTAAGAAAGATTTAATTGCCTTCACTTGTCTTAACCTTTGTGTGGTAACTTCAGGTGAATTTTCATGGAAGCTCGAAATATCCCTAGATGAAGAAGAGCATTTCTTTCTCTACCTAAACACCGAATACCCTTTGCTAGCCAAGTTGAGCCGGAAATCATTCATTTCAAAACCCAATTGGTGATCATCTCCCCACATTGGGGCAAGATGTGTGATTTACGTAGAAAATCCGTGTCAATTTGAAATGTCTCGAGAGTCCAGAGAGATCATGACAAAGGCAAAAAAAAAAAAAAAAAAAAGGAAAATAAAGGGCTAAAAAAGCAAAGTGCCTAGTAAAAGCAAGGCCAAAGCCCATTGGAGGAAAAAGCCAAATGCAGAAAAGCATTGAGCTTACCTCGAATAGAAACAAATGCAGAAAATAGAGAAAAGCTCTTTTCTTGCCATGAAAAATAGACAATTCACTGGACTCTCGAGACAGATTGTGATCCCTAGAGTCAAAAGCTTTTCCCCAAATGGAGCGAGATTGTTAAAGACACCAAGGTGGTCACCAACCCATAAACCCTCCAATAAAAAAAAAAAAAAAAATCGAGCCTTGTAAGCCTTCCCCGAACCGACATTACAACCCGTCCGAAGACTCTTTCGATTGGGATGTTTCGAGTTGACATGAAGACTTTACAAAGAAGCTACCGTTCGAAGGAGTGGAGCCAATCATTTCTTGTCTTATCTTCCAGGTTCTTGACTTGTAAACCCGGCGAAGATAATAACTTCAAATGTTTCCCCAATGTGGCCTCAAAGCGGGAGAAACCCTTTGTGTAAGCCGTGACCATGCCAACATTACGGTCCCTCAAAGACCTTTCGGATTGATCGAGAATGTATGCATTGCGAATATGTCCGAAACCTTAGACACGAAGAGAGTGCAAGGGATCGAGAAATTTTATCCCAAATCCCCAAGTGAGTGATTGGGATCCACGAGATATTCCCACCGAGAGTGTGTGAGAAGCCCTTTCAAATTAAGGGTCTTAGCTTGGCATGCTCAATAAATCTTTTTCAAAAAAAAATTTGTCTTTCGTAAACTAAATTGTTCATCCAAAAATCACTTTTGGGAGGTGCAATTCCCTTGTCAATTGATTTTCCCCATGGAGTCTAATGGTCGACGATATTATCTAACCGAATAAGAAGTTTCCGGTATCGCATCGCACCAAGTAGCCTCCCCAGTGAGTCGATTTAACTTTATCTCGCCCATGCATTTAACGCTATTTCCCCATCGTTCGAATTCATTCCATGAGTTCCGAATTGTGTAGGGAACTAGCGTGAGTAGCTCGATCATCTGCGACAAATTTCAGTTGTGAGGGAACATACAATAGATGTTCATTGGCGTTACTATTTGTTTGAGCTGACTTCATTGGGACAGGTAAGGAGAGCTTTGCATCCCTAAACCGGTTCCATAACAAGCTTCCTCGGCCTGGGCGAGCCATACGGCCTAGAACAGATATGACGCCAAGTGCTTGTCAAGAGCCAAGTCACGCGAGTGTGAGTCGCGGTGGTAGAGTTCGTAGATGACATTTTTAGTCTATTCAAGTAAGTTCCGATCGACATGCAAGCGCTAAAGTCGAGAGCTTGTCCCGTACAATCCAGAGAATGTACTCCGGAGGCCGACGGGTAGGGTGAACTTTAGCTTCCTAAGGCCCGTTTCATAAGCGGGTTTCCTCGCTTCGATAAGCAGATACAATGCCAAGTAGAGCTGAGACTTTTTCAATAGCCTTTTCATGGGTCAAAGACCGTGAATTGTGACTTTTCAATAGCATTTTCATGGGTCAAAGACCGTGAATTGTGACTCTTCAATAGCCTTTTCACGGGTCAAAGATCCTGAATCGTGACTTTTCTATAGCCTTTTCACGGGTCAAAGATCCTGAATCGTGACTTTTCAATAGCCTTTTCACGGGTCAAAGATCTCAATCGTGACTTTTCTATAGCCTTTTCACGGGTCAAAGATGCTTTGAATCGTGACTTTTCAATAGCCTTTTCACGGGTCAAAGATCCCGAATCGTGACTTTTCTATAGCCTTTTCACGGGTCAAAGATCATGAATCGTGACTTTTCAATAGCCTTTTCACGGGTCAAAGATCCTGAATCGTGACTTTTCTATAGCCTTTTCACGGGTCAAAGATCCTGAATCGTGACTTTTCAATAGCCTTTTCACGGGTCAAAGATCCCTGAATCGTGACTTTTCAATAGTCTTTTCACGGGTCAAAGATCCTGAATCGTGACTTTTCTATAGCCTTTTCACGGGTCAAAGATCCTGAATCGTGACTCTTCAATAGCCTTTTCACGGGTCAAAGATCCTGAATCGTGACTTTTCTATAGCCTTTTCACGGGTCAAAGATCATGAATCGTGACTTTTCAATAGCCTTTTCACGGGTCAAAGATCCTGAATCGTGACTTTTCAATAGCCTTTTCATGGGTCAAAGATCGTGAACCGTGATTTTTTCAATAGCCTTTTCATGGGTTAAAGACCGTGAATCGTGACTTTTCCATATCCTTTTCACCGGTCAAAGATCGTGAATTGTGACTTTTCCATGCTTTTCATGGGTAAAAGATTGTGAATCGTGTCGTTCCTCTAAGGGCCAAACCCGTGTCGTTTATACGGTCGTCCTAGAGGTGTGTTTGTTTTAGTTAACCTTGCATGCGCAGTAAGAGGCGTGGAGCCCCGGAGCAAGTTCTTTGAGCGAGTCTCCTCAACTTTGGCCTTGATAGTTGCTTTGGCGATTTTCTCAAGCACTTGCCTGGTTAGCTTTTTTGACAAAATTAGGTGTCTTTTCGTCTTGAAATGGAATCTCTTTGAGCTCCCATTCCAAGAGGGGCAATTATTGACACCTAATTTTGCCGACCCCATATTTTATTTTATTTTATTTTTACTTTTTCCGTTAGAATATTGTCTAATTGATCAATTATGCATTTTTATGTGTTTTATATATATTCATATATGTGTTCTCTTATTTTTATTCCCAAAATGAAAAAAATAATAATATATAAATCTTTTTTTTAAAAAAAAATAAAAATTATAAAAAAATATATATATGATATGGTCAGCCCGACTCAAGCTTGCTCGTCCGAGACATGGCCCACGTTTTCCTTCCCTTTCACACGGAGCGGGCGCGCATGATATAGACCCATCCCCATTTCTTTTTCCTATGGGCTCATCTTTCTTTTAAGCCCAACTTTCTCTTTATTTTTCCACATGGGCTCAAGCGAATGGCCCATTTCTCCTCTTATTTCCCTTCAACCCCTTCCCATACGTGAACCTCTCCCTCGTTATCACCGTTCACTCACTCTCGCACACACTCACGTCACTCACAAGTTGACCGCACACCGGACACGGTTGGTTGTCGCCCCACGTCCACATCATCCGGCTTTCACTCCTGTCCACAAAAATATACTTGGGGAAGGAGGCAAGGGGAGCATAAAAGACGGCTGAGTAGGCAGGCTGTTGGTTCGGCGGACAGAAGGAGGATTCTAAAAAAAAAAAAAAGGAAAAGAGGAGAGCTTGAGGGAGTTCAGGGGAGCGCCGAGAGGAGGCTCTAAGAAGGCTCGTGAAGTTTACTTCGCCTCTGTTTGCCGACCAGGTAAGCTCACTTTTTGTGGCGTTTGGTCCCAGACAAGATTGGTGTTTTCTTGTCCATGTATGCATCTTGTCCTCATATGTTGAATGTCTGGATTGTTTTGTTTTAAATCTGGATGTATTCCTTTACCTACGAAGAGCCCACGCCCTTGCCCATTTAGTGCACCCCGTTTGGTCGTAACACGTCCATGCCAGGATCCAGTGGACTTCCTTGTGCTCACGCGTGTTCTCGTCTGCTTTGTCGGCTGAGGAGGTGGTCTAGCAGCAATTGGTTTTCTTTTACGTTAGTGACAGCTAGACCGGTTTTGAGTCGCCATTGTTAGGCGGTCGGCCATTGCAGACTGACTCAAGTGAGGTGTTGCTCATCGCTGGCTTATTACCCTCTGGAAGGACCACTGCACGTCCCTTTCTCGGAGATCAAGGCCAAGCTGAAGTGCATGGAAAGGAAAGAACTGAGGACTGTTCAAGAGGTTTTTTGGTTCGAGCTCGATGTGGCGAAAACTTGGACGACGTTAGTTCTGTGGCCCGTGAGGATAGGCGTGGGAAACGACAGCTAGGCGTTGGGCCGACGGTCGAGAGACCGCTGGCGAGCATCCCTGACCTGCAGGAGGACCCATCGAGTTCGGGCTGAGTTAGTGCGAGGGTGAACAAAGGTGGGCACGGTTTCGAACCAGTGGCTGCACAGATGTTGACTCGGATCACAAGCGGTGGCGTGGTGGTCGAATCTCGGCATCACGATCTTGGAGCTCGGTGAACAGAGCTGGTCGGCGTCTAGGGGGTCCGGGTAGGTGGCGGCGCAACGAGCACAGCCCTACGAGGGCATTTGAAGTCGTATCTGAACAGGAGCCCGTGGGAACGGTTCCTTGAGGTCGGCCCAGGTTTGGTCCTCACTTCGAACGCGCGAGTAGGTCATGATGGTGAAGCGACGCAAGCTAGTGGTCGCACGTGAGTGGACCCGAACCAGTGGCGTTGAAGGTGGATCTCAGCGTCGTTGTTTTGCGGCACTTTCAGCGAACGAGTCCAAGTGAGTAAGTCATGGTCGTTGTCGTTGGTGCCTGAAGGTGACAAAATGTTTAAGGGTGTCAATAGGCGGAGGTGCAGAAAACAAACCCAGGCGACGCAGCGGCGACGCGAGCTCGGAGGCGCAGGTTTCTAACATTAGCAGCCCGACGCGGCGACGAAGGCGGACCGGCAGCGCGGCGACAATTTTTAGTAGAGCAGAGGAGGACGGTCGTGCCTAACACGGAAGTCTGGCGGCCGACGAAACCGGCGTCGATGTCCACGCCCAGACCAGCGGCATCGGGATTTGCTCGCGGTCCTGTTGAAAAGAAAACGTCGCACGAAGAAGATAATGAATAGTGGAAGTGGGGCTGAGTGAATATGAAGGGCTGGTGCAATGAAGGATAGTGGGCTGGGCGAACGGGCTGCTGAGGGAGCAAACAAAGGTATTTGGGTCCAGGCTGCATTGCTTCTCATGTGGGCTGGTGAAGAAGAAAGAAAAGATTTTGGGCCTAGGTTATTTTGTTCAAGGGAGGGGCTGTTGTGGGCGTGAGAGAGATGGGCTAAAAGGAGATGTGGGCTTGGTTAGGTCAGAATATAAAAGAATGCGGACTTGGACATTTTTATGCGAGCTGGACCCGATTTTGGCCCTCTCTCTTGGGCCTGGTCAGGTCCAACGACCTGGTCCAAGCCCGGGTTCGAGAACCCGAATAGGACCCGGTCTCTTTTAATAAAAAAAAATTATTTTTTTTAAAAAATAATAATAATAAAATAATAAAAAATAATAAAAATAATAAAAATTCGAAAAAAAAAAAAAATTCCAAAAAAATCAGAAAAATTTCAGAAAATTAGAAAAACAATCTTCATGACCTTTTTACCCGTAATGTGAATTTTTAAGCCTCAAACTGGTGTTGATTGAAGATCGATGTCCAATCCGATCCCGATCTATCAGAATTCGACTTCGGCCGAAATTGTTTGTTTAAATATCGCCATAATAGATTTGGTATGCATGTGCTTATTCCAATCTTTTATTTGGCATATTTACTTGATGGAGTGTGTCTGACATTTGTCTTTTGAAAAATTGCTCGTTAATCGCTTTTTCTGGATGCTAGATTAAGGATAAATAGGTAATTGCACGAATGACAGAAAACATTATGCATGATCATTTAGTACTTGGTTAGATACCGATAAGTTTAAAATGATATGCAGAATGTGTGGTCACCTTAGGAAATATCAACCGGTTAGGTACCGAAAGGGCGCTAATTATCTAGTTAGCGTAAACAAGTCCCCCGAACCTAGAAGCTCGCGGTTGCGTAGGAATCGAGGTAACACTCCCGTGTCTCGATTGGTTTCTAGCCGACCCCAATAGGCTAGTGGCGACTCTTAATAGCATTTTAGTTTGCTAATTAGTAAAAAGAAATCCAATGTCACGAGAGGTAGGACTTGGGAGAGTCCACGCCATTGACCTACGGCAATACCTCTAAACCCGCCGGACCCTCGGGGAGGCCGAAGGCAGTCGCGACACTACCGACCCATCTTTATCCACTATCGAAGCGTTTTCTCCACACGTGTTCATCACGTGTATCAACCTCTTTACGTATGCGCTGAAGTATCTAATCTCGATCTGCGTTGAATATGTGTTGATTCCTTACGTGATCCGAACATATATCAATCTCTCACTCGTGCAAAGACGTGTTTCTACGGGCGATTTTTTTTCATGTACCAACAATAAGACTTTCACAAGTGTGAATTCACCAGAAAAATGACGTACACCATCTCAAATTAGGGAACAAATGGACGGTTATTTTTTGGGCCTCTATCGATAAAGTCCGAGTTTCGTAAAATCAGTTCAATTTAGTCCTCGATGCGTATGATATAGTGTTCAAAGGATAAGATGATGTACCAAGGACTCCAAAGAAGAAAAGATAGGGAAACAAAAAAAGCCTTTGTTTAACGGACTTCCTCAAGGCGCCTTGCCGTAGAGTAGAGTAAGCTAACTTGGCAAGGATTAAATTGAATGTGTTTTAGAAAATAAAGGCCCTTTAGAAAGAAACTAATTGATGAGATTAAATTTGACAGGTGCCCGCATATAGGAAAAAAATTCTCACCATAGATGGCAACTTATCGTCACCTTTTTATTGGACCCTAAAATTTGTTAAGAAATCCACCGGATGGTATATCAACCGTATACTCATTAAATGTACCGGATACCATTTCTCCTCTTGATGCCTTTATAATCATCTACTCATTCAGCTACTTCAAGTGGATCTCTAAGTATATAATGGTGCCGCACCTGTTCATCTAAACACATCACTTTCCCGGCTCACAAAGCTGTCCAGGCTCATTGAGAAAGAGAGAGAGGCTACGGACTGTTTAGGTGGGAATAGGCATGGAGGTAATAGCATCCAAGAGAATGGTGTCGATGATGCTCGTGGCGGCTCGACATCGTGGTCGTCCACCGGCGCAGACGCCGGATCCACATCGTGCAAGGTGAAATGTGCATTGTCATATGCTGCGAAACGTTTTCCAAGTGTTTTGCATTTTCAAATGCCTCAAGAGTTGCTCCGAAGAGTTTTTGACGTCCTCGGTATCAAAGCACTGCGACGTCGGTTGTTTCATGGCTACTTGCCTTGACTACCATTCAGTAAGAAAAATGTTCTCGGTACCAAGATCGAAGATATGACATAGCTTCTCATGAGATCCATAAAACCAAGATGCATAATCTTTTTCCTTTAATAGTGTTTTATTGGTATATTCTACGTATGAGAGGAGGGTTGCGTACTAAATCATTTCATTTCCATGGACTTCGTCATATGCTCTTTGGTGTGAGTAACATTTCCAATTTCATGTTTCATTTTTGAACTCTTGTAGAGACCAAAAAAGTTGGAGTGGACGTGAAGAAGGTTGGAGCTTGTGCGGATTCATGCTCTCGGGATTGCCAGCAGACCTATCCAATGAACTAAAATTCTGAAATTTTCCTTTTCTCGTAATCAAATGATGGCAATGGATTTGTGTAGTGTCTTTGTGATTTCACACCGCAACTAATAAATATTGCCATTTCAATCATCTGCTTGCCGAGGACTGAAGTACATTGCCATGAAATTTCAGTCATGATCAAACAAGTCCGCTCTCTATTACCCGATTTTCGATAATGAGAGAACGACAGAAAAACAAAAACATAACATTTGATGTTGGGCTTGTCACGAATATGTTTCACACAATCAAAATTTTACAATGTGAAAAACAAATTTACGATGTGTAGAAGAGTGTCAATCTCTTACACGACATGACATGAGAGCACCTGTCCAGTGGTGTTGGAAACTAGGCGATCAAAAGTTAGTCTATAAGTATGTGTATATGCGGCAAAAAGGTACACATTTACTGTTGACCAAAAGTTAACTTTGACGAATACGAATGGATTGCAATATGCAGTAAGACACAATCCTGAATATTTTTAATTTTTTTGAAAAAAACGAAAAGCGCTAGGGGCCGCTGTGTACTACCTAATGAGCTCGCCCGATTTACATTAGGCAAGGGCTCTGGGGCCCTCCTTGGCCAAAAGTCCAGGAAAAAAACTTAAGAAGAGAAAAGAAGATATGAAGATATTTTTTAAAAAATTAAATGTCATAGGGCATGAAAGTGTAGCGGCCTTAGTGTTTGAGGGTGTTGTTGTGCGTGGTTCATACTTTCAATCGACGTAAAGGGACGGAGTCTCGCTTTTGAACAGCCACTTCGGTGTTCTGTTGTAACAATTCTGTTCTGAATATAGTTTGGAGTATTTTATTGGTGGTTTCAGCTTAAGCACATAAATAGCTTCTAAGTGGCCTATACGTAAATTATTTCTCCTGTAAGTGAGAGTTTTAACAGAGTGTGGACTGTTAATTATAATGGGATTGTCTAGTGGACATAGCTCGGTTTAAGGCGAACCACGATAATTTTGCGTATCGATTTCTCTTTCTGGCCTTTACTCTATATTTCGTTGTGTTTGTACGCATACTCTTGACATGTATCATGATGGCTAATGATATATCCTGATTGTGCTTGAGCATTTCAATTTCGATCGTGTGGTGTCCGAATGCTTCGCTCGCATCTAGGTATAATTTCTACCCCATCCCGACATCAAGATCTTCGCTCGAAGTCAACCCAACTAACACTTGATTTTCAATTCTTAACAATGGAACTCCCTAAAAGAATCTTTCGGGAGGATTATTGGCGTTTTACATGTAAATTCATTGAATCTTCGTGCAATTAATATAAGCCTTTTTAATGCAAGTAGACACCGTGAAGGTTGCACCAAACACAAAGAAAGTCGAAGCATGTGCATATTCATCATCACGAGAATGTCGGAAGTCTCATTCACCGCACTAGGGTTTCGAAATATAGTATAGTCAAAGAAGTAAGCGAAGCAAATAAAAACTGCTACCATTTTTGTCGCTTGAAGCTGGAAAGAGGTTTAAAAAAGGTCTTGCCCTTTGACAATGATGATTATGGGCTTGATAAGTAAGATTAAAGATAAAGAATTGAACTCCTCTCGCTAACTTATTGTCCATGAATTAAGAGAAGCACCATAAGCCGCTAACGGTGTTCGGGGTAAAAAGATTTCTCCCCAGCCGATTCGTACCACCACATTAAAAAAGACCTCTTGCGACAGAAAAGCCGATCACTACATAAAAAAAATTACTTAATGTAAGGGTTTCATCGGAACTGTTCCGTGACGAAATATCTTCCATCGAAATTCATCCTTCGATTATTAAATGTGTGAAAGGGTTCTCGTGATGATTTATCATGAGAGAATTCTAGATAGTAAATAGAATCCGTACATGAAATTTGTAAAGAATCTAATTGAACTACACAAATGTTGTCTCGATGGGAGTTTCAAGTGAAAGGTAAAAGTCTATAAGCACAAATCCAAGGGAATCGATACATATGAAATTGAAAGAAAGAGCACAAACGTATAACCAAAACCAGAAGTTAGACTTGACGGTATGGCCCGGCAAGCACAATTCCTTTAAAGAATCCGAACGCACCCAAAACCGTGTCAAAGTTTAACTCAATGACAGAGCCTTGAATATGCCTCGATAATACACCGAGTTTGACTCGAGGGTATAGTATTTGAGATAAAGATAAATGCTGGAGTTTGACTCGACGACGAGAATATGAAAATTACAACTAAGAAAAATAAATGCAGCAGGATAAATAAAGAGAAGATAAATTTGTTGATTTTTTCAGGAGGCTTTCTCCATGGATGCTTGGTGATAATTATAATGGTTGGAGTGGTAATCGCTCTTCGATGGTTATGATATTAGCGCGCCAACATTTGCTGTCTTCCTCGGTCCGTTCGTATTCTTTTCAACCCAATCTTTGCGCAGTTATTTTATTACGGACAACCGACATTGTTGGTGCCTTTCTTCGATTTCCATTTGTATCGGTCGTGCCCACATTTTGCGCATCTTTGGGCTTTGAAGTACGACAATCGAGTAACTGTTGGTAAGACTCACGCCATCTCTCTCTCGATCGTGAGGGTTATGCTCATGTCCTCTACATTTTGCGAATTCATTGACCTATTCTTAAAGACTACCCGAACCTTATTCACCTCAAATATATCCTCCCACCATGGAAGTCGAGTAGATAATGTTCATATTCTTTAGCACTCATAAAAAACCTTGAATTATGCGGGATTGCTTAATATTGGCGCTCAATATATTAACTAGTTTGATGACATCTTCGAATGATGCCCTATCGACCCATCTTTATACACTATCGAAGCGTTTTCTCCACACGTTTTCATCACGTGTATCAACTCTTTACGTATACCGCTGAAGTATCTAATCCGATTGCGTTGCACATGTGTTGATTCCTTACGTGATCCGCACATATATCAATCTCTCACTCGTGATGCACGTGTTTCTACGGGCGATTTTTTTCGTGTACCAACAATAAGACTTTGACAGTGTGAATACACCAGAAAAATGACGTACACCATCTCAAATTAGGGAACAAATGGACGGTTATTTTTTGGGCCTCTATCGATAAAGTCCGAGTTTCGTAAAATCAGTTCAATTTAGTCCTCGACGCGTATGATATAGTGTTCAAAGGATAAGATGATGTACCAAGGACTCAAAAGAAGAAAAGATAGGGAAACAAAAAAAAGCCTTTGTTTATTCGCTTAACGGACTTCCTCAAGGCGCCTTGCCGTAGAGTAGAGTAAGATAATGTGACATCCCGAATTTCGACCCACTTTCGAAGCTATGAATGAATGAAATATCTCATTGATGTATTTCGTCCTAATCTCACTCGGAGTTGATCCCTCTCGAGCAGACTAACCAAATGGGAATGGCTAGCTAGGAAAATCAAGTACGTGGACCTAAGAACTTGATCCCTGGATTGACTCTTTGGCCATGAAAATTGTCGAGGGAATATTCGGACCAATATAGCCCGATCCTAGAATGATTAAGGAACGATTTGGATAATACCCTACGCTTGGATCACGGGTGATTCCGTTTAACCTCGTATGGGTTCCGAACGTCCCTAAATTATTTTCTAACAATCGTGCCCATCGGGACTAGTGATTGACCCTCGCAATTGAATGACAACCAAAGTCGCCATGGCTCGAGAAATTCTTAAACGTGATATAAATCACGGGTCGATACGCGTAACTCCTAAAAGCCCCTTGTTAGTTTGAGATACGCCGAAATTTCAATTAATCGAGATTGATCGCGAATTTAACTTCGAAATTAGATGTCGGACCTTCGGGGGTTCCAATAATAATATTTTGGACGTCGCCTCATCCCGAAGCATGTATATTTCACAATTCCCCAAAGAGGTTCGGGAAAAGTAGATTTGGACTTGGATATGGGAAAGGACCCATTTGCCCTAAAAAAATATCCCATTTTTCACTTGGAACGAAGGGTATTTTGGTCATTTTTCCCTTTGGCCGAGATTGACTAGTCCAAGTAAGGGGAAATTACCATTTTACCCCTCTTGCATTCAAAACCAATTATTTCTTGGACTATTCATTGTCTTCATCATTTCTACCAATTTGTGATAACTTTCTCTCTCTATCTCTCCCTCCCCTCACCTTGGCCGAACACCCATCTTTGCCGCCGCCGTCGCGGGAAGTTTTGTTGAGCCGTCGACGACTCCGTTTTGAAGCGCTAAGGTCGTGAGCTACCGTGGGCCGCCGAAATCGCCGGATTTTGTGGATCAAAACCGGCCAAGCAAGGACCGCCGGAGCCGCCGGATTTGGAAGCGAGATTTTTCCGTTTTCTCGCCGAAAACATTGCTAGAATTGTGGTAAGTTGGTTCCTAACCTTAGATTAGGTATCTAGGGTGCTAATAGACTTGAGATTTAGTAGTTTTGGGTGAAAAATTGGTTGTTTTAGCCCATGTTCATGCTTTGGCCGAAAATGAGATGTTGGAGGAGAGAGAAAGGTGTTCTTGCATGAATAGTAAAGTCAAGAGAGAGATTGTGTGGTCAAAACTTGACCATAGTTACTTTATGCTAATATTTTAACCATGGTTAGGTTATTTATTAACTCTAGTTATTTTTAAACTATGATTGGATAATATTCTAACTATAGTTACTTTATATGTGACAACATATCGTTATGCCACGGTATTAAATAAATGTGGTGTTACTATAGTTTAGTACTATAGTCGTGAATTAATTGTACGTTAGAAATTAATATGGTTCGCCTGGATCAATTCCCACGTTAGTGTACTTTTAATTGTACGCTATTAATTTACTGCTACGTTAGTATAATATGGTCTTTGGCGTGGATTAAATTCTGTGGTAGCATAAATTAATCGGGTGGCCACGATGTATTAATTCTCTAACGTGAGTGAATCACATGGTTCCGACCGAGTATTTGCCCAAGTACAATTTAATCGAGTGGTCTCGATTGGGCAATTGAGAGAAATTGGAGAGATCGCATGGTCCCGATCTTTAGTTGGAGAAAGTTGGTGAGACCGGATGGTCTCGATCGCTAATCAAGGAATCTAGCGTAATCACATGGCAAGGATTGATCGATCGAAGTATTTAAAGGATCGTGTGGTATCGGACGAGCGATCGGGAAATTATTGTGGTATATGGTCTTAAGTGGAATGAAAGAGAGGAAATGTGGGATTTGACCCGAGGCGTTATGACGGGGTTCGTATTTCATAAGACCATATGTTGCCCGAGGCGTTGTGACGCAGCTTTATTATTATTATACCCCGAGGCGTTGAACGCGGGGTTATGAGTATTATAATATCCCGAGGCATATTACGCTGGAAAGTCTCGAAAGTCGTGTTCAATTAAGTCGTCCGAGACCAAAGTGAGTTGTGTTCGACTAATTGTCCGAGACTTAATCCGGTCGTGTTCCTATGTGTCCGAGACCGAGATTTATGGGTCGTATTCAATCAAGTCGTCCGAGGCCAAAGTGAGCCGTATTCGTCCGATTGTCCGAGACCGAGAAAGTATGAAGGTCGTATTCAATCAAGTGGCCGAGGCCAAAGTGAGCCGTATTCGCCTCGATTATCGAGACCGAGAAAGTATGAAGGTCGTATTCAATCAAGTCCTCGAGGCCAAAGTGAGCCGTATTCTTCCGATTGTTCGAGACCGAGAAAGTGTGAAAGTCATGTTCAATTAAGTCGTCCGAGACCAAAGTGAGTCGTGTTCGACTAATTGTCCGAGACTTAATCCGGTCGTGTTCTTATGTGTCCGAGACCGAGATTTATGGGTCGTATTCCTATGTGTCTCGAGACCCTAGTATATATATATGTGGAGCCGTGTTCCATAAAGGTCCGAGGCTCAATGTTATGAACTTGTATGAAGTCGTGGAGTAACGTGGAATATTTTCGGAGTAACGTGGAATTGTATACGATAGCTGGAAGCGTGGAACGCGGGCTTTGGAGCAACGTGGAATATTTTTTTTATTCCAATTGAGACGTGAAATATTAATATGAGGGTAACGTAGAATATTTGAGAAAGTGTGGGAATTTTCGGAACAAGTATGGAATATTCCGGGATTTATTAGTTGAATTATTGAGGTGAAGAAGGATATGTTGAAAAGTTGCTGTTTTTAAAACATGTCCTGGAGGCACTAGAGCCTTAGCCTAGGGTTAGGGGCTAGTTTACCGAGATTTTATCTCACCCCGTCGTGGGCTCTCATTTTTTAGACACTCCGCCTCAACAATGAGTGATCCGCCCGAGAGATTCGGTATTCCCGAGGTCATGGTACCAAGAGAAGATGGAGAGGTTGTAAAGCCATCGGATGCGGAATTACCACCGAACTTGACGAGGATGAGTTGGAGGCGAGAGTCGATATCGCACGGATAGCGAGGACGAGGCCTAGGGTAGTTGGCCTCTTGAGCTTTTGTAGACTATTTTCTTTTGGAAGCATAGACGGGCTTCGACCACGTAATCTTTTGTTATAGGTGGTCACAGGCTTTGACTGATGACCTCTGAAGCCCTAGGTTTGAAGGTTGTAACAATTGTGTATATGTACATAAGTTGTTTTACCGTCTCAAGTCATCGTGATGTTAATTAATTTCTGTACGGGGAATTGTTTCTGCTTCCGACAAGTGTTATATTTATTGGCCTTTGGATCCTGGAGAATGTACATAGTGTTGGCCGGTGGGATGTCCGACGGCTCGTAGGGTTCGGGACATGACGTAAGATAACTTGCCAAGGATTAAATTGAATGTGTTTTAGAAAATAAAGGCCCTTTAGAAAGAAACTAATTGATGAGATTAAATTTGACAGGTGCTTGCATATAGGAAAAAAATTCTCACCATAGATGGCAACTTATCGTCACCTTTTTATTGGACCCTAAAATTTGTTAAGAAATCCACCGGATGGTATATCAACCGTATACTCATTAAATGTACCGGATACCCTTTCTCCTCTTGATGCCTTTATAATCATCTACTTATTCAGCTACTTCAGTGGATCTCTAAGTATATAATGGTGCCGCACCTGTTCATCTAAACACATCACTTTCCCTGGCTCACAAGGCTGTCAAGGCTCATTGAGAAAGAGAGAGAGGCTACGGACTGTTTAGGTGGGAATAGGCATGGAGGTAATAGCATCCAAGAGAATGGTGTCGATGATGCTCGTGGCGGCTCGATATCGTGGTCGTCCACCGGCGCGCAGACGCGGATCCACATCGTGCAAGGTGAAATGTGCATTGTCATGTGCTGCGAAACGCTTTCCAGTGTTTTGCATTTTCAAATGCCTCAAGAGCTGCTCCGAAGAGTTTTTGACGTCCTCGGTATCAAAGCACTGCGACGTCGGTTGTTTCATGGCTACTTGCCTTGACTACCATTCAGGTAAGAAAAATGTTCTCGGTATCAAGATCGAAGATATGACATAGCTTCTCATGAGATCCATAAAACCAAGATGCATAATCTTTTTCCTTTAATAGTGTTTTATTGGTATATTCTACTTATGAGAGGAGGGTTGCGTACTAAATCATTTCATTTCCATGGACTTCGTCATATGCTCTTTGATGTGAGTAACATTTCCAATTTCATGTTTCATTTTTGAACTCTTGTAGAGACCAGAAAAGTTGGAGTGGACGTGAAGAAGGTTGGAGCTTGTGCGGATTCATGCTCTCGGGATTGCCAAGCAGACCTATCCAATGAACTAAAATTCTGAAATTTTCCTTTTCTGTAATCAAATGATGTCAATGGATTTGTGTAGTGTCTTTGTGATTTCACACCGCAACTAATAAATATTGCCATTTCAATTATCTGCTTGCCGAGGAGTGAAGTACATTGCCATGAAATTTCAGTCATGATCAAACAAGTCCGCTCTCTATTACCCGATTTTCGATAATGAGAGAACGATAGAAAAAAAAAAACATAACATTTGATGTTGGGCTTGTCACGAATATGTTTCACACAATCAAAATTTTACAATGTGAAAACCAAATTTACGATGTGTAGAAGAGTGTCAATCTCTTACACGACATGACGCGAGAGCACCGTCCAGTGGTGTTGGAAACTAGGCGATCAAAAGTTAGTCTATAAGTATGTGTATATGCGGCAAAAAGGTACACATATACTGTTGACCAAAAGTTAACTTTGACGAATAAGAATGGATTGCAATATGCAGTACGACACAATCCTAAATATTTTAAATTTTTATGAAAAAACGAAGAAGCGCTAGGGGGCGCTGTGTGCTACCTAATGAGCTCGCCCGATTTACATTAGGCAAGGGCTGTGGGGCCCTCCTCCGCCAAAAGTCCAGGAAAAAAACTTAAGAAGAGAAAAGAAGGTATGAAGATATTTTTAAAAAAATTAAATGTCATAGGGCATGAATGTGTAGCGGCCTTAGTGTTTGAGGGTGTTGTTGTGCGTGGTTCATACTTTCAATCCATAGAAAGGGACGGAGTCTCGCTTTGAACAACCACTTCAGGTGTTGTGTTGTAACAATTCTGTTCTGAATATAGTTTGGAGTATTTTTATTGGTGGTTTCAGCTTAAGCACATAAATAGCTTCTAAGTGGCCTATACGTAAATTATTTCTCCCGTAAGTGAGAGTTTTAACAGAGAGTGGACTGTTAATTATAATGGGATTGTCTGCTGGACATAGCCCAGTTTAAGGCGAACCACGATAATTTTGCGTATCGATTTCTCTTTTTGGCCTTTACTCTATATTTCGTTGTGTTTGTACGCATACTCTTGACATGTATCATGATGGCCAATGATATATCCTGATTGTGCTTGAGCATTTCAATTTCGATCGTGTGGTGTCCGAATGCTTCGCTCGCATCTAGGTATAATTTCTACCCCATCCCGACATCAAGATCTTCGCTCGAAGTCAACCCAACTAACACTTGATTTTCAATTCTTAACAATGGAACTCCCTAAAAGAATCTTTCGGAAGGATTATTGGCGTTTTACATGTAAATTCATTGAATCTTCGTGCAATTAATATAAGCCTTTTTAATGCATGTAGACACCGTGAAGGTTGACACCAAACACAAAGAAAGTCGAAGCATGGAAGCTGGAAAGAGGTTTAAATAAGGTCTTGCCCTTTGACATTGATGATTATGGGCTTGATAAGTAAGATTAAAGATAAAGAATTGAACTCCTCTGCTAACTTATTGTCCATGAATTAAGAGAAGCACCATAAGCCGCTAATGGTGTCTGGGGTAAAAAGATTTCTCCTCAACCGATTCGTACCACCACATTAAAAAGACCTCTTGCGATAGAAAAGCCCATCACTACATAAAAAAAATTATTTAATGTAAGGGTTTCATCGGAATTGTTCCGTGACGAAATATCGTCCATCGAAATTCGTGCTTCGATTATTAAATGTGTGAAAGGGTTCTGTGATGATTTATGATGGGAGAATTCTAGATAGTAAATAGAATCCGTACATGAAATTTGTAAAGAATCTAATTGAACTACACAAATGTTGTCTCGATGGGAGTTTCAAGTGAAAGGTAAAAGTCTATAAGCACAAATCCAAGGGAATCGATACATATGAAATTGAAAGAAAGAGCACAAACGTATAACCAAACCAGAGTTAGACTTGACGGTATGGCCTGGCAAGCACAATTCCTTTAAAGAATCCGAACGCACCCAAAACCGTGTCAAAGTTTAACTCAATGACAGAGCCTTGAATATGCCTCGATAATACACCGGAGTTTGACTCGAGGGTATAGTATTTGAGATAAAGATAAATGCTGGAGTTTGACTCGACGACGAGAATATGAAAATTACAACTAAGAAAAATAAATGCAGCAGGATAAATAAAGAGAAGATAAATTTGTTGATTTTTTCAGGAGGCTTTCTCCATGGATGCTTGGTGATAATTATAATGGTTGGAGTGGTAACTGCTCTTCAGTGGTAATGATATTAGCGCGCCAACATTTGCTGTCTTCCTCGGTCCGTTCGTATTCTTTTCAACCCAATCTTTGCGCAGTTATTTTATTACGGACAACCGACATTGTTGGTGCCATTCTTCGATTTCCATTTGTATCGGTCGTGCCCACATTTTCCGCATCTTAGGGCTTTGAAGTACGACAATCGAGTAACTGTTGGTAAGACTCACGCCATCTCTCTCTCGATCGTGAGGGTTATGCTCATGTCCTCTGCATTTTGCGAATTCATTGACCTATTCTTAAAGACTACCCGAACCTTATTCACCTCAAATCTATCCTCCCACCATGGAAGTCGAGGAGATAATGTTCATATTCTTTAGCACTCATAAAAAACCTTGAATTATGCGGGATTGCTTAATATTGGCGCTCAATATATTAACTAGTTTGATGACATCTTCGAATGATGCCTCTTGACCCATCTTTATCCACTATGGAAGCGTTTTCTCCACACGTGTTCATCACGTGTATCAACTCTTTACGTATGCCGCTGAAGTATCTAATCTGACTGCGTTGAACATGTGTTGATTCCTTACGTGATCCGCACATATATCAATCTCTCACTCGTGCAGCACGTGTTTCTACGGGCGATTTTTTTCGTGTACCAACAATAAGACTTTGACAGTGTGAATTCACCAGAAAAATGACGTACACCATCTCAAATTAGGGAACAAATGGACGGTTATTTTTTGGGCCTCTATCGATAAAGTCCGAGTTTCGTAAAATCAGTTCAATTTAGTCCTCGACGCGTATGATATAGTGTTCAAAGGATAAGATGATGTACCAAGGACTCAAAAGAAGAAAAGATAGGGAAACAAAAAAAGCCTTTGTTTATTCGCTTAACGGACTTCCTCAAGGCGCCTTGCCGTAGAGTAGAGTAAGATAACTTGCCAAGGATTAAATTGAATGTGTTTTTGAAAATAAAGGCCCTTTAGAAAGAAACTAATTGATGAGATTAAATTTGACAGGTGCCCGCAAATAGGAAAAAAATTCTCACCATAGATGGCAACTTATCGTCACCTTTTTATTGGACCCTAAAATTTGTTAAGAAATCCACCGGATGGTATATCAACCGTATACTCATTAAATGTACCGGATACCCTTTCTCCTCTTGATGCCTTTATAATCATCTACTCATTCAGCTACTTCAGTGGATCTCTAAGTATATAATGGTGCTGCACCTATTCATCTAAACACATCACTTTCCTGGCTCACAAATCTGTCAAGGCTCATTGAGAAAGAGAGAGAGGCTACGGACTGTTTAGGTGGGAATAGGCATGGAGGTAATAGCATCCAAGAGAATGGTGTCGATGATGCTCGTGGCGGCTCGACGATCCGTGGTGGTCCACCGGCGCAGACGCAGGATCCACATCGTGCAAGGTGAAATGTGCATTGTCATGTGCTGCGAAACGCTTTCCAGTGTTTTGCATTTTCAAATGCCTCAAAAGCTGCTCCGAAGAGTTTTTGACGTCCTCGGTATCAAAGCACTGCGACGTCGGTTGTTTCATGGCTACTTGCCTTGACTACCATTCAGGTAAGAAAAATGTTCTCGGTACCAAGATCGAAGATATGACATAGCTTCTCATGAGATCCATAAAACCAAGATGCATAATCTTTTTCCTTTAATAGTGTTTTATTGGTATATTCTACGTATGAGAGGAGGGTTGCGTACTAAATCATTTCATTTCCATGGACTTCGTCATATGCTCTTTGATGTGAGTAACATTTCCAATTTCATGTTTCATTTTTGAACTCTTGTAGAGACCAAAAAAGTTGGAGTGGACGTGAAGAAGGTTGGAGCTTGTGCGGATTCATGCTCTCAGGATTGCCAGCAGACCTATCCAATGAACTAAAATTCTGAAATTTTCCTTTTCTCGTAATCAAATGATGGCAACGGATTTGTGTAGTGTCTTTGTGATTTCACACCGCAACTAATAAATATTGCCATTTCAATTATCTGCTTGCCGAGGAGTGAAGTACATTGCCATGAAATTTCAGTCATGATCAAACAAGTCCGCTCTCTATTACCCGATTTTCGATAATGAGAGAACGATAGAAAAAAAAAACATAACATTTGATGTTGGGCTTGTCACGAATATGTTTCACACAATCAAAATTTTACAATGTGAAAAACAAATTTACGATGTGTAGAAGAGTGTCAATCTCTTACACGACATGACGTGAGAACACTGTCCAGTGGTGTTGGAAACTAGGCGATCAAAAGTTAGTCTATAAGTATGTGTATATGCGGCAAAAAGGTACACATATACTGTTGACCAAAAGTTAACTTTGACGAATACGAATGGATTGCAATATGCAGTACCACACAATCCTAAATATTTTAAATTTTTATGAAAAAACGAAAAAGCGCTAGGGGGCGCTGTGTACTACCTAATGAGCTCGCCCGATTTACATTAGGCAAGGGCTGTGGGGCCCTCCTTGGCCAAAAGTCCAGGAAAAAAACTTAAGAAGAGAAAAGAAGATATGAAGATATTTTTTTAAAAAATTAAATGTCATAGGGCATGAATGTGTAAAGGCCTTAGTGTTTGTGGGTGTTGTTGTGCGTGGTTCATACTTTCAATCGACGAAAGGGACGGAGTCTCGCTTTTGAACAGCCACTTCAGGTGTTGTGTTGTAACAATTCTGTTCTGAATATAGTTTGGAGTATTTTTATTGTTGGTTTCATCTTAAGCACATAAATAGCTTCTAAGTGGCCCATACGTAAATTATTTCTCCTGTAAGTGAGAGTTTTAACAGAGAATGGACTGTTAATTATAATGGGATTGTCTGCTGGACATAGCCCGGTTTAAGGCGAACCACGATAATTTTGCGTATCGATTTCTCTTTCTGGCCTTTACTCTATATTTCGTTGTGTTTGTACGCATACTCTTGACATGTATCATGATGGCAAATGATATATACTGATTGTGCTTGAGCATTTCAATCTCGATCGTGTGGTGTCCGAATGCTTCGCTCGCATCTAGGTATAATTTCTACCCCATCCCGACATCAAGATCTTCGCTCGAAGTCAACCCAACTAACACTTGATTTTCAATTCTTAACAATGGAACTCCCTAAAAGAATCTTTCGGGAGGATTATTGGTGTTTTACATGTAAATTCATTGAATCTTCGTGCAATTAATATAAGCCTTTTTAATGCATGTAGACACCGTGAAGGTTGCACCAAACACAAAGAAAGTCGAAGCATGTGCATATTCATCATCACGATATTGTCGGAAGTCTCATTCACCGCACTAGGGTTTCGAAAAATAGTATAGTCAAAGAAGTAAATGAAGCAAATAAAAACTGCTACCATTTTTGTCCCTTGAAGCTGGAAAGAGGTTTAAAAAAGGTCTTGCCCTTTGACAATGATGATTATGGGCTTGATAAGTAAGATTAAAGATAAAGAATTGAACTCCTCTGCTAACTTTTTGTCCATGAATTAAGAGAAGCACCATAAGCGGCTAATGGTGTCTGGGGTAAAAAGATTTCTCCTCAACCGATTCGTACCACCACATTAAAAAGACCTCTTGCGATAGAAAAGCCGATCACTACATAAAAAAAATTATTTAATGTAAGGGTTTCATCGGAATTGTTCCGTGACGAAATATCTTCCATTGAAATTCGTGCTTCGATTATTAAATGTGTGAAAGGGTTCTGTGATGATTTATGATGGGAGAATTCTAGATAGTAAATAGAATATGTACATGAAATTTGTAAAGAATCTAATTGAACTACACAAATGTTGTCTCGATGGGAGTTTCAGTGAAAGGTAAAATGCTATAAGCACAAATCCAAGGGAATCGATACAGATGAAATTGAAAGAAAGAGCACAAACGTATAACCAAACCAGAGTTAGACTTGACGGTATGGCCTGGCAAGCACAATTCCTTTAAAGAATCCGAACGCACCCAAAACCGTGTCAAAGTTTAACTCAATGACAGAGCCTTGAATATGCCTCGATAATACACCGAGTTTGACTCGAGGGTATAGTATTTGAGATAAAGATAAATGCTGGGGTTTGACTCGACGACGAGAATATGAAAATTACAACTAAGAAAAATAAATGCAGCAGGATAATTAAAGAGAAGATAAATTTGTTGATTTTTTCAGGAGGCTTTCTCCATGGATGCTTGGTGATAATTATAATGGTTGGAGTGGTAACTGCTCTTCGATGGTTATGACATTAGCTCGCCAACATTTGCTGTCTTCCTCGGTCCGTTCGTATTCTTTTCAACCCAATCTTTGCGCAGTTATTTTATTACGGACAACCGACATTGCTGGTGCCTTTCTTCGATTTCCATTTGTATCGGTCGTGCCCACATTTTGCGCATCTTAGGGCTTTGAAGTACGACAATCGAGTAACTGTTGGTAAGACTCACGCCATCTCTCTCTCGATCGTGAGGGTTATGCTCATGTCCTCTGCATTTTGCGAATTCATTGACCTATTCTTAAAGACTACCCGAACCTTATTCACCTCAAATCTATCCTCCCACCATGGAAGTCGAGGAGATAATGTTCATTTTCTTTAGCACTCATAAAAAACCTTGAATTATGCGAGATTGCATAATATTGGCGCTCAATATATTAACTAGTTTGATGACATCTTCGAATGATGCCTACTCGACCCATCTTTATCCACTATCGAAGCGTTTTCTCCACACGTGTTCGTCACGTGTATCAACTCTTTACGTATGCCGCTTGTCACGTCCCGAACCCTACGAGCCGTCGACATCCCACCCGGCCAACACTATCTACGGTTCTCCAGGATCCAAAGGCCAACAAATATAATCGTCACGACCCGAACCCTCCGAGCTTGTCGACATCCCACCCGGCCATAATCTCGCGTACAATTCTCCAGGATCCAAAGGCCAACAAACACATCGCGGAAGCACAAGAAATCCCCCGTACAGAAAATCACGATACTACGATAACTTGGGATGATAAAATAAACTCATGTACATATATACATAGTTGTTACAAACTATCAAACCTAGGGCTTCGGGGGCCACCGTACAAGCCCGTGACCAACTATAACAAAAGGATTACGTGGTCGAAGCCCGCTACACTCCCAAAATAAAACGATCTACCAAAGTTAAGAGACCAGCAACTCTAGGCCTCATCCTACTCGGGAGGCTGCTCCGCATCGGAAGGCTCCACAACGTCCCCATCCTCTTCGGGTGCCACGACCTCCGGGGCGGATCATTCACTAATGCGGCGGAGGGTCGAAAAACAACGAACCCACGACGGGGTGAGATAAAATTTCAGTAGGAAAACCTCTAACCCCAACTCAGGTCGCTAGTGCCTCCCAGACAAATTTTTAAAACAACGAAGCTCGACATATCCTCTTTTTCCTCAATAATTCCACTAATAAATCCCGAAATATTCCATTTCCACTCCGAAAATTCCCACACCTTCTCAAATATTCTACGTTACCCTCATATATATATTTCACGTCTCGGACCGGAATAACAACAACCCACGTTGCTCTAAAGCCCGCGTTCCACGCCTCGGGCTATCGTATGAATTCTACGTTACTCCGAAAATTCTACGTTATTCCAGAAATATTCCACGTGACTCCACGACATCATACGAGTCCATAACACTGAACCTCGGACCTTTATAGAACACGGCTCCATAAATAAAGATATATATACATATATATATATCAGGGTCTCGAACACTTAGGAATACGACCCATAAATCTCGGTCTCGGACACATAGGAACACGACCGGATTAAGTCTCGGACAATTAGTCGAACACGACTCACTTTGGTCTCGGACGACTTAATTGAACACGACTTTTACACTTTCTCGGTCTCGGACAATCGGACGAATACGGCTCACTTTGGCCTCGCAGACGACTTGATTGAATACGACCATCATACTTTCCCGGTCTCGCACAATCGACGAATACGGCTCACTTTGGCCTCGCATCGACTTGATTGAATACGACCCTCATACTTTCTCGAGAATAGATCGGGCTCACGCGATTCAATCACGTTAGAGAATTAATAAATCGGACCACCCGATTGACTCACGCTACCACAAATTCCAATCCACGCCATGCGTCCATAATACTCTAACGTGGCAATAAATAAATATCGTACAACTACTAATATACTAACGTAGCAATTTATCCGGGCCGATCAAATATTAATTTCTAATGTACAAATAAATTCCCAACTATAGTATTGAACTTTAGTAATATCACGTCTAATTAAATACCGTGGCGTAACGAAATTTTGTCACATACAATTAAATACCGTGGCATAACAACAATGTCACATATAAAGTAACTATAGTTAAAAACTAATTTAACCATAGTTAAAAAATAACTAGAGTTAACACATAACCCAACCATGGTTCAATTATTAGCAAAAGTAACTATGGTCAACTTTGACCACACATTCTCTCTCTTGGATTTACTATTCATGCAAGACACCATTTTTTTTTCTCCTTCTTGTTCTTGCATTTTCGGCCACCCCCTCATCCAAGCTCAAATCCAACCATTTCTTCATCAAAATCCACAATTTCATGGTCTATTAGCAACCTAACCACCTAATTTAGGTTTAGAAGTAATCCTACCTCAAAAATTCGCAAAAACCTCCGTTGAACGGTTGAGAAAACTTGAATTTAGCGGCGATTCCGACGACCCACGGTAGCCCACGACCTCTGCGCTTCAAAACCGAGTCGGCGGCGGCTCAACGAAATTTTTCCGGCGACGGCGGCGGCAAGATGTTGGTTCGGCCAAGTGAGGGGGAGAGAGAAAAGGAAGCTAGAGAGAGAGTGTGTTCTTGGATAATGAAGAAGAAGATGACCAAAATAATTAATAATATAGGTTAAGGATAATTAATTGGGTCCACAAAGTCAAGAGGGAAAAAATAAATAAATTTCTCCCCACAATGATTAGTCAAACTCGGCCAAAGGGGAAAATGACCAAAATACCCTTCGTTCCAAGTGAAAAATGGGATATTTTTCGAGGGCAAATGGGTCCTTTCCCATATCCAGTCCAAATATACTTTTCCCGAACCTCTTTGGGGCGAACCGCGAAGGATTCGGACACTTGGATGAGCAAACGTCCAAAAATTTTATTTATTGAAACCCCCGAAAGTCCGACGTCAAATTCTCAAGCTCGATTCGCGACCAATCTCGATCAATAGAATTTTCAGCGTATCTCAAACTAACGGGCGGCTTTTAGGAGTTACGCGTATCGACCCGTGATAAAATCACGTTTAAGAATTACTCGAGCCATGGCGACTTTGGTTGTCATTCAATTGCGAGGGTCAATCACTAGTCCCACTCGACACGATCATTAGAAAAATTTCGGGGACGTTCGGAACCCATACGAGGTCAAACGGAACCACCCGTGATCCAAGCGTAGGGTATTATCCAAATCGTTCCTTAATCATTCTAAGATCGGTCTATATTGGTCCAAAATATTCCCTCGACAATTTTCATGACCAACGAGTCGGTCCAGGATCAAGTTCTTAGGTCCACGTACTTGAATTTCCTAGCTAGCCATTCCCATTTGGTTAGTCCGCTCAAGATGGCCATTCTCAAGTGAGATATAACTGAAATACATCAACGAGACTTTTCATTTATTCACGGCTTCGAAAAAGGGTCGAATACGGGATGTCACAATTCTTCCCCCTTACAAAAATTTCGTCCTCGAAATTTACAACGAAACTTATCTATTCAAACAAATGGGGGTGCGGTTGCCTCATCGTTTCTTCATTTTCCCAGGTTGCCCCTTCCGTTCCATGATGCTCCCATATCACTTTCACCAAAGTGGAATCGTCTTGTTCCTTAGAACTTGCTCTTTCCTGGCTTCTATTCGCACCGATCTTTCCACGTAAGATATCCTTTCATCTACTTCCACAACTTCATGATCCAAAGCACATGAGTTGGGTCCGGCTCGTACTTTCTCAACATGGACACGTGGAAGACATTATGAACTTGGGACAAGTTCGGCGGCAAGGCGAGTCGGTAGGCCAATGTCCCAATCCGCTCTAAAATCTCAAATGGGCCTACGTATCTCGGACTCAACTTTCCTTTCTTCCCAAATCGAGATAAACCTCGCATCGGCGACACCTTCAGAAAACATGGTCTCCCACCCGAAATTCCAAAGGTCTACGTCGTCTATCCGCATAACTCTTTTGACGACTCGGGCAGTCTTTAGTCTTTCTTCCGATCACCTTCACTGCCTCAACAGATTGCTGAACTAGCTCTGGTCCCGTTATACTCCTCTCGCCAACTTCATCCCAACATACCGGAGTTCCGCAAGCTCGCCATACAGCGCCTCAAATGGTGCCATTCCGATACTCTCTGGGAAGCTGTTGTTGTAGGCGAACTCGACTAAATGTAGCTGTTCCTCCCAACCTCCTTTAAAATCTATCACGCATGCTCGCAGCATGTCCTCAAGTGTCTCGTATTGTCCTCTCTCGACCGTCCGTCCGTCCTGGGGATGATATGCGGTGCTATACCGCACTTGAGTTCCCATAGCATTCTCAAGACTTTTCCGTAAGATTGCAGTAAACTTAGGGTCTCGTCCGACGTAATTGTTACTGGAACTCCATGCAGTCGGACTATCCGGCGCATATACAATTCAGCGTACCTTTCCATTACGAAATCCTTTCGTACCGCTTGAAAAGTGTGCAGACTTCGTCCAACTGTCGACGACTACCCAAATCGAATCATGCCCTCTCGGCTCCTTGGTAGTCCCATAACAAAGTCCATGGTAATATGTTCCCATTTCCACTCGGGAATCTCTAACGGCCTAAGTAATCCTCCAGGCTTGCAATGTTGCGCCTTTACTTGTTGGCACGTCAAACACTTAGCTACGTGCTTAGCCACGTCGACTTTCATTCCATTCCACCAAGTAATGTTGACGGAGATTCGATACATCTTGGTGCTACCTGGATGCACACCGTAGCTACTTCGATGAGCTTCGACAAACTTTTCTCCTTAAGCTCCTCATCATTTGGGACACATAGACGTCCACGGAACTTCAAAATTCCGTCCTCGGCCACTTGAAAGTCAGGTTTTCTTGTAGTCGCATCCATCTCTAAAATTTTCCGAATATCGGGATCCTCTGCCTGCAGGTCTTGATTCTCGCCTGAATCTCTCGGCTCAATTCTCGAGTTACCAACGGACTTGAGAGGTTGCAAACCTCGAATTTAAATTCTAATCCCTCAACTCTTCGAGTAAAGTCCACTCCTTCACCATCAAAAGCGCAATGCTCGATTTCCGACTAAGAGCATCCGCTACTTTATTCGCTTTCCCAGGGTGATATAAAATATCACGTCGTAGTCCTTTAATAATTCCATCCAACGACGTTGCCTCATATTCAACTCTTTTCGGGAGAACAAATACTTAAGGCTCGATGGTCCGTATAAATCTGAAATTTTTCTCCCCACAAATAATGCCTCCAAATCTTCAACGCAAAAACTATTGCCGCAAGCTCCAAATCATGCGTTGGATAGTTCAATTCATGAGGTCTCAACTGTCGCGACGCATAGGCAACCACCCTACCATGTTGCATTAATACGCATCCTAGTCCCTTTAGCGAAGCATCGCTATATATCTCAAATCCTCCAGACCGGATGGTATCGTCGGGGACCGGTGCCGTCGTCAACCTATGCTTGAGTTCTTGGAAACTCCTCTCACACTTATCTGTCCATTCAAAACGAAGTTTCTTTCTTCGTTAGCTGCGTCAATGGAATAGCTATCGAGGAGAACTTCTCCACAAATCGTCGATAATATCCCGCTAAGCCTAGAAAACTTGGAACCTCCGTGAATCGATGTTGGTCTTGGCCAATTCACCACGGTCTCAATCTTTGCCGGGTCCATCGAGATTCCATTTCCAGAGACAATATGTCCAAGAAACGCTATCTCGATCCAGCCAAAATTCGCACTTGCTAAACTTAGCATAGAGCGAGTGCTCTCTTAAGGTCCGTAGGACAATACTCAAGTGTCGTTCGTGTTCTCCCACGTTCCTCGAATACACCAATATATCGTCAATGAACACGATAACAAACTCGATCCAAGAATTCTCGAACACTCGATGCATCATATCCATAAAGGCACTGGGGCATTGGTCAATCCAAAAGGCATGACCGTAAACTCATAATGCCCATATCTCGGTACGGAAAGCGTCTTTGGTATGTCCTCCTTCTTGATCCTCAACCTGGTGGTAACCCGTCCTCAAATCAATCTTAGAAAACACTGCAAGACCTTGCAGTTGATCGAACAAGTCATCTATTCTTGGCAACGGATACTTGTTCTTGATAGTCACTTGATTCAATCGCCGATAGTCAATGCATAATCGCAATGACCCGTCCTTTTTCCTCACGAATAACACCGGCGCTCCCCCAAGGCGATGGATCGGGGCGGATAAATCCTTTATCCAAGAACTCTTGCATCTCGAACCTTCAATTCTTTCAACTCGAGAGGGACATTCTATAGGGCGCTTTGGAAATCGGTTCTGTTCCCGGCACTAACTCGATCATGAACTCGACTTCTCTTTCGGTGGCAATCCCGGCAATTCTTGAGGAAAGACATCGGGATAATCGCGCACCACGGCTATATCCTCTAGCCTCGGTCCTTCAATCGACGAATCCACCACAAAGAGCCCAAATATCCTTGGCATCCTTCGCTATCAGCCTTAGTCACTTCCAAAGGACGAAATTAAGGGAATCGAGATTCCTCCTCGACTTCCCACAAAGTCATATCTAGGATGTCCAATCGGATTAAATTGGATCACCCCGCTACCACGATCAAAAACAGCTCTTTGTTTTCCCAACCAATCCATTCCAATTATCACGTCATAATCATACATAGTCAAAACTGTTCGGTCTATAGATTCTTCTCTACCACCAATGATTATCTTACAACCAATACACCCTAAGGTAACCAATACTTTATCCTTTAAGGGCGTAGTTACGTGCAGTATTACTTCTAGCGTTTTAACTCAATCCCAGCTAACTCCACAAATTGAGCAGATACGAAGGAGTGTGATGCCCCGTAATCAAATAAAGCATATGCAAGCATGATCACATAAGGAGACCGTACTGTGATCACTCCCGGCGCATTCTCGGCCTCATTGCGCGCCACCGCATACACTCTCCCTTGAGCCGGCGGCATGTTTCGATTATTATTCGAGGAGCAGCCCTTATTTGAGGTCTCACTTGAGGTCTTTGGGGTTGAAATCGCTGTTCCGGGGCTAGCTCCGGGCAACTCCTTACATGATGATCAAATTTTCCACATTTGAAGCACGCTCCAGCTTCTACTCGGGCAAGGTCCATTCCCGTGCCTCCCGCCACAAAATCGGCAATTCTGGTTGGACCGATACACCGGCTTCCCATTGTTTCTCCCGACTTGGAGGGACGGGCGCCGGTTTCCCATTATTGGCCTCTTGCCAAATCGGCGGTTGTCCCTAGCCGGCATGAACCGCGATCCGCAGGCGGCAGCCCTCTCTTTCATGTCTCGCTCCACCATCTCGACCCCGCTCATACAACTCGTCATAGTCCCTCGGGTTCAGCAGATCAACCGATGCGAAGCTCCGGCCGTAATCCGTCCCGAAACCTCCTCGCTCTATCCAAGTGGATTCTCTACCATCCTAGGAGCATACTTTGACAGCCTCGAGAATTCAGCCTCATACCGATCTATCGTCATATGGTTTTGGCGAAGCTGCTGAAATTCTAACATTTTCTCGCTCCCGAGTTGTCTCGAAAAATACTTTCCATTGAAGACTTCAAAGTGAAGACGGTCAATTCGGGCCGCGCCCTCCGGAACACTCTTCCCTTGGTGGCCTTCCACCAATCACCGGCCGTATCTTGAAGTTGATATACCGCCAGGGTCACTTTCTCCTCCTCGGTGCAACCCAAAACCTCAAACGCTTTCTCCGCATCCTCTATCCATCGAGGTGCAACTCCAGGATCACCTTTTCCAAAGTGAACTTCGCCGGTTTTAACTTCAGAAACTGTTCTACAAGCTGATGCATCTGTCTATTCCCATTGTCATTCCCCCGATTCACATTGCCCCCTTGGGCAGCAGCAGCAAAGAAGAAGAATAGCAGCCTCGGCGGCTTGGGCAATAGCGGCACTCGTTCTCGAGTCCGCCTACCCATGAGATTTCCTATCTCTTCAAGAGCCCTAAGGACTCCATCCATTCTCGGATCTTCTCTAACTCGTAGGTCGCGAACTAGAAGCTCCCCCGGAACCTCTTCTCGATCCTCCTCTAGCACTTGCTCGGGAACCTCTACCTTGATTTTCCATATCCATTACTATCACAACACCGAACCAACATAATTCCACCAAGGAATTAGAAATCTATGCCACCTACTCGAGTCCAGCGTTTCACACTCGCTTAACATAGCAATTAGCACAAAGCTAATAATCGTTTTCGGAAGAACGATTCAACCACAATAACAACAAACAAGCAGCACAGAAGTAATCAATCACGCAAATCACGAGCGCATGTTCAAATGCCCCGCATAACGCGATTAGCTCGCGTAAACACCTAAGGTTTCTCTCGTCTAATCATCCCAAAGTCATCGCTCCTTATCACTCCGTCCTTCGTCCAACCTTGGATCGAGCAATCCTTGCTCCGATACCACTTAAACAGGGATGTCACGACCCGAACCCTCCGAGCTTGTCGACATCCCACCCGGCCATAATCTCGCACGGTTCTCCAGGATCCAAAGGCCAACAAACACATCGCGGAAGCACAAGAAATCCCCGTACAGAAAATCACGATACTACGATAACTTGGGATGATAAAATAAACTCATGTACATATATACATAGTTGTTACAAACTATCAAACCTAGGGCTTCGTGGGCCACCGTACAAGCCCGTGACCAACTATAACAAAAGGATTACGTGGTCGAAGCCCACTACACTCCCAAAATAAAACGATCTACCAAAGTTAAGAGACCAGCTACTCTAGGCCTCATCCTACTGGAGGCTGCTCCGCATCGGAAGGCTCCACAACGTCCCCATCCTCTTCAGGTGCCACGACCTCGGGGCGGATCATTCACTAATGCGGCGGAGGGTCCGAAAAACAACGAACCCACGACGGGGTGAGATAAAATTTCAGTAGGAAAACCTCTAACCCCAACTCAGGTCGCTAGTGCCTCCGAGACAAATTTTTAAAACAACGAAGCTCGACATATCCTCTTTTTCCTCAATAATTCCACTAATAAATCCCGAAATATTCCATTTCCACTCCGAAAATTCCCACACCTTCTCAAATATTCTACGTTACCCTCATATATATATTTCACGTCTCGGATCTGGAATAACAACAACCCACGTTGCTCTAAAGCCCGCGTCCACGCCTCGGGCTATCGTATGCAATTCTACGTTACTCCGAAAATTCTACGTTATTCCAGAAATATTCCACGTGACTCCACGACATCATACGAGTCCATAACACCGAACCTCGGACCTTTATAGAACACGGCTCCATAAATAAAGATATATATACATATATATATATCGGGGTCTCGAACACTTAGGAATACGACCCATAAATCTCGGTCTCGGACACATAGGAACACGACCGGATTAAGTCTCGGACAATTAGTCGAACACGACTCACTTTGGTCTCGGACGACTTAATTGAACACGACTTTTACACTTTCTCGGTCTCGGACAATCGGACGAATACGGCTCACTTTGGCCTCGCACGACTTGATTGAATACGACCATCATACTTTCCCGGTCTCGGACAATCGGACGAATACGGCTCACTTTGGCCTCGCATCGACTTGATTGAATACGACCCTCATACTTTCCGAGAATAGATCGGGCTCACGCGATTCAATCACGTTAGAGAATTAATAAATCGGACCACCCGATTGACTCACGCTACCACAAATTCCAATCCACGCCATGCGTCCATAATACTCTAACGTGGCAATAAATAAATATCGTACAACTACTAATATACTAACGTAGCAATTTATCCGGGCCGATCAAATATTAATTTCTAATGTACAAATAAATTCCCAACTATAGTATTGAACTTTAGTAATATCACGTCTAATTAAATACCGTGGCGTAACGAAATTTTGTCACATACAATTAAATACCGTGGCATAACAACAATGTCACATATAAAGTAACTATAGTTAAAAACTAATTTAACCATAGTTAAAAAATAACTAGAGTTAACACATAACCCAACCATGGTTCAATTATTAGCAAAAAGTAACTATGGTCAACTTTGACCACACATTCTCTCTCTTGGATTTACTATTCATGCAAGACACCATTTTTTTTTCTCCTTCTTGTTCTTGCATTTTCGGCCACCCCCTCATCCAAGCTCAAATCCAACCATTTCTTCATCAAAATCCACAATTTCATGGTCTATTAGCAACCTAACCACCTAATTTAGGTTTAGAAGTAATCCTACCTCAAAAATTCGCAAAAACCTCCGTTGAACGGTTGAGAAAACTTGAATTTAGCGGCGATTCCGACGACCCACGGTAGCCCACGACCTCTGCGCTTCAAAACCGAGTCGGCGGCGGCTCAACGAAATTTTTCCGGCGACGGCGGCGGCAAGATGTTGGTTCGGCCAAGTGAGGGGGAGAGAGAAAAGGAAGCTAGAGAGAGAGTGTGTTCTTGGATAATGAAGAAGAAGATGACCAAAATAATTAATAATATAGGTTAAGGATAATTAATTGGGTCCACAAAGTCAAGAGGGAAAAAATAAATAAATTTCTCCCCACAATGATTAGTCAAACTCGGCCAAAGGGGAAAATGACCAAAATACCCTTCGTTCCAAGTGAAAAATGGGATATTTTTCGAGGGCAAATGGGTCCTTTCCCATATCCAGTCCAAATATACTTTTCCCCGAACCTCTTTGGGGCGAACCGCGAAGGATTCGGACACCTGGATGAGCAAACGTCCAAAAATTTTATTTATTGAAACCCCCGAAAGTCCGACGTCAAATTCTCAAGCTCGATTCGCGACCAATCTCGATCAATAGAATTTTCAGCGTATCTCAAACTAACGGGCGGCTTTTAGGAGTTACGCGTATCGACCCGTGATAAAATCACGTTTAAGAATTACTCGAGCCATGGCGACCTTGGTTGTCATTCAATTGCGAGGGTCAATCACTAGTCCCACTGGACACGATCATTAGAAAAATTTCGGGGACGTTCGGAACCCATACGAGGTCAAACGGAACCACCCGTGATCCAAGCGTAGAGGTATTATCCAAATCGTTCCTTAATCATTCTAAGATCGGTCTATATTGGTCCAAAATATTCCCTCGACAATTTTCATGACCAACGAGTCGGTCCCGGATCAAGTTCTTAGGTCCACGTACTTGAATTTCCTAGCTAGCCATTCCCATTTGGTTAGTCTCGCTCAAGATGGCCATTCTCAAGTGAGATATAACTGAAATACATCAACGAGACTTTTCATTTATTCACAGCTTCGAAAAGGGTCGGAATACAAGGATGTCACAATAACACTTGCGGAAGCAGAAACAATTCCCCGTACAGAAATTAATTAACATCACGATGACTTGGGACGGTAAAACAACTTATGTACATATACACAATTGTTACAACCTTCAAACCTAGGGCTTCGAGAGGCCTTTGTACAAGCATGTGACCAACTATGACAAAAGATTACGTGGTCGAAGCCCGCTATGCTTCCAAAAGAAAATACTCTACAAAAGCTCAAGAGGCCAACTACCCTAGGCCTCGTCCTCGCTATCCGGTACGATATCGACTCTCGCCTCCAACTCATCCTCGTTAATCTCAGGGTGGCTGTTCCGCATCCGATCGCTCTACAACTTCCCCATCTTCTCTTGGTACCATGACCTTGGGGAATATCGAATCTCCTGGGCGGATTATTCATTGCCGATGCGGAGTGTTCGAAAAACAACGAACCCACGACGGGGTGAGATAAAATCTCGATAAGCTAGCCCCTAACCCTAGGTTAGGGCTCTAGTGCCTCCAGACAAGTTTTAAAAACAGCAACTTTTCAACATATCCTTCTTCACCTCAATAATTCAACTAATAAATCCCGGAATATTCCATACTTGTTCAAAATTCCCACACTTTCTCAAATATTCTACGTTACCCTCATATTGATATTTCACGCCTCGGATCGAATAAAAAAAATATTCCACGTTGCTCCAAAGCCCGCGTTCCACGCTTCAAGGCTATCATATAAAATTTCACGTTACTCCGAAAATATTCCACGGTACTCCACGACTTCATACAAGTTCATAACATTGAGCCTCGGACCTTTATGGAACACGGTACCACATATATATACTAGGGTCTCGACACATAGGAATACGACCCATAAATCACGGTCTCGGACACATAGGAACACGACTGATTAAGTCTCGGACGACTTAATTGAACACGACTTTCACACTTTCTCGGTCTCGGACAATCGGACCAATACGGCTCACTTTGGCCTCGCACGACTTGATTGAATACGACCATCATACTTTCCCGGTCTCGAGACAATCGGACGAATACGGCTCACTTTGGCCTCGCACGACTTGATTGAATACGACCCATAAATCTCGGTCTCGGACACATAGGAACACGACCGGATTAAGTCTCGGACAATTAGTCGAACACGACTCACTTTGGTCTCGGGCAACTTAATTGAACACGACTTTCATACTTTCGAGAATAGACAGGACCGCGTAATAACGCCTCGTGTCACTATCCCGCGTTTAACGCCTCAGGATATTATAATACTCATAACCCCGTTTAACGTGTGACATTCTGAATTTCCAACCATTTTGAGGTCTATGAATAAGAATGACCGTTTTGCCCCTCAAGCATTATTTTTGTTCTAAGTTCATCAAAGGGAATTTTGGTCATTTTCACCTTGCTTCAGCAGAAAATGTGAAGATAAGAAGGTCAAAGGCTGGTCAATACACATGTGGATAATTATTGACATGAGACAAGTGTCATTAGAGAGCATGGTTAGCATTAATGTGACCTTGACTTACTATTCACTTAATTGATTTTTTTTTTAAAATCAAGTCTTCTTCAGCCTTTATTCTTCTTCAAATTCACGAGCACTCCATCTCCATGCTCCATTTCCATCATCTCCTTCATCTTCAAGGTTTTTCAGCAAAACCAGAAAACTGTTTCTGCCGACCACTTTCTGCCCGTTCTGTTCGGTCCGTACGACGGGACCCTCCGGTGGTCTTTTGGCCACCCCCGACCACCCACTTGAATTTCAACGTGTCCCCGACAACCTCCAATTGGAATCACGTCATTTGAAGCTTCCAGTTGGAAGAACCAAGCTGAGGAAGAAAACCGGACAGATTTGGAGCTAGCTGAGGGTAAGGGGCTGTTCTCCCTCTTAGAAACTTCTTTTGATGCCAAATTTTCGGTGGTAACTTCTAGACTTGTAGGGATGAGTATGGATGATTTAGGGACACTGAGTGATTAAGGAAAAATTCGAGTTATGATGGTTGGGTTAAAGTGTTTCTGCTGGACATATACTGGACAGTTTGTGTACTTGTTTGGTTAAGTTGATTGGGGGCTTAAAATGAGTGGTTATGCTGCTAAATTTTTAGTGGACCCCTAAGACATATAGAATAAGGTTCCCACAAGTTCAATTAGTGTTAAATTGGAGTTTTGAATTGGATTTTTGGGTGAGACAACACAGGACCGTTTTTGCCCTGTTTTTGCCCTGTTGTACCAAAGCTGTTCATGGGTGGTACAATGAATATTTTGGCTTGGAATTAGAATATAAGACATCCTAAGACATTGTCACGCCCCGCACCCAGCGGGCGCGCTAACATCCCTTCTCGGTCGTTAAGTTGTGACGCCCCGGACGCGTCACCGACCCATTAGTTTTATCTTTTAATTAAGCGCATGCGAAACGTTCTATTTCCCCGCACAATATTAAAAACAATAGGGATAGAACAAGTAGGCAATCAAATCAATCAACATTTATAAAAAAGTATTTTACTTATTTATATCGTTAATCCCGAGAAATACGTATATACAAGCCCTACCTCGGGGCCACTTCCTAACCACACAAAAGATGCCGGTAGGTGGTCGGGATTAACACTATCCAAGCTACTCCAAAAAGAGACCAACATCAACGTCCTCCTCTTCGCTACTCCATAGTTAAGGACCCGCAAAATGGTTAATAACAACGGGTGAGATATAAAATCTCCGTGAGTCAACGCCTAAGTCCGAGTAGGGCGCTGATTCGCTCGAGACGGCCTAAACATACTGGTCAACTGTCGATAACGGATCAATTGCGTGCGATTAGCGCTACGCTTTAATCGTCACAGGATTAGACACACCCCAACAGTCAAACTTTAATCACATGATTCAACTACCACACTCGGCATACTTTCATATTCAAACATTCTTGAGGATTTTCGATCAATATAATTAATTAAATAAGCCAATTTATTTGGCTGTTCCCAACGTTGACATCACAATTCAAGCATAGAACACTCAAAGATGAGTATTAAAACTACACAATAATATTAATAAAATAATAAATCAATAGCTTATCGTCGGACCTTGATAGCTCATCGCTCAAACCCCGATAACTTATCGTCCAAACCTTGATAGCTTATCACCAAAATCGATAGCTTATCAACCAAAGTTAACTAACCTAACCATGGTTAACAAAAAGTAACTATGGTTAACATAAAGTAACTATAGTTAATGAAAAGTAACTACGGTTAACTAAAAGTAACTACGGTTACTTTAACTAACCAGGGTTAACTAACCCAACCGCAGATCAACTAACCCAACCGTGGTCAATTAACTTAATCCAACCACCATTAACTAAACTAACCCACAATTAACATAAATTAATCTATCCCTAAACGTAATTAACGACCTAATCGGAGATTGGGGTTAACTCACCCGATTTCAAATCCGGAAGCACTGGCGCCGGCGGCGGCGAGGGCTACGCGTGGCTTGGTCTGAAATCAATACGGAACCATCGTGGACCACCGAACAGCAGGTACACAGACCCGGTTGTGCTGCTGTTGCTTGATGGAGCTCAAATCGAAGCAAGAACGGACCGGATCTCACCAACCAGCCTCTGTTCTGCTCAAACCCACGAAAATTACAGGGTTTATTTGGCAATCAGCCCCCAGATCCAAGTATCCCTTGATCTTACGGTCGCGTAGAAGAAAACGGAGCTCAATTCGCCCCTCCGGATGAGCTCAAACGAGCGATTTCCTCCCGGGCGCGCGCAGAAATCCGAGAAGACGGGCTCTCGGGATGGGGAGAATATTTCTCACGAAAATGGAAGAGAGAAATGATAGGGTCATGGCCAACTTGGGGAAGAAGAAAAGGTGGGGCCCACCGGTCAATTCCCCATCAATGAATTTTGTCTTTTATGAATAATATCCAGGGGCAATTTGGTAATTTCACAACCATGGTTTGGTCGGGCTAGCTTCGAGCGCGAATGGTCTCGACACTTTAGTTTGATTGTCCGAACTTGATTTTCTCGATCGATACTACTTGATTATCCAAATCCCTTTTTCGGATCAATTACAATTGCGTCCAACCATTGTCCCTTAAGTCTAAAAAAAATCTCATCTCATTCATCGACCGAAATTCGAGATTAATATCCATCGAATTTATTTTCTTACAGAACTCAAAATTTCGGGATGTCATAGACATTGTGGAAGGTGTTATGAGGGAGTATATGAATTAAATTAAAGTTTGGAAGTGAATTCATGGCTAATTTGTGTTTGAAACTCAAGGAAACAAGCTGTCCTGTTTTTGGACAGAATATACCATGGACTTGAGGGACTACATATGGTGTTGCCTTGCTGTGATTTTGTCATTTGGATGCTTTAAGATGTTACTTTGAGTGCTATTAACATTTTGACTCAATTGGATCGAAAATTAATGGAGTTTTGCTATGGTTTATATAGATCCGATGCGGAAATCTATTTAGCCAAGCCTTTGCGGTTGTGAGGAGACTTTTTTTAAGTTGCTTTTGGAACCAAGGGTAAGTGTTCCTGAAACCTTTTTTTGATCACTAAGATGCTTCGAATGAGATGACTTATACTACGAATAGCCGTAAAGTGTGAAGTGTAACTTAATGGGCATATGAGTGAAAGAGGGAAATAGATTGTCCCGAGTCTTGAACCATGCGGGGTCAATACCCCGGGTCTTGGTCATGCGAGAAACAAATTGTGTAATACTCCGGGTCTTGACATGCGGGAAAAAAAAAAAGAAATACTTGGGCCTTGGTCATGCGGAGTACATGTGAAAGGAAATATCCCGAGTCTTGATCATGCGAGAAAATGAAATATCCCGAGTCTTGATCATGCGGGAAAATGAAATATCCCGAGTCTTGATCATGCGGGAAAACGACCAATATAGGTCGACACGAACTCTGGTATTGATAACCTGGAACATTTTGCGCGGCTATGTCGTTATCTTGAGAACCGTAATGAGATGAGAATCTCATGTGTGAGATACGAATGAATAGTTGCTAATACGTCAAGTTGGACCATTCCTGTAGGACCGATTTGATTGTACAAGGTTGTTATGACTTAAGTCTACTCTACCGGTACCTGAGTTACTTGATCTTGACCTCTATCTATGTCAGTTTACGTGAGATGTGTATGCTATATATATGCTATTGTGCTGTGCAAAGAGGCTTGTTTTGTATCTTGTCATCTGTATGCTTTGTTGCATAACTCGAAAGGGCTAGTGGTCTAATATAGGATTTGGGTTTACTTGCTGAGATGTGAATCTCACCCCGTAGTGGGACCTTTATTTTCAGACCTCAGGTTATAGAAATGCTGCCCGGTGCGATTGGGAGATCCGAAAGAGATGACAACCGTATGGGATGAGTTCCCGGCTAACTTAGGAATAGTTTTTGTAAGAAAATGTACTACGGTTTGGGTAGATATAGGTGGAGAAGATCTGCAACCGCATCGTTATGAAGCGTGGTTCCATAAGATAGGGAATAGTAGTTTGTTCGGGCCTCTGCAGCCATCCGATGTACCTGCGATGTAGTTCCGGGATGGTGCCACCCATCCCGTCAAGATGTCGAGGGTGTGGTTCAAGTGTCGGCAGCTGCTTCTAGGAACATAGTGGAGAAGACCCCGGCGGCGGAGGAGGATCACGAGGTGATCGTCATATCCGATTCGAGAGAAGGATGAGTCGGAGGATGAGATGCTTGGAGACGAGCTTCGATACTTTCTCCGAGTACGTTCCGACGGGAGACGAGGCTGAGGACATGACTATTAGTTCCTCCGAGTAGTCTGGTTGCTCTGGATAAGTTTCTTTTGGGGTAGATTCGAAAGAATCTAGATGTTTGGTTTTTTGGGTTGGCTCATATTATACATGTTCTTCTACTAGTACACATGTGACCCCCTGTCCTTGTATATATTTGTTGTTGTGTGTTACTTGCCCTTTTCGTTCGTATCTTTTATTGTCGGGGTTGGAGTATTCCTTCCGCATGCGCATTTCATTTTAGGTGTTCGCCGTAGAGGTAGTATCCCGGGTTTAAATTATACGGCTTGGGCGGGTGTGCGTTCTCAAAGGACGGCAGGACGTTACATAACGCCTCGGGGTATAATAATAGTAAAGCCCGCGTCATAACGCCTCGGGCTATAATTCCTCAATCCAACATCGAGCCCGCTCATAACGCCTCAGGCAACATATGGTCTTATAAAGCATGAGACCCCGCGTCATAACACCTCGGGTAAAAATTCCACATTTCCTCTCTTTCATTCCACTTAAGACCATATACCACAATAATTTCCCGATCGCTCGTCCGATACCACACGATCCTTTAAATACTTCCGATCGATCAATCCTTGCCACGTGATTCTCGCTAGATTCCTTGATTAGCGGATCGAGACCATCCGGTCTCACCAACTTTCTCCAACAAATGATCGGGACCATGCGATCTCTCCAATTTTTCTCAATTGCCCAATCGAGACCACTCGATTAAATTGTACCGGGCAAATACTCGATCGGAACCACGTGATTTACTCACGTTAGAGAATTAATACATCGGGGCCACCCGATTAATTTATGCTACCACAGAATTCAATCCACGCCACAAGACCATATTATACTAACGTAGCAAGTAAATTAATAGCGTACAATTAAAAGTACACTAACGTGGGAATTGATCCAGGCTGAACCATATTAATTTCTAACGTACAATTAATTCACGACTATAGTACTAAACTATAGTAACACCACATTTATTTAATACCGTGGCATAACGATATGTTGTCACATATAAAGTAACTATAGTTAAAATATAATTTAACCATGGTTCAAAATTAACTAGAGTCAATAACTAACCTAACCATGATTAAATAATAGCATAAAGTAACTAGAGTTAGGCATAAAGTAACCATGGTCCAACTTTGACCATACCCAAATCCTCTTGACTTCACTATTCACTTCAAGAACATGATTTCTCTCTCCTCCTCCTCTTCATTCTCGGCCAAGGCATGAAAATGGCCAAAAACAACTAATTTTTCACCCAAATCTACTCAATCTCAAGTCCCTTAGCAACCTAGATACCTAATCAAGGTTTAGGAACCAACTTACTTGATTTCTAGCCAAATCCTTTGGTGAAAATCAGCTGGAAACCGAAGCAAAAACTCCCTCTCTCAAACCGGGTCAGATTTGCCTCATCCGGACCTTTTCCCCTTCAAACAGACCTACGGGAAAAATACCGGGCCAAATCGAGCTTATAATATGTCCCTGGAAAGCTAAGACAATAAGCTTTCAAATGGAAGTGGTCTTACCTCAAACCGACATCGGTCGAAAACTTTATGGCCGGAACAGTGGAGCTGTCGGGACAGGGCAGCGGGTTGGGCGAGAGAGAGAAGTGAGAGAAAATTTTGTCCAAATGAAGAAGATGAAGATGGTGGATAGATAAGCTAGGCTAGGATACTTTGGGATGAAAAGTTTGACTAGAATTCTTAGTCTTAGAAATAATGAGACAAAGACTTGTGGGTCCCACCAATAATTCATCTCCTTTCCCATATCCAATCCGGATTTCACTTTTCCCGAACACTTTGGGGCGAATTGTGAAATATACATGCTCGGGATGAGGCGACGTTCAAAATATTATTATTGGAACCCCTGAAGGTCCGACATCTAATTTCGAAGTTAAATTCGCGATCAATCTCGATTAATTGAAATTTCAGCGTATCTCAAACTAACGGGCGGTTTTTAGGAGTTACGCGTATCGACCCGTGATTTATATCACGTTTAAGAATTTCTCGAGCCATGGCGACTTTGGTTGTCATTCAATTGCGAGGGTCAATCACTAGTCCCGATGGGCACGATTGTTAGAAAATAATTTAGGGACGTTCGGAACCCGTACGAGGTCAAACAGAATCACCCGTGATACAAGCGTAGGGTATTATCCAAATCGTTCCTTAATCATTCTAGGATCGGCCTATATTGGTCCGGAATATTCCCTCGACAATTTTCATGGCCAAAGAGTCAATCCAGGATCAAGTTCTTAGGTCCACGTACTTGATTTTTCTAGCTAGCCATTCCCAATTGGTTAGTCTGCTCGAGAGGGATCAACTCGAGTGAGATTAGACTGAAATACATCAATGAGATATTTCATTCATTCATAGCTTCGAAAGTGGGTCGGAATTCAGGATGTCACACCGCTGAAGTATCTAATCGACTGCGTTGAACATGTGTTGATTCCTTACGTGATCCGCACATATATCAATCTCTCACTCGTGCAGCACGTATTTCTACGGGCGATTTTTTTCGTGTACCAACAATAAGACTTTGACAGTGTGAATTCACCAGAAAAATGACGTACACCATCTCAAATTAGGGAACAAATGGACGGTTATTTTTTGGGCCTCTATCGATAAAGTCCGAGTTTCGTAAAATCAGTTCAATTTAGTCCTCGACGCGTATGATATAGTGTTCAAAGGATAAGATGATGTACCAAGGACTCAAAAGAAGAAAAGATAGGGAAACAAAAAAAGCCTTTGTTTATTCGCTTAGCGTTCTTCCTCAAGGCACCTTGCCGTAGAGTAGAGTAAGATAACTTGCCAAGGATTAAATTGAATGTGTTTTAGAAAATAAAGGCCCTTTAGTAAGAAACTAATTGATGAGATTAAATTTGACAGGTGCCCGCATATAGGAAAAAAATTCTCACCATAGATGGCAACTTATCGTCACCTTTTTATTGGACCCTAAAATTTGTTAAGAAATCCACCGGATGGTATATCAACCGTATACTCATTAAATGTACCGGATACCCTTTCTCCTCTTGATGCCTTTATAATCATCTACTCATTCAGCTACTTCAGTGGATCTCTAAGTATATAATGGTGCCGCACCTGTTCATCTAAACACATCACTTTCCTGGCTCACAAAGCTGTCAAGGCTCATTGAGAAAGAGAGAGAGGCTACGGACTGTTTAGGTGGGAATAGGCATGGAGGTAATAGCATCCAAGAGAATGGTGTCGATGATGCTCGTGGCGGCTCGATATCGTGGTCGTCCACCGGCGCAGACGCGGGATCCACATCGTGCAAGGTGAAATGTGCATTGTCGTGTGCTGCGAAACGCTTTCCAGTGTTTTGCATTTTCAAATGCCTCAAGAGCTGCTCCGAAGAGTTTTTGACGTCCTCGGTATCAAAGCACTGCGACGTCGGTTGTTTCATGGCTACTTGCCTTGACTACCATTCAGGTAAGAAAAATGGTCACGGTACCAAGATCGAAGATATGACATAGCTTCTCATGAGATCCATAAAACCAAGATGCATAATCTTTTTCCTTTAATAGTGTTTTATTGGTATATTCTACGTATGAGAGGAGGGTTGCGTACTAAATCATTTCATTTCCATGGACTTCGTCATATGCTCTTTGATGTGAGTAACATTTCCAATTTCATGTTTCATTTTTGAACTCTTGTAGAGACCAAAAACGTTGGAGTGGACGTGAAGAAGGTTGGAGCTTGTGCGGATTCATGCTCTCGGGATTGCCAGCAGACCTATCCAATGAACTAAAATTCTGAAATTTTCCTTTTCTGTAATCAAATGATGGCAACGGATTTGTGTAGTGTCTTTGTGATTTCACACCGCAACTAATAAATATTGCCATTTCAATTATCTGCTTGCCGAGGAGTGAAGTACATTGCCATGAAATTTCAGTGATGATCAAACAAGTCCGCTCTCTATTACCCGATTTTCGATAATGAGAGAACGATAGAAAAAAAAAACATAACATTTGATGTTGGGCTTGTCACGAATATGTTTCACACAATCAAAATTTTACAATGTGAAAACCAAATTTACGATGTGTAGAAGAGTGTCAATCTCTTACACGACATGACGCGAGAGCACTGTCCAAGTAGTGTTGGAAACTAGGCGATCAAAAGTTAGTCTATAAGTATGTGTATATGCGGCAAAAAGGTACACATATACTGTTGACCAAAAGTTAACTTTGACGAATACGAATGGATTGCAATATGCAGTAAGACACAATCCTGAATATTTTAAATTTTTATGAAAAAAACGAAAAAGCGCTAGGGGGCGCTGTGTACTACCTAATGAGCTCGCCCGATTTACATTAGGCAAGGGCTGTGGGGCCCTCCTTGGCCAAAAGTCCAGGAAAAAAACTTAAGAAGAGAAAAGAAGATATGAAGATATTTTTTAAAAAATTAAATGTCATAGGACATGAATGTGTAGCGGCCTTAGTGTTTGAGGGTGTTGTTGTGCGTGGTTCATACTTTCAATCGACAGAAAGGGACGGAGTCTCGCTTTTGAACAGCCACTTCAGGTGTTGTGTTGTAACAATTCTGTTCTGAATATTGTTTGGAGTATTTTATTGGTGGTTTCAGCTTAAGCACATAAATAGCTTCTAAGTGGCCTATACGTAAATTATTTCTCCCGTAAGTGAGAGTTTTAACCGAGAGTGGACTGTTAATTATAATGGGATTGTCTACTGGACATAGCTCAGTTTAAGGCGAACCACGATAATTTTGCGTATCGATTTCTCTTTCTGGCCTTTACTCTATATTTCGTTGTGTTTGTACGCATACTCTTGACATGTATCATGATGGCAAATGATATATACTGATTGTGCTTGAGCATTTCAATCTCGATCGTGTGGTGTCCGAATGCTTCGCTCGCATCTAGGTATAATTTCTACCCCATCCTGACATCAAGATCTTCGCTCGAAGTCAACCCAACTAACACTTGATTTTCAATTCTTAACAATGGAACTCCCTAAAAGAATCTTTCGGGAGGATTATTGGTGTTTTAAATGTAAATTCATTGAATCTTCGTGCAATTAATATAAGCCTTTTTAATGCATGTAGACACCGTGAAGGTTGCACCAAACACAAAGAAAGTCGAAGCATGTGCATATTCATCATCACGAGATTGTCGGAAGTCTCATTCACCGCACTAGGGTTTCGAAAAATAGTATAGTCAAAGAAGTAAGCGAAGCAAATAAAAACTGCTACCATTTTTGTCGCTTGAAGCTGGAAAGAGGTTTAAAAAAGGTCTTGCCCTTTGACAATGATGATTATGGGCTTGATAAGTAAGATTAAAGATAAAGAATTGAACTCCTCTGCTAACTTATTGTCCATGAATTAAGAGAAGCACCATAAGCCGCTAATGGTGTCTGGGGTAAAAAGATTTCTCCTCAACCGATTCGTACCACCACATTAAAAAGACCTCTTGCGAAAGAAAAGCCGATCACTACATAAAAAAAATTATTTAATGTAAGGGTTTCATCGGAATTGTTCCGTGACGAAATATCTTCCATCGAAATTCGTGCTTCGATTATTAAATGTGTGAAAGGGGTTCTGTGATGATTTATGATGGGAGAATTCTAGATAGTAAATGGAATCCATACATGAAATTTGTAAAGAATCTAATTGAACTACACAAATGTTGTCTCGATGGGAGTTTCAAGTGAAAGGTAAAAGTCTATAAGCACAAATCCAAGGGAATCGATACATATGAAATTGAAAGAAAGAGCACAAACGTATAACCAAACCAGAGTTAGACTTGACGGTATGGCCTGGCAAGAACAATTCCTTCAAAGAATCCGAATGCACCCAAAACCGTGTCAAAGTTTAACTCAATGACAGAGCCTTAAATATGCCTCGATAATACACCAGAGTTTGACTCGAGGGTATAGTATTTGAGATAAAGATAAATGCTGGAGTTTGACTCGACGACGAGAATATGAAAATTACAACTAAGAAAAATAAATGCAGCAGGATAAATAAAGAGAAGATAAATTTGTTGATTTTTTCAGGAGGCTTTCTCCATGGATGCTTGGTGATAATTATAATGGTTGGAGTGTTAACTGCTCTTCAGTGGTTATGACATTAGCTCGCCAACATTTGCTGTCTTCCTCGGTCCGTTCGTATTCTTTTCAACCCAATCTTTGCGTAGTTATTTTATTACGGACAACCGACATTGCTGGTGCCTTTCTTCGATTTCCATTTGTATCGGTCGTGCCCACATTTTCCTCATCTTAGGGCTTTGAAGTACGACAATCGAGTAACTGTTGGTAAGACTCACGCCATCTCTCTCTCGATCGTGAGGGTTATGCTCATGTCCTCTGCATTTTGCGAATTCATTGACCTATTCTTAAAGACTACCCGAACCTTATTCACCTCAAATCTATCCTCCCACCATGGAAGTCGAGGAGGTAATGTTCATATTCTTTAGCACTCATAAAAAACCTTGAATTATGCGGGATTGCTTAATATTGGCGCTCAATATATTAACTAGTTTGATGACATATTCGAATGATGCCTACTAACCCATCTTTATCCACTATCGAAGCATTTTCTCCACACGTGTTCATCACGTGTATCAACTCTTTACGTATGCCGCTGAAGTATCTAATCTGACTGCGTTGAACATGTGTTGATTCCTTACGTGATCCGCACATATATCAATCTCTCACTCGTGCAGCACGTGTTTCTACGGGCGGTTTTTTTCGTGTACCAACAATAAGACTTTGACAGTGTGAATTCACCAGAAAAATGACGTACACCATCTCAAATTAGGGAACAAATGGACGGTTATTTTTTGGGCCTCTATCGATAAAGTCCGAGTTTCGTAAAATCAGTTCAATTTAGTCCTCGACGCGTATGATATAGTGTTCAAAGGATAAGATGATGTACCAAGGACTCAAAAGAAGAAAAGATAGGGAAACAAAAAAAGCCTTTGTTTATTCGCTTAGCGTTCTTCCTCAAGGCGCCTTGCCGTAGAGTAGAGTAAGATAACTTGCCAAGGATTAAATTGAATGTGTTTTAGAAAATAAAGGCCCTTTAGTAAGAAACTAATTGATGAGATTAAATTTGACAGGTGCCCGCATATAGAAAAAAATTCTCACCATAGATGGCAACTTATCGTCACCTTTTTATTGGACCCTAAAATTTGTTAAGAAATCCACCGGATGGTATATCAACCGTATACTCATTAAATGTACCGGATACCCTTTCTCCTCTTGATGCCTTTATAATCATCTACTCATTCAGCTACTTCAGTGGATCTCTAAGTATATAATGGTGCCGCACCTATTCATCTAAACACATCACTTTCCTGGCTCACAAAGCTGTCAAGGCTCATTGAGAAAGAGAGAGAGGCTACGGACTGTTTAGGTGGGAATAGGCATGGAGGTAATAGCATCCAAGAGAATGGTGTCGATGATGCTCGTGGCGGCTCGACACTGTGGTCGTCCACCGGCGCAGACGCGGGATCCACATCGTGCAAGGTGAAATGTGCATTGTCATGTGCTGCGAAACGCTTTCCAGTGTTTTGCATTTTCAAATGCCTCAAGAGCTGCTCCGAAGAGTTTTTGACGTCCTCGGTATCAAAGCACTGCGACGTCGGTTGTTTCATGGCTACTTGCCTTGACTACCATTCAGGTAACAAAAATGTTCTCGGTACCAAGATCGAAGATATGACATAGCTTCTCATGAGATCCATAAAACCAAGATGCATAATCTTTTTCCTTTAATAGTGTTTTATTGGTATATTCTACGTATGAGAGGAGGGTTGCGTACTAAATCATTTCATTTCCATGGACTTCGTCATATGCTCTTTGATGTGAGTAACATTTCCAATTTCATGTTTCATTTTTTGAACTCTTGTAGAGACCAAAAAAGTTGGAGTGGACGTGAATAAGGTTGGAGCTTGTGCGGACTCATGCTCTCAGGATTGCCAGCAGATCTATCCACTGAACTAAAATTCTGAAATTTTCCTTTTCTGAAATCAAATGATGGCAACGGATTTGTGTAGTCTCTTTGTGATTTCACACCGCAACTAATAAATATTGCCATTTCAATTGTGTGACATCCCGAAATTTTGAGTTCATTAAGAAAATAAATTCGATGGATGTTAATCTCGAATTTTGGTCTAGTGAATAAGATGAGATTTTTGAGATTTAAGGGACAATGGGTGGATGCAATTGTAATTGATCTCAAAAAGGGATTTGGATAATCCAAAAGTATACGATCGTGAGAAAATCAAGTCCGTTGTCGAACTAAAGTATCGAGACCATTCGCGCCCGAGCTAGCCCCGACCAAACCATGGTTGTGAAATTACCAAGTTGCCCCTGGATATTATTCATAAAAAATAAAATTCATTGATGGGGAATTGACCAGTGGGCCCCACATTTTCTTCTTCTTCCCTAAAGCTTGGCCATAAGTCTCTTTCTTTCCTCTCTTCCCCTCCATTTTTCGTGTGCAATTCCCCCCATCCCGAGAGCCCGTCTTCTCGGATTTCTGCCCGCGCCCGGGAGGAAATCTCTCGTTTGAGCTCATCCGGGGGCGAATTGAGCTCCGCTTCCGACGCGACCGTAAGATCAAGGGCTATTTGGATATGAGAGTTGATTGTCCAAATATTTGAAGGAATTTCGTGGATCTGGGCTGCACAGAGGCTGTTTGGTGGAGACCCGGTTCTGCTCGGCCATCCGACGTTGTTCCGTGTTGATTTCATACCAAGCCACCCGTAGCCCTCGCCGGAGGCGCCGTTTGCTCCGGATTCGAAATCGGGTCCTTAATCTTTGGAGTAGCGAAGAGGAGGACGTGGATGTTGGTCTCTTTTTTGGAGTAGCTTAGGTAAGTGTTAATCCTGTCAAACCTGGCATCTTTTGTGTGGTTAGGAAGTGGCCCGAGGTAGGGCTTGTATAAATGTATTTCCCGGGTTAACGATATAAATAAATAAATAAAAAATTTACAGATGTTGATTGACTTGATTGCCTTCTGTTCTATCCCTCCCGTTTTTAATATTGTCCGGGGAAATAGGAACCTCCTTCATGCGCTTCAATTAAAAGATAAAACTAATGGGTCGTGCCGACCCTTTCGGCAGTCACGTTAACGGACCGAGAAGGGATGTTGGCCGGTGGTCTTTGCGGGGCGTGACAAATTATCCTCCCGAGGAGTGAAGTACATTGCCATGAAATTTCAGTCATGATCAAACAAGTCCGCTCTCTATTACCCGATTTTCGATAATGAGAGAACGATAGAAAAAAAAAACATAACATTTGATGTTGGGCTTGTCACGAATATGTTTCACACAATCAAAATTTTACAATGTGAAAAACAAATTTACGATGTGTAGAAGAGTGTCAATCTCTTATACGGCATGAGTATCGGATGGTGTTGGGAAACTAGCCGATCAAAAGTTAGTCCCTAAGTATGTGTATATGCGGCAAAAAGGTAAACATATACTGTTGACCAAAAGTTAACTTTGACCGAATACGAATGGATTGCAATATGCATTGCGACACAATCCTGAATATTTTAAATTTTTATGAAAAAACGAAAAAGCGCTAGGGGTGCGATTGTGTACTACCTAATGAGCTCGCCCGATTTACATTAGGCAAGGGCCGGTTGGGCCCTCCTTGGCCAAAAGTCCAGGAAAAAAACTTAAGAAGAGAAAAGAAGATATGAAGATATTTTTTAAAAAATTAAATGTCATAGGGCATGAATGTGTAGCGGCCTTAGTGTTTGAGGGTGTTGTTTTGCGTGGTTCATACTTTCAATCGACAGGAAAGGGACGGAGTCTCGCTTTTGAACAGCCACTTCAGGTGTTCTTGTAACAATTCATGTTTGAATATAGTTTGGAGTATTTTATTGGTGGTTTCAGTTACTTTGCACATAAATAGCTTCTAAGTGGCCTATACGTAAATTATTTCTCCCGTAGGTGAGAGTTTTAATAGAGTGTGGACATTTAATTATAATGGGATTGTCTAGTGGACATAGCTCGGTTTAAGGCGAACCACGATAATTTTGCGTATCGATTTCTCCTTTTGGCCTTTACTCTATATTTCGTTGTGTTTGTACGCATACTCTTGACATGTATCATGATGGCTAATGATATATCCCGATTGTGCTTGAGCATTTCAATTTCGATCGTGTGGTGTCCGAATGCTTCGGTCGCATCTAGGTATAATTTCTACCCCATCCCGACATCAAGATCTTCGCTCCGAAGTCAACCCAACTAACACTTGATTTTCAATTTGTGACATCCCGAAATTTTGGGTTCTATAAAAAAAAAAAATCGATGGATTTTGGTCTCGAATTATGGTCTAGTGAATAAGATGAGATTTTTGAGATTTAAGGGACAATGGTTGGACGCAATTGTAATTGATCTAAAAGGGATTTGGATAATCCAAGAGTTCGATCACGGAGAAAATCAAGTCGGACACAAACTAAAGTATTGAGACCATTCTGCCGAACAATTTGCCCGACCAAACCATGGTTGTGAAATTATCAAATTGCCCTGGATATTATTCATAAAAGACAAAATTCATTGATGGGGAATTGACCGGTGGGCCCCACCTCTTCTTCTTCCCCAAGCTTGGCCATAAGTTTCTTTCTTTCCTCTCTTCCCTTCCATTTTTCGTGTGCAATTCCCCCATCCCGAGAGCCCGTCTTCTCGGATTTCTGCGCGCGCCCGGGAGGAGATCGCTCGTTTGAGCTCATCCGGAGGGCGAATTGAGCTCCGTTTTCTTCTACGCGACCGTAAGATCAAGGGCTACTTGGATCTGGGGGCTGATTGCCAAAGAAACCCTGTAATTTTCGTGGGTTTGAGCAGAACAGAGGCTGGTTGGTGAGATCCGGTCCGTTCTTGCTTCGATTTGAGCTCCATCAAGCAACAACAGCACAACCGGGTCTGTGTACCTGTTGTTCGGTGGTCCACGATGGTTCCGTGTTGATTTCAGACCAAGCCAAGCCCGCATCGCCGCCGAGGCGCGTGCTTCCGTGGATCGAAATCGTGTGAGTTAACCCCTAATCTCCGATTAGGTCGTTAATTACGTTTAGGGATAGATTAATTTATGTTAATTGTGGGTTAGTTTAGTTAATGGTGGTTGGATTAAGTTAATTGACCACGGTTGGGTTAGTTGATACGGTTGGGTTAGTTAACCCTGGTTAGTTAAAGTAACCGTAGTTACTTTTAGTTAACCGTAGTTACTTTTTACTAACCGTAGTTACTTTTCATTAACTATAGTTACTTTATGTTAATCATAGTTACTTTTTGTTAACCATGGTTAGGTTAGTTAACTTTGGTTGATAAGCTATCGATTCCGGTGATAAGCTATCAATGTTTGGACGATAAGTTATTCGGGGTTTGAGCGATGAGCTATCAAGGTCGACGATAAGCTATTGATTTATTATTTTATTAATATTATTGTATAGTTTTAATACTCATCTTTGAGTGTTCTATACTTGAATTGTGATGTCAACGTTGGGACCCAAATAAATTGGCTTATATAATTAATTATATTGATCGAAAATCCTCAAGAATGTTTGAATATGAAAGTATCCGAGTTTGGTAGTTGAATCATGTGATTAAGTTTTGATTGTTGGGATGTGTCTAATCTCGTGACGGTTAAAGCGTAGCGCTAATCGCACGCTATTGATCTCGTTATCGACAGTTGACCTATATGTTTGTGCTGAGCGACGCGAATCTACTGGGACTTAGGCGTTGACTCACGGAGATTTTATATCTCACCCGTTGTTATTAACCATTTTTCGAGGCCCTTAAGCGTGGAGTAGCGAAGAGGAGGACGTTGATGTTGGTCTCTTTTGGAGTAGCTTGGGTAGTGTTAATCCCGACCCCGAACCGGCATCTTTTGTGTGGTTAGGAAGTGGCCCCGAGGTAGGGCTTGTATAAACGTATTTCCCGGGGTTAACGATATAAATAAATAAAATATTTTTTTTTTCATATGTTGATTGACTTGATTGCCTTCTGTTCTATCCCTACTGTTTTTAATATTGTCTGGGAAAATAGAACGTTCGCATGCGCTTAATTAAAAGATAAAACTAATGGGTCGGTGACGCATCCCGGGGCGTCACAACTCTAACGACCGAGAAGGGATGTTGGCGCGCGCTAGGGGCGGGGCGTGACACAATTCTTAACAATGGAACTCCCTAAAAGAATCTTTCGGGAGGATTATTGGCGTTTTACATGTAAATTCATTGAATCTTCGTGCAATTAATATAAGCCTTTTTAATGCAAGTAGACACCGTGAAGGTTGCACCAAACACAAAGAAAGTCGAAGCATGTGCATATTCATCATCACGAGATTGTCGGAAGTCTCATTCACCGCACTAGGGTTTCGAAATATAGTATAGTCAAAGAAGTAAGCGAAGCAAATAAAAACTGCTACCATTTTTGTCGCTTGAAGCTGGAAAGAGGTTTAAAAAAGGTCTTGCCCTTTGACAATGATGATTATGGGCTTGATAAGTAAGATTAAAGATAAAGAATTGAACTCCTCTGCTAACTTATTGTCCATGAATTAAGAGAAGCACCATAAGCCGCTAACGGTGTCTGGGGTAAAAAGATTTCTCCCCAGCCGATTCGTACCACCACATTAAAAAGACCTCTTGCGACAGAAAAGCCGATCACTACATAAAAAAAAATACTTAATGTAAGGGTTTCATCGGAACTGTTCCGTGACGAAATATCTTCCATCGAAATTCATCCTTCGATTATTAAATGTGTGAAAGGGTTCTGTGATGATTTATCATGAGAGAATTCTAGATAGTAAATAGAATCCGTACATGAAATTTGTAAAGAATCTAATTGAACTACACAAATGTTGTCTCGATGGGAGTTTCAAGTGAAAGGTAAAAGTCTATAAGCACAAATCCAAGGGAATCGATACAGATGAAATTGAAAGAAAGAGCACAAACGTATAACCAAACCAGAGTTAGACTTGACGGTATGGCCTGGCAAGCACAATTCCTTTAAAGAATCCGAACGTACCCAAAACCGTGTCAAAGTTTAACTCAATGAGAGAGCCTTGAATATGCCTCGATAATACACCGGAGTTTGACTCGAGGGTATAGTATTTGAGATAAAGATAAATGCTGGAGTTTGACTCGACGACGAGAATATGAAAATTACAACTAAGAAAAATAAATGCAGCAGGATAAATAAAGAGAAGATAAATTTGTTGATTTTTTTAGGAGGCTTTCTCCATGGATGCTTGGTGATAATTATAATGGTTGCAGTGGTAAATCGCTCTTCGATGGTTATGATATTAGCGCGCCAACATTTGCTGTCTTCCTCGGTCCGTTCGTATTCTTTTCAACCCAATCTTTGCCCAGTTATTTTATTACGGACAACTGACATTGTTGGTGCCTTTCTTCGATTTCCATTTGTATCAGTCGTGCCCACATTTTGCGCATCTTAGGGCTTTGAAGTACGACAATCGAGTAACTGTTGGTAAGACTCACGCCATCTCTCTCTCGATCGTGAGGGTTATGCTCATGTCCTCTGCATTTTGCGAATTCGTTGACCTATTCTTAAAGACTACCCGAACCTTATTCCCCTCAAATCTATCCTCCCACCATGGAAGTCGAGGAGATAATGTTCATATTCTTTAGCACTTATAAAAAAACCTTGAATTATGCGGGATTGCTTAATATTGGCGCTCAATATATTAACTAGTTTGATGACATCTTCGAATGATGCCTACTCGACCCATCTTTATCCACTATCGAAGCATTTTCTCCACACGTGTTCATCACGTGTATCAACTCTTTACGTATGCCGATGAAGTATCTAATCTGACTGCATTGAACATGTGTTGATTCCTTACGTGATCCGCACATATATCAATCTCTCACTCGTGCAGCACGTGTTTCTACGGGCGATTTTTTTTCGTGTACCAACAATAAGACTTTGACAGTGTGAATTCACCAGAAAAATGACGTACACCATCTTAAATTAAGGAACAAATGGACGGTTATTTTTTGGGCCTCTATCGATAAAGTCCGAGTTTCGTAAAATCAGTTCAATTTAGTCCTCGACGCGTATGATATAGTGTTCAAAGGATAAGATGATGTACCAAGGACTCAAAAGAAGAAAAGATAGGGAAACAAAAAAAGCCTTTGTTTATTCGCTTAGCGTTCTTCCTCAAGGCGCCTTGCCGTAGAGTAGAGTAAGATAACTTGCCAAGGATTAAATTGAATGTGTTTTAGAAAATAAAGGCCCTTTAGTAAGAAACTAATTGATGAGATTAAATTTGACAGGTGCCCGCATATAGGAAAAAAATTCTCACCATAGATGGCAACTTATCGTCACCTTTTATTGGACCCTAAAATTTGTTAAGAAATCCACCGGATGGTATATCAACCGTATACTCATTAAATGTACCGGATACCCTTTCTCCTCTTGATGCCTTTATAATCATCTACTCATTCAGCTACTTCAGTGGATCTCTAAGTATATAATGGTGCCGCACCTGTTCATCTAAACACATCACTTTCCTGGCTCACAAAGCTGTCAAGGCTCATTGAGAAAGAGAGAGAGGCTACGGACTGTTTAGGTGGGAATAGGCATGGAGGTAATAGCATCCAAGAGAATGGTGTCGATGATGCTCGTGGCAGCTCGATACATCGTGGTCGTCCACCGGCGCAGACGCGGGATCCACATCGTGCAAGGTGAAATGTGCATTGTCATGTGCTGCGAAACGCTTTCCAGTGTTTTGCATTTTCAAATGCCTCATGAGCTGCTCCGAAGAGTTTTTGACGTCCTCGGTATCAAAGCACTGCGACGTCGGTTGTTTCATGGCTACTTGCCTTGACTACCATTCAGGTAAGAAAAATGTTCTCGGTACCAAGATCGAAGATATGACATAGCTTCTCATGAGATCCATAAAACCAAGATGCATAATCTTTTTCCTTTAATAGTGTTTTATTGATATATTCTATGTATGAGAGGAGGGTTGCGTACTAAATCATTTCATTTCCATGGACTTCGTCATATGCTCTTTGATGTGAGTAACATTTCCAATTTCATGTTTCATTTTTGAACTCTTGTAGAGACCAAAAAAGTTGGAGTGGACGCGAAGAAGGTTGGAGCTTGTGCGGATTCATGCTCTCAGGATTGCCAGCAGACCTATCCAATGAACTAAAATTCTGAAATTTTCCTTTTCTGTAATCAAATGATGGCAACGGATTTGTGTAGTGTCTTTGTGATTTCACACCGCAACTAATAAATATTGCCATTTCAATTATCTGCTTGCCGAGGAGTGAAGTACATTGCCATGAAATTTCAGTGATGATCAAACAAGTCCGCTCTCTATTACCCGATTTTCGATAATGAGAGAACGATAAAAAAAAAAAACATAACATTTGATGTTGGGCTTGTCACGAATATGTTTCACACAATCAAAATTTTACAATGTGAAAACCAAATTTACGATGTGTAGAAGAGTGTCAATCTCTTACACGACATGACGCGAGAGCACTTGTCCAAAGTGGTGTTGGAAACTAGGCGATCAAAAGTTAGTCTATAAGTATGTGTATATGCGGCAAAAAGGTAGACATATACTGTTGACCAAAAGTTAACTTTGACGAATACGAATGGATTGCAATATGCAGTAAGACACAATCCTGAATATTTTAAATTTTTATGAAAAAAACGAAAAAGCGCTAGGGGGCGCTGTGTACTACCTAATGAGCTCGCCCGATTTACATTAGGCAAGGGCTGTGGGGCCCTCCTTGGCCAAAAGTCCAGGAAAAAAACTTAAGAAGAGAAAAGAAGATATGAAGATATTTTTTAAAAAATTAAATGTCATAGGACATGAATGTGTAGCGGCCTTAGTGTTTGAGGGTGTTGTTGTGCGTGGTTCATACTTTCAATCGACAGAAAGGGACGGAGTCTCGCTTTTGAACAGCCACTTCAGGTGTTGTGTTGTAACAATTCTGTTCTGAATATTGTTTGGAGTATTTTATTGGTGGTTTCAGCTTAAGCACATAAATAGCTTCTAAGTGGCCTATACGTAAATTATTTCTCCTGTAAGTGAGAGATTTAACAGAGAGTGGACTGTTAATTATAAGGGGATTGTCTACTGGACATAGCTCAGTTTAAGGCGAACCACGATAATTTTGCATATCGATTTCTCTTTCCGGCCTTTACTCTATATTTCGTTGTGTTTGTACGCATACTCTTGACATGTATCATGATGGCAAATGATATATACTGATTGTGCTTGAGCATTTCAATCTCGATCGTGTGGTGTCCGAATGCTTCGCTCGCATCTAGGTATAATTTCTACCCCATCCCGACATCAAGATCTTCGCTCGAAGTCAACCCAACTAACACTTGATTTTCAATTCTTAACAATGGAACTCCCTAAAAGAATCTTTCGGGAGAATTATTGGTGTTTTACATGTAAATTCATTGAATCTTCGTGCAATTAATATAAGCCTTATTAATGCATGTAGACACCGTGAAGGTTGCACCAAACACAAAGAAAGTCGAAGCATGTGCATATTCATCATCACGAGATTGTCGGAAGTCTCATTCACCGCACTAGGGTTTCGAAATATAGTATAGTCAAAGAAGTAAGCGAAGCAAATAAAAACTGCTACCATTTTTGTCGCTTGAAGCTGGAAAGAGGTTTAAAAAAGGTCTTGCCCTTTGACAATGATGATTATGGGCTTGATAAGTAAGATTAAAGATAAAGAATTGAACTCCTCTGCTAACTTATTGTCCATGAATTAAGAGAAGCACCATAAGCCGCTAATGGTGTTCGGGGTAAAAAGATTTCTCCTCAACCGATTCGTACCACCACATTAAAAAGACCTCTTGCAAACGAAAAGCCGATCACTACATAAAAAAAATTATTTAATGTAAGGGTTTCATCGGAATTGTTCCGTGACGAAATATCTTCCATCGAAATTCGTGCTTCGATTATTAAATGTGTGAAAGGGGTTCTGTGATGATTTATGATGGGAGAATTCTAGATAGTAAATGGAATCCATACATGAAATTTGTAAAGAATCTAATTGAACTACACAAATGTTGTCTCGATGGGAGTTTAGGTGAAAGGTAAAAGTCTATAAGCACAAATCCAAGGGAATCGATACATATGAAATTGAAAGAAAGAGCACAAACGTATAACCAAACCAGAGTTAGACTTGACGGTATGGCCCGGCAAGAGCAATTCCTTTAAAGAATCCGAATGCACCCAAAACCGTGTCAATGTTTAACTCAATTACGAAGCCTTAAATATGCCTCGATAATACACCGGAGTTTGACTCGAGGGTATAGTATTTGAGATAAAGATAAATGCTGGAGTTTGACTCGACGACGAGAATATGAAAATTACAACTAAGAAAAATAAATGCAGCAGGATAATTAAAGAGAAGATAAATTTGTTGATTTTTTCAGGAGGCTTTCTCCATGGATGCTTGGTGATAATTATAATGGTTGGAGTGGTAACTGCTCTTCAGTGGTTATGACATTAGCTCGCCAACATTTGCTGTCTTCCTCGGTCCGTTCGTATTCTTTTCAACCCAATCTTTGCGTAGTTATTTTATTACGGACAACCGACATTGCTGGTGCCTTTCTTCGATTTCCATTTGTATCGGTCGTGCCCACATTTTGCTCATCTTAGGGCTTTGAAGTACGACAATCGAGTAATCTGTTGGTAAGACTCACGCCATCTCTCTCTCGATCGTGAGGGTTATGCTCATGTCCTCTGCTGTCACGTCCCGAACCCTACGAGCCGTCGACATCCCACATGGCCAACACTATGTACGGTTCTCCAGGATCCAAAGGCCAATAAATATAACACTTGCGGAAGCGAAACAATTCCCCGTATAGAAATTAATTAATATCATGATGACTTGGGACGGTAAAGCAACTTATGTACATATACACAATTGTTACAACCTTCAAACCTAGGGGCTCGAGAGGCCCCTGTACAAGCCTCGTGACCACCTATAACAAAAGATTACGTGGTCGATGCCCGCTATGCTTCCAAAAGAAAATACTCTACAAAAGCTCAAGAGGCCAACTACACTAGGCCTCGTCCTCGCTATCCGGTACGATATCGACTCTCGCCTCCAACTCATCCTCGTCAAGCTCGTGTGACTGTTCCGCATCCAATCGCTCTACAACCTCCCCATCTTCTCTTGGTACCATGACCTTGGGGAATATCGAATCTCCGGGCGGATTATTCATTGCTAATGCGGAGTGTCGAAAAACAACGAACCCACGACGGGGTGAGATAAAATCTCAGTAAGCTAGCCCCTAACCCTAGGTTAGGGCTCTAGTGCCTCCAGACAAGTTTTAAAAACAGCAACTTTTCAACATATCCTTCTTCACCTCAATAATTCAACTAATAAATCCCCTGAATATTCCATACTTGTTCGAAAATTCCCACACTTTCTCAAATATTCTACGTTACCCTCATATATATATTTCACGTCTCGACTGGAATAACAACAACCCACGTTGCTCTAAAGCCCGCGTTCCACGCCTCAGGCTATCGTATGTAATTCTACGTTACTCCGAAAATTCTACGTTATTCCAGAAATATTCCACGTGACTCCACGACATCATACGAGTCCATAACACTGAGCCTCGGACCTTTATAGAACACGGCTCCATAAGCATATATATATATATGTATACCAAGGTGTCTCGGACTCATAGGAATACGACCCATAAATCACGGTCTCGGACACATAGGAACACGACCGGATTAAGTCTCGGACAATTAGTCGAACACGACTCACTTTGGTCTCGGACAACTAAATTGAACACGACTTTCACACTTTTTTGGTCTCGGACAATCGGACGAATACGGCTCACTTTGGCCTCGGACGACTTGATTGAATACGACCATCATACTTTCCCGGTCTCGCACAATCGGACGAATACGGCTCACTTTGGCCTCGCACGACTTGATTGAATACGACCCATAAATCTCGGTCTCGGACACATAGGAACACGACCGGATTAAGTCTCGGACAATTAGTCGAACACAACTCACTTTGGTCTCGGACGACTTAATTGAACACGACTTTCATATTTTCTGAGCGTAATACGCCTCGGGATATTATAATACTCATAACCCCGCGTTCAACGCCTCGGGGTATAATAATAATAAAGCCCGCGTCACAACGCCTCATGCAACATATGGTCTTATGAAATACGAACCCCACGTCATAACGCCTCGGGGTAAAATCCCACATTTCCTCTCTTTCATTCCACTTAAGACCATATACCACAATAATTTCCCGATCGCTTGTCCGATACCACACGATCCTTTAAATACTTCCAATCGATCAATCCTTGCCACGTGATTCTCGCTAGATTCCTTGATTAGCGATCGAGACCATCCGGTCTCACCAACTTTCTCCAACAAAAGATCGGGACCATGCGATCTCTCCAATTTTTCTCAATTGCCCAATCGAGACCACTCGATTAATTGTACTGGGTAAATACTCGATCGGAACAACGTGATTCACTCACGTTAGAGAATTAATAAATCGGACCACCCGATTGACTCACGCTAATCCATAGATTAAACCAGACCTCCCGATCAATTACGCTACCACATAAATTTAATCTACGCCACCACATAAATTTAATCTACGCCAGGCGCCCATATTATACTAACGTAGAAATTTATCCGGGCCGATCAAATATTAATTTCTAACGTACAAATAAATTCACAACTATAGTATTGAACTATAGTAATACCACGTCTAATTAAATACTGTGGCATAACAACATTTAGTCCTATATAAATAAACACCATGGCGTAACGAAATTATGTCACATACAATTAAATACCGTGGCATAACAATAATGTCACATATAAAGTAACTACGGTTAAAATCTAATTTAACCATAATTAAAAAAATAACTAGAGTTAACACATAACCCAACCATAGTTCAATTATTAGCAAAAAGTAACTATGGTCAACTTTGACCACACACAATCTCTCTTGACTTTACTATTCATGCAAGATCACCAATTTCTCTCTCCTCTCCCTCTCATTCTCGGCCATGGCATGAAAATGACTAAAAACCATCAATTTTTCACCCAAATCTACTAAATCTCAAGTCTATTAGCATCCTAGATACCTAATCTAAGGTTAGAAACCAACTTACCACTATTTTAGCAAGTTTTCCGGCGAAAAACCAAAGCAAAAAGGCCCTCTCTCAAACCGGGTCAGATTTGCCTCATCTGGACCTTTGCCCCTTCAAACGGACCTACGGGAAAACCTACCGGGCCAAATCGAGCTTATAATATGTCCCTGGAAAGCTAAGACAATAAGCTTTCAAATCGAAGTGGTCTTACCTCAAACCGACATCAGATGAAAAAGTTATGGTCGGAACAGTGGAGCTGTCGGGACAGGCAGCGGGTTGGGCGAGAGAGAGAAGTGAGAGAAAATTTTGTCCAAATGAAGAAGATGAAGATGATGGATAGATAAGCTAGGCTAGGATATTTTGGGATGAAAAGTTTGACTAGAATTCTTGGTCTTAGAAATAATGAGACAAAGACTTGTGGGCCCCACCAATAATTCATCTCCTTTCCCATATACTGATCCAGATTTCACTTTTCCGAACACTTTGGGGCGAATTGTGAAATATACATGCCCGGGATGAGGCGACGTCCAAAATATTATTATTGGAACCCCTGAAGGTCCGACATCTAATTTCGGGTTAAATTCGCGATCAATCTCGATTAATTGAAATTTCAGCGTATCTCAAACTAACGGGCGGCTTTTAGGAGTTACGCGTATCGACCCGTGATTTATATCACGTTTAAGAATTTCTCGAGCCATGGCGACTTTGGTTGTCATTCAATGCGAGGGTCAATCACTAGTCCCGATGGGCACGATTGTTAGAAAATAATTTAGGGACGTTCGGAACCCATACGAGGTCAAACGGAATCACCCGTGATCCAAGCGTAGGGTATTATCCAAATCGTTCCTTAATCATTCTAGGATCGGCCTATATTGGTCCGGAATATTCCCTCGACAATTTTCATGGCCAAAGAGTCAATCCAGGATCAAGTTCTTAGGTCCACGTACTTGATTTTCCTAGCTAGCCATTCCCATTTGGTTAGTCTGCTCGAGAGGGATCAACTCCGAGTGAGATTAGACTGAAATACATCAATGAGATATTTCATTCATTCATAGCTTCGAAAGTGGGTCGGATTTCAGGATGTCACATCTGCATTTTGCGAATTCATTGACCTATTCTTAAAGACTACCCGAACCTTATTCACCTCAAATCTATCCTCCCACCATGGAAGTCGAGGAGGTAATGTTCATATTCTTTAGCACTCATAAAAAACATTGAATTATGCGGGATTGCTTAATATTGGCGCTCAATATATTAACTAGTTTGATGACATATTCGAATGATGCCTACTAACCCATCTTTATCCACTATCGAAGCGTTTTCTCCACACGTGTTCATCACGTGTATCAACTCTTTACGTATGCCGCTGAAGTATCTAATCTGACTGCGTTGAACATGTGTTGATTCCTTACGTGATCCGCACATATATCAATCTCTCACTCGTGCAGCACGTGTTTCTACGGGCGATTTTTTTCGTGTACCAACAATAAGACTTTGACAGTGTGAATTCACCAGAAAAATGACGTACACCATCTTAAATTAGGGAACAAATGGACGGTTATTTTTTGGGCCTCTATCGATAAAGTCCGAGTTTCGTAAAATCAGTTCAATTTAGTCCTCGACGCGTATGATATAGTGTTCAAAGGATAAGATGATGTACCAAGGACTCAAAAGAAGAAAAGATAGGGAAACAAAAAAAGCCTTTGTTTATTCGCTTAGCGTTCTTCCTCAAGGCGCCTTGCCGTAGAGTAGAGTAAGATAACTTGCCAAGGATTAAATTGAATGTGTTTTAGAAAATAAAGGCCCTTTAGTAAGAAACTAATTGATGAGATTAAATTTGACAGGTGCCTGCATATAGGAAAAAAATTCTCACCATAGATGGCAACTTATCGTCACCTTTTTATTGGACCCTAAAATTTGTTAAGAAATCCACCGGATGGTATATCAACCGTATACTCATTAAATGTACCGGATACCCTTTCTCCTCTTGATGCCTTTATAATCATCTACTCATTCAGCTACTTCAGTGGATCTGTAAGTATATAATGGTGCCGCACCTGTTCATCTAAACACATCACTTTCCTGGCTCACAAAGCTGTCAAGGCTCATTGAGAAAGAGAGAGAGGCTACGGACTGTTTAGGTGGGAATAGGCATGGAGGTAATAGCATCCAAGAGAATGGTGTCGATGATGCTCGTGGCGGCTCGATCCCGTGGTCGTCCACCGGCGCAGACGCGGGATCCACATCGTGCAAGGTGAAATGTGCATTGTCATGTGCTGCGAAACGCTTTCCAGTGTTTTGCATTTTCAAATGCCTCAAGAGCTGCTCCGAAGAGTTTTTGACGTCCTCGGTATCAAAGCACTGCGACGTCGGTTGTTTCATGGCTACTTGCCTTGACTACCATTCAGGTAAGAAAAATGTTCTCGGTACCAAGATCGAAGATATGACATAGCTTCTCATGAGATCCATAAAACCAAGATGCATAATCTTTTTCCTTTAATAGTGTTTTATTGGTATATTCTACGTATGAGAGGAGGGTTGCGTACTAAATCATTTCATTTCCATGGACTTCGTCATATGCTCTTTGATGTGAGTAACATTTCCAATTTCATGTTTCATTTTTGAACTCTTGTAGAGACCAAAAAAGTTGGAGTGGACGTGAAGAAGGTTGGAGCTTGTGCGGATTCATGCTCTCGGGATTGCCAGCAGATCTATCCACTGAACTAAAATTCTGAAATTTTCCTTTTCTGTAATCAAATGATGGCAACGGATTTGTGTAGTCTCTTTGTGATTTCACACCGCAACTAATAAATATTGCCATTTCAATTATGTGACATCCCGAAATTTTGAGTTCCGTAAGAAAATAAATTCGATGGATGTTAATCTCGAATTTTGGTCTAGTGAATAAGATGAGATTTTTGAGATTTAAGGGACAATGGGTGGATGCAATTGTAATTGATCCGAAAAAGGGATTTGGATAATCCAAAGAGTATCGATCGAGAAAATCAAATCCGGACAGTCGAACTAAAGTATCGAGACCATTCGCGCCCGAGCTAGCCCCGACCAAACCATGGTTGTGAAATTACCAAGTTGCCCCTGGATATTATTCATAAAAAACAAAATTCATTGATGGGGAATTGACCAGTGGGCCCCACATTTTCTTCTTCTTCCCCAAGCTTGGCCATAAGTCTCTTTCTTTCCTCTCTTCCCCTCCATTTTTCGTGTGCAATTCCCCCATCCCGAGAGCCCGTCTTCTCGGATTTCTGCCCGCGCCCGGGAGGAAATCTCTCGTTTGAGCTCATCCGGGGGCGAATTGAGCTCCGTTTTCTCCTACGCCACCGTAAGATCAAGGGCTATTTGGATATGAGAGTTGATTGTCCAAATATTTGAAGGAATTTCGTGGATCTGGGCTGCACAGAGGCTGTTTGGTGGAGACCCGGTTCGTTCGGCCATCCGACGTTGTTCCGTGTTGATTTCATACCAAGCCACCCGTAGCCCTCGCCGCCGCCGAGGCGCCAGTGCTTCCGGATTCGAAATCGGGTCCTTAAGCGTGGAGTAGCGAAGAGGAGGACGTGGATGTTGGTCTCTTTTTGGAGTAGCTTGGGTAGTGTTAATCCCGACCCCGAACCTGGCATCTTTTGTGTGGTTAGGAAGTGGCCCCGAGGTAGGGCTTGTATAAATGTATTTCCGGGGTTAACGATATAAATAAATAAAAAAAAATTTACGGATGTTGATTGACTTGATTGCCTACTGTTCTATCCCTACTATTTTTAATATTGTCAGGGAAATAGAACGTTCGCAAGCGCTTAATTAAAAGATAAAACTAATGGGTCGGTGACGCCCTGGGACGTCACAACTTAACGACCGAGAAGGGATGTTGGCGCGCTCTTGGGTGCGGGGCGTGACAAATTATCTCGCTTGCCGAGGAGTGAAGTACATTGCCATGAAATTTCAGTCATGATCGAGACAAGTCCGCTCTCTATTACCCGATTTTCGATAATGAGAGAACGATAGAAAAAAAAACATAACATTTGATGTTGGGCTTGTCACGAATATGTTTCACACAATCAAAATTTTACAATGTGAAAAACAAATTTACGATGTGTAGAAGAGTGTCAATCTCTTACACGACATGACGGGAGAGCACTTGTCCGGTGGTGTTGGAAACTAGCCGATCAAAAGTTAGTCCGTAAGTATGTGTATATGCGGCAAAAAGGTAAACATATACTGTTGACCAAAAGTTAACTTTGACGAATACGAATGGATTGCAATATGCAGTACGACACAATCCTGAATATTTTAAATTTTTATGAAAAAAAAAAAAAAGCGCTAGGGGGCGCTGTGTACTACCTAATGAGCTCGCCCGATTTACATTAGGCAAGGGCTGTGGGGCCCTCCTTGGCCAAAAGTCCAGGAAAAAAACTTAAGAAGAGAAAAGAAGATATGAAGATATTTTTTAAAAAATTAAATGTCATAGGGCATGAATGTGTAGCGGCCTTAGTGTTCGAGGGTGTTGTTGTGCGTGGTTCATACTTTCAATCGACGAGAAAGGGACGGAGTCTCGCTTTTGAACAGCCACTTCAGGTGTTCTGTTGTAACAATTCTGTTCTGAATATAGTTTGGAGTATTTTATTGGTGGTTTCAGCTTAAGCACATAAATAGCTTCTAAGTGGCCTATACGTAAATTATTTCTCCTGTAAGTGAGAGTTTTAACAGAGTGTGGACTGTTAATTATAATGGGATTGTCTAGTGGACATAGCTCAGTTTAAGGCGAACCACGATAATTTTGCGTATCGATTTCTCTTTCTCGGCCTTTACTCTATATTTCGTTGTGTTTGTACGCATACTCTTGACATGTATCATGATGGCTAATGATATATCCTGATTGTGCTTGAGCATTTCAATTTCGATCGTGTGGTGTCCGAATGCTTCGCTCGCATCTAGGTATAATTTCTACCCCATCCTGACATCAAGATCTTCGCTCGAAGTCAACCCAACTAACACTTGATTTTCAATTCTTAACAATGGAACTCCCTAAAAGAATCTTTCGGGAGGATTATTGGCGTTTTACATGTAAATTCATTGAATCTTCGTGCAATTAATATAAGCCTTTTTAATGCATGTAGACACCGTGAAGGTTGCACCAAACACAAAGAAAGTCGAAGCATGTGCATATTCATCATCACGAGATTGTCGGAAGTCTCATTCACCGCACTAGGGTTTCGAAATATAGTATAGTCAAAGAAGTAAGCGAAGCAAATAAAAACTGCTACCATTTTTGTCGCTTGAAGCTGGAAAGAGGTTTAAAAAAGGTCTTGCCCTTTGACAATGATGATTATGGGCTTGATAAGTAAGACTAAAGATAAAGAATTGAACTCCTCTGCTAACTTATTGTCCATGAATTAAGAGAAGCACCATAAGCCGCTAACGGTGTCTGGGGTAAAAAGATTTCTCCCCAGCCGATTCGTACCACCACATTAAAAAGTCCTCTTGCGACAGAAAAGCCGATCACTATATAAAAAAAATTACTTAATGTAAGGGTTTCATCGGAACTGTTCCGTGACGAAATATCTTCCATCGAAATTCATCCTTCGATTATTAAATGTGTGAAAGGGTTCTGTGATGATTTATCATGGGAGAATTCTAGATAGTAAATAGAATCCGTACATGAAATTTGTAAAGAATCTAATTGAACTACACAAATGTTGTCTCGATGGGAGTTTCAGTGAAAGGTAAAAGTCTATAAGCACAAATCCAAGGGAATCGATACGAGATGAAATTGAAAGAAAGAGCACAAACGTATAACCAAACCAGAGTTAGACTTGACGGTATGGCCCGGCAAGCACAATTCCTTTAAAGAATCCGAACGTACCCAAAACCGTGTCAAAGTTTAACTCAATGACAGAGCCTTGAATATGCCTCGATAATACACCAGAGTTTGACTCGAGGGTATAGTATTTGAGATAAAGATAAATGCTGGAGTTTGACTCGGCTGACGAGAATATGAAAATTACAACTAAGAAAAATAAATGCAGCAGGATAAATAAAGAGAAGATAAATTTGTTGATTTTTTTAGGAGGCTTTCTCCATGGATGCTTGGTGATAATTATAATGGTTGCAGTGGTAACTGCTCTTCAGTGGTTATGATATTAGCGCGCCAACATTTGCTGTCTTCCTCGGTCCGTTCGTATTCTTTTCAACCCAATCTTTGCCCAGTTATTTTATTACGGACAACCGACATTGTTGGTGCCTTTCTTCGATTTCCATTTGTATCAGTCGTGCCCACATTTTGCGCATCTTAGGGCTTTGAAGTACGACAATCGAGTAACTGTTGGTAAGACTCACGCCATCTCTCTCTCGATCGTGAGGGTTATGCTCATGTCCTCTGCATTTTGCGAATTCGTTGACCTATTCTTAAAGACTACCCGAACCTTATTCCCCTCAAATCTATCCTCCCACCATGGAAGTCGAGGAGATAATGTTCATATTCTTTAGCACTTATAAAAAAACCTTGAATTATGCGGGATTGCTTAATATTGGCGCTCAATATATTAACTAGTTTGATGACATCTTCGAATGATGCCCACTGACCCATCTTTATCCACTATCGAAGCATTTTCTCCACACGTGTTCATCACGTGTATCAACTCTTTACGTATGCCGCTGAAGTATCTAATCTGACTGCGTTGAACATGTGTTGATTCCTTACATGATCCGCACATATATCAATCTCTCACTCGTGCAGCACGTGTTTCTACGGGCGATTTTTTTCGTGTACCAACAATAAGACTTTGACAGTGTGAATTCACCAGAAAAATGACGTACACCATCTTAAATTAGGGAACAAATGGACGGTTATTTTTTGGGCCTCTATCGATAAAGTCCGAGTTTCGTAAAATCAGTTCAATTTAGTCCTCGACGCGTATGATATAGTGTTCAAAGGATAAGATGATGTACCAAGGACTCAAAAGAAGAAAAGATAGGGAAACAAAAAAAGCCTTTGTTTATTCGCTTAGCGTTCTTCCTCAAGGCGCCTTGCCGTAGAGTAGAGTAAGATAACTTGCCAAGGATTAAATTGAATGTGTTTTAGAAAATAAAGGCCCTTTAGTAAGAAACTAATTGATGAGATTAAATTTGATAGGTGCCCGCATATAGGAAAAAAAATTCTCACCATAGATGGCAACTTATCGTCACCTTTTTATTGGACCCTAAAATTTGTTAAGAAATCCACCGGATGGTATATCAACCGTATACTCATTAAATGTACCGGATACCCTTTCTCCTCTTGATGCCTTTATAATCATCTACTCATTCAGCTACTTCAGTGGATCTCTAAGTATATAATGGTGCCGCACCTGTTCATCTAAACACATCACTTTCCTGGCTCACAAAGCTGTCAAGGCTCATTGAGAAAGAGAGAGAGGCTACGGACTGTTTAGGTGGGAATAGGCATGGAGGTAATAGCATCCAAGAGAATGGTGTCGATGATGCTCGTGGCGGCTACGATACTGTGGTCGTCCACCGGGCGCAGACGCGGGATCCACATCGTGCAAGGTGAAATGTGCATTGTCATGTGCTGCGAAACGCTTTCCAGTGTTTTGCATTTTCAAATGCCTCAAGAGCTGCTCCGAAGAGTTTTTGACGTCCTCGGTATCAAAGCACTGTGACGTCGGTTGTTTCATGGCTACTTGCCTTGACTACCATTCAGGTAAGAAAAATGTTCTCGGTACCAAGATCGAAGATATGACATAGCTTCTCATGAGATCCATAAAACCAAGATGCATAATCTTTTTCCTTTAATAGTGTTTTATTGATACATTCTACGTATGAGAGGAGGGTTGCGTACTAAATCATTTCATTTCCATGGACTTCGTCATATGCTCTTTGATGTGAGTAACATTTCCAATTTCATGTTTCATTTTTGAACTCTTGTAGAGACGAAAAAAGTTGGAGTGGACGCGAAGAAGGTTGGAGCTTGTGCGGATTCATGCTCTCGGGATTGCCAGCAGACCTATCCAATGAACTAAAATTCTGAAATTTTCCTTTTCTGTAATCAAATGATGGCAACGGATTTGTGTAGTGTCTTTGTGATTTCACACCGCAACTAATAAATATTGCCATTTCAATTATCTGCTTGCCGAGGACTGAAGTACATTGCCATGAAATTTCAGTGATGATCAAACAAGTCCGCTCTCTATTACCCGATTTTCGATAATGAGAGAACGATAGAAAAAAAAAACATAACATTTGATGTTGGGCTTGTCACGAATATGTTTCACACAATCAAAATTTTACAATGTGAAAAACAAATTTACGATGTGTAGAAGAGTGTCAATCTCTTACACGACATGACGCGAGAGCACTTGTCCAAGTGGTGTTGGAAACTAGGCGATCAAAAGTTAGTCTATAAGTATGTGTATATGCGGTAAAAAGGTACACATATACAGTTGACCAAAAGTTAACTTTGACGAATACGAATGGATTGCAATATGCAGTACGACACAATCTTGAATATTTTAAATTTTTATGAAAAAATGAAAAAGCGCTAGGGGGCGCTATGTACTACCTAATGAGCTCGCCCGATTTACATTAGGCAAGGGCTATGGGGCCCTCCTTGGCCAAAAGTCCAGGAAAAAAACTTAAGAAGAGAAAAGAAGATATGAAGATATTTTTTAAAAAATTAAATGTCATAGGGCATGAATGTGTAGCGGCCTTAGTGTTTGAGGGTGTTGTTGTGCGTGGTTCATACTTTCAATCAACAGAAAGGGACGGAGTCTCGCTTTTGAACAGCCACTTCAGGTGTTGTGTTGTAACAATTCTGTTCTGAATATAGTTTGGAGTATTTTATTGGTGGTTCCAGCTTAAGCACATAAATAGCTTCTAAGTGGCCTATACGTAAATTATTTCTCCTATAAGTGAGAGTTTTAACAGAGAGTGGACTGTTAATTATAATGGGATTGTCTGCTGGACATAGCCCAGCTTTAAGGCGAACCACGATAATTTTCCGTATCGATTTCTCTTTCTGGCCTTTACTCTATATTTCGTTGTGTTTGTACGCATACTCTTAACATGTATCATGATGGCAAATGATATATACTGATTGTGCTTGAGCATTTCAATCTCGATCGTGTGGTGTCCGAATGCTTCGCTCGCATCTTGGCATAATTTCTACCCCATCTTGACATCAAGATCTTCGCTCGAAGTCAACCCAACTAACACTTGATTTTCAATTCTTAACAATGGAACTCCCTAAAAGAATCTTTCGGGAGGATTATTGGCGTTTTACATGTAAATTCATTGAATCTTCGTGCAATTAATATAAGCCTTTTTAATGCAAGTAGACACCGTGAAGGTTGCACCAAACACAAAGAAAGTCGAAGCATGTGCATATTCATCATCACGAGATTGTCGGAAGTCTCATTCACCGCACTAGGGTTTCGAAAAATAGTATAGTCAAAAATAGATGGTCCGTTCGTATTCTTTTCAACCCAATCTTTGCGCAGTTATTTTATTACGGACAACTGACATTGCTGGTGCCTTTCTTCGATTTCCATTTGTATCAGTCGTGCCCACATTTTGCGCATCTTAGGGCTTTGAAGTACGACAATCGAGTAACTGTTGGTAAGACTCACGCCATCTCTCTCTCGATCGTGAGGGTTTTACTCATGTCCTCTGTATTTTGTGTGACATTCTGTATTCCGATCTTTTTCGAAGCTGTGAATAAATGAAAAGTCTCGTTGATGTATTTCAGTTATATCTCACTTGAGAATGGCCATTTTGAGCAGACTAACCAAATGGGAATGGCTAGTTAGGAAATTCAAGTACGTGGACCTAAGAACTTGATCCTGGATCGACTCGTTGGTCAATAAAAATTGTCGAGGGAATATTTTGAACCAATATAGGCCGATCTTAGAATGATTAAGGAATGATTTGGATAATACCCTACGCTTGGATCACGGGTGATTCCGTTTGACCTCGTATGGGTTCCGAACGTCCTTGAAATTATTTCTAACGATCGTGTCCAAGTGGGACTAGTGATTGACCCTCGCAATTGAATGACAACCAAAGTCGCCATGGCTCGAGTAATTCTTAAACGTGATTTTATCATGGGTCGATACGCGTAACCCCTAAAAGCCGCCCGTTAGTTTGAGATACGCTGAAAATTCTATTGATCGAGATTGGTCGCGAATCGAGCTCGAATTTGACGTCGAACTTTCAGGGGTTTCAATAAATAAAATTTTTGGACGTTTCCTCATCCAAAGGTCCGAATCCTTCGCGGTTCTCCCCAAAGAGGTTCGGGAAAAGTAGATTTGGACTGGATATGGGAAAGGACCCATTTGCCCTCGAAAAATATCCCATTTTTCACTTGGAACGAAGGGTATTTTGGTCATTTTTCCCTTTGGCCGAGATTGACTAGTCAATGATGGTGGAAATGACCATTTTGCCCCTCTTGCTTTTCAAAACCAATTATTGCCTTGACTATTGATCATCTTCATCTTTCTACCAAAATTGTGATCAACTTTTCTCTCTCCATCTTCCTCCCCCTCACCTTGGCCGAACACCATCTTGCCGCCGCCGTCGCCGGAAAAATTTCGTTGAGCCGCCGCCGACGCGGTTTTGAAGCGCAGAGGTCGTGGGCTACCGTGGGTTGTCGGAATCGCCGCTAGATTCAAGTTTTCTCAACCGTTCAACGGAGGTTTTTTGCGAATTTTTGAGGTAGGATTACTTCTAAACCTAAATTAGGTGGTTAGGTTGCTAATAGACCGCAAAATTGTGGATTTTTGATGAAGAAATTGTTGGAGTTGATCTTGAGTTAGAGTGGCCGAATATGCAAGAAGAAGAAGGAGAAAAAAAATGGTGTCTTGCATGAATAGTAATTCAAGAGAGAGAGAGTGTGTGTGGTCAAAGTTGACCATAGTTACTTTTTTTGCTAATAATAAAACTATGGTTGGGTTACGTGTTAACTCTAGTTATTTTTAACTATGGTTAAATTAGATTTTAACCGTAGTTACTTTATATGTGACATTGTTGTTATGCCACGGTATTTAATTGTATGTGACATAATTTCGTTACGCCACGGTGTTTATTTATATAGGACTAAATGTTGTTATGCCACGGTATTTAATTAGACGTGGTATTACTATAGTTCAATACTATAGTTGTGAATTTATTTGTACGTTAGAAATTAATATTTGATCGGCCCGGATAAATTTCTACGTTAGTATAATATGGTCGCTCGGCGTAGATTAAATCATGTGGTAGCGTAATTGTTTGGGTGGTCTGGTTTAATCTATGGATTAGCGTGAGTCAATCGGGTGGTCCGATTTATTAATTCTCTAACGTGAGTGAATCGCGTGAGCCCGATCTATTCTCGAGATAGTATGATGGTCGTATTCAATTAAGTCGCCCGAGGCCAAAGTGAGCCGTATTCGTCCGATTGTCTCGAGACCGGGAAAGTATGATGGTCGTATTCAATCAAGTCGCCTCGAGGCCAAAGTGAGCCGTATTCGTCCGATTGTCCGAGACCGAGAAAGTGTGAAAGTCGTGTTCAATTAAGTCGTCCGAGACCAAAGTGAGTCGTGTTCGACTAATTGTCCGAGAATTAATCCGGTCGTGTTCCTATGTGTCCGAGACCGTGATTTACGGGTCGTATTCCTATGTGTCTCGAACCCCGGTATAAATATATTTATATATATTTAGGATTTATGGAGCCGTGTTCTATAAAGGTCCAAGGCTCGGTGTTATGGACTCGCATGATGTCGTGGAGTCACTTGGAATATTCTTGGAATGACGTAGAATATTTGTGGAGTAATGTGAAATTTTCGGAGTAACGTAGAATTTTATACGATAGCCTAAGGCGTGGAACGCGGGCTATAGAGCAACGTGGGTTATCGTTATTCCAGTCTCGAGTTGTGATTTATCAATATGATGGTAACGTAGAATATTTGAGAAAGTGTGGGAATTTTTGGAATGGAAATGGAATATTCCGGGATTTATTAGTGGAATTATTGAGGAAAAAATGAGGATATGTCGAGCTTCGTTGTTTTAAAAAAATTTGTCCGGAGGCACTAGCGACCCGAGTTAAGGTTAGAGGTTTTCCTACTGAGATTTTATCTCACCCCGTCGTGGGTTCGTTGTTTTTCAGACCCTCCGCCGCATTAGTGAATGATCCGCCCTGCAGGTCGTGGCACCCGAAGAGGATGGGAACGTTGTGGAGCCTTCCGATGCGGAGCAGCCTCCAGAGTAGGATGAGGCCTAGAGTAGCTAGTCTCTTAACTTTGGTAGATTGTTTTATTTTGGGAGTGTAGCGGGCTTCGACCACGTAATCCTTTTGTTATAGTTGGTCACGGGCTTGCACGGTGGCCCCTGAAGCCCTAGGTTTGATAGTTTGTAACAACTTTGTATATATGTACATGAGTAAGTTTTTTTTTTTCCCAAGTTATCGTAGTATCGTTATTTTCTGTACGGGGATTTCTTCTCTTCCGCGATGTGTTTGTTGGCCTTTGGATCCTGGGAGAACTGTACGAGATTATGGCCAGGTGGGATGTCAACGAGTTTGGGAAGAGGGTTCGGGTCGTGACAGGATCCATGCTCTTAGGATTGCCAAAAGATCTATCCATTGAACTAAAATTTGGAAATTTTCCTTTTTTATATGCAAACGAAGGCAACGGATTTGTGTAATGTCTTTGTGGTTTCGTATCGCAACTAATAAATATTGCCATTTCAATTATCTCTTTTCCCAGGAGTGTCTACAAATACATTCCCATGAAATTTCAATCATGATCAAATGAGTCCGCTCTCTATTACGCCAGTTTTGATTATGAGATATCGATAGAAAAGAAAATGTAACATTTGATGTTGGGATTGTCATGAATATGTTTCACACAATCAAAATTTTAACTATGTGAAAAAAAAAAATTAACGATGTGCAGAAGAATGTCAATCTCTTACATCACATGATGTGGGAGCACTGTTTAGTGGTGTTGCAAACTAGGTGATCAAAAGTTAGTCTAAAAGATCCACATATACCATTACCAAAAGTTAAATTTGACGAATATGAATGTATTACAATTTGCAGTAAGATAAAATCTTGAATATTTTTAATTTGTATGAAAGAACTAGGAAGAGCTAGGGAGAGCTCCCGACTACCTAAGGACATCACCCGATCTACACTAAGAAAGGGCCGTGGTGCCCTCCTCGGCTATAAGTCCAGGAAAAAAAACCTAAGAAGAGAAAAGAAGATATGAAGAAATTATATAAAAAAAAAATTAAACGTTGTACGCGTGAATATATGGCGGCCTTAGCATGTGAGGGTGTTGTAGTGCATAGTTCACACATTCAATTCACATAAAGGCACGAAGGTCCAGGTTGTAAACAGCCGCTTAGGGTATCGTGCTGAAACAATTCTGTTGTGGATATAATTTGGATCAGTATTTTATTAGTAGTTTCGGTTTAGGCCCATAAATAGCTATTAAGTGGCCTATACAAATTCTATTTCTCTTGTAATTGAGAATTTTAACAGAGAGTGGACTGTTAATTATAGTGGGATCGTTTGCCGGATATAACCCTAGTTTAAGGTAAACCAGGATAATATTGTATATCCTGATGGTGCTTGAGCAATGCAATCTCGATTGTGTGGTGTCTGAATGCTTCACTCGCATCTAGGTATAATTTCTACCTCATCATAACATCTAGATCTTTGCTCGAAGTCAACCCATGTAACACTTGATTTTCAATTCTTAACTATGAAACTCCCTAAAAGAATCTTTCGAGAGGATTATGCATGTTTTACATGTAAATTCATTGAATCTTCGTACAATTAACATAAGCCGTAACGCATGTAGACACCATGAAGGTTGCACCAAACACAAAGAAAGTCGAAGCATGTCCAGATTCATGTTCTCGAGATTGCTGGAAATGTCATTCACCGCACTAGGGTTTTGGAAAATAGTCTAGTCAAAGAAGTACGCGAAGCAAATAAAAACCGCTTCTATTTTTGGAGAAAAAAAGATTTTTTAATAGAATTCAATCTCTTGAGTCCAATTTTTTAATTAATTTTGAGAAATCTTGGATATTTTTGGGTTAATTTTGCATTTTTTGGTCAGCCGGGCCAATCGAGTCGGACAAGATCTGACCTAGCGCCTCTTCTTCCCTAATTTGAACCTTCGTGTACAGGTTTAAATGCAGTTTTTGGAGCTGAACTTTGACTGTCACGTCCCGAACCCTACGAGCCGTCGACATCCCACCCGGCCAACACTATGTACAGTTCTCCAGGATCCAAAGGCCAACAAATATAAGACTTGCGGAAGCAGAAACAATTCCTCGTACAGAAATTAATTAACATCTCGATGACTTGGGACGGTAAAACAACTTATGTACATATACACAATTGTTACAACCTTCAAACCTAGGGCTGAGATGCCACCGTACAAGCCGGTGACCACCTATAACAAAAGATTACGTGGTCGAAGCCCGCTATGCTTCCAAAAGAAAATACTCTACAAAAGCTCAAGAGGCAACTACACTAGGCCTCGTCCTCACTATCCGGTACGATATCGACTCTCGCCTCCAACTCATCCTCGTCAAGCTCAGGTGACTGTTCCGCATCCGATCGCTCTACAACCTCCCCATCTTCTCTTGGTACCACGACCTTGGGGAATATCGAATCTCCCGGGCGGATTATTTATTACCGATGCGGAGTGTCCGAAAAACAACGAACCCATGACGGGGTGAGATAAAATCTCAATAAGCTAGCCCCTAACCCTAGGTTAGGGCTCTAGTGCCTCCGGACAAGTTTTAAAAAAACAGCAACTTTTCAACATATCCTTCTTCACCTCAATAATTCAACTAATAAAACCCGGAATATTCCATACTTGTTCATGACATTGAGCCTCGGACCTTTATGGAACACGGCTCCATATATATATACACTAGGGTCTCGACACATATAGGAATACGACCCATAAATCTCGGTCTCGGACACATAGGAACACGACCGGATTAAGTCTCGGACAATTAGTCGAACACGACTCACTTTGGTCTCGGACGACTTAATTGAACACGACTTTCACACTTTCTCGGTCTCGGCACAATCGGACGAATACGGCTCACTTTGGCCTCGGACGACTTGATTGAATACGACCTTCATACTTTCTCGGTCTCGCACAATCGACGAATACGGCTCACTTTGGCCTCGCACGACTTGATTGAATACGACCAATAAATCTCGGTCTCGGACACATAGGAACACGACCGGATTAAGTCTCGGACAATTAGTCGAACACGACTCACTTTGGTCTCGGACGACTTAATTGAACACGACTTTAATATTTTCTGAGCGTAATACGCCTCAAGGTCACTATCCCGCGTTTAACGCCTCAGGATATTATAATACTCATAACCCCGCGTTTAACGCCTCGGGGTATAATAATAGTAAAGCCCGCGTCATACGCCTCAGGCTATAATTCCTCAATCCAACATCGAGCCCGCGTCATAACGCCTCGGGCAACATATGGTCTTATAAAGTACAAACCCCGTCATAACGCCTCAGGGTAAAAATTCCACATTTCCTCTCTTTCATTCCACTTAAGACCATATACCACAATAATTTCCCGATCACTCGTCCGATATCACACGATCCCTTAAATACTTCCGATCGATCAATCCTTGCCACGTGATCCCGCTAGATTCCTTGATTAGCGGATCGAGATCATCCGGTCTCACCAATTTTCTCCAATAAAAGATCGAGACCATGCGATCTCTCCAATGTTTCTCAATTGCCCAATCGAGACCACTCGATTAAATTGTACCTGGCAAACACTCAATCGGGACCACGTGATTCACTCACGTTAGAGAATTAATACATCGGGGCCACCCGATTAATTTATGCTACCACAGAATTAAATCCACGCCACGACCATAATACTCTAACGTGGCAATAAATAAATATCGTACAACTAATAATATACTAACGTAGGAATTTATCGGCCGAACAATTATTAATTTCTAATGTGCAAATAAATTCACAACTATAGTATTAAACTATAGTAATACCACGTCTAATTAAATACCGTGGCATAACAATATTTAGTCACATATAAATAAGCACTCGTGGCATAACGAAATAATGTCACATAAAAAGTAACCGTAGTTAACATATAACCTAACCATAGTTTAAAAGTAACTAGAGTTAATCAATAACCTAACCATGTTTAAAACAATAACTAGAGTCAAGGAATAACCTAACCATGATTAAATACTTGCATAAAGTAACCATGGTCAAACTTTGACCATACCCAAATCCTCTTGACTTCACTATTCACTTCAAGAACATGATTTCTCTCTCCTCCTCCCCTTCATTCTCGGCCAAGGCATGAAAATGGCCAAAAACAACCAATTTTTCACTCAAATCTACTCAATCTCAAGTCTCTTAGCAACCTAGATACCTAATCAAGGTTTAGAAACCAACTTACCACTATTTTAGCAAGTTTTCCGGCGAGAAACCGAAGCAAAAAGGCCCTCTCTCAAACCGGGTCAGATTTGCCTCGTCCCGACCTTTGCCCCTTCAAACGGACCTACGGGAAAAACTACCTAGCCAAATCAAGCTTATAATATGTCCCTGGAAAGCTAAGACAATAAGCTTTCAAATGGAAGTGGTTTTACCTCAAACCGACATCGGACGAAAACGTTATGGCCGGAACAGTGGGGCTGTCAGAACAGGCAGCGGGTTGGGCGAGAGAGAGAAATGAGAGAAAATTCTGTCCAAATGAAGAAGAAGAAGATGGTGGATAGATAAGCTAGGTTAGGATATTTTGGGATGAAAAGTTTGACTAGAATTCTTGGTCTTAGCAATAATGAGACAAAGACTTGTGGGTCCCACCAATAATTCATCTCATTTCCCATATCCAACCCGCATTTCACTTTTCGAACACTTTGGGGCAATTGTGAAATATACATGCTCGGGATGAGGCGACGTCCAAAATAATATTATTGGAACCCCTGAAGGTCCGACGTCAAATTTTGAAGTTAAATTCGCGATCAATCTCGATTAATTGAAATTTCAGCGTATCTCAAACTAACGGGCGGCTTTTAGGAGTTACGCGTATCGACCCGTGATTTATATCACGTTTAAGAATTTCTCGAGCCATGGCGACTTTGGTTGTCATTCAATTGCGAGGGTCAATCACTAGTCCCGATTGGCATGATTGTTAGAAAATAATTTAGGGACGTTCGAACCCATACGAGGTCAAACGGAATCACCCGTGATCCAAGCGTAGGGTATTATCCAAATCGTTCCTTAATCATTCTAGGATCGGCCTATATTGGTCCGGGATATTCTCTCGACAATTTTCATGGCCAAAGAGTCATTCCAGGATCAAGTTCTTAGGTCCACGTACTTGATTTTCCTAGCTAGCCATTCCCATTTGGTTAGTCCGCTCGAGAGGGATCAACTCCGAGTGAAATTAGACTGAAATACATCAATGAGATATTTCATTCATTCATAGCTTCGAAAGTGGGTCGAAATTCAGGATGTCACATTGACGGCCAAATCGGAGGTCTTCCCGCCACAATTGACGAAGCTGTGGGGTGGGCATTGAAGCCTCGACGGCCCGAACCCATCGCCACCACTCACGCCACCTAAGACCGCCGGAGTCGCGATGGCCAGTCCAATCAACGTTGTGGCATCTAAAAAAAGGCAACTATAACGAACCATCCAAATTGACGTCTAGAATGGGCACGTCGGAGACGCAAACCGACGTAACAGAATCTTCCATTGTCTTTGTTGCCACTTAGGCTAAATGGCACGCCCGATCACATGCCATTTGAAGTCGGCAAGAGCCCCGTGCGTGCGCAAAATGGATTTGGATTGGATATAACCAATTCGACGCGTTTTGGATGGAGGAGGAGTTCATTTGGTTCATAGACAAAACAAAATATAGAGAGAGTGAGAAAGAAGAGAGAGAAACTCTCCTCGCATCGCCATTGACGAAGCTTCAAGCCGAAGCTTCTCATCTTCAGCCACGTCGATCTAGGCCAAATTGAGTTGATAATATTAGCTACTTTTTAGATATGTTGCTCGCCTTGTCGAGATGAATCGAATGGGACAAATTTCAACCAATTTGGTTGAAATTTAGCCATCGATTGGAGCAGAAAAGTCTCTACCGTCCATTTGGCCGCTCCGCAAAGAAGACGAAGATTAGTCAACGTTTATTGACCGGCCAACATTTAACGTGGCACCACGTGGCCGGACACGTGGCAACCACGACAACGAGGCAGCTTATAACAAAATTCTTTATAATAATAAAAAAACTAGATCGGACGTGTTGTGATCTAGAAATTTTTTAAAATAAAAATAAAAATTTTGATTGGACTATCGAGAATTGGTCTTATTGTGCGATCGTAGCCGTTAGTTTTTGGTAATCGGATCGGACGGCTTAGATTTAGTCGTCGTTTGATCCCGGCCTTAGATTTTGGTAATCATATCCGAGGGTAGTGGCTTAGCCACATGGGCCGATCTAGACCGTAGGATTCAATATTAGATTTAAAATTCTCGACAAATAGACAAAAATCAAAAAATAAAAAAATTAGAAAAATACAAAAACGGTACCGTATTAGACCAACCCGAGATCAATAGGGTCTTGGTCAAGCGTCCGGTCTTATCGATTGGGTCAACCCAATCCAAAAAAAAAGAAATCAAGAAATCATAAAATCACTAAAAAATATAAAAAATCATAAAAAATTCCAAGAAAATTAGAAAAAATAGGAAAAATTCAGAAACATTCCAAAAAATCACAAAAAAGGGGAAATGGCCACATTCAACTGGTCCAACCCTAATTTGTAATCTTTGAAAATGGCTATTTTACCCTTCGGACACTTAGACCCGAACTTTTTCCGAACCATCCCTGGACTTAAATGGGTCATTCTCCAAGCCCATATGGCTATACTAGGTATGCCAAGTTGACTTTGATTAATGATTTGATGCGTTTTACCCTCATGTTATGGATTCCTTGATTTGCACACTTTTAATATTGATCGTGGATCGATAGGATAGAAAATTTCTATTTGCATGAAACCTCATAGATCGTTAGAACCTACCTCACTTCGGATGTATCGCATGAATTCTTAGTTTAGGAAATAACTCAACTTAAGTATCGAAAGGGCATCAATTATAATCTCGACGTAGCCAAGTCTCCGAGCTCTTTTCTTTAGTTTTCATAGAATCGAACGGATACTCCCAACCGTTTGATAGGGTTTCCAATTATACTATCCAAAAAATGATTAGTAGAGACTTCGTTGACATGCACACTATGCGCTTGTCACGAAAGGGTCCGATCCCCCCTACGAAAGGGATCAATCCTTTCTCTTAATCACAACCTCGCCGTGACAATTTGGGTAATGGGCCTTGGGAGGGGCCCATGTTTGAAATCCATGCCATCGCCAGTTTGGACGACGACAACCCGTTAACCCTCGATACCTCGCCGACTCGGGAGGGTTGCGACAAGTTTAATTCGAAGTTGAGAGTCTACAAGTACAAATCCAAAGGAAGCGATACGGATGAAATTGAAAGAAATAGCACAAACATATAACTAAACTAGAGTTGGACTCGATGGTATTGCCTCGGCAAGCACAATTCCTTTCAAGAATCCCAACGCACCCAAAACGCTGTCAAAGCTTAACTCGATGACGAGGCTTGAATACGCTTAGGTAATGCACCGTAGTCTAACTTGATGGCACAAGATTTGGGATAGAGATAAACACTGGAGTTTGACTCGACAATGAGAATCTAAAAGCTACAAATAAGAAAAATTAATGCAATATGATAAGAAAATATAAGATAAATTTGTTAATTTGTTCAAGGGGCTTTTTCTATGGATGCTTAGTGATATTTACAATGGTTGGAGTGGTAACTACTTTTTAGCAGTTATAATCCTAGCATACCAACAATTGCTGCCTTTTTCAGTCTTTTCGAAATCTTTTCAACCTAATCTTTGAGCAGTTATTTGAATCCGGACAACTAATGACATTGATGCCCTTCTTCGATTTCTATTTGTGTCAGTCATGCCCATGTTTTTTGCATCTTGGGGCTTTAAAGTCCAACAATCCAGTAATTGTAGATAGGAATCTCACCGACTGTCTCTCGATCCTCGGGGGGTATGCTTATGTCCTCCTCATTCTGCGGAATGGTTGACTTATTCTTAGAGACTATTCGAACCTTATTCGCCTCAAATCTATCCTCCCGCCATGGAATTCAAGGAGATAATTTTTGTATTCTTTGGCCGTCCTAAAAAACCTTGAATTTGGTGGGATTGCTTCTTGTTGATGCTCAATATACTAATTGGTTGGATGACATCTTCAAATGAAGCCTATCGAGCCTTCTTCATCCTCTACTGAAACGTCTTCTCCTCATGTGTTTATCACATGTGTCGACTCTTTATGTGTCTCGCTCAAGTATAAACTCCTCACGTGCTTTGCACATATATTGATTCCTCATGTGATCCGCACATGTATCAATCTCTCACGTGTACAGTACGTGTTTCTGCGGGCAATTTATTTTGAGTGCTAATGGTAAGACTTTGACAGTTTGAATACAAAAGAAAAATGACGTACGCCATGTCAAATTATCGAACAGATGAAACGTTATTTTTTTCGCCTCTATCGATAAAGTCCTAGTTTTGTAAAATCAGTTCAATTTTGTTCTCGATGCGTATGATATAGTGTTCAAAGGATGATATGATGTATTAAGGACTCAAAAGCGAAAAAACAAAAGGAAACAAAAAAACCTTTGTTTATTCCCTTAAGGGACTTCCTCAAGGCGCTTTGCTGTGGACTACAATCAGATAATTTGTCAAGGGTTAAATTGAACATGTTTTAAGAAAAAAAGAAACTTATTGATGAGATTAAATTTGACAAGTACCCGCATATAAGAGAAAAATTCTCACTATAGATGGCAACTTATCGTCACCTTTTTAATGGACCCTAAAATTTGTCAAGAAATCGACTGGATGGTATATCAAGCTTATACTCATTAAATGTAAAGGATACCCTTTCTCCTCTTCATACCTTTATAGTCATCTACTCATTTAGCGACCTGAATGAATCTCTAAGTACATAAAGGTGCTACACTTGTTCATCTCAACATATGACTGCACTAGCTCATAAAGCTGTCATGACTCATTGAGAAAGAGAGAGAGGGTACGAACTTTTTAGGTGGGAATGGCCATGGAGGTAAAGAGAATGGGGTCGTTGATGCTCGTGGTGGCACTAATACCGTGGTCGGCCATTGGCGCTGACGCAGCATCCGCATCGTGCAAGATGAAATGTGCATTGTTGTGTGCTGATGACCCCTTTCCATTTGTGTGCATTATCAAATGCCTCAAGACGTGCTCCAAAGAGTCTTTGACGTCCTCGCCATCAGAGCACTGTGACATTGGTTGTTTCTTGGCTATTTGCCTTGACTACCATTCAGGTAAAAATATCTATATCAAGATCGAAGATATGACATAGCTTCTCATGATATCCATAAAACCAAGATGCATAATCTTGTTCTTTTAGTAGTGTTTTCATTGGTATATCCTACTTATGGGAGGAGGGTTGCGTACTAAATCATTTCATTTCCATGGGCTTTGTCATATGCTCTTTGATGTGTTTCAATTTCTTGTTTCATATTTGAACTCATGTAGAGACCAAAAAAGTTGGAGTGGATGTGACAAAGGTTGGAGCTTGTGCGGATTCATGTTCTCAGGATTGCTAGAAGACCTATCCATTGACTTAAAGTTTCAAAATTTTCCTGTTGTATAATCGAACGAAGGCAACAGAGTTGTGTAATATCTTTGTGGTTTCATACCGTAATTCAAAAATAGTGCCATTTCAATTATCTACTTGCCCAGGAGTGAAGTACATTTCCATGAAGTTTCAGTCATGATCAAATGAGTCCGCTCTCTATTACCCGAATTTAGATTATGAGATATCAATACAAAAGAAAAAGGTAACCTTTCGAGTAATTTGATGTTGGGTTTGTCACAAATATGTTTCACACAATCACAATTTCACAATACCAAGAAAAAAAATTTACGATGTGTAGAAGAATGTCATTCTCTTACACGAAATGAGAGAGTGTTCTATTCAGTGGTGTGGCAAACTAGATGATCAAAAGTTAGTCAATGAGTATGTGTTTATGCGGAGAAAATATCCTTATATACCATTCACTAAAAGTTAACTTTGGCGAATATGAATGGTTGTAATTTGCAGTACAACACAATCTTGAATATTTCCCATTTATGTGAAAGAATGAGGAAGGGCTAGGGAGAGCTCCCTACAACATAATGAGCTCACCCGATCTACACCGGGCTAGGGCCGTAGCGCCCTCCCCAGCCCTAAGTCCAGGAGAAAAAAACTTAAGAAGAGAAACGACACAAAAGAAGAAATTATAAAAAGCGTATGAGGTTGTTGTAGCGTGTGGTTCATACTTTCAATAGACAAGAAGCACGGGGTTCCCCCTTGTGAATAGCTACTTAGGGTGTTGGGCTATAACAATTATATCGTGGATATAGTTTGGATCGATATTTTATTAGTAGTTGGGGCTTAAGGCTATGAATAGCTACCGAGTGGCCTATACATAATCCATTTATCCTGTAATTGAGAGTTTTAACAAAAAGTAGACTATAAATTATAATGGGATCATCTACTGGATATAGCCCTAGTTTAGGTGAACCAGGATAAAATTGTGCATCGATTTCTCTTTCTTGCCTTTACTCTATATTTCGTTGTGGTTATATGCATAATCCTAATATATGTCGTGATGGTAAATGATATGTCCTAATGGTGCTTGAACAATGCAATCTCAATTGTGTAGTGTCCGAGTGCTTCGATTCCATCTAGGTAATTTCTACCCCGTCATAACATCTACATCTTTGCTCGAAGTCAACCCAAGTAACTCTTGAGTTTCAATTCTTAACTTTGAAACTCCCTAATAGAATCTTTCGAGAGGATTAAGCATGTTTTTCATTTAAATTCATTGAATCTTCATGCAATTAACACAAGCCTTTTTAATGCATGTAGATACCATGAAGGTTGCACCAAACACCAAGAAAGTCAAAGCATGTGCAGATTCGTGTTCACGAGATTGCCGGAAGTCTCATCCACCTCACTAGGTTTCGGAAAATAGTCTGGTTAAACAAGTATGCAAAGAAAATAAAAACCGCTACCATTTTTGCCGCTTGAAGCTAGGAATAGGTTAAAAAAGATCCTCCCCTTTCGGCAATGATGATTATGGACTCGATAAGTAAGATTAAAGGCAAAATTAAACTCCTATGCTGATTTATTGTCCATCGATTAGGAGAAGCACCATAAGCCCCTAATGGTGCCCAGGGTACAATGATTTCTCACCGGGCCAATTCTCACCACCACTTTAAAAAGTCCTCTTGCGACGGAGGCACCGGTCACTACATCAAAAACAATTACTTAATGTAAGTGCTTCGCCAGAATTGTTCTGTCAAAAATATCTTTCACCGAAATTTTTTAAATTTTTAAATGTGATAAGGGGTTCTATGATGATTTTGGACAGGAGAGTTCTAGATAGTCAAAAGAATCAATGCATGAAATTTGTACAAAATCCAATTGAATTACACAAATATTATCTCGACCAGAGTTTAAATCTAAGGTGAGAGTCTATAAGTACAAATCCAAAGGAAGCGACATCGATGAAATTGAAAGAAAATGCACAAACGTATAACCAAACCAGAGTTTGACTCGATGGTATGGCCCGGCAAGCACAATTCCTTTCAAGAATCCCAACACACCCAAAATAGTGTTAGAGGTTAACTCGATGGCAGAGCCTTGAATATGCTTCGATAATGCACCAGAGGTTGACTTGATGGCACGGTATTTGGGATAAAGATAAATGCTGGAGTTTGACTCAATGACGAGAATCAAAGCTACAACTAAGAAAAATAAATGCAGTACAATAAATAAAGATAAGATAAATTTGTTGATTTGTTCAGGGGCTTTCTCTGTGGAAGCTTGGTGATATTTATAATGTTTGGAGTGTTAAGTGCTCTTGAACTGTTATAATCCTAGCGCACCAACAATTCGCGCCTTCCTCAATCCTTTCAAATTCTTTTGAATCCAATTTTTGAGCAGTTATTTGATTCCGGACAACTAATGATGTCGGTGCCTTTCTTCGATTTCCATTTGTGTTAGTCGTGCCCATGTTTTTCGCAACTTGGGGCTTTAAAGTCCGACAATCCAATAATTATCGATAGGATTCTCACCAACTCTCACTCGATCATGGAGGGTATGCTCATGTCCTTCGCATTCTGCGGATTCATTGACCTATTCCTAGACACTATCCAAACCTTATTCGTCTCAAATCTATCCTCCCGCAAAGGAATTCAACGAGATAATTTTCGTATTCTTTGGCACTCCTAAAAAACTTTGAATTTGGTGGGATTGCTTCATTTTGACGCTCGATATATAACATCTTCAAATGACGCTTATCGAGCCTTCTTTGTCCTCTATCAAAACATCTTCTCTGCATGTATTTATCACGTATGTCAACTCTATACGTGTCCCCCTCAAGTATCTACTTACGTGCCCTGCACTTGTATTGATTCTTCACGTGATCCGCACATGTGTCGATCTCTCATGTGTGCAGCATGTGTTTCTGTGGGCGATTTATTTTGAGTGCCAGCAGTAAGACTTTGACAGTGTGAATATAGAAGAAAAATGACGTACGCCATTTCAAATTAGGGAACAAATGCAACATTGTTTTTAGGGCCTCTATCGATAAAGTCCTAGTTTTGTAAAATCAGTTCAATTTAGTCCTCGATGCATATGATATAGTGTTCAAAGGATAAGATGATGTATCAAGGACTCAAGAGCAAAAAAGAAAATGAAACAAAAAAACCTTTGGTTATTCGCTTATGGGACTTCCTCAAGGCGTTGTTGTGGACTAGAATCAGATAATTTGTCAAGGAATAAATTGAATATATTTTAGAAAAAAAAAAGAAACTTATTGATGAGATTAAATTTGACAAGTACCTACATATAAGGAAAAAATTCTCGCCATAGATGGCAACTTATCGTCACCTTTTTAATGGACCCTAAAATTTATCAAGAAATCGACTGGATGGTATATCAAGCCTATACTCATTAAATGTGACGGATACCCTTTCTCCTCTTTATACCTTTATAGTCATCTACTCATTCAGCGACTTGAATGAATCTCTAAGTACATAAAAGTGTTACACTTGTTCATCTCAACACTTCAGTGCACTAGCTTACAAAGCTATCAAGAGTCGTTGAGAAAGAGACGGAGCCTACAAAAATGTTTAGGTGAGAATGGCCTTGGAGGTAAAGAGAATGGGGTCGATGATGCTCGTGGCGGCTCTGGTATTGTGGTCATGCATCGACGCCCGACACAGCATCCGCATCATGCAAGGTGAAATGTGTTTCGTTGTGTATTGGCGACCCCTCTCCATTTGTGTGCATTATCAAATGCCTCAAGAGGTGCTCCAAAGAGTCTTTGACGTTCTCGCTATCAGAGCACTGCGACGTCGATTGTTTCTTGTCTACTTGCCTTGACTACTATTCAGGTAAAAATTTCCATATCAAGATCGAAGATATGACGTAGCTTCTCATGAGATCCATAAAACCAAGATGCATAATCTTATTCCTTTAATAGTGGTTCGTTGGTATATTCTAATTATGAGAGGAGGGTTGCATACTAAATCATTTCATTTCCTTGGACTTCGTCATATGCTCTTTGATGTGAGTGACTTTTTCATTTTGTTGTTTCATATTTGAACTTATGTAGATACCAAAAATGTTGGAGTGGATGTGAAGAAGGTTGGAGCTTGTGCGGATTCATGCTTTCAGGATTGCCAGAAGACCTATCCATTGAACCAAAGTGTCGAAACTTTCCTTTTTTATAATCAAACAAAGGCAACGGAGTTGCATAGTGTCTTTGTGGTTTCATACCACAACTTATAAATAGTGCCATTTCAATTATCTGCTTGCCTGCGAGTGAAGTACATTTCCATGAAGTTCATTCTTAATCAAATGAGTTCGCTTTCTATTACCTGAATTTATATTATGACATATCTATACAAATTAAAGGTAACATTTAGAATAATTTGATGTTGGGTTTGTCACGAATATGTTTCACACAATCAAAATTTTACAATGTGAAAAAAAATTTGCGAACGACATGACGTGAGAGCACTATCTAGTGGTGTCGCAAACTAGACGATCAAAAGTTAGTCTGTGAGTATGTATTTATGCAGAAAAAAGATCCATATATACCATTCACCAAAAGTTAACTTTGACGGACATGAATGGATTGCAATTTTCAATACGACACAATCTTGAATATTTTCAATTTATATGAAAGAATGTGATGACCCAAACTTTGACCAGCTTAACTAAAAGATGAATTAGTATTGGCTAGTTCGAATTATTAGACAAGTTTATTGACCCAATAAAATTATTATGGACACTATGTATTTAATTAAGGTCCCATTGGGTTAAAAATGTGCAAAATTGGGACCGTAAGAGGAAGACAATTGCACGTGGATACGTGGCAACAGATAGACCACATATCACCGTCGCATGACACATGGCGCATGGCAAACATGTGTCGCGGCCACATGACACGTAGCGAACACTTGTCAATCCTATCGGAACATGTGCCATCGCGCGGGTCTTCGAGCGCCGACTCACCCTGTGACATCTTGAATTCCGACCCACTTTGAAGTTATGAATGAATGAAATATCTCATTGATGTATTTCAGTCTAATCTCACTCGGAGTTGATCCCTCTCGCAGACTAACCAAATGGGAATGGCTAGCTAAGAAAATCAAGTACGTGGACCTAAGAACTTGATCCTGGATTGACTCTTTGGCCATGAAAATTGTCGAGGGAATATTCTGGACCAATATAGGCCGATCCTAGAATGATTAAGGAACGATTTGGATAATACCCTACGCTTGGATCACGGGTGATTCCGTTTGACCTCGTATGGGTTCCGAACGTCCCTAAATTATTTTCTAACAATCGTGCCCATCTGGACTAGTGATTGACCCTCGCAATTGAATGACAACCAAAGTCGCCATGGCTCGAGAAATTCTTAAACGTGATATAAATCACGGGTCGATACGCGTAACTCCTAAAAGCCGCCCGTTAGTTTGAGATACGCTGAAATTTCAATTAATCGAGATTGATCGCGAATTTAACTTCGAAATTAGATGTCGGACCTTCAGGGGTTCCAATAATAATATTTTGGACGTCGCCTCATCCGAGCATGTATATTTCACAATTCGCCCCAAAGTGTTGGAAAAGTGAAATCTGGACTGGATATGGGAAATGAGATGAATTATTGGTGGGACCCACAATTCTTTGTCTCATTATTTCTAAGACCAAGAATTCTAGTCAAACTTCTCATCCCAAAATATCCTAGCCTAGCTTATCTATCCATCATCTTCATCTTCTTCATTTGGACAAAATTTTCTCTCACTTCTCTCTCTCGCCCAACCCGCTGCCCTGTCCCGAAAGGTCCACTGTTCCGGCCATAACTTTTTCATCCGATGTCGGTTTGAGGTAAGACCACTTCCATTTGAAAGCTTATTGTCTTAGCTTTCCAGGGACATATTATAAGCTCTATTTGGCCCGGTAGTTTTTACCGTAGGTCCGTTTGAAGGGGAAAAGGTCCAGATGAGGCAAATCTGACCCGGTTTGAGAGAGGGCCTTTTTCCTTCGGTTTCTTGCCGGAAAACTTGCTAAAATAGTGGTAAGTTGGTTTCTAACCTTAGATTAGGTATCTAGGGTGCTAATAGACTTGAGATTTAGTAGATTTGGGTGAAAAATTGATGGTTTTTTGTCATTTTCATGCCATGGCCGAGAATGAGAGGGAGAGGAGAGAGAAATTGGTGATCTTGCATGAATAGTAAAGTCAAGAGAGATTGTGTGTGGTCAAAGTTGACCATAGTTACTTTTGCTAATAATTGAACTATGGTTGGGTTATGTGTTAACTCTAGTTATTTTTTTAACTATGGTTAAATTAGATTTTAACTGTAGTTACTTTATATGTGACATTATTGTTATGCCACGGTATTTAATTGTATGTGACATAATTTCGTTACGCCACGGTGTTTATTTATATAGGACTAAATGTTGTTATGCCACAGTATTTAATTAGACGTGGTATTACTATAGTTCAATACTATAGTTGTGAATTTATTTGTACGTTAGAAATTAATATTTGATCGGCCCGGATAAATTTCTACGTTAGTATAATATGGGCTGGCGTAGATTAAATTTATGTGGTGGCGTAGATTAAATTTATGTGGTAGCGTAATTGATCGGGAGGTCTGGTTTAATCTATGGATTAGCGTGAGTCAATCGGGTGGTCCGATTTATTAATTCTCTAACGTGAGTGAATCACGTGGTTCCGATCGAGTATTTGCCCAATACAATTTAATCGAGTGGTCTCGATTGGGCAATTGAGAAAAATTGGAGAGATCGCATGGTCCCGATCTTTTGTTGGAGAAAGTTGGTGAGACCGGATGGTCTCGATCCGCTAATCAAGGAATTTAGCGGAATCACGTGGCAAGGATTGATCGATCGGAAGTATTTAAAGGATCGTGTGGTATCGGACAAGCAATCGGGAAATTATTGTGGTATATGGTCTTAAGTGGAATGAAAGAGAGGAAATGTGGGATTTTACCCTGAGGCGTTATGACGCGGGGTTCGTATTTCATAAGACCATATGTTGCCCGAGGCGTTGTGACGCGGGCTTTATTATTATTATACCCGAGGCGTTGAACGGGGTTATGAGTATTATAATATCCTGAGGCGTATTACGCTTAGAAAATATGAAAGTCGTGTTCAATTAAGTCGTCCGAGACCAAAGTGAGTCGTGTTCGACTAATTGTCCGAGACTTAATCCGGTCGTGTTCCTATGTGTCGAGGCCGAGATTTATGGGTCGTATTCAATCAAGTCGTCCGAGGCCAAAGTGAGCCGTATTTCCGATTGTCGAGATCGGGAAAGTATGATGGTCGTATTCAATCAAGTGTCGAGGCCAAAGTGGCCGTATTCGTCGATTGTCGAGACCGAGAAAGTGTGAAAGTCGTGTTCAATTAAGTCGTCGAGACCAAAGTGAGTCGTGTTCGACTAATTGTCCGAGACTTAATCCGGTCGTGTTCCTATGTGTCCGAGACCGTGATTTATGGGTCGTATTCCTATGAGTCGAGACTCTAGTTATATATATATATGTGGAGCCGTGTTCCATAAAGGTCCGAGGCTCAATGTTATGAACTTGTATGAAGTCGTGGAGTAACGTGGAATATTTTCGGAGTAATGTGGAATTTTATACGATAGCTAAGCGTGGAAGCGGGCTTTGGAGCAACGTGGAATATTTTTTTATTAGTCGAGGCGTGAAATATCAATATGAGGGTAACGTAGAATATTTGGAAAGTGTGGGAATTTTCAGAACAAGTATGGAATATTCCGGGATTTATTAGTTGAATTATTGAGGTAGAAGGATATGTTGAAAAGTTGCTGTTTTTAAAACTTGTCGGAGGCACTAGAGCCCTAACCTAGGGTTAGGGGCTAGCTCTCGAGATTTTATCTCACCCGTCGTGGGTTCGTTGTTTTTCGGACACTCCGCATCAGCAATGAATAATCCACCCGGGAGATTCAATATTCCCAAGGTAATGGTACCAAGAGAAGATGGGGAGGTTGTAGAGCGATCGGATGCGGAGCAGCCACCCGAGATTGACGAGGATGAGTTGGAGGCAGAGTCGATATTGTACCGGATAGCGAGGACGAGGCCTAGGGTAGTTGGCCTCTTGAGCTTTTGTAGAGTATTTTCTTTTGGCAGCATAGCGGGCTTCGACCACGTAATCTTTGGTTATAGTTGGTCACATGCTTGTCTGTGGCCTCGAAGCCCTAGGTTTGAAGGTTGTAACAATTGTGTATATGTACATAAGTTGTTTTACCGTCCCAAGTCATCGTGAAGTTAATTAATTTCTGTACGGGAATTGTTCGCTTCCGCAAGTGTTATATGTTGGCCTTTGGATCCTGGAAAATTGTACTTATTTGTTGGCCAGGTGGGATGTCGACGGCTCGTAGGGTTCGGGCGGACACACCCAAACCGACCGGCCTTCACCTGCTTACTTTTTATAAACCCCCGACATCAGTTCATTTCAAAATACGATCTTCATAACACCATTACTCGCACGTCCACCGCCGTAGCGCCTTCATCTATTTGCCTCATACTTCACCATCCCCCGGCCGTCGCCGCCCTTGGCCGACAGCCCGTTATCTTTGGAAAGGTGAGTAAATTTCTAACTCTTATTGTTTGTTTGGATTGACATTAGAATCAAACGTCAATGGTTTGAAATCTTGATTATATTCTTGAAATCTTGCCTCTTATGCATGATTTCTGCATTGAATTCGAAAGTACCACCAATGAGGATGCCGACGATGGTAAGATTGCATTGCGTATGATTACATTACGTCCGCATGGTGTAGCATAGCATCATGAGGTGAAATTTTTTTCCTGTCGTAAGGTTTATCCGACGATACCACATAGAGCTGGTATGGAATCAAGATGCCACCGTGTGATTCGGGGATGCCTCCTCCGTGAGATTCGGGGATGCCTCGGCATAGAGATGCCACGGGATGTGTTCCGCGAGGGCCTCGCTGTGTGATTTGGGGATGCCTCCGCTGTGTGATTCAAAGAGGACAGCGTCTTTGTGAACCGGCATTGCATTGCATATGAAATCAACGAGATTGGAAGAGAATCTCATGCATATATCATCTTATACTTGCATTGAAATTGTGAATTATAGATGTTATGTTCTAATTTCAATACTTGCATTCCACCGAGTTAGACGTTCATTCGCGGAGCGGTTGAGCTCACCCTCGTGGGATAACTACTTTCGATTAGCATAGTTAGCCGGTGATGCCGGTGGCAAGGAGTAACTTATGGATGTTGTTGGTGAAGATGAAGCCGTTGATGGTTCCGTTAGGCCTGGAGTAGTTATCTTATCTTGCAGCTCTCCCGAGTCTTTAAACTTTTGTAAAGAACCGGTTAAAAGAAATGTGTATATATACATGAATTCAGTAGTTTATGATTCTCGTTATTCATGATTGATGTCTATGATCTGTTTAGTAGAACCCATTAAGACCATACCCTTCTTATAGATGTGCCAGGTGGTGTTTTGTATTTCATGCACTTGTACCCATATGGCCGCCCTATTTGAATTTTCTATTTAAGTCTTCCGCACGAGCAATCATACTCCGAATAATGAAAGATTAATGAGATAAGAGAAGTTAGCAAGCATTCCTAAAGTAGCATGATTTGGGACGCTACAAAGAATGAGGAAGAGCTTTGAAGAGCTTCCAACTACCAAATGAGCTCACCCAATCTACACTAGGCAAGGGCCGTGGCGCCCTCCCCACCCTAAATCTAGAAAAAAAAATAACTTAAGAAGAGAAAAAAAAAAAATGAAGAAATTATAAAAAAATAAAATGTTATTTAAAAAGTCCAAGTCAATGTCGCAAAGAAAATTGGCCGGATGAATTGGATTAGCACAACCGCAAAAAGTTTAGGATTGAATTTTTTAGGATGCACAAGTGAGTTGTGTTAGAGAAGTCTCATATTGAAGAATTGATGTGGTGTGAAGCAATTAATATATCATAGTTTGCCATAACCCATTGGTTTAAGCTTACGAGTAAATGTGGGTCCAATTGGATATATTGACGAGGTTCGATTTGGGCTTTCTTTTGGTGATCTCCCTAGACAAAGGTATCGGGCTCTGTCGCGACTTAAAAAAATTAAGCTAATTGATTATCGTGTTAATTTTAATGACTAATCTAATACAAACTCTCCCAAGGCCTACCAAATCGCAACTTTGGTTAATTAAAATGATTTAAAATTCAAAGTCTCCACGAAGCATTTTTGGTAGGTTGGTTAGAAATCCAAATAAAATGGTGAGAGGAATATTTTATTCCTATGAACCAAAGATTAAGGATTTTGGGACTTGATTACATTAACTAATTAAAGTCGAATTACCCTACATGCAAAAGTTAACTAATTAAACATAAAGCATGCAAATGATATGTTCTAACTTTATGCAATGACCTAACAATTACTATATGTACATCAGATGAAAACTTATGAATGCGATACGCGTACGAATGACACAGCATAATAACGGGCCAAAATATGACATGGCAATTTAAAATATGCATTCTAACCTATATGATATGCAATACAAATGAATTGTTTGGGATTTTCAATGTATTTTCGGAATTAAAAATGGACTCAATTGAACATGGCCCGATTTAAGATTTCCTCAAAAGCTTAGGAAATAATTTAAATTAAATCCCAAAATTATTTAGAAAATCTTTAACCTTACATCCAACGGAGATTTTTTTTTAATTTTTAGTTTTGTGGAAAGTAATTGCAAAGATATTTAAAATATGCAAGATACAATATCCTAATCTACATGAGATGCAAACATGAGACATGTGAATGAGATAATGCAAGAATGAGATATGCGTGTGATAATACAGGATGACATAAGGTGATGTTCATATTATCTTTTTTATGTTTTCAGCAATAAAAGATGCATGAGATAAAAAGACATGCATGATATGCGAATGATATTTTAAAAATATGGAATGCAAGATATGGTACTCAAAAATGTGTAGTGGATATGCAAAATATCCAGACATGAAATTTGAGATATGCATCAAGATGCGCCGAATATGCTTGAGAGATTTTTTGTATTATTCTTTAGATGCAATTTTCGAAAAAAGATAGGTATGCTTGAATTTATTTTTTCTTGCTTTTTTATTCCAAATTGAACTTAAGGAGATAAGTTTCCTCGAAACTTTATCTACCTAAAGATTTAATTAGACATAGTTTCTAGAAACTATATCTTGCTAAATTTTTTAGGAATTTTAAGTTCATCAGAAAATTCAAACTAGATATGGTGTCAATAAGCAAGCAAATCAAACCTTTTCAAACCTTTTCCTCGTACAATTTTTGAAAAAAAGGATATTCCTAAATCTAAAGTCGGCTTTTTTAAGATAGCAAATCGGATCTAAATGGCAACAGATCAGATTAGCTAATCTCCCGTCTTTACTAAGCTGGAGGGTCGTACTTGAATGGCGATGGGTAAAGTTGTCCAACTTAGCATAGACGTTGTCTATTAAAAAAAGATTTTCCTAATTTACAATTAAGATTTTTATTCTGAAAGTTGTGTCAAAAGATTTTAGTTTTCAAATCGAATATTCACATCTTTGTGATTGATATCGAATCATTCCAAAGAGGCAAGATATCTAAAAAACTCAATCAATCAAAGATCAGAAATTTTTAACCTTATCTTGCAAATTGCTTTCCTAATTCCAATTGGACTAAGCTTACAGATCGAGCTGGGGATCTCGAACACGGCTGCAGGTGTTCTCAATGGCGGCTGAATTACGGCAGGTGGAAGACTTGACTCCTTGGTGACACACTAATAGGGAATTTGCAGGAACAGTGACTTGAGTGAGCCCAAAGAAAACCCAAAAGAAAACCCGCAAATGTGAAAACTTAAACCAAAACAAATATCCAAGTTAGTGCACTCCTCCTTGAATGTGGTCATGCATCAGAGGACTCCACCGATAATTTTTTGTTTTATTTCTGTCACGACCCGAACCCTCGAGCTCGTCGACATCCCACCTGGCCATAATCTTTTACGTTCTCCAGGATCCAAAGGCCAACAAACACATCGTGGAAGCGAAGAAATCCCCGTACAGAAAATAACGATACTACGATAACTTGGGATGATAAAAATAAACTCATGTACATATATACATAGTTGTTACAAACTATCAAACCTAGGGCTTCGGGCCACTGTACAAGCCCGTGACCAACTATAACAAAAGGATTACGTGGTCGAGCCCGCTACACTCCCAAAATAAAACGATCTACCAAAGTTAAGAGACCAGCTACTCTTGGCCTCATCCTACTCTGGAGGCTGCTCTGCATCGGAAGGCTCCACAACATCCCCATCCTCTTCGGGTGCCACGACCTCGGGGCGGATCATTCACTAATGCGGCGGAGGGTCTGAAAAACAATGAACCCACGACGGGGTGAGATAAAATCTCGGTAGGAAAACCTCCTAACCCCAACTCAGGTCGCTAGTGCCTCCGGACAAATTTTTTTTAAAACAACGAAGCTCGACATATCCTCCTTTTTCCTCAATAATTCCACCAATAAATCCCGGAATATTTCATTTCCATTCCAAAAATTCCCACACCTTCTCAAATATTCTACGTTACCCTCATATATATATTTCATGTCTCGGACTGGAATAACAACAACCCACGTTGTTCTAAAGCCCGCGTTCCACGCCTCGGGCTATCGTATAAAATTCTACTTTACTCCGAAAATTCTACGTTACTCCAGAAATATTCTACGTCACTCCGGGGAATATTCCACGTTACTCCACGACATCATATGAGTCCATAACACCGAGCCTCGGACCTTTATAGAACACGGCTCCATAAACATATATATATATATATATATATATATATATATATATACCAGGGTCTCGGACACATAGGAATACGACCCGTAAATCACGGTCTCGGACACATAGGAACACGACCGGATTAAGTCTCGGACAATTAGTCGAACACAACTCACTTTGGTCTCGGACGACTTAATTGAACACGACTTTTACACTTTCTCGGTCTCGGACAATCGACGAATACGGCTCACTTTGGCCTCGCATCTGACTTGATTGAATACGATCATCATACTTTCCCGGTCTCGGACAATCGGACGAATACGGCTCACTTTGGCCTCGCACGACTTGATTGAATACGACCCTCATACTTTCGAGAATATATCGGGCTCACGCGATTCAATCACGTTAGAGAATTAATAAATCGGACCACCGGATTGACTCACGCTACCACAAATTCCAATCCACGCCATGCGTCCATAATACTCTAACGTGGCAATAAATAAATATCGTACAACTAATAATATACTAACGTAGCAATTTATCCGGGCCGATCAAATATTAATTTCTAACGTACAAATAAATTCCCAACTATAGTATTGAACTTTAGTAATATCACGTCTAATTAAATACCGTGGCGTAACGAAATTTTGTCACATACAATTAAATACCGTGGCATAACAACAATGTCACATATAAAGTAACTACAGTTAAAATCTAATTTAACCATAGTTAAAAAAATAACTAGAGTTAACACATAACCCAACCATAGTTAAAATATTAGCAAAAGTAACTATGGTCAAACTTTGACCACACATTCTCTCTTGGATTTACTATTCATGCAAGACACCATTTTTTTCCCCTTCTTGTTCTTGCATTTTCGCCCCCCCTCATCCAAGCTCAAATCCAACCATTTCTTCATCAAAATCCACAATTTCATGGTCTATTAGCAACCTAACTGCCTAATTTAGGTTTAGAAGTAATCCTACCTCAAAAAATTCGCAAAAACCTCCGTTGAACGGTTGAGGAAAAGCTTGAATCGAGCGGCGATTCGGCGGTCCTTGTACGGCCGGCGACTCGTCGACGATCTAGCAACTCCAAGCGACCCAAAGCGACTCCGGTAAAAACTTGAAGAATTTTCTGCAATGGAGGGTGAGAGAGAGTGAATTCGGCTAAGTGAGGGGGAGAGAGAAAAGGAAGCTAGAGAGAGAGTGTGTTCTTGGATAATGAAGAAGAAAAGGGCCAAAAATAATTAATAATATAGGTTAAGGATAATTAATTGGGTCCACAAAGTCAAGAGGGAAAAAAATAAATTTCTCCCCACAATGATTAGTCAAACTCGGCCAAAGGGGAAAATGACCAAAATACCCTTCGTTCCAAGTGAAAAATGGGATATTTTTTCGAGGGCAATTGGGTCCTTTCCCATATCCAATCCAAATCTACTTTTCCCGAACCTTTTTGGGGCGAACCGCGAAGGATTCGGACCTTTGGATGAGGAAACGTCCAAAAATTTTATTTATTGAAACCCCGAAAGTCCGACGTCAAATTCGAAGCTCGATTCGCGACCAATCTCGATCAATAGAATTTTCAGCGTATCTCAAACTAACGGGCGGCTTTTAGGAGTTACGCGTATCGACCCGTGATAAAATCACGTTTAAGAATTACTCGAGCCATGACGACTTTGGTTGTCATTCAATTGCGAGGGTTAATCACTAGTCCCACTTGGACACGATCGTTAGAAATAATTTCGGGGACGTTCGGAACCCATACGAGGTCAAACGGAACCACCCGTGATCCAAACGTAGGGTATTATCCAAATCGTTCCTTAATCATTCTAAGATCGGCCTATATTGGTCCAAAATATTCCCTCGACAATTTTCATGACCAACGAGTCAGTCCAGGATCAAGTTCTTAGGTTCACGTACTTGAATTTCCTAGCTAGCCATTCCCATTTGGTTAGTCTGCTCAAGATGGCCATTCTCAAGTGAGATATAACTGAAATACATCAACGAGACTTTTCATTTATTCACAGCTTCAAAAAAGGTCGGAATACGGGATGTCACAATTTCTCTACGTGAACAATTCAGTGATTTGTTCACAGCAAATGCTTGAGCACAATAGGAGTCGCTGAACGTAGTTGGGCCCGCTGGTGTGGTGCTCGCTCTAATCTGTGGGTGAGGGTGGCGGTGCTTGGATGATCAGCAGGGATTGAGCTGATGGGGCTCTCAGTTTGCTGCGCAAGGACAGTTGCAGAGATGCGGGCTTCTCGATGGTCGGCCTTGTGCTCGTCGAGGGTTGGTTGAGGGAGCAAGCTTGGAGACCGCAGCAATGAATACGAATGAGGAACGCGGCGATGGCTTGCCTGTTCTGTGGTGCTCACCGGAGAGACTTGAAAAATAAATCAGCCGAGATCAAAAAACTGACAATGGCTCCTCGTGATATGCTCCGGAGGCTGCTAGGTGTTCTGGAGAGATGCTTTGATGATGAAGATCTCGGACAAAAAACTTCTATTGAGGCAATCGTAGCAGGAACTTGAAGACCTCGTAGATTTTTTGGATTCTTCATGTGCAGAACTCCCTTTTCTCTCTATCCTTCCTCTCCTTTGGCTTCTTCTTCGTCTTTTGTAATGGGTAGAGATCATTCACCAGAAGCAGGAATAGAGAAGCTTCCCTGTATGTGCTCAGAATTGTGGAGAGCGCCCCCTATGAACCACTCTCCCTCTCGTTTCTTGTGCCGTATATTTTTTAGAATGTATTGGCCCCCCGTAACCCTAGGCATGGTGTTATATTTATAGAACTTAAGGTCTTCTAAACCTAATATGACTAGGACTCAATCTCCTAAATTATAAGCTCCTATATTTTTTTTTAAATTATGAGCTCCTAAATAGGCCTAATCTCCGGTAAATTTTCGACACAAATACTCATGAATTATCAGAAATTTGTCCGTCAATCTAGGTCCGAATTGCCTGGCAATGTTAATGCAATGCATGAGTGAGAAAAATTAAATATGTTATGCATGAAAATTATTTTTGGTGAGAACTCAAGTTAATTCTCATTTTTATAAAATATGACTGATTTAAGAAAAACCAAAATTTAGGTGTCAAACACTTCGCCGCACACTCTCAACAAATTGTATCGGAACTAATAGTTAATTGGTGGACCCCCAATCTATTTCGTGCTTGGCGAATATCTCAAAGAATGAATCTAGTGATCAATGCCTTTCCAAGCGATTAAGGGAGAGTGGATAAGTTTAAGACTTGTTTGGTAATTTTCCCGAGAGTTGTGATAGAGAGAGGAATGCTCTCTTGAATGGAACTCTAATTGAAGGGTGAACTAAGATAATTCTTGTGTTTCGATTTTTCTTTCTCGCATTTACTTTCTATTTTGTTGTTTTTGCGAGTCTAATCATAACATATTTGTGAACACTTCCTTTGGTCCCTTATGACAAATGTAACTTCCATTATACAATGCGTCCGGAGAAATTATGATTGTTAAGAGTTTTGAACAATCTCACTTGTTGAGAGGGAGTATAGAAGTAGAATAGAGGGATTGTCTATGAGCAATTAGACATTTGTATTGTGCAATACCCTGATATTGTTGCCTAAAATTTTCTTGTTGCTTGCTCTACGTATACAGCCAAAATGAATGGAAACCGGAGACAAAACCTAAGAAGCACCGACAGGTGACACGCGACACGATACGACACGACATATCGACATGTCATTTCTCAAAATAGAGAATTCGGGCACGTTAAGACACATTGTATATTAAATATATATTTATATATAATAAATTACTTTTTTTGTTTTTTGAAAAAAAAAAGACAATTTACAAAAAAAAAAAAAAAGGCTCTTGTAACAAAAAGAAAATTCATGGGCACTCTCATAATTTAACCTCATAAAGCAACCTTCTAGAAAAGTGTAAGATAGGGCGCCACAATTGTCTCTCATTCATCCTTCTCGCTCATCTCGCTCGCTCCTTTCTTCTTTTCCTTTTACCTTTTCCTTTTACCGTTTCTTCCTCAGTCGCTCTCTCTCCATTATCTCTCTCGTGCCTCAAGGAGAACCACACGCTCTCTCTTTCTCATCTCTAGCATGGCCCCGACGGAGACGCCCTCTTCACCCTTTTCCCTGATCTCTGACATTTAGTCTCCAGATCTGCACTTTCGCTAGCAAGACCTGACCATGCACTACCATAGCAACTGTCGGGAAGGCCGATGAAGCGCATGAGGAGTCAGGTCGAGGCCAACCTTTTCGGTTTCCTCACCGACTCGCATGTCACCAGCGACATGCCGGCATTGACCACATGTCGAATCTCTGACACGGCGAGCCCCTCAATATGTCCGTGCTTCTTAGGAAAAAACTACACTGTTGTTGGCACCATCAATACCTAATAGAGATTAAACAAATAAAAGAAAAACATTTATCTTACAAATACCTCTCTAGACAAGTTCCATCGCCAAACATTGGAAATTAGAAGTTAGCTATATTTTTTTTTTTTACTTTTCCGGCTGAGAAACTATTAAAGTTAACCAGAAAAGAAGATAGATACACAAAAGCCATATACCAAATGGCACTCTCATGTGTGAGTTTTGGATAGCATTTAATTTTATGGTCACTTCATAAAATCTCTTATCCAGTGTCTATTTGTGCTTATGTCTGGTAACAAATTTCTAATCATTATGCACGAAATAGCACTTCCACATAGAATTTTCTAATCAAATCCTAGCAAATCTATTCCTTTTATGTATATTTCGGTGATAAATCTCTAATCCATGCATAACATTTAAAAACAATTTCTTTTTAAGGAGATTGGAACTAGATAAATGATCAAAGATTCATGGACGGTTTCTATTTTGTTCTCAAATGTGTTTTTCCTGACTTTGTGCAGTGCAATGCCACCGGTGAAGCAGATTTTATAAAGCACACAAAATATGGGCAATGCATATGAATCTTTAGGTGCCTATGACTCTTTAGGTTCGTGAGAGGATGACTTTATGGAGTGCCGTAACGTGTGGCTAGCGGGGAACTTAAGAGAAAGACCTTCGGGGCTAATCGACAAATGATTGATGGACTCAGAATCACCCGACCACTACGAAAAAAATAAGGATTTAGCCACGAACTATTTGCGACGAAAAATATTTGTCGCAAATTTCCGATGAAAATAGCGACGCAATAAATATTCGTCGCTATTTGCAACGAAATTAGCGACTAAAAAATGCGTCTCTAATTAGCGACAAATATAGCGACAGAAAAAAATTTCGTCACTAATTTGCCACGAATCTAGCCACGAAATATATTTCGTCGCTAATTTGCAACGAAAATAGCCATGAAAAATATTTCGTCTCTAATTTGCGACGAAAATGGCCACAAAACAAATTTTGTCGCACATTAGCGATGAAAACGGCCATGAAAAGATTATTCGTCGCTATACACTTTGTAACGAAAATAGGTTTACGTCGCCAATTAGCTGATCTAAAGGAAACATTTCATCGCTAATGAGCGACGAACGTCTTTTTTCGTTGCAAATTCTTTTCTTAAAATTTAGCTACGAAAATCAACGTTCGTTTGCTAATTAGCGACGAACTACATTTTCGTCGCACAATTACCACTATGCATAAAACATTAGCGACGAAATGTAGTATTCGTCGCTATGTCCTTTGCGACGAAAATAGGATTCGTACGCCCATTAGCGACGAAAGACTACGTTCCGTCGCAAATTCTTTTCTTAAACAAGAGCAACGAACATCAATGTTCGTCGCAAACTTTAAATTAGCGACAAATAAATATTTTCATCGCTACCGTAGCGACGACATGTATTATTTGTCGCTAATACAATATAAATAAAAACAAGAACATTAGCGACGAACATACATATTCGTCGCTAATTAGCGAAGAAATAATTTTGGTCGCTAATTTGTGACGAATCGGTAATTGCGTTGCTAAAGCCACCGACAGTTTGACGTCGCTAATTTCAAATGTCGTCGCTAAATGCGTCGCTAAATTCGTACAACAAATTGTAGTCGCTAAATTCGTGGCTAGTAAAATTTCGCCTTTAAAATGTCTTTACCTCCGCTCTCGCACTCTTCTCTTTCGCACTCTTCTCTTTCACCCGCTCTTTTCTCTCTTCTCCCTTCTCTTGCCTTCTGTCTTCTCTCATTTCTATTCTTATTTGTGCCTTATGGTAATCATAGAATAAATTGTTGTTTATTTCACTATTTGCTTTTATCAATTGCCACAACCTTTGTGAATCTTAACTAGTTTCTCTTTTTTTAGGTACGCATCCATTTGAATGTCTCGCCATCCAAATGAACCTTGCAATTTTTATCAAATCGATCACTTTCTCCTACGAAAAATCCAATCGGATACTTGGGTAAGTCGTTTTGACATTGTAACTTTTTTGTTTTCAAGTTCAAAGTAAAGTTGAGCTCATAGATTGAAATAAGTTATAGTGTCTATGTAAAAAGTGTAGTAATACACAATTAGCGACAATATTTACGACATTATTCCGTTGGATTGTTCCTAATGGGTTGCGGTGAATTTCGTCGGTAGTCGGCGAAGGCGGAGATGCCGTCCAATTAGCGACGAAATTACACGTTCATCGCTAATTAGCGACGAAATTATAGTTCGTCGCTAATTATCGACGAACTTGATATTTCGTCGCTAATTAGCGATGAAATAATATTTCGTCGCTAATTAGTGATGAAATTATATTTGTGCTAATTTGCATGAAATTATATTTTCGCTAATTAGCGACAACGTATAAGTTCGTCGCTAATTAGCCACGAAATAAATTTCGTCTCTAAGTTTGTCGCTAATTATTAGTGACAAACTTCCCCCTTTCGTCGCTATTTAGCGACGAATGTCTTGTTTTCATCGCTAATTAGAATAAATTATTAGCCGTTTATTTCACCATTTTCTTCTATCAATTGGCATAAGCTTCATGAATCTTATGTAATTTTCTTTTTTAGGCACATGTCCATTTGAATGTCTCGCAATCCAAGTGAACATTGCAATTCTCATCAAATTGACCGCTTTGTACTATAAATAATTCGGGTCAAATACTTGGGTAAGTCTTCTTGACATGGTATTTGTTTTTATTTTTTTCAACTTGAAAGTAATTATTGCGTCACGGGTAGAATTTTAATTTTTACGATTTTATGGTTTTAATTAAGAATATTATATACTAGATATAGTATTTTTAATATTTTATGAGATTTTTTGAATATTTATACGAGACACAATGCAAAGAGACGGGGCTTGGATGTATAATAAGAACTTACCGGACGACGAGGATTGGTGATGAGTTTAGATCTTGGGTTGGAACAGTTTTTGGAATTTGCTAGTAGTAAATTTGAGTTTATGGATGGAAATAAGTTAAGGTGTCCGTGTAAAAGGTGCGGTAATAGTAAATTTCATGTGTGTGACAAAGTTAGAGAACATCTTTGTAGATTTGGGTTCATTCCGAACTATTATAATTGGACTTGCCATGGTGAACTATTTATATCCGATGAAGAATATCGAAGAAGTGATCAATTTTCAGTTAGGGAAGAATGTAGCTATTATAACCAATTGAACCCATATCGGAGGATGGTGATTGATGCAACTGGTCAAAATTTCGTGTCGGAATCAAACCTTGCGAGTACTAGTTTTGCTCCTACATTTGAACAAGTGGGTACTAGCTATGCATCACAATTGGAAGAGGCAGAAATGTAAGGTTTTGATGAGAATGTGCACAACGAAACTTTTACATCTAATCAATTCGGGAAGTGTTGAAATCAGCGAGATGAACCTTTATGGGCGAGGGTGTGACAACCACACTAAGTTATCAGTGACCGCAAGACTATTAAACATCAAGGCGAGCATAATGTGTCGACAATTGCTTCAACTCTTTTGTTGACGTAATGCGGGAAGCAATGCCTCACGATAACATCATGCCAAGTGATTTTTACGACATGAAGAAGCTAGTGGATAACTTAGGCCTTCCAGTTGTAAGGATTGATATATGTAGTAAGGGTTGTATGTTATATTGGGGAGATGATGAAAATGCCGAATCTTGCAAATTACGTGGTCAACCGAGGTACAAGATTAGCGGGAGGGGGGTCGTAATAAGAAGCGTAGACCATGCAAGCAATTGTTTTATCTCGCCCTTAACCCCTAGATTGCAAAGGCTTTATGCGTCTCAAGCGACTCTTGAACACATGACTTGGCATGCAAATCATGAAACAGAAGAGGGCCTAATGTGTCATCCTTCGGATGCAGAGGCATGGAAACATTTTGATAGAACATACCCCGAGTTTGTGATGGAGCCTCGAAATATTAGGTTAGGTCTCTGTGCTGATGGATTTGCCCCATTTGGAAAATCGGGAAAGAACTATTCATGTTGGCCAGTTATCTTAACTCCATACAATCTTCCACCTGGTATGTGCATGAAGACACCTTACATGTTTTTGACATTGATCGTGCCTGGCCCGCAAAATCCGAAAAAATTGATAGATGTTTATATGCAACCATTGATTGCGGAGTTACGACGGCTATGGTATGAAGGTATTCTTACGTATGATGTTTCTATTGATCAAACATTTATAATGAAGGCTGCACTTCTTTGGACGATAAATGATTTTCCAGCTTATGGGATGTTATCTCGGATGGAGTACATCTGGAATCTTAGGATGTCCGATATGTATGGACCGCTCAAAGTCATTCGGATTAAAACACGGGAAGAAGGCCAGCTATTTTGACTGTCATAGACAATTTTGCCTATAAATCATACATTCCGAAGGAATAAGAAAGAGTTCATCAAGAATAGAATTGAAAGAACACCCCCACCATTGAGGTTGACCGGTGATCAAATTTGGGAGCGAGTACACGACTTTCCGATCGTTGTTGAAAACCCCCATGGCATGACTATTGCGTACGGAAGCACACATAAGTGGACTAAGCGCAGTATATTTTGGGATCTACCATATTGGAAGACCCATGTTATTCGTCATAATCTTGATGTCATGCACATAGAAAAGAATGTTTTCGACAATATCATAAACACCGTGATGGATGTCCCTTGGAAAAACAAAAGACAACTTGAATGCAAGAAAAGATATGAGAGTTATTTGTGATCGGCCAGCACTAGATGTGGATGCAAGCAACAAGGGACCAAAACCAAAAGCAATTTACACATTGGACGGGGAGCGGAGACGGGTTGTCTGTCAATGGCTGAAATCTGTGCGATTTCCTAATGGATACGCTTCGAACCTCGAGAGATGTGTTGATTCGAATGAATGCAAGTTAACGGGTTTGAAGAGTCATGATTGTCACATATTTATGGAAAGACTACTTCCAATAGCTTTCAAGGAACTTCTACCAAATTTTGTGTGGGGCGCCATCACGAGTTAAGTAATTTTCTTCATGATATTTGCTCTACGGTGTTAAAAGTATCACACATGGAGAAGCTGGAGAGAGATATTCCAATCATTCTTTGCAACTTAGAAAGGATATTTCCTCCATCGTTCTTTGATTCAATGGAGCATCTCTTAGTTCACTTGCCTTATGAGGCCAAACTTGCGAGTCCTGTCCAATTTCTTTGGATGTATCCATTTGAGAGGTAAAATATTTTGTTAATAATTTAAAATTACTTTATCACTTATTATGTTCTAATAAAATTTTGCCTATTGTAACTAGGTTCTTATATCATTTGAAGAAAAAAGTGAAGAACAAAGCATGTGTTGAAGCTTCAATTTGTAATGCATATATTATGGAAGAAGTGACAACATTTGCATCATATTATTTTGAGCCGCACGCGTGCGGTGCAAAAGGCGGAGAGAGAAGGAAGAAATGATGAGGGCCCCATTGATCCCAATTGTAAATCATTCTCTATTTTCAATTATCTTGGTTGACCAAGTGGCGCTTGTAAGTTTCGTTATTTAACGGCGAAGAATGGCGGGCAGCCCATACATATATTTTCTTTGAACTGTCCGGAAGTGGAGCCATACTTCGAGTAAGTGTACTTTTGCAAATATATTTATTGTGTGTCAAACATTTGCTAATAAATAAGTGGTATTTGTTAATAGGATTTTTCAAACTTCAATGTATGGACTACCATCAAATGAGTTTGAACGTTTGTGCGATGAAGAATTTGCAGCATGGTTCAAAACATATGTAAGTTGTCTATGGACGAAAAGCAAGTTATTAATATTTTATAAATCATTAATTAAAAAATATTATTGACTTTGCGGGTGTAACTCAGGTTCACAAGTAATCATGATCAAGTCGAAGAGCAAGGATTGCTATATCATCCTGTCATGGGATCCACAAAGAAAGGTACGAAATTGGCCAGCATATTTCATAAACGGGTATAATTTTCACACTCGAGAGTATGGAATGGGAAAAGCCACAATGAATAGTGGTGTGTGTGTCCGGTCATCCAATTGTGGCGGTGCGAAAGATGATTTTTATGGCTTGTTGGATGAAATCATAGAGATAGAGTACCCTGGGCCATTAATGCGGGTTGTGTTATTTAAGTGCATGTGGTTCGACCCCATCGGAGGAATGAAGGTGCATACGAAGTTTAATTTGGTGGAAATAAATCACAAGAAAAGGTATATGAAATATGAACCATTTGTCTTGGCACAACAAGCAATGCAAGTATATTATGCATCATATCCTAGTTTGAAGCGCGACAAAGTTGATTGGTGGGCTGTATGTAAAATCAAAGCACGAAGAAAAATCGAGGAACACTTTGGAAGGATATAGCGTATCAACAAGATGAAGTTTGTAACATCGTTGAAGTTGAGGAATACAACATTCCGACTTTACGTGATCCATGTGGAACAGTGATAGATGTGGACCCAATTGAAATTCACCAATCAAATATAGAAGGTGATGAAGAATCCGATTTCGTGACATGAAGACGAAGATGAAGATCATGAAGAAGATGAAGGCGAAGATGAAGATCAAGCGAAGACGAAGACGAATGTGAAGATGAATATGATGATGAAGACGAAGATTGTGATTTTTGACACTTTTAACTAATTTTGTGTAATTATTATTATTACTTGCGACGTTTGTTATTATTATTATATATTTTTATTGCTATAATGTGAAAGACAATTGGTATGCGTAGCAAAATTGAAAAAAATTCGTCACCTCATAGCAATTAAATACCAAATCAAAATTTGTGTTCGTCGTTCATTAGCGACGAAATTAAGTTTGCGTCGCTAAGTAGCGACAAACTTCGGTTGTCGTCGCTAATTAATTAGCAAAGACTTATTCATTAGTGACGAACCTAAGTTATCGTCGCTAATTAGCGGCTAAATTTGTATTTGTCGCTAATTTACGACAATTTAGTTTTTCGTCGCTATGTTTGTGTCGCTAGTTAGCGATGAACCTGATTTTTCGTTGGTAATGAGCGACGAACTTAGGTTTTACGTCGCTCATTACCGACGAACGTAGGGTTTCGTCGCTTTCTCCGCTAATTAGCGACATAATTGTATTTTTCGTAGCTAATTAGCGACGCAAAACAGAAGTTCGTCGCTCATTAGGAAATCACATATTAATTAGCGACGAACCCAATTTCGCGTCGCTAATTAGCGACGACCTTATATTTTCGTCGCTAATTAGCGACGACATTGTATTATCGTCGCTAATTAGCGACGACCATGTATTTTCGTCGCGAATTAGCGACAACAAGTATGTTTACGTCTCTAATTAGCGACGACCTTGTATTTTCGTCGCTAATTAGCGACCACAAGATATAAACGACCGTATATTTTTCGTCGCTAATTAGCGACGACCATATAATTGCGTCGCTAATTAGCGACGACTTTAGGTTTTTGTCGCTAATTAGCGACGACTTTAGGTTTTGTCGCTAACTAGCGACGATCAGTATATTTTCGTCGCTAATTAGCGACGACATTATGTTTTGTCGCTAATTAGCGACGCATTTGGTTTTTTCGTCGCTAAATATGCGTTCAGCTAGTTAGCGACAAACCTGATGTTTTCTTCGCTAATGTGCGATGAACTTCATGTTTAAATGCAAATTAGCGACAACAATATATGGTCGTCGCTAATTAGCGACGACTATATATTTTCGTCGCTAATTAGAGACGACCATATATTTTCGTCGCTAATTAGCGATGACCATATATTTTCGTAGCTAATTAGCGACGACAAGGTGTTGTCGTCGCTAATTAGCTGACGAACATATATTATCGTCGCTAATTAGCGACGCATTTGTTTTTTGTCGCTAAGTTAGTTAGCGACAAACCTGATATTTCGTCGCTAATATGCGACCGAACTTGAAGTTTCGTCGCAAATTAGCGACGAAATTGAGATTCGTCGCGAAACCCTACGGGACGACGTTTCCTTCCTTCTCTTCTCGCTTTTGCTTCATTTTCTCCTCTTTCCTTGGTTTCAAACCCCCGAGCGACCCACCTCCGCCGACCACTACGGCCCTCCACCACCACCCTCCGTCCAGCCCCATCTCCTCCGCCACGCCTCACCGCAAGCCAACCTCGCCCGAGCCGCAACCACGGTGAGGTGCGTTCCAACCTCTCTCTCTCTCTCTCTCTCTCTCTCTCTCTCTCTCTCTCTCTCTCATTGTCGTCGAGCTTGAACTTGTGTCCGATCTCCCGGCTCCCGGATCTGCTCTCCTTGTCTCTCTCTTTCTCTCTCGCTTTGGCTTCGTGAGGTCACTAATACCACGCCTCCGCACGGATCCGAGGCCGAGACCCCCGGCCACGATTCTCGATTCAACGAGACTCTCAGCAGCATTCAAGGGTACGTACTCGTGCTCTGCTCTCCTTGTCTCTCTCTTTGTCCGTCTCGCTTTGGCTTCGTGGGGTCACTAACACCACGCCTCCCCACGGAATCCGAGGCCGAGAGCCCCGGCCACGATTCTCAATTTGACTGGACTCTCCGCAGCGTTCAAGGGTACGTGGTCGAGAACTATGGATCCATGAATTTCCTTTATGCGTTTATCTTGGTTTTGCGATTGTGCTACTTTAAGTATGAACCAAATGCATTGCTTGAATGATCCATGCAGCAGCTATTGGCTTGCTATTGCTGATGTTGTAGTTCATGTCACGTAATCGTTGGCCTCTTGCCAATTGATTCGGGTAGCTTTATCAAGATTAGAAGCGAATTGTGCAAAGGCTTCTAATTCTACGAATTACGCTGAATCCAATTTTATTGTTTCATCTACTTGTTTCATGGCTTTAATTTGAGTTGTAGATCCACTATTGGTAGGAAATCAAATTACTACTATATGTGTGATAAGCTTCAAGTATCATCTCGATTAATCGTTTGTCATTTCTGCATTACATGTTTTTGTTATGTTACTTTGTTCTTTGTGTCATTATTATCCATTTCGTTAACTAGGTACTGACTTGTGTTGTTAGAGCTTCCTTTGTCTTTTCCCGAGGAAACTAGGTCATGTTGGTTGCTAGTATACAGCGTATGACATGTTCTTTGTGGTTGCCTCATGCACCTAGCTTCCAGTAGATAGATTATAACAGACCAACCCCTGATGACAAGATTTCAATAGATTCCTTCGGTGCCAGAGATTACTATTTATCGAGGCAACCATTGATTCTTTCGATTTCTCAAGTTTCTCGCGTGCTCTGCGCACCAAAATGGTAAGTTTTATGATGTACGTCATTATGTTTCCCTAACACATGTTCTTATTTTTGCTGATATTTGTCTAACATTCTTATTTGTCGTATCGTAGAGGTGGAGTTCGCATGCGTGGTGCGGTTTCACAAATAAGACGAGCAGCCCCTTCACATTCGCCTTCCCCTTCGTCTTCCTCGCCCCCGTCCCAAAGCAATCTTGCCCTTCCCTTTCATCTCAGCCTCAACCACTACATGCGACCCTCAAGAGCATTTTAGGGGACAACTTGGGCACATCCGAAATGAATGTACTTCGGTTCCATCTCGCCTCGGCTCCACCTTCTTCGGTGGAACTCTCAAATGATGAGGAAAACATAGCTGAAGAAGATAACCGGCGTGTGATATGCCCACATGGAGATTCGTAAGTACTTTATTTTTTTTTAAGTAAATGTAATATTTAGGGATGAGTTTCATTTGGATTGTAGATATGGATGTGAAATAAATTGTCCCTATTTGCAGATTTGAAGAAGCGACGTACGTCGTGCGAGAACTTAATAAAATAGTGAATAACTATTGGAGGGGGCCGTGGATTAGTTACGGTAGCGCTTCGAAAGAAGTAAAAGATTTGTGGTGGAACGAGTTCAAGGTAAGTTTTATACTTCAATTTTCTCACAAACTAAGTTTGGCGTAAATAAAGCCGGTTGTTTTTCTATTGATTACGGCGGAAATTCAGGTGGGATGAATCGGATGGGAATGAAATTAGAAGAATTTTTAAGAAGAAAAGCTGGTGATCACATACGCAATGTGATGAATAAAGCAAAGACAAAAAATGTGAAGCCACATTTTATTACTCACGACGATTGAGTGAAATAACGAGAAGTTGGGAAGCTGAAAAAAATAAGCAAAGGAGTGAACAAAATGCCAAGAATCGAGCTTCTACTTCTAGTGAAGGGTCTTCTCGCATCTGCGACGTATCTTTGGAGGCTCTATCAACATTGGGGAGCATCGAAAAAGAATGGTAAGTTTGTTAAACATGTTGTAAGTTAATTTAATTCAATTACTCATTTATGTTTCAATTTTGTAGGCACATGAATTGGGGACGGAACCAACGTATGTAGCTACATTCGAACGCACATTTCAAAAGAAAGATAAGATATGGATTGGCGACCGAGCAAAATCTATTAAGGTATGTAAGTCTTGTACGTTTGTCTTTATGGAAATTACAATGAAAATCATGAATGCTTTTCATATTTATGGCGATTACATATATGAAGTTATTATATTTTCATATCTATTTCGTTGATGTAGGAAAAATATGACGAGCTTTTAATCGGTACTACTAGTGGCGGTGATGGTGGGGGCTGCATCCGAGCCAGCGGCCCGACAATATGGCATTATGGGTGGAGGCGTCGGGTGGGGTGAAGAGAGGAAAAATATTTGGGTTGGGGTCCTTGTCAAGGGTATATACGGGGAAAGGCTGCTGGAAGTTCATCCTCCAATGCAACTGCTTCAAGGAGAACACGACTCGAGGAGGAAATGACACAACAAGTGAGCCAACCGAGACATTTACTTGCGAGAGAAGGACGAAGAAATGAAAGTGGTTAAAGAACAAATGTCACAACAAATGTCACGGAATGATGAGCAAATCGGTTCTCTGCAGAGTCAAATGCAATTGGTCTTGCGACACCTCAACCTAAATCAAGATCGGGTTCCTCCTGTACCTCCCACTCATGAAATAGGTGATGGGCACAATGATGGGCAACACAATGAGGACGAGATTGTTGATGATGATGATGATGAATTAATTAGACGTCTTATTGGTTAAACAAGAAGGCATCGGAGCTTCTTTTATGTTTGGCCATGAGGTTAGTATTTTTTGTAAGCTTATTTGTTATATGGCCCGTTGCCCGCACTCTCTTTTTGTAAGCTGCCTATCTACTTGGAGGAAGTCCAATCTCCTCTACATTAGGTGGTTAATCTCATCATGGTAGAGACTAGTAGTTAAGTTTCATAAGTTTCTTCAAATATTTGCCTTTGTGAGTTTGTTCCTTCATAAAGTGAGGAAGACATAATACTATTTATATGACTTGTTCCATGTTTTTAATTTGCTACTTTATATGTAAAGCTAGAAGATGGTCAAGTTAAGCTTCGGTCCAGTTGGAACAAGAAGAGGAAGCAAAAGCTACTTTATTGGGTCGTATTCAGCGATTGATGAAACTAATCTTGGTATCCACAAAAGATTCGCCATCGTCCAAACTTCCTCATCGCCCTCGGTCGAGGTGTAAAATTACTTCATATAACGGTTCTTTCGGTAATTGGTAATGCAAGTAACACCTAGTTGAAACCGTGATCACCATATGTTTTCTACTTTGGTAGGCATGGAAACCTAGCTATGCTAACTACTAAATGATGCATCTTGTGCAAAATCTTTATCTCTATGATTCTTTTCACTTATATATTTATGTGATTCGCAACTGCATCAAGAGTCTCTTTTGTATACGGATTCATTAGCATTTTTGTGTCCCGATTGTTATTTTTCATTCTTGGGTCACACAGCTTCTACTGAAGCGGATGCTTTCTTTTGTTTTGTTGAGTTGTTGAGTGGCTTTCGGGATAACTTTTGTCAACAATTGGACAACGATGTTGTGGGAATCCGGTCAACAATATCCAAGTTGTCACAGCTTTTGAAGGAGTATGATGAAGAGCTTTGGCGTCATCTTGAGATTACAACCAAAGTAAGATTGTTTATGAACTCGCATGCTAAGCATTTAGTGGTTGAATACTTTTTTCCCAACCTCCTTACTTGGTTGGGCAATCATCTAGTAAATATCTTACTTGACCGAAAGAGTGAAATCTGCAGTCAGTGGGCATTACTCTAATCATGAGTATAGTAATGTTATATGGCCCCGATGTTATTTTTTTTGCTCTTGACGACGTCAATTTTAAATGTGTATCTCATAGCTTTCTATATTTATTGTATAATCTCTTCTCCGTCCAACAAAGTATATATTGTCTCTCTTATTCCCTTGACTCATTCTTTGAGGCAAACCTGGATATATCTCTTACATTGTGCATCCTAAATGAAGTTATATTTTTCATATTGACAAATGAATCTCGGATGTTCCGGAAATGGATTAGAAATTATTTTTTGGAGGTAAGATTAATTACCAACTGCTTATTGTATTGACTAATCGCCTCCAAGATATAAAGGCGATAGCTTCCCAAGAGCTTCTTGTGTAACATCGGATGAAATAGGAGCCTTCTACATGAACATTTGTAACAGTGGTTTCTCCCCCAAGAGCAAGCTATTATTCATTGAAGATGGAATATACTGAACCTTATATATATTTTATTCTGAAAAAGGACAAGTATGAAACTTGGATAGGGAATATTGAGAATATGTACTATTAGCTACAATGTGCTTATAATAAACCTCTTTATCTGGTTTCATATGATGGATAGGGCTTTAAGATGTTGCAATATGTCCTTGTTAGTTTCCTTTCATTGGGAAAATGGTTATTTGGACAACCCTACCATGTGTCGCTTTAAATTTTTAAGGCTTTTCCCGATGCTTCTATAATGTGGTTTCCTTTTGCACAAGTGGTTCAGTTTTTTTCCTCCCTAATCCCTCATTGTCTTCAATGTCGGGTCAATCCCCAATTTTATGCATTCAGATGGATTACTCTCCTCTTGACCCAGGAGTTCAATTTTGCAGACAGCCTTCAGATTTGGGACACACTTCTGAGTGACCCTGATGGTCCTCGGGTAGGAACTTTTCTTTTAGAGTAAATTGTGCTGATTCTTTTAACAAGACAGAAGTTGTATGCGTGGCTGGAGAAGCTCTGCTTGACCTTTAAGACAGCCTCACTTTGGGCAACTATTCCCCGCAAGAAAAAAAGAATATGTGAAGAAATTGGTTCTTCCACCATCAGTAGGTTGAGAAGTAGGTGGTAGGGAGTGTCGGCAGTGGTGATTGTTGGTTTTTGGAGGTCATGGCCAGGACGGAAGATAAGTTGTGATGATGTGATGATGGTGGTGGTCGTGGTGGTGTAATGGTGGTTGTGGTGATGTAATGGTGGTTGTGGTGATAAGATGAAAGACCAAAGATTGAGGGCAAGGGTTGAGATGATGATTGGGTATCTAAATTTTAGAAGTGTAATAGGATGTGATAAACATATTTATTGACAGGTGAATTGAGTGTTGAGCACTCTACTTTGGTCAATTGATTCTAAAGCTTACACAAGTGCAAGTAAAGCTTAATCTCTTCAGCAGGTGACGTTTGGCCATCGATAAACATCACCTTTTCAGCTCTTCACAATAGCAAGCATGATTTTCACCATAAACAAGGAGTAGAACACAAGTTCTGAAGGTGATCGAGTGGAAAATTTAGATTTCAAATCCTGTCAACCAAATTATACACTTCATTGCGTATACTTCGGACTATTCTTGTTAGGGATGCTTGGGGATGAAGTCATGGCATATCACATATTTGGGTGAGCTTGTCTTATTCATGAGTTAATTCTGAAATTTTTTTTTGGGTGGTCTAAACAATGGGAGGGCCAGTTCTTACGTGTATTTGTACCAATTGTATATTTTTGCTGTTTTATATATAGTTTTCCTCCTTTTTCATTTTATTATAATATTTAGATCTTATTAATTACTTAATCAATGGAAACCGTAAATTCCACAAATTAATTTTCTTTTAATTATATATAAAAGAAATTATTTTATCATACAATCACAAATTATAAAAGTTAGTTGCGAAATTCGTGCCCAATCGTCGCTAATTGCATCGCTAAATTATTGCAAAATTCATCAATGCGCTCGTCGCAAAAAAGAAACAACTTGTGCCACGAAAAAAATTCATCACTAATCGCTTTTCGTCACAAATGCCGTAGGTAAAATTCGTCGCCAAGTTAAGTTAGCAACGACTCTCGCCGGAGAGTTTCCGTCGCAAATTAGCGACGAAATGTGCCATGAATAATTTCGTCGCAAGTTAGCGACGAACGTAAAGTTTCGTAGCAAATTAGTGACGAAACCTCGTGCTTTTCATCGCAAATTCTTGCCAATCCGATTTAGCGACGACATCATATTCGTTGCTAATTTGCCACGAATTTTTTCGTGACAACATTCGTCGCACATTAGCCACGAATTTGCCAAAAAAATTCGCCTGTTAGTGACGAATGTTGCCACGACACTAAATTCGTGGATAATTTGCCACGAATTATTTTGTGACAACATTCATGGCAAATTAGCCACGAATTTTTGCCACGCAAATATTTCGTTGCTAATTTGCGACAAATTCTTCTTCGTGACAAAATTCGTGGCAAATTAGGCACGAATTTGCCAAAAAATGCGTCTATTAGTGACGAATGTTGCCACGACAATAATTTCGTGGCTAATTTACCACAATTATTTTGTGACAACATTCGTGGCAAATTAGCCACGAATTGTGCCACGCAAATAAATCGTTGCTAATTAGCGACGAATTTTTCGCGTGGTAAAAGTTGTCGCAAATTAGCGACGATTTACACAATTGTTCGTTGCTAAATTTTGCGACACGGAATTGGCGACGAAAAAATTTTCGTCGCAATTTTCGTCGCAAAATTTGTTAGCGACTAATTTTCCCCATTTTGTCGTGGCAAAATTAGTCGCTAAACCCCTGTTTTTTTGTAGTGGACGATCCGTCATTTGCATGGAGGACTTGGGTCAACGGTCGGTCCAAAAATGGCAAACCAAGGGACCATGTAGCAACAAAAAGCCCCTCCCTGAGGAGATAAGATGAAGAGTTTGTATGGTTTATAGATGCTTTGAGGTCATTCCCTCCATTCTAGTTAAATGTATCTATTGATAAGTTGCGACGGCAGCCAAAGAGTAAATGAAATTATACGAATTGAGGGTTGAAATTGAAGTTTGAAGTTTGAAGTTTGACCTGATAATAAGATTTGCACAATTGAAACCCTAAATGGCCAATTCAAACCAAACTACCCCCACCAATCAATTCAGCAGGTCAAAAACTATAGCGTTACTTCATCATGGCAGTCCCTAGATTTTGATTAATTTCACTTTGAGTAAGATCTAGGGACTAAATTGAAAGATTTTTATGCAATGTGGCTATGTAAGAATGGTTTTGCAGTTTCGATAATTGGGATATAATTCGGCTATGTAATTCAGTCGTCCCAATAAACTCCTCACTTCTTTAACCATGGTAAGAGTTCCAATTCCCCATATGGCTTTGATCTTTGCAAGATCAATGTCAATTCCATGATTACTTACCACAAATCCGAACAATTTCCCGGATCTAGCTTCGTATATGCACTTCGCGGGATTTAGTTTCAGCTTAAATTTGCGAAGGCTCTCAAATAACTTTCTTAATATCCGGACATGATCTTCCCTAGCTCTAGACTTGACGATCATGTTATCCACATATACTTCAATTTCTTTATGCATCATATCGTGGAAAAGGGTTACCATTTCCCTTTGGTATGTAGCGCATGCATTTTTCAACCCGAAAGGCTTCACTTTATAGGAAAAGGTCCCCCATGGGGTGATGAATGCATTTTTGGCTTTATCTTAATTTTTCAAGAGGATTTGATTATACCCAAAAAAAAATAATTCATGAATGAAAATAGTTCGAATCCGCGATCTTATCGACCCGAATATCAATATGTGGTAAAGGAAAGTCGCCCTTTGGACTTGCCTTTTTAGGTCCCCATAATCCACACAGACTCTAACTCTCCCGCCTTTGCAAGCCATTCGGGATAAGAGATAACTTCGATGAATCCCACATTAAGGAGTTTTATTACTTCTTCCTCAATTTTCTTTGAGAGCTCGGGTGTCATTTGTCCGAGTTTCGCTTCTTAGGGGAAATTTTTGCATCAATCGGCAATGAATGTTCCATGATACTTGGATCCAATCCTGGCATATCAAGATAGGACCAAGCAAAAGCATCTTGATATTCTTTGAAAAGATCAACCATTCGGATGCTTCAGATGAAGTTAACCTTTCCCCAATTTTTACTTCTCCGACATTTTCGAATCCCCTAGATTAATCGTGATTGTACCCTCGGCAATAAGTGGATTAAACTCTTCATAACGATTCCAATCCCGTTTAATATCGCCCAAATCACCTTCCCCTCGGTTATTTCATATGAATAATCATCTATCTAATTTGTGTCACATAAAAACCTATCATGCATGGGAGGAATGATATGCCTTAAATGTGACACGTAAGGTTAGTATACTTGAAAACTTTTTATGAACGAATGATTTTTATGAAAACTATTTTCAAATCTATTTTGGAAAAGAAGATAAAGGAGAACTGGTCTTCATTTCATTGGAAATTCTGGTTCTCAAAATATTTTTGAAATCAAGATTCATATGGCAAATCAAGCCTCAAGCTTCAATTTCCATGAAGATAGGTATCATCATTGGGCTGATTTGTAGTTCCATATGTCCTTAATAAAACTTAGAAATTTTTATTGATTAACGAAATGAATGACATTACAATACTGCACTTCTTAAATCAACAATTAAGGATCCAAGGGTACTCAAGAGAAAATGCAACGATAGAATTGCAAATTACGGGAAAGTAAATGCATCAACTAAATGGATAAAAGAGGGAGTTCGAAAGAGCCTCTTTACTCGGGAATGGGAGCGCCATCCTCTAGCCACTCAATGATGACTTTCACCCGATCATCCATAAAAAGGTTGAAGAGATCAAGTTCATTCACAGCAAGAACGTCTTCATCTTTAAGCCATTTAGTGCTTCCACAGAATACCCTATTTATTGGGTTATCAAACATCTTTCCTTTAGCTTTCCAAATGCTAGATCCAATAAATCGATCTTTTCGGCCTCCATAGCATCCACAACTTTCGTGGTTCTCACCTCGGCCTCGGCCTTGACCTCCATAACGATTGATTTCTCCTTTGTAGCCTAGACCAAATTTGTGTTCATTTGACTTCAGATTAAGAGGATTGCAAATACCCGAACCATGTTTGCCCAATCTAACTCTAGGGATATACACGTTCTTCAATAATATTCTCCTAGCCATAATAGATGACTTGGAGAATTTAGGTGTATCAACCCTTAGTACCGGATGGTACATGCATGACAGATACGATATCGAAGGTGTGATAGCTCAACTCATCTTCTTCCCGAGGCTCGACATAATTAAGCATCTCTCCGATACGTGTTTGATGCCCTACTTCGCCATGAACGATGATCAGCCTATCGTTCACCACAAATTTCACTTTTTGGTGAAGACTTGAAGGTCTTGCTCTATATAAGTGTATCCAAGGTTTTCCAAGTAGCATCGTGAACGCGCTTGGAATATGCAACACTTGGAATGGAATAGAGAACCCGACGGGTCCAATCATAACATCCAACTCAATCTCTTCGACTACATGCTTCGAGACTCCATCAAATGAGCGAATGGTTGCTTTTGACTTCTTAATCATGTCTTCACATATTCCCAAACTCCTTAGAGTGCTTAAGGGAAATAGATTAAATGTAGAACCATTATCGGCTAGGACGTAAGGTACCTCCATTCCTTGACACCTCATGAAGATATAAAGAGCTTTGTTGTGGACTCATCCTTCTTCTGGGGAAATCCTCATTTGAAAATGAGATCTAATCCTTTAAACGTATTGCGCCAACAAAGTCTCCTAGATGAACTTTATTTATAGTCTTCGGAACATGTATCTCGTTCAACACCTTGATCAAGGCATTTTTGTGCTTCTCGGAATTTATGAATCAATCTAGGAGAGAGATCTATATGGGCATTTTTTGGAGTTGTTCTATTTCCTCATACTCGCTTGTCCTCACAATGGACTGGAGTTATTCAACGCTCTCCTTGGTCGGTATTCTCTTTTTGGTTCACCCTCTCTTGGGGCATAACACCTTTCGGACCTCATAATGGCGTCAATTTCATAAGTTCCATAATCCCAATGCACTACTTTTGAGTCGTACTCTTTGATTGCTAGAATTTTGATCTTCATCGGTTTGATCATTTCATCCGGACTCTCTAGCACTTCATTCGATTCATCATCTGTCAATTTGATGATCAATACCTTACGAGAGAGCTCTTCTTCATTCATGCTTGAAGTATCCACTTCATTCATATTAATAACGAAGGGAATTGGTGTGCCCATCATCCCAATGAGTTCATCTTCATGGATATCCTCATAATTGTATCCACAATATGGTTTTGTGCATGTTGAACTTTCTCGTCTTCTTCCGTTTGCTTCCCTTTGGAGCCCCTTCTTAATCCTCATCATTATTCCATCCACTCTTGCACCTATGTTCACAAAGTGCTCGAACGAGTGGTAGCCATATGTGTACATGCAATCAAAATACTCCGCAGGGAGTAACTTTAATATATACTCCACCATTTCTTTCTCGATAGTAGAGGTTGCACTTGTATAGCTTGCTTCTTCTACCTTCGTGCAAAACATTCAAAAGTTTCATCTTCACCTTTCTTGATATTCAGCAAATCATTCTACCGACATGTCCTCTTAAACTAGCTTCGAATTAGCATATGAATTACTCCGAAAGTCCTCCCAAATAGGGACCTAGTCCAAGTCAAGCGATTGGATCCAAAATAATGCAGAGCCCATCAGACTATATTGGAAATTGTGCATGGAAACCTCGTCATCTTCATGGTAGCCAACCATCTTGTGGAAATAGTATGAGATATGGGCTAAGGGACAGCCCCCGAACTATCGTATTTTGAGTGGAACGCCACCCTCGGATTTGGTCCTTGAGGTAGAACATTTGACGCCCGAACAGGACAATAAGTACGTTCTCCGGATCCAGGCCAACAAATATAACACTTGCGGAAGCGAACAATTCCCGTAAAAATTAATTAACATCACGATGACTTGGGACGGTAAAACCTTATGTACATTAAATTGTTAAAGGGCTGTCCTTTAAAAGTTACGTGGTGGGGGCCCCTTTTTTCTAAAAAAAAAAAAATAAAAAAAAAAAAAAAAAAAAAAAAAAAAACACAACTCATTTTATTTATAAAGAAAAAAAAAAAATTCTAACTCATCCTCATCAGCTCGGGGCCGTTCCGCATCCGATCGCTCTACACCTCCCCATCTTCTGTTGGTACCATGACCTTGGGGAATATCGAATCCCCGGGCGGATTATTCATTGCGACGCCGAGTGCCGAAAACAACGAACCCACGACGGGGTGAGATAAAATCTCGGGGCTGGCCCCTAACCCTAGGTTGGGCTCTAGTGCCTCCGCGCAGTTTTAAAAACAGCAACTTTTCAACCTATCATTCTTCACCTCAATAATTCAACTAATAAATCCCGAATATTCCATACTTGTTCAAAATTCCCACACTTTCTCAAATATTCTATGTTACCCTCATATTGATATTTCACGCCTCGCATCGAATAAAAAATATTCCACGTTGCTCCAAAGCCCGCGTTCCACGCTCAGCTATCGTATAAATTCCACGTTACTCCGAAATTCCATGTTACCGAAATATTCTACGTCACCCAGAATATTCCACGCGACTCCACGACATCTACAAGTCCATAACACGAGCCTCGACCTTTATGGAACACGGCTCCATAAATAAATATATATACATATATATATCGGTCTCGACACTTAGGAATACGACCAAAATCACGGTCGACACATAGGAACACGACCGGATTAAGTCTCGGACAATTAGTCGAACACGACTCACTTGGTCTCGGACACTTAATTACACGACTTTCACTTTCTGCCCCACCTCGCTCCTTTGCTGCTTATTATACCCTCTCTCTGCTTCATGGCTCTGGCCTCGCCTTGATTGATACCTTCTCTTTTGTCATCCCTTGCCTTGATTGAATACACCCTAATCTGGTCTCGCACATGAACACCATTGTCTACATTGCAACACGACTCACTTGGTCTCGACTTATTGAAACGACTTTCATACTTTCATTGACTCGTATAACGCCGGTCTTCCGCGTTTACGCATATTATAATACTCATAACCGTTTAGCCGGGTTATAATAGTGCCGCTACGCTCGCTTATTCTCATCAACATTCATACGCCTCGCAATATGGTCTTTAGTACAACCCCGTCTACGTGGTAATTCCACATTTCCTCTTTCTTCCACTTAGACCATATACCACAATAATTTCCCGATCACTGTCCGATATCCCGATCTTTAATACTTCCATCGATCAATCCTTGCCTGATCCGCTGATTCCTTGATTGCGGTCGAGACCATCCGTCTCACCAATTTTTCCATAAAGATCGGACCATGCGATCTCTCCATGTTTCTTGCCCATGGCCACTCGATTAAATTGTCAAACTCATCGGGACCACTGATTACTCACGTTGAATTATAAATCGGACCACCCACTGATCATCAGACCAATGGCCATCGGGCCAGATTAATTATGCTACCGCAATAATTAATCTACGCCTCAAATTAATTCTACTAACGCGATTACTACGGCCGTACGTTCGAATTAGACTAACGTACATTAATTCACGACTATAGTACTAACTATAGTAACACACATTTATTTATACCGTGGCATAACGATATGTTGTCACATATAAAATAACTATAGTTGAATATAATCCAATCATGGTTAAAACAATAACTGGTAGGAATAACCTAACCATGATTAAATACTTGCATAAGTAACTGAGTTGGCTAAGTAACCATGGTCCAACTTTGACCATACCCAAATCCTCTTGACTTCACTATTCACTTCAGAACATATTTCTCTCTCCTCCTCCTCTTCTTCTCGCCAGGCATAAATGGCCAAAACAACCAATTTTTCATCCAATCTACTCAATCTCAGTCCCTTAGAACCTGATATCTAATCAGGTTTAGGAACCAACTTACTTGATTTCTGCCAATCCTTTGGTGAAATCAGCTGGAAACCGAAGCAAAACTCCTCTCTAACCGGTGATTTGCCTATCCGACCTTTGCCCTTCAAACGGACCTACGGAAAACTACCGCCAAATCGAGCTTATAATATGTCCGGAAAGCTAAGACATAGCTTTAATGGAAGTGGTCTTCCTCAACCGACATCGACGAAAAGTTATGGCCGGAAGTGGAGCTTCGGACGGGCAGCGGTTGGGCGAAGATGAAAATTTTGTCCAATGAAGAGATGAGATGGTGATGATAGCTAGCCTGGATATTTTGGATGAAAGTTTGACTGAATCTGTCTTATATATCAAACTGTGGGTCCACCAATAATTATCTCCTTTCCCTATCATCATTTCCTTTTCAACACTTTGCTTAAATATACTGTCGGATGCGACGTCCAAATATTATTATTGGAACCCCAAGGTCCGACATCTATTTAGTTAATTGCATCAATCTCATATGAAATTTCCGATCTCAACTAACGGCGGCTTTTAGTTACGCATATCGACCCGTGATTAACATCACGTTTAAAATTTTAGCCATGGACTTTGGTTGTCTTCATTGGGTAATCACTGTCCCATGGGCATCGTTAAATAATTTAGGGCGTTCAACCCATACGGTGATCACCCGTAGGTTTTCCAATCTTCTTTATCATTCTGATGGCTATTTGTCGAATATTCCTCACAATTTTCTAAAGTCATCGGATCGTTTTGTCCCGTCTTATTTTTGCTACATTCCTTTGTTAGTCCGCTCGATCAACTGTATAATACATCAGATTTTTTTTCATAGCTTCGCTGCACAACATTCTTATTTTGAGTAATTGGGATGACGAACTCCCTTACTTCGGATATTTTCCTCGATAACTCATTGCAACGTTCTTCCCGATACGCTATCCGGTGGTTTTGCCCTTCAATTGCTTTCCATATTTCCAGTGCTTGCATACTTTCTTCGACTTTTGAACCATTAAGTTGTGTCGCTAGTAGGGATAATTTCCACACCATGCTAACCAGACGATGCATGTGTGTTTCCATATTGAAAAGTCGGACATGAGCTTCTTGTTCTTTTTGTCCATTCAGTAGGACTCTCGGCGCCAAGCTCTTCATCTATCGCACCAAGGAATTCCTCTTGAGTCGCATCATCCATTCCACCCTAGCCATTTGATTCTATATCCTTTGAAGCAACAAAGAAACTAGGAGGAGTGAAATAAAGAACTTTAAAGTTATAACCTCCACTATCTTGACCTAGATTATTAACCACTTCGCATCTTCGGAGCGCTTCTTAAATGAACCTTCTATCTCCTTGACGAGCTTTTTCTAGACGTGCTTCATACTCGTCTAGCTCTTCAACTTCCTCATTATCTTTGACATTCATGAGATAACTAGTAAGAATCTTCCACTCTCGTGGCTTTCATCACAAATTCATTTGAGAGGGTATCAATTGTCATATAAGTGCCCTCGAATGTGCGGTCTTCTTCAAGTTTTCCATTCACGCCTAAGCTAACCAACTTGGCCAAACATAGCATCTTTTGCTATATTGAGATCTCTCCATCTTCTAGGTAATGAGAAGCCACCGTCGTATCTCCCGCAATTAAGCTATATTCACGATGAATTCTGGCTTATCTCCCCGATCCCCCTCAAATATCACATTCACCTCACGATGTTCGGGAAGAGGATTCGTTGAACATTCGACTCTAGTTTATCAAACTCAAGAATCTTGCCATCTATTAGCGCTTGGACCTGGTACTTAAGAGTAAGACAGGTTGTCTACATTGTGCCCCTTCTTACCCATGTGATATACGCAAGATTGGCTTTCATCAAACCCAAGGAACTTGGGTGGGTTCGCTTTAAGAGGCTCTTTTGCTACCAATCTTTCTTCAAGGAGCATAGGTAATAACTTGGATAACAGCCTTGGTAACGGTGTAAAAATTGGTGGTGCCTTCTTTGTCAATTCGGGAGCATTTGATGCGACCACGAGGTACTCCCTTAAGTAGGGGTAGAGTTAGGGAATTTCTTTGGCCTTGGAGGATTAGGCACGAAAGCTACATCACCAAATTGATCCGTTTCTCTCCTAGCGGGATATTGATGCTTAAACATCACATCATATATCTTCTTCTCTCGAAGAGCCCACTCATGTCGTTACGCCTCCTTGATCGGATGAGCGAACATTTGACACCCAAATGTGTTTATCTTTTCAAAGAATTCAAAAGGTAATGTTTTCGTAAAGATGTCCACGAGCTCCTCTTCGGGGATTGGCGGCTTTACTTGAGCAATCAAAGCTCTCTATCTTTGGGCGTAGGCTCTAATGGCCTCATTCTTTCCTTTAGTAGTTCTCAATAAATAAATCCTCCCTAGTAAGTGTGGTCAGTGTTGAACTTATATTGGTGAAGAAATTCATCCACCAGCCTTATCCCAATCTACGAAGCTTTCGGGTTCCAACTCAATGAACCAAGCTAATGTTACCCTAGATAAACTTTCTTGGAAAGTATTAACCAAAGTAGAGAAATGTTGTCGGAGTGTTGAGCCATGCGACGCAGATAATACTTAAGATGCGCCTTGAAGCCCGGTTCCTTGTAGTCACTGGAACCTCTATCTTAGTGAATGGCTTCACCTTATCAAATCTTAAAGCTTATAACCTTGACTAGCTAAACACTCCTCTATTTTTGTTGGTCTATTAGTTTCCTCATCGATCTTAATGACTTGTTTTTCTTTCTTTTCCGGATCAATCACCACAATAGGAGCTTTGGGTGGTATGTCGGCACTCTAAGTAGAGTCGGTGTGATGAGCTTGAGTAGTTTTTGGGTCATTTGAGGCACTTGGTTGCACATTAGCATTCGGACCGATTAGGTATTTCCCCGACTTGCAATCAACATTTCTTTTAGTTCTGCGACCATAGTGGCTACAGCATTCATTTGTATCTCCAATCTAGCTACATGAGAAGCGAGTTCCTCTTGGTCCATTCTCAATAGCCTTGCTTTGCTACGAGTTCTCTTGGTTTTATATCACCTGTTTTCCATGACATGAGTTAGAATTGAAAGAATTAGTATCGAGAACTTAAGACTTTAAAATCTCTTCAATACCATGTTTATCTCGAATAATGAAGAAAAAGGCCCATTGGCGAGCCTTAACTCCACTAGAATAGTCTTTTTATCCATTTAGTACAAATAATCATGCTATTGAAAAGAGATTAATTCATGATAATTGATTTTCGCTACTTCATGATGAATAGATCGAATATGCATAAATGAGAGCGAAATGAGTTTATTATAATGCGGATAGTTCTAAAATGTTCGAATATAGTAAACGCAACAATATCATATCAAGACTAATGGGGAATCTATCTATTTATGCCGGGGATGCTTGGGCTCCACGTAATCCTTTGATCCATCCGAGTCCCACATGTAAGGGTCTTTATTCTCCTTGAGTGATAATGGTTCCAGATCCTCGGAATATATGGCTCCACCCCCAAGTACATATGGTACAATATACTCCGGAATGTAGGGCTCCACTTCAAGCTCTCGAGGCGATACATAATCGGGGATGTACGGTTCCACTAGAGATTGTCAAAATTTCTTAAACTTTTTTATGTACTCCTTGGATGCATGGTGGATATCCACCTCTTCATCTAAATGATCCGGCCACTCTACTTCTTGCAATGGAGAATTTTCTAGTGCATGAATGATCAACTTGATCTTAGCTTGATAAAATGTCCTCGTCTTCTTGGTAAGATCACATCGTAGCATATCAAATGAGAAAATCCTCGGACAGGTCTCCGATGGAATCTCTTGAAGCATAGCAAATTGTATCTCCACTCGAATGGGATAATAGGCAACTCCACCTATCCAACCCAATAAAGGAATTGGGTTTCCATCTATACCAATGATATGAGCCTCCAAAATCCTCGGCCAAGTCAACCGCCATCGTAGGTGTTCGGGTTTTAACTTCTTAATGAGCTTAGGCCACTCTTTAAATGAATAAGTGGGAATGAGGGATTGGCATTTTGAGAAGGATCCAAGGGGATGAACATGCTCAATAATCTCATAACAACCCACCCGGAGTCCAAAGGTCTTGATGTGAGAAACGAACCACATATGAAGAAATCCGTTGGAGGCTTGAAAAGTGCCTTTCTTATTGGATTGAAAATGGTTTAACGAGAAAAAGGTTTCAACTAAAATCAGGTAAGAATAGTTCCAACGACAACAAGCTTGTTGAGCGATGTGAACAATGGAAGGATCAAACATCGTCCTAGAAGTAGAGAATAGAATGAATGCCAAGAAGGCCGGAATGAACACTTTACCCGATCTATGGCCTGTATCGATTGGGAGTGAGGAATAGTTGTCAAAGAGGAATGATAAAATAAACTTACCGGAATAGGATTTGTAAACTTTTTCTATTTCGGGAATCTTGAGACGGAGGAATTTGGATAAGAAACATGTAGGATCCATATCAAGAGGTGGTTGGACTATATGCTTATCGAATTGAACCCCTATGATGGTGGTATACTCCTCCAAAGTTGGTGTCATCTCCAACCCTCGAAAATTGAAAGTCATCGTGCTTGAATCACAGGATCGTGCTAATGCTTGAATAAGAGCGGGTTGGTACTTCACTTTGATCGGATCTACTAATCTCTCTAGCCGACCTTCCACATATGCTTGGTTGATTGGGTTGTGGCGATTCCACCACCCAAGTAACCTCCTTACATGGGACCGGGATGATCTTGATGTCTCCATTCTCCATTGTCTATAATATGGGAAAGAATGATCACATAATCAATTATCACGGATTATGATGTTTGATATATGCAATGTGATGCAAATGTTATGCATATGCACTAATTCTATTCATGTCATCTTTGGTGAAATAAGGGTTAAAAGCTCTTATTTGACCAAAAGGAATCAAATGAAGAGATTAAACCAGATCTCACCCAAAATTGTTATGTAATTGATTAGAATCATTCAAATGATTAGAGACAAAGCCATTATCATATCTATCGGCTAAAGTCTGAAAAACATCCGAGATAGTGCAAGCACAACTCAAAAGATCCTTAATACAATCAAATCTAAGGATAGAGGATGAAGGGATTCCCAATAAAGGGTAATCAAATACTTGACATCTAAAAATGAAATACAAGGAAAGTAAATGCGGTAAGCCCCGGAGATGCCCCAAGTCCGATCTATTCCATATCGGAGTCTTCATCCGATGAAATTTCTATCGGTCTAGGTAAACACGAACGGTTATCCATTACCTCGCTCTTCCTACCCGGGAGAGTCATTTGGGGCAAATCTGAATGTTCAATTTTGTTTCCTCATCTTAGAGCACCAATCATAAAATTCTTCCTTTCCATCTCGTAGAGGTATGCTTTTAGCCTTTTTAACCGACGAACATTTCGGGATAGACTTAATTGCATGAGGTCGTCTCTTTAGCTTAGCAAATAGCTCAAGGATCCTTTTCTTTTCATGATCTAGTTCAAACTTGTGTGAGCGCTACTTATGAATAATCTTGTGTTCCAAAATATCACTTCACGAACCTCGGATTGACTTAGGGAAACCATCTTTCTATCCTAAAGAAATGGCTTTCAAACCAATCACTTTAATGATTTTTGAAATGATGCATGATGTGCTTGCAATGATGCATGATATGCACAACTTGAAATGAGAAAAATGAAATTACAAACTCGAATCGAAAAAGCCTTACCAACCCATGATACTCTTTTTTAAAAAAAAATTATTTTAGGTATACCAACCTTCCATTCACATGCACATGAGACCAGTGAAGGGTTCAACTCTAGAGATTAAAAAAGGCTTGGGTATGAACCTAAAAAGGTTCCCACTATTCAAATCGATGAGCCACTCACAAGCGCAAACAAACAACAAGTGGGTAGGTTCATAAATCTTGAATAGTGAGCGGATCAAATTTAGTCAACCCAAGCACAATTGAGCTCATGAGCTTTGCATACCGATCCCTATCTATGGCGACCTAGGGGTATTTCGCGGCTTAGGTTTAGGTGCTTGTGTGTGCAATGTCGTGATCCTCAAAATATGCAAGGTCATGCATGACAATTTGATATCAAAACAACGCTTCAAAAGTGCGTAAAATAAATAATCAACCCCATACACCATATCCCGCACAAAAACGTTAACAAAGACGCCACCCCTTATAACTCCCATCTCGCATCAACATTTAACACATTTCGTTAGGGGACTTACCTCACCTTCAAGAGTAACTCCGAGAAAACAAAGTTAGAAAACACTCAATTTTTTTCATCGACTTAAGTCCTCTAAAGGTTAAACCAGTCTCTAGTGAAGTCACCGGTCTGTCGTGACCCTCCCAAAACCGGGTTGGTTATGTGTCGGGTCCGAAGTGGGTTAATGGGTGGTCGTCATCCACATTCGTAGTGATATAGATCTCGGACGCGGGCCCCTTCCAAGGCCCTTTACCCAAATCGCGACGGAGGAGTGAATTAAAATTGAAATCAACCTTAGTGTGGTCGGGTGACATGTGCGTGGGATACATGCCAATGGAGTCGCCATAGATCATTTTTTGGAGGCTATGATCAAAAACCCTATCAAACGATCGGGAGTGTCCGTTCGATTCTCCGAAAACTAGATAAAAGGGTTCGGAGACTTGGTTACGTCGAGAATGTCATCGACGCCCTTTCGGTACCTAAGTTGAGTGATTTTCTAAACTATGAATTCATGCGGATGCATCGGGAGGTGATGTAAGCTCTAACGGTCTATGAGGTCTCATGCAAATGGAGATTTTCTATCATATCGGTCACAATCAATAAGGAAGGTGCGTAGATCAATTCATTAATCACATGCGGAAAAAAAAACTCATCAAATCATCAATCAAGACCAATATGGCATTCCTAATATAGCCCTATAGGCTTATAGGATGACCTATCGAAGTTCGGAGTTAGTTTGAAAAATGTTTGGGACCAAATGTCTAGAGGGGTAAAACGGTCATTTTGGAAGGCTCGGGAACCAAAAAAAATTAGGGTTGGACCAGTTGAATGTGGCCATTTCCCTTTTTGTGATTTTTTGGAATTTTTCTGAATTATTCCTTTTTTCTGTTTTTTTAACTTTTATGAATTTTTTATTGATTTTCTATTTTTTATTAAATTTTGAATTTTTTAATGTTTTTTGGATCGGGTTGACTCGACCCACATCGACCAGGCGCCCGACTTTGACCCTACTCGACCGGCCCAACACCTAAACGGCACCGTTTCCTATTTTTTCCTTTATTTTTTTAATTTTTCTGGTTTTTTATTCATTTTCTTAGAATTTAAAATATAATATCTAATCCTACCGCTCGGGTTCACCTACGTGGCTAAACCACAGCCCACAAATCAGCATACTAGAATGGACGGCTTTGATCTAACGACAACCGATCCTAGACCATCCTATCTAAATACCAAAATGGACGGCCACGATCGGACGGCGAGACTAATTCTGGGCCATTCGATCAAGAATTCTATTTTTATTTCTTGAAAAATCATTTTTAATTTTGAAAATCATTTTTTATTTTTTTAAAATTTCCAGATCATGACACGTGGCCTAATGTCAATTGTCCGATCCGGATTTTATTTTTATTAATAATAGAAACTGATTAAAATGACCACGCCGACATGTGCACCATGTGTCATGCCAAGTAACGCCACATCGGCGACACGTCGGATGTTGATCGGTCAACCTTTGTTGACCGATTTTCGCGTTCCTCGGGAGGCCGTCGAATGGAAGATTGAGACTTTTCCGGCGTCGATCGACGGTCAAATCTCGACCAAATTGGCTGAAATTTGTCCAATTCGACTCCTCTCACTCTCCACTTTAACCGATCTCAAATCTAGCCTATTTCATTAGCGGAATCAACATGAATCAAGCTCGCACAATAAGCATCAATGGCGGATCGAACACACAACACAGAGCATAATAATTCAATTCAATCATAGAATAGCTTTGTTTCAAGTTCGGGATACTTACTTGAGGCTCCGATCGAGCCGTAAATCGCTAAATTTCCCCGGCCCGATCGCGAAAGTTTGAGCTACGGCGGAGGGTTCAACTCGAGGCCTTCAGTGAGAATCAATGCAAAAATGAAGTGCGATCATGCTTAGAGTAGTTCGGAAGGAAAAATGCCTCAAGAAAATTCACAAATGGAGGTCGGAGGCGAGCTCCGCCATGGATGCTCGCACGAAGCTCGAGAGAGAGAACTACCTTTTTCGATATTATGGAGCTGATCGGATGAGTTGTCGATGATCCTTGACACCTCGGGAAGCTTTAGGAACTAATTGGAAGCCTCAATACTTCATCATTTGCTCTCGCGAAGATTGCACAATTTTCGCTCGAGCTCTCGTCGATGGTGGACGAGTAATAGCTCTCTCTCTCTCTCTCTCTCTCTCTCTCTCTCTCTCTCTCTCTCTCTATTCTCGTTTCCTTTGTGAACCAAATGAGCCTCCTTCCTCTCGCTCAAAAACACATGAGGCTCAATATATCTTCAATTCGAAAAATGGCGCGCACGGGCGAGGTGTTACTAACTCGGTTTCGCACGTGATTTCACGTGCGAAATGGTCTAAAAGGTGTTGGCATAGCTCGAATTCCATCCACCTCCGTTTGATCCTCCGGTGAGTGCAAACGATCGTCAAATTGCCTCGATTTTGCATTCTATTGACTTTTACGAGTCCTGGCATTGGATCGCTTCGCCGGCGCAGCTCCGATGACCACTTGCCCTAAAACTAGTCCCGATCAATGGAGAATGGCATGACGAGCAAAAGCTCTCCCATAACTCGGTCCAATCGTTAACAAATTGGTCTCCAATTTTAGATCAAAATTTGACCAGCAAAATGTTCAAATTGGGCGAGAGTGTGCTCGAGGAAGAAGGTGGGTTCGACCGGGTCGCTAGGTCGGATCGGGTTCAACCCAACGGATCCGATCATCCCGAAATGACTAAATTGACCCCCTAAACTTCAAAATTTTCAAATTAAATTTTAAAATTGGATTTAGGGGCACAAATGCTATGAGAAAATGTAATTTTCCTCAAAAATATGCAACAAATTATATAAAACCCCCAAATTTGAAGTTTGACCCTATGATAAGATTTGAAAAATTGAAATCCTAAATGGCCAATTCATACCAAACTACCCCAACCAATCGATTTAGCAGGTCAAAAATTATATGGTAGTGGTCTTATTTCATCATGGCAGTCCCTAGAATTTGATTAATTTCACTTTGAGTAAGATCCAGGGACTAAATTGAAAGATTTTTATGCAATTAAGTCCAATTCATGTAATTATGCAATTTCTTGAAATTTTTAAGGCAAAAATGAACAAGGGAAGATGTCACAACTTGTAAAACTTGCAAGGTAGCAAAAATCAATTAGAACTATCTGCATTATGTGGAGCCCAAGCGTCCCCGGCATGAATAGATAGATTCCCCATTAGTCTTGATATGATAGGTTCATTTTTGAATTTGTCGTCAAAAACTTGTTAAGGTAATTACTTATATAGTAATAAGAGATTATCATGTAATAAAACCTCAATGTAGTACCCTACTCTCATTTTATAATAAGTATTTTCATGTACAACTTTTATTCAGAAAAAAAAAAATATATCCAAGGACAGAACAAAACTTAAGCTGCCATGGATCTTTGATCATTCATCTAATTAGACTCTATATATACATCAATAGTCTCGACCTGCCAGAGGAGCCATGGTCGGAGCACTAGCTCCAAATTAGTGGAAAGTCCTCACTTCTGATTCTGATTCTTTTTCTTCTTCTTCTCATCGAAATTGACATGATGATGGTCATCAACGCCAATGTGGTCACTAAAATCGGCCTCTTGCAGAGGGGTCTATGCAGCTTCAACACTATCACTAGGACCAACATTTGAGGGCGACATGTAAGCACCAACATCATGAGGGACATAAATCCCAAGCGAAATATCACCCCTGATATGCGGGAACAGGCCGAGCTTATCAAGCGGGTATCTTTGGACCAAGGCCTCCGATTCGGACAAAGGGATTGAAGCACCACAGATCCTTGCTCGACCGAGGAACTGCTTGTTGTGGAGGCTCCTTGGGTTGCCGATGTTGAAGACGATTTTCTCGTTCCACCAGAGAGGCGGCCTGCTGCCGGAGAGGCCGCTGGACACGGAGGAGAGGCCATTGGGCATGGAGGGGAGGTAGCTGGGCGCTGAGAAGAGGCAATGGTTGTAGAAAAAACATGGTTCTACTCTTGTGTTGCTCTCCTTCACGTGCAATTTCTGCTCTTATGAATAAAAGAAATCATATCCGGTTCTATCTCACCCCTCTTCCTAGGATATTTTTTATCATGCTCATATCCCGATATATGCGTCTTTATTATATCATGAATAACTACTAAACACGGGATAGGATAAACTCGAACCGACCAACTCGCAATCCTATCAAAAACGGGATAAACATTATCAAGCAAAACACTATAATAACTACGACTCGATTAAATTAAGCTTATTCAACAACAAAATGACTAACAAAATGCTCACCCAAAGCAGTTAATAATTTATCCACTACGTGCAACTCGGGATACAAATCTTTAAAAATTAGTTCTAGCTAAGCTGTAATTCCAAATCCATGTCCGTCAAATTTGACGTCTCTGCGACGCCCTAATCTATTATTTTCATGTAATTTCACACCTTAACAAATCCGAATCCTGTATTTCCCACGAGCAAGTCATTCATTTCTCTTTCTTTTTCTTTCCCCTTCTTTCTTTACTTTCTCGTCTTATCGTGTCTTCCTTTTTATCCCATGCTTTTTTTCTTTTTGCCTTTTTGACCAAGTCAACTTTCATCTGTTTGCCTTTTTGACCAAGACAAAATAAAAGCCAATAATTACACTTTTTAGGTGTATTTCATATGCTTTCTTGCTGCTTTCTCCACGGCTGACCCAAAGTCTTCCACGCAAAAAAAAAAAGCGAGACCTATTTTGTTGGGTTCTCACTACGTTCCCCGGCAGCTACACGTGACAGCACTGTACATAGTCAAGCTCATGGACCTGAACATCCATATGTATTCCACATATTCCTAGGCATCAAGCACCGCCTATAAAACCTGCTTCACTCTCTCATGCTCTGCTCATCAAAAACTGTAACTTGTCTCTGTTTTGAACAAAATGGCTCGCTCCTCCTCCTGCTTCTCCATGTCCATACACTTGCTTTTCCTGTACTTGTCGTCTCAGCCGATTGGGGGGCAGCACAATCTCTCTCATTCTGTGAAACCTGTGTGTCTCGAGGACGAAATGTCGGCCCTGCTGCAATTTAAAGAGAGATACGAAATAGCCGATGTTTCGGATGATCCTCTCGCTCATCCCAAGACTCGATCCTGGAATAACAGTCGGGATTGCTGCTCCTGGGATGGGATCGAGTGCGACGAGATCACGGGCCGCGTAATTGTTCTCGACCTGGGAAGTAGTTCTCTCTACGGTTCTATCGACAACAACAGTACCCTCTTCCAGCTTGCTCATCTTGAAAAGCTCAATCTCAGCCACAATGACTTCAACTACTCTCGAATACCATCCCTAGTTGGAGATCTGTCGAGATTGACTCACCTCGATCTCTCTGCTTCCTCTTTTTTGGGCCGGGTCCCATCAGAAATCTTCAAGCTTACAAGCTTGGTGTACCTTGACCTGAGTGGGAATCCATCTCCATATGAATATGGAATTTCGTTGGAGATGAAAGCGCCAGGCTTGAGAAGCCTAGTTCAAAATCTGACTAGCCTGGAGGTGCTTCTCCTAGGGCAAGTCAACATGTCGTCCGAAGTTCCCAACACTCTGGCAAATCTGTCTTCCCTGAGATGGCTGGACCTGTCAGGGTGCGACCTGCACGGCGTATTTCCGTCTGCCATTTTCAATTTACCAAAGCTGCGACTTCTCATTGTGGGTCACAATGAAGCTCTCACGGGACGATTGCCTGACGTTAACTCGAGTAGTCCTCTTGAAGAGCGGCAATTGCCTAGCACGAGCTTTTCCAGAGAGCTACCCTCATCGATCGGAATGCTTCCTTCCTTGAGCTATCTCGACGTAAGGGCTTGCAGCTTCTCAGGGTCGCTACCCACATCAATCGGAAACCTTCCTTCCTTGACTTATCTCGACATAGCACTTTGCGAATTCTCAGGATCCATCCCGGCTTCATTTGCTAATCTTAGCAACCTCGAATACCTAGATGTCGGTGAGAACCCATTCACTGCCCAGTCCATTTCCTCTTTGTCATGGGTTGGGAAGAATAAAAAGCTCGTCACTTTGGGGCTCGGGAGGATCAATTTATATGGTGAGATTCCACCTTCCATCGGAAACTTGTCGCAACTTGTGCGATTATATCTTCATGACAACCATTTAAGCGGTGTCATCCCATCTCAGCTCATGAACCTCACTCAGCTGACTATTTTGTTCCTTGGAAACAATCAACTAGTGGGTTCCATACCGTCTTGGCTTATGAACATTACTGGACTTTACGTTCTTGACCTTGGCGCCAATAAATTCCATGGCGAGATACCTTCATCAATCTCTCAACTCCAAAATCTCGAGTCGCTCCTCCTTTTAAAAAACAACTTAAGCGGTACTGTTGAGCTAGACAACATTCTCAAGCTCGAACAATTGCACGTGCTGGACCTATCATTTAACAGGCTCTCATGCCGAACGAGTAGCGCGAATGTTACTCTTCCTGAGCTTCGTGTACTAGGACTGGCTTCATGCAATTTGAGCGAGTTTCCGGCGTTCTTACAAAACCAAGAGGACGTGGAATGGTTGGAATTGTCGGATAACAACATTAGGGGAGAAGTGCCCTTTTGGGTGTGGAGCAACTATTTTAATTCCCTGCAGTACCTGAATCTCTCTCGCAACTTCTTAACCGGTCTTGATCACTATCACCCGACCAATTGTCTATCTATGGATACAATAGACCTCTCTCACAACATGTTGAAAGGAGCACCCCCTGAAGGATCGCGTTGGACAGTCCACTATATAGTATCCAACAACAGCCTGACGGGAGCATTGCCACCATGGATCTGCAATTTGAGTTCAGCAATCACACTAGACTTGTCTTCTAACAATTTGATTGGTGTGCTTCCGGTTTGTTTGGGCAATATCAGCGAATCTCTCATGGTATTAAATCTAAAAGGCAACAATTTTCAAGGAAGCATTCCGGAGGTATCGATGAGAGGGACGCAACTCACGATGATTGATTTGAGTGACAACCGGTTGCAAGGCAAGTTACCGAGGTCCTTGGCCAATTGCAAAGTGCTCAAGTTCATCAATTTTGCAAACAATTTGATCGTGGACACCTTCCCGTCATGGTTGGGACCTCTACCAGAGCTTCATGTCCTTATTTTGCGATCCAATAAATTCCACGGTGTCATAGAGAGGCCTAAATCTAGTTCCACGTTCCTTAAGCTGCGGATACTTGACCTCTCTATTAATGCATTTGCTGGTAAGTTGCCCATGGAATTCTTTCAGTTTTTTAATGCCATGAGATCTGACATGGCAACGAACTTTACGTACATGCGAAGAAATCTACAGCCATCAACATATGTACCTTATACCTCCTACAATTATTACGATTTCTCCATGACAGTGATTTACAAAGGGCTTAAATCGTATTACCCAAAAATATTAGAAGTCTTCACGGTCATCGACCTCTCCAGCAATTTGTTCGGAGGAGAGATCCCGAGTGCCATAGGTGATCTCAAAGGACTGCAGGGACTTAACCTTTCCAACAATTTCCTCACCGGTCACATCCCATCGTCGTTATGCAATCTCACAGCACTTGAGTCATTAGATCTTTCTCGAAACAAACTCTCGGGACAGATCCCCAAGAACCTAACGGAACTCGGGTTTCTTTCTTTCTTGAACGTGTCTTACAACAATCGACCGGGTCCGTGCCCAGAGGGAAACAGTTCGATACGTTTTCAAATAATTCTTTTGAAGGGAATTCAGGACTATGCGGAGAATTCATATCGAGGAAATGTCGAGATTCGGAAGATAAGTCGGGACAACCTCCAACCCGCCAAGAAGAAGACTCGGGATCGCCAATTGAACTAGATTGGAAAATTGTTCTGATGGGGTATGGGAGCGGCTTAGTGATTGGAGTGGTCATCGGAAATGCATTCATCTCTTGGAAACATGTTTGGTTTGAAGGACATGCCGGGAGAAGACGACGGCCTAGTCGGAAGCAGCCTAGGAGGGGTAAGAACTCGTGGTCGGGCAAGCTTTTCAATTTCTGCAGATATTAGAACTTATCTTAAAAATGAGCTAGGTATTTCCTTCCTAAATATACTTGTTTCTTCGTAGTATCTTTACTGTTATCTATGTCAGACCTTTGCTTTCTTCCGTTAATCTCTCATCACATCTGTTTACCACTTCTCCAATCTAAACTTTTAGTCTTTTGGATAATGCCATTGCTTACTTGTAAACCAAGCTCCTGTGCACCTTTTCTGTCAATGTTCAAGCAAAAGTACTCTTATTTAACAATCAAATCTAAATTGCCAAATGGATTCTTCTTTTTCCAGGGTTCACATCACAAGCTGAAACCCATTTACATATTATAGTAAAGCGAACTATTGCAAGGGCACAATGTCCTCATAACTTTATGCAAATCTAGGCACTACTCTGCACTTCAACCAATGTTTATCCTCACAAGTTGTACAGACAACAGCCGTATTGTCATTTGAAACAAAAGAAATTCGCATTTGGAAGTTGATTGAACAATAACAGTAACAAATGATTCTCGTGAGATGTATATATATAGCAGTTTTGTTTTTCTGATCTTCTTTTATGTCTGTACTGTAGGAAATAGAATTTTTTCTCGTAGAGAACCAACATGGCGTAGTTGAATTTCTTAAAGTTCTTCATTATGTCTGCTTGCTAGTCATATACTTCGGAATTTATATAGTAATTATCATTTGATTTTTCCATAAAAATGTTCTTCTTCTTTTTCCCCTCGAAGAAGAAGGATCATTTGATCTAGTGGCTTCTCGTTGACACCAGAATTATTTCCTATAAGCCAACCATACGTCTTTGTGAAAATACAAAATACAAAATACAAAAAAGGACAATAGTAAAATAATGGAAAAAAAAGAACATATAAATAAATAAATGAGAGAGCCCAATTCGGCCATTTATGCAAGGACCTAAACCCATTTGCCTCAGTCCGGTCCACCAACCCAGACCCGATATAGCCCAAATTTTAAATTCGCATTATGCCACTTCGCTCTAGGCGTAGACTCGCCTCACCAGAAGTTCCTTCTCTCTAGAACCGAATTCCAGAGACATTGTTGTCGTCGCTGCTCAACAGCGTGGATCATCGGTTCACCCTTGCTCTCGGTCATCATGGCTAAAGAGCTCGAGCTCCACTCTTCGAGTTGCTTCCGTGACTTCCTTGCTCGGGTTTGGCATGTTTAAGCGATCCAGGCCGATTCTTCTAGTTCATTTCACAAAAAATGAGTGATTTGGAGAATGTTTTCTTTAAAATGATAGATTGTATGCTTAAAAAATGGATGAATGAAAAATAGTTGCGGCGGAAGACTTGGAGTTGGAATAGCCAAATGTTAAGACAGTTTTTTTACACCGAGAATTACGAAGCGGTATACATGCAATAGCCGAAAGGTTTTGTCGTCTCAGGCAGCGTAGACGATGTATTCTTGCACAAACCATCCCTCTATGGCTTTAAGCAATCTCATAGTGGGACAAACGATTTGACTTCATTCGACGTTATAATAAGAGCGTATATGATAATTGCGTGTACTTTAGGAGGTTATAACTTATAAGATGGTAGTTACATTTTTGGGCAGGCTGTGTAAGACTATGTGGTTAGAAAGATTGGGCCCGAGGGCGGTCCTAAACATTAAGTTGGGCTCAACCTAAATACCTAACTAAGCCTAATCCCATCCATAAATAATACATTAATTAAACGAACGAGTCATTTGTTTTTTGTTTTTTTTTTGTTCCATCAAACGGTGCATATTCCTTCGTCGACAATGAACGGTCCACAATGGCCGCGGACGAGTATTCATTTTCAAGCCAACCGAACCATAGAAAAGGCCCAACACGATATCATCATGACAATTTTTGTAGTTATGTTAAAAAAAAATGGATTATACATACCATGCCTCCATCAAAGAAAAAGCAAAAAAAAAAAAAAACGTAACCCACTTTGCTTGTACTCTTTATTCTTCTTTTTGAATGAATCTGCTTTAGTATCCCACTGTAAATATCGCACATGCAGCTTTAAAAAAAATTAAAAATTTTAAAAAGAATAAATTAATTTCAACCCTCCAGAATTATTCACAAAGCAAATACCAATATGGAATTTAAGTCATTCTATCTTAATAAAACCGATTATTTCAATTTTCGAACCATCTTTTATCGCTGTTTTTTTTTTGGGGGGGGGTCAAATATCGTCATTTTCATGGTTGGACAGGGAAAAAAAATCTTTGTCCAATTATTAGCTTGCAATTTTATCACTGTACCTAATTTAATGAGGTCCAAATAAAGACGGGTTTAATTAGGTTTCGGATGTGTATAAATTGCCAATACAATACCTAGTCTTGCTTATATCAGGATAAACATATGATATATGCTTATGAATTTTGTTAAATGTACACTAATGTGAATGTAGTGAATAATAACCAAATTAGTCATAATTCTATTGTAAGGATACCAATTCAGTCTTAAAGTCATTAATTTTGCGAACATGGTCCTCAACCTTCGATTTCTAGTGACAAATTTTCGGAATGACTATATTGAAATTCCGTTCAAATGTTTAAGACTATATTGGCAAAATAAAATAGTTTATAATTGAATTGAAATCCGCAAAATATTTTTCAAACTTGAATATGTATTTTCTCATCAGTGTATTTATTAAAAACTAAAAGTTTCACTCTTCCAATTCCCAAATGCCTCGAAAATGGACTCAAGAAACATACATGAAAAAAAAAATTTGTGGTGGCATTTTTTTTCTTTGCAAATCAAAAATTACATACACATTTGGAAATAATATGAATAAAAATTAGTAACACTCCCGAACGAATGGAATCAGAAAATTCGTAATTTTTTCTATAAATTAAAGCTTCTAACTTAATGGTGAAAGCTTTAAAAACCAAATTACTTGCACCTTTCCAAAAATTACTTGCACAATCGTTTCTTTGGAAATTACCGTTTGCGAACATTGATCCCAATTACCAAACATGACCAAAAAATAAAATCCAGTAAGCACTTACTGACCAAGAGGAAAAATGAAATAACGGATAATAAGAATCCAGCGAGCACTTAATGACAAAAAAAAACAAATTTACTTTTCAGCTATAAAAAATTAAGAAAATTCACACTAAAAAAAAATACTTCCATGAAAGTAAATAATACATATTACTAGATGAAAAATACACAATAAAATTGTGAGAAAATTACTTTTCAGCTTTTCTTGAAAGATGGTTGAGGGATAGATTGGACTCAAAATATGAAGGGGAATATAACGTAGATAATAGATTTACGTATTTACTTGTGATGGTTAGGGATATCTCACCTCGGAATGGAGTTTTCGCTCCTACAGTTAGAGGATGTTTAAGAAGGATATTGAGATCGTAAAGAAGCATCATACATAAAAAGGAGCCCAATGGGTACGCACAAGCGGATATTAGAGAAGGAGGGGAACTCCAAATCCACCGCTAGCCTTCAAGTCAAGGTCAACAGCTGACGGCATTCGTTGGCCTGCAGGGAGTTCTTTCTTAACCTCAATTTGCTTAGATCCCAGTCAAGCCTTAACAAGGTTAAACATGACTCCTAGAGAATTACCAATATACAAAGTTCCTTTCCTTCTTTTGGATTTGGACTTGGTCGGCAGGATCAAGGCATTTCTCGCTGGGTGAGTGCATCCGATTCGAAAGTCCTTTCCTAAACAACTTCCGGTTCAATTGCTAAAACCTATTGATTGACCATAGATGCAAACTCCCACACCGTAGCCGTAGTAGCGACTAGTCTTTGCTGCGCCGACAGTCCAAAAAAGAGTCGAAGTAGCAGTATCTTTTTTTCCATTACGAACGACACGCTTTGCTGCTCCCTCCTTGTGTCCACTAGCGCTCCTGTCCAAAGCGAAGAGAAGGCGAAAGAGGACTGCCAAGCAAAGCATAAACCCATGAATAGTTACGAGTGGCCTAGGCCACATAATCTATTTCTCCTGTAATTAAGAGTTGTAACGGAGAGTTGGAATTGAGTAGGCTGTTCCACATAATCTATTTCTCCTGCACTTGAGAGTTGTAACAAAGAGTAGGCTATTAATTATAATGGGATCGTCTACTTGGATATAGTCCTAATTTAATGGTGAACCAGAATAACATTGTATCTTGATTTCTCTTTCTCGCTTTTGCTCTTTATTTCGTTGTGGTTTTATGTACAATCCTAACATTGTCATGATGGCAAATGATATGTCCCGATGGTGCTTGAGTAATGCAATATCGGTTGTGTGGTGTCCGAATGCTTCGATCATGTCTAGGTATAATTTCTACTCGATCATGACATATAGATCTTCGCTCGAAGTCAACCCAAGTAACACTCAATTTTCAATTCTTCACTAATGAAACTCCCGAAAAGAATCTTTCGAGAGGATTACCCGATGTTTTACATGTAAATTCATTGAATCTTCATGTAATTAACATAAGCTTTTTTAATGCATGTAGACACCGTGAAGGTTGCAACAGGCACCAAGAAAGTCGAGGCATGTGCGGATTCGTGTTCACGAGATTATGGGAAATCTCATTCACCGCACTACTGTTTCAAAAAATAGTCGAGTTTTAAATAAATAGGCGTGGCAAATAAGAACGGCTAACATTTTTGTTGTTTGAAACTAGAAATAGGATTAAAAAAAAGGCCCATTCTTTCGACAATGACGATTATGGACTCGATAAGTAAGATTAAAGACAAAGAATTAAACTCCTCTGCTAACTTATTGTCCATCAATTAAGAGAAGCACCATAAGACCATTGGTGTCAAAGTCGGTCGCTAAATAAAAAAAACAAAACAAAATACTTGATGTAAGACTTTAACAGTGTGAATATTGAAGAAATATGACGTACGCCACCTGAAATTATGGAAGAAATGCAACAGTATTTTCTGGGCCTCTATCGATAAAGTCCTTGTTTTGTAAAATCAATTCAATTTAGTCCTCGATGCATATCATATAGTGTTCAAAGGATAAGACGATGTGTCAACGACTCCAAAAAAAAACCTTTTTTATTCGAGTAAGGGACTTCCTCAAGTCACTCTACTGTGGACTAGAATTAGATAACTTGTCAAGGATTAAATTGAATTTATTTTAGAAACTTAGACCCTTTAGAGAGAAACTTATTAATGAGATTAAATTTCACAAGTATCTGCATATAAGAAGAAAATTATCGTTACCTTTTTAATGAGCCCTAAAATTTGTTAAGAAATCAACCGAATGGTATATCAAGAATATCCTCATTAAATGAAAAGGATTGCATTTCTCCTTTTATAATACCTTTATATTCATCTATTCATTCAGCGACTGGTATGAATCTTCAACTCTATAAAGGTGCTATACTTGTTCATCTCAACACATCACTGCACTCGCTCACAAAGCTGTCAAGACTCATTGAGAGAGAGAGAGAGAGAGAGAGAGGTTACGAACAGTTTAGGTAGGCATAGCCATGGAGGTAGCATCATCCAAGAGAATGGGGTCAATGATGCTTGTGACGGCTCGATAACGTGGACGATCATCGGCACCAATGCCGCATCCGCGTCATGCAAGGTGAAATGTGCATTGTTGTGTGGTGCCGACCCCTTGCCATTTGTGTGCATTCCCAAATGCCTCAAGAGGTGCTCCAAAGGGTCTTTGACGTCCTCGGCATTAGAGCACTGCGATGTAGGTTGTTTCTTGTCTACTTGCCTTGACTACCATTCAGGTAATAATCTTCGTATCAAGATTGACGATATAACGTAGCTTGTCTTGAGATCCATCAAAGCAAGAAAGCCATTGTATAATCTTGTTTCTTTATCAGTCTTTCATTCTTATATCTTTATCTTAAATATGAGAGGATGGCTGCGTGCTATATCATTTCATTTCGTTGGACTTCGATATATGTTGTTTGATGTGAGTGACTTTTTAAATTTCTTGTTTCATATTTGAACTCATGTAGACACCAAGAAAGTTGGAGTGGACCTGAAGAAGATTGGCGCTTGTGCGGATTCATGCTCTCGGGGTTGCCGGAAGACCTATCCATTGAACTAAACTTTGGAGAATTTCCTTTTTTATAGTTAAACGAAGGCAATTGAGTTGTGTAATGCATTTGTGGTTTCACACCTCAACTAATAAATAGTGATATTTTAATTGTCTGCTTGGCTAGGAGTGATGAACATTTCCGTGAAATTTTAGTTATGATAAAATGAGTCTGCTCTATATTATCAAAATTCAAATTACGAGACATAAATACAAACGAAAAGGTAACCTTTAGAATAAATCAATGTTGAGTTTGTCACGAGTGTGTCTTCACACAATCAAAGTTTTATGATGTGCAGAAGAATGTCAATCTCTCGACACGACATGACGTGAGAGCACGACCCAGTGGTGTTGCAAACTAGCCGATGGAAAGTCCTATCCATTGCACTAAAGACGGGAAATTTTCCCTTTTTATAACTAATGATGGTAATTAAAATATGTAATGCCTCCATGTTAAGCAAACGAAAAAAAAAGAATTATATATGTCATTCAGCGAAAGTGAACTCTCTTATATATGTTTGGATGGCAATTTGTAATAAGACAGGATATCAAACGTTCTGTGGTCACCCTATTTGAGTATAGCCTAAAATCAGGCAAAGATTCAGGAATGTACTTTCGTCTACGCTTTGACGAGTCATAACACCGCTTGAAAAGATTCAGGAAACCGAACTTGTCTTGTCTTCTTTATAGCTACCTAACCACGTAATGACGTAAATAACATCAACAATCCTCGACTCTGCACACACAAAAGCTATAGATACCATGAAAGGTTGCAAGAAAGTCCAGGCACGTGCTGATTCGTGTTCGCGAGATTGCCAAAAGTCTTAATCACCGCACTAGAGATTTGGAAAATAGCCCAGTTAAATAAGTATGTACCACATAGACAATCGCAAACGATTTGCTCTGTTTCTACCAAAGTACGCAATATGATTAGAAAGATCAAATCCCAAAGCAAAGTAGATCCACCGTTGAATTGTCTATGGATGATAGATGTTCTTCAAAAATTTGCTCCGGCAGGCAACAGACATCATATTCAAACGAGATAAAATTATCTTCAACGGGTCTACTTGGGCATAATTTGTCTCGACTCAAAGTTAAGACTGACTGAACAAAAATAAATGTAAGCTAGGTCTTTGGAAAAAATTCAAAGAGGAATCGGTGAGAAGAATGGATATTTTATTCCTTTGATCATCTTCAAAACATTCAAAACATCTCAAGTTTTGTCGTGTGTGGTTATGAGTTATATGGCTGGATCCCCATTGGTACTAACGTCCTCGTCGGAACTGTAACAGGTTAAACCGTAAGCATAAGTATAAGTATGAGAATGATTATGTCACTATCTTTAATCCACTATGAGACTATCAACCTGTTCTAGACCACACACAATAAAAAAAACAAATTATTTTGCATTATTGTGAAGTCCACACCTTCGAGAATTTGTGACCCATAATATGCTATTACTTTTATAGTCATTCGAAAACTGCTATGCTCGCAAAGCCCTATAAATATAACATTCTGAACATAATGCTGAAACGCAACAAAAATTGGCTAAACAGAAAATTGTAATTGAAAAGAAGAACAATTTGTTCTCTCAATTATGATTATCAAATTCAATAGAATGTCAAAAAGCTGCCTCCACTAGGAGTCTTAGACACTCTTATATACGGTGTTAACCTTAATTACAATAGAAAACACAAAATTACGAAAACGCCATTGGAATTACAAAAAATGCCTAAAAACCCATCAAAACGACTCCGAAACGCAAAAAAACGACGTCAATCACAGCAAAGCAGTGAGTTCTGATTATCGGCCCGTTTCCATGCAGCCAACCAAAATTCAGCCTATTCCAAGTGCGTCAACTCTAAGTGCATCAGAACATTTCATATTTTTCCCTTCGTCAAATGGGGGACCTTGTTTGTTGTTTTGTAATGTGTGTAGATGCCGAGAAGGCCGCGACAGAGGATCTCAAGAAGGTTGAGGTGTGAGATTGTCCCTATAGGCCGGGCCCGGGACTCATGCCTGAGCTGAGTCTCCAGCAATCGAACTTGGGACCCGGTTTGTACTTGAGACTCATTCTCAAATGTGCGCCTCATTATTTTCCCATGACAAATATCAGGAAGTGACTTATGAAGTATTTGCAAAATACAACCAACCATACCTTGAAAATAAAATATTTTGAAAACAAGTTCCAACGAAGTTCACCTGGGAAACAAATGGAACTTAAGGTTTGGAAACTTCCTTAATTGAATTAGGGAGTGAACGTAGTGAATTTGTTGTTCTTAGACTATGTAGTGTGAAGTAAAATAGCAATACGTACAGAAGTTCGAGACGGAGCCAACACAGGACAAACTAGAGTGGCCATACGAGCAACCAAAGTCTTCAATTTCATCCGTCCATGCGTACCACAGCAAAGACTTGTTTGCTGTTGTCCCAATTTGCGAAATGCATATACTTGTCTAGAATGTGGGGAACAACTTAGTGCGGTTTTTGGTTGCTTACATCTCAAACATCCATTTTCGGTTGAAGATAAAATGGGTCGACTTCTCCTTTCAGATTGCAGGATCTCTTAGTACATATTACCGGTGACCATCCCCGGCCATAGGTGAGGGCTGTGACAACCTCGCCCGATCTACACTTGAGCGAGGGCCGCGGCACCCTAACCGGCCCAAAATCAAGGAAAAAAGATAAAATAAAGAAAAGAAAAGATACAAGAAAAATAAATTACAAAATAATGAAAAATATTGTTAATTATATTTTTTTTAAAAAAAGGTCCACGATAGCGCCGGCCGGATGGACCGAATTGATGTAAATGCAAAATATATAGGACTGAATTGGCACAACCGCAATAAGTTTAAAATTTTCTTGGTAATTCCCTTTTCAGTATAGTGTATTCGCTTTTTAGATCTTGATGGTGCCATCGACAATATAATTTTGTCTCTTGTTGCTATTCGTTTTGGCGTAAACAACCCAAGCAATAGGATAACATTAGACAACAATGCTAGGCTATTGCACAATACAAACACCCTGTTATATAGACGATCACACTAATAAGGTAGACTGTTGAAAAATTTAGGAGCAACAATCTGCACAAAACAAGGGTCATTTCCACCTCTATCTCCCTCTCAACAAGTGAGACTGCTCAAAATTATGAACGGTCTTAATTTCTCCGAATGCATTACAAAACACACATTACATTCCTCATCACTAACCAAAGGCAATGTTCACCAATCATGCATTCAAAGTGGAAACATTGTTAACATCGCCAACAAAAAGGTCCCACACGGAGCAGCCATCGGGTGAGCAAAAGGGGCCAGATGAGCAACCGAAGCCTTCGATTTCGATCCTCAATTCTTACCATTTCATGGACTCTTCTTCTGCTGTCGCAACTTATGAATGGATACATAACTCATCTCTTAACCATACAAACTCTTCGTCTTATCTCCTCACATAAAGACTTTTTGTTGCTATATAACCACTTGGTTTGCAATCAACCCGTCTCTTAACCATACAAACTCTTCATCTTATCTCCTCACATAAAAAATTTTTGTTGCTATATGACCTCTTGATTTGCAATTTTCGGACAAGCTGTTGACTGAATTCTGAGTCAATCAATCATTGGTCGTTTGGCCCGGAGGTTTTTCTCTTATATTCCCCGGTAGCCCTACATTTTTCTCTTATTTTGCACGATTTTATAAATATGCTTCCCCGGTAGCATTGCACTGCGCAAAGTCAGAAAAGTACACTTGAGAACAAAATAGAAACCCTCCATAAATCTTTGATCATTCATTTAATTCCAATCTCCATAGGAAAAAAAATTGCTGTTAAATGTTTTGCCTTTATTTTCTTAATTTGTATTAGATATTGATGGTGCCAACAACAATGCAATTTTGCCTCCAGTTTCCATTCATTTTGGCGATATACATTAGAGCAAGCAACAAGAAAATATTAGGCGATAATATCAGGGTATTGCACAATGCAAATGTCTAATTGCTTATAAACAGTCCCTCTATTCTACCTCCATAATCCCTCTCAAAAAGTGAAGATTGTTCAAAATTCTCAACGGTCATAATTTCTCTGGACGCATTACATAATGGAAGTTACAGTCATAATCAGGGACATGTTAGAATTATATCTTGAGTTTAAGCCCATTGAACAATACTTAGTCAAAATAAATTAGACTGGCCAATCTCATCATTTTGTGGGACTTCTTCTTCGGTCTAGTTGCACGTGATTGGATTTATGTTCAGCCACAATTGTGAGGAGAAGAAGATTGCGCATGCATTTCATTTTCGATTGAGCATATGTGGAGTAATTCGGCTACACGTGTCCTTTGTTGGCTCCCTGCCGCATGAGGATACCTAAGCAATCTTTCATTGACTTCTCCTGGCCATGCATTAAAGGAGAATTGGAGTCTTCTTTATCCTTTGCATTTAATGCATGAAGTGTACACAAGAAAACATGCAGAGACTTCTTCGGGCGTCAAAGGAGGACTTCTACAATTTGCTCATCGATAATGGAGACCCTTATCAAGTGTATTAAATGAAGGGCCCTTTGATTGTATACAAAAGGAGCAGAGGGGACAAGAAAGAATTAGAGCTTTCGTTAAGCAAAACATAGGAGCTCTAGGCAGAGGTAGATTTCTCGTTGTAATTACATTTGAGTGATTTAGCCAGTTAAATTCTCAAGAGTAGAATTTGTGTAATTCTTTGAGTGAGATTTCATTAGGAATTAAGAGGTGTTAAACATCGAGTGAGCTATTGGGTAACCTCCGTTGATTGAATTAGGGAGTGAATGCAATGAATTTGTTGTTCCCAGACTATGTAGTATGAAGTGAAAATAGCGCTAATCTCACAAACAGAAGTTCGAGACGGAGCCAACATAGGGCAAACTAGATCGAGGGGCTATATGAGCAACCAAATTCTTCAATTTCACCCCTCCATTCGTCCCATCACATACACATGTTTGTTGACGTGACAACTTGCAAAATGCATACTCTTTGGCGAGAAGGTAGGAAAAATAAGTGCGGTTTTGATTACTTACATCTGAAACATCCATTTTGGTCTAAGGTAAAGTGAGCCAAATTCGGCTTTTAGATTGCAAGATCCATTAATACATATGTACAGCACCTCTCACATCCAGATCTTAGCCTGCTCGAGAGAACGTTGCTTAATTACCAGTTCTCGGTGATGAAAATCGTTGAGAAATGTATCTTTTGCTTTTGTGTATTCACTTCTCAGGTCTTGATGGTGCCAACCGACGGTATGTTTTTTATCTTCGATTTCTATTAGTTCCGGCATAAGCAAACCAACCAATAGGAAAAAGGAAATTGGGCAACAATGTTAGGCTATTGCACAATCCAAACGCCTTTTATTGACTGGGAGCAACAATCTGCACAAGACAAGGTCCAATTCCACCTCTATTCTCCCTCTCAATAAGCGAGACTGCTCAAAATTCTAAACATTCTTAATTTTTCCGAATGCACTACGCAACCGAAATTACATTTCTCATCAGTGAACAAATCAAATGTGCACCGATCATGCATTCACAGTCAAAACAGCACTATATCGCAAACAAAAAGGTCCTACACGGAGCAATCATTGTGTGAATGAAAGATGCCAGATGAGCAACCAAAGTCTTCAATTTTGACCCTCCACTCGTACTATTTCTTTGACTTGTTAGCCGCTGTCACAGCTTATGAATGGATACGTTAGACTAGAATGGAGGGAATGACCTCAACCCATCTGCTAACCACACAAAACTCTTCATCTCATCTCCCTACAGACGGACTTTTTTTTGCTATATGACACCTTGGTTTTCAATTTTTTGAGTAAATGTTGACTCAAGTCTTCCATGCAAATTGTTAGGATGCACGTGTGAATGAGTTGTGTTACGAAAATCCCACATTGGAGAATCGAAGTGGTGTAGAGCAGTTAATATATCCATATTGATCCATAACTCATTAGCTTTTATGCTTTTGAGTGAATGTGTGTCCAACTAAATATATTAATGGGCTCGGACTTGGGCTCCCTTTTGGCGATCTACCCGGTGAAGGATCGGCGCGCTCCCATCAAATTGTATCGAAGCCGATGGTTGATGTCCCATGCAATTACCGAGCGGGCCCAAATGTAGACTTCATGGTTATGAAGTTGGGCTATTCAGCTTGAGATAAGTTAATGCGGAAGGATACCTAAATTAAGGGGCCCAAAGATAGACTTCATGGTTATGAAGTTGGGCTATTCAACTTGAGATAAGTTGATGCGAAAGGATACCCGAATTAAGAAGGAGCGGACCAGACCTAACACTAAGCTCACATGTGAGAAGGAGATTGTTAGGATGCACGTATAACTCGAGTTGAGTTAAGGAAATCCCACATCGGAGAATCGAAGTGATGTTAAGGAAATCCCAAGGAAATCCCTCATCGAGAATCGAAGTGATGTTAAGGAAATCCCACATCGAAAAATTGAAGTGATGTTAAGGAAATCCCAAGGAAATCCCACATCGAGAATCGAAGTGATGTTAAGGAAATCCCACATCGGTAATCGAAGTGATGTAGAGCGAGTTCTTAATTTAAGCTTTTGAGTGAAAGTGGCTCGGACTTGGGCTTCCAACCCAAATGACGGATATATTGACTGAAATCTTAGTCGGTCAATCATGGTTTTTTTTTAACCAAAAAAAAAAATCATTTGTCGATTGGGTTCGAAGGGTTTTTTCTTATGTTGACCCAAGTCTTCCATCCAAATGACAGATGTATTAAGGCACTACATAAAGTCACGTTGCCATGTGCCTTAAGATTCAATTGCTATTAGTAGATTAGGTTTATACTACGGGGCATAATTGTCATTGTATTGTGTTAGCCCTAAACCCTATGTATATATTGTAAATTACTTCATCAATGCAAGTTAAGTTTGCCCAAACTCTACATGGTATCGTAGCGGTGATCCTTGGAGGCCGTCTCTCGAGTCCTCTCTCTCTCTTCGGCCTTCTTGCTCGCGATCATCTCGCTGTTGCTGTTACGGGGAAGAGGCCGCGACATTGATGCCCATCTACGCCGGAGCGGCTTCGATCGAGCACTAGGATTTCTTTCGATTGCTAACTCCCGAATCCTCCGGATATGCGAAGTTTGCTCTAGATCCGCAAGTCATCATGGCAACCGGGAATCCAAACTCTTCACCACCGTTCTCGCACATGAGCGGTCGGATAACCCTTATTTTATGCATCACTCGATAACCCTGGATCTAATCTCGTTGGCATGCTTCTTACCGGTGAGAATTACAACAATTGGTCCCGTGCCATGGAGATTCCCGTTCCGCCAAGAACAAGATGGTGTTTGTTACTTTGGAGAAATAAAAAAACCAGTCGCAACCGATCCCGCCTATGCGTCTTGGATTCGTGTGAACAATATGATTCTATCCTTGATTCTTAATTCCATCCATCCAGATTTGGTGTCAACGGTTCTCTACACGTAGTCGCTTGCTCGATGTCCGGGCCGATCTCCGCGAACGTTTTTCACTATCGAATGGTCCTAGGATTTTTCATCTCGAGCAAACGATTTGTACCCTTACTCAAAGTGATGATGCTGTAACCAAGTACTACAACAACTTGAGAAGCTGCTGGGATGAATTGAATAATTTGGATCCATTACCTCAATGCTCTTGTTCGGCTCATTCTACTATCAGCACACAACAAGAGAATCGGCGCCTGTTTCAATTTCTCATGGGTCTCAATCCGAGGTACGCTAATGTTGTCGGTTAGATTTTACTAATGAATCCGTTCCCTAGTGTTGCACGTGCATATGCACTAGTTCTTCAAGATGAGTCGCATCGCCATATCCAATCGGACCACTCACCGTCCGATCGGACCCGATACTTTGCTTAGCACCCACGGCAATCATGCTTCGCGGCCATACATGAATTCCTCATCCTATGGACCGCCCAGCTCTCTTGGCACTCCCGCTCCGTCCGCTAACCTAGCTAAACGAACAAACACGTCTCGTGACCGAGAAAGATGCGCCTATTGTGGTATCCCGGGACATACACGAGATGTGTGTTATCGACTTCATGGCTTTCCTCCCAACCAAAAGCAACGCCGTAAACAGCTATCTACCTCCTCTCCCCTGCGGACAATATGTCTAGCCGGACTTCGATGTGACACCTCTGTTCACAAATGATCAATATAAGCAACTAATGCGTTTGCTACAAGAGGTAAACATCCCGAAAGCCAATCTCTTAAGTAATTTTCTTGGCTTATCTTCGAATTCATTTAATTTCGATACTTGGGTTATTGACACTAGTGCCACCAACCACATCACATTTGAACCCCGTCACCTTACAAACCCGATACACTATCCCTCTCCACATCCCACGCTTGGAATTCCGAATGGTGTTGGTGTCCCCGTGACATCACACGGTTCAGCCCCCTTACCCCAACTATCTCCCTTGATAATGTCCTTTGCGCTCTCTTTCAAATATAACTTATTATCAATCTCCAAGCTCACTCAAACATTAAACCGCTTGGTCACTTTTTTCCCAACCATTGTCTTTTTCGGGACCTCTTGACGAAGAAGATCATTAGTCGAGACCATGAGCGTGGTGGTCTTTATTACCTAGAGATTCTTACCGGATCCGCCGTTCTTTGTCTCGCAACCTCTTCACCTCATCTTTGGCATGCCCGCTAGGACATCCATCTCGAGTCGTTTTATCTACTTTGCAACAAACTTTATGTTTTAGTCCAGCAAAACAATTAAATCCATGTAATGCTTGTCATTTATCCAAGCAAACGCGTTTGTCTTTTGAGTCTAGCACTATTACTTCTTTACATCCTTTTCAGCTTATTCATGTTGACATTTGGGGACCTTATTCTCATTTTACGCATAAGACGTGTCGTTATTTTTTATCTATTGTTGATGACCATTTGTGCTATACTTGGATTTTTTTGCTTACTTTTAAGTCGATGCGATTGATTCTCTAATTTGCTTCTTTGCTTTTGTTGAAACTCAATTTCAAACTAAAGTCCAAAATATTCAATCGATAACGGGACTGAATTCCTTTCCTCTCTCTTACAAAAGTTTTTTTGCGCTCACGATGTTCACCACCAGCGCGATTCTGTCACGACCCGAACTCTGCGAGCCGTCGACATCCCACCGGCCACGACCGTGTACGTTTTCCAGGATCCACAGGCCAACAAATACAACACTTGCGGAAGCGAAAACAATTCCCCGTACGAAACCAATTAACATCACGATGACTTGAGACGGTAAAACAAACTTATGTACATATATACATAATTGTCACAACCTTCAAACCTAGGGCTTGGTAGGCCATCAGACAAGCCTCGTGACCACTTATAACAAAAGATTACGTGGTCGAAACCTCGCTATGCTTCCATTGTAAAATACTCTACAAAAGCTCAAGAGGCCAACTACCCTAGGCCTCATCCTCGCTATCTGGTACTATAACATCTCTCGTCTCCAACTCATTCTCGTCAAGCTCGGGTGGTTGTTCCGCATCCGATGGCTCTACAACCTCCCCATCTTCTCTTGGTACCATGAACTCGGGAAATACCGAATCTCCTTGGTGGATCATTCATTGTTGAGGCGAGTATTCGAAAAATGAGAGCCCACGACGGAGTGAGATAAAATCTCAAGTAAGAAAGCCCTTAACCCTAGGTTAGGGCTCTAGTGCCTCCAGACACGTCCTAGGCGAGCAATTTCCAACAAATCCTCCGACAATAAAAAATTTCACAAATAAATTCCCGAATATTCCATTCTTTCTCCAAAAATTGCCACACCTTCACAAATATTCCACGTTACCCCCATATCGATATTTCACGCTCTCGGACTGGAATAAAAATATTCCATGTTGCTCCAAAGCCCGCGTTCCACGCCTCAGGCTATCGTATAAAATTTCACGTTGGTCCAGGGCCCGCGTTTAACGCATCGGGCTATATTATAACCGGACGGACCCCCATAATAACGCTTCAGGCCATTATAAATATTCCACGTTGGTCCATAGCCCGCGTTTAACGCATCAGGCTATCATATAATCGGACTGACCGGCGTAATAACGCATCAAGTCATCAGAACCAGCGTAATAACGCATCAGGTTAATATCCCGCGTTTAACGCATCAGGATACAATAATAAGCGCAACCCCGTGTTTAACGCCTCGGGGTAAAATAATAACGATAGAGCCTGCGTCATAACGCCTCGACTATAATTCCTCAATTCAATAACAAAGCCCACGTAATTACGCCTCATGCTATATTTCCTCAATCCAATATCGAGCCCGCGTCATAATGCCTCGGGCTACATACGGTCTTATAAAATACGAACCTCAGCGTCATAACGCTCGTGGTGAAATTCCATATTTCCTCTCAATTATCCCACTTAAGACCGTACACCACAATAATTCCTCGATCGCTCGTCCGATACCACACCATCACTTAAATATTCCCGATCGATCAATCTTTACCACGTGATCTTGCTAAATTCCTTAATTAGTAGATCGAGACCATCCGGTCTCACCAATTTCCTCTAACGACGCATCGAAACCACACGAGCTTCTCAATTATTCTCCAACAAAAGATCGGGACCACACGATCTTTCTAATTTTGCTCAATTGCCCAATCGAGACCACTCGATTAAATTGTGCTGGGCAAATACTCGATCGGAACCACGTGATTCACTCACGTTAGAGAATTAATAATTCGGGATCACCCGATTAATTCACGCTAATCCAAAGATTAATCCAGACTACCCGATCAATTAATACTACCATAGTATCCAATCCACGCCATGCGACCATATTACGCTAACGTAGCAATATATGAATAACGTGCAATTAAAATTATACTAACGTGGAAATTTGTCGGGACCGAACAATATTAATTTTCTAACCTGCAAATAATTCTACTATAGTACTAAACTATAATAATAATGCCACATCTAATTAGCACCATGGCATAACAATTTATTGTCACATAAAAGTAACTCTAGTTAAGATATAACTAACCATGGTTCAAAATTAACTAGAGTCAAAACTAACCTAACCATGATTAATAAATAGCATAAAGTAACTATAGTTGGACATAAAGTAACCATGGTCCAAATTTGACCAAACAATTATCCTCTTGCATTTACTATTCATTGCAAGAACACTAATCCTCTCTCTCTCCTCTTCATCCATTTTCGGCCAAGGCATGAAAATGGCCAAAAACAACCAATTTTTCACCCAAATCTACTCAATCTCAAGTCTATTAGCATCCTAGATACCTAATCTAAGGTTAGGAACCAACTTACCTTGATTTCTAGCTAAATTTTTCGGTGAAAAAGAGCTGGAAACCGAAGCAATGAGGCCCTCTCTCAAACCGGGTCAGATTTGGCTCGTCCGGACCTTTGTCCCTTCAAACTGACCTACGGGAAAAACTACCAGGCCAAATCGATCTTATAATATGTCCCTGGAAAGCTAAGACAATAAGCTTTCAAATGGAAGTGGTCTTACCTCAAAACGACATCGGAAGAAAAAGTTATGGCCGGAACAGTGGAGCTGTCAGAACAGGGCAGCGGGTTGGGCAAGAGAGAGAAGTGAGAGAAAATTGTGTCCAAATGAAGAAGATGAAGATGGTGGATAGATAAGCTAGGCTAGGATATTTTGGGATGAAAAGTTTGACTAGAATTCTTGGTCTTAGAAATGATGAGACAAAGACTTGTGGGTCCCACCAATAATTCATCTCCTTTCGCATATCCAGCCTAGATTTCACTTTTCGAACACTTTGGGGCGAATCGTGAAATACACATGCTCGGGATGAGGCGACGTCCAAAATATTATTATTGGAACCCCTGAAGGTCCGACATCTAATTTCAGAGTTAAATTCGCGATCAATCTCGATCAATTGAAATTCAGCGTATCTCAAACTAACGGGCGGCTTTTAGGAGTTACGCATATCGACCCGTGATTAATATCATGTTTAAGAATTTCTCGAGCCATGGCGCCTTTGGTTGTCATTCAATTGCGATGGTCAATCACTAGTCCCGATGGGCACGATCGTTAGAAAATAATTTAGGGACGTTCGAAACCCATACGAGGTCAAACGGAATCACTCGTGATCCAAGCGTAGGGTATTATCCAAATCGTTCCTTAATCATTCTAGGATCGGCTTATATTGGTCCGGAATATTCTCTCGACAATTTTCATGGCCAAAAAGTCAATCTAGGATCAAGTTCATAGGTCCACGTACTTGATTTTCCTAACTAGCCATGCCCATTTGGTTAGTCTCGCTCGAGAGGGATCAACTCCGAGTGAGATTAGACTAAAATACATCAATGAGATATTTCATTCATTCATAGTTTCGAAAGTGAGTCGGAATTCGGGATGTCACATTGTTCCTCATACCCCTCAACAAAATGGAATTGTTGAGCGTAAGCATCGTCATTTGCTCAATGTTGCTCGTGCATTGCGTTCTCATTCTGGTATGCCTCTTCATTTTTGGGGGGATTGTGTCTTAACCGCTACTCATCTCATTAATAGACTATCTAGTCCTCTCCTACACAATAAAACCCAGTATGACCTTCTCTATGGCAAACCACCTTACTATTCTCATCTTCCTGTCTTTGACTCATTATACTACGCTTCTACCGGTCATCTTCACTCCGATAAATTTGGCCCCCGATCTCGCCGATGTGTTCTAATCGGTTATCCCACAAACCACAAAGGTTACCGTCTCTTTGACCTTCAAGACCAAATAACTTTTACAAGTCGCGACGCATTTTCTATGAACAAGATTTTCCTTTCCGTCAAACCATCGAACATCCCACAATCGAACGGACTCCAGAAATTCCATTACCCATTTCCGACCTTGGTGAAATATCCATCCCGGTACTTGTACCGACCTCACCTTTCAGCCCTCCCCGCACCCACGGCCGCACCATCACCCACCGAACCCGAAGCCGTGCCTCGACCATCTCTATAACGCCATCCACCCGGATATCTTCGGGACTACCACCGCTTGCTGTTGTGGCCTCCGATCAATTCTTTTCGAACTCTAAGGTAACTAAATCAGGTACTCTTTATCCTTTATCCAAAGGTTTATTATACTCACGATTTTCACTCATTCATCGCTATTTTTTAGCCTCCATATCCTCCGAGCGGGAACCCGAAACTTATGACGCTTGTGTGCCAATCTCTCAAGTGGCGGGAGGCGATATCTTCCGAGATACGGGCCCTTGAACGGAATGATACTTGGGAAATTGTTTCTCTTCCTCCCGAAAAACACCCCATCGGATATAAATGGGTTTACCGAATCAAATATAACTCGATGGCACCATCGAGCGCTACAAGGCTCGGCTCGTTGCAAAGGGATATACTCAAACAGAGGGTATTGATTATCATGACACCTTTGCGCCCGTTGCTAAAATGGTAACTATTCGCACTTTGTTAGCTCTTGCTTCAATTCGTCATTGGCCTCTTTACCAATTAGATGTGAACAACGCTTTTTTGCATGGTGATCTTGATAAAGAGGTCTACATGAGGTTTCCACCGGGTTTTCATACTAAGGGGGAGAATTTAGTCTGTCGTTTTAAGAAATCACTCTATGGACTTAAACGGGCATCAAGGCAATGGTTTGCTAAATTCTCTTCTGCACCGCTTGATGTTGGTTTTTAACGGTCCAAGGCGGACTATTCACTTTTTACATTGGTTCGTGGCTCTCTCTTGACGATTATCCTTGTTTATGTTGATGATTTGGTGATCACGGGTAATGATGAAGTTATGATTCAACTTCTCAAGCGATTTCTTGATACACAATTTCGCATTAAGGACTTGGGTACTCTCAAATACTTCTTGGGCATTGAAGTTTCTCGTTCCAAGTCCGGGATTTTCTTGTCACAAAGGAAATACGCTCTTGATATTTTCTCCGACATTGGTCTTCTTGGAGGACATCCCGTTAATACTCCAATGGAACCCAATATACAATTTTCAGACTCCTCCCCGGCTCTTAAGGATCCAGGTTCATATCGACGACTTATTGGTAGATTATTATATCTTACAAGAACTCGTCCGGATTTACTCTTTGCGGTGCAACATCTTAGTCAATTCATGATACCATTCGAAGGAGCGGAAGCAAGAACTTAATCTGAAAACGGATATGCTATCCCACACGGGCTCTGCGGCCACTCAAGGGATTGCCTGTTAATTTCCGGATCTCGCTCTTGGAACTAATCCTTTGAGAGATATCAAAATTTCGATCCACGGGATCCACTCTCCAGGAGAAACTTTCTTTACAAGAGTACATCTTAAGCATAGGGGATCACTAAATCCTTAGAACCGAAGTACTTAAACCTCAAGACTCTAGAGGGAGCTCCCGGCGGACCCTCACGGATGATAGTCCCTATACGCAGAGATAAAGTCTCATAAAGAAGATCTTCCGGTCTTTGTGGCAAGTGGAGAGCATATTTAACCAATCATTGTAATAGAGAAGTAGAAACATTTTAATACGTAAGAGTCTACTTGAAGAGAAGAGAGAGGAATTTAGAAACTCATTCTCAAAACACGCTTTGCTTGGATTTCATAAGGGAAGCCAAGTCTTGGCTTTTACAATGAGGGAGCCTCGCCTTATATAGGCGAGGTTACACAAAAGAAAACAAAGGATTCTATATAATAGAGATCCGACAGTGCAACTAACATTGACTTTGGGATGAGTCATTATTGTTGATAACACAACACACTTCACAAAACAACACACTACTTCGCCGCCTTTCTTGACTTTTCACGGGTGGAGCGAGATGGAGATGTTACAGAGGTAGACACGAGCGGTGCGAGCGGATGGTGATGTTACGGACTTATCTCCTTCTATCGGGGTCGGGGTGATAATTGGGATCATCCGAGTCGAGCTGTTCGATCCATTATGGCCGTCCTTTTGACTTCCGTATGCACGCAATAATTGCTCTCTTTCATAATTCGAGATGAGCTGGTCAAGTCCTGAATCATCCGGGATTCCATGTGAGTTGGATGGTGCATCTTGTGACGAGGATGGGACATCGGGGATGACGGGCTGTGGATAATCGAATGGGTCTTGTGACGGTTGACCTCCCCATGGATCAAACGACTCAAGTGGTTGAGTGTCGGTGTCCATAGAAGAAGTTGTTTGATTCTTGTTGAACTCCTGGAGGGCTTCAAACACATGAGGATGTGTTCGAGAGTATCCCATGAGTAGCTTGCTATGGAATAAGGCCATACCTCGGGCGGTATTACCTTGTTTTCCTAGCGGAGGATACGTTGGAGTTCTCTGTATTCATAAGGAATGTCGAATACGGTTCCGGAGTATGTCTTGTGGATTTTGGACACTTGATCTTAGAGATTCGGTTTGAAAGAGCTGGTGCCAATTTCTACTGCATTGGATCTTTTGTCTCCTGTTGGTCCAAGTGAATGACCAAGGATGATGAAGGATGATGACAAGTGTCGCAAGGTTCGGTCCGTCGACTTGTCTTTGGAGTACGAACAAGTGTTTCCATGCTTGGAGAGGTTGGAACCAAGTGAGAATGTCAAGGAAATATCTCGGTCATGATTTCTATAATTTCCAAAAAGAGATTCAGACAAAACCTTAATGATTTCATCTATGGGAAATTCAATAGCAACCGATAGAGATGAAGCATATACCGAACATCCATTTAAGATCGAAGGGAATGGGATGGTAGAAGACCATCTTAATGGATGTATGAACGGGTATTCATAGTTGAGACCTGGTTTTAACATCGATCCGTCATAATCTTTGAAGACTATGTAATGATAATTCCAAAATAATCTCTGGAAGTGATCGAAAAAGAGTTCGTCTCGAGATTTTGAGGAATATCAAGCGGATATTGGTGGGATGGCCATTGATGTTCTCTCATATTCTGGACTTTGAAGGTTCCTGAAAACTCTTTACGAATGAACATATTTATGGACTGAAAGGGTTCTTTTGGCCTTGACAGAAATCAGCCAAAATATTTTTCTTTCCGAAATGTGTTTTGCTTCAAAAGAGTATTTTGAAAACCATTCGCCCAACGTAAAACTGGGGATGAGGAACTTGTTTCTGCTTGAACTTAAGCATCCGAGGGAAGGATGACATATCCATTTCTACTAAAAAGTGATGGCCAATGAGATGGAATTCAAAATTTTTGATGCCATTTTTTACCGCAAGAATTTCTTTGAAAGTGGAATGATAATGCATTTTCGCATTTGAAAACTTTCCGCTCTTGTAAGCCACAGATTCTTCTCTTACCTTTGTCTTCTTCAAGAAGGATGGCTGCCCAAGATTTGTCACTGGCATCCGTTTGGAGAATCCTGGTTCCATTGGAAGGGATTCGAAGAGGTGGTAAATTCTGCAGTGATCTTTAAGTGTTTTGATGGCATTGGTCCGTTTGTCGACCAAGGAGGGGGTTTTTTCTTGAGCATCTTTTGCAGAGGGTGGAGGATCCGAGAAATTTTAGGGACAAATTCTCCGAGGTAATTGACAATTCCTAAAAAGGATTGTATTTCTTTGGACGGAGAGATTTTCGTCCTGGGAATTTCCGGAGATCTTCGCAATGTGAGGTCCAGGGCAATAGTTTTCATTTTTCAAACGCATGCCGAGGAACTCGATTTCTCTTTGAGCTAAAATCATTTTCTTCGGGAAAGCATGATGCCATAAGTGTGCACAATTTCAGCAAATTCTTTGGAGGAGTTTTGCATGAGATTCTTCATCGGGAGAAAAGAGAATAATATCATCAATGTATATCCGTGCATTGGCAAGAATGGGCTGAAAGATTTTGCACATTGCCTTTTGAAATAAGGACGGAGCAGTTTTGAGTCCAAAAGGAAGGACTTTCCATTGGAAATGCTGATTAGGAATGCAAAATCCAGTTTTGAATCATCGATGGATGTATGCCGATTTGCCAAAAACTCGCCTTAAGATCAAACTTGGAGTAGATCTTCGCATGAGCAAGGCTAGAAAACAAAGAATTTTTGTGCGGCAAAGGGAATTTATCATCTTGAATGAACAGGTTGAGGGGCTGATAGTTTATGACTAATCTCGGCTTTCCTCGATTTTGTTCTCGCTCTTTTGTTGACATAAAAGGCTTCACATGCCCATGAGGAATCGAGGGTTCAATGAGTCCTTGAGAAAGGAGCTGGGCACATTTTGCTTGTGCGAGTGCAAGGTGTTCGGATTCATGCATGAGTGGCAAGCTTTGGTAGGATTGATTTCTCCATTTTTCTTGAAAGGAATTTTGACAAAAAAGTCAGAATTTTTCCAAAGAGGATTAGAACAAGTTTGAATGAATTGCGATGAGATTCGAACAATGGGAAAGAAGGGATTGAGTGATTGGATCAAGGATTTCTGGTTGGATGACAAAAAGTCTTTGGATTTCAACAAACTCTTGGAAGTTTTCTTGGAATTGTAACCCTTTAGGGTTAATTCGAGTTTGGGAAGTTTGGACAATAAGTCCCAGCCAATGATGAGATCTATGTCATGAGATGGGCATCCAAGAATTCTGGTGGTGATTTCGCATCCAGGAAAGATGTGGATGGAAATGGGGTTTGTTGCGCAACTTGGTAGAAAAAGTTTCTCCGGAAGCGATTGGAAATACCTGGTGTATGGTATCCAAGTATTCTTCCGGGAGAATTTTACTATCAAGAAGAGATGCGGCTGCACCAGTGTCAATGAGGGCTATGACTTGGATTGGCTTAGTACTGTCTCGAAAGGTGAATTTGTCTTGGGAAATATGGAGGGTGGAATGTAGATGAATGAATTCGAATGTGGGTAGAGGCTCGATCAACGCGATCGATCCGAGTAGAAACTTTGTCAAGGGCCACATTTTGAGCTAAGGCATTTTCAATCCGCCAATTCAAAACAGTCTCGGCGGGGGCTGGTGGTTTCCTTCTCGCCATGTGGATCAATTTCACTAGGTGCGGTACTTTAGGAGCATGATAGTACCGCTGGGGGTCTGAAAATTTTTCAAGTGGAGGAAATTGTAAGGCGATAAATGAGATTCGACAGGGTTTAGGTCTGTAGTGGAGGGAAATCAACAGCTGGAACATACATATGCTAGGAAGTGGTTCGAGAGTGCATGTATACGATTTTGGAAGCTCAATGGAGCAAGAAGGATTTTTCTTGACCCATTTCTGGATGGGTTTGTAAAAAGGACTGGTAACGGGTTTTTTGGGTGATGGTGGTGGTAGACTTGGTGGATCTCGGTTTACAAGGAGATGGAGAAGGGATTTGTAGTATTGGAGGAGTGCCATATTGGACAAGATATCGCCAATTTCCGTCATCTTCGAATGGTATCAAAGCCATATGTCACTCAAAAATAGATTAGTATTAATATTTTAGAGTTTGAAGATCTATGCAGAAGAGAAGTTTTTACTCATCATGGAAACCGCATCTCGATATCATCACCCCAGGTTCAACACCAATCCCCACTCTCTCTTGCTCCTCCACTTGAGTTACGTAAATCTACCGCTCCAAGTTAGATTATCTCTATGAAGTAGCCTTTTCGGAAGACAAACAAGATCTCTCGAAACCCATCTTCCTCTTATCAATCCATATTCGGCTTTCGCCAAACCTACTTCATTCTCTCCCATTCGCTCTATTAAACATCTCATCCAAGCATACCCTCGATCCGTTAAGGAGTGTGTTCGGTCTTCAAAGTTTGATCAACACCATATTCTAGCTACTCAACAAGAACGGTTTGTGACGCTCCAAATTCCCCTGAATTCCCACTTCAATGGATCCAACAAGGATTCACCCATCTTCATTTCGGAGCCATCGACTAGCTCTTTCTTTCCATGGTCGAAAAGGCCTACCCGTTGTAGCCAGAATAGCTCTTTTGGATACAAGGTTCTTAGACTACCAACATGCTCGCATCGGCACCATTCCGACCACTATGAACGTTGGGGCAGTCTTTGTTACTCTGTTTCCAAATTTTAACATGGCACTTGTAGACCCGGGATTGCTATCGCCTTGAAGGTTCAACTACGGATAACCGGAGCACCTCGGACTCCAAATTCCTTGGCTGCTACTCTCCACTACCAAATAGTCTACGGGGTTCGAATCATGCCATTGATCTAAACCTTCCAAGATCGAGATGATGCCCTTATCATCTCGATAGATCATGACCGGACTTCTTGTGTCCATGTTCCCCCAGGCAGATTCCCAGGGATCAACTTGTCAAACTCCTTCCCGACAGTTGGGTGACCAATTATGAAAAACTCCATCGTAACACTAGACCAGTCCCATCTACTAAACCCCGATTCACAAAAAAGAAAGATGGTATTGTTACCATCAAGTTTGCAAAGGAAAAGAAGACTCCTCGTCTTTATTTCCTTCTCTTCCCACTATTCTCTCGTTTCACCCCATGTCCGTCGAAACAGTGAATATTGAAGATCCAAACCCGAAGAAATATGTTCGATCTTTTGATTCCAATAGACAACCTGTCCATTACTTCAAAGACCCTTCGTGTCACTGCTTTTGGGATCCGTAATGTTCCTGTCCTTCTTGTACTTTTCAAGTTGAAGAAGATGACGCACCCTCTTCGAGAAGAAGAAAAAGAAAGATCCTTTATACCAAAGGTATCTTGATAGTGATCCTCTTGTAGGACCACTTGGTGAAGATGACGGAAATTGGCGTATCTTGTCCAATATGGCACTCCTCCAATACTACAAATCCCTTCTCCATCTCCTTGTAAACCAGATCCACCAAGTCTACCACCACCATCACCCAAAAAACCCATTACCAGTCCTTTTTACAAACCCATCCAGAAATGGGTCAAGAAAAATCCTTCTTGCTCCATTGAGCTTCCAAAATCGTATACATGCACTCTCGAACCACTTCCTAGCATATGCATGTTCCGGCTGAAGATTTCCCTCCACTTCAACCCTAAACCCGTCGAATCTCATTCATCTCGCCTTACAATTTCCTCCCACTTGAAAAATTTTCAGACCCAACAGCGGTACTATCATGCTCCTAAAGTACCCGCACCTAGTGAAATTGATCCACATGGCAGAAGGAAACCACCAGCCCCGCCGAAACTGTTTTGAATCGGGCAACCGAAAATGCCTTAGCTCAAAATGTGGCCCTTGACAAAGTTTCTACTCGGATTGATCGCGTTGATCGAGCCTCTACCCACATTCGAAGATGCTCGAAGACTTCCGTAAGAGATTGTACATGATGGAAAACCAGCAAGTCCATCATCATTACTTGGAAGACCAAACTCCTCGGATTGAGAAACTCGGAAGGCAAATTCGGATCCTTGAAAGTCAAAAGGCTCAACTTGAGCACCAACCCTCATTTCCACCCTCTATTCCTCATACCTCTTTATATCCCTCTTTCACCAATTCCGCTACCCATTCCTCCCAATCTTCTAGTAAATCTTCTTCATCACCTTTTCAGCAAGTTCTTGAAATGGTTTCACCGAATCAAGAACAAATGTGCTAGCTCTCGAGCACGTCTCAAAGAAATCAAAAAAGCGAAGCTGAAAAAGCAAAGGCCTCAAGAATCGCATCGGTCTCCTCTATTCCTACTTTTCCCACTCCCCCTTCGGTTCCACCGGAACCACCGGATTCACCCCCTCCTTCTCCTTCCCAAATACTTCCTTCCTACATTGTCTCTAATCCCATTGAAACTTTCTTAAGGAAACAAGTCCCATCGATTCAATAAATTCCATTAAGCAAAAAGACAAAGAAGATTCTTCATCTTCTTCGTCCGCCCCTCCTTCCGAGACTCTTTCTTCTTCGAATCGGAAAATGATCCGGAACCATTTCCTGCTATCATGATGGCAGCAACAGTCCCAAAAGAAGAAGAAGCGGAAGAAGAAATGGAATTTGTCAATCTCTCTTCTCTAGGTCCAACTCCTAGGCCATCTACTCACCATCCTCATTCTTCTTCGGGAACTTTTTTCACTTTTGATGATGTACCTTACTAGAGATGGTCTTTCAAACTTCAAGAATTCCACACATGGTTTGTTGCCAAAAATCTGAGTGAACAAAGTACTTATGAAGTCCTTCTAGAATTCACAAGTAAGTTCACCGGAACTCTGAAAAATTGGTGGACATCCATCTCGAGCAAGACCAAATTGCTTTCCTCTTGATGTCCTTTGATCAAGCCATATGGTCATCACTGTATTTCATTGGCCAACCAACCGGTGAAAAAGAACTTGAGAGAAAAGAATTCTTTGAAAGAAAATGTTGCTCCACCTCCGGAAAAGACCTCGACAGACATTTTAAAGAGATGATTAGGCTTTTCTATCATCTCGGAGCGGACATCAATCTTAAGCCAATCTTTTTAGCCTCCATTCCTAAAGAGATTGCAGATGAAGTCAACAAGAATCTCAAAAGGCCACTCCTAGAGTCCACTCTTGGAGAAATTCAACAAACCGTCCATATTGCCATTGAAGAGAGATGTAGAAGACGTCAACGGTTTGACGTCAAAGACAATCGGCGATATGACAAAAATTGTGAAAGACCAGAATGGAAGATCAAATGCCCTCGAGATCGCAATGACCCCTCCTGCTCGGGTCACAAGAAGAAAGTTCACTTCAAGAAGTTCTCCTTTGCCGGAAGGCCAAAAGGCGAAGCAAATGGAAATTTCGAGAAAGAAGTCTCGCAGATCATTCCACAAAGAAGCAAAGAAGACCCAAGTCGACGGATGTTATATTCGTAACAAGAAGGGTCATTTTGCAAAGAAATGCCCCCGGGCAAAAAGCGGGGCAGCTACATGATCCGGAAGATTTCTCAAAACACTAGGATCTCTCTCGGCGATGAAGACGTAGAGTCCATGTCTTCTCCATTGAAGAAGAGCCTTCACCAAATACTCTGTGTGCTATACGGACCTACTCTTCGATTCGACTCTTCCCCAGGAGACATACTCTCCTTTTTCTCCCTTTCGACTCCTTGGGAATTCATTCATCTACATTCCATCCTCCATATTTCCCAAGACAAATTCACCTTTCAAACGATACTAAGCCAATCCAAGTCATAGCCCTCATTGACACTCGGTGCAACCGCATCTCTTCTTGATAGTAAAATTCTCCCAGGAAGAATACTTGGACACCATACACCAGGTATTTCCGGTCAGCCTCCGGAGAAACTTTTTCTACCAAGTTGCTGCAACAAACCCATTTCCATCCACATCTTTCCCTGGATGCGAAATCACCACCAGAATTCTTGGATGCCCATCTCATGACAAGGATCTCATCATTGGTGGGACTTATTGTCCAAACTTCCCAAACTCGAATTAACCCTAAAGGGTTACAATTCCAAGAAAGCTTCCAAGAGTTTGTTGAAATCCAAAGACTTTTTGTCATCCAATCGAAATCCTTGATCCAATCACTCAATCCCTTCTTTCCCATTGTTCGAATCTCATCAGCAATTCATTCAAACTTGTTCTAATCATCTTTGGAAAAAATTTGACTTTTTGTCAAAATTCCTTTCAAGAAAAATGGAGAAATCAATCCTACCAAAGCTTGCCACTCATGCATGAATCCGAACACCTTGCACTCGCACAAGCAAAATGTGCCCAGCTCCTTTCTCAAGGACTCATTGAACCCTCGATTCCTCATGGGCATGTGAAGCCTTTTATGTCAACAAAAGAGCAGAACAAAATCGAGGAAAGTCGAGATCGGTCATAAACTATCAGCCCCTCAACTTGTTCATTCAAGATGATAAATTCCCTTTGCCGCACAAAAATTCTTTGTTTTCTAGCCTTGCTCAAGCGAAGATCTACTCCAAGTTTGATCTTAAGGCGGGTTTTTGGCAAATCGGCATACATCCATCGACAGGTTCAAAACTGGATTTTGCATTCCTAATCAGCATTTCCAATGGAAAGTCCTTCCTTTTGGACTCAAAACTGCTCCGTCCTTATTTCAAAAGGCAATGTGCAAAATCTTTCAGCCCATTCTTACCAATGCACGAGATATACATTGATGATATTCTTCTCTTTTCTCCCGATGAAGAATCTCATGCAAAACTCCTCCAAAGAATTTGCTTGAAATTGTGCACACTTATGGCATCATGCTTTCCCTGAAGAAAATGATTTTATCTCAAAGAGAAATCGAGTTCCTCGACATGCGTTTGAAAAATGCAAACTATTGCCCTGGACCTCACATTGCAAAAGATCTCCAGAAATTTCCAGACGAAAATCTCTCTATCCAAGCAAATCCAATCCTTTTTAGGAATTGTCAATTACCTCGTAGACTTTGTCTCAAAAATTTCTCGGGATCCTCCACCCTCTGCAAAAGATGCTCAAGAAAAAACCCCCTCCTTGGTCGACAAACAGACCAATGCCATCAAAACACTTAAAGACCATTGCAGAATTTACCACCTCTTCGAATCCCTTCCAATGGAACCAGGATTCTCCAAACGGATGCCGGTGACAAATCTTGGGCAGCCATCCTTCTTGAAGAAGACAAAGGTAAGAGAAGAATCTGTGCTTACAAGAGCGGAAAGTTTTCAAATGCAGAAATGCATTATCATTCCACTTTCAAAGAAATTCTTGCAGTAAAAAATGGCATCAAAAATTTTGAATTTCATCTCATTGGCCATCACTTTTTAGTAGAAATGGATATGTCATCCTTCCCTCGGATGCTTAAGTTCAAGCGAAACAAGTTCCTCATCCCCAGCTTTTACGTTGGGCAGAATGGTTTTCAAAATACTCTTTTGAAGCAAAACACATTTCTAGAAAGAAAACTATTTTGGCTGATTTCTGTCAAGGCCAAAAGAACCCTTTCGATCCATAAATATGTTCATTCGTAAAGAGTTTTCGGGAACCTTCAAAGTCCAGAATATGCGAGAACATCAATGGCCATCCCACCAATATCCGCCCGATATTCCTCAATATCTCAAATGGAACTCTCTTTCGGATCACTTCCGGAGATTATTTTGGAATTATCATTACATAGTCTTCAAAGATTATGGCGGATCGATGTTAAAACCAGGTCTCAACTATGAATACCCGTTCATACATCCATTAAGATGGTCTTCTACCATCCCATTCCCTTCGATCTTAAATGGATGTTCGGTATATGCTTCATCTCTATCGATTGCTATTGAATTTCCCCTAGATGAAATCATTAAGGTTTTGTCTGAATCTCTCTTTGGAAATTGTAGAAATCATGACCGGAGATATTTCCTTGACATTCTCACTTGGTTCCAACCTCTCCAAGCATGGAAACACTTGTTCGTACTCCAAAGACAAGTCGGCGGACCGTAACCTTGCGGACACACCGTCATCATCCTTCATCATCCTTGGTCATTCATTGGACCAACGGGAGACAAAAGATCCAATGCAGCAGAAATTGGCACCAGCTCTTTCAAATCGAATCTCCAAGATCAAGTGTCCAAAATCCACAAGACATACTCCCGAGCGTATTCGACATTCCTTATGAATACGAGAGAACTCCAACGTATCCTCCGCCAAGAAAACAAGGTAATACCACCCGAGGTATGGCCTTATTCCATAGCAAGCTACTCATGGGATACTCCCGGAACACATCCTCATGTGTTTAAAGCCCTCCAGGAGTTCAACAGCAATCAAACAAGTTCTTCTATGGACACCGACACTCAACCACTTGAGTCGTTTGATCCATGGGGAGGTCAACTGTCACAAGACCCATTCGGTTATCCACAGCCCGTCATCCCCGACGTCCCATCCTCGTCACAAGATGCACCATCCAGCTCACATGGAATCCCCGGATGATCCAAGACTTGACCAGCTCATCTCGGATTACGAAAGAGAGCAATTATTGCGTGCATACGAAGTCAAAAGGACGGCCATAATGGATCAAACAGCTCGACTCGGATGATCCCAATTATCACCCCGACCCCGATAGAAGGAGATAAGTCCGTAACATCACCATCTGCTTCGCACCTGCTCGTGTCTACGCGCTCGCAACATCTCCATCTCGCTCTACCTGTGAAAAGTCAAGAAAGGCAGCAGAAGTAGTCACGTTGTTTTGTGAAGTGTGTTGTGTTATCAACAATAATGACTCATCCCAAAGTCAATGTTAGTTGCACCTGTCGGATCTCTATTATAGAGAATCCTTTGTTTTCTTTTGTGTAACCTCGCCTATATAAGGCGGGCTCCCTCATTGTAAAAGCCAAGACTTGGCTTCCCTTATGAAATCCAAGCAAAGCGTGTTTTGAGAATGAGTTTCTAAATTCATCTCTCTTCTCTTCAAGCGGACTCTTCGCACTAAAATGTTTCTACTTCTCTATTACGGTGATTGGTTAAGTATGCTCTCCACTTGCCACAAAAACCGGGAAGATCTTCTTTATGAGACTTTATCTCTGCGTATAGGGACTATCATCCGTGAGGGTCCATTGGGAGCTCCCTCTAGAGTCTTGAGGTTTAAGTACTTCGGCTCTAAGGATTTAGTGATCCCCTATGCTTGAGATGTACTCTTGTAAAGAAAGTTTCTCCTGAAGAGTGGATCCTGTGGATCAGAAATTTTGATATCTCTCAAAGGATTAATTCCAAGAGCGAGATCTGAAATTAACAGGCAATCCCTTAAGTGGCCGGAGAGCCCGTGTGGGATAGCATATCCGTTTTCAGATTAAGTTCTTGCTTCCGCTCCTTCGAATGGTATCTAAATGTTGCCCTTCGCATTGTGCGGTATCTCAAGCATGATCCCGGACCTTGGTTTGTTCTTCCCATCCGATTCTACTCTCCAACTTAATGGTTATACTGATTCGATTGGGCATCTTGTTCTACATCCCAACGATGCTTTCGGCTACTACATGTTTCTTGGTTCTTGTCCCATCTCATGGCTTTCCAAGAAACAAACCACTGTTGCTCGTTCCTCGGCGAAGGCTGAATATCGTGCTATGGCGTCTGCTGCATGCGAAATCACATGGCTTCACATGCTTTTCTCGGATCTCCACGTCAACACCGCCATCGCCGATCTTTTTTGTGATAAAAAGCGGCCATCCACATCGCCACTAATCCTGTCTTCCACGAACGCACCAAATACGTCGAGATTGATTGTCATTTGGTTCGTGAAAAAATTCAAGATGGCACTTTGCGTACTCTTTTTGTTCCCGGTCACTCCCAACTCGCAGACTTGTTTACGAAACCGGTCACACATGATTTATTTTGTACTTTTAAGAATAAGTTGTTGATATGTTTACATTCACCAACTTGAGGGGGAATATTGGTAGATTAGGTTTATACTAAAAGGCATAATTATCATTGTATTGTGTTAGTCCTAAACCCTATGTATATATTGTAAATTACTTCATCAATGCAAGTTAAGTTTGCCCAAACTCTACAAATGCATTGCCCATATTAAGGCAGTATTTCTTTCCGAGCGATTAGAAATTTGTTAACGACATAAGCATAAAAAATAAGAGATTTGCTAGGATAAGAGATTTTATGAATAGACAATAAAATTAAATTGTTAAGCAAAACTCACATGAGAGGATCATGTGGTATATCTTTTTCAAAATTTTAATAGTCACTTAGCTGGAAAAAAAGAAAAAGAAAAAGAGATGGTGACTTCTAATTTCCAATTTCCGGTGATGAAACCTGTTTAGAGAGGTATTTTTAAGATAAATGCTTCGCTTTTATTCGCTCTTTTGTATTAGATCTGGGTGGTGCCAACACCAGTGTAGTTTTGTCCCCAGTTTCCATTCGTTTCGGCGATATACATAGAGCAAGCAACAACGAAATATTAGGCGACGTTATGAGGCTATTGCGCAATACATATGTTTAATTGCTTCTAGACAATTGCCTCTGCTCTCCCTCTCAATAAGTGAAGATTGTTCAAAACTCTTAACGGGCAGTAATTTCTCCAAACGCATTCCATAATGTAAGTTCGTCCCTCATCATAGACCAAAGAAAAACACCAGCAATGTCGCAAACAAAAACGTCTGGGTCGATGTCACAACTTATGACCGGATACATTTGCTTAGAATGGTAGGAATAACGTCTGGGTCGCTTTGTTTGTTTCTTGGAAAATGCACATCAGACAGGCTTCTATCTTATCTACCACAGAGGAGGACTTTTTGTGAAGGGTACCATCATGTCGTTGCTATATGACACCTTGGTTCCCAAGTTTTGGATTAACCGTTGACCCAAGTCTTCCGTGCAAACGACAGAAACATTGGCTGAATTTTCAATCATCTGTCGATTCGTCCCCGAATTTTTTTTCTTATGTTCCCCGGCAGCTGCACGTCACGGCACTGCACATAGTCAAGCTCTTGCACCTAAAGTCGTTGATTCAATGCAGGGCAGCAAGAGAGAGAGGCAATGTTCATATCCCTGTAAGATGTGCTTCACTCTCGCCTACTCTACTCATCAAAACAGAGTTTTCTCTGCTTCCAACAAAATGGCTCCCTCGTCGTGCTTCGTCATGTCCATACAGTTTCTTTTCTTGTTCTTGTCGTTTCAGCCTATAGACGCGCGTCTTCTCTCTCGTTCCGCGAAACCTTTATGCCTCGAGGACGAAATGTCCGCACTGCTGCAGTTTAAAAATAGATACGAAATCGACGAAGATGCTTCCGATGATCCTCTCGCCCATCCCAAGACTCTATCTTGGAATAGCACTCGGGATTGCTGCTCTTGGGATGGGATCGAGTGCGACGAGAACACTGGCCATATAATTGTTCTCGACCTGGGAAGTAGTTGTCTCTATGGTTCTATCGACGACAACAGTACCCTCTTCCAGCTTGCTCGCCTTGAAAAGCTCAATCTCAGCAACAATGACTTCAAGTACTCTCAAATACCGTCCCGAGTTGGAGATCTGTCGAGATTGACTCATCTCGATCTCTCTGCTTCCGGTTACTCCGGCCCAGTCCCCTCAGAAATCTTCAAGCTCACAAGGTTGGTGTACCTTGACCTGAGTTGGAATCTGGGTACAAATACTTCCACAACTTTGTTGCAGATGAAAGCGCCGGGCCTGAGAAGCCTAGCTCAAAATTTGACCAGCCTGGAAGTACTTCTCCTAGCGGCCGTCAACATGTCGTCCGAAGTGCCCGACACTCTGGCAAATCTGTCTTCCCTCAGATGGCTGGACATGTATTGGTGCGACCTGCACGGTGTTTTTCCCTCTGCCATTTTCAATTTACCAAAGCTGCGACGTCTCAGGGTGGGTGATAATGAAGCTCTCGCGGGACGATTGCCCGACTTTAACTCGAGTAGTCCTCTTGAAGAGCTGCAACTGCCCGGCAGGAGCTTTTCTGGAGATCTACGCTCGTCAATCGGAATGCTTCCTTCCTTGAGCTATCTCGACGTAAGGGATTGCAGCTTCTCAGGGTCAGTACCTGCTTCAATCGGAAATCTTCCTTCCTTGAGTTATCTCGACATGGCACACTGCGGATTCTCAGGATCCATCCCGGCTTCATTTGCTAATCTTAGCAACCTCGAATACCTAGATGTCAGTGGGAACCCATTCACTGCCCAGTCCATTTCCTCTCTGTCTTGGGTTTGGAAGCATAAAAAGTTCGCCACTTTGGGCTTCAGGACCTGATCAGTTTATATGGCGAGATTCCACCTTCGATCGGAAACTTGTCTCAGCTTGAGGTATTAATGTTTGATGACAACTATTTAAGTGGTGTCATCCCATCTCAGCTCATGAACCTCACTCAGCTGTGTTATTTGTACCTCAGCAAGGCAATCAACTCTCCGGTTCAATATCATCTTGGCTTATGAACATTACTGGACTTGTCAATCTTGACCTTTAGCGCCAATGAATTCCATGGCGAGATACCTTCATCAATCTCTCAACTCCAAAATCTCCAGGTCTCTCCTCCTTTTTAAAAAACAACTTAAGCGGTACTGTTGAGCTAGACAACTTTCTCAAGCTCAAACAATTGGTAGTGCTGCAACTATCATTTAACAGGCTATCATGCCGCACGAGTAGTGCGAATGTTATTCTTCCTCAACTTTCAGCACTAGGACTGGCTTCATGCAATTTGAGCGAGTTTCCGGCATTCTTACAAAACCAAGAGCTCATGATTTGGATGGATCTGTCGGGTAACAACATTGCGGGAGAAGTGCCCTTTTGGGTGTGGAATGGCAGTTTTAATCGCATGAAGTTCCTGAATCTGTCTCATAACTTCTTAACAGGTCTTGATCGCTATCACCCGATCAATTGTTTATTTATGCAAACAATAGACCTATCTCACAACATGTTGAAAGGAGCACCACCTGAAGCACCGCCGTCGTTAGGTCCACTATATAGTATCCAACAATAGCCTGACGGGAGCATTGCCGCCATGGATCTGCAATTTGAGTTCAGCAATCACACTAGACTTGTCTTCTAACCATTTGACTGGTGTGCTTCCAGTTTGTTTGGGCAATATCAGCGAATCTCTCATGGTATTGAACCTAAAAGGCAACAATTTCCACGGAAGCATTCCGGAGGTATCGATGAGGGGGATGAAACTGACCATGGTTGATTTGAGTGACAACCAGTTGCAAGGCAATTTACCAAGGTCTTTGGCCAATTGCAAAATGCTCGAGTTCATCAACTTTGCAAACAATCTCATCGTGGACACCTTCCCATCATGGTTGGGATCTCTAACGGAGCTTCGTGTCCTTATTTTGCGATCCAATAAATTCTACGGTGTCATAGAGAGGCCTAAATCTAGTTCCACGTTCCTTAAGCTGCGCATACTTGACCTTTCTAGCAATGCATTCCTCGGTAATTTGCCCATGGAATTTTTCCAGTCTTGGAATGCCATGAAATCCAAGACGGGAAACTTCACGTACATGCAGAGAAACCTACAACCATCACCGTACCTTGCGTTCACCTACTATGGCAATTATGATTTCTCCATGATAGTGATTTACAAAGGGCTTAAATTGTATTACCCAAAGATATCAGAAGTCTTCACGGTTATCGACCTCTCCAGCAATTTGTTCACAGGAGAGATCCCGGGTATCATAGGTGATCTCAAAGGACTGCAAGGACTGAACCTTTCCAACAATTTCCTTACCGGTCACATACCATCATCGTTATGCAAGCTCACAAGCACTTGAGTCATTGGATCTTTCTCGAAATAAACTCTCGGGACAGATTCCCCCGTAACCTAACGGAACTCGGGTTCCTTTCTTTCCTGAACGTGTCTGACAACAATCTGACCGGGTCCGTGCCTAGAGGGAAACAGTTCGATACGTTTTCAAACGATTCTTTTGAAGGGAATTCGGGACTATGCGGTGAATTCATATGGAGGAAATGTCAAGATTCGAGGGATAAGTCAAGACAACCTTCGACCTACCAAGAAGAAGACTTGGGATCACCAATTGAACTCGATTGGAAAATTGTTCTGATGGGGTATGGAAGCGGCTTAGTGATTGGAGTGGTCATTGGAAATGTATTCATCTCCTGGAAACATGTTTGGTTTGAAAGAAATGCTAGGAGAAGGCGACGGCCTAGTTGGAGGTAGCCTAGGAGGGTTGGGAACACCCAGTCAGGCAAGCTTTTCAATTTCTGCAGATATTAGAACTTATCTTAAAGACAAGCTAGGTATTTCCTGCTCAAATGTACTTGTTTCTTCATAGCATCTTTACTGTTATTTATGTCAGACTTCTACTTTCTTCGGTTAATCTCTCATCACATAAGTTTCCCACTACCTAAACTTTTAGTCTTTTGGATAATGTCATTGCTTACTTGTAAACCAAGATCCTGTGCACCTTTTCTATCAATGTTCAAGCAGAAGTACTTTTTTTTTTTTGGTCGGAGCAAAAGTACTCCTATTTAACGATCAACTCTAAATTGCCAAATGGATTCTTCTTTTTCCAGGGTTCACATCACAAGCAGAAACCCGTTTACAAATTCTAGTGAATTGAACAATAGCAAGGGCACAATGTCCTCATAACTTTATGCAAATCTAGGCTCTCCTCCGTGCTTCAATCAATTGCTTTTATTGTTTATCCTCGCAAGTTGTCGAGACTACTGTCATATTGTCATTTGAAACAAAAATTCGCATTTGGAGGTTGATTGAACAATAACCGTAACAAATGATTCTCGTGAAATGCATATATACAGCAGTTTTGTTTTTTGGATATTCTTTTATGTCTGTGCTGTAGGAAATAGAATTTTTTTTTTTCTCGTAGAGAACCATGATATGCAGAGAACCAACGTGACATAGTTGAATTTCTTAAAGTTCTTCATTATGTCTGCTTGCTATTCATGTATTCCGGAATTTTTACAGTATTATTTGATCTATCTATAAATGTTCTTCTTTTTTTCCCTAGAAGAAGAAGGATCATTTGATGATTTTGATCTAGTGGCTTCTTGTTGACACCGGAATTATTTCCTGTGAGCCAAGCATACATCTTTGTAAAAAAATGAAAAAAACAATAGGACAATAGTAAAAATAATGGAAAAAAAGGAACATACAAACAAATAAATGAGAGAGTCCAATTCGGCCATTTATGCAAGGACCTAAACCCATTTGGCTCTGCCCATCTATTAGATCTAATTCGATCACTTCAGCTTAGTCCACCAACCCATACCCGATAAAGCCCAAATTTTAAATCAGCATTATGCCACTTCGCACTAGGCCCAGACTTACCTCACCAGATGTTAGAACCGAATTCCAGAGACATTGTCATCGATTCTTCTTCTCCAGACGCTGCTCAACGGCATGGATCATCAGTTCAAGCCATGTACCGCCATGAGCAAAGGCATTTCACCCTTGCTCTCAGTCATCGTGGCTAAAGAGCTCGAGCCGCATGATCCATTTACACTTTCACTTGTTCCACTCTTCGAGTTGCTTCCGTGATTTCCTTGCTCAGGTTCAGAATGTTTAAGCAATCCAGGCCGATTCTTCCTATTTGTTTTGCGAAAGATGAATGATTTGGAGAATATATTCTTAAAAATGATAGCTTGTATGCTTACAAAAATGAATGAATGAAAATTAATTTCAGCATGCACAATAAATTGTTGTTGGTAATGAAAGCATTTTTCATTGATTAGTTATTGCAATCGACATAAGCGATCATTTTTAGGAAAAAAATTGCAAACCATTCATTTGCACCAAAAAAAGGGAGCCCTAGATATAGATTGTGTGTAAATCTATATCGACAAATAGAGAATGCAGGGAGACATGAGAACCACAGAGTTATGCAGATTGTATTACTTTCAGATAATGTTACTTATGCCTCGTCTACTATAGTAGACACCGAGGATCCACTCTCATTCCGAGAAGCGGTGGTGTAGAGCTTCAAAAATTGATTGGTGCAATGTGGGCCTTCAAGAAGAAGCATGACACTTTCGGTTCATTAGCGACCAAATATAAGGTACGCCTGGTGGTGAAGGGGTTCATATGACGTGAGGGTATTGACTACAATGAGATATTCTCACTTGTGGATGAAACATAGCTCGATCAAAGTGGTGTTGGGATTATCCACGGCGGATGACTTGAAGTTGGAGTAGCCACATGTTAAGATAGCTTTTCTACACGGAGAATTACAGGAGTAGATATACATGCAATAGCCGTGCAGACTATGTATGCTTGCACAAACGATCTCTCTATGGCTTTAAGAAATCTCATAGTGGGACAAACGATTTGACTTCATTCGACATTATTATAGGAGTGTTGATATGAGCCTTGCAAAGAATAGAGAGTTATATTTAACTCATCATAGGCGAGTGAGTGATGTTGGGTTATATGGATGGATGGGCCGCCCATGTTGGGTTAACCCAGCTCAAGCCCATAGCCTTGTACAAATAACTGCCTTGATTGAGAATGTTAAAAAGAGCGTTATCTTTCTTAAGTGACTAGCACGCCGTTCTTTTCTATGGTGAAGAACGACGACGACATTCCACTCCTCTACCGAACGAGAAATCTATAGATGACCTCTCCCTCTCTCTCTCTCTCTCTCGGCTGTATCGTAGCACTTACTCTGTGGAAATCAAGGTACTTTCGTCGCACGACATACTCTTTTCGATTTGTGATTCATGACAATTTTGGGCATGCTTTCCGTTGTATTGATATTGTGATCCGTTCCCTTCATGACCAAATGGAACCGTCCCGAAGCATGAGCATGCTTTTTGGTCATTTATATAGTAATAAGAGCAGTTTCATTTTATAGTTACCGTATTGATTGAAATAGTCAAATAATCGCCATCTATTGGCTCTCCATATGGTTGATTTTTACTCTCCATGTGTTTAATTTCACCAAGAACATTTTAACATGTATAACAAGAAAATTTTGAAAAAGGTTTGGAGATAGAGAAATGACCCAACCAGTCCTTTTGATGTGTACTTGTCCACACAAAACGAGTGGAGGAATTTCTTTTGCGAGAGCTTTTCTTGAATTTTGCCCACAATACGGGATATGTATTGTACAATGTTGTACGTGCAATTCTTTCTTTTAGGGTTAATACTACGAAAATCTTAAAAAGATACATATGTGATGAATTTACCCCAACTTATTTTTTTAGCACAATATTTACCACAATCCTAAACCGATACATTTGTGATAAATTTACTCCAAACGGCACATTTATGATAAATTTACCTCAATTAGTTTTCATTTATTCTAACCGTCAAATTCTTGAGTTGGATGGCACGTAGCAATTGATGGGTGTTCCAATTTGGCTTTTTACCCTCTGTTTGTCAAAAGTGTATCAAATTGAGATTTTTCATGGTAGTAATTCAATTTAACGAAGGGTAAATTTATCACAAATATACCAGGTTTGTGATCTTTCGTGATTAAAAAAATCAGTTTATAGTAAATTTAGCACATGTGTACCAGTTTATGATTTTTTATAGTCAAAAAATAGTTTGGGGTAAATTTGTCACATGTATACTAGTTTATGATTTTTTGTGATAAAAAAAATAATTTGGTGTAAATTTATCATAATTGTATCAATCTGAAGTTTTTCATGGTATTAATCTTTCTTTTACGATGCTTTTTCGCTTGAACATTATGAAACGTCAAAAATCCCAAACAGAAATCACTTTACCCCGTGTTTTGTGCTTAGTTAAGACGGAGCGTCGTTTATTTGCACGATAAAATGCCGTAGCACAGACAATCGCAAACACTTTGCTCTGTTTTTTTATTCAAATAGGCAATATGAATAGAACGATCAAGCCTAAAGCAAAGTAGATCCCCTATTGAATTGCCTATGGAGGATTGATGTGCGACAAAAATTTCCTCCGGCAGGCAACACTGCTTGAGCAGAATTTATCTCGACTCAACGTTAAGACTGATTGAACAAGAAGAAAGGCGAGACTAGCTCATTGGAATATGTATCCTGAAATTTTTAAGGTGGAATCGGAGAATTGATATTATGTCGCGAGTGATGTCCTCATCAGTGCTACAACAGGTTAAACTCTAAGATACTACAAGTATTACAGCCTGAAAATTTCATGTTTTTCTCAGGATTTTCCCTCGAGGCCGGGCTTGGGACTCGTGCCCAAGCCCGAGTCACCGGCACCCGAACTTGGGACCCGGTTTGTACTTGGATTGCGAGATCCATCAGTACATATTTACCGCGCCACTCACATCCAGATCTTAGCTTGCTTAGATAGCTTTGCATAATTACCGATTCTTGATTATGAAACTCGTTAAGAAATGTATCTTTCGTTTCTGTGTATTCACTTCTGAGGTCTTGATGGTGCCCAACGACAGTTTCTTTTTTTTTTCTACGGCTTCTATTCGTTTCAAAATAACCAAACCAAGCAAAGGAAAATTTTAGGCAACAATGTTGGGTTACTGCACAATCCAAAGGCCTTTTGGCTTTTGTTGTCTCGGAACAACAATCTGCACAAGACAACGGCCAATTCCACCTCTATTCTCCCTCTCAATGAGTGGAACATTCAAAATTCTGAACAATCTTAATTTATCCGAAAGGACTGCACAACAGAAATTACATTCCTCCTTAGTGGCCAAAGCAAATGTTCACCCATCAAGCATTCAAAGTCAAATCAGCACTAGGGGTGTGCATGGTCTAGGCCGGTCCAGTCCAGGTATGGAACCGGAGACCGGATCAGTAGTCCCGGTCCCCAAATTTTCTGGACCAGGGACCGGATCGAGATCGGACCGGACCACTAGTCCCTGGTCCGGTCCCAATGGCAAGAGAAGCGAACGCGAGCGGAGCTGTTTTGCAAATACAAGACGCAAACGTTGAGCGAGGCGAGTGAGTATCGACTTGTCGAGTAGAAGATGAAGATATGTAAACCCGCGTCTAGCCGGAGGAGTAAGTATTGACTACGGAGCAAAAGATGAAAATGGGAATTAGGTTTAGGTTAACTATTTCTTCAAAAATTTCTATTTCTATATATATATATTCTAGGCGATCCGGTCCGGTCACATCCACCATGGAACCGAGGACCGAACCTTCCGGTCACCGATCCCATTTATTGGGACCACGGACCGAGCCGTCCCCCTCAAAGACCGGACCAACCCATGCGGTCCGATCCGGCCCGATCGAGTTTGCACACCCCTAATCAGCACTAATATCGGGAACAAAAATGTGCCACACAGAAGCAGTGTGAACGGAATGAAGAGTTATACCGCACACCGAATCGAACGATCATACAAATAATAGAAGAAAATTAGACGACGCACAATTTACCCAGCATTTACCCCGGAATAAGGTTACGTCCTGCAAAGAGATTTTACTATGATTTAGGTTTACAGCCGCACAACTCATTATAATGATCAGCCAAAAACGAGTACATATATATGCCCTAAACGGGCCCAAAATCTAAATCTATCTCGAAACCCCTTTAATCCCTTAACAAATGGGCCAACTTAAATAAAAATCCAAACCCGTTGTTGACCGAGTAGCGGGACACCGGTGTCAAGGCGCTGCCCTCGAACCGCCGCATTCCATGCGCAAGGGTCACATGTCGGCGGATTATACTTCGTTTTCCTAAGCTCACGTGGGTATGCCCGGTGTGAGAAATAAGGGTTCTCGAAGTATTCGCCAACTCCAACACGAAAGGGAACAGATGAGCAACCAAAGTCTTTGATTTGGACCCTCAAATCATTTCGGACTTTTTTTGCTGCCATCACAACTTATGAATGGATACATTTGACTACAATGATACCTTGGTCTTCATCTTTTTTTTGCTGCTATCACCTCAAACCATATATTAACCATACAAACTCTTCATCTTTTCTCTTCAATGAGGGACTTCTTCTGTTGCTATATGATACCTTGGTGTACAATTTTTGGACTAAATGTTGACCCAAGTGTTCCATTCAATTGACATATATATTGGCTGAATTCTCAGTCAATCTATCATTTATCGATTGGCCCCGAAGGTTCTTTTCCTATGTTCCCCGGGCGGCTGCACGTTAAGGCACTACACAAAGTCATGTTGTCGTGCACCTTATGATTCAAATGCATTGCCCATATTGTGTTTTATCACTGGCAAATTCATAGATTTGTTTGCTGCTATCTCAACTTATGACCAAATACATTTGCTTAAGAATGGTGGGAATAACCTAAAACCATCTTCTCGGCTTCGTTTGTTTCATAAAAAATAAATGTCATACAAGTTATTATCTTACCTTCCTAGAGGACTTTTTGTGAAGGGTACCATCATACTGCTACTCTATGACCCCTCGATTTTCAATTTTTGTACTAACTGTTAACCCAAGTCTTCCATGCAAATGACAGATGCATTAGCTGGATTTCCAATCATCTGTCGATTCAATCCTGAAGTTTTTCTTATGTTCCGCCGTCTACATGTTACGGCACTACACATAGTCAAGCTCGTGCACCTGATATCATTGATTCAATGCATGGAAGCATGAGAGTGAGGCAATGTTCATATTCCTATAAGATGTGCTTCACTCTCGCCTACTCTGCACATCAAAAGAGAGTTTTCTCTGCTTCCAACAAAATGGCTCCCTCTTCGCGCTTCTACATGTCCATACACTTGCTTTTCTTGTACTTGTGGTCTCATCCTATTGGCGCCCACAATCTTTCTCGTCCTGTGAAAAATATGGTTTTTCTCGTGTTTGCTCTCTTGAAAAATCCTATCCTAATCTATCTCACTCCCTCTCCTAAGATAGTTTTATCCAAGCTATATCTCCCTGTATCCCCTTTTATCATATCCTGGACAGTTGCAGAACATAGCATAGGATAAGGCTTATTTTAATGACTAAACGTAGTCCAAGATTCGAATGCATTGCCCATATTGTGTTTTGTCACTGGCAAAGTTATTGATTTGATGCGCCAGTGACGCAGCATGCTTTTTCCCCGGAGAAATTATTGCTTAGAATAAATTTGTTAAGTCAGATTTAAGATAGACCATTTAGAGAGTGACAGGTTGTCAAGCGTGGCCCACTTTTCTTACTATTTTCTTCACTCTCTCCTCCGTTACCCCCTCTCTCTTTCTCCCTCTGGCCCTCTCCCTCACCTAACCACACCTCCCCCATGGTCACCACCGGCGGAGCACTGGCGTTGAGCCAGCCAACCAGATACGGGCCAACTGATGCCAACGACCGCCATGGATGAACGTCAGCTTTGCTCGTGAGCTGGTACTCCCAAGAGCAATCACAACTCTATCGAAAATTATAACAATGGAATGATCATGAGATCTTTCGAAAGAATTCCTCCTTCGTTCATGGTAGATGAGAAAGATGGATACCCTAATAGCTATGTCATGTATGGATACGAGTGAGATGTCTTTTACGGGATTAATAGTGTTAGAGTAATTAAATATTAAGTTACATCTTCACCTATTTAGAACAATTGACATTCCTGACTTCAAATCTTCCAAGCCAACCCCGACACATTGGCATCACTCATGAACCGCTCGTTCATGGCTGACCGCGAGCGTCGTCCATGGCCTGCAGAAAGAAAATGAAGAAAACAATGAGAGAAGAGAGGAACAAAGGAGAGAGAAAATCTCAAACGTGAGCCACTTGGACACGTGGCGGGCAATGAATAGAGTGACGTACCACCTACGTGGCAAACCTGATCTACCTAATTATTTATAATATAAAAAAAAAGTCTTTCCTCCCCTTTCCCCCTGTGCACCAAGCATCGCATATAGAATCCGCTTCCTCGGTAGCACTGCAGTGCATCAAGTCAGAAAAACTCATTTGAGAACATAATAGAAACCTGCCATGAATATTTGATCATCCGCCCATTAGTTTTTAAATTTTAAAAATGCATAACTCTTTTATTTTTCATACATCGATTAGAGATTTTTTACCAAAGCATGCATACAAATAATATATTTGCTCGGGTTTGATTACAAAAATATTCTTTCATATCGATTAGAGATTTGTTAACGATATAAGCATAAAAATTACAAATGTTCCCGGATAATAGATTTTATAAAGTGACCATAAAGTTAAAATTGTTACTCAGAACTCACAAATGAGGGGGCATATCTCTTTTTAAAATTTTAATAGTTACTTAGTCGGATAAGGAAAGGAAAAAGTAAAAAACATAGCCACTTCTAATTTCAAATTTCCGGTGGTGAAAGTGGTTTAGAAGCGTATTTTTTACGATAAATGTTTTGCTTTTATTTGCTTAGGGCGCACAAGAAGACCCCGGATCGCCAATTGAACTCGATTGGAAAATTGTTCCTATGGGATATAGGGGCGGCTTAGTGATTGGAGTGATCATCAAAAATGCATTCATCTCCTGGAAACATGTTTGGTTTGAAAGAAATGCCAGGAGAAGGTGACAGCCTAGTTGGAGGTAGCCTAGGAGGGTTATGAACTCTTGGTGAGGCAAGTTTTTCAATTTCTATGGATAATAATGCTTACCGTTAAAACGAGCCAGGCATTTCCTTCTTTTTCTTGAATGGACTTGTTTTCTTACAGTAATTTTGCTGTAATTTATGTAAACCTTCACTTTCTTTGGTTAATCTCTTATCACACTCTGTTTATCACCTCTCTCACCTAAACTTACCTTAGGCTCTCATCCTCGCTTCAATCATTTGTTTTTTCACCACGCAAATTGTACGGACACTTGTTGTATTAACATTTGAATCAAAATCCACATTTGGAGGTTGATTGGACAAGAAGTATAACAAATTTTTCACTGGAATCTTCTTTTATGTTTGTTCGGTTGGAAATAAAACTCTCTTATATAGCAGTATATTACGAAGAGAACCAATATGGCACGGTTGAAGTTCTTAAAGTTCTTACTATATCTGCCTGCTAGTCATGTGCACCGGAGTTTACACAGTAAATTCATATGATTTTTTCCGAACAACCATATCTTTTTTTACCGGTCTACACCTAATTTAATCAACTGGGATGGTTCTCAAGATAGTGATTGGTTGATCATGGCTCGAAGTTCATGTATTGATTCAATATCCTACACATAATTGAAATGTAGAGAAGTTTGGCCAATATTAGGAAAGTCCGAATTGAACTCTTGCCAACAAGATCGCGGGTGACAAAGAAAGAAAAAATGAATTCCCGTAGCCTTCGTTTCCTTATTGAAGTCGAAGTCTATGCTGAAGTCGCAGAAGGGATCATAGTTTTTTTTCAATAAACTACTCTGTTTGTTGAGTTTCATCTCTGGTGCATTGTAGGTGGGCTTAAAATGTGGGGAACTTGCGAGAGACACAGAGCATTGAGAGCCTTCTAACAAGAGAATTAAGAGCGAGAAAACTCCGTCGTTGCGGTCTATTCTTGTAATGTTGGGTGTTATCTAAGATTTGAAAACGCTTAGAGAGTTGAATATTCGAGCTATTGTAGTCTTCTCTTTGCCGATTACGGTGTAATCATCTCGTCGATCTCTCTTCCTTGGGTAGGCACACCCCCGAACCACGTAAATCCCTTATGTTTAAAATTTTATTTTTGTTAAATATTTTTCCTCAATCGTTTCACTTTTTTTATTTTGGGTTTCCAAATTCAGCGTGTCATGATTTCTGTCCCTTTCTTCACGTAGGTGCCTGCGAACTGCTTGGGTGCCGCCTAACTAGAAGGTTCATTTCTGAATTTGTTGTAAAAAACTTGTAAGGACAATCACTTATATAGTGATAAGAGATTATCGTGTAATAAAACCTCGACGTAGTACTCTATTTTCATTTCATAATAAGTATTTTGATGTACAACTTTCATTCAGGAGAGAGAGAGAGAGAGAGAGAGCCGAGGATAGAATAGAAATTAACCTGCCATGGATCTTTGATCATTCATCTAATTAGACTCTATGCATACATCAATATTCTCGACCCGCCGACGGAGTGCCGACTGGAGCATTAGCTCCAAACTAGGGGAAAATCCTTGCTTTCTGTTCCTTATTCTTTTTCTTCTTCTTCTCATTGAAATTGACATGATGATGGTGATCATACGCCAATGGGGTCATTACCAAACTTGTTACCTCTAAAATGGGCCTCTTGCAGAGGCGTCTATTTAGCTTCAACACTATCACTTGGACCAACATTTGAGGGCGACATGTAAGCACCAAAATCATCATGAGGGACATAAATCCCAAGCGAAATATCAACCCCGATATGCGAAAACAGGCCAAGCTTATCAAGTGGGTATCTTTGGACCAAGGCCTCCGATTCGGACTAAGGGACTGAAGCACCAAAGATCCTTGCTCGGCCGAGGAACTGCTTCTTGTGGAGGCTACTTGGGTCGCCGATGTTGAAGACAAGTTTCTCAATCCACCTTGAGAGGTGGCTGGGCACCGAGGGGAGGCAATTGGGTACTGAGGAGAGGCAATGGTTGTAGAAAAAACATGATTCTCCTCTTGTGTTGCTCCCGTGCAATTTCTACTCTTATGGATAAGAGAAATTCTATCCGACGCTATCTCACCCCTCCTCCTCGGATTTTTTATTTATTTATCATCGCCATATCCCCTTATATGCTTCTTTATTCTATACCGAACAGTTACCAAACGAGGGATAGAATAAACTCGAACCGAACAACTCACAACCCTATAAATTATGGGATAAACATTATCGAGCAAATATTATAGTAATTATGGCTCGACTAAATTAAGCTTATTCATCAGCAAAATCACTCTCATGAGTCAACAAGGCGCTCGCCGAAAGCAATTAATAATTTATCCACTACGTGCAACTCGGGATACAAAACTTTAAAAATTAATTCTGGCTAAGCTGTAATTCCAAATCAAGTTTCGTCAAATCTAACGTCTCCACGACGCCCTAATAAATAATTTTCATATAATTTCACAGCTTAACAAACTACTCCGAACCCTGTAATTCCCACGAGCAACTCATTCACTTCTCTCTCTTTTTCTTTCCCCTTCTTTCTTTACTTTCTTGTCTTATCGTGTCTTCCTTTCTACCCCGTGCTTTTTATCCTTTTGCCCTTTTTGACCAAGTCAACTTCCCTCTGTTTTGCCCTTTTTGACCAGGACAAAATAAAAGCCAAGAAGCAGGACACTTTTTAGATGTATTTCATATGCTTTCTCGCTGCTTTCTCCACTGTCGACCCAAATTCTTCCATGCAAAAAGCAGATCTATTTTGCTGAGTTCTCACTATGTTCCCCGGAAGCTACACGTTGCGGCTCTGTACATAGTCAAAGCGCCGCCTATAAAACCTGCTTCACTCTCGCATACTCTGCTCATCAAAAACTAAAACTTGTCTCTGTCTCGAACCAAATGGCTAGCCCCTCCTCCCGCTTCTACATGTCCATACACTTGCTTTTCCTGTACTTGTTGTCTCAGCCGATTAGCGCACAGCACAACCTCTCTCCTTCTGCCAAACCTCTGTGTCTCGAGGACGAAATGTCTGCCCTGCTGCAATTTAAAGAGAGATACGAGATCGCCGATGTTTCGGATGGTCCTCTCCCTCGTCCCAAGACTCTATCCTGGAATAAAAGTCGGGATTGCTGCTCCTGGGACGGGGTCGAGTGCGACGAGAACACGGGCCACGTGATCGTCCTCGACCTGGGAAGTAGCTTTCTTTATGGTTCTATCGACAACAACAGTACCCTCTTCCAGCTTGCTCATCTTCAAAAGCTCAATCTCAGCGACAATCACTTCAACTACTCTCGAATACCATCCCGAGTTGGAGATCTGTCGAGATTGACTCATGTTGATCTCTCTGCTTCCGTTTTTTCAGGCCGAGTTCCCACAGGAATCTTCAAGCTGACAAGGTTGGTTCACCTTAACCTGTGTTGCAATCTGGATCCATATACTTCTACGAGTTTGTTGGAGATGAAACAGCCGGCCCTGAGAAGCCTAGCTCAAAATCTGACAAGCCTGGAAGTACTTCTCCTAGGCGCCGTCAACATGTCGTCCGAAGTGCCCAAAACTTTGGCGAATCTGACTTCCCTGACATGGCTGAACATGGATGTGTGCGACCTGCATGGTGTCCTTCCTTCTGCCATTTTTAATTTACCGAAGCTGCAAAAGCTCGGGTTGGCTGACAACGAAGCTCTCATGGGACGACTGCGCGACTTCAACTCGAGTAGTCCTCTTGAAGAGCTAAGACTGCTTGGCACGAGCTTTTCTGGAGAGCTGCCTGCTTCAATCGGTAATCTCCGCTCCTTGCAAATATTGAATCTTGAATCTGTCACGTGCAATTTGACAGGATCGCTGCCCACATCAATCGGAAACCTTCCTTCCTTGAGTTATCTCAACATAGCATACTGTGAATTCTCAGGATCCATCCCGGCATCCTTTACTAATCTTAGCAAACTCGAACACCTAGATGTCAGGGGTAACCCGTTCACTGCCCAGTCCATTACCTCTTTGTCTTGGATTTGGAAGAATAAAAAGCTCGCCACTTTGCTGCTCGACAAGATCAGTTTATATGGCGAGATTCCACCTTCAATCGGAAACTTGTCTCAGCTTGTGGAATTAAGTTTTTATGGCAACCATTTAAGCGGTGTCATCCCATCTCAGCTCATGAACCTCACTCGGATGACTACTTTGTTCCTCAGAGACAATCAACTAGTGGGTTCCATACCGTCTTGGCTTATGAACATGACTGGACTTGTCCATCTTGACCTTAGCACCAATAAGTTCCACGGGGAGATACCTTCATCAATCTCTCAACTCCAAAATCTCAGGTGGCTCATCCTTTTAGAAAACGACTTAAGCGGTACTGTTGAGCTAGACAACTTTTTCAAGCTCAAACAATTGCGAATGCTGCTACTATCATCTAACAGGCTATCGTGCCGCATGAGTAGCACAAATGTTACGCTTCCTCAGCTTTATGCACTAGGACTGGCTGCATGCAATTTAAGCGAGTTTCCGGCGTTTTTACAAAACCAAGAGTACATGAATTCGTTGGACCTATCTTATAACAACATTGCAGGAGAAGTGCCCTTTTGGGTGTGGAATGGCAGTTTTAACAGACTGGAGTTCCTAGATCTCTCTGCTAACTTCATAACTGGCCTTGACCGCTACCACCCAATGAATTGTTTAAGTCTGGAAACAATGGACCTCTCTTGGAACATGTTGACAGGAGCACCCCCTGAAGCACCGCCGTCCATATTGTACTACATGGTATTTAACAACAGGCTGACGGGAGCATTGCCCCAATGGATCTGCAATTTGAGTTCAGCAATCACGCTAGACTTGTCTGCCAACCAATTGACTGGTGTGCTTCCGGTTTGTTTGGGCAATATCAGAGAATCTCTCATGATATTGAACCTGAAAGGCAACAATTTTCATGGAAGCATTCCAGAGGTATCGGTGAGGGGGACACAACTCACGATGATTGATTTGAGTGACAACCGGTTGCAAGGTAAGCTACCGAGGTCGTTGGCCAATTTCAAAATGCTCGAGTTCATCAACTTTGCGAACAATCTCATCATGGACACCTTCCCATCCTGGTTGGGATCTCTACCGGAGCTTCGTGTCCTCATTTTGCGCTCTAATAAATTCTACGGTGGCATAGAGAGGCCTAAATCTAGTTCCATGTTCCTTGAGCTGCGGATACTTGATCTCTCTAATAATGCATTCCTCGGTAAGTTGCCCATGGAATTCTTTCAATCTTGGAACGCCATGAAATCCGAGACGGGAGACTTTGCATACATGCAAACAAACTTACAGCCGTCGGCATTTTATGGTTATACCTACTATGGCCAATACGATTTCTCCATGATATTGTTTTACAAAGGGCTTAAATTGTATTACCCAAAGATAGCGGAAGTCTTCACGGTCATCGACCTCTCCAGCAATTTCTTCGAAGGAGAGATCCCCAGTGTCATAGGTGATCTCAAAGGACTGCGAGGGACTGAACCTTTCCAACAATTTCCTCACCGGTCACATCCCATCATCGTTATGCAATCTCACAAAGACTTGAGTCATTGGATCTTTCTCAAAACAAACTCTTGGGACAGATCCCCCGAACCTAACGGAACTTGGGTTCCTTTCTTTCCTGAATGTGTCTTACAACAATTTGACCGGGTCTGTGCCTAGAGGGAAACAGTTCGATACGTTTTCAAACGATTCTTTTGAAGGGAATTCGGGACTATGCGGGGAATTCATATCTAGGAAATGTCGAGATCCAGGAGATAAGTCGGGACAACCTTCAACTAGGCAAGAAGAAGACTCGGGATCTCCGATTGAACTCGATTGGAAAATTGTTCGATGGGATATGGGAGCGGCTTAGTGATTGGAGTGGTCATCGGAAACGCATTCATCTCCTGGAAGCATGATTGGTTTGAAGGAAATGTGGGAAGAAGGCGACGGCCTAGTCGGAGGCAGCCTAGAAGGGGTAGGAACTCCTGGTCAGGCAAGCTTTTCAATTTCTGCAGATATTAGAACTTATCTTAAAAATGAGCTAGGTATTTCCTTCTCAAATGTACTTGTTTCTTCATATTATCTTTACTGTTATTTATGTCAGACCTTTACTTTCTTCAGTTAATCTATCATCACATCCATTTGCCACTTCTCCAACCTAAATTTTTAGTCTTTTGAATAATGATATTGCTTGCTTGTAAACCAAGCATCTGTGCACCTTTTCTGTCAATGTTCAAGCCAAAGTACTATTTAACAATCAACTCTAAATTGCCAAATGGATTCTTCTTTTTAGGGTTCACATCACAAGCTGAAACCCGTTTACATATTCTGGTAAAGCAAACAATAGCATGGGCACAATGTCCTCATAGCTTTATGCAAATCTAGGCTCTCCTCCCGCGCTTCAATCGGTTGCTTTCATTGTTTATCCTCGCAGGTTGTACAGACAGATGTCCTATTGTCATTTGAAACAATAATTCGCATTTGGAGGTTGATTGAACAATAATCGTAACAAATGATTCTCATGAAATGCATATATACAGCAGTTTTGTTTTTCGGATCTTCCTTTTATGTCAGTGCTATAGGAAATAGAGTTTTTTTCTCGTAGAGAACCACATTATGCAGAGAACCAACATGGCATAGTTGAATTTCTTAAAGTTCTTCGTTATGCCTGCTTGCTAGTCATGTACTCCAGAATTTATACAGTAATTATCATTTGATTTTTCTATAAAATATTCTTCTTTTTTACCCTCGAAGAAGAAGGATCATCTGATCTAGTGGCTTCCTGTTAGCACCGGAATTATTTCACGTAAGCCAAGCATACGTCTAAAATAGGACAATCGTAAAAAGAATATATGAACAAACAAATGAGAGAGTCCAGTTCGGCCATTTATGCAAGGACCTAAACCCATTTGCCTCGGCCCATCTATTAGGTCCAATTCGATCACTTCAGCCCAGTCCACCAACCCAGACCCGATAAAGCCCAAATTTTAAATTCGCATTGTGCCACTCCGCACCAGGCCCAAACTCACCTCACCAGAAGTTCCTCCTCTTTGGAACCGAATTCCGGAGACACCGTCGTCGACTCTCCTTCTCCGGACGCCGCTCAACAGCTTGGATCGTCGGTTCAAGCCATCTCCACCGTCACGAGCAAAGGCCCCGTTCACCCTTGCTCTTAGCCATTGCAGCTAAAGAGCTCGAGCCACGTGCGCCATTTACTTTTTCGCTCGTTCCCCTCTTCGAATTGCTTTCGTGACTTCCTTGCTCAAGTTGGGCATGTTTAAGCGATCCAAGCCGTGTCTTTCTGTTTAATTCGCGAAAAATGAATGGTTTGGAGAATATTTTCTTTAAAATAATAGATTGTATGCTTACAAAAATGAATGAATGAAAATTACTTACGGTGAAAGGCTTAGAGTTGGAATAGCCGGACAGCTTTTCTAAACGAAGAATCACGAAGCAAATATACGTGCAATAACCGAAAGGTTTTGCCATCTCGAGCAGCGTAGACGACGTATGCTTGCACAAACCGTGTCTCTTTGGCTTTAAGCAATCTCGCGGTGGGACAATCTATTTGACTTCATTCGACATTATAATAGTAGTGTTTATGATAATTGTGTGTACTTTAGGTGGCTATAAGATGGTATTTGCATTTTTGGGCGGGCTGTGTAAGACCATTTGGTCAGAAAGATTGGGCCCGGCCGGTTGGTCCCGAGTGTGGGCCTAAACAATAAGTTGGGCTCAACCTAAAAACCCAACGAAGCCTAATCCCACCCATAAATAATACATTAATTAAACGAACGAGTCATTTGCCTTTTTTTTCTTTTGATCGAACGGTGCATATTCCTTCGTCGACAATGAACAGTCCACAATGGCCGCCGACAAATATTCATTTTCAAGGCAACCGAACCATAGAAAAAACCTTCAGAGGGTCGGTTTGGAGTGTTGGCAAGGCGACCCGTTTGGCAGAGTTGGAAAGAGATTGTTCGAGAGAAGAAGAAAGTGAGGTTTAGCTGCACTGCATATTCTCTTATGATGGCATTTTGCAGAATTCCGTCTAGTCTTTTCCACTGCTAGTATTCGGTCATCATTGGCAAGACAAAGACAAATTCATATCTGCGTAAGGCCCACTCCTCTCCCATTCGATTAGCATATGGAATTTCAAAACCCCAGGAGGGTCCGTTTGATTCGCGAAAAGAATAATAAATTGATAAATATTTTTCTAGAAAGGGCTCGTGAAACCTACCTAAGTTCCAACATCCGGATCCTGAGTTGCTTTTATGAAGTATTTTGTCTCTACCGACAATGTTTTACACTGAAATCGCCTTCAGGTATAATGAGTAGTTTTCATTTGAGAGATTTTCCTAATATCAACTTCAATGGGTAGTTATTCTGTTGACCTTAAGTCTGAAACTTCAGTTTATGGATATTACATTGACCTATTACATATCCCCTGTCACGCTCGCGCGGTACATGTCTTGCTGCGAAGATCCCATCCCAAACCCGAGAAAATGTCCGTTGAGGCAGCAGTAGATCATAAGGAACATGCGCAAGTTGCCTATAAGGTTGTCTGTTTCATCGAAAATTTGTCTGAAGGTTTTCCTTGCATTCACATAGGTGTTCGCTTGGAAACTAGTAATAATATATCCGTGCCAAATTGAGAATAATAATAGACCTATCTCATAACATGTTGAAAGGACCACCCCCTGAAGCACCGTCTTCGATACTGTCCTATATAGTATCCAACGACAGCTTGACGCTTCTGACTGTGATCGATTTGAGTGACAACAAGCTGCAAGGCAATTTACCGACGTCCTTAGCCCATTGCAAAATGCTCGAGTTCATCAACTTTGCAAACGATCTTATCATGGACACTTTCCCATCATGGTTAGGATCTCTACCGGAGCTTCATGTCCTTGTTTTGCGATCCAATAAATTGCACGGTGTCATAGAGAGGCCTAAATCGAATTCCACGTTCCTTACGCTGCGGATGCTTGACCTCTCTATTAATGCATTGGCCGATAAGTTGCCCATGAAATTCTTTTCAATCTTGGGACGCCATGAAATCCAAGACGGGAGACTTTACGTACATGCAACGAAACCTACACCCGAGACTGTACTTTAAGTTCACCTTCCCACCTACTATGGCAATTACGATTTCTCCATGACAGTGATTTACAAAGGGCTAACATTGTATTACCCGAAGATATCGAAGTCCTCACGGTCATCGACCTCTCCAAAAATTTGTTCGAAGGAGAGATCCCGGGTGCCATAGGTGATCTCAAGGGATTGCAGGGGTAGAACCTTTCCAACAATTTTCTCAATGGTCACATCCCACCGTCGTTAGGGAATCTCACCGTACTTGAGTCATTGGACCTTTTTCTTAACAAACTCGAGGACAAATCCCCCAAAAGCTAATGGAACTTGGGCTCCTTTCTTTCTTGAATGTATCTTACAACAATCGACCGGGGTTGTGCCAAGAAAAACAATTTGATACATTTTCGAATGATTAGTTTGAAGGGAACTCGGGACTATGTCGAGAATTCGTATCCGGGAAATGTCAAGATTCGGGGGATAAGTCAAGACAACCTTCAACACACCCAAAAGAAGAGCCGGGATCACCAATTGAACTCAATTGGAAAATTGTTGTTATAGGGTATGGGAGCGGCTTAGTGATTGGAGTGGTCATCGGAAATGCATTCATCTCTACGGAACATGTTTGGTTTGAAGGAAATGCCGGAGAAGGCAACGGCCTAGTCGAAGGCACCTAGGAGGGGTAGGAACTCGTGGTCAAGCAAGTTTTTCAATTTTTGCGGACAATAAAATTTACTGTTCAAGCGAGTTAGGTATTTCCTTCTTTTTACTTGAATGTACTAGTTTCTTCATAGTAATTTTGATGTAATTTATGTAAAACCTTCACTTTCTTAGTTAATCTCTCATCACACATGTTAACCACCTCTCTCATCTAAAACTTACACTAGGCTCTCATCGTCGCTTCAATCATTTGTCTCTCTCTCTCTCTCACAAGCCGAAACCCGTTTACATATTCTGGTAAAGCAAACAATAGCATGGGCACAATGTCCTCATAGCTTTATGCAAATCTAGTCTCTCCTCCGCTTCAATCGTTGCTTTCATTGTTTATCCTCGCAGTTGTACAGACGATGTCCTATTGTCATTTGAAACAATAATTCGCATTTGGAGGTTGATTGAACAATAATCGTAACAAATGATTCTCGGGAAATGCATATATACAGCAGTTTTGTTTTTCGGATCTTCCTTTTATGTCTGCTATAGGAAATAGAGTTTTTTTTCGTAGAGAACCACATTATACGAGAACCAACATGGCATAGTTGAATTTCTTAAAGTTCTTCGTTATGCCTGCTTGCTAGTCATGTACTCCGAATTTATACAGTAATTATCATTTGATTTTTCTATAAAATATTCTTCTTTTTACCCTCGAAGAAGAAGGATCATCTGATCTAGTGGCTTCCTGTTAACCCCGGAATTATTTCATGTAAGCCAAGCATACGTCTAAAATAGGACAATCGTAAAAAAGGAACGTATAAACAAATAAATGAGAGAGTCCAGTTCGGCCATTTATGCAAGGAACTAAACCCATTTGCCTCGGCCCATCTATTAGGTCCAATTCGATCACTTCAGCCCAGTCCACCAACCCGGACCCGATAAAGCCCAAATTTTAAATTCACATTGTGCTACTCCGCACCAGGCCCAAACTCACCTCACCGAAGTTCCTCCTCTCTGGAACCGAATTCGAGACACTGTCGTCGACTCTCCTTCTCCGGACGACGCTCAACGGCTTGGATCATCGGTTCAAGCCATCTCCACCGTCGCGAGCAAAGGGCCCGTTCACCCTTGCTCTTAGCCATTGCGGCTAAAGAGCTCGAGCCACGTGCGCCATTTACTTTTTTCGCTCGTTCCCACTCTTCTAAATTGCTTTCGTGACTTCCTTGCTCAAGTTCGGCATGTTTAAGCGATCCAGCCGTGTCTTCCTATTTAATTCGTAAAAAATGAATGATTTGGAGAATATTTTCTTTAAAATAATAGATTGTATGCTTACAAAAATGAATGAATCAATGAAAAATACTTACGGCGAATGATTTAGAGTTGGAATAGCCGGACAGCTTTTCTACACGAAGAATCACAAAAGCAAATATACGTGCAATAGCCGAAAGGTTTTGCCATCTCAGCTGCATAGACGACGTATGCTTGCACAAACCATGTCTCTATGGCTTTAAGCAATCTCGTTGTGGGACAATCTATTTGACTTCATTCGACATTGTAATAGTAGTGTTTATGATAATTGCGTGTACTTTAGGTTAGACATGGCCGGTTCAATGGAACCGCTTGTTCGGGCCTGTTGGTTCCTAGGCCCAACGGCTCTTTTCCTGGTCTCCACCCTTTTTTTTAACGAGTCGAACGGGCCCGTAACCACTGGTTCCGGGCGGGTTCGTTCCGGGTTGGAAGCGTGGGCTCGGTCAACAGGCCGGTTTCGGGCCCACAGTTCCATTTGGCCATGTCTACTTTAGGTGGCTATAAGATGGAATTTGCATTTTTGGGCGGGCTGTGTAAGACCATTTGGTCAGAAAGATTGGGCCCGGCCTGTTGGTCCCGGAGGGCGGGCCTAAACAATAAGTTGGGCTCAACCTAAATGCCCAACTAAACCTAATCCCACCCATAAATTATACATTAATTAAACGAACGAGTCATTTGCCTTTTTTGTCTTTTGATCAAACGGTGCATATTCCTTCGTCGACAATGAACAGTCCACAATGGCCGCGGACAAATATTCATTTTCAAGGCAACCGAACCATAGAAAAAACCTTCAGAGGGTGGGTTCGGAGTGTTGGCAAGGCGACCAGTTTGGCAGAGATTGTTCGGGAGAAGAAGATAGTGAGGTTTAGCTCCACTGCATATTCTCTTATGATGGCATTTTGCAGAATTCCGTCTAGTCTTTTCCACTGCTAGTATTCGGTCATCATTGGCAAGACAAAGACAAATTCATATCTGCGTAAGGCCCACTCCTCTCCCATTCGATTAGCATATGGAATTTCAAAACCCAAGAGGGTCCGTTTGATTCGCGAAAGAATAATAAATTGATAAATATTTTTTCTAGAAAGGGCTCGTGAAACCTACCTAAGTTCCAACATCCAGATCCTGAGTTGCTTTTATGAAGTATTTTGTCTCTACCGACAATGTTTTACACTGAAATCGCCTTTAGGTATAATGAGTAGTTTTCATTTGAGAGATTTTCCTAATATCAACTTCAATGGGTAGTTATTCTGTTGACCTTAAGTCTGAAACTTCAGTTTATGGATATTACATTGACCTATTACATATCCCCTGTCACGCTCGCGCGGTACATGTCTTGCTGCGAAGATCCCATCCCAAACCCGAGAAAATGTCCGTTGAGGCAGCATCAGATCATAAGGAACATGCGCAAGTTGCCTAAAAGGTTGTCTGCTTCATCGAAAATTTGTCTGAAGGTTTTCCTTGCATTCACATAGGTGTTCTCTTGGAAAGTAGTAATAATATATCCGTGCCAAATTGAGAATAATAATATACCTATCTCATAACATGTTGAAAGGACCACCCCTGAAGCACCGTCTTCGATACTGTCCTATATAGTATCCAACAACAGCCTGACGCTTCTGACTAGGATCGATTTGAGTGACAACCAGCTGCAAGGCAATTTACCGACGTCCTTAGCCCATTGCAAAATGCTCGAGTTCATCAACTTTGCAAACGATCTTATCATGGACACTTTCCCATCATGGTTAGGATCTGTAACGGAGCTTCATGTCCTTGTTTTTCGATCCAATAAATTGCACGGTGTCATAGAGAGGCCTAAATCGAATTCCATGTTCCTTAAGTTGCGGATACTTGACCTCTCTATTAATGCATTGGCCGGTAAGTTGCCCATGAAATTCTTTCAATCTTGGGACGCCATGAAATCCAAGACGGGAAACTTTACGTACATGCAACGAAACCTACACCCGAGACAATACTTTAAGTTCACCTTCCCACCTACTATGGCAATTATGATTTCCTCATGGCAGTGATTTACAAAGGGCTAACATTGTATTACCCGAAGATATCGAAGTCCTCACGGTCATCGACCTCTCCAGCAATTTGTTCGAAGGAGAGATCCCGGGTGCCATAGGTGATCTCAAGGGACTGCAGGGGTAGAACCTTTCCAACAATTTTCTCAATGGTCACATCCCACCGTCGTTAGGGAATCTCACTGTACTTGAGTCATTGGACCTTTTTCTTAACAAACTCGAGGACAAATCCCCCAAAAGCTAATGGAACTTGGGCTCCTTTCTTTTTTGAATGTATCTTACAACAAACTGACCGGGGTTGTGCCAAGAGAAAACAATTTGATACATTTTCGAATGATTAGTTTGAAGGGAACTCGGGACTATGTTGGGAATTCATATCCAGGAAATGTCAAGATTCGGGGGATAAGTCAAGACAACCTTCAACACACCCGGAAGAAGAGCCGGGATCACCAATTGAACTCAATTGGAAAATTGTTGTTATGGGGTATGGGAGCGGCTTTGTGATTGGAGTGGTCATCGGAAATGCATTCATCTCTACGAAACATGTTTGGTTTGAAGGAAATGCCAGGAGAAGGCAACGGCCTAGTCGAAGGCAGCCTAGGAGGGGTAGGAACTCGTGGTCAAGCAAGTTTTTCAATTTCTGCAGACAATAAAATTTACCGTTCAAGCAAGTTAGGTATTTCCTTCTTTTACTTGAATGTACTAGTTTCTTCATAGTAATTTTGATGTAATTTATGTAAAACCTTCACTTTCTTCAGTTAATCTCTCATCACACATGTTAACCACCTCTCTCATCTAAAACTTACACTAGGCTCTCATCGTCGCTTCAATCATTTGCTCTCTCTCTCTCTCTCTCTCTCTCTCTCTCTCTCTCTCTCTCTCTCTCTCCACGCAAATTGTGATTTTTAAATTTTAAAAATGCATAACTCTTTTATTTTTCATACATCGATTAGAGATTTTTTACCTAAGCATGCATACAAATAATATATTTGCTCGGATTTGATTACAAAAATATTCTTTCATAGCGATTAGAGATTTTTGAACGATATAAGCATAAAAATTACAGATTTTCCTAGATAATAGATTTTATGAAGTGACCGTAAAGTTAAAATTGTTACGCGGAACTCACACATGAGGGGGCATATCTCTTTTTAAAATTTTAATAGTTACTTAGTCGGATAAGGAAAGGAAAAAGTAAAAAAAGATAGCCACTTCTAATTTCAAATTTCCAGTGGTGAAATTGGTTTAGAGGTGTATTTTTTACGATAAATGTTTTGCTTAGGGCGCACTTGACAACACTATTGGAATAGAATTTCTGCTTCAATAATATTTTAGGAGCAGAAATTCATGTGGTTACGCAACTTCATTTTTCTATTTCTGAACCATTTTTTTGCTCTAGAAGTAATTTTGGAGTCACTTAAAAAAGTAAAAAAAATTTACTTCTTTCCGAAGTAAAAAAATCAACTTCGCTTGGAAACATAAGTTGATTTCTAGAGCAGATATGCTGCTATGCGCGCCCTTAGGTTTTATTAGATCTCGATGGTGCCGACAACAATGTAGTTTTGTCTCCCGTTTCTATTCGTTTCGGCGATGCACATAGAGCAAGCAACAAGAAAATATTAGGCAAAAATGTGAGGCTATTCCACAATACAAATGTCTAATTGCTTATAGACAGTCGCCTCACTCTACCTCTATTCACCCTCTCAATAAGCGAAGACTGTAATTTCTCCAAACGCATTCCATAACACCCCTAATAGCGCAAACAAAAAGTTCCCACACAGAGCCAACGTGGGGTGAACAGGCGGGCCAGATGAGCAACCAAAATTTTCAATTTCGACTCTCAATTCGTACCATTCCATAGACTTGTTTGCTGCAATCACAACTTATGACCGGATACATTTGCTTAAGAATGATGGGGATAACCTCAAATCATCTTCTAGGCTTCGTTTGTTTCGTGAAAAATAAATATCATACAAGCTATTATCTTACCTTCCCACAGAGGACTTTTTGTGAGGCACCATCATACTGTCGCTCTATGACCCCTCGGTTTTCAATTTTTGGAGTAACTGTTACGTCTTCCATGCAAATGACAGATACATTGGCTAGATTTCCAATCATCTGTCGATTCGGCCCTGAAGTTTTTTCTCATGTTCCCCGGCAGCTACACGCTACGGCACTGCACATAGTCATGCTCACGCACCTAAAGATTCATAGGAACTGCTAGTGCACACAGTATGTGTGTTTCAACACCCGAAAAGTCATTGATTCAATGCATGGCAGCATGAGAGTGAGGCAATGTTCATATCCCTATAAAATGTGCTGCACTCTCACCTACTCTGCTCCTCAAAACAGAGTTGTCTCTGTTTCCCACAAAATGGTTCCGTCGTCGTGCTTCTACATGTCCATACACTTTCTTTTCTTGTACTTGTCGTCTCAGCGGATTGACGCGCACATTCTCTCTCGTCCTATGGAACCTCAGTGTCTGGACAACGAAATGTCCGCACTGCTGCAGTTTAAAGAGAGATACGAAATCGCCCATGTTTCCCGCTCATCCCAAAACTCTATAGTGGAATAACAGTCAGGATTGCTGCTCCTGGGATGGGATCGAGTGCGACGAGAGCACGGGCCATGTGATCATTCTCGACCTGGGAAGTAGTTTACTCGGTGGTTCTAGCGACAACAACAGCACCCTCTTCCAGCTTGCTCATCTTGAAAAGCACAATCTCAGGGACAATCACTTCAACTACTCTCAAATACCATCCCGAGTTGGAGATCTGTCGAGATTGACTCATCTCGATCTCTCTACTTCCATTTATTCCGGCCAGGTCCCGTCAGAAATCTTCAAGCTGACAAGGTTGGTGTACCTCGACCTGTGCTGCAATCTAGATCCAATACTTCCACAAATTTGGTGGAGATGGAAGTTTGAGGCTTGAGAAGCCTAGCTCAAAATCTGACTAGCCTGGAAGAACAACTCCTATGTCACATCAACATGTCAATCCGAAATGCCCAACACTCTGGTGAATCTGTCTTCCCTGAGAAGGCTGAACATGGATGCGTGCAAACTGCACGGTGTATTTCCGTCTGCCATTTTCAATTCACCGAAGCTACGATGTCTCGGGGTGGGTTCCAATAAAGCTCTCACGGGATGATTGCCTGACTTTAACTCCAGTAGTCCTTTTGAAGAGCTGCGACTGCCAGTCACGAGCTTTTCTGGGGAGCTACCTGCTTCAATCGAGCTTTTCTGGTAATCTCCACTCCTTGCAGATATTGAATCTCAACTCATGGTCGCTACCCTCGTTAGTCGGAACACATCCTTCCTGGAGCTATCTCGGTGTAAGTGGTTGCAAATTCTCAGGGTCACTACCAGCATCAATCGAAAACCTTCCTTCCTTGAGTTATATTCACATAGGTGGTTGCAAATTCTCAGCATCCATCCTGGCGTCATTTGCCAATCTCAGCAACCTCGAATACCTAGATGTCAATATGAACCCAATCCACTGCTCAGTCCATTTCCTCTTTGTCTTGGGTTTGGAAGACTAAAAAGCTCGCCACTTTGAGCCCCAGGAAGATCCATATATATGACGAGATCCCACCTTCAATTGCATAGTGCTCGGGTTCATCAACTTTGCAAACAATTTCATTGTGGACATCTTCCCGTCATGGTTGGGATCTCTACCGGCTTCACGTCCTTGTATTGTGATCCAATAAATCCACGGTCCCATAGAGAGGTCTAAATCTAGTTCCATGTTCCTCAAGCTGCAGATACTTGACCTCTCTATTAGTGCATTTGCTAGTAACACTCAAAAAATTAGCATTTTAGCAAACTACGAAAAATATTCGTCACTCATTTGCTAACGAAAATAGCGACGAAAACAATATTCGTCACTAATTTGCAACGAAAGTAGCCATGAAAATACGTTCGTCGCTAATTTGGGAGGAAAAAAATATTCGTCGCTAATTTAGCGACGGACAAGCCAATTCATCGCTAATTTAGCAACGAAAAATGAAATTCGTCGCTAATTTTGAGACGAAAAATGGTTTTGTCGCTAATTTAGCGACGAATACTTTTTCATCGCTAAGCTTAGCGACGAAGGCATCTTTCATAAATTGGTCACGCTAAATTAGCGACGAAATTTGTTTTCATTGCTAATGTACCTGCGAAAACGAATTTCGTCACTCATTTACCATCAAAAACAAATTTCGTCCTTAATTTAGCAACAAATAGAATTTTCGTCGCTAATTGGCACACTAATTTAGCAAAGAAAATGTTATTCGTCGCTAATTTGCGACGAAAATAGCAACGGTAGAAATTTTCGTCGCTAACTAGGGCAAATCTCTTGCAAAATTGATTGCTAATTAGCGACAAAACAAAGTTCTTTGTCGCAAATTAGTGAGGAATATATAATTTGTCAATAAATTAGTAATTTTGCAACGAATTCATATTCGTCGCAATATAGTGACGAAAAGATAATTCATCGCAACTTTAGCGACGAATAAACGACTTCGTCGCTACCTTCGTCGCAAATTAGCGACGAATATAAAATTCATAGCTGAATTTGAAATAGCTAAGTTTGCAACGAATTATAATTCATCGCAAATTAGCGATGACTATATAATTCCTCACTAAATTAATCGATCCTTCGCAAATTATCGACGAAAAGACGATTCGTCGCAAAATTTACAATCGCTAATTTTGCAACGAAATTGTATTCGTTGCAAATTAGCGAGGAAAAGACAATTCGTCACAAAATTAGTGACCCAATATGGTTTTCGTCGCTAAGTTTACAATCGCTAATTTTGCGACGAATAATAATTCATCGCAAAATTAGCTACGAAACCCGATGGTGGCTAATTACGACGAATTATCTTTTTGTCTCAAAATTAGCTACAAATATTTATTTTTCATCTTAAATTAGGGACGAATACCTTATTCTCGTCGCAAGTCAACGACAAATTGCGTATTCGTCGCTAATTTACGATGAATAAAAATTCGTCGGAAAGGTCACCCGACGAGGAGAAAAGGGAGGCGCGTCCGAGACCCTCTCTCCTTTCATCGTCTTCTCTCGCCTCTCTCTCGCTTCTATCGCGTCCCCCTCACTCAACGTGCAAGATCCCATCTCGTCGGACCTCGACACCCACCGAAGCCGCGTCCAAACCCTCTCGGCCTCGAGCACTCGGCAGCGCATCGCCTCACCCACTCGTCGCTCCGCTACGTCCCGTCGTCGGCCTCCAACCCCCGGCCCGGCCGAGAACCCTGCCTTGCCCTCTATCCATACCCCACCGCGACCCTCTCTTCGACCCCTTCTATTTTCTTGACCCGACGCCCCTCCTTAGGTGATTGAGCTCATTGCGCTATTGCTTCGAAAGAGGGGTTTGTTTGGTTTGTCTAATCGTTTGTCTTTTCGGATTTTCAATTGCGAAGCCGAGCACCGTTGTTGGTGGAATTGGTCTGGGAAGCACATCATCATCAACTTTTGTTCATCTTGCTCATACAGGTATTTTCATTGCTTTCTGTTCGGATATGGATGTATAGTGTGTAGTGATGGGTTGCTCCCGCTTCACGCTTACCTGCGTTGCTTGCATTTCATCTTCTGCTAAGATTTTGATGTAACTTGCAAGGTATGAATCTTATGTCTTGTGCTTGTTGTCTTTCACTTTCTTGCAAAACAATAATTTGGTCGGTCAAGTTCCAAGCGATCTCCTTAATAAGCCTGGATTGAATCTCAAGTAAGTGGTCATTCAATGCAATGTTTGTTGTGCTATAATGCAATGTCCTATTAGGTCTAGTGTTCTATTTCCTTTAAGGGTTTATGGCAACGGTTTGATGGCACCACCCCCACGATAATGACGACGTAGCTGAATACACAAAAGTGGAAGCAAGATGGCCGGTGTTATTGGACAAGTAGCTGATTACTATCTTATCTGCTCACACATCGGTTGTTATTGAACTTGTAGACCACAATGTCTGATTTTTTGCTGGCATGAAAGATCATATTCGCCATTATGTAACCTTCCAAATGCTGCATTTCCATTTCTTTTTTAAGTTACTCTTGAATTACATTTAGCTTTGTACACATTCTTTTGTTTCTCTTGCACCATGGTTTCTAAGGTACTTAATGTGGCCTGTGCATCGTCGGGTTCTTAGAGATTTTCAAATCCTGGGTTACCAGCAAGATCGAGCTAGATATTGGAAATAGGAAACAATTCTTTGGGGTGGTTCTTGGTTTTTCAACCTCCTTAATATCAATGAGTTTTATCGGACTCTTTCAACGAGATGAAATCTTGGCATTGGTTCTATCCAACTAGGATGCTTCCTTGCACGGTTAGTGCAAACCGATTGAAGCGTGCTTGTTTGTTTGTGGCATATGTATCTTTTCTTGGTTGGCTTGCTTTACAATATGGAAAAAGGTTGGGCCTCCCTATGATTTATGTCTATAGGTAGTTTGGAAAAGCCATTTATTGTCACCTTGGCGTTTAGGATTCTGCTACTATGTAATTGGAGGATCTTGTTGAATATTGTACTTGGCGGAGAAGAGAGAAACGTTTTCTCAACTAGTGTTTGGTTTTTGTGTGAATAAAGGGATGTATGTAGTGAAGGGAAGTTAAAGCAAGAGGCAATTCGAAATCTTTGCTGTTGATGTCTTACTCATCCTGAATATGTGATGTAAGATGCGTGTTGAGTACATCTCTTACTTGTCCTAGCTAATATTGTTAACTAGACGAGAGGGAAATAACAACGAGAACTAGTTTATTGTCCTTTTATTGTAGAATGTAGAAAGTGTAGAAAATGGAGTCCGTTATGTGCGAGGATCTTATCATAGGATCTTAGGCTTTAATCAAGAAAATACTTCAAGCGGGGTCTATAACCATTGACTTGGAGGTTTCCATTTTCACAAATGTGTTATGTTCTGGATGTTTAAAAGCTTGAATCGGGAATATGCGAGAAACGGCTCTACTGTATCTTGATTCATGGATGTTCGAAAACCGCTATACCGTAAAGTTCTTTTCTTTTCGAGGATGTTCAGCAAGCACCTATCTTTTCCTTCCGCTTATTTTTTGGTTGATCATTATAACGAGTTATGCAGCTATAAACCAAAATCATAGTAAAATCTCTTTGTAGGACGTAGCCCTATTCGGGGTGAATCTGGGTAATCTTGTGTGTTGTCCATTTTTCTGATTTCTATGTGATCATTCTAATTCGGTGTGCGATACACCCTTCAATTCAATGGCTGTTTCATCCTTAGCATTCGTTTTTCGTGCTCTACCGTTATGCATGTCATTAATTGTTTTCTATGAAGGTTTAGCTCACAAGAAACAATCAAGAAATGCATTGGTCAAAATAAAAAGTTTCGCTTTAGCTATTGTATCGATATCTCTTATCTCATGTCAAGTCTTATTATGCGGGAGGATGATCAACATGGCGGGACTAACCACTAACAAGCTCCCACACCTGGCAAATGCAATACATTTTGCTATTGCACTAATACCATGACTAGTTCGCAACAATGGCCTTCTCGGTCAAACTATCCTACTTATCCGTGGAACAAGAATACCTCGACCGTTATATTAGCGTCTTGCTTGTGTTCTCCTTGTTTACTTGCTTTTTCTTAGATATGAGGGGATTGTTGACTTGATGACATTTTTTTCAGATTTGGAGGGACTCCTTTTAGAAGAATTATTGAATCTCCTTCGGCGTGGAAGTCGACTTGGTTTATAAACTCTTTCCTTCCAGGGCCCGCAATTGAAAATGAAATAACGGTTGAGGTATTGTTGTGTTGGTCTGCTAGAGATGGCGTTGCTAGAGATGGCGTTGCTAGAGATGGCGTTGTTACGCTACTTAAGAATCTTTCAACCCTCCAAGTGGACTGCTGCATGGTTGTTATAACCTTGATTGCATTTTATTTTTATACTTCAAGTGGACTACCAAGTCTTTCTTTTCGATAACTTCCTTTGATGTTCGAAGGTTATCTTGGTTAATTTTTAATAAGATAGTTGGCTTGTTTTTGCGGTTTGATGACACTATATGTGTAGTGAGTGGGGATAATTATGAGAAGATTTCTCATGTGTTTCACAATAACCCTGAATCAAAATTGCGACTTTTACAAAGATTTTCAAATGGGTCTAGTTCACGACATTCTCGATTTTTGGCTAAATGCGTGGGAAAAGAGAATGGTAGATGAAATGTATTTTGTTTGCATATTATTATAATATTTAGATCTTGCTTTATTAATGTTAAATACAAATTCTAGAAATTAATTTTGTTTTTAATTCGATTTAAAATAAATTATTTTATTATACGATCACAAATTATAAAAGTTCGTTGCAAAATTCGTCCCATGCCCGGTCGTCGCAAAATTCATGGCTGAACAAATTTGGTCACAAAGTTCGTCGCCAAAGTTATCCCTAAATAACGTTCGTGGCAAAAAAAAAAAATTCCGTCACTAAATTTCCTAAAGCTGAATTTGTCGCAAGCAAATTAGCGACGAAAAGTTTTTGTCTCAAATTGTCTAAATCGGCGACGAGATTTGCGACGAAATGCTTTCATCGCTAATTTGCTATGAATATTTTCCTCACAAATTTCGTCACAAATTAGCCACGAACTCTTACTTTTCGTGGCTAAATTTACTTGGCGACAAATTCTTTTCCGTCGCTAAGTTTTGTGGCAAATCCGTTTAGCGACGAAATTTTTTCGTCGCTAATTTGCGACGAAAAATGATTTCGTTACTAATTTGTGACGAACGTTTTTCATCGCTAATGTGCGACGGAAAATCTTTTGTCGTAAAGTTCGTGGCAAATTAGCAACGAATGTTGATTTTTCGTCGCTAAATTTTGCGACGACGAATTGGCCACGAATTTTTTTTCGTCGCAAATCAGTTTAGTGACAAATTTTGCTCAATTTTTCATGGCAAAATCCGTTGTTAAAACCTTGTTTTTTTGTAGTGTAAGTTGCCCATGGAGTTCTTTGAGTCTTGGAATGCCATGAAATCCAAGGCGGAAAACTTTACATACATGCAAAGAGACCTACGGCCGAGGCAATACATTCCGTTCACCTACTCTGGTGATTACGATTTTGTCCATGACAGTAATTTACGAAGGACTTGAAAGGTTTTACCCAAAGATCTCAAAAGTCTTCATGGTTGTCGACCTCTCCAGCAATTTGTTCCAAGGAGAGATCCCACGTGCCATAGGTAATCTCAAGGTACTGCAAGGGCTGAACTTTTCCAACAATTTTCTCAATGGTCACATCGCACCGTCACTAGGGAATCTCACCGCACTTGAGTCATTGAATATTTCTCTTAACAAACTCTTGGGACAAATCCCCCATAAGTTAACGGAACTAGGGTTCCTTTCTTTCTTGAGCGTATATTACAATAATCTAATCGGGGTTGAGCCAAGAGGGCACGATTCTTTGAAGGGAACTTGGGACTATGTGGGGAATTCGTATCCAGGAAATGTCAAGATTTAGAAAATAAGTCAAGACAACCTTCAACACACCCACAAGAAGACCCAGGATCGCCCATTGAACTCAAATGGAAAATTGTTCCTATGGGATATAGGAGCGGCTTAGTGATTGGAGTGATCATCGAAAATGCATTCATCTCCTGGAAACATGTTTGGTTTGAAAGAAATGCCAGGAAAAGGTGACAGCCTAGTTGGAGGTAGCCTAGGAGGGTTATGAACTCTTGGTGAGGCAAGTTTTTCAATTTCTACGGATAATAATGCTTACCGTTAAAACGAGCCAGGACATTTCCTTCTTTTTCTTGAATGTACTTGTTTTCTCACAGTAATTTTGCTGTAATTTATGTAAACCTTCACTTTCTTCGGTTAATCTCTCATCACACTCTATTTATCACCTCTCTCACCTAAACTTACCCTAGGCTCTCATCCTCGCTTCAATCATTTTTTTTTTCACCACGCAAATTGTACGGACACTGCTGTATTAACATTTGAATCAAAATCCACATTTGGAGGTTGATTGGACAAGAAGTATAACAAATTTTTCACTGGAATCTTCTTTTATGTTTGTTCGGTTGGAAATAAAACTCTCTTATATAGCAGTATATTACGAAGAGAACCAATATGGCCTGGTTGAAGTTCTTAAAGTTCTTACTATATCTTCCTGCTAGTCATGTGCACCAGAGTTTACACAGTAAATTCATATGATTTTTCTGAACAACCATATCTTTTTTTACCGGTCTACACCTAGTTTAATCACTTGGGATGGTTCTCAAGATAGTGATTGGTTGATCATGGCTCGAAGTTCATGTATTGATTCAATATCCTACACATAATTGAAATGTAGAGAAATTTGGCCAATATTAGGAAAGACCGAATTGAACTCTTGCCAACAAGATCGTGGGCGACAAAAAAAAAAAAAAAAATTTCCTTTTTTTGCTTATTGAAGTCGAAGTATGCTGACGTGCAGTAGGGATCATATTTTTTTCAATAAACTCCTCTGTTTGTTGAGTTTCATCTCTGGTGCATAGTAGGTGGGCTTAAAATGTGGGGAACTTGCGAGAGGCACAGAGCATTGAGAGCCTTCTAACAAGAGAATTAAGTGTGCTCGATTCTTGTAATTTTGGGTGTTATCTAAGATTTGAAAACACTTAAGAGTTCAGCAATCACTTATATAGTGGTAAGAGATTATTGTGTAAGAAAACCTCGACGTAGTACTTTATTCTCATTCCATAATAAGTATTTTCATGTACAACTTTGATTCAGAAGGGAAAAAAAAAAAGGAGATAGCCGAGAACAGAATAGAACTTAGCCTGCCATGGATCTTTGATCATTCATCTAATTCGACTCTATACATACATCAATAGTCTCGACCTGCCGGAGGAGCGCTGGTTGGAGCATTAGCTCCAAACTAGTGGGAAAGTCCTCACTGCCTGATCCTTATTCTTTTTCTTCTTCTCCTTCTCATCGAAATTGACACTATCAGTAGGACCAACATTTGAGGGCGACATGTAGGCACCAAAATCATCATGAGGGACATAAATCCCAAGCGAAATATCACCCCTGATATGCGAAAACAGGCCAAGCTTAGCAAGTGGGTATCTTTGGACCGAGCCCTCCGATTCAGACAAATGGATTGAAGCACCAAAGATCCTTGGTCGGCCGAGCAACTGCTTGTTGTGGAGGCTCCTTGGTTGCCGATGTTGAAGACGAGTTTCTCCTTCCACCAGAGGCGGCCCACTGCCGGAGAGGTGGCCTACTGCCAAAAAGGCGGCTGGGCACAGAGGGGAGGTAGCTGGGCGCTGAGGAGAGGCAATAGTTGAAGAAAAAACATGGTTCTCCTCTTGTGTTGCTTTTCTCAGTATGCAATTTCTGCTCTTATGGATAAGAAAAATCCTATCATGCTCAATCACATCCCTCCTCCTTCTCGTAGGATTTGTTTATCATGGTCATATCCTCATATATGCTTCTTTATTCTGTCCTGAACAGTTACCAAAAACGGAATAGGATAAACTCGAGCCGACCAACTCACAATCCTATCAAATAGGGGATAAACATTGTTAAGCAAAACACTATAATAACTATGACTCGACTAAATTAAGCTTATTCATCAACAAAATGATTCCTATGGGTCAACAAAACGCTCGCCCAAAACGCTAGCCCAAAGCAATTAATAATTTATCCACTACGTGCAACTCGGGATAAAAAAAACTTTAAAAATTAGTTCTGGCTAAACTGTAATTCCAAATCAATGTCCGTCAAACGTCTTCACGACGCCCTAACCTATTATTTTCATATAATTTCACAGCTTAACAACTCCGAACCCCGTGTTTCCCACGGGCAACACATTCCTTTCTCTTTCTATTTCTTTCTCCTTCTTTCTTTACTTTCTCGTCTTATCGTGTCTTCCCTTTTATCCCATGCTTTTTTTTTTTTTGGCCCTTTCTTTTTTGCCCTTTTTGACCAAGTCAACTTTCATCTTTTGCCCTTTTTTACCAAGACAAAATAAAAGCCAAGAAGCATTACACTTTTTAGGTGTATTTCATATGCTTTGTTGACCCAAAGTCTTCCATGCAAAAAGCAGATCTTTTTTGCTGAGTTCTCACTGTGTTCCCCGGCGGCTACACGTTGCGGCTCTGTACATGGTCAAAGGCCCGACCTATAAAACCTTCTTCACTCTCTCATACTCTGCTCATCAAAAACTAACTTGTCTCTGTTTCGAACCAAATGGCTCGCTCCTCCTCCTGCTTCTACATGTCCATACACTTGCTTTTCCTGTACTTGTCGTCTCAGCCGATTAGCGCAGAGCACAACCTCTCTCCTTCTGCGAAACCTCTTTGTCTAGAGGACGAAATGTCTGCCCTGCTGCAATTTAAAGAGAGATACGAGATCGCCGATGTTTCGGATGGTCCTCTCCCTCGTCCCAAGACTCTATCCTGGAATAAAAGTCAGGATTGCTGCTCCTGGGATGGGATCGAGTGCAACGAGAACACGGGCCATGTGATTGTTCTCGACCTGGGAAGTAGTTTTCTCTATGGTTCTATCGACAACAACAGTACCCTCTTCCAGCTTACTCATCTTGAAAAGCTCAATCTCAGCGACAATCACTTCAACTATTCTCGAATACCGTCCCGAGTTGGAGATCTGTCGAGATTGACTCACCTCGATCTCTCTGCTTCCGTTTTTTCCGGCCGGGTCCCATCAGAAATCTTCAAGCTTACAAGCTTGGTGTACCTTGACCTATCGGGTCCAGATTATTCTGAACATCCCTTGGAGATGAAAGCGCCAGGCTTGGGAAGTCTAGTTGAAAATCTGACTAGCCTGGAAGTACTTCTCCTAGGGTACGTCAACATCTCGTCCAAAGTGCCCAACACTCTGGCAAATCTGTCTTCCCTGAGATGGCTGAACATGGATGCGTGCGACCTGCACGGTGAATTTCCGTCTGCCATTTTCTATTTACCGACGCTGCGACGTCTCAAGGTGGGTTTCAATAGAGCCCTCACGGGAAGATTGCCTGACTTTAACTCGAGCAATCCTCTTGAAGAGCTGCGATTGTCTGGCTGGAGCTTTTCTGGAGAGCTACCCTCGTCATTTGGAATACTTCCTTCCTTGAGTTTTCTGGACATAGCATTTTGCGAATTCTCAGGATCCATCCCGGCTTCATTTTCTAATCTTAGCAGCCTCCAATACCTAGATGTCACTGGGAACCCATTCACTGCCCAGTCCCTTTCCTCTTTGTCTTGGATTTGGAATAAAAAAAGCTCGCCACTTTGCATCTAGGCATGATCAATTTATATGGCGAGGTCCCACCTTCAATGGGAAATTTGTCTCGGCTTGTGGAATTAGGCTTAATTGGCAACCAATTAAGCGGTATCATCCCGTCTCAGCTCACAAACCTCACTCAGCTGACTAACTTGTACCTCCGAATGAATCAACTATCGGGCTCCATACCATCTTGGCTGATGAACATGACTGGACTTGTCATGCTTGATCTTGCGCGCAATAAATTCCACGGTGAGATACCTTCATCAATCTCTCAACTCCAAAATCTCCAAGTCGTCCACCTTGTTAGAAACAACTTTAGTGGTATTGTTGAACTAGACAACTTTCTCAAGCTCAAACAATTGGAAGTGCTCCACTTATCATCTAACAGGCTGTCATGCCGCGCGAGCAGCGCGAATGTTATTCTCCCTCAGATTGCAGTCCTGGGATTGGCTTCATGCAATTTGAGCGAATTTCCGACATTCTTACAAAACCAAGAGAGTATGAATTGGTTGGACCTGTCGAATAACAACATTAGGGGAGAAGTGCCCTTTTGGGTGTGGAGCGGCAGTTTTAATTCCATGCAGTACCTGAATCTCTCTCGTAACTTCTTAACTGGTCTAGAGAGATATCATCTGATCAATCCTTTATATATGTACACAATAGACCTATCTCATAACATGTTGAAAGGACCAGCCCCTGAAGTATCGCCGTCGATACTGTCCTATATAGTATCCAACAACAGCCTGACGGGAGCATTGCCACCATGGATCTGCAATTTGAGTTCAGCAATCACACTAGACTTGTCTTCTAATGATTTGACCGGTGTGCTTCCCGTTTGCTTGGGCAATATCAGCAAATCTCTCATGATATTGAACTTAAAAGGCAACAATTTCCACGGAAGGATTCCTGAGCTATCGATGAGGGGGACACAACTGACTATGATCGATTTGAGTGACAACCAGTTGCAAGGCAATTTACCGAGGTCCTTGGCCCATTGCAAAACGCTCGAGTTCATCAACTTTGCAAACAATCTCATCGTGGACACTTTTCCATCATGGTTGGGATCTCTACCGGAGCTTCATGTCCTTATTTTGCGATCCAATAAATTGCACGGTGTCATAGAGAGGCCTAAATCTAATTCCATGTTTCTTAAGCTGCGGATACTTGACCTCTCTATTAATGCATTGGCTGGTAAGTTGCCCATGGAATTCTTTCAATCTTGGGACACCATGAAATCCAAGATGGGAAACTTTACGTACATGCAACAAAGCCTATACCCGACACAGTACTTTAAGTTCACTTACTATGGCAACTACGATTTCTCCATGACAGTGATTTACAAAGGGCTTACATTGTATTACCCAAAGATATCGAAGTCTTCACGGTCATTGACCTCTCCAGCAATTTGTTCGAAGGAGAGATCCCGGGTGCCATAGGTGATCTCAAGGGATTGCAGGGGTTGAACCTTTCCAACAATTTTCTCGGTGGTCACATCCCACCGTCGTTAGGGAATCTCACTGTGCTTGAGTCATTGGACCTTTCTCTTAACAAACTCTCGGGACAGATCCCCCCAAAAGCTAACGGAACTCGGGTTCCTTTCTTTCTTGAACGTATCTTACAACAATCTGACCGGAGTTGTGCCAAGAGGGAAACAGTTCGATACATTTTCAAACGATTCTTTTGAAGGGAACTCGGGACTATGTGGGGAATTCGTATCTAGGAAATGTCAAGATTCGGAGGATAAGTCGGGACAACCTTCAACACACCCGGAAGAAGAGCCGGGATCACCAATTGAACTAGATTGGAAAATTGTTCTTATGGGATATGGGAGCGGCTTAGTGATTGGAGTGGTCATCGGAAATGCATTCATCTCTAGGAAACATGTTTGGTTTGAAGGAAATGCCAGGAGAAGGCGACGGCCTAGTCGGAGGCAACCTAGGAGGGGTAGGAACTAGTGGTCAAGCAAGTTTTTCAATTTCTGCAAACAATAAAATTTAGCGTTCAAGCGAGCTAGGTGTTTCCTTGTATTTCTTGAATGTACTAGTTTCTTCATAGTAATTTTGCTGTGATTTATGTAAAACCTTCACTTTCTTCGGTTAATCTCTCATCACACGTGTTTACCACCTCTCTCATCTAAAACTTACACTAGTATTTTGTCTTCTCTCTCTCTCTCTTCTCTCTCTCTCTTCTCTCTCTCTCTCTCTCTCTCTCTCACCACGCAAATTGTACGGACACCGTTGTATTTACATTTCAAACAAAATCCACATTTGGAGGTTGATTGGATAAGAACTATAAGAAGTTATTCCCTCGAATCTTCTTTTATGCTTATGCGGTTGGAAATAAAACTCTCTCGCATAGAGCAGTGTATTATGCAGCGAACCAACATCGCACGGTTGAAGTTCTTAAAGTTCTTACTATGTGCGCTTGCTAATCATGTGCACCGGAATTTACACAACAAATTCATACGATTTTTCCGAACAACCTTTTTTATTTTTTACTTGAAAGGGATCGTTGGATACGGTGGCTTCGCTACCCTAATTTAATCACTTGGGAAGGTTCTCACGATAGTGATTGGTTGATTTTGGCTCGAAGTTTATGTATTGATTCAAAATCCTACACATAATTGGAAGGAAAATGATTGCATGACGGTCACACTATGAATGACAATGTGACCGTATTATGCTTATCATAAAAAATTTCACAACTTTCTTTTTTTAATTGAATTATAAGGAAATTTGGCCAATATTAGGAAAGTCCAAATTGAACTCTTGCCAACAAGATCGTGGGTGATGCAAAAAGAAAATCTGAATTCCCCGTAGTCTTCATTTCATTGTTGAAGCTGAAGTCTATGTCGATGACGGAGAAGGGATCATAGTTTTTTCCAATGAAATATTCTGTTGTTGAGTTTCATGTATGGTGCATAGTAGTTGCGCTTAAAATGTGGGGACTTGCGAGAGAGAGACACGGAGCATTGAGAGCGTTCTAACAAGAGAATTAAGGGTGAGAAAACTCCTTCGTTGCGATTGACTCTTGTAAGTTTGGGTGTTATTTAAGATTTGAAAACACTTGAAAGTTGAGTGTTTGAGCAATTGCAATCTTCTCTTTGCCGATTACAGTGAAATCATCTCGCCGATCTCTCATTCTCTTCGTACGGTACGCACCCCTGAATCACATAAATCCTTTTTTCGCGGTACTGAACCTCTTCGCACCACAATTTACGTTACTTTCTTCACAGATATGCCCTTCAATATCAGTGTGCTTCATTAGTAAGTATCAGTGTTATGTGTAAGACCATTTTCATATGCTTTCTTGCTGCTTTCTCCACGGTTCAGTCGGTCCGTCCAGTCCAAGACAAAATCGGACGTGATCCTCCATGCCTAGGAATAAAGATACTCGATCGCTTACCGAGAATAGGGAGAGTGAAATCAAAATGAGATCTTGATTTTTACTCGTGATAGTGTTTAGTCATTTGACCCCAAAAAAAAAAATGAATGAAAATGTGGACGGAAAAAGAAAGAAAATACCCAATTACATCATTTCGCCTGGTCAAACGGAATTTAAAAGGTAATTTTAATCGCCTTCCCGCAGAAATGAATTGGCGGAATAAATTCAGTGAAGAAACGTCGTTCATCTAGACCAAGATGCCGTGCAATAGTGCTCACAATTCACAAAATCCGCTCTCTATTGATAAAAATAGAGAGCGGGGAAATAAAGGAACTCCAAAACGAAAAGGGTAAAAAAAATTAGAAATCTAATTTCTGAAATTTAAGGAAAAAAAAACAAAGGAATAAATAAGAGGGTTTTGTTTTTCTTTTTTGTGATAGTTGTCCGAAAGGCCTTTTCCAACAAAGTGACTTTTTTTACAAAAAAAAAAAAAATGTAAAAAAAGGACCCCGCTACGCCACAAGCCCGCGAGTCCCGTGCCGCCACAGCTCTCGCAAATTGCCGTCGTCGTCATCCGAGTTGTCGCCAAGTGAAAAAAAAAACATTATTATAAATTTAAAAAAGTAAAAAAAAAGTATATAAAAAAAAGGACCGAGACGAGCGATGGTTGGCCCGCAACCCTCGTCGCATTTCGTAAAAAAATGTATTAAAGAAATCATGATTTTTTTAAAACATTATGAAAAATTTCCACTAGATTTGTATTTTATGAATGTATTTTACTAATTAAAGAAACTATAAAAAAAAATAAGTTTTTCTAAATTGGGTTAAATAAGGAAGTGTTTAAGTAATTTGCATCGGATCGGGTATGAGTTGTTAGATTTGTATTGCATTAAAATAGATCAAAACAGGTTTAAAAGGTCAATTTGGGTCGGACCACTTTCAACTAGACCCAACTGTTTGATAGGTCTATCAAGACCTTGGGGCACATTCGGATATGTGGCGCTCTCTGAGTGGAGTGTTTCAAAGATGACGTGGAACCCCACGTGTATGCAATATTTAAGGGAGAGAGAGAGAGAAGTGAGTGAATAGTGAGAGTGGGGAGAGAGAAAGAGAGAGTTTGCCACAAAAAAAAAAAAAATAGGCCCTGAATGGAACCGAACCGTCAAACTACTCAAATTCATTCACGTATTATCTCGAACCGAGTGAGACCCGAACCGGAAAAAACCACGAAGTTTCCTGTCGGGTTGGGTCGGTTCAGATATTTTTGGCACTTTATGGGGTCCGATAGGTAAATTAAAAAGAGCAAATTAAATTCCTCTAATGACTTATTGTCCATCCATTAAGGGAATTACCCCAAGTCAGCAATGAGGCCTGGGAAAAAGAATGATTTTTCATCAGGCTGACTAACACAACGAAAAAGACCTCAGGCGACGGAAATTGCCCGTCCCTAAAGCACTAGTATTCTCGTCCCACTGGGGGACGGCTGCAGTACCGTCATTAAAAAGTCACACTAGGCAGCGCAGAGGTCTTCTTCGGGTATTAAGGGCCAATTCCACCTCTATCTCTCCCTCTTGATAAGCGAGACCGTTCAAAATTCTTAACAACCTTAATTTCTCCGATTGCCCTACACAATAGAAATTCCATTCCTCGTCAGGGACCGATGGAAATGTTCACCGATCATCCATTCAAAGTCAGAGTGTCATTAATATTGCAAACAGAAAAGTCCCCCATGGATCAACCGCCGGGCGAACGAAAAGGGCCAGATTAGCAATCAAAGTATTCAGTTTCGACCCTCGATTCGTATCCATTTCATGGACTTTTTTTTGCCGCTGTCACAACTTATATGAATGGATACATTTGACTGGAATGGAGGGGAGGGAACCTCAAACCATCTTTTGCGTGCAAACTCTTCGTTTATCTGTTCAGGTTTGTTTATCGCTGCTCGGTTTTCAATCTTTGGACTAACTGTTGGGCCAAGTTTTCCTCGCAAATGACAGATCTATTGGCTGAATTTTCTTTGTGCTTTATCTCACTCGCAAACTCATTGATTTGATGGATCGTAGCATGAGATGAGGCATGTTCATATCACTTGGCACCAAGCACCGCCTATAAAATCTGCTTCACTCTCTCGTGCTCTGCTCATCAAAAACTGAGTCGTCTCTGTTTCGAACGAAATGGCTCGCTCCTCCTGCTTCCACGTGTCCATACACTTGCTCTTCTTGTCCTTGTCATCTCAGCTGATTAGCGCGCACAGCCTCTCCCCTTCTGCAAAAGCTCCGTGTCCCGAGGACGAAATGTCTGCCCTGCTGCAATTTAAAGAGAGATACGAAATAGCCAATGTTTCCATTGGTCCTCTCGCTCGTCCCAAGACTCTATCCTGGAATGACAGTCGCGACTGCTGCTCCTGGGATGGGATCGAGTGCGACGAGAACACCGGCCATGTCATTGTTCTCGACCTGGGAAGTAGTTTTCTCTATGGTTCTATCGACAACCACAGTAGCCTCTTCCAGCTTGCTCATCTTGAAATGCTCAATCTCAGCAACAATCACTTCAACTACTCTCAAATACCATCCCGAGTTGGAGAACTGTCGAGGTTGACTCATCTCGATCTCTCTGCTTCCGTTTATTCCGGCCAGGTCCCATCAGAAATCTTCAAGCTGACAAGGTTGGTGTACCTCGACCTGTGTTGCAATCTGCATCCAAATACTTCCACAAATTTGTTGGAGATGAAAGCGCCAGGCTTGAGAAGCCTAGCTCAAAATCTGACTGGCCTGGAAGAACTTCTCCTAGGTCACGTCAACATGTCGTCCGAAGTACCCAACACTCTGGCAAATCTGTCTTCCCTGAGAAGGCTGAACATGGACGCGTGCAAGCTGCACGGCATATTTCCGTCTGCCGTTTTCAATTTACCGAAGCTACGACATCTCGAGGTGGGTTCCAATAAAGCTCTCACAGGACGATTGCCTGAGTTTAACTCGACTAGTCCTCTTGAAGAGCTGCGACTGGCCAGTCACGAGCCTTTCTGGGGAGCTACCAGCTTCAATCGGTAATCTCCACTCCTTGCAGATATTGAATCTTAATTCATGGTCGCTACCCCCGATACTCGAAATACTTCCTTTCTCGAGATATCTCGATGTAAGTGGTTGCCAATTCTCAGGGTCACTACCCGCATCAATCGGAAACCTTCCTTCCTTGACTTATCTCGACATAGGTGGTTGCAAATTCTCAGGATCCATCCCGGCTTCATTTGCTAATCTTAGCAACCTCGAATACCTAGATTTCAATATGAACCCATTCACTGCCCAGCCCATTTCCTCCTTGTCTTGGGTTTGGAAGAATAAAAAGCTTGCCGCTTTGATACTCGAGAAGATCAATTTATATGGTGAGATCCCACCTTCAATTGGAAACTTGTCTCAGCTTGTGGAGTTAAGCTTTGTACACAACCAATTAAGCGGTGCCATCCCATCTCAGCTCATGAACCTCACTCAGCTGACTAGTTTGTACCTCCGAATCAATCAATTATCGGGTTCGATACCGTCTTGGCTAATGAACATGACTGGACTTGTTGTGCTTGACCTTGCGGCCAATAAATTCCACGGCGAGATACCTTCATCAATCTCTCAGCTCCAAAATCTCCAGTTCCTCGTCGTTGTAGAAAACAACTTAAGCGGTACTGTTGAGCTAGACAACTTTCTCAAGCTCAAACAATTGAAAGTGCTGACACTATCATTTAATAGGCTATCATGCCGCACGAGTAGTGGGAATGTTAATCCGCCTCAGCTTTTTGTCCTAGGACTGGCTTCATGCAATTTGAGCGAGTTTCCGACATTCTTACAAAACCAAGAGCGTATGAATTTTTTGGACCTGTCGGATAACAACATTAGGGGAGAAGTGCCCTTTTGGGTGTCGAATGGCAGCTTTAACTACCTAGAGCATCTGAATCTCTCTCATAACTTCTTAGCTGGTCTTGATCGATATTACCCGATCTTTCCTTTGAGTATGCACAGGATGGACCTCTCTCACAACATGTTGAAAGGACCACCCCCTGAAGCACCGCCGTACGTAATGTACTATATAGTATCTAACAACAACCTGACGGGAGCATTGCCACCATGGATCTGCAATTTGAGTACAGCAATCACACTAGACTTGTCCTCTAACGATTTGTCTGGTGAGCTTCCAGTTTGTTTGGGCAATATCAGCGAATCTCTCATGATATTGAACCTAAAAGGCAACCATTTCAACGGAAGCATCCCTGAGCTATTGGTGAGGGGAACGCAACTGACGATGATTGATTTGAGTGGCAACCAGTTGCAAGGCAAGTTACCGAGGTCCCTGGCCAATTGCAAAGTGCTCGAGTTCATCAACTTTGCAAACAATTTTCTTTCTTTGGGATTCTGGCTTACGTCCTTTTTTTTTCCCGTGACATAGAGAGGTCCCAATCTAGTCCCATGTTTCTTAGCTTGAACAATCTGTTAATGCATTTCCGGTAAGTTGCCCATGGAATTTTTCAATCTTGGAATGCCAGTGAATCCGAGATGGGAAACTTTTATATGATTTTACAAACGATTCTTGATTGTATTCCCAAGTTGGAAGTCTTAGGTTATACCTTGAAAGACCGTGCCATAGGTGATCTAAGGGATAAGGCTGAACCTTTCCATAATTTTTGTTTTAGGGAATCTGTTGAGTCATTGGGGAATTCATATACGGAAATGTCAAGATTCAGGGGATAAGTCAAGACAACCTTCAACCCAGCCAGAAGAAGACCCAGGATCACCAATTGAACTCGACTGGAAAATTGTTCTTATGGGGTATGGGAGCGGCTTAGTGATCGGAGTGGTCATCGGAAATGCATTCATCTCTTGGAAACATGTTTGGTTTGAAGGAAATGCAAGGAGGAGGCGACGGCCTAGTCGGAGGCAGCCTAGGTCGGGTAGGAACTCCTGGTCAAGCAAGTTTTTCAATCTCTGCAGAGATTAGAACTTAGCTGAAAAAGAGCTAGGTATTTCCTTCTCAAATGCACTTGTTTCTTCATAGTATCTTTGATGTTATCTACGTCAGACCTTTACTTTCTTCAGTCAATCTCTCGTCACATCTACCACCTCCCCAACCTAAACTTTTTTTTTTGGGGGGGGATAATGCCATTGCTTACTTGTAAACGAAGCTCCTGTGCACCTTTTCCGTCAATGTTCAAGCTTAATAATCAACTCTAAATTGCCACATAAGATCCTTCTTTATCCAGGGTTCACATCACAAGCCGAAACCCATTTAGATTCCATTAAAGCGAACAATAGCAAGGGTGCAATCTTCTCATAAGTTTATGCAAATCTAAGCTCTCGTCCGCGCCTCAATCGTTTGCTTTGGTTGCCTGTCACCTCGCAAATTGTACAAACAACGGTTGTATTCTCATCTGTAACGACAATCCGCATTTGAAGCTGATTGGACACGGACAATAACCCGTGACAAATGGTTCTCGCGAAATGCATATATCCTTCAGTATTGTTTTCCGGATCTTCTTTTATGTTTGTGCAGTAGGAAATAGAATTATTCCTCGTAGAGCATCATATAATGCAGAGAACGGACATGGCGCAGTTGAATTTCTTAAAGTTCTTAACTAAGTCTGCGTGCTCGTCATGTTCTCCGGAACTTAGACAGCAATTGTCTTTTGATTTTTCTGTAAAATGTTCTTCTTTGTTCCCCTCGAAGAAGAAGGATCATTTGATCTCGTGGCTTCTTGTTGACACCGAATTATTTCCCATAAGCCAAGCATATATGTATATGTATGTATCTATATATATATAAGGACAAAAGCAAAAATAATGGGGCAAAAGAAAAAATAAATAAATAAATGAGAGAGTTCAGTTCGGCCATTTATGCAACCCAGACCCATAGCATAGCCGATAAAGCCCAAATTTTAAATTCGAATTAAGCCACTTCGCCCAGGCCCAGACTCACCTCACCAGAAGTTTTTTCTCCCTAGAGCCAAATTCCAGAGACAGTGTCGTCGATTCTCCTTCTCCAGACGCCGCTCAACGGCGTGGATCGTCGGTTCAAGCCATCTCCACCGCGGCGAGCAAAGGCCCCGTTCACCCGTGCTCGCAGCCATCGTGGCCAAAGAGCTCGAGCCGCATGCTCCATTCACTCTTTCGCTCGTTCCACTCTTCCGAGTTGCTTCCATGACTTCCTTGCTCGGGTTCGGCATGTTTAAGCGGTCCTGGCCGAATCTTCCAAATTATTTCGCAAAACATGAATGATTTGGAGAACAGTTTCTTAAAAACGATAAATTGTATGCTTACAAAAATGGATGAATGAAAAATAGTTCGCGGACAACTTGGAGTTGGAATAGTCGGATGTTAAGACGACTTTTCTACACGAAGGATTACGAAGTAGATATACATACAATAGCCGAACCATCTCTCTATGGCTTTAAGCAATCTCATAGTGGGACAAATGATTTGACTTTGTTCGACATTATAATAGGAGTAGTTATGATAATTGTGCGCACTTTAGGCGGTTATGAGATGGTATTTACATTTTTGGGTGGGCCGTGTGAGACTATTTGGTTAGAAAGATCTGGCCCGGCCCGTTGGGCCCGAGGGTGGGCCTAAACAATAAGTTGGGCTCAACCTAAATACCCAACTAAGCCTAATCCCATCCATAAATAATACATTAATTAAAAGAACAAGTCATTTTTTTATATATTCGATCAAACCATGCATATTCCTTCATCGACAATGAACGGTCCACAATGGCCGCGGACGAATATTCATTTTCAAGCCAACCGAACCATAGAAAAGACCCAACACGATATCATCATGAATATTTTTGTAGTTATGTTAAAAAGAATGGATTATACATACCATGCCTACATAAAAAATAAAAAAATAAAAACGTAACCCACTTTGCTTGTACTCTTTATTCTTCTTTTTCTCTTCTTTTTGAATGAATCTGCTTTAGTATCCCACCTTAAATATCGCACATGCAGCTTTAAAAAAATTAAAATTTTAAAAAGAAGAAATCAATTGAGAATAAGATTATTACAGGATTAATTTGAACCCTCCAAAAATATTCACAAGGTAAATACGAATATGGAATTGAATTCATTCTATCTTGATAACAACCGGTTATTTCAATTTTCGAACCATCTTTCATCATCGTTTTCATGTGTGAAAAGGGAAAAAAAATCTTCTCCAATTATTAGCTTGTAATTTCCCATTTTTATCACTATACCTAATTTAATTAGGTCCAATTAAAGACGGGTTTAATTAGGTTTCGAATTTGTACAAATTACCAATACAATATTTAATCTTGCTTATATCAGGATAGACATATGCATATGCTTATGAACTTTGTTAAATGTACACTAAGGTGAATGTAGTGGATAATAACCAAATTAGTCATAAGTCCATTGTAAGGATATCAATTGAGTCCTAAAGTTATTAATTTTGCAAACATGGTCCTCCACCTTTGATTCCTAGTGACAATTTTCAAATTTCGTGCAAAGGTTTACGACTATATTGGCAAAATTAAATAGTTTATAATTGAATTGGAATCCGCAAAATATTTTTGAAACCTGAATTTGCATTTTCTCGTGAATGTATTATAGAAGATGGATGGATTGATTGCCATTGGAACAATAATTTTGTTAAAAACTAAAATTTTCACTCTTCCCATTCCCAAATGCCTCGAAAATGGACTCCAAAAACACACACGAAAAAAAAAAAAAGTTGTGGTAGCATGCGGCATTTTTTTTTCTTGGGCAAATAAAAATTTACCTGCACAATTGGGAATAATATGAATAAAAATTCGCAACGCTCCCAAACGAATGGAATCAGAAAATTCGTGATTTTTTTCGATAAATTAAAGCTTCAAACTTAATGGTGAAAGCTTTAAAAACCAAATTACTTGCACCTTTCCAAAAATTACTTGCACAATCGTTTCTTTGGAAATTGCCATTTGCGAACATTGAGCCCTATTACCAAACATGACCAAAAAATAAAATCCATCAAGCACTTAATGGCAAAAAAAAAAATTGAAATAACAGATAATAAAAATACAGCAAGCACTTAATGAAAAATAAAATAAAATAAAATCCACATAATCTCTCTCTCCCCCACAGCTGTCCATTATCAATGCACTTGAGATTGTAAATATGATTTTGTCAAGACTCAGCCCACTTCTCTGTCCCTTTTACTCCCTCATTATCTTATTATAAGTCTTTCCCGATTTTAATTATTTATCTTCTTTCGCCCTCATATACACGAATAACAAGTCTTTTTACACACGAAAATACGCTAGCAAAGATGTACGCGTATATATGAAAGAGACCATTGAAAAATTAAGAAAATTCACACTATAAAAAAAATACTTCAATAAAAGTAAATTATGGAAATTGCTAGATAAAAAATACACGAGAAAATCGTGAGAAAATTACTTTTCAGCTTTTCTTGAAAGGTGGTTGGGGGATAGGTTGGACTCAAAATACGACGGGGAAATATAAAGTAGATAATGGATTTACGTATTTACTAGCGGTAGTTAGGGATACCTCACCTAGGAAGGGAGTTTTCCTCCCGAGCTTGTCCGGTAACCCAACGAGCATACAAGATGTGCTCCTTATTTTATTATGTCGGTCTCGCACACCTTGTATCCTCAATTGCGAATCATATTTTTTTTCTTTCTAATTGCCAATCTTATAAGGGATCTCAAGGTCCGAACGAGACCTCGGTCGAAGCAATTTAATGAACTACTTAGGCCCGGACTCAAAATACGAAGGGGAATATAAAGTAGATAATGGATTTACGTATTTACTCGTGGATAATGAGATGCAACAAAATAAGTAATTGAGGTTATTTTTAAAATGGGAAAACAATTAAAAGGTATCAGATTCTTTTTTCTCTAATTTGTAAATAATAGTACAGATAGTGTCTATATATATATATATATAGAATAAAAAATATATATCCCATCAAATCACAAACAATTAAATGACACCATAATTAATAATAATAATAATAATAACTATAAAATACAAAAAGGTACATATCCACCTCATCATCATCTCCCTCTCTCTCTTTCTCTCTCTCTCTCTCTCTACCAAACACAGCCCTAACCAACAGTACAATGCACCCCCCGCACATTTTAGCGAACACCCCTTCACTTTGTGATTAAATTAAATTAAATTCAATTATATTAAATTAAACGCATATATAAATAAACTTTATATTAACGCCTCCCCCGTTTACTTTCACTCAATCTCATAATAAATTTTTTTTATTTTTCCTCCCATTTTATTAACTCCCTTTTTTTGGGGGCCCTTTTCCTCTAAAAACCGTATCCATCGGCGATCCACCGGCATCTTCCGGCCCTCGCCGCCGATTGCCGGAGCAGCTCCGCCCCCCGAAGCTCGGTCCACCGTGCGCGGTTAGTCCTCCATTTGTGACTGTCTCTACTCCCGGTCGCTTAAAGGGTTGTTTCACAGTGTGTTTTGGGTGCGTGTGTGCGCGTGCTTTTGGGGTACGCACCCACTGAGATTCGCGAGCTCAGCTCGACCTCGATTTGCTCGAGCTCCGGATCGCACGTGGCGATCCGAGTCTCCTGAGCTCGTGTTTCAGCTTGAATCACTGTGAGTGTTGATTATCTGCTTAATCTGTCCGTAATTTTTTCGGTTAATTACTCGCGATCTGTGGTTAAGCCAGATACGACGGAATTCGCCGTCGTCCGGCTTTCGTCCGTTAATTCTGTGCTGAGATCTTTGTGATTTGGCGCCCTAGTTCATTTGAATTGTGAAATGATGCTTGCTTCTGCTAATTACAGTCGTTCAGGTCGATTCCGCGTAAAATGCTTGGTTCTGCTAGGGTTTGTGTTACTTCGTCCTTAGCTAGATGCTAGTGGAGTATCTGTGTCATTAAGGTCAGGTATAGTCGTAGACACTAACGTTTTTGGTGTTTTGACTTTCAAGGTAGGGTAAAAGTACTAGGCGAGTCTTTCTAGGGTTTTGAGCTGGTGCTGCTCACGGCTCAGTACGATTTAAATGTTTTCAGTTCCGTCTCTTTGACTTTGGTTTTATGTCAAAGCCCGCTGACTCTTCCTTGGTCTTTTGTTATGTTGAGATTATCTGGATGTGATGCACAATTACTTGGTTTGATTGCTTAGGGAAATGAGAAAGCAGCTCAATTAGAGTTTTGTAGTTGCTTTTACTGTGCAGTATGCTGTGCTGGAACAGTTGATTCGAGTTGCTGTTCTAGTCCCTCAGTTTCTTGCTGATGCGTTTTGGTAATAGTCGGGTTTTTGAGATATCAATTTTCTTTCATGTGACTTTTATTTTTCTTTGAAATTTTAGTTATCAGATGGACCGGAATATTTGAAGTCGAGATTTTTGAAGCAAGTCGTGGTAGAGCCACCTGCGGATAATTTCGTTATTTGGCATCACTGTAAGCAATCCCTTCAACTGAAATAAGCCAGATTTGATTTGTTAACATTTGTAGAATGTAACTGAATTTTAATATGAATTAGACCTTAGTGTTTGCCAAATTGTTTGCAGACTTGACAAGGTGGTTCTACATGGAAAGTCAGGCGTGTTTCTCTATCAAGATGCTGAAGTGACCATAGCTTACATTCAACCACTAGTGTTCTGAAGCAATTCACTACATGGAAGCAAACAAAGAAGAGGCCCTTAAGGCAAAAGAAGTTGCTGAGAAGCGATTTACTGAAAAAGACTTTGCCGGTGCAAAGACTTATGCCTTGAAGGCTAAAACACTTTGGCCTGGACTGGATGGTATATCTCAGATGGTGGCCACTTTCGAGGTTTATATGGCTTCTGCAATTCACTTTAATGGTGAGGTAGATTATTACTCAATTCTTGGGTTAAAGCCTACTGCAGATAAATATGCAGTGAAGAGACAGTATAGGAAGTTGGCAGTTCTCCTTCACCCTGATAAGAACAAATGTATTGGAGCCGATGGTGCTTTTAAACTTGTTTCTGAGGCGTGGACTCTTTTGTCAGACACAGCTAAGAGAGGCTCTTACGATCTCAAGAGAAATCAACACTTGGCATCGTTGGTTTCACAGACAAGTTTGTCTTCAGTTCATGGTGCTGGATATACGACGCATAGTAACTGCTTCACTCCACCCACATCTCAATCTACGCTTGATACTTTCTGGACCGTCTGCACGTCTTGTAAAGTTCAATATGAATATCTCCGTAAGTACGTCAACAAGAGACTTTCATGTAAAAATTGCCGGGGTATTTTTGTTGCTGTGGAAACAGGCACTGCTCCAGTTACTGGGTCTTTTCCCTATAGTCCGTATACTTATCTCCCCGGTAATGGGTATGGAAGCCACAGATCTGATGGTGTGTCCTATGTCCCAACAAATGCCGCCTATTTTATGGGAAATGGAGTGTCAGGATATCACACCGGACAGGGGTATGAATACACCTCGAATGTGTCCTTCCAGTGGAGCTCTCCCTCTGGGAGTTCCACTGCAGTTGTTGGCCCTAATGGGTCCGCAGCCATATTGAGTGATGCAGTTTATCCAGCCAATGGTAAGGTTCATAAAGCTAGACACAGAAGCAGTGAAAAGCATGCTGCTAGGAATACTCTGGCTGACACTGGTCCACATTTGTCGGGTGGTGTTAATGGATCATCAGGGTTGAACATGGTTAGACCTGACAAGAGAAGGAAGGTTGTGGTTGGATCCGAGTTTAGGAATGGCTCTGAACAAGTGGGGGCAAAGTCGTCTCCAGAAACCAAAACAGAGTATGATCCTAAGTTGTCGAACTCAAATGAACTTCCAGCTAGACGTTGCTCTGCTATGCCAGCATTTGATGCTAGGAAATTGCTGATGGACAAGGCTAGGATGGAAATTCGTAAGAAATTGGAAGAGATGAAGCAGAAAGCAGCAGCAGCAGCAGCAGCAGCTGCAGCAGCAAAAGAGGCGGCGAGCTTACAGGCTGAAGCTGCTGGTCAGTCCAAGTTGGTTAGTCATTCAAAAGCTAGTAGAAGTGGACCTGTCTCGATAACAGTCCCTGACCCTGATTTCCATGATTTCGACAAGGACCGATCCGAGGAATGTTTTAAGCCCAAGCAAATATGGGCTATTTATGATGAAGAAGATGGCATGCCTCGACTTTATTGTCTGATTCGCCAGATCATCTCAGTAAAGCCATTCAAGATCCTGATCAGTTACTTGAGTTCGAAAACTGATTCTGAATTTGGCTCGGTTAACTGGATAGATCATGGATTTACAAAGTCATGTGGTCATTTTAGGGCATGGACCTCTGATGTTGTTGATCAAGTGAACATCTTCTCTCATCTACTGAGTAAGGAAAAAGCTGGCCGGGGAGGTTGTGTTCGCATATACCCAAGAAGTGGAGATATATGGGCTGTTTATCGTAACTGGTCTCCCCATTGGGACCGATCCACACCAGCTGACATAAGGCATCAATATGAGATGGTGGAGGTGGTCGATGATTATTCTGAAGAGCTTGGCGTCTGTGTTACCCCCCTCATAAAATTGGAAGGGTTCAAGACTGTATACCAGAGGAATACAAGCAAGGATGCATTGAGATGGATACCAAGGAAAGAGATGCTACGCTTTTCGCACAGGGTTCCATCTTGGTCTCTGAAAGGAGAAGCAAACGGTAAATTGCCCGATGGCTGCTGGGATCTGGACCCCGCAGCAACTCCTGATGAACTCCTCCACACTGGGATCGAAGTCGCTGCTTAATGCATCTACAGAGAGAGGCAAAGAAGGATCAGGTGGAATCTATACTTTAGCATTCTTTAGACAACGTTACCTTAAGGTGTACAAATATTCAGACACATGGCCAAAAGGCCATTGTAACATTAACCCCAAGATGGTTTTCGTGGGTTCTTTGTTGTGCCTTTCTTGACTCTGTTGACTGTTTGTTCGTGGAAAAATCCACTTTGCGGTCAGTCTGACAACATAGGATGCATGGGAGCAAGTGGGTTTTGCCAACGCCCGGAGTGTCTAAGGCGATCATATTCCATCACGGTTGAGAAGCTCCATTGCAATCATCTGCAGCGTTCACCTCAAGGTCCCTAGGAGTATCTACAGCCCGTATTGTTCCGGGAATACTGAAGGAGTCCCGTTATAGGTCTTTAAATTTCAAGTTTCACTGACTAGTTTGATTGGGCATATCGTGTCATTTTAAATGTCAAGGATTTAGATACAATTCGGAACTTGGATTACGGATTATTTAAGCTTTATCTGTGTACCAATAGTTGTTGGAGGATGCTCGGTCATTTGAATTGAAATTTTAGGGACAGCAACTCCGCTTCAATTGTTACTGTACTATGATATCGAATCTTAGCAGTCATCATCCACACCGCTGTTAGCTCTTGAGCCCAACACGACAGATGTGGCATGCATTCGTCTATTTTGAATTAGCCGAGGTTTCTTATTGTCCGGAAAGGTAACTTAAGCTTCGTTTATAGAGTTATGGCTACTTCCCACTAGGCATAGTTTCTTGTCGTCAAAGTGCTTTGTGTGAAGCATATCCTGCTGAAACCGAGAGAGGAATTTCACATTTCTTGGCAATGGAAAAATCTGCTTGGAAGCATGATTGGGGCTACACTTCCTGCAAGAACGTTCCTTCGACAGAAATCTAGGGGACTAGTTTAACTCAGCTGAGAATTTCGTACTTCCGAGGAGAAATCGTCCATTACATTGCGAAAAGAAAATGAAGTTGAACAATAACGAAGCTCTCTGGTTTTATTTTTCCTCCAAATAAACCTAGACCAGGAACATCCTGCCTCGGCCCCTTGATCTGCATGCCTCTTGAATCATGGAATGTAGTCGTAGTGGCAAGAACCATGACCTGAGGATCGAACAGCTTGTAAAGTTAGCAGAACAAGAGAGAGAGATTACCTTACGATCTGACCCTATATGATCATGCTTTTGTCCTTTTCATTAGAGGTGAGCAAGATGGGCTGAGCGAACTACGAACCATCCGGACCGATTCGATTCCCAATTCCAAGGGGGAAACGGGCCGCCCGGACAAGACCGATTTCTTTTTATTTATTGTTTATTTCTTAAATTTGAACCTAATAATTCACCGATTATTTTTTTATTTTTTAAATATAAATTTGATTTTAATTAATGTATTAAAATTAAAGTCCGTGTTACTAATCCTAACTAATAATCTACCGGCTTCATTGGACCGTCTGGAAACTGAACCGGACTGTAAACCGAGCACCCCCTATCTTTTACCCCGAGAGCACTGATGTGATTGCGCAACATTTCACGTGGTTTTGTTGATTGGGGTCATTTGTCTTCTCTCAATCTTGTCAAAGCAAAGTGAAGAAAGAAAAGGGTTGGGCCACCATGATCGGAGTGAGCTCCGACAAAAATACACCGGACCAGACATGGCCATTTAAAACTCACGAGGCACACTCGTCCTAGGCGCATGGACTTTGCTTCTTTTCTCTAGATCCCATGCGAGGGATCAAGTTACCCTAAAGCTTTTCGGGATCGCCCCTTAGTAAGAAATTAAATAAAAAGTTCTAAAGCATTATTTGTGCAATGTATGAATTGAAGAAAACACACAAAAAAAAAAAAAAAAACTTTTTCTGTACTATTTTAGCTAGCAAAATTGTCACGTAATTGGCACCATGGTAAAAGATTTTAACTTCACTATCACGACATAAATCCCCTTTGCACAACATGGACTACTTCTTTCAGTATAACTTTCATGTTTTCTTGTTAGATGGGTGCGGAAGAACATGTTCACGAGAGATCAAAGATGCTTACTGGGATCGAGCTCCGTGGTCATGGCGGCGCCGCGGAAGTAGCAAGATCCGCCCGCCCTCTTGAACTTCTGGTAGTAGCTGTTGAAGGCATAGGAAGCATGAGCCCTCACGGTGTTGGGGAGATAGCAAGGCTGGTTCACCTGGATTGGAGTGCAATCAGCCCCTCCTCCTCTTCCACATGCCCAGTCCAGAGCTGTTTGGAGTTCGTCGTCTGGGGTCTGCTCGTCGGCCACGCACCATTGCTCGAACTCCCCAGCTAAGCTCATTGTCATCAAGAAGCAGAGAAATAGAGATCAGGCGAGGGTCTCTGGCGGTGCCCCGTTTCATCAGATGAGCAGATGGAAGCATCCGAGACAGTTAATCAGATAGTGGAAGCTCAGTGAGTGTCTGTCTACTCGTCTGGTTGACTTGATCCAGTGCATGGAAGAGCAAAACGACCAATGAAGGGTAGACAGTTTTCAAGGTTCGTGATCAGTTGACCAGAGCTTGCCATGACTTGTTTGGGACAGAGTAAATGAGAAACTCACCTGATTTGTTCGAAACTGTCGCCAAGAAGAGGGCAGCTATCAGAATCCATTGCAGTGGAATTGACATGCCTCCTTCTGGAGTCTGTGTGCGTGAGAAAGAGAGCGGAGAGGGAGAGAGATGGACTCCAGCTAGGAGAATTTTATATTCCACCCCAAGATTACGCAGTCATTCCAAGAACAATTAGAGGCATGTGACAAAGTAACAACAGTTCACGATGTGGTGGTGTTCCCCTTTCAACTTTTTTTAGCACTTGAACTTCTTCAGTTCACATTGATGGGGTTTTGGCCTATTCCTTCTTTCTTATCCTATCTTGTTTCTAGAAAAATGGATAAGCTCACAGCGTGCTAGGGCCAAAATGAACAAAAACTTTGTTCCATTGCCAAGTGAAATGCCATAATGCCTTGTAAAGAACGGAGCTTGTGTAGCAGTTGCAGGACAGAAAATCTAATCAATAAGCCGCGCTTGTATGAACGCAACGATCTATACGATGTACGTACAGCCTTCGCAAAGTCGCGTTATTTACCTGTGTCCATCTCGTTCTGAGGTAGATGAAATCTGTGGACAACTTTGCCTCTTCTTTTTATGAGTCGTGCGGACATTCCTTTTCGATGATTTCAAAACGGAGCGATCCTTGCAAAGAAGTAGTTGGCAAATGGGATTCTTATTGTCTACCTTATTTTCCTAAAGACAATGTACTGTTTACATTGCTATCCTATGCCAGGATCTTAGGTTCGACATTAACATGCGGCTTAAATGCCCGTTACAATCCTTTTTGTTGTATGCCAGCCAGTCCTGTATTCTGGGATCTTCTCCTTTTTCAACCAAACAGGCATATGCACTTCCCTTGTGTTTGAACTACCCAACAACTAAGCCCAGGAGATATGCACCTTCATCAGCTCATGAACCTTGCAATATATAAACAAGCTTCATGCTGAAAGACATGCTGAAAATCTGCAGTTCAGAAGAGCTCGCATAGAATAGAGATGATGGCCTTGTGGTTCTTCATCTTTCTTCAGATCTCTGCTCTCACCGAATCTCGGCCCACAGGTGAAGTTAACCGGACTGACCTGCACAAAGCCATGGCCGACATGAGAATGAAGTCCTACCACGGCTTTGTCATCCTTCTCCAAATGCTAAACACTTACCCCGACGCACTCCATGGCTCTAATATCACCTTCCTAATGCCAAACGACCAGCAGCTGTCCAAGGCCTCGGTGAGTCGAAACGATCTACAAGATTTCATCCTCAGCTATTCGATCCCCGTGCCACTCCCGATGACCAACCTGGTTCACTTCCCCAACAGGACTCTCCTACCCACATGCCTTCCCAACCGGATGATCAGCATCACGAATAACGGGAGGTCAGGCATGTTCGTGAACAACGCCAGGATTGTGAACCCAGACGTCTGTCTGCGTTCTCTGATTCGGTGCCACGGTATCAGCGACACGCTCATGTTGGATGCTTCCGAGCATTTCCCCCACATGCCGAAAAGATTGACTACAGTCCATTGATCCTGGCAATTAGCTTCTTCTAGTAGTTTCTATTCTGTCGAATAAGATAGATGTGTGTATCATCCATGGCAAGCTCAAAATCGTCCCAGTGACAGTAATAAAGTAACGTTGACAATAATGCTCCCAAGAACTTTCAATCCCAGAACCATGGACAAACCCACTGTTCTGCAAATTTGTGAACTCTTGTGAAGATTTAGTCTTTTATCAAGCATATACAACGATTGGAAACGGCAAAAATTCTTTCTTTTCTGTTACTTCACAGTGGTGCTGCAGATGTGAACTGAGAACATATTCCTGGTGGCTTTGCCGTCTCAAAATCTAGTTCCTGCGCAAGCAATCCAGACAGAACAAGCCTATCATTTGAGACATTGCTCAAGTAAAAGTAAAGGATCGTGGGAGGAATCTGCTGATATCATAGGGTAAAGCGAGTCCGTTATACCATCTTACAGAGTTCAACCAAAAACGTAAGTAGAACACTGACCATACGAGGTCGTATATATATGTAAGGTTGACTCTCCATATTCATCAAAGAGTGCACAACTGAAATCAATTAGAAGATTGCACAGTGAGCATCTCATCCCCATCATCAAACCCAACAACACAACCCCACCACTCCCATCCCATCCCCCCCAAAAAAAAAAAAGCCCCTGGGCCCCATCTCAGCATCTCCTACATCGCTTAATCACTCAAAGTAGTGCTCTGCAGTAGGCTTTCCAAATCATCAGCGCAAGAGCAACTTAAATAGGACTCGAACCGTTTGAGTGAACTTATGACACTATGGCAAGCCCGAACAAAACCCTCTGAAGCTCCTTTAACATTTTCCACCTCCACCTGTAAATCATTGAGATGAGTCAACATTTTTCCTGAAGCCACTGTCATGGCTGAGATTTCTTGTGGAGGGTAAAGGCAAGCACCGAGCTCGTTGATTTGTACTCCTATTCCTTGGCATAGCTTCAACAATTTTTCCAGAGAATCCACAAAAGCACCGCCATCATCTGAATTTTCCATCTTCAGCAAACCTGTGATGGCGCGTATTAATTCCTTGACGACTGCGAGGGTATCGGACACAACCACACTTGCCGCATTAGCAACTTTCATCTCTTCAGGTGATAAGTCATTGCCTATGTCACCTTCACTTGAATTATCTTCAACCTGAGTCTCGCCTTCTTTTGTAGAGGAGACATCAGAAGCTTCATCACTGGGGTCCAGGCAAGCTGGCTTGAGCTCTTTCATCTCACGAAGGACATCCTTCATGGTAACTGCAACCTGCGACATGGCTCGCCCAATTGCAGTAACATTTGTTGCTGGAGCTTTCTTAAGAGCAGAACATGCCTCCCATACTGTACCAACTAGCACTGGAATGGAAACCCCTGTTCTTCATCATTGCTAGAACCTGTTGATAAACGTGTTCTAAAACATTCAGCAAAGAAATTGCATGCTATTACCATAAATTGTAGGACAACATGCACAAGTTGGATAGTTAAGCAAAATTTGCATGTACCAAGCCTGCTTTCAAAAACAATTCTCAAAACAATTACCTATTTAACAACAGACAAGCAAGTCTAAATTGATCTCTGTCTTCAAAAACAAAAAGGGTCTCTACAAACATCTCCCGACAAGCTCCTAATTTCTTAGGTTTGGATGTACCCACATAACCCTTTTCCCGTAATTTCCAATCATCTACTCCATGAATCCCATCAAAAGTTACTTTGCAACATTGTCCACCTCTCCCGGAAATTGATAAGTTTTGCTTATGGGAGGAGGTATCATATAAATCAAGGCTCAGATGTTACCACCTTAGCCTTTGGACCTGAACTTCAAACCTATTCATGGGGTATAGGATGCATGCATATGAGAGAGAGAAAGAGAGAGAAGTGGCTAGGATTTACCATAATAATGGACAGATGTGCTGAGCAACTTAAAGCTACAATCAACAACTTTCTTCACCACTTCGTGGATATTGGAAGAAAGAGTCGGTCCAGCACCCACCATGCTTCCATGGGACAACAGCAGAAAACCCTGAAGTGCATTAAAGTATGTTGTCATGCTTTCCTCCATCGCTTTAGCTTGAGGTTTTTGTCCCATCCACAACATTCCGACTGCACGGTCAAAACAAGCACCAATAAGTATGAGAGAGTCAATATCATTTGCTCCCTCAGAACTGACTTCTATCGCAAAGTTTATCTGTCCAGACCTACTCAAGATACTGGCAAAACAGTTTGTCCTCTCTCTTTCACTGAAAAAAGACAGCTTGTCCTTCGAAAACCGCAACACTGATTTATATCATTCCGGTCATTTCTGCATTTAGCTGTATTTGTACTAAATTTTTACCAGATAAAGTCCGTCCTCTGCGAAATACCGATAGAGTAGTAAAGTTCGTCAAGTTACAAAACCCGCAATGAATACTAATCTAGACAGCAGCCTAAGGTAGAACGATGTATTGGCAGACATAAGCTCTATACACCATCAACTAAATTTACTTAATTCAACAAAATGACTGGTTTATCTTAGCATGTTTAGAGAATGACGCCCCCCAAAGTCCACAAGAAAAGGAACAACATAGGCATTGACCAGATAAGTCCATGCTGAAGGTAAAGGATCGCCACCAGAACCATACATACATATCAAGATAACAAAGCCAATTGTCAATGAAAAAAGAACAAGCAGACTAGAGGTCATGGATAATTACCAGAGCAAGCAAAGGAAAAAAGAAAACCTTCGCGAGTGCCAACATGGACAAGTATCACACAGAAGCAGAAATTACGAGCTCCCAGCAAGCAGAGAGAGAGACAGTACCCACAGTGGCTTGCTTGGAGACTTGGTCGCCGATCTTGACGACCTCTTCCCAACTCACCCGTTTGAGAAAACAAGAGGGTTTCTGACTCAACACCTGCGCAGGTTACGCACGCAGACACCCATGCGATTCGCCGTCGTTAGAAGAAGAAGAAACCGAAAAAGATTCAATCTTTCTTGGAAATGGAAGAGGAGAGAGCGAGAGAGAGAGAGAGGCGAGTAGACCTGGAAGGTGTCGTGTATGGTGTCGAGGTGGGAATTCAAGACGCGAGCCAGGTGCTCGTGATCTCCCTCCGCTCCTCCCATTCTCTCTCTCTCTCTCTCTCTCTCTACTGGGAAAGTTAGGGCATATATGTATGTATCCGTACCCAATTCTGAATGGTGGTGGTGGTGGTGATGCTACATGTAAATTGACTCCATGTTCATCCAAATGAATCACCAAATGCGATGAGTTTCTCTACTCGATTTGAGACACAGCATTTTGATGAAATATATATACAACCTGATCACTAGTTTGAGAATTTCTTCTCAGCGATGATTAGTCCGAATTATTAAGAAAATATCTATCGGTTTGTGATATCATGTCGACTTTCCTCGAAGCATCTCTTTGTATCTTTATAGTAATGTGAAATTAGTTTTCGAAACTACAGCAATGGCAAATCCGATTCGGGATGAGTACATCCCTTCTCCTTTGAACTCAATTTGTATGTGGGGGTAGACTCATTTCTAACAACTCCATAAGGGTTTTGTATTATGCTTTCTCTTGAAGAAAATTGTCTAAAAAGTCTTAAATTTATCATATTTTTTTCAATTTAGTCTTAAACTTTTTAATTTTTCCAATTGACTGGTAAACATTTTTACATCCAATCAATTTTAGTTTGAAATTACTAACGTAAAGTCCCAAATTGCCCTACATGACACACTCAAAGCTACATAACCCGTTTAATTTGAAGTTGACAATTTTTAATCGTATTTACTATTTTTTCAAAAATTTATTAATTTTTTTCATTTTTTCTTTTCTTTATTTTTTTTTTCTCAACTTGGTCCCTAAGTGGCACCGACACCGACACCGACACCGACACCGACACGCGACACGACACGACACGCCGACACCGCATTTCTTAAAAATAGAAAATTCGACACGTCGGACACGTTATATTAAATATACATTTTTAAATGTACAAATAATAAACAAAGCCAAAACAGTGTCATATGCACTAATTCGAATCATAGAGGGGCAAGCTTATACTTATGTCAACAATTTGATAACCTCGGGAATTGTAACAAGAAATGGCTAGAAAACGAAAAAAAAAAAAAAGGTTAGTGAGACTGTTCAACCTGCAACCTTAGGTCACATCCAAAGTAAGGTTACGGAGACTTAGTCCAAAAAACAAATAAAGGCTACATAGAGAGCCATATGAATCGAAGTCTGCCAACGTCCAAAAAGCCATATGAATCAAAGTCTCACAAAGCTTCAAATCTTTAGGCACAATTTCCACTGCTTCCACATGTCTCACTGGGCAAAAAATGGGGATGAGCCTGCATGAGAAAAGACAAGTTTTTTCACAAAATAATAAGACACAACCTCTTTAAAAAGCATCGAAGAGCATCTTTTGATCTAGTCGCACACAAATTTTCTCAAGTCCAAAAACAAGCGTGTGAGTTGACTGAAGCATTTCAAAACATTAACTTCAAGACACTAAGCTTTAAGTCTAGGAAATAATAGTTCAAGCATTTTCGTTCATTTTGTCCTCTAATCAACAAGATCACAAAAGACGGATAAACGAAAGCATTACAAAAGGAGATAACATGAAATCCTCCAAGAATCTTAAAGACATCTCTTCTAATTGACAATGGTAGCTTTCATAAGAGCAACATGAAAATCAAGGAGCCAATGTGTAACTCACCAATTCTTTTGAGAGGCGTTTCTACCGCACTTTGTGAAGAAATGCTCTTAAGAAGTCATTCATCTATATCTACATTATCCATTTCTCCCGAAGAAATAGCAAACTCAATCTCCGGCTCATCAAGTGAAAGATTTGCAACTTCAAGCACCCCAACATCTTCAAACGTGTCAAATGCATCTCCGCCAATATCCCACATCTTGGTCTCTCCTTCTACATATTGTGAGCTTTTTCTTGATAGAAGACGAAGGTTCGTTGTGAATGAAAATCAAATCTTTCGCACGTTTTGGGGTCATCTTATTTCTTTTCTTGAATTCACAAAGGAGTAAGTACTCCAATTCCTCTCGGCACATGATGAAGAAGAAGGTTGTGCAAGAAGCTTTAATGCTATACTTTGAAGAATAGGTGTACATGCACCATGAATGACCCACCAAGCCTTAGGATTCATAGCATACCGATTATGAATGGAATCAAATTCTTTAAAATCTCCATTTTTGCATGCAAAATCTACATATTCCAAATTCACATTGTTGCGCTCATCCAAGTTAGGAAAGTATTTCCTAAGGCATTTTTGTCTTTCTTGATTGATCTCTTTGTCCTTGTATGGAGAAACTCGAGTAGGCTCTTCGTTGAGCCATTGATCACCGTAGTACCTATAAAAATACAAGTAGAAAACCATAATAAGTAAGAGGAGTGTCTTATTATCATGTCTAAGACAAGATACCAATTAATAAAGTAATATTCTCATACAATTTTAGAACTCACCTAGGATTCAAGGCATGTGCCAAGCAATGAAGCGGAGTGTTATTCTTAGTCCAACGATCAACAAGAATTGTTCGAACCACCTCATAAAATGTAGACTCCTCATCTAGCCTCTTCACTTCTCGCGCATATATAGCTTTCTTCACTTTAACAATCATTGAATCCCACATGTCATAGACTAAGTGAAGACAAGGCTTGTCGGTGTCACAAATTCTAAGCATATCATAAATAGGAGCTGTGAAGGAAAGTATATAATCAATTGAATCCCACCAAAAATCATCCAACACCTTGTCCTTGACAAACTTAGCTCTTCCTTGATTATCATCTCGATAAATATTCCATTTATCGCAAATAACCATGCTTTGAAGACCACATTTGATTAGCTTGAACCTCTTAAGCATCACAATCATCGAAGCGAAACGTGTATCCGCCACGGAAAGCAACTTCAAGCTAACAAACTCATTATATATTGCTAATCTCATTGAATGGTTCATGATGAAATGTTTGATACGCATAACATCCGCAATAATGTCTGAAATCCAGCTACATTCCTCATAAACTAAGTGATTATTCTCCACATTCTTTGCTGCACAAATATTCTTCAAAGCTAAATTTAGGGTGTGCACCACACAAGGTGTCCAAACAATGGATGGAAACTCTTGTTCAATGAGTTGTCCCGGCCTTACAATTTGAAGCATTATCCGTAATAACTTGAACAACATTCACATGCCCAATTTCATTGATAACTTCTTTCGATAAGTTAAAAATGAAATGCATATCCTTTGTTTCTCCTGAACAATCAACCGATTTTATAAACATAGCTTCTCCATCCGACACAGCCATCAAATTAATAAGTGGCCTCCTTTGTGAGTCACTCCATCCATCACTCACAATGCTTACACCTTTCTCCCTCCACATATTTTTAATAGGTGCACACAATCTATCAATGTTTTCCTTCTCTTTTTGCAGCAAAGTGGTCCTCAACAAATTATATTTTGGAGGTACATAACCCGCAATATTATGATTAGCGGCATAAGTGAAAGCCGATTGGAAGTAAGGATTTCTTGCAAGGTTAAACGGCAAGCCCGCCGAATAGAACATCCTAGCAATCTCACAATCTAAACGTTCCCGTTGAGTCATATTGAATGCCTTTTCAATTGATCCTCCACCACTCCCACTTCCAATCTTCCTTTTTTTTGGTCAAATGATGAATCCATCCCGCTACCACCACTAATTGAAAAGCTAGAAAGAGGCAAAGGTACATTTTTAGGCGCCTTATTCTTCAATCTAGAATTGACATCTTCCTCTAATCTTTCCATCTCCAAAAGATCCTTTTTTCTACTTTTTCGCATTTTGCGATTCCTTTTCCGCTTATCTTCAACAAATGAGCCCTCACTCTCGTGTATGAACTCTTAACGTCTTTTCCACAAAATTTACATTTCCAAGATAAATTTCCCCGCCTCGTTAGGATTACCTAACTTAGTAACATACCTCCATAGTGGCTTATCCGAATCTTCATTGCTAGATGTAGATGGTGGAACACTACTATCCATGCTTGAAGTCATTCTACAAAAAATATAATTACAAGATGTCAAGAACTATGAACATAGCATATAGAATCATCCAAGGTAAATGTTGATGTTTATTCAGTAATTACTCCCATGTGTTGTTGCCATAGATTCAACAAAACAATATATGCACTCGAATCATGTACAAACTACAAGCAAAACTAGTGGACAAACATTGTGAAAAACATGAACCTCACGCAAGAAATCTCTTCCGAAGCAACTCTCAAGGCAGTATACACAAAGTTGCGACATAAGGAGTATGCAAGTGGATTATGCACAGTGAGCATCAAGAAGAGAAAGGCCAACTTGGACTTCAATCGGATATAGAATTTCTCACTATGTAATAGCAAAAATGCCTAAATAACGCTTGAACGAAATTGCGCACACAAAAGATAGAGAACTCGACCTTACCCGCATCGCTATAATCCCCTGGACCTACATAACTTTCAAAAAGAAAATGGGGAAATAGAACAACGGTAGCTCCAAACCCATGCCGCAAGAACTCCCATATCAATAAAGCCAACCGGAAAAATAGAGCCTTTAAAAGCTTTTTCGAAGTAAGTTGGTTAATCAATTCTCAAAGAGAATCTATTTTCATAATCAGCTCAACACGATATCCAAGAACCACCAGAGAGAGAAGATGGTAACCTGTTCGAGATGGATTTGGTCGAGAAATCTAGACAGAGCTCGGAGCGGGACTTGGGAGAAAACCGAGGAGTCGATTAGCGATGACTACGTCCCGAGGGGGATGATTGAGTTTGCGCGAGCGACGAACGGATCAGCGCTACCAAGGGAGATGATTGAGTTTGAGCAAGCATCGAGCAATCGAGATGGAGAGAGACTCGGAGAGAGGGAGACGGAGAAGCGAAGACAGATTCATGATTTTGTGATATTAGGGCTCCAAACTTACGTTTTCTTTTTTTAATAGACTTCACGTGTCCGACACGTCGGACACGCTGTGTCGACCGCGTGTCCCACGCGTTGACCGAGTGTCGAAATCCCGACACGCGGTCAACGCGTGTCGGACGCGTGTCGCACGCGTGTCGGTATCCGACACGCGTCCGACACCGACGCGCACACCCATGAGGAGTGTCGGTGCTACATAGCTTGCAGCGGAATCACGCCAAGTTCCGGACCATGAACACGATGCCGTCTCCTAACGCATGACCAAACGTGGCATCTGCGATCTCGTCTAGATGTCTCGACTATTCAGAAGTCGATACTTCTCTCCATCTTTAGAGGACTTCCTTAAGATTCCTAATACGTCCTGTGTTTTTGTTCTTTATTATAAGATGAGTGAACAGAGGATTGAGTAATAGCAATAAATAAACAGAGTAATACCAATACGTGTACGGCGGTTTTGTGATTGGCTCATTTTCTACTTCATTACAAGACATGTTCTTCTCTTTTTTCCTTTCTTCCACAATCACCATTGATCATGTTACCAAGATCCGATCATCCTGGACACCTTGTTATGAAGTGTGTAAACCACCTTATAATATGGATGAACAGAGAAAGTTGCAGGTGCAATCTGATGTTGTAGACAGCCTTTAGAGGAATCGAGGAAGGCAAATCAAATTGGGATCTCAATGTGGACATTCGATTTGTAGTGACAAGAGAAAATGAAAAATTATCCAAAAAGTCCTAAACTTATAACGCTTCCGACAATTTAGCCCTAAACTTCTTAATTTTACTAATTGAATCTTAAATCTTTTCACATTTTGCCAATTTAGTCTATCCGATCAATTTTGGTCGGAAACCTCGATGTGGACGCTAGTTGTCCTTCGTGGTAAGGCCAACGTTGAAGTGAACAATTTTCGATAATTTTTTCAAATTTCTTATTAAGTTTTTTTCCTTTGCTTTTTTTTTTCCTTAGCAGCCAGCGAGGGTCGCCAAGCCCTCACCAGAGCTGGACCGGGCTATGTAGCACCGACACTCCTCATGGGTGTGCGCGTCGGTGTCGGACGCGTGTCGGGATTTCGACACTTCGGTCAACGCGTGGGACACGCGGTCGACACGCGTGTCCGACGTGTCGGACACGTGAAGTCTATTAAAAAAAAGAAAACGTAAGTTTGGAGCCCTAATATCACAAAATCATGAATCTGTCTTCGCTTCTCCGTCTCCCTCTCTCGAGTCTCTCTCCATCTCGATTGCTCGATGCTTGCTCAAACTCAATCATCTCCCTTGGTAGCGCCGATCCGTTCGTCGCTCGCGCAAACTCAATCATCCCCCTCGGGACGTAGTCATCGCTAATCGACTCCTCGGTTTTCTCCCAAGTCCCGCTCCGAGCTCTGTCTAGATTTCTCGACCAAATCCATCTCCGAACAGGTTACCATCTTCTCTCTCTCGGTGGTTCTTGGATATTCGTGTTGAGCTGATTATGAAAATAGATTCTCTTTGAGAATTGATTAACCAGCTTACTTGAAAAGCTTTTAAAGGCTCTATTTTTCCGGTTGGCTTTATTGATATGGGAGTTCATTGCGGTTCTTGCGGCATGGGTTTGGAGCTACCGTTGTTCTATTTCCCCATTTTCTTTTTGAAAGTTATGTAGGTCCGGGGATTATAGCGATGCGGGTAAGGTCGAGTTCTCTATCTTTGTGTGCGCAATTTCGTTCAAGCGTTATTTAGGCATTTTTGCTATTACATAGTGAGAAATTCTATATCCGATTGAAGTCCAAGTTGGCCTTTCTCTTCTTGATGCTCACTGTGCATAATCCACTGCATACTCCTTATGTCGCAACTTTGTGTATACTGTCTTGAGAGTTGCTTCGGAAGAGATTTCTTGCGTGAGGTTCATGTTTTTCACAATGTTTGTCCACTAGTTTTGCTTGTAGTTTGTACATGATTCGAGTGCATATATTGTTTTGTTGAATCTATGGCAACAACACATGGGAGTAATTCTGAATAAACATCAACATTTACCTTGGATGATTCTATATGCTATGTTCATAGTTCTTGACATCTTGTAATTATATTTTTTGTAGAATGACTTCAAGCATGGATAGTAGTGTTCCACCATCTACATCTAGCAATGAAGATTCGGATAAGCCACTATGGAGGTATGTTACTAAGTTAGGTAATCCTAACGAGGCGGGGGAAATTTATCTTGGAAATGTAAATTTTGTGGAAAAGACGTTAAGAGTTCATACCAGAGTGAGGGCTCATTTGTTGAAGATAAGCGGAAAAGGAATCGCAAAATGCGAAAAAGTAGAAAAAAGGATCTTTTGGAGATGGAAAGATTAGAGGAAGATGTCAATTCTAGATTGAAGAATAAGGCGCCTAAAAATGTACCTTTGCCTCTTTCTAGCTTTTCAATTAGTGGTGGTAGCGGGATGGATTCATCATTTGACCAAAAAAAGGAAGATTGGAAGTGGGAGTGGTGGAGGATCAATTGAAAAGGCATTCAATATGACTCAACGGGAATGTTTAGATTGTGAGATTGCTAGGATGTTCTATTCGGCGGGCTTGCCGTTTAACCTTGCAAGAAATCCTTACTTCCAATCGGCTTTCACTTATGCCGCTAATCATAATATTCGGGTTATGTACCTCCAAATTATAATTTGTTGAGGACCACTTTGCTGCAAAAAGAGAAGGAAAACATTGATAGATTGTGTGAACCTATTAAAAATATGTGGAGGGAGAAAGGTGTAAGCATTGTGAGTGATGGATGGAGTGACTCACAAAGGAGGCCACTTATTAATTTTATGGTGTGTCGGATGGAGAAGCTATGTTTATAAAATCGGTTGATTGTTCGGAGAAACAAAGATATGCATTTCATTTTTTAACTTATCGAAAGAAGTTATCAATGAAATTGGGCATGTGAATGTTGTTCAAGTTATTACGGATAATGCTTCAAATTGTAAGGCCGCGGGACAACTCATTGAACAAGAGTTTCCATCCATTGTTTGGACACCTTGTGTGGTGCACACCCTAAATTTAGCTTTGAAGAATATTTGTGCAGCAAAGAATGTGGAGAATAATCACTTAGTTTATGAGGAATGTAGCTGGATTTCGGACATTATTGCGGATGTTATGCGTATCAAACATTTCATCATGAACCATTCAATGAGATTAGCAATATATAATGAGTTTGTTAGCTTGAAGTTGCTTTCCGTGGCGGATACATCGTTTCGCTTCGATGATTGTGATGCTTAAGAGGTTCAAGCTAATCAAATGTGGTCTTCAAAGCATGGTTATTTGCGATAAATGGAATATTTATCGAGATGATAATCAAGGAAGAGCTAAGTTTGTCAAGGACAAGGTGTTGGATGATTTTTGGTGGGATTCAATTGATTATATACTTTCCTTCACAGCTCCTATTTATGATATGCTTAGAATTTGTGACACCGACAAGCCTTGTCTTCACTTAGTCTATGACATGTGGGATTCAATGATTGTTAAAGTGAAGAAAGCTATATATGCGCGAGAAGTGAAGAGGCTAGATGAGGAGTCTACATTTTATGAGGTGGTTCGAACAATTCTTGTTGATCGTTGGACTAAGAATAACACTCCGCTTCATTGCTTGGCACATGCCTTGAATCCTAGGTGAGTTCTAAAATTGTATGAGAATATTACTTTATTAATTGGTATCTTGTCTTAGACATGATAATAAGACACTCCTCTTACTTATTATGGTTTTCTACTTGTATTTTATAGGTACTACGGTGATCAATGGCTCAACGAAGAGCCTACTCGAGTTTCTCCATACAAGGACAAAGAGATCAATCAAGAAAGACAAAAATGCCTTAGGAAATACTTTCCTAACTTGGATGAGCGCAACAATGTGAATTTGGAATATGTAGATTTTGCATGCAAAAATGGAGATTTTAAAGAATTTGATTCCATTCATAATCGGTATGCTATGAATCCTAAGGCTTGGTGGGTCATTCATGGTGCATGTACACCTATTCTTCAAAGTATAGCATTAAAGCTTCTTGCACAACCTTCTTCTTCATCATGTGCCGAGAGGAATTGGAGTACTTACTCCTTTGTGAATTCAGAAAAGAAATAAGATGACCCCAAAACGTGCGAAGATTTGATTTTCATTCACAAGAACCTTCGTCTTCTATCAAGAAAAAGCTCACAATATGTAGAAGGAGAGACCAAGATGTGGGATATTAGGCGGAGATGCATTTGACACGTTTGAAGATGTTGGGGTGCTTGAAGTTGCAAATCTTTCACTTGATGAGCCGGAGATTGAGTTTGCTATTTCTTCAGGAGAAATGGATAATGTAGATATAGAGGAATGACTTCTTAAGAGCATTTCTTCACAAAGTGCAGAAACGCATCTCAAAAGAATTGGTGAGTTACACATTGGCTCCTTGATTTTCATGTTGCTCTTATGAAAGCTACCATTGTCAATTAGAAGAGATGTCTTTAAGATTCTTGGAGGATTTCATGTTATCTCCTTTTTGTAATGCTTTCGTTTATCTGTCTTTTGTGATCTTGTTGATTAGAGGACAAAATGAACGAAAATGCTTGAACTATTATTTCCTAGACTTAAAGCTTAGTGTGTCAAGTTAATGTTTTGAAATGTTTCTGGTCAACTCACACCGCTTGTTTTTGGACTTGAGAAAATTTGTGTGCGACTAGATCAAAAGATGCTCTTTTCGATGCTTTTTAAAGAGGTTGTGTCTTATTATTTTGTGAAAAAACTTGTCTTTTCTCATGGAGCTCATCCCCATTTTTTGCCCAAGTGAGACATGTGGAAGCAGTGGAAATTGTGCCTAAAGATTTGAAGCTTTGTGAGACTTTGATTCATATGGCTTTTTGGACGTTGGCAGACTTCGATCCATATGGCTCTCTATGTAGCCTTTATTTGTTTTTGGACTAAGTCTCTGTAACCTTACTGGATGTGAACTAAGGTTGCAGGTTGAACGATCTCAGTAACCTTTTTTTTTTTTCGTTTTCTAGCCATTTCTTGTTACAATTCCTGAGGTTATCAAATTGTTGACATAAGTATAAGCTTGCCCCTCTATGATTCGAATTAGTGCATATGACACATGTTTTGGCTTTGTTTATTATTTGTATATTTAAAAATGTATATTTAATATAACGTGTCCCCGACGTGTCAATTTTCTATTTTTAAGAAATGCGGTGTCGGCTGTCGTGTCGCGTCGCGTGTCGGTGTCGGTGTCGGTGTCGGTGCCACTTAGGCTGCAAGTGCGGGTTGAGGCCTAGCGAGAGGAAACAATCTTCAGGGGCCGGTCTGGGCAGAAGATAGAGCATGGCTCACCTGATGCTGGAAACGAGCCCTGGAGCGGTCGGGGCTCACGCTGCGGGTGGGATGGCCCGGTTTGGAGATCCATCTCATGTGCTCCCTCTGCTCTCTCCTCTCCTTGGCTCTCTGAAGCTCCTTGAACCTTTGTTGAAGCAAGGCCAGGGAGGACCGGACCATCTTCGTATCGCCGCTCTGCCTCGCCATTGTTGGGAGTGGGGGTTGGAAACTTCTTGTGATTTCTCTGCCTCGCTCACCGAATTCGGAGGTCGACATATACCGGGGAGGATCGACAGGGTGGAAACAAAGTCCAAGAGGAAACATTCAACATTCGAACGAAGGTTCACGGAGGGGATGAGGAGGCAAATGAATTCCTAGTGGGGAGAGGAGTAGTGGCAAGAGGAAGAGTCCAAATAAAGAGGTGGTTGGCATTTGGAAGCTCCTCTGCAAGGGAATAAGTAGATTTCGTCGTTCGACAGCACCCCACTTAGCTTCGGAGATAGAGGACTTCTTTGTTGTATTAGGAAGTTTATTAATCCTGTTCATTGGACTGACTGTCTTGTTTTCTTCTTCATTCTGGATTAGGAGAGAAGGCGGATGAGATTTGTTCTGGTTCCTGAGAGAGAGAGAGAGAGAGAGACAATGAACATGGTTAAGTGCGTCATCTTCTGATCTGTTCTTGTTCTTTCACTTGTTGCCGTCAAGAGTTTCACCCTGAGAAGGCCGTAGAAATGGACCACAAGGGCTTGGGAATGGGGCTTGTGGTCCAGGGCCTCCGAGGAAAACGTGTGAGATTTGAGATCAGGATGCGCAGAATCAAGTCGAGAAAACCGAGGATGGGACATAGATTTTTAGATTTGTCAAATGTTACTAGCGTGGAGATGAACCACAAGGCCAGAAACCAAACAGAGAACATGAGGAGAAATTACTGTTTCATTATCGCTCAACCATATCGGGTATAAATTGCAGCTCGATGCAAGAACTAAAGCGTTCATCCTTGGACGGATAGATAGCCCGAATTTCTCTATGTAAGAAGTCGAGAGTCCTTGAAAGCTCGACTGAGGATAACCGGGTACGGACTCGGACACCGAATTCAGAGGTTTAGTCCACCCGTGAGAATTAAAGAATGCATGAACACAAGGCAACACAAACATTATGGACAAAAGTTCACACAGAGCACAGGGAAGAAGCTCGCTAGACAAAGTTTTACTCATTTTGAATGCACAATGTTTCATCAGTAGAGTACCAAAGGGTACCACCCCTGTACAATGACACACAACTTGAAATAAATTCTGATGACGACTCGATATCTCCGTGATACAAAAATACAAAAATCGAGAAACTTCATCAACCTATCTTACCAAACGCTAGACTTCTGATTCTCGAATAACCCCAAGATCACCCAAATGGACACCCTTTCCACAATTGAAGAGTAGATTACTAGTGCTTGATGCACCACTTATTTGCGTAACCTATAAGTGCATAAGGGATAGGACAGCTAACTCAACAAGGGAAACCTCCATCCCCATGAAGGAGCAGCTTTATATAATTAGACCAGAATGCAGCTAGTATTTTCTTGATCACTTATTTTACTGGGGCTTGACTACTATGATTAAACATCTACCGATATACAATAAAGGATTCATCACTGATGGTGAAATGAGCTCTGCTTCTCCTCCTCCTCCCTTGCTTGGCTCTTCTTCTCCTTTGTTGGGGCTATGGCACATAAACTGTAGTTCATTACCTCAACATTCAGCTGTGCTGTCTGCCAGGCAAGAGGAAAGCTTCAAATGACCAAGAAACACAGTTTCATCCTGCAAAATGGAGGTCAATATGTCATTTCCCCAATCGAAACTTGATTTCCATCCGTCATAGCAAAGCTATGCTGAAATATCTGCGATTCTGCTATTCTGGAGAAAAGGACAAATGAAGATAAGGCACCGTATTGTCCAGTTTACATTGTAATTGTGGTGTGCTATTGGCAGAACCACTCTGGTGAATATATAGTGTTGCAAACATTTCTCCTCCAAAATGTTAACCCCGTATACTTCCTCCTTGAGCTTGACAAAAAGAGCTTATAGAAGTGAGTTTTACAAAACCTAAAGCGACCACAAAAGGGATTTCTCATCTTGAAGCAAAAGAAGAGAGTACCCAAAAAAAAAAATTGGGAATGGTAAAAAAATAAAGTAATTGCAGATCTTTGACACTGGAATCAAGAACATCTACTAGGATTAAAACCTCCATCGTGCTTCATTATTTGTGAGGTTATGGCAGAAAAACATCAAAAGCAAAACGGAAAAACTTCAAGAGCAAACATCAATTTCATTTGAAGTGTAATCTGCAGATAGTGAAAGCCATATCACGTACTTCACTTGTCCTGCTGCTTAAGAAAGATGGAGGATTTGTTTATATTGCTGCCCTGAGGTCCAATCAAAGAAGGGCGTAATAAAGAATATTCCGCAAGCCTCAAACTACTACAGGCAGTTTGTGCCAAGATTGAGCAGGGTCCTTTGAAAATTCTACATATTCAATTATCAGGTCAGGCTGGGTGCAAAATTCAAAAGCTTTTCCTAGCTCAGCCATAGAATGCAAAGCCCTGATAAACGATCCAAATTCAGGGCTGGACAGAACCTAGAATTAAGAATAATATTTTGGGATTGGACAATGATCGATGGGCTAGGCTAGGTACTATTGTCCCAATTAAACTTTTCATCACTTCCAAATGAAACAATACTTTATCCAAGTCTACCTAACGAAGGACTTGACCTCTCAAACTAGACAGGCCCCATTTTCTATAATCCAGGGAATAGTAATTCATTACCCATGCAGGGGCTAGGCACTCACAAAGTCACTCTAAAACCTGTGCTCCATCTATTTCAGTGTATAAGAAAGTTCATTTCATTTCATACAAGAGATTTACTAGCCACTATCAGAGATTTTTTTTTCCTTGATAGATAACAACTATCAGACATTTATGCTATAATTTATGTTCTGATCTTATTTGGCATCAAAATAAACATCTCTGCGTTTACTACATTATTGGTTATCTAAGAGACAAATGTTAGATACTTAAGATCTTCTTATAAAATGCAGAAATTGTTTCCAATTGCAAAAAACGCCCAAGAAACACTAATATAGTTGAATGCCTCCTTGCGAGCAGATTGTGCCATATAAAAGTAAAAGCATTAAAGTGCACAATCAGAAGATTTAGAATATTCTCTGTTCTTTATCAACAAAGTTTGGCAAGACAAAAGATGAAGTGCACGGTTAGTGTCCACATTATGATGCCCAATTTTCTCCAACTTAGACGGTAAAACGTAGACATGATTCTGAAGGTCAAGATAATGGATTCAGAATATGCAGATATCTTGATGGGTATGATACTGTAATATGACACCCACCTTAAGCCAGTGCTTGGCATAGGGCAGTCGCTCCAAATCTAGCTTGACCACAATCACCTCTCCAAGATATGCAAGTTTTGCCAATCCTATCAATTTGTTGCAAAGGTAGCAGATGAGTGGTTGACAGACTTGTCCAGTGAACTACGGTTAATCATTGGATCCAGATGTTTGTAAAGAGAAAATCCCAGAGTCAAGTACACACGGAATAGAGAAGCAGAAGTTACAGCTCACCAATTACTCAGAATGTGGTTGCCATGAAAATTAGAAGCAGCTCCATACCAAAAAGCGAATTTATCATGTCCAGTTGGGCTACACCTCCGAAGCAGGCAGCACTGTCATCTCGAAGAACTTTCCTTCTCATGAATGTTGATGTTACAGCGAGACGATCTTATTTCTATTGCTGTACCTGAAAGCTTTCAATTTCTCAGCTATGCAATCAGCTTCTACTGACTTGTCTATTTTGGAAAATTCTCTTGCCAGTATCGTGTATGTATGCAAGCTAATCACAAAATTTTTGGATTCTATGATGTGGAGGAACTCCATGCAGAAATCTATATTTCCTTGATTCAGCAAGCCATCGATTAATACTGTCCAAACAATCTCATCTGCATTCAACTCTTTCTCAAGCATCATCACAAATAATGCTTTTGCCTCACCAAAGCGATCTACCCTGCATAGAGCAGAGATGAGTGCCTTATATGTCAATAGGCGACACTCAACGCCTCTAAATGCCATCAAATCAAATATTCTCAAGGCAGGATCAACTTGGGAATCTCTGCAATGCGAAATTAACAAATACTGATAGGCCTCCTTGTTGGGATACAAGCCTTTCTGCCCCATGTTTTCCACCAGCTGATCTGCCTCTGCACATCTACCTGCCCGACACAAGCCCTTTATTAACTCACTGTACATGTTGCCTGTGGGCTCACATCTGATCTCAGACAAGCGATCTAAGAGCACAAACAAGTTGATAGCAGAGTAACTCTCATCAGAGACGCAAGTGTAAGCAGCTTCCTGTTGTGCAACAGCCTTTTCTGAGAACAACTGGCATTCCTTTTGCAGACCTTTAAGCAAAACAGTAAAAGTTCGAAAATTCGGTTCACAGCCTCTAGCTACCATAAGCTTAAAAAGCAAGAACGCATAATCTAACTTGCCAATCATGACGAATCCATCAATTAAAGAGGTGAACGTGATGTGGTCAGGAAATAAACCCTTCATCTCCATCTCTTCCAATAGTTTTTCAGCATTCTCTGGCTTACCCACCTCACACAAGCCAAAAATTAGTGAACTGTAAGTTAACAAATTTGGCAAGCAATTTCCTCTTTCCATTTCGTGAAAAATCTGAAATGCACGGTCGATCCCTCCATTTCGAGAGAACCCGTCAATTAACGATGTATAGGTAATAACATTTGGTTGAAGTCCTTCATCTTCCATCATACTAAGTAGCTTTTCAGCTTCAGCACCACGATTTGCTTTGCTCAAACCGCTAATAATGGCATTGTATGTTTCAATACTAGGCAAGCAACCATTTTCCCCCATCTTTTCAAATATGTGCAAGGCATTATCTACCTTCCCCTCCTTACAGCATCCATCAATCAAAGCTGTGTAAATGACATGATTAAGATTGATCCCCTGTCCCACAATGTCATTGAAAAGATCAAAAGCTGAACTTAACTTGCCAGCTCTACAAAACCCAGTTATCAATTCACTGTATGTCCACTCATCTGCTGCACATCCATTCTCCTTCATAAAATCTAACAGTCTAGTTGCATTGTTAAGAGAACCCTGTTTGAGGTACCCACCAATGAGTGTGTTATATGTTATCACATTTGGAAAGGGACCAAATTTGAGCATCTTATCAAAGAGAACCATTGCTTTCTCCATCTCATCAACTAAGCATAACCCCCTTATTATTTCATTGAAGGTCTGAATGTTGGGCGCACAACCAAGTCTCTCCATCCTATGAACAATTGTCGATGCATCATCAAATCTTCCACTTAGACATAGCAGATTTATTAAGGCATTGTACGTGACAGTGTTTGGCATCAGACCTAGCTTCAGTACTTTATGGTACGTTCCAACTGCCAATTCATACAGCCCTGCATCAGAGAACCCACTAATAAGAGCTGTATAAGTCTGAATATTTGGACTGCAGCCTCTCTTCTTCATGCTACTCGCAAGCTGCATTGCTTCTTTCACTCGTCCAACCTCACATAAAGTGGTGATCGGGACGGTGTAAGTATAAACAGTTGGTTCGATTCCTTTCTGGATCATTTCATCAAGCATATCAAGCGCCTCACCCACCCTCCCTACCTTGCACAACCCATTGATCAGATTCGAATATGTAACAGAATTCGGAGCACAACCCTCCCTTGTCATCCTATCAAAAATCTCAAAAGCCGAATCTATATCCCCATTCCTACAATGCCCAAGAATCAAGGACGTATAAGTAAAAGTATCTGCACGCATGTCATACTGAAAAATCTTACTGAATATCAACATAGCTTCTTGAACCATGCCCTTCCTACACAACATATTAATCATTGTGTTGAATGTCAACAGGCTAGGTTTAATACCATCGTTAAGCATCTGAGTGTACGTATTCTGAGCTAAACCAATCATCCCAAACCTTCCCAGCTGTAACAACAGAGTATTATAACTATACAACGTCAAAGCAAGACCCTTCCTACTAATATCATTCAAATACTCAATAGCCCGCTTCAGCTCCCCCTCGTTTCTACAAGCTTGGATCATCATGATCCTAACCTTATCTGCGGGCGCTAAATACCGGTCCCGGACAAGCCTAGTCAACATGGACACGAAGCAGCGCGCGTCATGTTTGTAGAAATGCCGCTTAGATATCCAGAAAAAGAATTGCAGAGCAGAGCTGGTGTCATCATGCCATTGCACGATTTCGGACACATGGTGGGGCTTCAACTCCGCGCTCACACGAATAAGCTCGGGATTATTCTGCCAGTGGCCAACACGCAGAAAGCTCAAAACTTTGGACACCAAGTCGGCGTGAGAGCTCGTCTCCGTGGAAGAGCAGAGGGAGAAGCGAGGATTAAGCGAGGAACGAAAACTTTGAATGAGAATGAGAGATGGGCTCTTGGGTTTGAGGGGGTTTAACATTGCGGGCAATCGGGGTTCATCGGTTCTTCTTGTTCTTCAGTTCAGCATCAAGAATCCGGATTGGCGTGATGGTTTCCGAGAGCTCTCGTCGATCTTTGAAAATGGCAACATCTTGGATTCGGGATTCGCGTTTGGTGTGGCGGCGTAGATGGGGTCCGGAAGACGTGGACATTGCAAGATGCTGGAACGTGGTCACAAGGAGGCCACCACTGACTGGTACTTGCTTATATTTACCCATGAGAGGAAAGAGTAGAGAGACCCCAAAGCAGGTTTCTCTCTCCGTGTAGAAGAAGGAAGGACCGGCCTATTTAGATGATGCTGATCCTAGGGTTGCTCCCAAGTTCCAACCAGAGAAACTCAACGGAAGATTTATTTTTTTCTTCGTTTAGGATTAACACCATTAAAAATCCAAAATCGATAACTCATAATATATTTATTTTAAATTGACCTCGTCCCAAAACTAATTTTCATCTCGCAAGAAAATCTCAAATCGATATTTCTAAATTAAATTAATGCTTCATTGATATTCCACCCAAGAGCCCGTTAAAAGGAATCACAAAAATATCAATTTGAGATAAAATATCAAGAAACTAAAATTAATCATGAATAAATGCATCGTTAAAATATCAAGTTGTGAATTCCGACGAAAAAGTGAAAACATAAGTTTCCAATTTTCATAAGTCCAAACAAATAAGCCCATTAATGTGTGGATGTTAACTTTTTTTATTGACCGATAGTTGTGATTATTCTAAAGTATGAAAAAGAAGTTGAATAGTTATTCATTGCTCATCAACGCACAAAGAGAGCGGGGGTCTTAAAGTCCACTTGCAAGCAAGAAAGTACAATTCCATCAAGAACAATGCACATCAATACAGCTAACAAATAACAATCCCAACAGATCAGAAGTGACCAATCTGCCGCCAATACCGAAACATTACAGGACAATTTCCACAACCAAAAGGCCTACAGAGATAGATACAGCAACCCCCGATAGCAGCAACGAAGCACCGGGCTAAAGAATGTTATTCCAGCTCAAATTTCAGTTTCCCAAGCCCAGCATAATCTCCTGAGCAGCTCCGAAGCAATTCCACTGCTGAAGTTCCTCCCGCCCTCAAAACAATGTTTAACTGTACGGTTTACCCGCAGAAAGAGAAGTATTAGAATGCAGCTTCGAATTCCTAGCTCTCCAAATCTGACAGATATACAGCAATTGCAAACCGATTTTAACAGACCCTAATGAAAATCTCCGCCCTTAGGAAACTGCTGCAACCAAGCTAGCACACCATTCCAATCACCAGTATGATGGCGAATGTAACACAATTGTAGAGCTTAATCCCATGCCTGACGTGAATCACCACACTCAAAGAAGAGATGGGGCCTGGTTTCATCTCAATTATTAGAAAGGAGTAATAGTAAATGAGCAGAAGCTGCGGACCACTTGCCAATCCTCTCAAAAGTAGGCAACTTATCTAGTATGGCAAACCATCTCTGGAGAGAACAAAACAATTTTTGCTGATTACTGTCATGGCCTCTATTTAGAAGGGCGGCTCTGGTAGTTGCTGTCGTGGTTGCTTGCCTTGTTTCTACATATCTGGTCCTTTTTCTGGCCTCTATTTCATAACAATATCAAGACCAGAAGTAAGCAAACCAGATGCCAAAGAGGTGCAAATGACTTTATCATCCATGGATGAGTGGCAATAACAGACGACAAATAGCTGATTGTATAGCTACAAGATCTTCAGATCTAGCATTTGGCCAACCCACTTCAGAGTTACAAGTGACAGCCGCCACTTTGGCATATTTGGACTCGTAGAATCATATACCTCTCACATAGGATATATATATATATATCCTGAAGTATCCCATCGTGATGCCACAAATCATGCCACGGTGAAGTAGGCTCTCCTCCCTTCCCAACTGGGTCTCTGATGTGGGGTTAAAAAATGCCTCACCTTCATCATTTTCCTCCAAGGATAGAAGGCATCTGTAGGAGAGCTCACAGACCAGATACTTCCCTTGCTAAGAGGGTAACTATATAGCCAAGCAATCCATAAGCACCCAGACCTCCATAAAATTCTCCATAAGCACCTTAAAATACAAGCAAGATTCCATAAATCCAACCTTCTAATGCCAAGACCTCCTTCATGTCTGGGAGACAGAGAAAATGCTATTTAACTCTAGCACCTCCTCTGGCTTCTGGGTCTCCTTTTCATGAGCCCTGCAGATTTACTCCACAAGCTTGATAACCTCCTTTGGCAACAAGAAAAGCTGACACCAATAGCTAGTACGACTAAAGATGACAGACTTAATTAGTTGCACTCAACCAGCAAAAGACAGCCTTTTGATAGTTCAACACTTAAATCTAGAAGTGATTACACCCAGATATTTAACAGGTAATACTCCTTTCCTGATCCCACAACAAGCAATGAATTCATCCGCTTGCTCAGCAGTATAACCAGAAGTATAAACCTCAGTCTCTGGAGGATTAATTTTCGGCCCAGAGATGCTTCTGAAGTATTGAAGCAGACAAATTTCTCTCAAGAAAGCCATATCACCTTTAAAGAACAGCATTAAATCAACAGCAAAGCATAGATGATTGAGTTGGATTTTGCTACTATAAGGATGAAAATTAAATCATTCCGGCCTTTGCTGCATCATTCAATAGTCTGGAGAGGACCTCCATGACAAGGACAACAAGATAAAGGAGATAGAGGATACCCTCCCTCCATCCTCCTTTTGACTACAAACCACCCTTAATCTCAGTAACTGAAGAACCTCATTTCATGCAGATAAAGAAATGCCAGAGTAATCATTGTCAGGAAATCTAAAACTACTTCAAGAGACAAACTACTTTATTATACTTGTTCATCATACTTGACAAGGAAACATAGTGACTTCCAATACATTGGTTGTACATAACACGAGAGAGGCAATGTCTTGGAAGCGCCAAGCATTCCTTATTTGATTGTTTAACAAGTGCCACTTGTTAGCAAAACCCTCATTTTACAAAGAAGAAATAGGGCATCACAAGGCATCCAAGAGTAAAATACTAAATGCATGAAGTCTATGCTAGCCATATTTGTCATATAATATGGCAAAATACATTTTTCTGGAGGGAAAGCCTATGATAATTTCCCTCATCACCAAGGGTTGTGCTCTTATCATCACCAAATGGACCCACGACTCCAAAAGAATATGTTACATGAGAAATTGGCCCGAAATGTGCTCCAATCGAGTCAATAAGTTAACTTGCATCTTCCATGAAAGCCAATCACCTTTCCATCAAGCTTCTGGAAATTGGATAAACTGTCCTTTTCAATGCCAAACGGTTGGCATTTTGTCATATTGCTATGGATATAGGAGCTTCGTCATTTCTATTATGGCCTGATATAGAAATTAGGTATTCACTTGGATAATCCAATCACCTGCAAGAAGTGTGAGAGTTATTTGTGTGTGTGAAAATCGACATATTCACTTTGCTCATTACCAGGAGGCAGAATTTTCATGGATGGCCAAAATCTGCAATGAATAATATTGTCGGTCCATTTCCTAACAGTTCAAGCTTTTTTTTGGAAAAAATGGTCACATAGTATCATAGTACAAATCCATGGTACAAATTCGGGCACTCTCTCTTAATTATCTCTTGCCTACACTTCATGGTATTCTGTCTGTGTTCCTGCACAGTTGTCTCATTGATGTGATTACGCTCATATCATGTCTCACGCTTGTAAGGAAGTTGCTTACACGCGAGGAAGGCGCTACGATATGCTGTTAAAGAATCCGAAATGTATGTGCAAGGTGGGGCATTTTTCTTAGGGTTTAAAAGGGGGTATAAGATTGAAAGCAATGGACGAGATTGGGATTAATGTCGTAATTTGCCCTGATTAGAATTAGGGTTTCTCTCCAGAAGTGAGATCAATGCGAGTTCCACTTCAAGAAAAACCAACCAACAAAAGAAGGAAAGGTAAAAATGGGCACAACCAAGGCATGCCCGGTCCTTTGAACCGAACACAAGCTTAGTTCTCGTCATAGACAGCGAAGATAAGCTGGAGATAAGGGTTGGTTACCAACTTCAACAGTATTTCATGCCATTGATCTATGGACTTGCTGGCAAGGAACCTGTCTTTCCAGACTCCGAGGATGCGCTCCGGCGCGGTGCACTAGACTTTTGGACAACTCCTCGTGGCCCTCCTCGGGATCCAGTCCTTTGACGAAGAACTTGTCGTCTACCTTGAGAACGCTGAGCAAGTCTCCGTCTTTCCCACGGCGACAGCAGATGACTCCAGCCGCCACGGTCTTACCTATTCCTCCTACTCCATATTCTTGATGACAACGGGGAGAAGGTAAAGGAGGAGGAGGAGGAGTAGAGGACATGATTTCCGGCGCGTTGATTCGATGCTCATCTCGAGATCATATATATATCTGTGTGTGTGATTGGTTCAGACATTGGGGACCGGAGAGCGACATCTCGTTCACAAAAAGTCGTGAAGAACACACCTCCTTTCGCCTTGGCCTAAGAAAAAAGTAATTTGAATGACTAAACGGAAAAGGACACTTCATCGCAGAAAATAAAGATGATAAAAGAATCCTCGGAAGATGAAAGGGAGAACGCACGAAAGAATCCTCGGTGATCTCATCTTTTCTTCACTTTGGAAACATTTGACTAAAGCGAAAACGAACCTTGGAAACAAAGAAAAGACAAAGATGGCTTTCACTAAAGAAATCTCTTCCGTATCTCTCTCTCTCTTTTACTCTTTTTTTTTCTTTTCTTTTCTTTTTTTGGTCGAATCTCTTTTCCTCTTTGTTTACTTTTCCACCGCGATTTATGAGACTTTCGATTGTGAAAATGATAAATCTTCGGTATATAAATTTTTTAATTTATTCAATATAATTTCTAAACTTTAACTTAATGTGTTCTCATCATTTAATGTGATTCGCTACGAGCTCTTTCGCCCTCGTGGTCAACCGCCCCAACCTCGTTCTCCCACTCTTCAAGCTTTCTTTTCCACCATCACAGCTATGCTTATTGGTCTTGCTCTGAGAAGAACCTCACTTTCTTTTAATATATTTCCTGAAATTTTATTTTATTCAATTTGATTTCTAAACTATTAATACATGTCAAATATAATCCATTAACTATATGATTATTTAATGTAATTTTTTCATTAATTTAAGATCGACGACAATATTGAATATTTTATACAATCTAAAAATTAAATTGACCACGTATAAAAAAAGTTCAGAATACATTAACTAAATTAAAAATTTAAAAATCATATCACACATTGGACCAAAATTCAAATATTATTTATGTCATTTTTTCGTTGTGAAAGGCAATTTTCTACTATTACCTTACTTTTGACATCTTAAGTCGACCCGCCAACGGAGCGAGATTAGATTTGGGATCAATATGAATCCGGGTCCTAAATCAGGACTTTTCCAATGGGTCGAGATTTGATCCGACACATACCCACTTCTATACAAACTGGATAGTATCCATTTTTCGGCCCATGTCTTCAATCAATCAAAGGAACAACTCTGGCCTTCGGTATGTAAACATTTCACGCAACAAACCACAGCGTCTGCGTACTTTTTGTTCGCGACGACATGATACTGTTCTTCAAATATTACGGCAAATACATTTAACACATTTACAAGAACTTAACAGAAAAGCGCACGGCACGTAATCCGTGAAGGCGAGTGATGGTTCTCCGAGAAGGGACCAAAGGAAGCACCTCGCAAGATGCGAAGAAAAAACCAAAGAGCTCACTCCTACTTTCACTTTCATTCCATGAGGAAGCCTTTATGTCGGCAAACCACGTCACGCATCACGGTTCTAGCTTTAGAGAGACAACCCTGGATTGTCGGCTGCGCTCCGCTGCCTTCCCAGAGACTATTGAGAGGCACGACGGAGCCCACCATGGCCTCCGGACCTTCTGATCGCCTTTCAAGCATGCTACTGGAAAAGGCTATTGACCTCAGAATATGTAAGCATGCCCAAAAAAGAAGCAAGGAAACCGACGCCTAACCTAAACTAAGTATGACGGGATAAATATGCTAATGTATCAGTTTGTCGAATAGTCATTATTCATAGCAAGAAGGGACCAGGAGAATTCTACATTAGATGCACCCGTGACAGCAGATAACATAGCTCAAGATCATGTCATGTCACCGATCAAGAAAACAGTTGGTCAGGGACCCAAAAAATAAAAAAAATAAAAACCCGGAATCGCTACTAACGGCACTAAGGAAAAAGATTTGCCCCTCCTTAATCTTAGTTGAACTTATTATCTCAAAGAAATAACTGCCCCCATAGAGGAACTACCCCTAAGAATAAGTACGATTCCTGAATATGAGTCAAAATGAAGCAAAGAGATATCCATAGCTCCAAAAGTCCAAAACAACACTACTTATCAAAAAGAAAAAAAAGTCAAAAACAGCATTCATGATTCGTATTGACGGTGATTTAACATGTGGAGCAAAAGATACTACTGATGCATATGGAAAACATAGAATGAAACCAGGGGGAGAGCGAGAGAGAGAGGACCCTTGATCCGCCGGAGTTCTTTACAGAGCGTAATGAAGTCCCCCCCATTTCATGTGGCACTTTCTGATAAACCGAAGTATCTGCTCGGTAGTGAACGTGGACATGCTTTCCAGATACTCGCCATTGACCCCATTTTCTTTAAAAATCTGGCGGTAGCTTCCCAAGTTTATCTCTTCCAACCACCTACCAACATCCTGAAAAGAAAATAAGAGATGGAAGAGCCGCAAAAGAATCACCATTGAAACATGTGGCCTCTTTGTTAGAGCATATCGGAAAAAAGTTAGTATCTTGACTGACCAACTTACCACTTCGTTAAACTAAAGTATTACACTAATAAGTCAAAAACTTTTCAGTACAGAGATACAAGTTACACAAGTTTTTCAACTTGAAAATTGTGTCCCAGGCATACAGCATAACTAATTTAACATTCATAACACGTATATATGGAATCTTTACACATAGAATAACAGAAACATGTGGGCATGTGGTTACTAACGACAAAATCAGATAAATTCTAAATCTACTGTGAGACATTCATGCTTCACCCGACTTCAGTCTTCACAAAACTCATTTTGATACCGATTTGACATGCAAAGTCTGCTCCTTTGCCAGATTTAAATCTCAGAGTTGAGTAATGATTTGTGCAAAATTGCCAAATGAACCATGGATTGCTCCAGTTTAGGTGTGTGACAGGGCAAACAACCCATATATCCTGTCAGCAATTAACTTTAGTTTTCACTTGCGCTCAAGGTCCATCTTGTGTCACAGCAGAATGAACTAAAGTAGATATACCTGTCGCTGGAAAAACACATCTTTTGCCATGCCAAACAAAAAACCGGGATTGGATTATCCACAGACCTCCGAAGTCACTTCCCTGATAGACCTCATGGATGAACAAAGGAATTCCCCCACTTCTCATTAGAAGTTCCTTAATCACTCCATTACATTGCTTGTCTGTACTAGAGAGGATGAAATTCGAACATTCCCAGCAAACTTGCAGGCAGATTATGTCTATCATTTTGAACATTCCCAACAAATTTGCAGGCAGATTATATCTATCATGTCCAGAAACTTTGGATTTGTTCCAAAAACCCAAGCATCTGGCGACATAGATAGTATCGCTTCAAAGATATTGGTAGAGGGCAAACTAAAGCGCAGCAAATTGGTGATGGCAATCCGTTCAATTGTTGTGTCGGTGTTTTACGTTTGCATCACTTACTTGTCATAATCACAACACTACAAATGCCTATACCCTTGCTGCTGCTAAGAAAATGTTTTCTTGAAATCAAAAGGCATCGCCTATCCTCACATTAGGCATAGTGCTCACACAAAACCATTTGATGATCTAGAGTCAGGTGCGAATAGGCTGTGTGCAGAATGCCAACATGACAAGCACAGTCCATAGAGGAATGCTCCCGTTTTTGCGACATCAGCAAACCAAGAAATCCTCGCAGTGCGAACTTACAAATGACGTTTCCGGCTATTTTATTTCAAAAGATATATGAGGTGTGTAATTGCAATTAGGCTCTGAAAACAAAACCAAAGCCCCCTACTTTACACCATTGAACTGCCCCCGGTTCACTAATCACCAAAATTTAACATTCTGATTCCTTGTATAAGGGCAACATTTCAAAATTAAAGAAATAGCACTGCTTTTCTTCTCGGAAGGGAGAAGGAACGGAGAGAATAAAGAACCCAAAACTTTCATGGACATGAAAATCCATACCATATCTCCCCAAAAGACGAGAAAAGTCACTGCAGGCAAAGTCAACCAAAAGCTAATGAATCAAGAACCCTCGGAAAGTGAGTACCTCAACAGTCCAGATGAAGAAATCCAGAGGCTCAGGCGACTGCGCTTTGCTCATTTCCCAAATCAATTCTGCACGAACGAAAGATCACAACGATCACGTCAATTTCAGACTCCAAGCTTCGCTTATGGAACGACACGATGAACAGCAGACAGCAACAAAATCAACACCCCAGAATTCACGGCAACGACACAATCCAGAATCGGGAGAGGAAAAACGAAAACCACCCAACAGAAATAAAACGAGGAGGCAGTGAAAAAGTCTTCGCTTTTTGGTTTCCTACCATATACACTTCCCTCCTTCGCCTCTCTCGTAGCTCTGCAAACAGCAGCTGGGAAATCATACAAAACGAATACAGAAAGATCTGCCGAACTTACCTTGACAGTCGAATTTTGGGATCTTTTCCACATTTGGCACCGAACAATCAGGAGGAAAGCTAGAGAGAGAGAGAGAGACAGTATAAAAGGAAGACCAAAAGGAAGAGAGAGAGCGCTCGAGCTCGCGATGCACGCACTCAAGCTCACGCTTGTGCTTCTACTCTGCGCTGTACGTGTACCTGGTCAAGCAGTAACACCCCACATCCGGTCAACCCATACGAGTCCTCCATTTTATTTTTTTTATAGCTTAGTTCATGTTAAAAAAATAATTGAAAATTTCCCCACTATAATTTATTATGTTAAATTTTTTTTTATAATAAAAATTACAAGTATATCTCCTTTTGATTACCATGTTATATTACAAAGCCTTCTCATAAAAGCTTATAAATATGCCGACGCACTCTTTTGTATAAAATATGCACAAACTTCACATTCCTCTTCTTCTTTCCTAACTATTCATGTATTCATGAATGAAATATAACGCGATAATCGTGAACACGAAGACTTCATTTAGTAATTCGCGACCCACTAAAGTTTGCGAATAAAATAATTCGTAAGTTAAAATTCCTATTTAGATTTTCTAAGTGTAAATTTACTTTACACTTAAATAATACAGAGAGCCGGATATTTTATCCTGTATTCAAATGAATCACAGATTACAAAAGGAAAAAAAAAAAAGGGGTTGGCTTTCAGATTTTCTGAATGAATAAAAGAAGTGATATAAAATAGGTCCGGTCGATGACCACCATACAAGATGGCATGTGCAGCATGTGATGACTTAAAGCCTCGGTCACTCTCCATTGTTATCGGCACTCCAGGACCACATCTTCCTGATATGTTTGACCTCGACTTTATATTGATTTTGGGATTGAGAATGATAATTTCGCGAAATTATGTCGCCGGACGGTCCGCTTCGCTCGAATTAAGTGTTGTTGAGCCCCGCGAGAGGCGAAAAAATAAACGGAATGTGGTCGTATGGCGATTTAATTCATTCATTGAGTTCCGATTGGGAAAAAAAACAAATTATCGTGTAGAGGGTGACATTATAATTGTGAAGATTTGTTGGAACTCGTGTCTAAGCAACGCGATATAATTTTTCAAAAAATTCTAGCATTACTTATTTTAACTAATAGAGTTATTTATTTGTAACAATACCGCCATTGAAATCGCGAATTATGTGACAACCAAATATATAGATATTGGGAGGCCTGGCGGGAAATTACAATACAATGAGGGAAGATGATTGAGCCCTCCCTTTCTCGGAAATTTTATTCTTTGTATTTCTCGTGACATAAATATCCGCTACTTCTTTAAGAAAACAGTTCGAAAGTCCATGCTCGATTAAATGGAATTAACCGTTCAATTAAAAATTGTTCCTTCTTTGGACAGTGAACGTTATGCGTGTTGCTTTCAATTTATCTATGAATTGATCGGTATGCGATGAAAGGAAACTAAATTCGTATCCTCATGTATCAGACTTTCATGCATATAGCAACAAGAAAATGCAACTTGGGAAAAATAAGGATGCGATGTTTCGTCGGCTTGATCACGTTAACATGTCACGTGACGCCATGCACTTGGTCAAAAATTAGCGCGCTAATCTCTCTCATTATAATAATTAATAGGAGGCTTGTGGCCACGCGGATGGGCCTGCTTGATGGGCCTTGGGCCGGTAGACAGGAATGGCCTTGAGATTTTTTGGATGAAAAGTTTCATACCGAACACTTTCCTTCTTCCCTTCTTTGCAAAATGACAAGAAATTCCACCTCAAGTATCTGCTATCGCATTTTGTTTATTTATATATTTAGTCTTTAACACTTGCTTTTTATTCTTATTGGAGATGAATGGCAAATCAAAATTCCAAATTATACTCTTCTCCAAGCAACCATAACCAAGAATGGCCTCAGCGTAACTTGGTTTGCTCATATCTAGTTGTCTAATAATAATAGTTTTCACTTTGCACATCGATGTCGGTGTCTGGGTTCATTATATTGAAAATTAACGGGGTTAAATTTAGTAAATGTACCTACGTTTCTCTTTTCTAAACTAGTCGAACTAATAACAGGTATTCGGAATGTGCAAGATACACAAAGCCATCTCCATCGCGCCAGCGAAAGATGGAGGCCAGTATAATACGAGGAAGTTGCTTCGATTTATTTACCACGATACCAATAATCCATCCTGGTTTTCTTCCAAAAAAAAAACAGAAAGATCTGTTGAAGGAATTATGCGAAAATCTATGAGAATCGACCCCTCCAAGATCCGACCCAAAAATAAATAAAAAAAAGGTCCAAGTCCAAGTTTACAGAAGGTGTCATTATTTCATAACATGCACAAGAACATGGTGGGAGCTGCGACTATGATTAGCATCCAATAATTTTGGCAAAGCAACTTGTTTTGATTGGATAAGATTAAAAGAGGGGGAAAAGGAAAAAAAAAAAAGGGCTAATGAGGTCAGCTTTCATGATTAGTTTCTTACGGCGAATGATCGATTGTGACAAATGTGTCCAACGGGAGCCTCAATTATTTTGCTTGCTTTACATGCTCTTGTGGATTTAATTAAAAAAATACATTAAAATGCCTATACCCATAACTATAAGCTATGTATAGATCAATACATGTATATATAAGTAGGTACTGTGTAGCATCTATTGGGTATCTTTGATTGTGAGTTGAAATCTTGCTTGGGCTCTCAAATTTATGAGGATGGACTTTATCTTTGATATTACTTTATTAATCATGATCGGGTACTGCGAGTACAACAATAGGATATAATACCCAAAACGAGATAATTCTTCAAAAAGTCATAAATTTATTATCTGACGACAAATTTAGTCATAAAATTTTTACCCGTGTCAATTTAGTTACAACCCTTTTGACGATTAGTCAATTTAGATTTAATATTTTTGAATTTCTTACCAATTTACTCATGAATCTATTACTTTGATGAATGGTAGAAAATACTACATTTTATAAATTGATCGACACAATTAAATGGTTTAAGGCTAAATTGGCACATTTGAAAAGTTTATTATTGGATTAGCCGTCGTGTAATAAGTTTAGAACTTTTTGGATAATTTTTCCTATCGCGAATAATTGAAAGGTCTAAACCATCGACTCGAACAAAGACATCGCATTCGACAAGTGTTCATCCCGAACCCATGCGGTCAAGAAGTCGCTCATGAGTTATCGCTTTACCGCATCCGGAGGAAGATATCATTTGCGATCTTTGTGATTCGCCAAGACAAGACAGCATTCATGCTGTGCAATTTGATCCGATTAGCCACATTTCAAGAGGGGAGGATCCCGTTATTTCTTTCTCGGGTTATCTCGCCTTGTGGCTCTTACCACGTCTAAATTCAGGATTCAATGAAACTTAGATCACTAAACAAGATTAAGCGGCCGAGAGGCACCAATCTTGTTAATCTTCGTTGCTCTAACGATGTCCATCTTGGAGACAAAGAAGTCCCACACGACATTCCTATCATATTTTCATGTGCATTTGCCGGTTTTATTAATGTCTTCGAAACGAACGAGAGAGAATAACAGCGGAATACCCACCAAGAAAAATTTCTGTAAATGAAACAAATAGAAAATTTGACTCGAAGACATCGGATTTCGGCATCGCACTGCTTAAGCAACCTTCGGAACACGGCATTAACGTTACTCAAAACTCTTGGAGCTGTCAATTCGTCGCTGATTACGATGTTCGTTAATCATCTCCTCGGTTTAATTATAATTTGATTTGATTTACTTTTTTAATCAACTGTGTTTTGCCCTTAAACCCACCAATGCCAGCACATCACCACGACTGCCTCCCATAAACAATTTTTTTTTTGCTAAACACTTTTTTAATCAAGTTATATATATATAAAGGAAAGACTCTCTTCTTTTGAATTGTCCGCCAACGAGATTAGGATTTTTTGTTATTTTAATAAGTTCTTCGTGACAGCAAAACATACGTCTTCAAATCGATCATGTCATATGGACACGACGTAAACCAAGAAAATTCTCCTCTCTCACAGAAATTATTCGGTGCTCATCGGAAATTTCAAATCATCAGGAAATATTTTTCTTATATATACACACGCACATTTTTTTTAAATATAAATGGAAGTCATGAAAAAAATACTATTCAGGAGTTAGAAACATTCAAGGCGATTGATGCAATGCGTAATTAAGGATCACAGCTTGTTGTTACAGAGGACGAAAATCGCCCTGCATTACGTACTTGTGTTCTTTCATTCTTCACTCAATCTTGGCATCCCGCTCCCGCCTATTTGACGTGGGAATAAAAACACATCATACCCTGATTTTATCCAAAGTTCGATACACACATTCTAAAAATGGTATGTTTATATCTATGTATTTAACTTTTCTTGGAACGGATAATATTCCCACACGGTCATCCTGTCGAAAAAACAAAAAAAATAGTGTAAGTAAAGATTCGGTGTCGGTATTATTTGCTAATAAGGAAGAGACTGGTTTCATATAATATATCAAAAGTTCAACATGATGTCCACAATGTGAGCCACTAATCATGTCGACCATAAACATTTTTTTTTTTTGGGGGGTTCAATTGATTTCGGTTGGCCTGCCCCCACTGTCCAATGAAATCTTATGCTCCCAATCTTTTCTGGAATAATCAACCCAAAAAAGGAAAAAAAAAAATCAATGCGTCTCCATCAAAGGATGGATAATTTGGCATCATCACGATTAATTTTATAATCTAATTTTTCTCAGAAATATCTTTATGTACGTGCTAGCGACATAATGGACAATTAAAAGCGACGGCAAGATAAGCTCAAGCCTCAAGCACGTCACCAACAATTATTATTATTGTTTTTTTGCTGCGATTTGTGATTAATATAAACGCAATTGTCAGAATGGTCTTATGCCACGGTACTTAAGTGTTAAATCACTATGGCTGCGTTTGGTAGCCATGATAAAAATCACGATAGGATAAGATTTAATTTATCATATCCTGTGTTTAGCTCCTGCGTATGACAGGATAAAAAGAGATATAAATGGGTTATAGCATGGATATAATTATCCCATGGGAGATGTGGGATAAGGGTAGATAGGATTCTTATGTCCATGATATAAAAGCTACTTTTTAAATAATTATATTTGAATTCTTAATATTAATGCTAACATAGAAATAAAAAATAATTTTTTTATTTATACTTGTATCTATTTATAAAATTGAGTTTCTTTCTACTTTATAATATATATTTTATGCATACACACGCTTCATATCCATATCATTACATCTTTTAAGTATGATAGTATAGTTTATTATTTAATAAAATATTTATTAAGAAATGATGGAACGAAATAAAAATAGTGAAAAAAAGATATATAAAAAAATTTAAAAAAATAAGTAAATAAAAATGAAGTAGAAGAACCACATTTTAAATGAACAAATTCGAATTTGAACATGATCTTTCTAATTCTCGAAAAATGTAGGGCAATGAAATTTCCAAAAAATAAAAATTTTCATCTTCTTCTCTTATGTATCTCTAGTTCATGTTGAAGTTTCAACATGTCATTGTAGTTTTCTAGTTCACGTCAAAACTTTAAGAAAGCGACGAGAGAGTCAAACATCTTCTCATGGTTTTGTTCACATCAAAGTTTATAAAAAAAAAAAAAAAAAAACGTTTTCTCTATAACTTTTGACTCATGTCGAAGTTCAACCAAAGTAACCATTTTTTTTTTTGTAATTGCAAATGTGAATGATCATATTTTCTCTCTCTTACTAGACTTGGGAGTGAATTATGAGAGATTTTTATTTTCTCCTGTTTGTGCATTTTCGGGTTCCTTTACAACGAAATGTGCAAGTGCCAAATAATGATTATCATAGGATATGCACAAATCCGATTTTATTATTGCGATTTACCAAATAATAGATAGGATATAAGAAAATCCATGGATTTCATATTATATCATATCAAATTCTATCATGGCTATAAATCTATACGACCAAACGCAACCTACGAGTCTAGGGCAATAAGTTGCATGCTGAATGGTGACGTGGCAGCAATAGGAAAAAGTCTTCTTTTTTTTATTCAAGCAAAAAGAAAATTCGATCGGTGTAGAGAAAAAATGCTTTGAATTCGGAAATAGCCGTTTAAGAAGATTTACTATTTACTTGCCGAGAGACTGGCAAAATTAGGCAAGCTTTAACAAATTCAACTAACAAGATAATCTCCCGGTTAATCGGTAAATCCCAACGTATTAGGAATCTACGATGGGGCTTGTTTGTCCAATTTGCCCTTTTCTCTTGTCTCTCCTCTTAATCTATTTCGACAATTAAAACAAATTAAAATAAAAATAAAATAAACTCCAATTATTCGCAATTATCTTTAGAGTATTTCTTTAGTAACGACTAACGAGTATGTTAGTCATCATGGTCTAAAGTTTAGCTTCAAATTAGGGTCGGTCCCGGGAGTACGTGCTTGCATGTTACATCAGAACTATTACAATTTATTTTTTTTGTTGGACTTTTTTTTTTTTTTAGGATGATAATTATTGCTTGGTTAGTTGTAAATTCGTGAGGAGGCATTTATTATTGGCCACACTAATCACGGAAGACAGGATGATGCGCGCGGTTCGGTTCTCTCCCTCGGCGGACCGGACGGGCACCGAACCGGACCGGTTCCCCGCCCATGAGGATGAGGCCATCGAATCTGCGGCCACGTAGGATTTGCCGATTTGGAAACCACAAAAAAAAAACAAAAAACACGGAAATAAACAATTTTTGTTGATGGCGTGGGCCCCACCACATTTTACCTTTTGCGGTCCTGATTCTCTGCAATATCCCCGTCCAAAAATCCGAATCCAAAAATGGCAAGAGCGACGCAAGCCCCTGGACCTGCACCGCAGACTGTAAAAACCCGAAATTGCACAAAATCCGGGACTCGGATGGACACGTGGCGCGCATGCATGCGCCTCGGCGGGTTTCGCTTTTCTTCAGGCGGAAATCGAACGGAAACGGCTAGAAAGGGCGGACAACAGCTTTCGAAAGTTGGAAGGATCGCAGCCGCTGATTCCTCCTTCGTGGGGCCCAGGCCTTCTTTTTATCCCCTGCGTGCGGCTCCCGTGCACACTCGTCGCTTCCAACCACTCAGGAAGAGAAAGAGGCATAATGTAAACTTTACGAACGATTTGATACTGAATATTTACTAGGGCTTCACTAGTATAACAATCTTTAAGTAACCGTAAAAAAAATAGTATGTAGTAAGCCACAAATTCTTAAAAAATTGGATCCCATCATAAATTTTAATTAATTGTTATTTAATTTTTTTTTGTCTAAAATAGACCATTAGCCGTACTGATCAGTCATTCAAGATCGGTTATAATTAATTCTCTATTTACTATTATTCAAATTTATGACCATCCACATTTAATTAAAACGAAATACCATATCAAGACAAGCTTCGCATGACTATATAGCACAACTAGTCCGACCATTCGAATAGATATTATACGCACGTCATCCGTTCATCGTCATGATTGATCACGTGTAAGATTGTCATTTTCTTTTTATGTTATTTGTAATGCATATTAGACCGTTCTCTCCCATGTTTTCGATTCTTACTTCCCAACTATCACCTCTCTAGTGATCGATCCGCAAGAGTCGAGAACTGCGTGCAAACACGTTCAATTAATCCTTCTCAATGGGAATTTTTTGGGCTAGAATTATTTATCATTGGGACTCCCTCATGACTATATATAAAAATTCAGTCCCTCAAATAGATATTATACACGCGTCACCCGATCATCCAAATAATCAATCGACCGGAGGCCGCCATTCTCTTTTCGATTTTGTCCCGTAACGTGAACTTGTCTCTTTTTTTTTGCTTTCCAACCTTTGAATTCTCTAAAAGTCACTGTGCAAGAGTCGGAAGCAAGGATTGCTGTAGAAGTATGTCTCATCGCCTTTTTGCTCGTGCATTCGGAGAAGAAAATTCGCACTGTCTCAAATCTATAGCACCCGTGTTGTACATAAGTCGTCTCTAATCGAATAAGAGAGATGCTATGAAATGATGCTAATAATCATCATAAAAAATCGGGAAATGTCACTAAAAACTTCCAACTACGCTAACTATGACATGTTAATTTTGATTTTTTCTTGTGACACCAAAATATCAAACTATACACACTATGATATATTTTACCGGTGTTTATTGATTGAATCTTGGCAGGAGGGTAAATAAGTCACATATACACAAATATGAGATTTTTTGTGTTATAAAAAAAAGTGTAAACATATCACAATAGGCTTAGTTTGGAGTTTTTTTTTTTCCTTAGAAAAAAAATTAAAAACAGGTTGCGATCATCAACGGTCAGGATTCACCCATAGGTTCTTACACAGTGAGTTTGCCGTAGCATAGAATTGCCTCTCCAGTCTGTTCGAAGACACGGACAAGGAGGGCCGACAGATTTTCAGTTCTCCCGCCTGTAGCCACACATAGAAATTCACGAACTGCAGAGGGGCAGCCCCGAGAATCCGCGGCTGCTCCGAGGGTATTTCCGTCAGTCCGTTGCATGCCCGTTTCGGAAATCCAGGCGCATCCCCACTAAAATCCCCCGTAATTTTCTCGAGGGACGGAGTTCAAAGTACACCCTGTAAATCACGCTCGAAACGAAAATGATAAATCATAAAAAAATCATCCATTTTTCTCAAGAAATCCAGTGATGGCTTGAGCGACAACAACATCCAAGAGGGAGGGGGCGAGAGGGATGAGGGGTGATTAAAAAATTGCAATTAAAAAATTAAAAAAAATGAAATTTCTGTTCAAGTTTTTCATTTTTCTCATTGATTATTCAAGATAAAGTCATTGTTGTCGCTGGGTGTGGGCGAGTGTGTGCGTTTATATAAGTGTGGGTGAGGTGGGTTGAGTCTCGTTTTGGAGCAAAAGGACAGGACGCTCTCCTTTATAGCTATCCATTATGTCAGTTTTTTTTGTTTTTTGTTTGCCCCCTCATTTTAAAGGGCGAGTTGTCGCTGTTGCTGTGAAGGGTTGAACTCAGCAACACAGTTAAAAATAGCACCCCAAGAGAGAGAGAGAGAGGGGGGAGAGGGAGAGAGGAGGTTGAGGCCATGGATTGGTTCCTCTGAATTTAATTTTCTCCATAGAAGGCCTGCTTAAAGAGTTTGGTGGTGAGTACGTGTATGTTTCATTATTTGTTTATGCAAAAAAAAAAAAAAAGGCAGGCTCAAAACTTCAACTTCATCTTGTTTCCCTGCATTTTTCTGTTTGTGGGGGTTAATTGCTTTGGAATACATGGGTTTTGAAGATGGTTTTCCCTCTGAATTTGGTTGTGTCTGCATATTTATATCTCTCTATGTATCTTTTGGTGTCATTGTTGGCCTATTATTTGATGATTCTGGAAATGGGTTGTGTTTCTCTTCTGAAAGACTATCTTTTTCGTGTGCGTTTCTTTGGTGAGAAGCAGTGATTTTGAGGATCATAGACGATAAGCCTTTCATGTTTTGTCTTTGTTGTCTGTGTTTGACTTCACTTTGCTTCTGTTCTTAGTGTGGATAAATTTTCCTGGAAAAAAAATGGTAATGGAAGTATAAAATTCTGAATTTCTGCTGTGTTGCAGTTCTTGGGAAAAAAAGAGAGGAGGAATTTTGAGTCTCTTTTTTCGTTTTCTTTTCTGTGGTCTGGAATTGTTCTGAGGATGTTAGAGAGACTTGGAAACCTTTCCGTTCCTGCAGACAAGCATAGTCTGGTTATGTTTATGTTTTGTTTTTCGTCTGTGAAACTAGAAAATGTGACCTTACTGTTCCTTCGTGTAGGGTTAGTTGCAGAGAAATCTCTAATTTGATCAGTTTTTCTTAAGAAAGGAAATGATAGAGTGGGGGAAATTGTGAGTTTTTAGTCAAATCAGGAAAAAGAAAGTTGTTGAGTTTTCTCGCATTGTTGCTCTGGTTCTCAGAGAAATTAAAAAAAAAAGAAAACATTTTTGTTCTGCATAAAATCGTGAGGTCTTATTCTTTCTTTTTCCTGATAGCTGTTAGTTAGACGTCATAAATTTGCGATTCAGAAGTTTATCTTTGCTTTTTTCTGATAAATGAATTTCCAAATTGCTTAATTTTCCGGATCTTTTTTTTTTTTTCTGGAAAGGGTCTGCTACTTTCCTTGGATAGGAAGAGAACGGAGAGAATGAGTATGTTGAATATATAGCATTATGCATTTCCGGTGCAAAAAAAGTCGCTCATTGGTGTTTTAACTAAAATCATCAATTCAGACACTTCAAATGTCCTGGAATAGCTTTGAATGCAATTTTTGTGGGATTGTGGTGATATCTTGGTTGCCAGATCTGCAACTGTTTCACCCTTTCTGTGTCTTTTGCTGTGTCTGTTGTTTGCACTCATGCATACTGTCTAAAGTTCTCGCTTTATGTAGGGTTGAGATGGACTTTTCGGAGTCCACCAAAGTTGTGTACGACAGGATCCAGAAACTCGAGCCCGAGAATGTCTCGAAGATCATTGGATATCTTCTTTTGCAAGATCATGGCGAACGCGAGATGATCAGGCTTGCCTTCAGCCCTGATAACGCGATTCACTCCTTGATTACCAAAGCAAAATCCGAACTGGGATTGTCTAAACCAGCGGTCTCTGTTAATATGTTACCCCATGTAAATTCTACACCAACGGTTAATATTCAGTCTGTCACAGAAATTCCTTTGCAATTCACTCCGTTCTCACCAGCGTCAGCCCCTGCACTTTCACCTCGATCCTCTCTCCGAATCGCCAGCCCATACTGGGAATCACAGGTTCCTGTTGGTCACATGCCTGATGATTTTCATCTCATAAACCAAGTTTGCCACTTGGGTTTGGAGGACCCTGCTGAGTTTGCCAACTCCAGCGGTTTGGAGTTTATGGGGAGTTATTACTTCCCCGAGGCTGCAATTTGTGCAAAATCGAGTCGTAGATCTCCGAGTTTACCAGATTTTCCTGTTAAGATTTGCCATTACTTCAATAAGGGGTTTTGCAAGCATGGGAACAACTGTCGGTACTTTCACGGCCATCCTATGCCGGAGAGTTTTTCACAGTATTTTAATGCAAATTACAATGAGATAGGGTATGAGGACCATGCATTTATTCAAGGGTCTCTCGACAAACTAGAATTGGAGCTTACCGATCTTTTGAAATCAAGGGGAGGAATGCCCGTTTCAATTGCTTCTTTACCCATGTTGTATTATGAGAAGTATGGGAAGACACTTCAGGCCGAGGGGTATCTAACGGAGAGCCAGAGACATGGCAAGGCTGGCTTTAGTTTGTCGAAGCTTCTTTCTCGGCTTAAGAACAGCATTTGTCTCATTGACAGGTAGTTCCTATGAATTTAGAGGTTTCCCGATATTTCGTGCAAGTGTTCTAGCTTTTAACTTTGTTCCTTAAATGTCGCAGACCACATGGCCAACACTCCGTGATTTTAGCAGAGGATGCTCAGAAGTACTTGGAGTTTACAATTGAAAGAAGTGATCTAGGAGTAAACTCTGGTTCTCGGCAGATATATCTTACATTTCCGGCGGAGAGCGTCTTTACGGAACAAGACGTTTCGCATTACTTCAAGTATGGAAGCGCATTTCCTGCTTACTTTTCTGCCAGAAGCACCTCATACTGTGAATAACCCATTGGTTACTTTGATGCAGCCATTTTGGACCTGTTCAAGATGTTAGGATTCCTTGCCAACAGAAAAGGATGTTCGGATTCGTCACGTTTGTCTTTGCGGAAACGGCCAAGCAGGTTTTGGCAAAGGGAAATCCTCACTTTATATGTAACGCTCGTGTTCTTGTGAAACCTTACAAGGAGAAGTCGAGGCTTTTTGACAGGTAAACTTACGTATTTCAAACGTTGTAATGGCGGGTCTTTGTTGTCATTCGTCATTGTAGTCGTTTGTGGAGTCATTTGTCCTCCTTGTTAATTGGTGGTTTGTTCCTTGATAGTGCATTTCTTTCGGTGTGCACTTTTACGGGTCATATCATGATATTTATTAAGTAAAACAACAATCATTAGTTTGAATCATTTATTTGAATAGATTATGCATTCTTTTACCTTTTCGTTCCCTCTTTAAGAATTAACAAATTCAAGCTATCACCATCTGAATTAACCTTTCATAAGTGCTAGACCTAGTAATTTCCAGCTGTTTTGAGTTCAATGACAGTGCTGTGTGCTTCCTTTCTTTATTTACCATTATTTACCTCATTCTAATGTACAAAAACACATACGTATGTTATTTTTCCACTTTATAATAGTTGGTCGACCAACTATTGGACATATGCATTTTTGGTTGCTAAAAGGAACAGATTTTTACTACAACCATGTAAGAACTGAATACTAAAGGTGCTTTCCCATTTTTGTTTTGATCTCTTTTGACAGTTCGAAATTTACTCGTGTGCAGAAGGTATATGGACAAAATGCAGAATCTCACATTTAATTACAATCAGCACCTTATGGAAGGGGAGTCTGATATTCAGTCAAGTGAGTAGATGATACTGTTGGCGGTGCATGTTTCTTTTACACGGACTCTTCTTGATCTATGCGTTCTCATCAGTTCGTGTGACCAAAACTATCGTTTTTCAGTGCCAAGAAGTTGTGATAACTCAAGATTCCTTAGGAAGGAGGCCATCCAAGAGCACGAAACTGCACTTGAACTCGAGAGGAGACGCTTTGCAGAATTTCAAATAGCACCGAAAGCTTTGGCCCGCCCTGTATATTTTGGGCAATCAATGGACCAGCTGAACCCATCAGAAGGTCTGAAAGGCATCTTTGCGCCTCTTTTCTTCACTCCTCTTTATCTTTTTAGGCCTTCTTTCAATGGTTCTCTCACTTATTACTTTCCCCCATCTTTGACGATGTCCTTTAATTTCTCATGACTCATTATTTCTTAGTAGGCCATGAAGAACCAGCACAGTCACCATCAGCTGATCATATTAATCACTTCCTAGATTATGTACAAAATAGTTCGAGCAACACCAGCAAAATGTCGCTGCGGGTCACTAATTGCAACGATCAGGATAGGTAAAAATCTACTATGATTCTCCTACATGCTGAAAGATAGTGGGATAACTATACTGCTGAATACAGACCCAAAAAAGAAAAACTATACTGCTGAAAATTGCTTTCTTTTCTTTTATTACTATATGAGCGAAGATCTCAAATTTCACACTTGGTCATTTTGATTGAATTGCTTCTAATCATATAGCATGTCTGGTTTATTCTCTCTCTTTTGTTTTCCACTTTGTAGCAGCCAAGGAATCAATCTTCCTGACAGCCCATTCGCAGCGGCAATAGGGACTGGAATTTCGACAGCTACATAGACATCCAGGAAAAAAAAAAATAAGCAACTATAGAGGACCGAAGAACTCAAATACTATCTGGCGAGTTCGACATACAACTGGACTTTTCTCTCTTTTCTTTTTCCTCCTTTTCTGCGGTTTCAACTAGCTGCTCAGGAGGGACGCGTGATGTGAAGTTCTCCGTGTTTCACCGGCGATAGTAGATCAGGCAAAAAGAATTGATACAGAAGAAGCTAATTTCATGACAGGGTGTTTTATACAGGATCAAAGGCACAAGCTTTTTATCAAAGCTTGTGGGTGTGTTAGAGGAGAATTTTAGTAATAGTAGTATTTGCTGTTATAGTTGAAGAAAGGGAGTAAAGGAACTGTGCAGAGAAAGAAGAATGCGAGAAAGCTGTTGTTTTAAAGTAAATATTTGCCTATAGAGAATTGAAAGAAAGGATGTTTCTGCTTGGTACATAAAAGAAGAAATCACATGTTCTATAGCTTTCTAATGATATACACTCTTGGGGTCACTATCAGTGATCATGTGGCTTTTGTTTACTCCATCTTTTGCGCATGGCTTTGATCATATGATAGATCTTTGCTTTTCTTAATTTTCTGCATAGGCCCTACATTACCAACTCAAACGTGGGTCCATGTTCATGTAATGCAAGATTTCCGGTAATTAGTTGCGATGTCGCTCAGAAGGATTTCCGTGGCCCTGTTTTGCTTCTGAAATGTCGAAGTAGACACGGTCCAATTGATTTGCGGACACAATATAAGAAGAACAAGAGAAAGCAGATACAGCTTTGAAGAATCTTGGTTGGTTTATGTCTCGGTAAGACAGCACCTGAAATAGAAATATAAACATCTGCAAAGCTGTCAGCTTGACCTAACGAAATAGACCCTGAAATGGAGGACAGTGAGGCAGTGGTGGGGTTTAGGATCCAGGCAGATGTGTGGTGTTTGTCTTAATCCTAGCCTTTTCTCTTTTTTCTTGGGAGTCAGTAGGTTCCCCACGTCTTTGAAGAAAGAAAAAGGAAAAGAACATGGTGGTTGTGATGGGATGATCAAGTTGCTGCTCTGCTCAGAGGATTGTTGACTTTTCTGGGTCACTGAGGCCAGATTTGCATAGCTCTCCTTGCGGCGCTTGACGTCAATTGTTACATGAATATGACAGGAGACGTGGATCCTAGTGTGCTCTTGCAAAGATTTTCTTGACCATAAAATGGGAATTGCATATCAAGAGCGATGGCCCAAGGAGTGCACATTTGGGAAATCCTTGCTGTATTGACAGAGACCGGCAGGTTGATGAACATGACAAGGACATCTCATATACAATTGGTAGGGATAAAGGTCCTAAGAATCTGTCAGTTCTTGAGGATTCCTGTGCTGTCTGATGATGAAAGCCCAGTTTAAGAACCCAAAATGAGGCCTCAGGAGCAGTTAAGTGCATAACTGGGTTCCTAGTTCCTATCTATCTGCCCAGGTATTTTAAGCATCTGCCCTACATTGGGCTTTAAGCTATTCAGGGCAGGAAAATTTTCACATTGAAAGCGTTTGGTTTCCAGGAGAATTCTTAGAGAAAGGTAGGAACTTTGTGATTGTTTATGGCGAAAAGGTTTTTGTTTCCGAGTTCCTAACACCCTGGACGGGTGCCTGTCGCGGCTGTCTTGCAGCTGGATATCTTAATGCGGCAATTCTTGATCACATGATCACTCACGGCAACTCATCGTGCATTCAGAAAAGCAAACACTGAATTTATAACGAGTAAGGATCTTGATGATGAGTAGGGATACATGACTCACGCAGCAGTGGAGACTAGAGACATTGGGTTTTTGAGTTTCCTCAGAGGCAAGACCAGCGCAGAATCCTTGTGACCTAGTTTGCAGCCTGGACATTTTTATATCTCGTTTTTGACCTCATGGATCGATCCGGTCGACCTAATTACTGGTTCCTGGTATCGAAGCCAGTACTGAACTAGTACCAATAGCTCTGGAGTGAGGCTGCATTCGGGAATCGTTGCCGCTCGTTTCGCGCTTTGCCGCATTGAATCAGCACACACGGAATGTTGACCAAACAAACGGGTGGCCGAGACCGGAGAGTGAAGTCCCGGCTCGTGGGGGTGTTCTGTTCCCGATCGCAGGTATTTCCCGGGGTTAGATCCGAGGGAAAGCGGACGCCGTCTGTTGTCTTTGATGTCCACCCTTTTAAGTATCTCATACTTTAGTAGATAGTTTACTATTTAATAAATTTTTATTAGAGAATGATGGAAGGGGAAAAAAACAAATAAAAAGAGAGAGGGAAAAACGATAAGAAAGTAAAAAAATAAAAACAAAGTAAGCAGGAGTGTCGTGAGAGATTTATACTATTTGCAATCTGTGCAATTTTTACATTCATCTACACGGATCTGTCATTTATACCAAACAATAAATAATTAGATATGATAAGATGTGAAAATATTCGATTTTATTAGTGTGATCCATCAAGTAATAGATATGATATAGCAAAATTCCGATACTTCATATTTTGTCGTATCTAGCCTCTCATGGTTAAAATTCTCATAAAACTAAATGCAATCCAAAATCATACGGTCGTAATGTGATTGTAAAGTGCTAATAAAAGTACGCACCGTTCTTCTTATGGTTCTTTCGGCCCATTCGTCGGATACTCCGGGCTTGCTTGTTTCTAATCTTATTCGCGGTACATGCTAAATCTAGAATTCATACTTTCACCTCACTAGTGCCAAATTTTTTTTTTTTGGAAAATTGCTTGTTGATGTGGTTATGGATCTTTTTCCTTTTTCCAATTTTCGATCGCGGCAATGAGTCAAATTCGCTTAATAAATTATCAGCAAATTTCAATCAAAAATATTTTTAGCAAATTGGCAAAGCATGTTGGTTTCAATTTGGAAAATAACCTTTGGAAAAAGATTGAAAATGACCGTATTCGACGTTGAAGTTGATTCTTACTTTTATCTTTTTGAAATTCTCCGACTCTCTTTTATTTTAATACAACATAAAGCATGTAGATTCTTTAATATATACGGATATCGGCTTGCATGTTTTTTATGTTTCTAATTTAATGTAGAACAACTAAAGCCTTGATGAAAATCAGAACATCTTTTGAAAATTTTCGTTTTTTTGGAGGGAAGATCATTAACCAAGAGTGATTAATAACTTTTTTTTTTGTGCGTGTAATTTAAGCTGGCCGAAAGGAAAAACATATACCAAACAAATAATTCCAGTAAAAAGTAAACGCGTGTCGCATTTGATAGTTCTTGTGTCGGCGACCACCGTCCACCCGCTTCAATTTGGGGGCGAGAAGTGGAACCCTAATCGGACCTCGCTTCCGTTCGATTCCTCCCCCAAAATCTCAGAGACTCACCAGCATCCTCTGCCGAAAATCCTCAAATCAAGTTTCGAAATCCCCCGAGAAGCTCCGATCTCTCTCCCGCGACGATGCTTCTCTCTCCCGGCCACTCTCCTCGCCACCTCTCGTCTCCATCCCCATCTTCGGCCCCCGACGAATCCTTTAAACCCCCGGTCGCTTCTTCGTCGATCGCCCCTCCCAACCCTCGGAAGCGGCCCGCCGTCCTCGACGAGGACGCGTACGTCTCGGCCATCGAGAGGATCATCGAGCGCGACTTCTTCCCCGACATATCGAAGCTCCGCGACCGCCTCGACTGGCTCGAGGCCATCAGGACCGGCGACCCCATCCAAATCCGCGATGCCCAGCTGAAGATCATGGAGCGCCGCGGCAGGAGGGCGGGCAGCACGAGCGCCAGGGGCAGGACGCAGACGCCCGGCTCGACCTTCGCGCGCAATTTCACTCCTTTGGACGAGTTCGATGGTAAGACCCCGAGAACTCCGGGCGCTTTGGGTAGGGAGGGGGTAGGTGGTTTAGAAGGAGGGGAGGGTGATTCCGGTGTGGATGTCTCGCTGTCGTTGGACGAGTTCTTTAGGCGGTACACGAGCGAGGATAATGAGAGCTTTTCGAAGATTCTGGAGAAGGTTAATAAGAAGAGGAAGGAGAGGTATGGGTACTTGCTGGGAGGCGAGAAGGAGGATGTGAAGGCAATTGAGGATGTCAAGACGGACAGAATTACGGATGGGTATGGGACGTCGGATCAGCCAGTGAGTACTTTAGAAGGGTGGAAATATACGCCAAAGAATCTCTTGATGTACCATCCTGCTGATCGGGGGAGGCTCCGTTGACGGAGGAGGAAATGGCTGTTAGGCTCAAGGGTTTAACTAAGGAAGTGAGTTATGCTAATACTAGGTTTCATGGTAAAGTAATGGATTCGAGGCCAAATGATGATGGCACAGTTGAGGTTTTGTATACGCCAATTGCGGGTGCCTCTCCGATGCCAAAGTCAGATAGGGACGGGGACAAGGTTAAGAAGTACGACCTGGACGACTTGAGGAAGACCCCTAATCCATTTTATATTGAGTCGGGTAAAAAGGCCGAGAATGGCTATAGTTTTGTTAGAACTCCTTCACCTATGCCAGGAGTTGATGAGTCACCGTTCATCACGTGGGGTGAGATTGAGGGAACTCCGTTAAGGTTGGAGCCAGAGGACACACCTATTGATATTGGTGGTAGTGGAGACGGGCCTCACTTCAGGATCCCATCGGCACCAGTACGAGACGTAAAGGCTCATTTGCTTTCTAGAGAGGCTGCTCGAAAGTTGAGGGACAGGTCTAAAATGTTCCAGAAGCCACCATTGCCATCACCTGCCAGAGGGGGAGTGCCAGTCCAAGTATGCGGACTCTTTCTCCCGCTGCCCTGAAGTTCGTGAGGAATGCGATTTCTAAGTCTTCATCTTCAGTTGATGAATCACTTCGAGCTAGCTATCGAGGCGCGAGCCCCGGAACTCGGACTCCCAAAAGTGTCAGAAGCATGTCCAGGTTTGGTAGAGATGGGAGTTTGGATTCCAGATCTCCTTCTGTAAAAGAGAATTTGAATCCTCCTTGGTAATAGGTTGTGTGCCATAAATAAGCAAACAGTGATAGTCTCCGGAAGTCTGGCTTTATGTTGTTACTGTAGCAGATATGTTCTTTTACTTTCTGAAAGATGTGGCTGTTTCTTGTCTAGTTTCTTTTTCTATTTTCATAACCGTTACATTGTTTGAGATATTTGGTCGAAGGCTGCAGTTTCGATGTAAATTTTAAGGATACTTAAGGACCCAGGAAAGGTCCCTTATTTAGCAGTAGAGTATGTATGCGGTTGTTTTTCGTTCCAGAGAGAAAAGAAGGTAAAACCGAATTTAAAAAAGGTGAAAACATGGTCATTTTCTTAATTCCATTGGGAGCCTCTGGGTAGATATCAGCTGATGCATTTTTGAATTTGAAATTGTGATTGGAATTGAACTAGCCACATTTTGCATCATTTTTGGTTGAAGAGCAAGAAAAGATATATTCAAGGAAAGAAAAATAGGTAAGTTGTTTATCATGTCTGTTTTCAACAGCTTCTGGGACAGGGAATTCTAAACTTAAATCTGCTCGAGGTTGATACATATATAGCTAATATGACCTTATCACTTTGCATATGGAGTTTTCAGCTTCACTCATTAGTTTTCCTCGAAGCGGTTGGATGTATAGTATCTTCATCAACGTAATATATATCTATACTGTTGCTATTTATGTGTTTTTGTTGCTTCTGATGATGCTTCTGTCTGCACTTCTAAAACTATTTCTCATTATGTCGAATGAAATGAAACTGCATTTCCTTTCAAATTCAGCTTCACTCATTAGTATTCCTTGCAGCGGTTGGATGTATAGTCATCTTCATCAACTTAATATATGTTTAAGATCTTTCCTTTCCAGCTGTGCTCTTAGCTAGGTTGCTTGATTTTGTGACTGTATAACTAAGTTTTGGTGTTGATAATGAATGGCGAAAGATTTTTGAAAGCTGAGGCTGCTGAAGTTTTTGGATTATCACTTGGTTTACAGGATGTTGCAGTCATTCGGTTTTGAAAGTTTGCAGATTGATTAAGAGCTTTACATTGTTACCGTAGCAAAATTGGTCGCAGGGGAACCAGACAACGTTTCCGCGTGACTGAGAGATTTTCTACGCTCGGTTTTTGCTTAAGATCTTTCTGGAAATGGCACTGCGATCTAGAATCTCCTGATGAGGTGTTTGTGTGGAGGATTTTGGCATGTCGGATTGATCATTTTTCATGGCATTATTGAAGGGTGGATGCTGCTTCGCATTCATAAAATTCCTTTGCTTTGCATTCTCATCAATTTAGTAAACTCGGCAAAGGGGTGGGGGGCTGCTTTATGGTCACCAGGAATTCGTCATTTGTTTCTTCTGTGGCAGTTTAGCTCGTACGGGTTGGTACTGAAGGTGGCTGCTTCTATTCTCACGTGTTGCTGGTTTGAAGGTAAAGATGGGCTTGAAAATTGGGACAGTGAGGTATTAAGGTCCTGTTTGCTTGGTTTGCATTGGCTATTGATAACTCATGCAGAGGGAAACGCCAGACTGATCTTGTAAATGAAGAGGGGTGTTATGTTTGAACCACGCACAGCGGGGCAAACTAATCGGGGATGGACATACGCATATCTGAATTCTAATCCGAGCTACTCAGGCACGTCCGCAATGAGCCTCCGCTTGTATTTGTTCAAACGAGTTGTTCAAACAAGTTAAATTTTCGATAGGCAGTGTGCAGCTAATAACACCACAATTCAACTTACCGAATCAAGACTTGATCAATGAGCGGGTCTAGGTGGGTCGGATCTTGTCCAGTCAAGCGGGTACAGAGCTTATAGAAGCGCTTGCTCAAGTCTCGCTCATTGTATGACTTATCAAATGTCATTCACAGGTTGCATTTACAGTATTGGAATTACTGTGTGTAGAGAGAGAGAGAGAGAGAGAGAGAGAGAGAGAGAGAGAGGGAGAGAGGGTTGCCTGCCTTTTGGATAGAAATAGAGTGGAGGTGGGGGTTGGCTGCTTCATGATCACATGATGAGATGGAAGAGCAAAGGGGCTCTTTCTTCCTCTTTTCTTCACATGTGGATGTGGGTGAGAGCTGTGATTGCTGTGTGAGTGGGTAACACAAGAATTATGCCTCGCCGGTTCTTTCCCTTCTCTCTCTCTCTCTCTCTTTTAGTTATTTGTTTTTGTTGGAATTTTCCGAGGATAATTAGTTATTAATTACATCGAAATAGATTACTTAAAACATCCCTTGCACTCCTCAAAGTAGATCCCATGTATGTTTTTGTTTTGCCTGTAAAAGCAAGGTGCTTTCCGCATTAGAGTGGAATGTACTATCATCAACCAACCTTAGCTACAAAGTTGACTAATGGAAGTGGGAATGAAACATGAAATGAAGTCGGTGGTAACGGACAAGTCGAGAGACGAAAAGAACAAGATGGGTTTCATTATTTTCTCGTCTTCAGCTGTCTTTTGAAGGTACTAGTCGTCGATTTGGATTAGATGCATCTGCTAAGTCGCACCACGCGAGGAATGCAAGTTGTAGAAGAGACGAGATATTTAGGGTTGAGAGAACCTTAGCATTTTCAAAAGCTCATTTATACAAAATGTCATGATTTAAAATACGGCGAGCTTCCGATCAAAAAAAGAAAAAAAAAGTACGGCGAGCGAACGTGATTGAATATTTGACCATTGTAATTGAAAATTTTCATTTGGAAGCAACTTTGATATACTTGCCGTTCAGGAAGGACTGTATTTCGAAAATCTTTTGGCATTTTATGTGGTTTTTGACATGACCAATTTAAGCCTTTTTCCTTTAATTCGTACAAAAATTATAAAAAAAAAAGGAGGATTGCAAACTTTACAATTTCTATATTAAAAACACAAGCGAAAGAAATGTGTTAACAAATTTACAAACGTATAATCACATTCCACAAATATAACAATATATTAATAAATTCATAAATGTAAAGAAGAATCACATTAAAGTGGACTCTTTCTCTATAAAAAGATAGCAATTTCAATGTAACAAACATAGTCACTGTGTGCTTTTGGAAGTAGAGGCGTCATCTTCCAAAATTACATGTATATACTAAATTGACAATTCAATTGGACCCACTTTAATTCAAAAGTTTAACCCCATGAGTTACGTGTCAACTTACATATATCAAGTGATCCACACCACGCAAATCTAGATTGAGCCATGAAGGCTGCCATCGGGCCCGCGTCTGCGTTAATTAAATTAGAACCTCGTGATATTCGACCAATCTGCATTGGTCACAAGATTCATTCCTTGAGACATTCGAGATCGTCAAGAGGGAGCCTAAGTTTGAGCTCGTCAACATATCCAGTTGGATCCACATTCACTCAAAACTTTTAAGCCAATAAGTTATGGTCAAACTTAAATATGTTAATTGCTCCACACCACACCAATTTTTCGTCATGAGACTCCTTTAACTCGAACTCATACGTTTATTTCAACAAGTGTGACGCCATTCATCCTATGGGGGTATGGATATCCAACATCCGCTAAATATTATTTATCCGCACCAATATAATGCGAATTTGAATAAAATGTACCGCATATATATCGGTGCTTTTGAATTGGTAGTCTTGAGATTGGCTAAATACTTGTGGTTACCCTATGAATTACCTTTCACCTTGGTAACTACAAATCTAAATTAAACAATTAAGGTCAAAATGCACTCATTAGGGTCGCCAACTAGAAAACATCAAAAGCCATTTAGTTGCAATCAATTCTCTTGATCCTGAAGCGCCCCAATGATTACTTCCGAGGGTTTAGATGGTTGTTGCGTGGTCATATATGACGGTCACAGATATTAATGTGCATAAATCAGGCGTTAATAAAGAGGCAAAGCCACAAAACAATGTGTGAATTAAAAATTAACCTTGCTGTCGAAGACCAGCTAACATGCCAGCTTCTATCTTATCATTCTTCACAACCCCTCCACGGACATATACATACATACGTACGTACGTACGTACGTACATACATAACCTTATTGAACCAAAACTTTATTAGATACGCTGTTTTTTCAAATACACTATCAACTATGCCAACATTGGGCGACAATTTTCTATATGACACGGGGTACATGACGCAGTTGCGGTGTGAAACTTGCAAATTTGGGTTTGCGCTATTTGTGTGGTAATTACGTTAGCTCTGGCGACACAATTGACCGGCGGTACGTACAATTACCTGGAATTAAGCGGGTTAGTCTGTTTTTGCGAAAGATATTGTAATATCTTATAAGCCTTGCATTCCTAATTACACTGCCTAAGTTTCTCTTTTCTTAGAGCAAAACTAGTTGCCGTAGACAACCGATCTTAGAATAAAGAGGAAAAAAGAAACAAACGCGAGCATCTTCTTGTTGAAAGTTATTGCACAAGGCACGTAATTCTTCCTCCTTAATTAAGCCATTTGCTTGAATTTTCTCAGGCATTGCAGGTTGACCAGAGGTGGATTTCCTCTTCTTTTTCAAATTTTACTTATTCTCTTGCAAAAAAAATAAAAATGTATTTGAAAATTGAGGCAGAAAGAAAGACTTTAACCCTATTCAAAGTTGCATGTAGCTCACGTTTCATCGATCATTATTAGTACTAAAATACACGACCAAACGTGACACGAAAGCGATCTGCAATACTTTAACACAGAACAATCCATTGTATAACTCTTACGAAAAATCTCAAATCGAAAAAATCCGATTTCGCTCGCACCCCTCGGTCGAAATCATCATCGGCATGTTCCAGATTCGGGCGGCCCAAAATTCTTTACTTTTCGAATGTGCGGGTCTGAGATCGTAAGAACCTCCGAAAGTGCTGCGATTTCGGACCAATCGAAAAAAGGCTATTCGACCGAGTTGAAAACCGATCCGTTCCACGATAGAATGAACCGGAAATCCGCTAATGAACCGAGCCCTTCTGCTAGAGAAAACGAGTATGTCTTAATCACAAAGTTAATGGTGAAGCTAAGGGCCGAGCTATGGGATTAGTTGGGAGAGATCCTGGCCTATATTGAAACAGCATTGTGATGAAACGTTCTTGCATGCGATCGTAAAAGAGCGCCGTCATGAATAGCTGAGAAAAAGCAAAGGCCGGCCATTTTCATGTGGGGTGCACGATGGGGTTGGTGCTGACCAAATCGCCCGAACATTTCCAGTCAATTTTCATTTAATTCATATTTATTCCATTTTATTTGGTAATATAAGTAATTTAGTTTATAAAAAAAAGATTTAGCAAATTACTCGGGTTTTCTCCATTGTCTTTCTTCTCTTCTGCAGCTCAAATTGCACGAACAAGTTGATATCGTGAATCCATGACCCGATAGGTTTGTGAAGCTTGTGCTCCCATCCCATCTTCTTTGATTAGACTTGTAGATACTTGCGCATGTGGTGTAACATATATTGCTTGTTTGACGGGAAAATCGCCTGGAAAATCACTCTAAGAAATTATGTCTTTTAGAAACAACGCGCCATAATTGTTCACGGGGCCAATTTATTTTCGATGAATTCCAGTGGGGGAAATCCGAACACTTCGGGATCGCCTAACAAGCGCAACGACTTTTGTTCAAACGTTGAGCCAAAATTAATTAATTTTTTTTAGCGCATTATCATGGAATTAAGTCTCGAGAAAGATTGTTGACTTAACAATAGAGTAACGAGTTTGACTCCGAACAAAGCCGGCCCGATTTCGTTAGAGCTCCGTGACGTGGAATAAATCGCAATAAGAGGGAACCTAAAGTCCAATGCTAAGTAGTCTTAAGTATTATCTTTATTTCCCCGAAAAATTACATGTTTTTTTTTGGGCAGCTAAGCCCATAAAGACATTATTAAAAAAGGGAAAGAAGACAACATTGGAAAATGATGAGAGGAAAGGAAAATAGCCAAGAAAATGACCACCGAAAATTGTAAAAAGATGTATGCCTGATCAAGAAAATGACCCCTGGACAAAATATTGACGCAACTCCCTCTCTCCGCGTACAGAAAAGAGAAGAGGAAGGGTAAAAAAACAAGGGGGGAAAAGACTGTGTTGACCCTTCAAAGTCAACGCAATTCTCAATGTAACCCCAAAATCCTTCGTCCTTGAGATTTCCTTTACAACCTTTGCATCGAACATTCTCCTCGCCGCTCCTCTTGATTTGTCTCCCCCTCGTTATGTACCCTTTTCCCTCCCACTGTAATGTACAGCCTCTCATGTGATCATGTTGTCCATGGCTTTTACCAAAAAGGGGCAGGCAATCTTTCGTTCCTTCCCCATACGGAGTGCACATATCAATGTGAAGAGCATCGTGCTCTTTTGATCGAAGGAGAAGATCCCGGATTTAGCCAAAAAGACCAGACGAGAGACTTGCCGAGATTAAATGCGACGCGGCATAGCTATGAAAAGGGTTATTTATAGTCCAGCCGTGTCGCGGTGGGCAATGACGAGGTGAAGAATTGGTAAATTGCACGTTTGTTGCCTTGTCTGGAGAAGCTTTCCAACTTCTGGCTTTGCTTTTGGGGCTACATCCATGGGCTCGTTCATCTCGCAACTATCTCCTTTTATTTTTTTAAATACCGAGGAGATATGAATCCATCTAACACATCGACATGTTTGGAAGGTGACATTCATATCTTATGGGGCGAGATAAATCTAGGGACGAGGGTATAGAGTCCGGATTACATACCCCGAATGTTGTGTTTTCACTTGGACATTACTTATCAAGTCGGGGTGATGACCGCACATGTAGCAACTGGGCTCGTATTGTTTGGAAGGTAACCACTCATATCCCGTCGGCTAGAGATAAATTTAGGGACAAGGATGTAGGTTCAGGATCACATACCCCCAAAATGTCATGTTTAAATTGGAAGCGACTTACCAAGTCGAGTGATGGTGGGACATGCAGCAATTGGGCTCGTATTGTTTGGAATGTAACACTCATATCCCGTGCGGCGGGATAAGTTTAGGGATGAGGACGCAGGGCATACCCCTAAATGTTGTGATTTTATTGGATGCCACTTATCCAGTCGGGCGATGACGTGCCATTTGGCAACTGGGCTCGTATTGTTTGGAAGGTAATCTTGACATCTTTTTCTGGTGATATTAATTTAGGGACGAGGACGCAGAGTTGGGATTACATACCCCAAGTGAGGGCGTAGGGTCGGGATTACAATGTCCTTATTGGATGCCACTTACCAAGTCGGGTGATGACGTGACATGTAGCAACCGGGGCTCGGTCCGATGACGATCGAGCGATCGCAGCCGCTCGTGCCGATTGATTCTCGGGAAGAAGTCAGCAAGATCAACGGCCAGTCTCCTCCGCCAATAGGATTTGCGCAGGGGACAGCTTGGTGTGAGCATACAACACGGTCGCCTCTCTCCAATAAGTATAAAAGGGAACGAAAAGCCAACCTCTCCTCCATTTTATCATCACAGATCACGCGAAAATATCAAAAATTTCTCATTTTTGCTCTCTTCTTCCACCATTTCCAGTCTTTTCTATTTCCATAATTTCTTCGCACCAAATCTATCTCAGCCACATTGTATAAAAAAAAAAGAAAAAAGAAAAAAGATCGAATTTTTTTGGGAAATTTGTGAAAAAAAATATTCAATATCAAAGTCTATATATACTCCATTCACCGGATGCTTCAATCCTTCTCTCTTTCTCATCAACTCCTCCTTCTCTCTCTCTCTCTCTTTCTGAGGAAAAGGAAGGAAGAAAGTGGGGGAAAAATAAAGAAAATAAGACACAAAGCATATTGCTCCTGGCACTTGAATATGCATTTGGAATTTATCGAGAATAAAAACGATTGATTCACGGACACGGGCTTTGGTGGGGGCATATGGAGATCATGCCCTCAGTTCCGATTGTTGTTCTTGTCAGATCTTAGTGGTGTCGTCGCGAGATTCGGCGCCTCCCCGGTTTCTGCTCTGATCGGTGCGAATCTGAACTTGGGCGGTTTTGATTTTCAGGAATTGGGTGATTTTAGATCTTGATGGATGAGCTCGGTGTTGTTTGATTAGGTGGGATTGAGTTCTGGGGGTCGGCTCGACAAGGATCTTATGTTTCGGTCTTGAATCTGAAGATTATTTTTTTTTCGTTTGTTTGTTTGGCTTGGCATCGAGCTCGCGGTTCGTGCTTATCTGTCAACAGAAGGTATTGTTATGTGCTCTGGGATTGGTCATGTGTGTGCATTTCTGATTGTTCCTTTTCCTTTTTCTGACTGGACGGTATTCAGGTGAATTCTATTCTGATTCACGGGCAGTTTTTATTTGCTTGATTTGGATGATTTGTCTGTTTTTCATTATGGATTGAAATTGGGTGGATCTTATACAGACTGAGTGGTTTCCAGTGGAAATGGGTTTTCATTCCGTCTTTAAAGAGCTTACCTTTTGCTCTTCTTGGTATTGTAAGTTTTTTGGATTGGGTGGCGCGTGTTTTGATTGATGCGATGGTAATCTTGAATTGTAGAGGCAATGCAATCTGATAATGGGAAGTTATTTATCGGTGGAATATCATGGGACACAAATGAGGACAGATTGAAAGAGTACTTTGGTGCTTATGGAGAGGTGGTGGAGGCAATCATCATGAAGGATCGAACCACAGGTCGCGCCCGTGGTTTTGGTTTTGTTGTTTTTGCGGATCCAGCTGTTGCCGAAAGAGTCATCAAGGATAAGCACAACATCGATGGCCGGATGGTAAGTGAGTGATCTCAGCATGTCTACTTATTGCTATGGTATTTCTTTTTCAAGAGTTAATTATGAGCAGTTATACATTGTGTTGTAAATTTCTTCGTCCTCCTATTGGGGTTACAAGTCCAACATTGTAAGTGCCGGATTCTGCATTCAACTAAATTTGAAACTCAATGTGATATTTTCCTCACTTCCTTTTTCGTTTTTCCCCTTCTCCTTCTGTCTGAGTACATTCTTTGTCCCATGTATTCTCAATTGGAGTTTATGGTGCTAGTACATTGCAGTTACGTGAGTTTTATTCTTGATCATCAAGTTCTGTGTCCTCAGGTCGAGGCTAAGAAAGCTGTTCCTAGGGACGACCAGAACATTCTGAGTAGGAACAGCGGCAGCGTTCATAGTTCTCCTGGCCCTGGCCGCACCAAGAAGATTTTTGTAGGAGGTTTAGCATCCACAGTAACTGAGAGTGACTTTAAGAAGTACTTTGAGCAATTTGGTACAGTCACAGATGTTGTGGTAATGTATGATCACAACACCCAGAGGCCCAGAGGCTTTGGGTTTATCACTTATGACACGGAGGACGCTGTGGACAAGGTGTTGCTCAATACTTTTCATGAACTGAATGGAAAAATGGTTGAGGTGAAGAGAGCAGTTCCCAAGGAGCTGTCACCAGGTCCAAGTCGTAGCCCACTTGGTGGGTATAACTATGGGATGAGTCGTGTCAACAGCTTTCTGAGTGGATACACTCAGGGATATACCCCAAGTGCTGTGGGAGGATATGGACTTAGGATGGATGGTAGGTTTAGTCCAGTTGCAGGAGGTCGAAGTGGATACCCAGCGTTTGGCATGAATTTTGAGACAGGGCTTAGCCCAAATTATGGTGGGACTACAAATTTCAGTAACAACATCAGCTATGGCCGGGGACTGAATCCTTATTACATTGGCAATTCCAATAGATTTAACAGCACAGTTGGATACGATGGAGGCAATGGAGGAAGCTCTTCTTTCTTCAGCTCAGTAACTCGGAATCTCTGGGGAAATGGGGGCCTGAATCAGGCCACGAACCCTACAAGCTCCAACACCAATACTGGAGGAAATATGAGCATAGGAGGAAACAGCTTTGGCGGCAGCGCCATTAATTGGACCTCTTCACCAATTACTGCTCAAGGTGGCGGAAACAGCACCTCCAATGATAGCGCGAATTTTGGTTACGGAGGTGGTAGCAACAGCTACGCATTGGGCAGTGTGGGGTATGGAAGAAACAGCAGATCTGGTGGCCCCCTGACATCATCATATGGCACATCAAATGGTGCTTATGATGGCGCCTTTGCAGACCTCTATGCAAGTGGTTCAGTGTATGGTGATGCTACTTGGCGCCCGCCAAACCCTGAGAGGGGAGGATCTGGTTCGTTTGGCTATGGAATCGGCAATGCTGCTTCAGATGTTTCAGCTAAAAGTTCTCCAGGTTATGTTGGTGATTACAATGTCAATAAGAGAGTGAACTAGAGGTAATGTCTCACGCTGAGATCTCCCTGCAATTTCTTAAACTCTATTAGTACTTCTTAATGATTCCTCAATGAAGATTTTTTTTTAAAGAACCTTTTATTTTCCTTTCCATATGTCAAGAGAAGAACAATTCTTTTATCCTTGTATATTTGTTTGATCATTCTTTTAGGGCGCATTTCAGATTAGTCAGTTGCTTTGGTTCTAATGTTTGCAATGGTTGAACAATATTACTTTGAGACAAATATTCTATGCTGTTAAAAGAAATACTCATTAGCCATTAATTTCGTCTTCCCCATCTCTATTACAGTCTGTCACAAATGCCACCAGTTCTTCCCTTCTTTTGAATTGCTCGCTATCATGACTAAGCTTGTTCCTGAAGTAGATGATTTTATGTCCTCAAATTAAGACAAAAAAAATACATAACTATTACCCGAGATTCTACTCTGTCGGTATAGGGACTTTTCTTATCATAATCCTGAATGATGAAATCCCAGGGATTTATGTGTCCCACTGATTCCATTGACCCATAAGGACAATGGGTATAACTTCGTTTACTTACGAGGGTGCTTGGTATGTGAAAGTTCTACATATATCTTGGAACCATATATGTCATCCCTGAATATCCTTTTGACCATCCAATTTGACAGTGTTGGCTGTTAATTCCTGGTGGTGAGACACCATGCTGCCGTCATTTATCCTTTGGCGTATGGTGATAGGCTGATAGCTCTGTTTTCTACTTTGTAATGTAATGGTTACGTGTGATTTTGTTGTTTTGTGGATAAGTGGCTCAGTTGGTTCAGGCGCACTTAGGATTGTGTGGTTAGGTGTATTTGGTCCCAGGTTCGATTCCCCAACCGAGCACCCGTGATTTAAGTGGGGGGCTATGGCGGTGGGTTGCTGTGCTAGTCTCCCCAAGGATTAGTTGAGGTGCGCGCAAGTTGGCCCGGACACCTTGGTTATCAAAAAAAAAAAAAAGAATCTTAATTTTTACCTGGTCAAGCTTTTCCAAAAGCATATGTGCTGAGAATTTTCTCTAGGGTTTTATCTCCTCTATGGTTGAGCTTGGGCAGGTTTGCATTGGGCCAGATAGTTGTGTTAAGAAGCTTAGCTTTCACATGGCTGAGCTTTTAGGTAGTAGCTGCATGTGCATGAGAACTTTAGCTTCTGTAATGAATGCAATTGCACATTCATTCAGAATTCAAATCTCAAATTGAACCTTTGTTTCGTGGTTGTCTTAAAGATCCACTGCAAATATTTTCAGGGATAATCAGGGTAGACGTAAAATTTATCTGTCTACTCTTTTGGTGCTACCATTACCAGCTGTGCTGTGATTCCTGGGTTTATGCTACAAATTCATCTGACCGTTGATTCCGAATTAGGATATCAAAACACTTAAGCTCGTCTCGAGTACTGTTTGACCTTTGCATGTACTTAATATGACCCAAAAGCGGAACTAGGATCCCTCGTTAAATTGGAATTGAGGTCATCAAATTGTCAAAAACTTCCACGAATGAAATGGTCAATATGCTTTTTATTTTCCTACTCATATGTTTTTAGATAGCATCTTGGAAAATTCTTCCATAATTCGCAACAAGATTTATCCAATCAATTAATTTGGCTCAGTTTTAGAGGTCAATGTGAGAGAACCAGTTTCTGGTTGGTTAGTGAAAACTATGAAATACCAAAAACCTTTCCATGTCTCTGTGTATGGCTTGTCGGCTTAAATACGAGTGCAGGTTAAAATTTTTCTTTCCCGTTGTAGCAGAGCACAGAATGAAAATGTCAACTTGCCAAATCATGACCTTTGTGCTGTTTTTGGCTTAACTTTGTTTGAAATTATGTGTATAGAAACACTATTTTCTAGTCCATGGTGATAGTCGAGTTTTCAAGCTAGGGAGCAATTGTCATAGTACTACTAAATTGTTACTCTCATATTGGCAGCTTCCGGCACTTCTTCTGCTATTGTGCTACTTTAAGTTTCTCTCTTCTCTCTCTCTCTCTCTCTCAGGCAAGCAAATGCATCGGCAACTGCTAATATATTAAAAATGCTATTTGAGGTGCTTTTATGTTCCAAGAGTCTGTTGCTTTGACTTTGTATACTCTGCAATCCATGTGTAGTCTAAATTTCTTTGTTTCCTGCTTGAAAAAAAGTGTACATAGCGCACCTCTGATTAATGAAAGTTAATGGACATCCCATGCTTTCCGAAATCAGCTTTTCCCTTCCGTTAAATGTGGAGGATTGGTTCCATTTTCAAGGGATATACCTTGTGTGTTGGAGTGCAGTGGAAAGCCCTCTCCTAATTTTTTAAGAGTAGGCAGCGTTCGTGAAATTATCTATAGAATATTACATGTAATCGGGTTTTGGGTTTGTTTAGTTCGATCTGGGAATGATTCAGTTTAATCCTTCCTCCCAATCTTTCTCTTACCTCTCTTCTTCATCTCCTTCATTCCCCACAAAAATCAAGAAACGGAAATAAAGAGATATGGCCAGTTGGCCGCACAGGAGAAAAGCATTCATTTTCCTTTTAACGAAACCGACATTATAGTTAAGGTCCTATATGCTCATTCAATTATATCTCGATATCCATCTAGTACGATGTATGGATTATATATGACAAGGTTGGAGTGTTGGAGAATGTCGATTGATAGGTCATGTCTCAGAAGCCCAAGTTGTACATCTAAATGCTTATTTCTACACCAACTAATGGTCCTTGTTTGTTTATGTTAGTGTAGGGAAGTATAATCTATGGTCTTTCCAAACCATCGTGAGAGTGTTTGATGTACATATGTAATTGTAAGTTGTAATGTCGCGAAGGCACTTCCAAATGGCTTTGATGAACTCAGGGAGGGAGGTAGGGTGGGAGCGAGAGAGAGATGCATTTTCTTAATGAAGGAATGGAGCAAGGATTGGGACTATTGGATTTTCACGTGTTGATCTTAGGGAGGAGATTGTTATAACATTAGAAAGGCAATGAGGGCATTAAATACCTGTTGCATCTGAAGTTGAATTGCTTTTATAGTGTGCATTGTGATTGATGGACTTTTATCGTGCTTAAGCATTTATCTGTCGGGGTAAATGAGTAGTGAATGTTGACCTATCGTATCTAGAGTATGTAACCATCTTGCAGTCCAAGTTAAAAGTTTGAATCACCTTTTTACGTGAGACATCATAGCTAGTATTTGTTGGCTTTGTCCTGATGGTCGTGTATCACATGTATGCATACGTGTTTGACGCATGCTTCTGTAGAGGTGTCAATTTCCTCCAAATGAGGTCGATATCCTCCTGTCCTTGTCTGGAGGTCGAAGTTCAGGCAACCTATATGTAGATAGTTTATTTCTTGTTGGAAAGTGAATCTATTGTATCACCATTTCATGGTAAAAGTTGCTTTCATTTTCAACAGCAATTTATCGTTGCACATAGATCCATCTTTTCTTCCTTCAATTTAAGTATTTAGTAATTGTGTAAACAAAATATTCAGCATTTTGATCTAACAAGGTTGCCTTTTTTGCATCAGGCATTGCTTCATAGGGAGATCGTCTCCATACATTCAGAATGTGGTAGGTGAAGAAGAATTTGGTGAAGCTGGTGAACTATGGTTTGGGATATCTCTCTAAAACTTTGTCAAAGAAATTGGTTGTTTAGAGCTAACGGGAGTGTCTTTTGGAAAATTAAACTTACAGATAGAAGTTACACAAGGATTTTGTGTCGAGGCTTGAGTTTTTTGAGGTACAACTTTAGGTTGTTTTCTGCTACTTGAGTGATGTAAAATTAGATTTCGGATATAGTCGCAAATGTATCATGCATCCTTGGTGAGGTGGCGATACATAGAAGCATAGACTGATAAAATTTTTCCCCTAGATTTTTATTTCCTCAATTGTCTGGCAAGGTTGTGAGTTCTTGTCCAGGTTCCTTTCTTTCTGCAGATTGTAACTGGAATTCTTGATTTACTAGTGTGAAAACGTTAAGGGATACCCATGTAGGGTCCCGTGAATAAGCTACTACATAATTCGATTCTTTCTTCCGTGGATACTATTAATGAGACCCATTTGAGCTTTATTTGATTGCAAAGTCTAAGTTTGTCATCAAGGTACTTCATATTTGCATGGTTTGAACTCTATTTCATCTGGTGGTACGAAGTACTTTCTCGACATATCTGCTTACCTCGGTTGCTCGTGGTAATCCGGGATTTTGGTGCAGATTAGTTTCTTAATTCTTCTTTTCCCGTTCTTGGACAAAGTTGTTTTAATCCCTGTGAACTTATTATCCTTTTGCTTTCATACACGTTTCATTCTATTGACCAGTTTCTGTTACTCTGGTTAATGTGGGTGTCATCTCATTTAGTTTCTTCACTTGGTAACCAGGTCTCTAGGAAAAGCATCAGCCACTGATGTTTTTGTACACATAAGATGTTAGCCTTGTTTTCATTTTTATATGGGGAAGTTTCAAACTTCCAGCACAGTGCCTAACATAGAAGGAAGTGTATGGAACAGAGCAGGTTTGTGGTGTTGTGATGGGAGCTCTCAGGTCCCATTGGCTTAGTAATATATCCTTCCAAGGGACTATGAGATGATGATATTGACTGAATACTCTCATGGTCCAACAGATCATACACTAACCATATTCTCAAGGAGTAGTGTTTTTCTAGAAATACATCTCTCTCCCTCTCTCTAAGTGATCACTCCTTTAATTGCATCATCTCTTTGGAAGTCCTCTAATGGCTAAGACGACCTAAAGAGAGACCGCCTTGCATCCCCTTAAGCGATGGCGATTTGCCCTTTGAATTTGGCCTTTTGCCCTCTTTTCGGTTTTCGAGATAATTTTGTGGCCAAATTCATCTAGTCATGGCGGGTGATCGACTTAATGTACTTTTCATTAACAGAAGGTGGGTGATCCAAAGTTACTGCGCTCTCTGTATTCTGAGCGAGGAGTTCATCTGTGGAGGAGTTGGGAATGTACTATGCCTTCTTTGAATATCAAATCCTAGATTCACAAACAGCACAGTTGCTGCGTCGATATGGGTTGAATTATGCACCAAAAACCTCTTCATTTGAGGCTTCAATTCTCTTGAAAAACGGTGTTAATGGCATAAAAAGTGAAGGCCAGATTCCAAAACAGCGAGCGGTGGAGCATGGGGAAACACAGGGGAAAAATGTATTTCGGCAAATGTACCAAATTGAAAAGACGTATAACCACGAACCGCAGCGGCTTTCTCAACAGTTGAGAAAGCCGGGATAAGATGAGACTTTAACCGGACGATACCTATATTTCTCCAAATGCCATCAACCGATTTAGGAAAGACGAAAGTTTCAAATTACAGTCCGGGTTGCTGTCAAACTTTATCTGCGAGTTAATTCAATCTGTAGGTTCCACTCTCTTTCTCAGAACCGCCAATCAGTCCCTCTCTCCTCATCTTCTCTTCCTTGGACTTCCTGCAGAAGATCACCCAGCTATTGACCTCTAACGCTATGCACGCACCGATCAGAGTGGACAGGCACAGACAGTAGCTCAGCTTCTCGTAGGACCTGCCTAAGCCCATTGCTTCAAATCCCTGGAAGACATTCACCACTCCTATCACCACACAAGCATACCCAACCAAGTGGTGGTATGATTTCCAGTATTTCCTGAACTGGTTCGTGGCCCGGGGCCTGAAAAGAAGCGCCAGCGTCTGGAGCGCGCCGAGGCAAAATGCTGCGAACCCGAGCTTCCGGTGGAGCCCGTAAACCACTCCCGGGGACAGTTCCCCGAGCCTAATCCCGATGCCGAACCCAACGGTTCCGAGGAAGAAGGCAGACAGTTGTATGCCGGCATGAGCATAGAACCACGCGGGTCCTAGCGCCTGCACGTGCCTCAGGTACCGGGCGATAACCACTCCTGCAGGAAGAAGGATTCCCCAGGTGATGGCGTTCATGATCCCGTGAACCGTCTTTAGAGTTCCGATGTTGCTGTGCCGAGAAGCGGCCGATCCCGACAGGACATCGATGGTGGCGATGGACGAGAGGTCATTCTCGCTGGTGGGGTGAATGGCCGGTGAATAACCTTGAACGTATAGTCCCCGGTTCCAAACGAAATGGATTCTGGTCTTGTTCGGAGTAAGCTTCAGTGTGACGTAAATTTGAATTTGAGCTCCATTGTGGACCGTGGCCAGTTTCCCGCCGTAGAGCGTGGCGGAAGACGACAAGAGGTGGACGTCGTCGAGCGGGCGAGAAAGAAGCGGCGCCTTTTGGAGCTTAACCGTCGGGTCCAGGACGAACGGGAGGAGCACAATCTGGCCCGAGTTGGGGTCCGGGAAGGCGATGAGCGCGCGAGTGCCGGTCATCTCAGCAGAGGTGGGATTGATCCCCCACCCGACCCAACCAGACGGGGAAATAAAAGAGCCGAAGAAGGCGAGGTCGAGGGTGGCGTTGCGGGGGTGGAAGGTCCAAGCCAGGGAGGCTTGCTGGGTGGGGAGGGAGGTGCATTTCTGAAACGACTTGGACGGCGTTGCGGTGGTGCAGTGAGCAGAGGAGGCGGGTTCAGGACAGGAGGCCAGGAGGAGGGAGAGGAAGATCAGGTGATGAATTGCCATGGCCATTGTTGAATTGAGGAGGAAGAGAAGGTGGTGAGATGAAGTTGAAGATGAGTTGGGTACACTCTTGAGTGACAGACAAGCTCTTTGGTGACATTTTTATGAGTTGGGTTTGGTTGTCCAGGAATTTTTGGGAAGTGAGAGTGATTGCTCATGATAGCTACTCAGGATTCAGGAAGCCGACTAGAAAAATCTCTCGTGGCTTTTGCTTTGAAGGTAAGATAGCCCTTTAAAGGTGACAACTTTGTCTGTTTTTTACTTCTTGTTCTAAAAATGTTAGCTTGCATTTGGCATGAGTTCATCATGTTTTGCTTCACTTTGAAGCTAAGTCATTACATGTCCAAAAAGCAAATTAGTTTTTGGACATGAGAATGGTCGACACTTTTTATGCATGCACATTGATAAAATATTTCACTAAATAATACGATAGTCACGATGATCGATTGTTAAGAGTCTCGAGTAGGCATTATTAGATTCGCTATATGTAATCAACAATGATTACGAAAGATAATGATGAGATAAATTCAAATGATTCTTTAAGCATGTATTTACAACATGACGATATATATATATTTCTCTTTATAATTTTCATTTGGCAATATAACTATATCGATTGAATGCAAAATGTAATTTCGTGGCCATCACATTAGCTAAATCTAATCTCCATAAATTTATGGGTAATTTTCAATATTTATGCCAGCGAATATTAAATCACGGGAAGCGATTTTAGTTAAATTATGTCGGTTTGTTCCAAAGTCAAACCAAGAAGCCGTTTTGTGACACAAAAAAAAAAAACAAAAAAGCCGTTAGTTCTGGTTCGATTGGGCTTCGCAAGCAGCGACGGGTCAACAAGGCCCGACCCGTCTCGTCCGAAGACATCCGAGACGGTCGTTGAACCCTGGAAACCGAAGCTCCCAGTCTGAACTCGACGAAGCGAAGAAGATGGGGATGGAGGCGAGCTTGGAGGGGGAGAGGGTGATACTGGTGCCGTACACGGCGGCCCACGTGCCAAAGTACCACGAGTGGATGCAAGACCCGGCTCTTCTCGAAGCCACCGGCTCCGAGCCTCTCTCCCTCGATCAGGAGTTTCAGATGCAGCGTTCGTGGACTCTCGACCCCCTCAGTCTGTCCTCTATCTCTGTGCGTGTGTTTTGATCTGGCTTTGTGCATGTGTGTTCGTTCGAATCGCTTCGTGCTTTGCGAGCTTCCCTGAATGTTCGTTGCACCAGAGAATTTGAATGGAGTGGTTTTTGTTGCTCTAATTGCTAATTAGGGCTTCAAATTTTGATTTTTTCCTTCTGAGTAGTGAGCTGTCTGTCTGGTTTAGGGTTCTTTCCCTGGCAGAGTACATGTGGTTGTGTTGCTCGCTTTTTTCCCTCTTTGTCCAATCTTTCATTTTGAGAATGTCTCATTGTTTCTGCATAATTGACGTTGCAAGGATGGTTCTTGCAGAGCAGACATTTATCATACTGGACAAGGGAATGGTGGATGGGAAACATGTGCGAGGAGATCCCCATGTTGAAGGTGAACTTCATCGTCATCCATTGTTCATGTATATTTTCTCGGTAATTAGACAAGAGAGAGGCTGAAAAAATCGGAGCTTTGTGATGCTATTTTTTGGGCTAAGAAAAGCAAGGTTCACCTTACCCATCATTGATCGACTCGGAGGTTAGATGTTTGCGGATGAAGGGTCTGGCTGTCTGCGGTATAAGGGCAGTGCTTATGTGGATACTGTGTATTTAGACTGGGATGCTTGATATTTTTCGTCAAAAATATCCACACTGATGTCATTTCTTCTTGTTCAGTCGTTTAGGATTTGGGCCTTCCGGTTGAATTAGTATAATACTCTGTTGAATGTACTCCTCGCGTGCTGCAATTCTATAGTTAAAAGAGTTCTAATCTTTTGCTTATTCCAGCCATGATTCTTTTTTTGGTCTGAATTCCAGCCATGGTTGGTGATGTGAACATATACATGAATGATTTGGACGATCCCCAGATGGCAGAGATCGAGATAATGATTGCGGAATCCAAGAGGTACTTGATTTTTCTATTCCAGCATTCCTGATGGATAGGATGAGATCACCTATTGGTAGATTAACTTAGCTTCTGAGGTGAGGCAACTTGTTGATCTCAATGGTACAGAGTAACTAAGTCTAAACTAACTGTATCCAGAGCAATCGAAATTATTATTCGCTTGATAAGATTCTAGATGCGAAAGTCCTCTAGAATAATTTCTGGAATTTCTCTTAACAGTCAATTACCTATTTGATTAAATCTTATCAGCTTGCTAATCTTCTAGACGTGACAGTCCTCTCAAAGATTTTCTGGAGTTTCTTAACAATCAGTTACCTAATTGCTTGAATCTTATTTCTAGAATATCAACAAACAAGTACAGGTTTTTGACATGACAAGATTTTCTTTGAAATATGTAAGAAAAATTGATGAGAGATGAAACCAGGCGTTGAGCAAATGGCTGGAACTAATGCTAAATGTAATAATTTTATCATATTTTTGCTGGGCATTGTGATGAATCATAAACTACAGTGATCTACTCTTAGCACTTACCAACTTTCTTTTGTCTCTTACGATTTATCATTCTCTAGAGAGATCATATTTACTACATAAATTGTTTTGATATCTTTTTGGTTATCTGCTCATATTTGTCCTAGGAGTGGGTAACTTACTATAAGTGACACGAGTCTGTCGATTCAGAACATTTGGGAAATCATCCATACTATTTCGATTTGATTAAATTCTTTTTTGACTCCATATGTTTTGCATTGGTATTAGCTGCATTTACTATTGTCTCATTTCTTTTAGCTTAGCCGTGGCAAGGGACTTGGAAAGGAATCTGTTCTGATGATGATGGCTTTTGCTATAAAAAACTTCGGGATCCACACTTTTCATGCAAAAATTGGAGAATCGAACAGAGCATCTCTTCATCTGTTCCAGAAATTGGTCTCTCTCTCTCTCTCTCTCTCACTCTCGGTGCATGTGCATGCTCTGTGTGTCCGCGACTTTGGCCCACATCATGGTGATGATACCTCGAGATTGTTATTGCAGGGCTTTGTGGTGTCTTCTCAAAGCGAAATCTTCAAGGAGGTCAGAATCTTTTCCCTTCAGTTGGCGCAGATCCTGCTGTATAGTTTCATTCAATCTATATGTACCGGTTTATGAAAAGTGAAAGTTTTAGTCATCTGTTTGCTGGGCATACTTCAGGTTTGCTTTTTCATGTTTGAGCGCTGGCATGTGGATAGTCAGCCGCTGGAAAAATTTCCCTATTTTATGAGCACGAAACAACATAACCATTGTCCCAGTTCTATACTTTTGGCTCCATGGCACTCACCATGATGTTGCTCTATGATATGTTCATTTCTTTCCTTTCGCTTAGGAATTAATTGGCATCGCCATCTTCTGACCTGTTCTACAGGTGACCTTGGAATTAGTTGTGACAAAGGCGAAGCCGGAGGAGCTACACTACCTACTTGGTGATGTTAAGAACGAATAAGGGCGGACGAATGTGGTCACCCTTCTTATTTAGCCATGAGCAGTTATCTTCAGTTGGGAGAGTGTTGCTGACGTGCACAATGATCGGTGCCTTAAAGAGTTGAACAGACAAAGTAAAGTTTGTACTACATCGTGTTTTCTCCCCACTTTATGCACATAGCAATAGCAATTGGCATGCCCCGAAGATTTCTGTTTATCCCTTCATTGATTAGTTTGGAGGCAAAATAGCAAAGCATGGCAATATCTTTTCAGCTACATCGAGGGCCAATGGAGCATGTCAGCAACAAGCAAGATGAGAGTCTAGTCAGAAACGCCCTCATGAGGAAGGCTGGGTGGTTCACTGTTAACCAGATCCCTCTGGGTAACTGAGTTCGGTATTGAGTATAGGTTCTTACATTGCCTTCAAGTATAAGAAACCTCGACATAAGCTCTAGATGTAGATTGAAAATTGGGGAAGTTCATGAGTACGGCTATTAGTTCGGAATGCTGCGGACTTTCTAAAATAGTGTTAGCATCAAGTGGAAGCAATGCAGAGAAAGGTGATGTGCTGTTGCCTGGTCTAGTTTTGCTCAGTTCTTGAGTAGCATTCTCGTGATTATTCCCAATGGGGAGTTGCAAATGGTATTTCACATGACTTGTGATACAAGATTGAAAATCATTTGGGTTCTGTTAGATAACTTAGATTATCAATATCACTTAGACAGTTAGTGACCCATATCTTGTGCTCTTTTCGTCTAGATCGATAAAAGAAGCACCTTTTATGCATTGTGCTCGAGAGAGGATAAGTCTTTGAGAATTATATATAATATAAAAAAAATCAGGGTCACAGCTCAGGAGCATTGTGCCATAAGTAGGATTCGATTGTGTTTGTGTTTATCGAGAACTAGTCTTGCATTTGCCTCGGCTGCTGCACGCTGCATTCGAATGAGTTCTTCCCTGATGTATCAGAAGAAGAAAGCAACAGCATCAAGTTCCATTCACACGTTTGGTCTGTTGAGAAAAATGCAGGGGAAAGAACATGACCCGAAGCGAGTGTGTCGGTGAGCTCATCGGTTAAACAATTCATACTTTTGCTAGTGCAGGCGGGATGGGAAGTATGTCTTTGATTCGTTCTTCCTGCTTTTCTTTAAACAAGTTGTTCCTTTACTATCATCGCAGCAAATGTTGATGTTGGTTCAGCTGAAATCGAAGCAGAGTAAGGGCGCGTTCGTCTCCGGCTGCTTTTATTGTATTCATTCTATATCGAAATGGCACCTTTTGATTACTGGGTGATGCCTTTTCAGCGTAATGCAGAAAAAAACAGGAAGAAGAAGAAGAATGTCTAGAAACACTAAACTGTTGGCGGAAGGTTTGCGTACACGTCTGGTTGAAAGCGAGGAAAGTGCTTCTTTATATCAGAAACTCAGGCCGCCGATGCAATCACGCGTAGAAATGAAGCCTAGTCAAATTCAGTCTCCTTAATTTCTTCTCCTCTTAGTGATAAAGATGACGAGTAATAAAAAAATAAAATAAATTAAAAACAAAGGGTAATTACATAAATAATTCATGAACTTTGGCTTAATGTGATGGGATTCTTAAACTTTAAATCTGTTGAACATGGTCCATCAATTTTTATTAAATGTGTAATGTCGTTCATGAATTTTAAATCTGTTGAACATGGCCCATAAACTTTTACTAAAAGAAGATGTTCAATGTTTTTTTTTTCATTAATTTAAGTTCAAAGATTACATTGAACATTTCATATACTTCGTGTACTAAATTGAACATGTTAGAAAAATTCAAGGACTATAGTATACGCTGACCGCGATCTCACGTTATTGGCCAGGCTGTCGATCGAGCTGTCTTATTTACCTTGCTGCCAATATGTAGAAAGTATCAAACCTTTTCCTTATTTTAATTGGGGGCGCATGGGAACCACACGCCATCGTATTAGTTTTTGCATTCTTGTGGTGGGACCCATTTAACAAAAGTTTGTATCTTGATGTACCCCGAATAAATAATTAACCTAATTAATTCTTATTGAGACCCCTCAGATAGAAACAGTTAAAGTTGAATAACCAATGCCACATGCCCGACACACGACAAATGAATTTTATATTTTCCGACGCGGATTCAACTGGACTTTGCACATAGAAAGAGAACCCCAGGAACATATATTTGTATTATATATATACACACAATATTATATATATTGAGATAGGCACGTGAAATTTCAAGCTGAATGATTAGTGTAGTGTTGAGCAGTTAATATATTTCAATTGGTTAATGACTCATTGATTTCATCTTTTGAATGAAGGTAACTTTAACTAGATATGTTGACGGCCCGACTCAGGCTCCCTCTTGGTGATCTCTTCGGATGAAGTACCGCACTTCTGCTATGCGCTCTCAACATCATATATAAGTAAATCTTTGTTTCGATATTGTGATTAGTGTTGCACTCTTTAAGTCATACATATATATATATGTAAGGAAAACGATCGTCCTTCCTCGGTTTCTTCTCGATGGAGTCAAAACAAACGACACTTTGGGCAAAGGCTCGAAGTATGATTTCCTGAGCAAGTTGACATATAAAACCCTAAATTTTCAGAAATTCTCAAGAGGAAGGAGGACTTTCTAGGCTGCTTCCCACTTCCTGCCTATAATAAACCTTACCCAGTTCTCACCATTTTACATATAAATCTGGATTAATTTTCTGGAGGAAAAAAAGAAAAAGAAAAGAAAATCTTGGCCATTCATTATATAAGGTACACCACTATATATATGGGACATAGTCTTAGCATAATCAGTCATTAATATCAACCCTAATCCCATTTCTTCTTCTTCTTCTTCTTCTTCTCTCCAGAGAAAAGACCATACTCATTCTTTCTCCTTCAAGAAAAGATACGATGAGGTCCGTGTTTTTTCTAGGTTTCATGGTATTTTCTTTCTGTATTTCGTGTTCTCGTGCGCAGACCTGCCGGAACTACACATTTTCCAACAAGAACACCTACGCCTCGTGCGTCGACCTCCCCGTGCTGAGCTCTTACCTCCACTGGAACTACACGCCGTCGACCGGCACGGCCGACGTCGCGTTCCGGCGCACGGGCGCCACGACCTCGAGATGGATCTCGTGGGCGGTAAACCCCAACGGGCGGAAGATGGTGGGGTGCCAAGCCCTCGTGGCCTACATGACCTCGAGCGGGTCGATGTACGCCTACACGTCGAGCATCAGCAGCTACAACACGGACATGCCGGAGGGGGCCCTGAGCTTCGGGGTGCCGAGCATATCAGCGACGTATGAGACCGGTGAGATGACGATATTCGCGAGGTTGGAGCTTGGGACGAGCATGGCAAGCGGGAGCCAGGTGTGGCAAGAGGGCCCGATGAATGGACCCGGAACCCCTGGGATGCATTCCACGGGAGGAGCCAATATGAAATCCACGGGGACGCTCAACTTTTTGTCTACCTCTAGCATGTCGGGAGGATCGTCGTCAGGATCATCAGGAATTAGCTCGGGGGAGCGAAGAAAGAATGTAAGTTTTTTTTTTTTTGGGTAAATTTAGCTTTGAATCTACCTCTGGACAAGGATGACTTTTTGGCCCCTCCATACGTCGATGATGAACTTCATATCTTGTTGCGCTTTCATGTGCGACCATATAATATATCGAATAAACTAGTCCGTCCATATTTAGGTCGTGCAGGCCATTAACAGCAAGTGATGATAGAAAATATATTTCAACTTCAAGCTAGTCATTTCTTCAGCTTTTGCATGAGGATGTACTTAGGGAATGGTCCGTCTATTTATGCTGCTATTATTGTTATCACACATATGAAGACGTTGACTTTCATAAAAGGAAGTGGTCGGTCCGTTGTTCATCAATTTGTTCTCTTCTTTTTATTGTTGGGAAAATTGCGCAGGTTCATGGGGTTTTGAATGCGGTGAGCTGGGGGGTATTGATGCCAATGGGAGTGTTATTGGCGAGGTACTTGAAGGTGTTCAAGTCAGCAAATCCAGCTTGGTTTTATCTCCACGTGACGTGCCAAACATCCGCCTACGCTGTGGGGGTCGCCGGTTGGGTCACCGGCCTGCGGCTTGCCGATGGCGGCGGCAACGCCTGGCACTCACGGCAACATCGGCATGGCCCTCTTCATCCTCGGTACTCTTCAGGTAAGTTTTGCTGATTTTGATCCCACCAGAAAGAGAAGCTCACTAGTTTCATATCATCCACAGCTATCAACTATTAAATGACTAAAGTGCAATTTGGTTCTTAATAAATTGATAAATAAATAGATAATATTGGTTCTTCATAAATTCATAAATATATAACTGAGACAACGTGCTGTGAGTAGTGGGTCAAAGCTTCAGAATTTAGCCTTTCTATTTTCTTGTTAGTGGGTCAATTTTGGCGTTTTATTTAAGTAAAGTCAACTTGTATTACCTTATGCACTTTGCAAAGTTTATGCCAAGCTTCACATGTACATTAACACATCCATATGTGCATATATAATACGAGAATAATTTTGTCCTATGCGGACAAGCATGGATTACACGGAATTGGTGCGCCTTGTGCGATCTCGCTCTTGAAATTTTCGTTGCACTTCTTTATTAGTGCTATCATACCCGTTGCTCAACCAAGTAGATTCGCTGAAGAATCGATTCTGCATAATGGTTGGTCTGTAGTGCCATCATGAATAGACCCGTCATTAGAACAAGAGTTGATAAACCTCCTAAAACAATCTATCGAATTAAGGCAAAACCCGCTCGGTTATTGATGGTAAATCGAGATTTACATTCGTGTTTAATCAAATTAACTGGACGGGACCTAAAAAACGAAAGGATTATTGACGACGTGTTATTTTATGGATTCTTTTCTTAACAAAACAAAGGAAAGACTTGCGCAACTACTTAATGTGATTTGGACCATTTTCTCTAGGTTTTTGCTCTTCTCCTGAGGCCGAAGCCGGACCACAAGTACAGATTCTACTGGAACATGTATCACCACTCCTGTGGGTACGCCGCGATCACGCTGAGCATTGTCAACGTGTTCCTTGGTCTGGACATTTTGGACCCGGCCAAGGTGTGGAAGCGGACGTACATCATCGTCCTCCTAGCTTTGGGCTGCGGAGCCCTGATCATGGAGCCGGTTACGTGGGCCGTCGTGATCAAGCGGAGGAGAAGAGAGAGATCCCAGAAGCACCCAGCCATCGTCTTGAACGGTGCTCGCGGCAATGGCTACAATGGCAGATCCCAGGATGATGGTGTTTAGATCCATTACTATGGTGTTATGAGTACAATGAATAGCTTCTGTGTAATGAGGCAGCTCACATCTTTTGTTTCGACTGTTTTTTTTGTTGTTCTTCTTCTTCCTTTTTGATGAATCCCATGTTGGTGGGGGTATACATGTACGAGATGGCTGTTGTGGATATACTTGGACTTTGTTTGGTAGGATTATATATCGTGAAGGGACGGAGTTCTAGTGGGAAAAGTGTCAAAAAAGTCCTAAACCTATTGCGTTAGTGTCAATTAAGTCCTAAACATTTTGCATTAATATCAATTTAGTCCTAACTCTTTTGCATTTATGCCAATTGAATCAATTCAGCCAATTTTGATTGGAAATCGCTTGAATGGATGTCTATTGTCATAGGTGGCACGGCTAACACTAACGTGCACATTTTTAATATTTTTTGATATTTTAAATAGTTTTTAAAAATATTTTTAAAAAAAAAAAATGCTTAAAAATTACTAAAAATATTATAATAATATCAAAAATGTCCAAATCAACGCTACTTGTGCCATGTGGGACGATCAACGTTTACGTCAGCGATTTTTGGCTAAACTTTATCGGATTAACTCATTTGGCAAAAATACAAAAGATTTAAAATTGAATTGGCATAAATGCAAAAGGTTTAAGACTAAATTGGCACCAATAAAAATTTTAGGACTTAATTGACACCAAAAAAAGGTTTAGGACTGAATTGGCAATAATGCAATAGGTTTGGACTTTTTTTTTACACTTCTCTCAAGTTCTACCTATTAGGCATTGAGAGCACATTATTTATTATTACGCGTTGTGTCAATTGTGCATTCGATATGCTTTCTCCTACTTTTCCATTTTTTGTCTAATAAAAAATAAGAAAATTGAGGAAAATTACCAAAATAGTCCTAAATCTATTACAATTATGTTAATTCGGTCTTAAATATTTTATTTTTTGGCCAATTGAGTCCTAAGCATTTTGCATGTGTCAATTTAGTCTATCTAGCCAACTTTGGCCAATTGGCGCTCACGTGGACTCCGATTGACAATGACGTGATGTTGTTGGACCAATTTTGAATATATTTTCGAACTTTTGCATTTTTTTTCATATATATTTTTTCTTTTCATGGCGACTTGTTGGAGGCGAAGGCCAAGCATCGCCATGGCTAGGTGAGGCCGAGCTCACCCGGTGATGACAAGGGTGAGGCCTTGCCAACCCTCGCCTCCGGGTTGTCAATGCGGCGACCGGCTGAGCAAGAATGAGAAGAGAAAAAAGAAAGCAAAGAAAAAAAAGAAGGGAAAAAGGAATTAAAAGAAACAAACCTTTGGAAAAATATTATTAATCTGTCATGTCGGCGTAGGTCGGCTAATGCCGTACGGACTAAATTAGCATAAATGCAAAAGATTAACGACTCAATTGGGCAAAAAAAAAAAGGTTTATGCCTTGAATTGATGCAATTGTAATATACCGTAGGATCTTCTTGATAATTTTCCCAAAAAAGTATACTCGATGTGTTTAATCGAGGAGCAAATTGAGGTGGCTCTATCATGTTCGCCCACATGCAATCGTTTTCCTACAAAAGCAAATTAGTTAGTCAAACCCATACAGTCCTGTTCTCCTCAAATCTCTAGCGTCATCCTTCGAATATTTTCCTATTATATACGGATCGAACAAGGTGAATTTATTCTTAGGAAAGTGATGGGCGTTTACATCCATTCACGTGCCTGGTTTTCATGTCCATTGGCCCAATTGAGGAGCATGATTTTGGTCCAAAGGAAACCAAAGTGCCCCTCGACACCGCTCACCAAACTCATGGACAAAAGCCACAATCACCTAATATTAGGTTAAATGTTTTGTGGTGCTCATCGCCTCCTATCGCACTATAAATGAACCCCCATTGCTGTTCCTGATTCATATAATCTATTTAGCTATTGAATGTGCAAAAGCACACAATAAAAAAAAAATATCACAAAACAAAAACCCACAAAAAAAAAAAAAAAAAAAAAAGAGAATAGGAGGGATTGTATTCTCAGAATGGGTTCCAAGATGATGGCAAGAGCTACAATTTTCCTTTATGTGCTCTCCCTCGTAGCTCCCTCGAGAGCTAAAGGTGTTTCCACTGGAGGTCAAGGCGAAATCGACGTGAAACAACTAGGAGCGAAAGCGGACGGAAGATCCGACGATAGCCGGTACACCGAACGTCATCCAATTATCGTAATTCGTTTTTTTTTTTTTTAAAGACAATCGAGACGGGTTTTCAAAAGTACCTTCCGAATCGTCTACACACTTATGGGAAACATGAATTTTGTTTCACACAATTGATTCAAGAGCTGTAATTCGCCCTTTCATTTTTGAAGCCCTAAATAAATTCTTTTTTTTTTTTTTTTTTTGTGTCTTCCGATATTTTGCGCGGGATTTTCTTGTAGATTATTGTGAGCGCATGGCAAAAGGCATGCACGTCCCCAAACCCTAGCACGGTCGTGATATCCAAAGGGAGTTACATGGCGGGCGCAATGAATTTCCAAGGGCCATGCAAAGCTGGCATCAACGTAAGGGTCGAAGGGGCCATCAAAGCACCGTCGGACATCAACAAGCTCAAGTCACAAGGCGCTTGGGTCACGTTCCAAAACGTCGACGGCTTGACCCTCTCCGGCGGCGGATCGTTTGACGGCCAAGGAGCGCTCGCTTGGAAAGAGAACGACTGCGCTCAGACCGGCAAATGCAATTCGCTCCCCACCGTAAAATATTCTCTCTCGATCACGTTTCATTGTGGAATGACTCTATTTGGACTTGATGGAAATGACGTTGAATTTGACGCGGCCTTCGATTTTTTTGCTAGAATTTGCAATTCACCTCAGTCACCAACTCCCACATCCAAGACATCACGTCCCTCAACAGCAAGTTATTCCATATGGAGCTCCTGAATTGCAAGAACGTGACGCTCCAGCACGTCACGATCAATGCGCCGGAAGATAGCCTCAACACCGACGGAATCCACGTGGGTCGCTCCACGGGGGTCAACATCACCGGGGCGGACATAAGGACTGGCGATGATTGCATCTCGCTCGGTGACGGGAGCCAGCAGGTGAATGTTGAGGGCGTGACGTGCGGGCCTGGCCACGGTATCAGCGTCGGGAGCCTCGGCAAGTACCACGACGAGCAGCCTGTGGTCGGCGTGACCGTGCGGAACTGCACCCTCACCAACACGCCGAACGGGATCCGCGTCAAGACATGGCCGGCCTCCCCGAGCGGCGTGGCCACCAACATGCACTTCGAGGACATCACGGTGAAGAACGTGTCCACTCCTATTCTCATCGATCAAAACTACTGTCCATATAACAATTGCGAGCAGAAGGTATTAGCAATTCCAAGCTATCCCATATCGCAAGATTTAGGAATTCTTTGCATCACATGACTGTCTTTCTCCTATTTTCAGCTTCCTTCAAAGGTCAAGATCTCAAACGTGAGCTTCAGGAACTTCCAAGGAACATCTGCAACAGCGCTTGCTGTGAAGCTTCTGTGTAGCAGAGGAGTGCCTTGCCAGCAAGTGGAGCTTGCCGACATCAACTTGAAGTACGACGGCGAGAACGGGACCGCCACGTCGCAGTGCGCGAACGTGAAGCCTACAATCACCGGGAAATCATCCCTGCCCATTTGCGCGGGGTCACAAAGTTGATCGGTCTTCATATCCATGGCGCGGCCTGAGGCATGTGACCGTCGGAATGTTCAGAGAAGTTTATGAGTGATGATTAGGCCACCCCCTTCCTGCTCAAGGGCATGATGAGAGACGGGTGAAATGAAATATAGGTGCAAATAAAAATAGCTCTTTTGCCTTTTTAACGATGTTCCATTTCCCACCACTTTGTAATATCTTGGAACAAAGTTTAGAACATGAACATGTTCTTGGTGGACCATTACGCCAGTTACAACCTGCACTTCATAAGCTTCAAATTCCAAAAAATAGGAGAAAAAAGGGAAGTTTTTTTTTCCAAGTAGCTCTAATTGGGTCGCTTTGTGGCTCTGTGTGTTTATTGATCGATGAAAATAGTTGATTGAATTAACAAGTTCAGAGCTAAATGACAAAAAATTACTTCGATTGAATAGGTGGGCTCTCAATGTAGACCTATGAGAATAAATAGGCTTGGAGGTTATTTTTCCCTCCCTGAGGTCCAAATTTATGGATCACTGTTTGTACACAAACCTTAAAAAGAAACATGAAAACTTTAAATTGGTTATTACCGTGACAAATTATCCCAAATTATTTTTACACGAAAAATTCAAGTACATACGTGACAAATTTATCTCAAATTATTTTTTTGACCATTAAAAATCTTAAATTCGTACTTTTGTGACAAATTTACCATAAACTAATTTTTTTGACCAAGAAAAATCCCAAGTTGGTTCACCTATGACAAATTTGCCTTTCGTTAAATTGGATTGATACCATGAAAATTTTCAATTTGATAAACCTCTCGACAAACAGAGGGTAAGAATCCCAAATTGGTACACCCGTGAACCGTCGCATGCTATCAAAATTAGTAATTTGATAATTAGATTTAATGAAAACTAACGGAGGGTAAATTTATCACAAGTATACCAGTTTCGGGTAAATTTATCACAAATGTACCAGTTTGGGGTTTTCGGTGGTCAAAAAAATAATTTAGGGTAACTTTGTCGAGGCGCACCAGTTTGGGGTTTTTCGTGGTATTAATCCTAAAAAGAATGAATAAATACCAATATGGAAAGATAAAATGTCCCATAAAGGATTAGCTAATTAAAAAAAAGGATTATAAAAACATATTGTGAGCCACAAATTCTTGAAAGAGTGGATCCCACAATAATTCTTAATTATTTGATATCTATTTTTTGTGGCTCGCAACGTCTTGTCAATCTCACATAGATAAAAAACTGTTACATAAACACATTCCACAAAAAAATGATTGATCAATGAAAGTATTTAAATAATTATGGAAGAAAATGATGTCCTCAATGCATAAAGGCAATGATAGACCGAAATTCAAGGTGATAATTTTAAGTTTTTTTTTTTTGATAAATCATTTGCTTACATTAACTAACCATCTAAAAATAAATAATGAGTAACCTATTTTTGAAACTTGACCTTTATGTCATTGAAACATTTTTCTGTAATAGTTAATTGCCTTTCTTTTTCTTTAAGATAATAATTAGTTTTATTAATATGCTGCTAAAATATTCTAGTATTAATATGTTAGCTAATATATATATATATATATATATATTTATAGAAATCAAAAGTAAAAGAGAGATTTGCTTAAGAAATATGTGATGAGAATATTAGGAAATGGAAAGCTTACAGCATTAACTTTTAATATTCTTTTGGCCAAAACCTTTTATACTTGATTACAATCCTCAAGTGGATTCCATTTCAAGTGATATCATTCTTTGGTGTAAAATTTCTTTTCCATTATTTGGATGACAAAAATATTGGGGCCTTTAAGAGAATAGTTTTAATCAACGACGAAGAGGTGAGAACAACAAGAAAAATATAAAAAAAATTACAAACTTATTGCTTTGGTACCAATTCAGTCCCAAATTTTTTACATTGGTACCAATTGGGTTCATTCAGGTGATTTTGACCTGAAATTTCGACATGGACGTTGGTTGTCCTACGTAAAACGGCCGATGTTGACATCGTTAATTTTTAATATTTTTTCCTTTTCTTTTTGCCTTTCATTTTGGCCAATGAGAGTCGTGACCCTCGCTAGATCTAAGCAAGGGCCACCTCGTTGGCCGCCGGCCAATGAGGGTTGTCGAGACCTTCGGCCAAAATGAAAGGAAAACATAAAAGAAAGAAAAAATAACAAAATAATCAAAAAAGAAAAGAAAAAGGAAAAGTATTTGAATATCATCAAATCATATTGAAAAATATCCACGTCGGCGCCGCGTGACCACTTTATGTAGGACAATCGGCATCCACGTCAAGACAACCTAAATTGGTCGGATTGACTTAATTAGTACCAATGTTAAAATTTTTAGAACTAAATTGATCCAATTGATAAGTTTAGAACTGAATTGGTATGTGCAATAAGTTTAGGACTTCTTTGGTAATTTTTGGTAACTTTTTCCGATGAACAACCCGTGGATCGCGATCGCGATTGATGGCTATCGGTCGCGATGGTGTTGGCAACCAATGATGGCATTGGCGGCCGGTGGTGCCGACTTTTAGCGACCAACGACCAACAGAGGTGGCTAGTGGAGTTGTGTTTTTTATAGTTTTGTGGTAATAGAAATGTGAAAATATAATTGCAGTACTAACTAAAGCTTAGTAAATAAATAGACGCACATGATATGAAATATTTTTTGCTGATCATAATTATAGCCGACACATGATGTAAAATGTGTGAATTAAATGAGGTTCTTAGTAAACTTGTTTAGAACATGTTTGTACTGTTCAATCTGACGGAGCGTTTGCCAATTGTGAACAAGTGATGTCGGTATTTCCCCATTTGATAAATGCCGTCTAATCTTCAACGAAAGTGTCATTGTTTCAAATCCAATACTAGGTAAACCGGGAATCAGGACGCGTTATCGAAGGGTGTCGATACGGTCGGTACTCGAAGCCTTCGAAGAACAAAATGAATTGGATTCTGCTTTGATGGTAACTGAAGCAATCTTTCCAATAAACTTTGGAAAGCTAGCCCAGGATATGGATCTGTTCTCTGCAATTAGAAACCCTGGAATTATGCTTAGGCAGGATAGAAAGAGAAAATCTAGGGCTCCCAAGACAAGATAAATGGAAAATCTAATAATAACAGACGGGGAGTTTAGAGCCAGGAGGGAAAAAACGTGGGACAACTTTCTCCCACCAGCTCAATTCTTGATAGGTTTTGCCTTAAAATTGGCTAATAAGCCGTTAACGGGATTCTCGAGCTTTCCCCTAGAATTTTTGTATAAATGGCTCGAACGCCAAGGGGGAAAAACAACCAAAACAGCTTCCTTCTTGGAAATCCGGCAAGCGCCTAGGAGGGAGACAAAAATCCTCATAGTAGAAGGAGAAGGATGGCAATCCGGTCGTACGTTGGTGCACTTCTGCTGTTGTTGTCCTTTTCTTCTACTATCAACGCCCAGGTCTTTCACATCGGGAACTATGGCGCAAAGGGTGATGGCACATCAGACATAAGCCGGGTGAATATTTTGATTAGATTGCTCTAAGTTATTTTCTTCCCTTAATTTGTCCTGCTAATTTAGTATCTATCGCGATTTTTGAAGGCCTTGCTGAGTGCATGGAAGGACGCATGCGCATCGAACACTTCTGCTAAAGTGTTGATCCCGGGAGGAACGTTTGCACTGTCGGAGGTGGTCCTAGAAGGCCCCTGCAAGGCCCCCGTGGAGTTCCAGCTCCAAGGCACGTTGCGGGCCCCGGTGGACCCGTCCCGCTTCAAGACCGACGGCTGGGTCGTGTTCCAGCACATCGACGGCCTCACAGTGTCGGGCGGTGGGACCTTTGACGGCCAGGGCAAGATCGCCTGGGACCAGAACAACTGCAACGGGGACACAAATTGCCGTACTCTCCCCTACGTAAGCGCCCGTCGACATTACTCGTTGCTATATAGGTTTCGAATTGCTTGGTCGTTATTATAATGGGTAGGCCATGGGGTATATCTGAACTTGGCCGATGTGATTAACCGAGCTTTTAACATGGAGGGAAATTGCTAACATCCGTGGGATTTCGACAGAATTTAAGGCTCAACTTCGTCGACAATGCTCTAATCCACGACGTAACGACGCTCGACAGCAAGCAGTTCCACGTAAATGTCTTGGGCTGCAAGAACGTGACGTTCCAACATTTCACCGTGACGGCGCCGGGCGACAGCCTCAACACGGATGGGATCCACATTGGACGGTCAGTTGGGATCAGCATTATTGACAGCAACATTCGGACCGGGGATGACTGCGTCTCCATTGGCGATGGGAGCCAGCAGATCTTTGTCACGGGGGTGAACTGTGGTCCAGGCCACGGCATCAGCGTCGGCAGCCTTGGGAAGTGGAAGAACGAAGAGCCTGTGGTGGGTGTCTTTGTCAAGAATTGCACCATCACTGGCGCGACCAACGGTGTGAGGATCAAGACATGGCCTGCATCGCCGGTTGGCGTGGCCTCGGACATGCACTTCGAGGACATCCAGATGAACGATGTCGCCAACCCCGTGCTCATAGACCAGGGATACTGCCCATGGAACCAATGCAAAGCACAGGTAGATACATGAACACGAGAATTAGAATAGGTCATGCACATTTTATGAATATGTTCATTCGTAGAACAAAGCAATAATTAGAAACGAAATGCATGGAGACCCGTCTGCTAAAACAAACCAATTTGTCGGAAAAAAAAAGAAATCAATTTAATTTTGAATGAACTTTAAACACTAATCGAATTACACAGTCGATAAAACATATACATATCAGCTCTAATTGGTATGTTATTCGATTTGTTCAGGTTCCTTCCCTTGTTAAGATAAGCAAAGTCAGCTTCAAGAGAATCAGGGGAACCTCGGCGTCCCAAGTCGTGGTGAAGATCGCTTGCAGCAAACTCGTGCCGTGTGATAACGTCGAGATTGCAGACATTGACCTCGCGTACCATGGCCCCGAGGGCCCCGCTTTGTCGGAGTGCTCGAACGTCCGGCCTTTGATCTCTGGCAGACAATATCCTCCGGCTTGTGCCAAGGTTGTCAGCTAAAAACTTTGCTCTTTCTCCGTGAAGATTAACCAAAGCGAACGTTTGTTATAAACGATGTGAAGAGGTCGAGCTTTGGATGGATTGTTGAGCGGAACTCTTTGTATTTTGTGCTCTTTTTGTATATTCGAGCTTTGAAAGCGAGCTCGGGCAAGACCAATCCTCTCCTAGGCAAGGCCAACTATTTAAAAGTAAAAAATGAGTATTCCATTTTTGGAACTTTGACCTTTATGTTATGTGAACATTTTTTCATAATATTTAATTGTATTTATTATTCTTTAAATTATAATTAGTTCTATTCATATGTTGATCAAATATTCTAGTATTTACATATTAGCTAATTTATATTTCCTTTAATTGCTTTTTTTTTTTTATTATGGAAATCAAAAGTAAAAGAAAGATTTCCCTTAAGAAAAATGTGATGAGAATATTAAGAACATGGAACACTAAAGTAAACAACATTTTTGGACAACCGGAGGCAATATGTCCAAACCCTTTGCGCTTGAAACACTTGACAGAGTTAGGACGATTGGAACTTGATGCTTCATCTTTCATAGGAAGTTACTTTGAAGTGGCCACCCTAGTCTTAGGAGTAGGGACACTCTCGCTTTTGGAATAGCTTTCTTTGTTCCAGTACCGAAAGCTACAACCTCGAGCTTCTTTAAGTTGTCATTACACTTAAGCGTAAGTTGACAAACATCATTATAAGTCCAATAAGGTTGAAGTTGAAAAACATCACTGATTTTCGATCGAAGTCCACCAAGGTAGTGGGCAATAGTTTGTTCCTCAAGATCGGAAGCATGACAAAGCATCATGAGGTGATCGAATTCTGCCATATATTCTTCCATGGAAAGCTCATTTTGTTTGAAATTGTGAAACTGGAGGGAATGTATTTTGACAGTAGTTTATCGATGAGAACTTCTTCTTCAATGCTTTCTTTATTTTCTCCCAAATCGCGATACGGCTTATTCCTTCTCGAGCTCTTTGTTTCCTCTAAATGCTTCTACTAAATAGACGCATGTTTTTTTGAGCTTGATGGTAGAGAATTTCACTTTTGATCATCGGATAATTCTTTGTAGTCAAAGGCTCTTTCTACGATGTGCAGCCAATCTATAAATTCTTTCAGTTGCATTTCCCCTTCAAATTCAGGAATATCAACCTTCACATAGGAATCCCATTGAAATTCATGTGGCCTTCGGTACTGATGCTGAGGAAAGCCTTCCTCACTGGAAGCATGTCCTCGAGTACCAACGAAGGGGTTGACATCCTCTTCATAAAGAGAGCAGTTTCTAAATCATGATGCAAATCATCATGTTCCAAAAGTTCGAAGCTTTGCACATGCTTCAGTAATTGTTTCATTTGTCTCCTTAAAATATCCACCTCCATGTCTCTTAAGTCTCGTTCTCGAGCCGTAGAAGACTCAACGTTTGGTTTATGTCGATGACGACCAGCCATTGAACATTTGCTCTGATACCAACCTAGCGCCAGTAGAGAGTGTAGAGATAGAAGGTAATACAAGTGAGAACCTAAATGGATAATTCGCTCGCCATCCATAGGGAATAAAAGTAAAACAAGAAATCCTTATTGCTCTTAAGCCAATGGCTCAATTAGTTTATGAATTCAATCAAGTTTGAATTTTTGTTCACCTTAGCGTGCTTATATAGATGAGCATGGAACAACCCTTCGAGCACAAGCCACTACTGCATATAGAAGGGACTAAGCATTTAAAGACATGGGAACTAGAAAAGTAATTAAGTCCCCAGTACTAAAAAAATGCATTAAAAACTTAGGGACTCCAACTTTTGACTCTTTGAGAATTACAACACACTTAATACTCATTAATTCAAATTCATTCATCCTCATGGGCAGCTGAATAGACACCTTGAAAGGTTAGCAAACATTAAAGAAAATCAACAAGAATAGCTCCCGATTGATAGGTAGTCGATTAATAGCTTTGAAATCGACAACTCTCTTGCCAGATCGAGTTCAACACTTAAGCCAATGGCTCAATTAGTTTATGAATTCAATAAAGTTTGAATTTTAATTAACCTTAGCATGCTTATATAGATGAGCATGGAACAACCCTCCAAGCTTGAGTCACTACTGCATAGAAAAGGGACTAAGCATTTGAAGATATAGGAACTAGAAAAGCAATTAAGTCCTTAGAACTAGAAAATGCACTAAAAACTTAGAGACTCGAACTTTTGACTCTTTGAGAACTACAACACACTTAAAACTCATTAAAATTAGACTCAAATTCATTCATCCTCATGCGTAGCCGAATAGACACCTTGGTCAGCGAACATTAAAGGAAATCAACGAGAACAACTCTTCTTTTTTTTGGTCGAAACAGCTCCCGATCGATAGATAGTCGATTAGAAGCTTTGGAATTGACAACAAGCTTGTAAATCGACAACTAGGAAGCTGATAAAAATCTGAAATCAACAACTCTCTTGCAGGATCGAGTTCTTCAAAAAGTTATCGATGCTCCAGCATCTTTCACTAATCTCAAGTGAGGCCTCGAAGGCCCTCATCTAGTGGCTAGCGAGGGTCGCTAAAGACCTTTGCCAGCCAAAATGAATGGAAAACATAAAAGAAAGAAAATAATAATAATAAAATAATAAAATTTAAATTATTGTTAAAAAATAATCACGTCGGTGCCAATCACACCACGTAGAACAACGGCATCTATGTCAGCAATTTTTTACTTAAATTAACCGGATGGACTTAATTGGTATCAATGCGAAAATGTTTGTGATTCAATTAGTCTAGTTGAAAGGTTTATGTTTGAATTGGAACCAATACAATAAGGTTAAGACTTTTTTGGTACTTTTCACAGTGAATAACTAGTGACCGCGATCGCGACCGATGGCTACAGGTGGTGATGGTGTTGGCAACCGGCGATGGCATTAGCGATCGGCGGGGTGGACTACTAGCGGCCGACGACTAACGGAGTTGTGTTTTTGATAGTTTTGTGGTTTTATAAATGTGACGGAATTCCAGGACTAGTGAAGACTCCATTCGTTTCGTGAAAAATGAGGTAGTTATGGAAAATGACAATATTTTTCAACGCTTGGATGAAACACGAAAATGATCTGAAAAATATTTTTCATTGTTCAATTTGAAAAATCAGATTCGATCTTCCTTCATGCACTCCTTTCAATAAATTATATTTTTGTTATATATTTTTACTATTTTTATTTTATTTTTTTAGATTGTAAATTTTTATTTTATTTTTTATCCTTTTTTTTTTTTTGTATTTTCCCCTCTTCTACCAATCGCGAGCTATCGGGCCTAGGTGAGCTCAAGCTTGACCATAGGTTGGCGAGGCCGGCAAAGCCTCCCCTCTCCAAATCTAGCAAGTTGAGCTCGCTAGCCTCGGACGAGGCTTAGCCTCTCTTGCTCGAGGATAGTCACCGGTCGTGGCTGTGGTTTGCGACAGTGAAGAAGAAGGGAAAGAAAAAAATAAAAAATAAAAAGAAAAGGAAAAGAGAAAAATAAAAAATGAAAAATAATTTTTTTCTTGAGTTTTAAAAAAAGAAAAAGTGAAAATAAAATAAAATATAATTAAATGGAAAGGAAATGTGAAAGAGAGGAAGAAGGAAATATGAGGGAATATGTTTTCCTCGTCTCAAAAAGAGGAAATCATTTTCTCCACCTTCGAATGTATTTTTTTTTTCATGCAAGGAAAATATTTTTTTTTTGACTCGTTTATTTTCCGTGAACTAAACGCAGAAAAGTCATTCTCTTGAAATGAATAGAGCCTAAAGCTAATTGAATAAATAGACACAGATGTGATCAAAAGTTTTTGCCGATAATAATTATAGCCGACACATGATTTAGAATATGTCAATTAAATGAGGGTTTTTAGTTAACTTGTTTAGAGCATGTTTATATTTTCCGATGTTGTCAATTGCGAACAACGTGGTACCCGGACGAGCTAGTCATTCGGCTTCTGAGAAAGGACTTTGTGATTCATAAACGTCCCTTGCTCCCTTGCCAAATAACGGATGCCCGTGCAACCACTGGCCTTATCTTGGAAACCAGTATGTTTTTTCTGCTCTTGCAACTCATGGAGAATGAAATCAGTTTTCCAATTGCAATAAGAATGAAAAAGAGAGAATCATATATCCAGCGATTCCGGTATTTCCCTATTTGTTCACCTAATAAAAGCCGTCGAAGAGTCATCGGTTGAAAACGCGTTATCGGAGGGTGTTGTTACGGTCGGTGCTTGAAGCCTTCTAAGAACCAAGCGAAGCAAAATGATGAATCGCATTCGGCTTTGATAATGAGTGAAGCAATCTTTGTAGTGAACTTTGGAAAGCCAGGTTAGAATATGCTTAGGCAGGATAGAAAGAGAAAATCTAGGCCCCCAAGAAATGGGGTTTGAAGATTAGCAGACAACCATGAAAAACCTAACAATAGCAGATGGGGAGTTAACTCGATAAGAAACAGGTGGGAAAACGTGAGACTTCCTCCCTCCAGCTCAATTCTTGATAGCTTTCACCTCAATATTGGCTAAAAGCTGTTAACGGCGTTCTTGATCTTTCTCCTAGATTTTTGTATAAATGGCTCGAACAACGAGGGAAAGAAGAACCAAAGAGCTTCATCTTTCTTCTTGGAAGATCCAGCAAGCGCCGAGGAGGGAGACAACAATCATCGTAGTAGAAGGAGAAGGATGGCAATCCGGTCGTACGTTGGTGCATTTCTGCTGGTGTTGTCAATTTCTTCTACCATCGACGCTCAGGTCTTTCACATCGGGAAATATGGTGCAAAGGGTGATGGAAGATCAGACATAAGCCAGGTGAAAAATATTATTTTTTTACTAATTGATTGAATTATTTTCTTCCCTTAAATTCTCCTACTAAATTTTATTATCTTTTACGGTTTTTGAAGGCATTGCTGAGGGCATGGAAAGAGGCATGCGCATCGACTACTGCTGCTAAAGTGTTGATCCCGGTGGGGACGTATGCATTGTCGGAGACGGTCCTAGAAGGCCCATGCAAGGCCCCTGTGGAATTCCAGCTCCAAGGCACATTGCGGGCCCCGGCAGACCCGTTCCGCTTCAAGACCGTAAGTTGGGTCACGTTCCAGAACATCGACCGCCTCACCGTGTCGGGCGGCGGAACATTCGATGGCCAGGGCAGGATCGCCTGGGCGCAGAACGACTGCAATTTGAACAAAAATTGCCGTACTCTCCCCATCGTAAGCCCCCATCGACATTATTCGTTTGTATACTGGTTTCGAATCCTTGGTCGTTATTCTAACGGATACGCCGGTGGTGTATACCCAAACCTAGACAATGTGATTAACTGAGTTTAGAAACATTGAGGGAAATTGCTAACATCCGTTGAATTTGGACAGAATTTGAGGTTCAACTTTGTCAGCAATGCCCTAATCCACGACGTAACGACGCTCGACAGCAAGCAGTTCCACGTAAACGTCTTGGGCTGCAAGAACGTGACATTCCAACATTTCACCGTGACGGCGCCAGGCGACAGCGCCAACACGGACGGGATCCACATTGGACGGTCAGTCGGGATCAAAATTATTGACAGCAACATCAGGACCGGGGATGACTGTGTCTCCATTGGCGACGGGAGCCAGCAGATCTTTGTCACGAGGGTGAACTGCGGTCCGGGCCATGGCATCAGCGTGGGCAGCCTCGGGAAGTACAAGAACGAAGAGCCCGTGGTGGGTATCTTTGTCAGGAATTGCACCATCATCGGCGGGACCAACGGCGTGAGGATCAAGACATGGCCCGCATCGCTGGTCGGTGTGGCCTCGGACATGCACTTCGAGGACATCCGCATGGTCGATGTCGCCAACCCTGTGCTCATAGACCAGGGATACTGCCCATGGAACCAATGCCAAGCACAGGTACATATATGAACATGAAAATTAGACCAAAGTAATAATTAGAAACGAAATGCATATAGACTCGCCTGCTAAAAGAAACCAATTGTCCGAAAAAAGAAAACCAATTTAATTTCGAACCAACTTTAAACGCTAATTGAATGGCGCAGTCGATAAAACATGTATATATCGGTCCTAATCGGTATGTTATTCAATTTGTTCAGATCCCTTCCCTGGTTAAGATCAGCAAAGTCAGCTTCAAGAGAATCTGGGGAACCTCGGCATCCCAGGTCGCGGTGAAGATCGCCTGCAGCAAGCGCGTGCCGTGCGGTAACGTCGAGATCGCGGACATTGACCTCGTGTACCATGGCCCCGAGGGCCCCGCGTTGTCGGAGTGCTCGAACGTCCGGCCTTTGATCACCGGCAGGCAATTCCCTCGGGCTTGTGCCAAGATTGCGAGTTAAAAACTTTGCTCTTTCTTGGTGAAGGTTAAATAACGCGACACGTTACTTCATAAAGGATCTGAAAAGGTCGAGCTTGAAAGACTAGGAATCTTGAGGGGAACTTTCTGTTTTTGTGCCCTTTGTGCACCTCCATGCAGTACAAACATATTAATTTACAGGAACTTATCTAAATCATCTTGAATATGAAGTTATATATCTGATTGCATAGCAATCTGATACCACGTTGGACTCCATTTCAAGAAAATCCTCACTCGTACACCTTACTCAGTTATTCATTTGTGTTCGGTTCGCGAAAAACTAAGATTGGCTTCCATAAATCTTCACCTACTCCAGACCTAACTCTCACTATACGCACATCGCAAAGTCTAAATTTCATCAAAAGGCTCGGAGGATCATAGGTAGTCGATTGGTTCGCCATCGTAAAATCACAACACATCGAGCGCGCCACTCATGTAGCTTTAGGACGATAATCAATCGATGTGATCCCAGGAGGCATCTGTAATTAAGACTGTGATTCTAGTAATTTTGGGTGATTGATCGTGTCCATTTACACCCTGCCAAATTAAGAGAGAGTGAGTCCCGTTATGTTAAAGGCAGACTAGTGCGGTAGGCCTAGAAGCATTGGTTTAATTTGCTTTGTTGTTGATTTTGGGTGCAAAGCTTTGGGATAATGCGCTTGTATCCTCTATAAAATATTTGGGAGGACGTGAATGAAAGACGGTTCAACGTCCTACTCTAATTAGCTCCACATTGCCACAAATTCCTCCACACTAATGGAAAAAGATTCTGCCATTTAAAGCGCGAACATGCTTTGAATCAATGCGTAAAGGCATCACTTTTCCCATGGGCTTTATGCGGTTGCTGCTGCCCGGGGAGGTGACAATCATTGATATAGGCTGTTTCTATTGGAAACATGTGAATCTGGCCACGCCGTATAACATATACAGTTCAACCCCTCCCACATCAATCAAATGCCCTCCTCCATGGCCGACCTTCGTGGCCCGTGGCCTTGACAAACATGGTCGCCGTCGCTCGCCGTCGTCCATCAGTCGACAACCGTCTCTCTTCATTGCCCTTCAGTCCACCACCGAACCTCGACTGCAGGTGACGGCCACCGGCAACCTTGGATCCGAGTCCATTGGTGGTCGTCGATGAACTCCATGGTCTCTGGCCTGGGGTCAAAGAGAGAAAGATGATGCCTGGATGTGGTCGAAGTGGCCGTGACTAGGTGGCAACGGTGGCTTGTCGGATGGTGGCATCATTTGTTAGGTGCCAATAGTCGTGATCATGTCCATGTTGTATAGACCAATTAAAGGTCGGTCATTTTTCACGGTCGAATGCCCACGGTCGATATATCTTTGATAGGTTAGATGGAGAGAATAAACGGATTTCTCGTTTGCTACTTAAGGCACTTTATTTAGTGCACGTCAAAAGAACAGGAGCTGTTGGATGTTACTCAATACTACTATAATTCAACAATGAAAAATATTTTCATCGGAAGCGTCGTCTTTCAAGAGGTTAGCCTAATAAAATTATTTGTATTAGATTGTGGATCAGTGGGATGCTCAACATCAATCGCACTCATCCTTACCAAAAAAAAAAAAAAACATCAATCGCACTCGTAGATTTAGGGTACGATGGACTAAGAATTAACCAGTACATCGGCAGGGTTGGCTCTACTTACTTTAGAAAGTGTTGAACATGCAGACGGAGCAGCAACCATGGAAGTCTTCCTTGATGAAGTAGGGGAGCGAGATCCTTCATCCTCAGTTACTTCCCAAGCAGCCAACAGATAGGGCGGACGATGGCCTCCACCTCCTGCTCGACAATCGACCACTTAATCGGCCCCTTTCCGGGGTCCTTCCGGCACGAAAGATCAAACAAACCCTACGCCGCCCACTGCCCTTCCTATTTGTAATCCTTTTGGATGGTGCTACCCAAATAACGCGTCTTCTTGCCGAGGCCCTATTATGAGTTTAGACAGAACAATTGTTCATCTTCTCTTTTGGGGCTATAAGGTGAATTTATCATCCTTTTCCTTTTTGTAAATAGCCATAAGAAGATGAGACAATTACCATCCACATAGCTTTTCTTGTTAACCCAAGAACATAATTTAGGACATTCCCTTGAAGCTTCTCTATTTTTCAAACTTGTAATAAAAAATCAGCCTTTAAAACAAAAAAAAAAAAAACAGCATAGACATCATAAACATATGTCGGAACAACCGATAATCTCAAATTGATTATGCACAAGTGAATCCAGCCCTGTGTATAGATGAAGGAGATTTTTCTTTTTCTTGTTCTTTCGGGAAAAAGAAAAGAAGGTAACTAAACAACAACATATCTTTCCTTGAAGGCTCTCTATACATTGACCCACTCAAACTTAGGCACTACATCAAGATCGCATACCGCATGCTGTCACTCACTATGAGATGATTCATCTCTGATGCTTGATGGCCGAATTCATGACCAGACACCCACATCCCATCAGCCCCATTCCCATGGGGAGGAGAGAAGCAAGAGATGATCGAAATCGTGGCGCGAAAGACGCCGTAGAACAACACCGGGAGCCCTCTCCAACCCCGCGCCGACCTCCGGTCCGGTTCCCACGCGAAGATCGGTAGGTCGGCTCGGTCCTCACCACCCAGCATGGCTTCGTCGGCGACTCTCGAGCTCTTCCTCCTCGGCATCGCGCCGAACATCCGCCGCATATGCTGGCGGAGAGCGGAGGTGACTTCAAGTTCCAATTTCAGGTGGAAGATGTGAGAGCTTGAGGCCAAATGAGATGTATTTGTGGGGGTTTTGATAATGGGCGAGTTGGTGGTGGTGTTGCTAGTGCTTGTGTTTGTCGCACTCTAAAAGAAGTAGAGACCCTTTACAGTAAAGGAAACTTAATGCACAATCATGTTGGTGGGGTCTTTAGAACGCCCAAAATGCCGACCGAAAAAGATGTATAATTAGGCACGTACATAGCTTTTTGATGGAGATTTCCTTGAACTATTTTGAAAAATCACTAAACTTAGTACATCAAAAAGAAGAACATAATTTTTCCCCTTTTTATCTTTTTGGTTTTTAGTGGTACCAATTCCAGTTCATATTAAAGTGAATCTACGGACCCAAAAAAATCCGCGAAAAACGAGACAAAAAGTTTGAGGAGCATGTCTTATCCATACGAGTTGGCTCAATTCCAGTGTCATCAAAAGTTGTAGCGGTTGATGTACTCGATTTGAATTTTTGTTTTTTTTTTGTTTTTACTTTTTTGTTTCAGACATGATAGGAACAAATTAGGGATACGTACCGTTTGGAGATGTTAAAAGAAACACATACATACACACAGCAAGAGAAAGAATATGTTGCTTTGATTGATGGCTCAGTGCACTTAGGAAATGAGTGGTCCATCCATGTGAAAGAATCGGGACTCGCATTATGCTTTTATCAAGCCACACACAGAATGGGTTACAAGTCGGTCATTCTTGAAAGCAACATGTCTTCTCTGGAAAAAAAACGAAAAAGAAAAAAGCTACAAATAAAGATATGCTTAACCAAAAATAATAATAATAATAATGTAGATATCAGATGAACCTTAAGATGTAAATAAAGGAGACGCGGAAGAGAGGACAAAACAATTTCACTACGTGCGATGTGTTTTTTTTTTTGCAAATATTTGCGAAATGAGCATTGTGAATTGTTGCAATTTAAAAGTGTTGGCAAGACGGGATTCGCATTCGAGTAGAGTTCTATTGCTCATTGTAGGAAAAATTACCAAAAAGGTCCTAAATTTATTGCACTTTTACCTAGGTTCGGTCCTAAACTTTTTAATTATGACAATTGAGTCCTAAATCTTTTTTATGTTTTATCAATTTAGTCCATCCGATAAATTTTGGCTTAAAAATTGCATGGATCTTGGGCGTCCTACGTGATATGATTTGCAATGACGTGAACAAATTTTTTATATATTAATATTTAAAAATATTTTTTGAATTTTTTATTTTTTATTTGATTTTATTTTCCTTCCTTATTTTTTTTTTTTTAGAACCAGGCAAGAGTCACGATCGCCAATGTGCCCACCCTCGCCCAAATATGGCAAGGCGATGGTTTGAGCGAGGCCATCACGACCGCTAGCGAGGCCAACCTTGCCTTGGCCTCGCCCATATCTAGCAAAGCAGCTTTGCTAGCGGTTGTGATGGTCTAGGTGAGGGCTTGAAGACTCTCGTTGGCCACAATATAAAAAAAAAAAAAAAAAAGGAGAAGAAAAGAAAAAGAAGAAAAGAAAAGAATTAGTAAATTAATAAAAAATTAAAAAGAAAAAAAAGATGTTCAAGTTAGTGCAACACATAGGACAATTGGCGTCATGTCGGTGATTTTCGATCAAAATTAGTTGGATGAACTCAATTATCAAAACGTGAAAATGTATAGAGCTTAATATCAACTAAAAATTTTATAATTGATTGCAAAATGCATGGTTTAAACTTTTTAGTAATTTTTCATTATAGGTAAACACTACAACATTGATGGATCCATCATAGTGGATGATTTTATGAAGAATTTATTGTTTTTATTTAGACTCAATTTATTCTTTGAAAAATGAACGTTTTGGAATAAATTTTTCCAAACATAATCATTTGTGTTGATCGAAATAATTAGTCAATGAAAAATATTTTCATTATAAGCAAAAACTTATTCTAAACTTTTTCGCGGATAATGAAATTATGCTTTATTAGTTTATTTTCAAAAGTGATGCAAGCGATCAATTTTAGGAAAATTTTTTTAGATTGTTTACTTTTGGCGAAACAATGGAGCCTTAATAATATCATAAAGTGGTGGTTGACAAGAAGCCACGTTTGCACATGATTTGGAAGTCAACAATTGAATGTTATAAATAGGAAGTCTTTTTGTGGACATCCCTGAGATCTGTGTAATGAGAAATGGGCAGAATCTGAAAGCATATGGATCAAGGCCCACTACATGGCGGCCCTTTGTAGACAGGTGGGCCTAGTTAACCTTAGTCGCATTAGTTCATATGGCCTGAGTTTTCTTTTAGGGGGTTGACTGTGGTCGCCGGTTACCACCGTGGCAGCAGTGGCGGAGGGCGACATCTCTCTCCGGGGTTGCCCCATGTACATGGAATGGACGCTCTCACACAAACTAAAAGTTAAGCGCTTGCTCGAAAGGTCGGAGACACTCTACCGTCAACCACAAAAAAAAAAAAAAAAAACTCTCGTAAAGTTTCGCTGTTGGGCATATTGGCTTCGGCTTGAACGTTTCAATGTACATGTGAAAATACAGATCTACGGTATGAAGGGTCAACATAAAACTCAAGATACCAACTCAATCAGATCACCCAGTTGCTCAAAATCGGAATATTAAAAGGTTTGGTTTTGGCTTTGTGTACGAGGCTTAATTACTTGAACGCAATTCTAACTTCTTGGATACGGCTGAGTATACCATTTCCCCACATGTCTTGGTAGATAGATGACACAGGAAATATTAAATGTTTATGTCTTTGTCAAGTTTCAACCACTTCGACCCAATAAAAAAAAAAAAAGCAGTTTGAACCTCAAATTTCTTGAAGAAAAATGGTAAATTGAATGCATGTAATTCAGATGAATGATAGCAGCTGTGTTATTGTAATTCACAAATGTCATCTGGACATGCAATTTCTTCTTCACATCACCAAAATCATAGAACCATATAAATCGGAACAAATTCATTAATTTAGGGGTGCGATCGTTTCACGAAAAACTCAAGATTTAAAAAATATTTTCGAAAAATAATTTGTTATACAGTTGAGAAAATTTGACTTTAGTGATGAAGATATTTTTCATTGATCCTTTTTGTAAGCGACAAAAGCGATCATGTTTCGAAAAATAATTTTTAAATTTTAAAACTTTTCGTGAAACAATCGCACCCTCATATTTTGAATAAAGAGCCAAATATCGGTCGTAGTAACTGTTCAACATCTTTTGATTAATTGTACATAATCGGCCAATCATGCCTGCCCATTTCTGGAGATGAACATCTTGATAAGATGTGTAAAGTCATGGGGGGTTTTGCCTTTATTACTTAATTTTTCCCCTTTCCCCTTCTTTTTCTTTTCCTAATTTTAATTTTAATTTTAATTTTTAATTTTTGACTTTAACCCTTTTAAGGTAGGGCTGACAATTGAGGAGGGGGACATTTAAATAAGACATAGTGGTCACCAAAAGTTGGTTCTTTTTCCTGCTCAAAAGGTTCCATGTGAACATGACCTTTCTCTAAATCTTGACTTTTTGGTGGCCAATTGTCATTTAAAGTGCCCATCTAATGCCTCTCTGCCCTTTGCACATCATCAAAAGAAACCCCCCCAATTACTTAGGCTGCTTTAGATATGTCACAAAAAGGAAAATAGTCATTTCTTGGCTACTTAGTTGTGGTTGTGATGTCGGCATGTATCGTTTCAAGTTTCGCCGAAAATAATCATTTCTTCCGGACTATCGATTTTTTTTCTTCTTTTTCCTTCTTCCTTTTCTGAAGTCCATGGGCGACCCGATTTCGTAATCTCTGGTCCTAGATTTTTTGTACGTATTTTCGTACTGGGTATGGCATTGAATACTTGGGTTCTTGAAATAATTAATGGTGCCAGAAAGAAATCTTGCTTCACCATGCATTTCGAAGAAACTTCAACAATGTACAATAAATGCACACGAATGACGTACCCCTCGCGTGAGAAAAAGATACAAAAGAGATGAACGATTGTAAATTACTAGTGTGAAGGGAAATTTTTTTTAATTTTCCTTTTGGTTTAGTAATGAAATTGGGGTGGAGGGTCCTCATCACTAGTGTGTCACTGACCCATTGTCATGGAGTTTGAATTTGATTATTTCGATTAAGTCGCAATTACGGCTCCATCGGACGGCCCAGATTGCTCGGACCCTTTGTCTTCTTTTTCCCCAAATGTCATGAACTAAGTTCAATCTCCATTTTATAAAAAAAAAAAAAACAATTTCATCCCTAGCCATGAGCATAATTCAACGGTGGATCCCACAATGTTACGAGCATTTTCTTCCTTGTGGTTTCCGTCTCCTTTTAATGTTTTTATGCGCTCACCCACATCTTGTTCCTGCATAGTCTATAGGGTTTATCTGCAAGTCATCGTCCTCGTTCACAGGCTCTTATTGGTCTCTCAGCTTTCTTTCGCGCTGCAGTTTTTGTTGAACCGTTCGGTGGCTTTCTCTTTTTTTTTCTTTCCCCTGGTGATGATCCATGGAGTTTGTTCACGACCCGCCGTGTAAGAAGCAGAGGTGCGAGCTAGGTGCTGAACCGCGAGTGGAGACCGGCATGGAGGGCCTGCCGAGGGAGATCGTCCTCGACATCCTGTCGCGGCTGCCCGTGACGTCGGTCGTGCGGTTCCGGCTCGTCTGCCGGTCCTGGCGGGCTCTGGGCCGAGACCCGCTTCTTCCCGACGCGCAGCTCGCCCGCACGGCGGCGAGAGATCCGTTCCTGGTGTTCCACAGCGACTTCCCTCTCAGGAACCAGCTCAGCTTTGTGGAGTTGCCTGCTCGGGACCAGGATTGCGGGCACGACAGATCCAAGAAGACCCCTGTCGGGAAATTCAATCCGCCTTTCTTGAACTCGATGCCCGAATTCGACGTGGTCGGTTCCTGCAACGGCTTGCTGTGCCTCGCCGATCTGCTCTACAGGGAGACGCTGTTCGTGTACAATCCCTTCACGGGGGACTGCAGGGAGCTACCGCGATCCCGGCAGTACGCGGAGCAGGCCGTGGTCTTCGGGTTCGGTTTCCACCCGGAAACCAGGGAGTACAAGGTGATAAAGATAGCGTACTACCCGAACCCATCAAGGGCCGGGGCGGGGGCACGGCGAGCGCGGCGGGTCCCGCACATGCAGTCGGAGGTCCAGGTCCTGACGCTCGGCGGGAGGAGGAGCCCGAGCCCAAGCCCGGCCTGGCGGAGCCTGGGGCGGGCGCCGTACCAGATCGACAAGCGCCCATCGGAGACGGTGGTCAACGGGAGGCTGCACTGGGTGGCGGGGCCACGGAGGTACCGGACGGCGAGGCAGCTGGTGTCGTTCGACCTGGCGGACGAGCAGTTCCGGGAGGTGCCGAGGCCGGAGGGTGGGCCCATCGGGCGGTCCAACTACCAGCTGATGGCGCTGAGGGGGTGCCTCTCGGCCATAGTGTACTGCAACTACGGGAGGCTGGAGATTTGGGTGATGAAGAGGTACGACGCGAAGGAGTCGTGGGCGAGAGAGCACGTCATCGGGTCGTACATGCCCAAGGCAGTCAAGCAGAATCCGAACAACTTCACGCCGTTCAAGATGTGGAAGAGCATGAGCGGGAGGGTGTCTAGGGTGGTGTGCGGATTGGACAGCGGGGAGATATTGCTGGAGTATAAGAGCAGGGCGTTGGTGGCTTACGACCCCAAAAGGGGTAAGTTTAGGGACATCTGGTTGCAGGGCATGCCCAATTGGTTCCATGCATTTGTTCATGTGGGAAGCCTCAGCTGGATAGATTCCCACTCAGAAACATGACCATTTCTTCACAAAAAAAAAAAAAAAAAAAAAGAAAGAGAAAGAGGAAGAGGGGAAGAAGAAGAAGAAGAAGAAGATGCTTCACTGTATTGTAAGTTCAAGTTCACATCTTTAATTATTTGAAATTTAATTAGGGTTTCATGTTCTCTTTTTTTCTCTCTCTCTCTCTCTCTATCTTTCTCATTGTGAATCTGCTTTTGTGAGTTCAGAGTTTCTCTTTTGTTTAAGGGTTGTAATTGGCATCAACTCCATTCAGATCATGTGCTCACCTCAGGTTGGGATTTGTTTTTTCCTTTTCGAATGGGTGGGGAGCTCTTTCCAATCTGTATGGGGTGTGACTCAAAGTCCAGTTGGATAAAAATCAAAACTTTCGGGCTGGCCTTTGGCCCCACCAGGAGGAATTTATCTAAGAAAATCCCCAAAAACTTTCCAAAATTCTTGCGCAGAAATTTCGACCTAAACAGAAAGACAAAAGAAGGGAATTCGACAGAGTTTGTGCTTTGCTTTCCCTTGTTGAGGGGGGTTCTTCCCCCCATCTTAATCTTTGGATGAATAGACAAGTCATCGGCAACGCCGGGGCATCGTGTTGCGCGCGCGGGCGCAAGAGCTCCGCGTATTGTTTATGCACTCGATACATCTTTTCATGTTCGTGATTCGATTCTCCTTTATTTATATCAAGTCAGAGCTAAGGCATAGCCGCATACAATCTTCAACAATGTTAGGTTGAGCGGTTGAAAAATGTTTGGCAGTATAGGGATTCTTTTGAGACCTGCCCCAGATGGAGTTGCTCGATGCAAATGCAAAAATTCCAGCATTTCCTCACCTCAATGCAACAATACCTACCCCATAAAGAGAGAGAGAGAGAGAGAGAGAGAGAGAGAGAGAGAGAGAGAGAGAAAGTAGATGTTTACGACCACGGGTTAGAAAAATCTTTTCATGTTTTGTCTTTATGGCTCAAGTTGCAGAAACATGAGGTGCATGTCCATTGAAGTTTTCCTCCACAGAGCAATGGCACACATGGAGAGTTGAACATCTCAATGTCAAAAAGTGAGACCAACCTAAGGTTCAAAAGGTGATTCATTGGAACATGAAAAGGCGTCATTGGGGTAAATGTACTGAAAATCCTAAAATTTGCCATGAAAGTGTAATCAAATTTTAAAATTTTCAAAACGTGCAATAAAGTCCTAAAACTCACGAAAGTATAATCGAGTCCCAAAAACTTTTAGAAAGTCTAATCAAGTCTCAAAACTTGTTAGGAAAATGCGATCCAATCTTAAAACTTTCAAAAAGTGCAATCAATAAAAAGATTTGATTTCACCAATTTCACAAGTTTTGAAATTTTATTGCACTTTTGAAATAGAAAAAGGACATCTGGAGTGTCAATATTTGCATACGACGCTCATTTTAGTCCAATTTTTGTTTTTTTTGGATCATTTAAGTCCCAAATTGGAGAAAAAGATCACTTAAGTGCCAATTCCTAAAAAAAAACGATCACTTAAGAGTCAATTTTGGCCACAAAGTACACGTGGTATTTTTTTTTATTAAATTTTTAATATTATTTGGAATTTTTTTTAAAAAGTCAGTCCACATGGCATCCACGTGGCAATTTTAAAAAAAATTCCACGTGGATGCCACATGAAATATCTTTTTACAAAATAAGCTAAAATATTTTTAAAAAATTAAATAAATTTTAAAAATAGCTAAATAACTAAAAAAAGAAAAAGAAATTGATCTGTTGTAGTGGTGAAGGCTTGGAAGCCCTTGATGCTGCCGCCCACCATCGCTGGCAATGGTCGGTGAGGATGAGGGATGGTTGGCGGGAGTTGCCGAGTGGTTGGCGACCCTCGTCGGCTCCCGAGGCGAGGCCGTGCCCGGGACGGCGGGGCCTTTTGTTGCAAATCTGGGCGAGGCTCCATCTCGCCTAGTTCTATGAGGTCCGGCCTCGCCGTGGTTATGCAAGGCTAATCTCACCCGGCGACGGCCGGGCCTCGCCCTCGCCTAGATCTCGCAATGGCTAGGCGACGCCCGCCGTCCCTAGCGCGGCCTCGCTGTGGCCAATGATGGTGGGTGGCGCGGCGAGGGCTTCCAAGTCCTAGCTCGCAACACGGAGTTTTTCTTTCTTTTTTTTTTTTTTTTTTTTAGTTTTTTTATTTTTTTTTATTGTTGACTTGGAAGCTCCAGGTGAGCCATGTAGATGCCACGTCGATTTTGGTTAACTCACCGGAGTTGGCATCGAAATAAATATTTTTTTAAAAAAATTGACACTTAAGTAATAAAAAAAATTGGTACTAAAATGAGCCCCGCACAGCACTCCTGGTGTCCTTCTGCCCTTTTGAAATGGTTTATGACTCAATCGCATTTTTTCACTAGTTATAGGATTTAATGGCACTTTTCGGAAGTTTTTAGGGCACTTTCTTGATAAGATTCAGGACTCTTATCATCCTGGGGTGGGGTCTTTTTAATCAGGGTCATCTCTCGCATTGTTCAGTGTGCAGATAATCAAAACTGTGCATCAGGACCACCGACACTCGTATAGAAGCAAAGAAAATTCTGGCGTTTAAAAGGAAGATCAGGGTTTTGTTTCCAAGCTTTTGTTTTATTATGCAAGTAAAAGTCGGCACAAAAAAATCAACACCTGGTCCCATGAATGAAAAAATATGTGGAATCCTTTCTTCTGGTAATGGCAATACAGGAGATCAATTGGGGAATGACTAAGTAAAACTCATTAGCAGCCACAAGCTTCTTTGACACAAGAATCTGTGCAACATAATTGTCTTTCTATGGCTTCTTTCCCACATGATTGATCCAAGGTGCAGCTGAGGATTACGTATCCTTTCATTTTTCTTCTAGATTCCACAGTTCAGATGGTCATTAAAATTAAACAAAAAAGTCAATGATTGATTAAAGGGGATCGAAGCCGAAATAAACTGAATTTTGTTTATGTGTGAACATTGTTCTCACTGTTCAGTTCAGCTTCGTTTTAGAATTTTCAAAGGAAACGTATGTTCCTTTCAGAAAGCAAGGGTGGTAAGACTGAATCAGTCGCCTTATGGTCCGGTTTATCGTTGTCATATAGTGATGTAAGACCATGAACAGAAAATTTATGAATCCCTATTCATCACCCAAGATTCAGGATCCAGTTGATGTTGCATGTTTTGAGCTTGGTTGAGCTGCAATTCTGGGGGTAAGAGAGAAGGCTTAGAGATCGGAATGTTAGTCGATCCTCAATCTTCATAAACGGTTGCCCTGTCAGCCTAGGATCCATGACAAACACATGCCCTTTCTTCCCAGTATTGCTTGTAATTCCTAACGGATTGATTTCCTCCAAAAGGAAAATTATACTGGTTCACCAAGTGTATCTTCAGTAAGAACTTAGGAGACCGTAAGAGCCGTTTTCAAGTAATCTTCGATCGATGTCAGTGGTTAAATTGTCGAGCATGTCAACATTTTGAGCACTTGAACCAGCAGAATGTCTCACCAGCAACAATGACATTATGAAGTCTGGGTTGTCATGCCAGAAAACTTGCATATAAAAAACAAACCAACAGAAATTGAGTGCTATGGATCTTAGTGGGGCGGCCTTTAATGTTGGAAGAGTAATTGCTAAATTGGTGAATGAATTATTTGGCATCTGTGATACACATGATCATTGCACTTTGTTGGGGTGTTTCTACATTAACTTTATTCTTCTCAGGACCGAGTTTGTACATGGACTTACGGTAGTACAGCCAGAAATTTGATGCCTTATAGCAGGTAAGGGGTGCGTCTTCTCAAGCGCTCTAACACATGCTTTTCACCAGTAAGGCGCTCGACCAGCTCTGAGCAGTGCAAGGAGATCAAATAAACATCACAGCAGTATACAAAATTCAGTTTAGAGTCGAGACCATAGGTGCTACAATATAGAGTATATCTGATCAAGCAGACGCACATCGGTTCCTGGTCACGGGTTTAAAAACACAAAATATTGACCAAATTGGACTTGTGCTGTCTTGGAAAGATAATTACCGTTGGCATATATGCGGCAATCATGGATACCCATCTTCCAGTCAGTTTCCCAAGTATCATTAAATTTAAGTGCAATGTCCAGGGAATCCTCTTTACTAGATCCCACAAACCAGCATCTTTGTTTCGGTAGCCTTTTCATCATTCTTCTAAGAAGAGTTCCTTGAGAAGAAAGGGTGTAGATTCATTAGGCAACATGACTGAACAAAGACAAGACGAACTTCAAGCCTGACCATATTCATAACCAAAAACTTTGCAAAATCAGCATCTCAAACTAAACTTACTCATATTCAGCATTTGTAGATCACGATAGCAGAAGAATTCATGGACTTACCTGGAACCGATCTACCCGGCAAGGTTGCAAGTGCCAGCGCAAACACATCTTCGGGGTCTTTAGGTTGAAAATCAAATACAGATGCCTAAAAAGACATTCATAAAAAGTTCTTGAAAGTTAATGCCAACATCCATATAAAATCCACTCTTTGTTCAGGCAAAGCTTCATTAGATTCCGAGAAATATTCCAGTCATCCATCACCACACGATGACCCAACAAATTGACTCCCAAATGCATATCTGTCAAATAAAGTCTCTGAAATTTGAGAAATGAAAAAGACAAGCCATTCAACATAATCATCACAACCTGAGAATTGGATGGTGGTAAAGAGGTTTTGATGATGACTAGGAAATGTTGCAAATCCCAGAGATGGAGTTTGTGAAGAGCTAATGTCACCGAGTGAGCTGGTTCTGTCTTTGCTTGAAATGGCAGTGCTGCTACATACACTTTGTCTCTTCCACTAATATTTACTGTCGATTGCATTGACGCCAATGCCATTTTCGTAAATTAATCAGACCGTTGGTGGTAGTTAAGAGAAGCGAAGAAGAGGCAAAGTTCGGATAATCTGCCGATGAATGCTTGTCGGTCTTGAAAAATCCAATGCCTGCCAATGGACTGCATAAATGGGATTGCTCATTGGAATAGAAACTAGCGATACCCAACCAATTCCTTTAATTCCTGTTGATGTCCATCATCAAAAGTACTCCTTTTACTAAATTTTATGCTGCAAACACTAAATGCTAATCTCATAATTAGCTTCCACCATGGCATCTCTTCCTGGTTGGGAACTCAATCAGTCAAATTATCTGCAGCAGAAACTAGTGATAATGACAGCATAAAGCGAATTCCTTATATTCCAAGAAGATCATCATAAAAGCAATCCGAAAGATCAATTAGTATTGATAAATACAGTGGGGGAAGAAATTGATCAAATTTATAAATAAGAAAAAGATTTGAAAGGATAAGCCTACCACTTCCAATGGTATTTTTTTGTTCAACTGTATTCTTCTCAGTACCAAGAACATAGGTTAAGTTACAAAGTTAAAACATTGTAACCAGTAAGTTGATGCCCTAGTCCGGACCACCAGCACTTCTTCTCAAGCGGTCTAGCACATCCTTTTCCCCAGTAAGGTGCTCAACCAGTCCTGTGCACAAAAGTTTTATAAGATCAGAAAAGGATCATGATAGCATCTAAAAGTTAAAGTGAGAGGTAAATCATTTATTTGACAATGTATATAGCTCATTCGATCAAAGAGACCCAAGCAACATCCACAGGTACATACAAGCACAAACATATGAAGGAGCTGAATTTTGTCCTGTCAGAATGGTTACCATTGGTATAATCACGGCAGTCGTGATGCCCTATTTTCAAGTCAGTCTCCCAATGGTTGCTGAACTTATATGCAACATCCAGAGCATGCTCTCCGCATGATCCCACAAACCAGCACCTTTTTTGGGTAGCTTTGTCAACTTTCTTTTGAAAACAGTTCCTAGAAGAAGAATGTAGATTCGTTACGCAAACACAGACCGGACAAAGTCGAGATCAATATGAATTTCAATCTCCAAGTCTGACCATACTTTTATTACTGGGATTTCGCTTGATCAGCAACTCTCTCTTTTAGGACCAAACTGACGCTAACTTAGAAAACAAGCTAAAAATTTCCATGCAATTGCGGAGGAGGACTGTAGTAGTTGGAGAATCCATAGACTAACCTGGAATCGATCTACCTGACAAGGCTGCAAGCGCCACATACATATTTTCAGGGTCTTCAGGTTGAAAATCAAACACAAACGCCTGAAAAAATAACAAAATCAGAGGGTATCCCATCAACAGAAGAAAACCAAATAATTCAATTAACTTCCAGAACCACACCTATCAACAATCTCGCCCCTTTATGAACAATTCAAAGTGGGAAACGCAAATCAAAATCCACGCGAACACAATCAACCAAGAACCTGAGAGTCGGATGGTGAAGAAGAGGTCCTGATGATGACCATGAAATGCTGGAAGCCCCAGAGTTTGAGCGAATAGGCAGCTGACGTCAGCAGCTGAGCTGGTCCTCTCGTTGCTCTGAGCGGCACCGCCGCCACGTACACTTCGTCTCTGCGGGCGATTCTCGCAGGCGACTTTAGCGGCGCCGTCGCCATTTCTCGCCGACTGAGCCGACGGTTGGTGGGTAGTTAAAGAGAAGGGGGAGGAGGGGACAGCTCGGATAATCTGCTAATGAATCCTCGTCCGTCGATCTTGATTCGAGAATAATCCGACGGCTTCCATTTAGCCGCACAAATGGGCTCTCGATTCGCAAAAAGATAGGCCCAATGTGCAAAAATGAAAAACCACAAAAAATAATTTTTCAACCAAAAAAATCCATCTTAAAATAGATAACTTTTTTTTTTTACTCAAGGCAATTTGTCAAATACTCTCAAAATACTATTTTTGTTTATCTATCAATATTCATATATATTGGAACCGACTAGTATTTTTAAAATAACTTATATGCATCGGGTGGCATGCAATACCGACGCATTTTTAGCCGTTCGGTTGATTAAAATGGGTTTTTCTAAAAAGTTTCAATAAAAGGAGTCGATGACCGATATCGAACTTGAGTCCGGGAAAGTGATCAAAAGCGAATTTAATAAGGCTAACCGAGTAATAAGCAAATAAGCATGATATCTATAACATCTATGACCATGAACAAAACATATAGAGCTTGCAGACCAGATAGAAGTTGCATTTATTCTCTATGCAAAGGGCCAAAGAGCAAAATCCCAAGACCAGGAATCATGAACTCCTCTTGAGATCTGCCAAGGGACAGGGCCAATCCACAAAGAGATACTAGATAGAATTCTTACAAGACAAGAAACATCATTAAACTAGTAAATTTGCTTTATTAGATCCTCGGACCAAGTCACTGAAACAAACCCCCCCCCCAGCAACCCAACACTTAATACACAGACAAGAACTTGCCCACTCCCTCACTCACTCACTTGCTGACTGACTTCCAGAGACACATCACTCATCTGTAGTCTTCTTCTCTTCAGCTTCTTCTGCAGCAGCTCCCTTCTCTCCCTCCTCCACTCCCGCTTTGACATCCTCCTCTTTCGGAGCCTCCACGGCGGAGTCCGGGTCCGGTTCAGCCACAGCCGTCTCTCCGGTCTCCGCCTCGCCGGCCACGACTACCTCGGGTTCCGCTGATTTCGGGTCGGCTTCTTCTTCTGCTCCTTCCTCCTCGTTCTCTGCCGGCTCCGGTGCCACCTTGGAGGTCTCCTTTGGCGCCTCGACTTCTTTTTCTTCTTTCAATTCGGTCTTCTCTCCTTCAGTTGTCTTGAGGACGCCATCTCCTTGTTCGGCCTCGGGAGTCTCGGTTACGGTCCCGGTCTTGGTCTCGGCTGGCTCTTCTTGATCTTCTTCTTTCTTGAGGTCTTCTTTCGGGGCGGCCACCACAGCTTCCTCTTGATGGACATGAGTCTCGATCAGCTCTTCAGGCTTGTCCTCCACATGCGCAGCTTGTGCCGACACAACCTGTTTCATCCCACACAAATCACCTCATTATACGGCTCAGCAACACAAACACAACCGTACGAAGTCATATATACTTGGTCGATCCTTTCATTCGAAAACTTCTCCTAGTGATAACACGATTGGTCATTTTCGGGCGTCTTTCGGCGAACTTTCCAAGTCACTAGCTTATCATAAAATGAATGACAGATAACGAACTGATCGTAATTGTCCTACCAGGCAAAACAGTTTTTCGAAATCATCTCTTTGATTAGAGGTAAACTTGTCGAACCAAGGCTTCCATTCCAAGAACCTTAATGAGTAGTTACTAGAGTTACCTCGACGGTGGCCATTGGAGATCCAAAGGAACCACTTTTTGCAAAAAGCTGCTTAGAAAATAAACAGAAGCTCAAGCTATGTGGGTCAAAATTGAAGGCGGAAAGAGGGAGGCGGAACGAGCTTAGTGGAGTGTTGGACTATAGAAGAGTGAGATGAAGATGATCTAGTGGGACAAGCTATTTATAGAAGAGTGAATTGGTGAAATAAGGGGCAAAAATGGAAGAGAATAAAGAGAAAGAGAAGGATTGGAAGAATCTTGGGATTTGACACGCTCCTCATTCACTGGCTCCAAGAAAATTAAGCATGTTGGTGTAATAATAACACTAAGAAAAAAAAAATCTCTAAATTTTTTGCATCGTTCATCTAAGAAAAAAGCTTAACTGATGGTCATCATTACTATTGCAAGTGACGGTAACATCTAAACCACAAGACCTAATATGAAGAAAGGCAACTGTTGCCCATATAACACCATTGTTGTTATATTAAAAGTCCAACTGATAGTTCACATACCACCTTTACTAACGGTGACCGTTCTGCTAGCACTACCATTCATTTAAATATAAATTAACCGAGGATTTTTTAAGATAAGGGTGTTTTGATCATTCAAATTGCGCCGGCGTAGAAATAAATATTTTGAAAAATAAGGAGACATACGGTCGATATCGAAATTGAAAATCGAATTGCATTTTTTGGCATTTTCTCGAAAGTCTTAAATGATATAATTTTCACATAGGGTAGTCTTCCTCTATGATCTAATCTTCATTGGAAAAGCCAAAGAATAATGGAGGTCATATCAGCCATCATCATCAACATCAACGTCATCTCCCTTTCGGCCTTCGAAGTCACTGTGTTTTGTGCAGCCCCCATTGAAGGCGACCTTAACTATCATTCGCTCACGTTCATGCCTTCTCATTTCCCCCTTCTTTCTGTTTTTTTCGCCTCTTTCTTTTTTGGGGGTTTGATTTGTTCCATCTTCTCTACTGATCTGTCAAGAAAGTGTACTGTGACACCATCAATTCCACCACACTGTTCAGCCAAATTGATCTAGGAGAGGTGCCCCCTCATCTAGCCCCGACTGTTCTTGTTTAGGCGTTGAAAATTTTCTAAAGTTTGATGAAAGAAAGTCTAGGCCCTGAAGAGTTGCAATTGAATTGGTTTTGACAAATTAGATGGACCTACAATGTATGTCTACTTAGGAGTTACTAATACTGTGCACCTATTAAGCGAGATATATTTATCTCCCTGCAAAAGTTTGTACTCTTCATTATTTTCCGGTTTTCGCAATGTTTCTAGTGTTGAAAATTGAACAACTATTCTTTTTGGCCAGTTAGCAAAACGAAGACTCTGGTTAAATCAAATTTTTAATTTGGTAGTTAGTATTTGTTTACGGTGAAAGCATTCCTATGTAGTTCGGGATTCGCGTCGGTACAAAGAAATATGAAAATTGTTTGCATTTTGGGTTACAAACTGGTCCATCCCAAGGATTTGTCCATGGCGCATCAGCATGGGAAATTGGGAATCCTGCACAAATTACTTGAGACAAACGCATGAAATTCATCATCCCCACTAACTCAAAAACCTAATCGAAAGCTATGGGCTGAACTCTGGCATTATTATTGTTGTTGTCCTATGTAGCGACAGATATTGACTATGGTGAGTCATTAGTCACAATAATTCTCTAGTTGTGTCATCTTCTTTCATTATCGTTCCACTTGCATCCCCATGTACCTCACATTTTTACATTATTCGATTCCACCCTCTGTGTATTACAATAGTCTTGTGGGCAATCTAAAGTTGTGGAAGCAGCCCACGCTTGTACGTTTCCAAATTTCCGAAAGTGTAAAGTTTGGCAGATTGAAAAGACCTTACATTTTACTATGCCGCGTTACTCGACTAAGTTTTACTGACGTATACAAATCATTTTGTGCACGTGCACGAGAGTAGTAGCCAAGGCCAAAGTTACTTTCAAGTTTCAACGAGACCGATGTTGCTTAAACACGAAATTTGTGTCCTCAATTTAGTATCGATAACAATCAAGTAACGCCGCACGAGTTGATTGACGTTAGAGTAAATGGAATTATCAAATTATTCAACGGAGAAAATAGTCACAGAAGTAACAGTAAATTACCCTATAACATCTCGATCAATCTCATGAAAAGCCTTTTTCACAGTCCATATCACGTGATTACTTTTCGTGTTCCATTAGGATAGCTAAATTGGCACGGGATGACTCAGCTTCAGGAAAAGGAAACCTTCCTTGCCTCGATTTTCTTGTAGAAACAATCGTGATCATATGTGAAAGAGGGGAAAAAAAAAAACATCTTCGCTCTTCTAACGAAATTCATTTGATTGATATTATCTACTAATTCGAACGTAAATTCAAGAACATCTAATATGATGACGTAAAAACAAAACAGTTCTCTAAATCAAACTAAAGAGATTACAAAATGGGTACAAGCTTCTTTTCAGCTATGAAATACTATGCTTGTTTAAAATTGGAGTTAGGCAATTAGGTTGGGCGGTGGAAAAGGCCCACCGGCCACCACCATATCCATGCAAGAGCCTCCCATGAGCTTGCTCGCGCAGCGACTGCTGGCCATTTGGATGATGCCACGTGGCTGGCGGCACGCCGACCAATGGGAGGGAGACGTTCCTCATTCTCATTATTGAAGTGAACGGGGAGGAGGACGCAACTCAGGACAATAATTCAAGAATCTAGTCTTTTGCGCTCCACTACAAAAAAAAAAAAAACGGATTTAGCCACGAAAATTAGCGACGGAAAAAATTTGTTACAAATTTGCGACGAATTTTGCGACTAATTTATTTTTCGACAACAACATTTCATTGCCAATTTGTGACAATTTTTTTTTCGTCACAATTTAGCTGACGAAAACTCAATTTCATCACGTATTTAGAGAGGAAAACTAAATTTGTTGCAAATTTAGCGACGAAAGCTCAATTGTCGCAAATTTAGCTTTAAAGCTCAAGTCGTCGCAAATTTAGCGTCAGAACTAAATTTCATCGCAAAATGCACGACGAATATTATTTCCTCGGAATTGGCTAAAAATCATCTCTAAACTCCACCGACACTCTTTCGTCGCAAATTTGAATATTTCGTGGCTAAATTCGTGGCTGATTAAAGTTTCCCCTTAAAAATCCTGTGACCTTCTCTCTCACCTCTCTCTCGTCTCTCTCTCTCTCTCTCGGTCTGCACTCTTGTTGTTCAACCGCTCTCTCCTCTCTTCATTTTGCCTTCTCTCTTCTCGCTTCTCCATTTTTATTTGTATCTTATGGTAAGCATATAATAAATTATTGTTTATTTCATCAATTTCTTCTATCAAATGCTACAAGTTTCATGAATCTTAAGTATATTTTTTTTGTCTTTTTTTAGATACTTGTCTATTTGAAGATCTCGCAATCCAAGCGAATGTTGCGATTTTCATCAAATTGAGCACTTTCTCCTGCAAAATATTCAATCGATACTTGGGTAAGCCTTCTTGACATTGCAACTTTTTTTTTTTAAATTGCGAAGTAAAGTTGAGCTCATAAGTTAAGGTGTCTATGTAGTAATGCAAGATTAGCGACAATATTTGTGACATTTTCTCTAAAAAACGTTCATATAGGGTTGCGGACTTGGGTTGAATTTCGTATTTTGTAGGTGCTTGGATGAAAAATTGTCTCGCGAATTTGCGACTAAAAGGGCACGTTTGTCGCAAAAGTTGCTACGAAAAATGAATTTCATCGCAAACTACGCTTTGTTGCTTTGTGACGAAAAAGATTTTTGTTGCAAAATTTGCGACGAAAAATTGTATGTTGTCACAAATTGTTGCGACGAAAACCGAGTTTCGTCGCAAAATTTGCGACGAAAGTTGAATGTTGTCGCAACATAGTGACGAACACATTTTTTCGTCGCTAATTGACTATGAATCGCTTGTTTTGTCGCTAATTAGTAACAAATAATCCTCATCACAAAATTAACAATGGCTTTAGAGTGTCGTCGCTAAATTCGCATCTCATGGTAATCATAGAATAAATTATTATTTATTTCGCCATTTTCTTCTATCAATTGTCATAAGCTTCATGAATCTTAAGTAATTTATTTTTTAAGATACTTGTCCATTTGAAGGTCTCGCAATCCAAGTGGACCTTGCAATTCTCATCAAATTGATTGCTTATTTTTATAAATATTTCATCACTTCTTGAAATGGTATTTTTTTTCATTTTTTTCAATTTGTAACACGATTGAAATTGAAGAATATAACATTCCGACTTTTACGAGATCCATGCGGAGCTGTGATAGATGTGGATCCAAATGAAATTCGCGAATCAAATGTAGAAGGCGTTGAAGAATCTGATTTCGAGACAGAGTGAATATGATTCTCTTGAAGAAGAAGAAGAAGAAGATTAGGATTTTTGACACTTTTACTAATAGGACATTCGTTGCTAAATTCAATGATTTTGCATTGATAGGACATTCGTCGCACATTTTGCTACGACTCTATGTTCTTGTTGTTATTATTATAAAATATTTTAGTTATTGTAAAATATGTCTTGAATTTTAAGTACTCGATTTGGTTCATCACTTGACCCGACATATTTTTATACAGTTCAAAAGTGGAGGAAAAATTGAGATTTAGTTCGTGACGTGGAGAGTTGGGCTGATAGATGAAATTCTAATTTTTTTTTTTTGGGCTCTATTTTATACTTCGCGGCAAAAGCAGAAAAAAATTTGCGACCACCACTGAATTTCGTCTCAAAAAATAGCGACGAAATGTCGTTCGTTGCAAATTTTTCGACGAGAACAGCACTTCATTACAAACATTTGCGACGAAATGTTGTTTGTCGCAAATTTGGCGAGGAGATCTGAATTTCGTGGAAAAAGATTTGCGACGATCACTGAATTTCGTCGCAAAAAATTGTGACGAAAAGTCGTTTGTCACAAAATTTTCAACAAGAATCGCACTTCATCACAAAATTTTGCAACGAAATGCTATTCGTCGCAAATGTTGCGAGGAGATCCGAATTTCGTGGAAAAAATTTTGCGACGGAAATTCCCTTTGTCGCAAATTTGTGATGATAACTGAAGTTCGCCACAAAAAATTGCGATGAACATCATTTTCGTCGCAACATTGCCAATGAAAAAAGTTTTCGTTGCAAAATTTAGCACGAAAACTCTATGTTTTTCGAAAAATTTCCCACGGATAGTGAATTTCATCGCGACCTCTTCTTTTCGACGAAAATAGTTTTTAGTCGCAAAATTTTTGCGACGAAAGGCTATTTTCGTCGCAAAAAAGAGGGCTTAATTCCCAATTAGGTCACTCGCTTCTCTCTCACGTCCCTCCCGGCTTCTCTCTCTCTCGCCTCTCTCGCCCCTCACCCGACGTCGAAGATCCCATCTCGCCGGACCTCGAAACCCACCGGGCAAGCATTCTCGTGCCCGTCCGACTCCTCCCGGCTTCTCTCTCTCTCTCGCGTCTCTTTGCCCCTCGCCCGAAGTCGAAGATCCCATCTCGCCGGACCTCGAAACCCACCGAAGCAGCATTCGGACCCTCTCGGCCTCGAGCATTCACCCGCCAAAGCATCCGGACCCCCTCTCGGCCTCGAGCACTCAACCACGCGTCGCCTCACTTGCTCGCCGCTCCGTCTCGTACCTTCGCTAGCCTCCGACTCTAGCCCCTGCCGAGAACCGGGTACTTTTCATTTCTCGATGTCACGTTTCTTCATAGATGAAATGATTTCTTGATTCTAGATTAACCATAGAACTGCTTCAATTAGTTCCCTTGAAGGTGCGTGTTCCCTGGACTAAAAAAAAAATTTTGTTCGATATACGTGAACTCATGTTTCAAAAACATAATTGCCGCGTATGCAAATTTTGAGAGTTCATAACATGCTTCCTACGTTTTATTGGTCGAATGTCTAATGCAAAGCAAGCAACACTTGTTCTCGAACGCCTCTCGCCGCTTTTGATACATTCTGTCCTTACAAAAGGAGGAATAGAAATAACAAATGTAATGACTGGTGTTGATGTAAAGATGACCATTTCTAGAAACCACAACTGCATCCAAACAGTGAATGTGAATTGTGCCGAATCAATGTTGAATTGGGTAGTGATTGGAAGCTTCATGCGGGAAGGTCCCGGATATAAATTTTCCAGTTAGTGTAGAAACTATACACAGCTTGAAAGTTTCTAGTAGCATTCAGAATGTGCTTCGAGAGAATAATATTCTCAACAAAGAAAGGATTAAAAAGCCATATAAAGTAACATATGTGCAGCTTTAACTCGTAAGCGAACTATGATTATAAGTGTGAGGGAGGGCACATAAAAAACTAACCGAATTCATCCCGATCAGATTTTGAGTTTTGCTTATTGACATGGTGAACGATGTTGACTCCTCCAACTGAAGTTCATGGTCATGGCATGTCGTTCATTTCGAATTAGTGAGAAGACCAATAAGATTTGGCTTTAGGTTGACGGACCTAAAGCACCTGCAGACATGCATGAAATAATACATATGTATCTTTTGCGTGAGTGACTATGAGAATTGTATTGGATCACATACTATCGAAGCTTATAATTTTTGTTACTTTTGCGGTATCGCTTTGTAACTAGAAATTTTTGCAACTAGGAATTTGCCTCCGACCCCACCCCGGCCAAGAACCTAGCCTCGCCCTCTGTCCATACATGAAGATGCATTTTGCTTTAGCTTTTAAGATTTGTCGTTTATTTGATCGGGAAATCGCCTCTTGAAGAGGTTCGAAAATTGAAACCAACAAAAGATAGGCAAGTATATAATGTCATGTAATATGCTCCTCTTTATTTTTTCGTGGAATCGATGACTACAAGATTTCAATAGGTTCTTTCGATGCCCGGAGATTGGTATTTATTAGAGGCGATAGGAAGCTCCTTATGCTTCTTACTTGTGGTCCGAAACAAAATGGTAAGCTTCATGATGTACGTCATTATGTGTCCCTAATACATATTCTTATTTTTTCTTATGTTTGTCTAACCTTTTTAATTGTCGAGTATAAGCGTGGAGGTCACATCCGTGGTGCATCTTCACAAGGAAGACCAGGCCCTTCCCATTCACCTTCGCCTTTCCCCGGCTCATCCCGGCCCTTTCCTCCGGCTCGTCCCTGGCCCTTTCCTCCGGCTCGCCCCCGGCCCTTTCCTCTCACTCTCAACCACTACATGCCGAAGGACCCATCCGACCTGAATGTACTTCGGTTCCACGTGCTTGTTCCACCTTCTTATGGAACACTCGCATGATGAGGGAAGCACACCTGAAGAAGATAGCTGGACCGTGATAAGGTCATTTGGAGATTCATAAGTATTTTTTTTTTAACGTAAATGCAATATTTACGGTCATCCCTTTGTTTGGTTTTAGATATGAATGTGAACTGCATTGTCTTTGTTTGCAGATTCGACGACGCTCCGCGGGTGGTGCGGGTACTTAATAAAATTGTGAATAACTATTGGAGGGGGTCGTGGATTAGTTATAGTGCCGCTCCAAGACAAGTGAAGGATTTGTGGTGGAACGAGTTCAAGGTAAGTTTTGTTCTTTTGTTTTCTTACAAACTAAGTTCAGCGTAAATGAAATTAGTTGTTTTTCCATTGATTACAGCGAAAGTTCGGATGGGAGGAATCGGAGGAGAAGGAAATTAAAAGAATTTTTTAAGAAAACAATTGGTGATCACATTCGCAATGTGATGAATAGAGCAAAGACACAAAATGTCAAGCCACATTTTATCACCAAGGTGACGATTGGGCGGAAATGAAGACAAGTTGGGAAAGTGAAAAAAATAAGGGAAGGAGTGACATGTAATAAGAAGAATCGAGCTTCTTGTTCTACTGAAGGGTCTGCGACGTATGTTGGGGGCTCCATCAACGTTCGGAGCATAGAAAAAGGATGGTAAGTTCTGAAAAATATGTGGTAAGTTAATTTAATTTAATTGCTCCTTTGTGTTTCAATTTTGTAGGCACATGAATTGGGGATGAAGCCGACATATTTCGCTACATTTGAACGAACATTTAAAAAAAAGATAAGACATGGACTAGCAACCGAGCGAAATGTATTAAGGTATGTAAGGTTATATACTTTTGACTTTATGGAAACACGGTTTGAAAACCGTGAATGCATTCAATGTTTATGGTAGTTAGATATATGAAGTTATTTTTATTTTCATATCTATTTTGTTGATGTAGGAAAAATATGATAAGCTGTTAATGAGTACGGCTAGTGGCGGCGAAAGTGGGAGTACGGATGAACTTTCAGCAGTGACGAACAAGCATTGTGGAAGGCGGCAATGGGTGGGAAAATATATGGCCTGGGATCCATGTCAAGGGTGTGCACGGGGAAAGGCGATTGGAAGTTCGTTCTCCAAGGCGGCCGCTTCAAAGAGGACACGTATGGAGGAGGAAATGACTTAACCGAGACATTTGCTTGAAGAGAAGGACGAAGAGATTAAATTGGTCAAAGACCAGCTTGCATTGAAAGATGAGCAAATCAAAAAGATGGATGAGCGACATAAATCGTTCGAGTGTCAAATGCAGTCTCGGATGCAAAGGGTCATGCAACACCTCCATCTAAACGACGAACGGGTTCCTCCCTGTACCTCCCACTAATGAAAGAGGTGATGGGCAAAATGATGGGCGACACAATGATAACGAGATTTCGATGATGATGAATTACTTAGAAGTCTTATCAATGATTAAACAAGAAGGTGCGGAGGTGGAGATGAAGACATGGTACACGATCGGTTTAAATTTCTGAAGAAGGTATTTTATTTTTTTCTAAGTTAGGATTTTAATTTTTTCTGTCCTTTAAGCCTAAATTTTACTTAGTGAAGTCTCAAGCACTATGACTGAAAATGATTCTCCTCCTAGTTGTTTCATTGTTGTTGTCATGAGTTAGAAAGAGTAGGATGGTTGAACCAAAACTTAGTAGTTAGGCTTTGTTGATTTAGACCATCAACTTACTGGAAAAGAGCGATGATGAAAAACTTGATCTTAAGGTTTGGTCTTTTACTTGATCTTAAGGCTTGGTCTTTTTACTTTTTGCGACTATCATAAATAAGCACAGTTTCATTCTTCATCACTTATGTTATTGATAGCATCCAAGAAATAATCTTTTCACCGCTTGAAATTGCATCACATGACGAGTTAATTGCACAAGCAAGTACTTTTATTTGTGATTCTTCGGAAAGAAAGAGAACAAGCAAAGGTTTTAATGATATTTTTTCACACCTTGTACAATAAAAAGCAAATGGGGTGTAGGGATTGCGCTGTTTTGGGCTTTGTCCTTTTCTTGAGAAAAGCAAATAGTGTGTTTTTTTATGTTGTGTCCGGCATTGGGTGGTGAATCACTTGACAAATGGTTCAAGAACAAAGAAAGTCCAGGTTTTGAATAATCATTTGCATGACTTGACTTCTCAAGTTGAAGGCTATGTATGTATATTGACTACGCACCTAAAAAAACGGGGCTAAACTTGTTGTTGGAGATTTTGAAGAACTTTCAAGTTTGCTTGGTCCTTTTCTTGAATTATGAGACCTTATGCTTTGTGCCTAGATGCTTTGTCATGGGATGTCTGGACTTTTAGTCGAGTTGATGTTTAGATCTGTATCTTCCATTTGCTAAATAGCATACATTATGTGATTTTGGTTACAATTGGGTCTATCCGAGCGATGTCCTTTATTATGCGGTGTCTTTGCATCATGTTCGCTGATTTTTTTTTTCTTTCTTTTGCTTTTTTGCGATGTGGCAAGCTTTTTGAGTTCTGTAATTAGTTCTACGAGACGTACTTTTTGACGATAGAGCAAGAGATTTTTGCTGTTTTAACGGACACTTTTCATAAAGCGGGGTTCAAGTTGCACGTATTAGTCCTGCAACACCTGTTTTGTCTAGTAAATGATGCTATATAGCTTTCACTCAATCAAAGATAAATGCATTATGACTTGGCTAAGAGAAAACTTTTTACAGTGGAGAGTGGTGCATTGACGGAATCTCTATGATATGCCTCAATAGTTCCTTATCCCTATCCAAATAATGCAGTCTTTGTTCGTGAATACACCATAAAGCTATTGGGCACTTCATTTCCTAACATGATTGTAGAAAGAGGTATGATGTTCCCGACTCTTCGACTTCAATAAATTATCATTGATTTGTTATATTGTGTTTCCAAATCATCATTTTTCTGATTGATATGCATACTTGTATGAGCTCTATCATTTAACTTTTGCAATTTTCCGGTTCTTTGTAGGTCAAATTGACGATTATGATCGAGGATCCGAGGGATGTTGAGCGAAGGAGACTTTTTGGGGATCGAAGACCCCGATGCCCCTACCTTTTGCTTTTTGCCTAGTCAAGACTCCTTTTGAGTTATCACAATGCACTTGCATGTAGACTTGGCCGGTTCCGGTTCCGGAAAAAGGTGGAACCGGCGGTTCGGGCTGCCGGTTCGGTTGAAGCTGCCGTTCTTAGGCCTTTTTCCCTTGCTTTTTACCTTTTTTTTTTTTTTAAAATCGGGTTGGAACCGGCCCGGAACCGCCGATACGGGCCGGTTCCGGTCTGATTTGGAACCGTGGGCCCGTCAACGGGCCGATTTGCGGTTCGGGCCCAAATGGCCATGTCTACTTGCATGGTTAGAGCACTAGGAGATCTCTCAATTTCGTAATTGAAACGAGATGAATGTATTTTTATATTATATTATTATAATATTTAGATCTTATGACTTGCTTAATTAATGGTAACTATAAATTTTAGAATTAATTTTGCTTTTAATTAGATTTAAAATCGGAAAATTAAAAATTAAAAAATTTCGTCGCTAAATTCATCAATAAAGAATAAACAAAAATTTGTATATTGGTCACTAATTAGCGACGGAAAGTGGAGTCCGTCGCAAATCTGGAATTTTGCGATGAAAATTTCGCCAAAATTCGTCGCTAATGTGTTTTGCGAGGAATTTTGCAACGACAGAAAATTTCGTCGCTAATACGGCATCGTAAAATTTGCGACGGAAATTTGCAGATTCCTCGCGAATTTGCGACTAATTTTGCGACAAAAATAGAGTTCTCGCAAATTTGCTACAAACGTCGAGTTCGTCGCAAATTTACGACGAAGACCCTGTTCCTCTCAAATTTGCGACGGAAGAAAAATTTGCACACATTTGCGACAATTAGTCTCCATTGCACATTTGCGATGAATTAGTCTTCCTCAAAAATTTGTGACGAACATGTATTCGTCGCAAATTTGCGACCACCTATTTTCCTCGCAGATGTGCGATGAATTTTGAGACAATTACAATTGTCGCAAATTTGCGATGAACAGTGTCCTCGTCGCAAATTTACGACAAATTATTTTTGTCGCAAATTTGTGACGAATTACTCTTTAGTAGCAAATTTGCGACGAACAGTATATTTGTCGCAAATTTGGGACAAACCATACATTTGTCGCAAATTTGTGACAATCATATTTTGTCGCAAAATTGTCGCAAATTTGCAACGAATATTCAAATTTCCTCGCAAATTTTGCGACCCCGTATTAGCGACGAAATTTTCTGTTGTCGCAAAATTCCTCGTAAAACTCATTAGCGACAATTTTGGCCAAATTTTCGTCGCAAAATTGTCGCAAAAGAGTGTTTTTTTGTAGTGCTCGAACTCCGGAATTAGCTAATGAAGTCAAATAAAAGGGAGAACTTAGTCGCACACGTGCAATGAATCGTAATAGAAAATACATATTTTCAAGCAATATGATTGATCGGTTAGCCACGTCGGTTGTATAAACTTGGAAGAACTTGTCTTTCGATCCACAACAAGTGCACTCTTAGGCTCCGTTTGTTTCACGGAAAATATTTTTCCGGAAAACATTTTCCTCAATTTCCGTGTTTGGAGGGCGGAAAATGAGTGGTCAACGGAAAATATTTTCCGGTCAACAAAAAAAACCTTCTAAAACTAAGGAAAATGATTTCCTCATTTTGAGAAGAGGAAAACATTTTCCACACTTTTCATTCCTCCTCTCTTTCAACTACTTTTTCTTTTTAATTATTTTTTTGCTTTCTTTTTAGCTTTTAATTTATTTTTTCAAAATTTGAATTTTTTTTATTTTTGGGATAAATTTTATTTTTTTAATTACTTTTATTTATTTTTTTCCTTTTTTCGTCTTGTTTTTTATATTTTTTTAATATTCTTGTACGACGTGAACCGGCGGATGGAGAGGGCATACGCGGAAGAGTTCCTATGCATGAAGTACAAGGTGGAAGGCGTGGGAGGCTCTAGCATTCCGAGATCTCGCCGTCTCATAACGTGAACGCTTCACGATTTCGTTGAGGAGTCTTTATCATCCTTTTTTTTCCCATTTTTGGTATCGTCGTTTTCTTGTTGTTACACCATATTTTGTGGAGTCGGTGTAGATAAATTTTACGAAAAATTTAAGGGAAAAACAAATTGAAGCGTGTTGAGAGTGGGATTTTATGACTTAGTTGACATCGATGAGAGGGTCGACGAGACACTCGATGGCCGATTCCGAGTCGCCTCCGAGGAGGAGCTGCGAGACCTCCGAGTGCGGTGCTTGACGGAACCACCTACTTCCCCGGTGAACGGCAGCATCGCGGCGAGGCCACGCTGAGCTCGAGCACCGTCACCTTACGCTTCCTTGCAGTATCACTGGCTCGTTTCGCGTGCATTTCGAAATCAAAATTCCTATTGCTTAATGTGGGGATTATATTATGCGCAGCGCCTATCTCATTTCTAGTTTCTCTCTCTATCTCTAAAAACGTGAGTGAGAGAGAAAAGAGATTTCAAAAGTAGTGAGTGTCAAAGTCTATTTTGAAAAAATAAATAAATAAATTTTCCTTACCAAACAACAAAAAACATTTTGAAACTTTTTCAAGTTTTTGCCAAACATCGAAAATGAAGTCATTTTCCTGGAAAATAACTTTTCGGAAAATATTTTCCGAAAAAGTCATATTTTCCGTGAAACAAACGGAGCATTAGCCATATGTGGATCAAAATGAAAAATTTAAATCATGGCCTGGAGTGGGATTATTTTCCCAATAGAGGATCCAGAATGGAATTTATTTCAAATGAGGCCTTGAACTCGTTAGCAGCCAAATTTTTGTCGGCCGGCGAAATTGATAGGCATTTTTGTAAACTTAAAAATTTGAAAAAATTAGATAGAAAAGCGGAGGATTCGATGGTTGGGGTGAGGACCCAGGCACAACGAGATTTCGACATCTATTGTTCAACTTAGGTGAGTGTAGTTGGGAAAAATTATCAAAAAAGTCTTAAACCTATAGTAAAAATGCCAATTCAACCATAAATATTTGTTTTGCCTATTAATTCTTAAACCTTTTGTATTTGTGTCAATTCGGTTCATTCGACCAACTTTGACCTGCCCGAGTACAATTTCTAATAATATTTTAATAATTTTTTTTTCTTTTTCTTCTCCTTCTTCCTCCAACCGGTCAATCGATCGGCGACCGGCCACCGGCGAGGGCCGGGCCGACCTCGCTCGTGTTTGTGCCTAGGCAAGCTCGAGCTCGCCTAGCTGTGGCCAAACCTCATCCTTGCTAGTCCTCGTCTACGGTTGGTCGTCGATTTGGAGACCGGTTTGGAGGAAGAAAGAGAAGGAAAAAAAAAAATTCGTGACAAATATTAAAATATTTTTAAAATTGTCCAAGTCAACGTCGGTGTCCAAGTTAATAGGATAAACCGAATTGACACAAATGCAAAAGGTTCATAACTCAATTGAAATTAAAAAAAATTAATTTCGAACCGAATTGACACAATTGCAATAGATTTAGGACTTTTTTAATAAGTTTTTCAGTCAGAATCGCCACGCTGGGATCGCTATTCACATAAAAATAGAGAGAGATAGGGGTGTCAATGGGTCGGGTCTCGGGCCGAAGTCTCGGCCCGGCCCAAGCCGGCTTGAGCCCGAGCTCGAATTACATATGCTCGGGCCAGGCCGGGTCGGGTCCCTTTCTTTTATTTTTTGAATCAATCCACAATAGTGCATAGATATTAACCTGTTGTTTCATATTTCTTGTCCACGATCACTAAGGACCAAGAATATTAGGTCAGTTTCATAGCTTAGCTCAATTGTAACCAAACATGCACAAAACGAAACCAGATTATGTTCTTGAACGAACCCATCAGCAGAAAATCCAAGCTCCGATCATACAGAAAATGAAAAAGCCGCACCCAAAACGACTCCAAGAAAGCAGTCACTCTATGTTTAACTAGCATTGAGAGGAAATGTCGCAGCATTCATCAAATTCGCTATCACAGAGAGACAAAAGAGAGAGTCTCACGCGGAAGAGATGGTGGAGATCCACGGGAGATTACGGACAGTGAGAGGCGCGGCGTAGCAAACAGCACCAACGCCTCCACTCCTATTCATCTTTCTCTTGGTCAAAGCCATCCTCTCACACTCAATCGAATACCTAGCAAAAATCATTGGACAAAATGACCCGACATTAGTTTCTAAGCTAGCTCGTTACTGGGTACGTCTCCAAGATCGATGGTGACCGAACCAGTGAATTCAAGACGGACGAGAACGATTTGAGAGGGTTGTAAGCGTAGGAGCTCGTGAGGGGAGGGAGAAACGGTGAGCGGTTGCCGATGACGCCCAGTGGAGGTCTCGGAGAGAGAAGTGGCGGCTTCTTGTTGATGTGGTGGAAAGAGAGAGAGAGCGCGTTCGGAGAGGAGAGAGAAAGGGTCGCCATCTCTCTGTTTAGGGTTTTCGTCAATGTTGCATCCTTTTTTTTTTCCCTTAGGGGTCAATGTGGCATATTTTACCACTCTAAATGTGGCATAATCTCGCAACATTATCATAAAGTCAACCTATGACCACGATATCTTCTTATTCATGACTCTCTTCTCATTTAAAAGGAACTGGTACTCCAGTGTTAATTCTTCAAAAAGAGCAGACACTGCATCTTTAGATGTAATAATACCATTCTAAATGAGTACTCCAGATTCATTCCCTTATCGATATGGTAACAATTTGTTCTTTTCTCCCTTTTATGTGGTTCCGATCTCAGCTATTGGCATTCACGGTGTTGGAATCCGCGTCAGCTGTAAGCAAAGACTTAATCTTACAAAAGCCCGAAGCTCGAGATAAAGAGCTTCCAAGATTCGGTCTGCACATGAACCTGACGAAGGAGGTGATCAATTCCCGTCTACTGGTGGCAGCGCTTGTGGCCACTGTGACTTTCACAGCTGGTTTCGCAGTTCCTGGAGGATTTAACGGTGCTGACAGGGCATCCAAAGATGGCCTCGGCATGGCTGTGATGCTGGACAAGGGATTGTTCCAGGCCTTCACGATTTGCAACACTATCGCCATGTTCTGCTCAATGATTGCGGTCGTCAACCTCATGATGGCGCAGCAAAGCGACTTCCACAAGGCGATAACAGCATTTCAGCACACAATATTGCCGCTAGCAATTGCACTCCCAGCGATGTCCGGCGCCTTCTTAACTGGTGTCACGTTGACCGTTGGCAAACTCCCTTGGCTTGCTCACACCATATTTTGTTTGGGATTCGTTTGCCTCCTCGTTATCTCAGGTGCTACATTGTTAGAGTACCCTTACTTCTATCAGGGCCACTGTCGTCTTATCCGTCTTCTGACATCTCGGTTCGTTCTCGCTTATATCTATCTTTGGGGAGTTGAGACTGACATTTCGGGTGACTGGGAAGACGACGGCAAGCAGGAACTCCATTAATCGGCCTCCGGATAGTGCTGGTCAATCGAATGACTAATGACTCGGCAACACCAAAATGGGGGGACGCCACATCATCCCAACCACTAGTTTCAATTGATCATTCGATCTCATCTATGATTTGCAGAAACAAGTATACATTTGCCTCGGTGAATTGGGCTCATTCTACGGTTGCCTTCCTGTTGCATGAAATAAGTGGTAACCGTTGAAGCATTTGAATTAAACAACGTATGTATTCTGTTAAAGGTTTAAACTTTTATAACAGTTAAATGTGTCTCATAAAGTGTTATATGACGTTAGAGTAGGTGTTAACACTTAAATTTTGTCTACCCATTTAAGATCAATTGCATGAAAAATTAGGGACCGACACCCTCGACCCTAAACAAAAATATTTAAACCATTTTCATATAGTTTTAAGTGCATATAGGTTAGTTTAATTTTTCGCATTGCATTCATCTGCATTGCAATTGGACCGGCAGTAGAAACAGAACTGAAATTGAAATGCGAAGGGGACCAGAACCCATTGAAAATTTAGGCCGAGCCGTAGGGGAGGTAGAGCCAAAATTTATAAAGAAAATGGGCCATAATTGGCTTAATTCGTGCTTAATTCAGCCCATTAATAGCCCAATTAGGGAAAAACCTTCAATTAAACTTATTAATTAGAAAAATGCCTTAAATTAAGCCCACAAGAGAGCAGACAAGCACGCAAGGGGCAAGGAATTTCGGCCAGCCATGATGAAGAAGCTGGGTGAATTCCATAGATGAGACAGAGCCAATTCGACGCAATTTGGCCCTTCAGTGATTTAATTGAAACGATAGTTAAAGTACGAGTCAATTTTGCAAATAAAACAATCTCGAGGCCCCTGACCTAACCTTCATCTCCTATACAAGCAACACGTGAGAAAAGAGAGAGAGAGGTTACCGACCGAGACCGAGACCTCCACCGTCGTGTTGCTAGTGTCGCAGCCGCCACTTCCACCCGACAGCCTCCGCCAGTAAAAATTGGACCGGTCCCGTGATGCCACAGAATCCCGAAGCCTCCTCTCACCGTTGCTGCTGCTGTTGACCCGATGCCGATCTCGACGATGCCAATTGCGATGACACCAATCGCGACGATGCCGATCGAGACCTCACCGCGTCGCCCGACCCTGATGCCAACCCGCTGAGCCGTGACAAACAGTCACACGACGAAGCCACAGCTCCCCGACGCCAATCCTGCCGAGCCACGAACGAACAACCACCGACGAGGATGCTTCTATCCCAGCGTGGTCGCTACCCCGTGACGACGCTGCCATCTCAACACCACCGCCTTCTCCGATGTCAACCTTGACGCCGCTATCCCGGCACTCGGTACTGCCACTAATAATTGCTCTCCTGGCAGTGCCCATCGCTTTCTTAACCAACGTCACCTTGGCCGTTGGCAAACTCCACTGGCTTGCTAACACCATATTGTATTTGGGACTCGATTTCCTCATAATTATCTCAGATGCTACATTGATGGAGTACCCCTCCCTTACTTCACAGTCATAATCGTCCGATTCGTCGTTTGATAATGTGGCTTGTTCGCTCCTACATTTATTTATGGAGAGCAAAAGACGTACCTGGCTTGTGGATGACTTGGAAAAAAGATGGAACAACGAGCCAGAACTTCGGCTACAACAAAATGTGGGAACGTGCCACAGCCTCCCTCTAACTAATTTCAGTCGATTCTTCGGTTTTAGCTATGGTTTAAGTGAACATATACTTGCCATGTTGTATTTCCTACATTCTATAGTTGCTTTATTTTAGTGGCCAATGTCAAAGTAGTTAAATAAAACACTGTTTGTACCGAATAGCTTAATTTTTTTAATACCTAGAAGTAACCCCATCAAATTTCACATGATATCGAGAGCATCAAATTATAAATTCAAACCTTTCGAGGCCTTATTTTCCTCCTCGGTTATGTATTCTCCTATTTTATTTTTAGAGCGAAGTTCAGCCTATCCTTAAAGTGGAGTATTGAAGTACTCGAGTTAAACCACGTGTTTGCCTAATAGTTCATGTTCTTAGAGATTCTAGAAAATTTCACGGTCTCATGTTCTAACATTGTGCTTCTTCATTTATTTTCCACCTAATTTGGAAGAGTGGTACTCATTGTTGGGTGTAGCGAGCATTATCCCTCACGGGCTGACCACGATTAAAAAGGAATTCGAAATCGGCCCGAGCCGCGGTTCCAGGCCCGTTCCGATGGCTTAGGGCCGGACAAAAAAAAAAGGGGGGGAGAGCAACGCAACGGCCGAATCCCCCCTCTCCTTTTTTTTATTAATCAATTTATCTTAAATTTTTTATAAATATCATTCTCTCCTTTCATTTTTTTCTCACAATTTCTCTCAAATTCTCTCAATTCGCTCAATTCTATCAATCTCGGCTCAATTCTTTCCATTTTATGAATCGCTTTCTGCTCAATTCTCTGGAAACAAAATAACAAGTGGAAGCGGAGCTTGTGACAAGGAAAAGAGTCCGATGGGGGTGGGGGAATCCAATTATCCTTAACCTCATGATCAATATGATTCTCGTGAATTTACATGTTGGGTAGACGATGATAATATCAACTATATTCCCAACGTCGAGCACGTTCCAACGCAAGAAAGTCTTCATCCTCCCACCGGCGTCTAAGAAATGTCGACGGCAAAGGAGCCGAAACGGCGGGTCCAAGAGAGGACATCCAACTTATGGCAACATTTCGACAAGGTATATGTAGGCGGAGACAAGTATAAGATAAACTATAAATATTATACGAAATCATACGATTTTAATAAAATAGACGGCTATGGAACATACCGTCGGTATCTAACGCAAAAACGTGCAACCCAAGCCGGGATCGACACCGACCAACAACAAATTTTCGGGTACGCCAATCCTAATACTTCTCATTTATTTCGTTACGGTGATGAAGTTGATAAAGATACATTAGCTCAATATGTTGCCATTGAACATTTACCTTTTACTAGTAGTAACAATTTTGGTTTGAATTTTTTGATAAACATTGCATGTACTCCCTCAAGCAAAACCTGTTTCGAGAACCGCTCTTAAACGTGAAATTTCTAGGGTTTATAAAAATAAAAAAAAAAGGCTTTGCAAATTTTTTTTTCTGATTTCAATGGACGTGTGCATATAGGTAGCGACTTTTGGAGTGATCCTTGACAAATTCATTCTTATATGGGTATCACATATCATTGGACAGTGTGATTGAAATATTCAACAAAGAGTAATTGCATTTCAAGTGTTTGATAAAAGGCATACGGTCAATAATATTTATAGAATAATTAGGTAAGTTTTAGAATAATATAATTTGATCAATAGATTTTTTTCAATTAATTTTGATAATGCCGCATCAAATCTGCTTCCATTCCCGAGTTAGAAAATATTTATAAACACTCTTTTGGTGGATAATTTTTTCATATTAGATGTGCTTGCCATGTTTTAAATTTATGTGTACAAGATGGTTTATGAACTCTTGAGCCTTTTCTCACCTCAATAAAGAGAGCAATCAAATTTTTATGAAGTCGTCCCCAAGTTATGAAAGAATAGGGCATATTTTGTAAAGCACATGCACAAAAACCAAAAATATTTCTAAAAGATGTTCCGACTAGTTGGAATTCTACCTACGAGTTGTTTTATCAATCTTTCGCTTGTAGAGATTTATTATGTGCGTTTATTTCGAATAATGTTTCTGAAATTAGTTTACTTCCGCAAGATTAGGTTGTTTGCAAAAAAAAAAATTTAGATTTTTTGAAAGTTTTTAATAATGCAACTTATACTTTATCTGGTATTTATTATCATACTACGTATTTATTTTAATATAGTGTGTTAATATTACTGGTGTTTTTTGTGAATATGAAAAAAATGCTCAATTAGCTCCAACTATTATAGCAATGAAAGCAAAATGAGTGCATTATTATGCATGCATTCCTCTTATTTATTTAGTTGCTATTATTTTCGATCCACATACTAAATTAGATGGTTTGTATGGTTATCCGAAAGATTATTATTATTATTGTTTACATTTGAATGAAACAATAGATATTAAAACTATACAATGAAATGTTAAAGATGCTATAGTAGCATTATATAGTGAATTTTGTAGTAGATATGGTTTAGGTAATAGGGGATATTCTCAACCTAGTGCCTCACAAAGGGAGGAGAATCATAAACTTAGTAGAGGGTACAATCTACTCATTAGTAGGCAAAAAAGACAAAATTGAGCAATATATAATATTTTCGAATTAAAAAACTATTTAACTATTGCTTTTGAGTTCAGTGATTCCGAACACATCATGATTTCAAAATTTCGGAGTGGTGGAAGACTTATTCAACCCAATTCCCAATTCTCGCTCTCATCGCAAGACAAATGTTAGCAACCATTTCTTCAATAATTTCAGTTGAACAAGCATTTAGCATTAAAAGATTAATTTTGGACGACCACCGCTCAAGATTAAATCCGGATGTTGTGGAGGCTCAAGCTTATGTCTATGATTGGACAAAGATTCAATTTCGACAATAAGAACTGGATCGAGACAACGAATTCTTTAATGATGATAGTTGAGATACCACCGTCACGGATATCACAATGAGTAGTGGCGATTGATGATAAGATACATTGGGGTTATCAAAGGTAAAAGAACTACATGAGTTTTGATTCTTCTATTCTCAAGAAAATATGTATACGCTTAACGATAAGTCATTAAGTTCACGCCCCTTCCCTCTCCCCTCTTTCCCCCAAATTTAATTACAATGTACAATTTGATTATAATTTATAATTGATAACTCATTATTTTTTTATTTCATAATTTATTATTTAAAATTCAGAGCCAAAACCGGCCCTTGAACGGACCCAAAACCGGGACCGCCCCTTTAAGGGCCGGTTACGATTAGAGCATGGCCACGAACCGGAATCGCCGGTTCATGGCTAGTGGCCATGTCGACTTAGATCGTTTGAAATGATTAATTAATGAATTTTTTTATTGACAAAAATTTAAATCTAAATAATTTAGTGTATCGTGATAATAGTTTTTAAATTATCTATTTTTCGCAAAATAAATTCACCAAAAGTGAGTATTAAGAAGTCTTTGTTCACCCTAATCTGTCTCTCTCACTCTCTCTCATAGCTACGTGTTAGGGGTGTCAATGGGCCGGGTTGGGCCGGGTCTCACATAGGCCCGACTTGGCCCCGAAACCATCGAGAGCCAACCTAGGCTTGGCTCGAGCCCTGCCCGATCCCCTGAATCATATTCATCCAAGATATTTGAATCGGATCGGGTCCCCTTTTTTTTTTTTTTTAATCAAGCTCCAATATCCCATAGATTTCAAGAAATGGACCCTTTAACTGAGTTATTGATAAATATAAAAAAAATTGAGTTATTGATAGATTTTCTTTTGAAGTTTTCTATTATATTGGAAAGTGAAGAGACATAGTCTAAAGTCAATTTAGATTTGTTTATAGTAATTTTCGCTTTTAATTGTCATCATCACACATATAGTCGATCAAATCAAATTTAACAAATCATGGAACAAACAAAGAAAATTTTAAAGGTGAGCAGTGCTAGATTTCGAATAAATTCCATGAGGAACCTAGAATCTACCCACTAGAATAAGTTCCTTACTTTTTTAGAACCTATACCCTACCCTACATTTTTTGGAACCTGAAACCTACCCTCTCACAGATTTCAGGATCCGGTTCCAAGGTATTCAAGCATCTACCAATATAACTCCCATTGTATCAAACTAGAAAAAGTAAAGCTGAAGAACTCATTTTCAAACTAGTTGTAGCTGGAACAGTGCAAGCAATGAAAAGAGATATGTACCTGATCATTATGTGGGAGATTACTCCAAACTCCAAGCCGTTGTGTGCACAGCAGGAAGCCTGACAAACTCCCGCTGTTTAGGTAAGCATTTCTACGAAATTCTCGACGCAATGTAGCAACACCAAAGGAAAAAAAAAAAAAAAAGGTAGATGCTATCACAAATAAGAGGATAACCTCAATTACATCATCAGAAAATTTGACCATCCAATGTTCCTGTTGCAATGGACAAGGACCACTTCTACAAGAACCGAAGTTGGATGGTAATTCTAGATATCATCATCCTCACAACGAGATTGATACTAATTACAACTCGCTGTAAAGATGACATTTGCGGGATAAGAGATTCAAACATCAATCACAGCATCGCAATCACAATTAGGCAAGCCAAAAATCAGAGCTTTTCCTTTAGGAACAGGGAAATGGAAATTCTACGGACCGAAACAGTTAGAATGCGGATCCATCAAGCACGAACCCTAAATTGAAACTCAACAAATCATTCCAAACCATCATTAGTGACTCTCATCAAATGAGGAACTACACGCCATTGTCTTCTTCTCCAATATTCACGAGCAAGTACCAGAGCTGAGAAGAGAAGTCAAGGATGAACCTTTCCTTGTTCTGGCGATGGATGGGAGATTGGGATGTCGTGCGACTGGTGAGGGTGAAAACTGGCGATGTCGGTCCTCGAAGAGGAAAGGTAAAAACTGGAAAACAGAGAGGTTTGCCAGAGAAAGACGGTCGCTGGTGATGGACATGGTGGAAAAGAGGTCGTGTGCTGGAAAGCAGCGATCTCGGACAGGAAAGCACAAGGAGGCAGAACACTCAAGTCTCAAGAATGAGCGAATCACGATGGGGCCAACCGCACACTCTATCTCAGTCTCAAGTAAAATCTAAATATCTTGTGTTAGGGTTTTCTCGGTTTCGGTTCCGGTTTGGATCCATATGGAATCGGGAGCCGGAACCGGAACCGACGGTTCCTAGAAAATTAGAATCGAGAACCGGACCGAGAACCGTCATTTCGATTTTTCGGTTCCCGGTTCTACCTTGAAACCATACTCACCCCTACAAAATTTAATCTACATGGAGTGGCTCTATGTACAATAATTTGCTAAGGTCCTTTGCAATTGAAAGATTTTATGAGATCACGATCAACTGCTATAAAAACTTGCTTAGTCAAATAGGAGCCGATAAAGATTTGAACTTAGGATCTCCTGTTCTAATATCATAAAAGATTTGATGGGACTAAAAGTTTAAACTGTTCTAAAAGTTTAAACCGTTAGAAGAAGACGTGCTTTAATATTTATATATTCCAATAGCAATATCTCCTAGTTTCTAACCTAACTATCAATCATGCCCCTTCTTTTTTATTTAGTCGATTTAATATAGATTATGACATATCAAATGTTGTTTTTTTGTCGCCAAGGTTAGTCCTACGGTGCTTAGAGAGTGGTGTTAAGAGGGCTTGTCCGATACACCGCTTGAGCCCAGACTTCAATTAATAGATTGCAAAACTTTGGTCTAATTTCGAGTTGAGCTTCATTTTGGTTTCGGAAGCACCCACGAGTATACGAATTGGACCACTCGATTCTCAAGCCGCTATCGATTCGAAGAGATCGAGCTAGCGAGATGTTCGGGCCTATGTTAATTTAAGAAGCATTGAGCTCGAATAAAATACACGAGTAGCTCATCCTTCTTTTGCGACTGAGTATATGGTTTACACATCGTTTTGCTTTTTGTTTGTTATCATGGATTTGATGTTCATTTTAGTTTTTTTTTATGTTTAGTTTAGTTGCACGCTGAAAGGTATGACTAAAATAATTTTAAATTTTAAATTTTTCGACCAAAAACATTAATTTAAATTTAGTCATAAAGAAGAATAGAAAAAAAAATTGCACGAAACAAACAAAAAAAAGGCAAAAAGCCCAATTCGATTTCGAGTCAAGCTGTGGTCGACGTCGACCGTAAGAAAAGAAATGTGGTCCACGTCGGCACGGACACAGGCGCATCGTGTGGGGCCACTAGACTTGGCCGATTCCACGGAACCGCCGATTCGGTTCGAGAACCGGCGGTTTCGGTTCCTCCAAAGGTGGAACCGGAACCGGCGGTTCCGGGCCAATTCAGGTTCCGTTTTTTAAATTTAATTTTTAAAATAAAAAATAATAAAATAAACATAAAAAATTAGAAATTAGAAATTATAATCAAATTGTACATTGTAATTAAATTTGAAAAAAAAAGAGGAGGAATGGGCTTGAACTTAATGAATTATCATTAAGCGGCTACATATCTTCTTGGGGATTTAAAAGAATCAAAGCCCATGTAGTTCTTTTACCTTTGATAACCCCAACTTACCTCATCGTCAATCGTCGATACCCGTTGTGGTACCCGTGGTGGTGGTATCTCCACAATCCTCACTAAAGAATTCGTGTTCTCGATGCAGCTCTTGGTGTCGAAATCTAGTCTTCGTCCAATCGTCGACATAAGCTTGAGCTTCCACAGACTCCGGACTTAATCTTGAACGGCGAGAGTCCAAAACTAATCCTCCAGCGCTAAATGCTTATTTCACTTTGCAACTGTTGAAAAAGGAGTTACTAATATCGCGAGCGATGAGGGCGAGAATTGGGTAAACGTTTGATCGACTCTTCCACCACTCTAGGATTTAAAAATCTGATCGTGTGTTCGGCATCACGAAACTCAAATTGAGTGGTTAAATATTTTTCGATTCGGAAATACTACATGTTGCCCCTTTTTTTTTTTTTTTGTCTATTCTTAAGCATATCGTACCCTCTACTAAGTGAACTACCGGTTTCGTCGTGAGGCAATAGATTGTAAAGATCTACTATCACTTAAACCATATCTACCACAAAATTCTCCATATAATGCTACTATAGATTTTTTAACCTCTCCTTGTATAATTGAAATATCTATTGCATATTGTAAATATAAATAATCATAATAATACACATTCGGATAATCTAGCAAATCATCTAATTTAATACGTAGATAAAAAATAATATCAACTAAATAGACAAGAGGAATTTTGAAATAATAATGTAACCATTTTTCTCGCATTACTAAAATAGTCCGAGCTAATTTAATATCTTTTTCATATTCACTAAAAACATTACCAATACTAACACACTCTATTAAAAATAAATGCGTAGTAGGATAATAAATACCAGATAAAACATTAGTAGCATCATTAAAAATTTTCAAAAAATCTAAATTTTTTTGCAAATGTCCCAATGTTGCGAAAGTAAAGTAATTTCGGGAATATTTTGCGAAATAAACATACACAATAAATCTTTGTAATCAAAAGTTTGATGAAGCAACTTGTAGGTAAAATTCCAACGAGTCGGAATATCTTTTGGAAATCTTTTTGGCCTTCTCCCATGTTGTTTACAAAATTTTCCCCATGCTTTCATAAAATGGGCACGACTCCATAAAAATTTAATTGCATCCTTTATTGGGGCGAGAAAAGTCTCAAGAGTTCGTAAACCATCTTGTACATATAAATTTAAAATATGACAAGCACATCTAATGTGAAAAAATTGTCTGCCAAAGGAGGGTTTGTAAATATTTTCTAATTTAAGAATGGAAGCGGTATTTGCGGCGGCATTATCAAAACCAATTGAAAATACTTTATTTATCAAAGTATATTCTTCTAAAACTTGCCTAATTATTCAATAAATATTATGAGCCGAATTTTTTTCATCAAAAACTCGAAATGCAAGAAGTCTTTTTTGAATGGTCCGGTCGTCACCTATCTAATGACACATAAAACCCATATAAGAATGAATTTGCGGGGATCACTCCAAATATCGCTTCCTAAATGCACACATCCATTGAATTCGAAAAAAATTTGCTAAAGTTTTTTTTTGTTTTTTATAAAGATACAAAAGCTCACATTTAAGGGTACTTTTCGGAATAGTTGGTGCTTGCGGAACCAACGCAGATATTTATCAAATAATTCAAATTAAAATTTTGACCAAGTAGTAAATGGAGCATGATCAAGGGCAACATATTCAGCTAATGTTTGTTTATAAAGTGCATCAATATAACGAAATAAATGATGAGTATTAGGATTGGCATACCCGAAAATTTGTTGTTGCCTAGTATCGATCCCTCGCTTGCGTTGGATGTTTCTTCGTCGGATGTCGACGGAATGTTCCGTAACCATCTCTTTTGGTAAATTTATATGTTTGCGAACAATATTTACAATTTATATTGTACTTACCTTCGCTTTCATCATATATCTTGTCGAAGTGCAGCCACAAGTCGGATGTACTCTCCCGGCCCTTCCGTTTCGGCTCATTTTTCGTCGACGTTTCTTCGACACCCGTAGGAGGATAAAGACTTTCTTGTGTTTGGACGTGTTTGACGTTCGGAATACGAACAACGTTGATATTATCGTCGTCGTCTTCCCAATATGTATACTCACGAGGATCATATTCGGGAATAAGATGTTCGGAATCTCCCTTCGTCATCTTGCCATTTCCAAGTATTTCTTCTTCCACTTGCCATTTTTTGAGAGAATTGAGGCGAAATTAAGAGAATTGAGCGGATTGAGAGAATTGTTGAGAGGATTTGTGAGAAAAATGAAAGAGAGAATATTGATATTTATAGAGAAGGGAAGGATTATTTAACTTAAAAAAAAAAATTCTACCAAATGGCCGTTGCAATTTCTGCAAATTACAATGACCAAATGGCCATCTGCAAATTGCAATGGCCAAAGAGCCGTCGCAAGCCCGGAGGCCATTTTTTTTTTAAAGGGCGAGTCGGAAACGGCCCGGAACCGGCGGTTTCGGGCCGATTTCGACAATTTAGGAACCATGGGCCCGGTCAAAGGGCCGGTTTCGGGCCTGTCAAAGGGCCGGTTCTGGTCCGGTTCGAACCCCCGATTCCATATGGCCATGTCTAGGGCCCACGACTTTCCCTGCATCATCCAGGAGCCCCGCCGCATGGGAAAGCCTGACCAGTGACTAACCAAAGTTGCCCGGCTCAAGGCTCTTATTTTTCGGGCCCCCACAAAACAAAGCGAAAAAAACAGACCAAAAGTTAGGTTAGCGTTTCTCTTTAAAAGTCATGTGTCGTAAAATAGGAATGTCTAATCGGACATACACGTTAATCGATAAAAAATTTCGAAAAGGAGAAAACCATATTATTTTGAGCTCGCTTGTTTGTGCCATTAATAACCATAACGTGATTGTGGAGGTCTGCTCTTTAATTCTCTATAATTAATCAAAATTAGAAGAGTCCTTGGGATCTTGATTTATTTCCGATAATCCAGTCTTCGTGGAGCTCTCTAAGTGGGCTTAATTATTGAGAAATAGTGGGCCGTGATTATTTGGAAATTTTGAAGTGCTCGATAGTTGCAATAGAGACATTCCCGCACGTCACATGAGATAATGATATTGTCGTTGGATAATTTTCTTGAAGTGTAAACTTTGGTTACGAGAATTTAATGGCAACCTTTGAAATCGATATGGTCAGAACTTATTTTTAAATTTTTTATAAGCTTCGCGATTCCCTTTTTTTTTCTTACTTTACTTTATCGCATTTGTCATTTTTGTAATAAAGTAAATAGTAAGTAGCACTATGTTGCTTTGATTAAAATGGTCAAGGGACTGCAGAAAGAGCGATCAACACCATTTTTTTCTTTAAAAATATACTATTAGTCCATATTTAAAAGGGAAAATTGGTAAGAATTGGAGAGTGGATTGAGTTAGTTATGACTTGGGTCTAGACAAGATTGGATATTTGCTGCCAAAATTTTATAAAAAATATATATAGATGGGTCAATTTAAGTCCGACCTAATGCCGTGACTTCGCATCGCTGTTAGAATCCAGCAACTAATGCACAAGCTAAATGCGAGGCCGACAGATGAAAACCATTTCAAAGCAAAGGAAAAAAAAAAAGAAGCAGAGGGCACTCTTTAGCGGATCACCGTTGGAGCCGACAGATGAAAACCATTTCAAAGCAAAGGAAAAAAAAATGCAGAGGGCACTCTTTAGCAGATCACCTTTGGAGATGGCTGCTTCATATCCACACCGTCCGTTTTAACTAAAACGTTCTAGTTTATCTCCATATGGTTGTCTTACTTCTGCTCCGTTTGTTTCACGGAAAATATTATCTTTTCGGAAAATATTTTCTGGGAAGTCATTTTCCAGGAAAATGACTTCCTTTTCCGATGTTTGGCAAAAACTTGAAAAAGCTTCAGAAAATATCTTACGCCGTTTGGTAAAAAAAATTCGTCTTATTTTTTTCTTCACAATAGACTTTGTCGCTCACTTCTTTTGAAATCTCCTCTCTCTCGGCTCGCGTTTCTAGAGATAGAGAGAGAAATCCGACGGTGCTTTGAGCTTTGGCGCCGCCCCGGCCCGCGATGCTACCTGCGTTCACCGGAAGCGAGGTGGTCCCCGTCGATTGCGGCTGCGGAGGTCTCGCAGCGCCTCCTCGAGGCCACCCTCGGCGGCGACTGGAATCGGCCGTCGAATGCCTCGCCAACCCACTCTTCGACGTCAACTACGTCGCGGCGGTGAGCCTCAAGACTAGGAAGGCCAACGTCGTCCTGCGCGGCGAGTCCACCTCCGAGCTCCGCGTGGAGCATAAGGAGTTCGGGACGGACGTCACGGCTTTGTTCCTTGCTATAGGCTTCCTTGCTTGAGGCCGGCGACCACCGAGGGAGAAGAAAGAATACTAAAAAAAAAAAAAAAAAAGACGAAAAAAGAAAAATAATAAAGAAAGAAATTAAAAAATAAATTTTATCCAAAAATAAAAAATAAATTTTTTGAATTTTGAAAAAATAAATAAAAAACGAAAAGAAAGAAAAAATAATTAAAAATAAAAAATAGTTAAAAGAGAGGAGGAATGAAAAGTGTGGAAAATGTTTTCCTCTTCTCAAAATGAGGAAATCATTTTCCTTGGTTTTAGAAGGATTTTTTTATTGACCGAAAAATATTTTCCATTGACCGCTCATTTTCCACCCCCCAAACACCGGAAATTGAGGAAAATATTTTCCGAAAAAATATTTCCGTGAAACAAACGGAGCCTTCATGTCTTCGGTTTCCGTCGGTTTACGTAAGTCACAAGCAGAGGGGGCAACATCCGGCGAACGGCAATGGTCGAAGGTAATAGCCGATGGCGACGATCTTGTGATGAATATAGGAGATCGATTGTTAAGTTTGTAGGTTCAATCTTTTGGTGTTTTGGCGTGATAAGCTCCGACTGTTGATGTGCTTGCCTGGTACGTTTGGGCTTTGATTTGGGTTTTGTGTGTTCTCGACTAGTACTAAGGGAGGGGAACGGAAGAAGACAATGGGAGAGAGAAAAATATATTAATTAGCAAAAGGAAGTGAAGGAAATAAAGTAATAGAAACAGGTTCGATTAGCTTTAATGATATTTGGGTTTGAATAGTTAATGGATATGGGCTTAGCCTGGTTTGATGAATATAATTCTATTTTGGTATCATGGTAGATATGAAGATGCTATCTGAACCATTAGATCGAATATATATCAACAATTGTAATCTAAGGCCCTCTATTATTTAAAAAAGTGTCCTTCTTTTCTTATGGAACAAGATACGCTGTCTTTTCTCGGTTGTGGTTGGAGAAGATGTCACCCACCTGCACATACACCACATCGACCACCTACACGAGAGGAACCAGAGTTTGTCGTGGAAGATGTCCGGTGAGAGATAACCAGAGTTTGTCGTGGAAGATGTCCGGCTGAGAGATGGAATTGTAGACTCAAGGCACTTCATCTTGTTATGCTTGTCTCCAATAACAACACAACAAAACAAGAGACTCTCGACGGCTTTGGCTTGTCGGAGTATTTCCGAGTAAGTGTTTTGAAAATCGTCCACCTAACAACGAAACAAAACAAGTCAGAATTTTTAGATAAATAAAAAATCATAAATTGTAACTAGCATCATCAATATGTCTGCTGATTCAAGTAATTCTTGATCTTTGTCAACATGGCGCCCGCCCAAAACTTCTAGCGGCTCGCGAGCTTTGTCGCAATCTGTATGACGGAATAAGGAAAAGAAGGGAAAGAAGGGATTGAGAAGAGATCAATAGAGCATGCTACATGAAACCTTAAAGAGAGATCTTATCGATCTCGCTCGTCCACTATTGGCTCGTTTATGGGGATATTTCTCACACCATTCAATGAATTTCTTATCACTCACTCTGGCCTCGTGCTAACGCAAAAAACCAAAAATATTAGCTGATGGTCAACTACATACAAAGAAGCGCTTGCAATATTTTCCAATAATTCTTATCTCTCCAATTCCAAATGCATATGAAACAAAATACTTTGTCTTTTTCCAGCATGAAAGTTTTGACGTGCAATCTAAGGCAATCATAGAGCAAAGAGAGAAGAAATTTAGAGAGCAATAAGAAATTTAAAGAGCTAAACCAATCATATATTTCGTATAATCTAGGTCAAATATTATACTCATTAACCAAGAAGATTAACAATGTCCATAAAAGTCATTTAACTACTTAAAATGCAACAACATAACTGAGTTAGAATTAAATTTTGGATTCTTAGCCATCCTCAAGCAAAATGAATTACACCACTAACTGCATGGGATGGGAGGCTTGAGAATTTCCGCGAAATAAGAAAGAGCCCTCGAGGCTCGAACGGTTCATGATCTTCGCTAGGAAGACCAGGGGCAGTTTGGTCATATAGGATCTTTCGAAAATTTCTGCTCGATTTCGGTTTGCACCGTGGACCCTGCGCGTGTTCAGGTCGGATGCGGGACCCGCCGGGGCTCATAATTATGAAATTGCTGTTCACATTGGTAATCACGACATGATGAGTGGGATTTACTATCATGCAAAGGACGTGGCATAACTTCCAAAATAATAATAGTAACAATAATTTTGTTTGTCATTGGACTTTCCATTCAAAGGAAAATACGCTGAGATAAAAATAATTTTTACTCGACCGTTGTGTTTTTTCGAATTAACTATTGACCGAACGATGTTATTGTTGTTTTCTTGTTGGGGTGAATTGGGATCAGCCTTCGGCTAATGATGCCTTTCCAAAAGAATATTGTGAGGCTTAATATCAAAGTGTAGAATTCGCACATCGCAACCTCGATGAAGATCTTGGATTCTTCTTGCGACTCCAGAGCAATCTCATACGCTTCCTCGCAATCAAGAGACGTGCATTGTCTTTGTGAGAAAATGAGCTTATCCAAAGATCCATTGTGCATGAAATAGTAGATAAAAGCCTGTTTCGAGCCCTCAAAGCAAAAACCAATAAGTCCAACCACATTAACATGATGTATCCTCCTGATGGTGACCACGTCGCGATGAAGTCTTGTCTGTTCGCTTTCCCCAAGTATATTGTGCATGCTCAACCACAATAGGAATTAGGAAGTCAGGGTTTCTTATCAAAATTCTCAACCCTTCAAGATTGATCGTTATGCTCAGATCGTCAAGATTGAGCCATATCTTCAACTTTCCAAATCGCCATTACGAATAAGGGATAGTAGCTAATGTCTTGGATTCCGCGAAGGTTTTCCATCAGATGGATTTTCATTTTTTTCGCGAGTTCTCTACTTTAACCGAGAAGATAAAACGTTAGATGTTCCTATGAGAGAATTTTCTTAATTATGTCCGGAAATTTAGAAAAAAAATTGAAGTCCGGAATTAGCACAGTCCTATCCCAACTTTAGAGCCTTTGTAATGCTTAAGTTGTTTTCTGACCAAAAAGAAAATGCTTAAGTCGCTCGGTGAAACATTCAGAAACGTATTAACAGTCTAAATATTCATGTTATGAAGAGACAAATCTCTTTTTTTGTTGGAAGAAATTTGCTTTCTCTTCACCCTCCACCATTTTCGTTGCTCCGTTTACCAAGGATAAGACATCCTTGCGGAAGACGTCATTAGCGAGAAGACAAATTTGCCCTTCGCTTCTCGTATCACCGAACTCAGCTCCCTTGTCCCTCCCCAGATGTCCAAACCCTAATAACACCAATAAATTACAAAGCAATCTTCGCTGTTGGATGCCGCCCGAGCTCCTCCCAGCCACTCCCGCTGCCACCACCATCACCGACGACGGGCCCCCTCTCTCGGCTTCCTAACAAAACCGTTCTTGGGCGCTGGTACTAAAAAATTCGTAAATAGTTTCTCCGATCCCTTCTTTTGAATCTAGGCAATATCACATCACAAGAGCGTGACGTGGACGCCATTGTTATTCTAGTATAGCTCACAATTCTCGACCAAAGTCTTTTCATCCTAATGGCGGCCAAGAAGCTGGTCCGAGACTTGGTGCTCTTGGGACACCCTCTTCGTCTCCACCTTTGTTCTCAGCCCCAGGTTTTCTCCTTGTCGAGCTCTTTCTCGTTTTCTCTCTATATTTCTTGCAATAGCGAAGAGAATTTCTGGGCTTTCATTCATTTTTCTGTCTCATGTACTTCTTTTGATGTGGGTTTGTTATTTGATTTGCCATATAGGCTTCATGTTCGAGGCTGAGGTTGATTACCGCAGGTGGGCACCCGTGTAATCGTCGATACAGCGTCGTTAATGAGTTCTCTAAGAAGTTAAAGGCGAAGTTAGCAGGTACTCGGTTTGAGTACCCTCTTTTTCTTTTTCTGTGTTTTTTTCCCCTCTTTCGGTAGTCGTCTGCGCTTATTAGGTTCAATGCTCTTTTTACAGTTAGGAACCTGCTCTGTTTGTTTGCCCGTTCGTGCTATCGTGGTGGTCCGCATTTTAGTCTCACTTGCTTCTATTAGCTCGTAATTGGAGATTTAACGTCGCTTGCAATCATATGGAAATAATCTATAGAATGAAGTGTCCTTTCTATGGTATTATAGCTCAGAAAAGATGCCTAAAGGTTCGACCTTTTTTTCTTTTGGATGAGCTCGAAATGTATTGATTTGCCCCCGCGTGGCACTTTCCTTTCATTTTCTGTGAGACTACTTACGGGATATGTATTTGAGTGTCTTATAGATTTCAAATACAGGAATGGTGTAGCTTCATCACATCGTGCATGATTTTGGGCATATCAGTTAAAATAAAGAAGCAAGAACGAGAGATACTTTTGATACTGTCTGCTTTATTGTTTTTGGTACTTGGACTTTCAGACAAATGATATTGCCTGGCTTAATATTTTATTAGTGTGCTCGGTTCCCTTGAGTTGCTTGGTCATGTTATTGATCTGCTTCAGTCCTTTGGTCATAGCAATGCGGAGTTTCAAAAGTCAGTGAATCAGCTCAAAGAAAAAGCAGAAGAGCTTCGAGGGGTGAAACTGTTGGTTGAAGACCTTTTGTTAGCGAGATTTTAGTCCCCTAAACTAGCCATCTGAATATCTGAGACATTATTCCGCATGTCATGGTTTGTTGAACACCTGGATAAAGGGCTAAGTCTGTAAACTGGCTTTTGCAGAACAAAACAGACAACTGAGCAGTTCTACAAGCATGCCGATGGTGTTTGGACAGAGGCTAAAGCTACAACAGAGAAGGTCTGAATATCTTTCTTTCCTTTGCTTTTCTTTTGGGCCAGAAGAAGGTCGGAGTTGATTCCCTTGGAGTATATGCCTTGGTCCTGGAAAATTGAATTCATGGAAGCAACAGACCCTGAAATGCTAGTATAGTGTTTTCGTTTATTAAAGTCGATGGATTTAATTACTGCGAACTTGATCGCGTTTTCTTGGTGATAAATTTAGTGTTCACAAAAGTTATGCACTTGGCTACCTGGTGGGTGTATTATGCTTCTGTTTGGTGATCCTCATTTCTCTTCTCTTATGTTTGCTATGTGCCTCTTTTGTGAGGATTTTTGAGTCTTAGTGGTGTTCATTTATATTCTATGGTGTTTTTTTGTTTTCTATGATACTACGTTATCTCCAGGTTTCTGCTAGTGTGAAGGAAAAAACATCTTCTGCAACTGAGGAGGTGAGGTTGCTTTATCTACTGTTTTTACTGATAATGCTTGCTTAGCCTCAAGTGTAATGAAGTAGCTGTTTGGAACATTATCTTTTTTGTGTTGAGTTTAGGTCAAAGAACAGTTTGGGATTGGGAAGCAAGAGGAATCTGCGTCCGCGAGTGGTTCAACAAAACATGATGCTCATGCCAAAGGTGGAAGTGATGGCACATCAACAGAAGAAAAATGCAAGCAGGCTGGTTCTGGCGATGACACAGGACCATTTCTTGGCGAATGCAGAACAAGCTTCTCTTCCTCTTCCCCTAAGGTCTCGTCGACTTTCCAGAAGCTGGAGGTAGTACAGTTTGTTAACTGGGCAGGGAAGGAATATGATACTGTCAGGGATGAGTTGAGTGGTAGCCCTAGTAAGAGAAAGCATATGGATCATGCACCTACTACGTCAACTGTCGAAAGGAGTACAGGAACTGATGGAGTTGATCTACCTTCTATGCAGTCTCTGTGGGAAGCATCTACGGAGAAGGTAATGTTATTCTACTAGTTGTTATGCATGGAAGCTGTTTGCAGATTTAAAGAGTATCACTAATTAACTAATCATGGTCCTTGATTCAATGGAAAAGCATAAGGTCTCGTGGACTTCCCAGGATCTGAAGGGAGCAAGGATTTTTGACTTGGTGTCCAAGCCCTAATACGATGGTGCTGTCCTTATTTAATAATTGATTCCAGGGAAAAGGCGTTGTCAGGGTAGATCGATCGATTTGCTTCTTCGTATAGTAATTAATGAGTTTGATTTATTGTTGTGATTGGGATAGAAGCTCATCCAAGTAGGATTTTTGCCTTAATTCATTCGAAGGTTTTGGGGGATTAGCGTTACAGAGGAGTATATTTTTTTATGTTTCGTGTGGTGAGAATGATTAAAAAGTGGTATGCTGTGCTGTTTTCATTTGATTCTAACCGTCTATATGCATTGTCACTCCTGATAATGTATCACTACGTTCGATACTTGTATTTGTTGATTTAATTGATTGGGCATCCCGCTTGATAAATTGACTTAGGTTAAAATCAATTAATGTTGTCGATCAAACTTTTTTTTGCGAAATAAAATGGTACCGAAAGGGCATTAGAGTAATCTAGCATAATCAAATTTCCGGACTCATTACTCTTTGATTCGAAGACATGAAATAGTTCTCTCGCTATTTTATTTAGGTATCTAATTAACCTATCTAGAATGATGAGTGGCGTCTCCTATTAAAAATCTTTGAATGTTGGATATGGAACTTAATTTGCGAATTGGTTGAGCTTGGAAGAGCGTTGGTTAGATTAGTTGAACTATTAATCTAATAATCCATTAACCTGGAATTTTCGAAATTTAGGTCATGATACCTATAGCCGGGTGAGGGCTGCGACCTTTGCTGGGGCTTGGTGAGGACTTTGCAGCCCTTGCCCAAGTAAAGTAGAAAAGAAAAACAAAAAATTTTAAAATATATCAAATAATCAAAATATTATTAAAATTTTGTCACGTCGGTCTTGGTAGCACCACGTCATCGTCGGTCTGCCAAATGGATCGAATTAACATAAATGTAAAAGGTTTATGAATTAATTGACAAAAAAAAAGTTTAGGATTGAATTGACACATTATAATAGATTTAGAACTATTTTAATTTTTCCTTCCTCCTCTAACCTATGCTTTTATTCCAATGCTGGTTGGTGTTGACATGTAGAATGGAACTATAACGTTATTCTCATCCCGATTTGTTTGACAGTAAACTTAGAGAAAAGCTGCTAGTAAAAAATAACGATTTACGTTCCTTCTTTCGTCGTTAAGGTAGTATTGTCATTGACCTGTAGTGACATTGTTTGCTCGTCGTTGATAAAAAGTGAGGAACGTGAATTGAGCCCGTTCTACAGATGCATATCCGCTATCTTTATGGTGGATCCATCTGCTATCAGCAGCATCGCCATTCGTCATAGTCAAAGTCGGGGGCCAAGGTTCCTTGGCCCTCATGGATCCGGCCACACGTCGATTGCATGTGAGGATCTATTTGTGAACTTCAACATCTTTGGGGACTCAATGTTCTAATTCAATAAGTTAGGATGACTAGTATTTTGCATAAAAAACTGTAGCATGAAACATGATGCTACTCGAATGCGGAGCCTCCTTTTTCTATTGTTTTGGCAAATCATCCAAATCAATTAACATAGTTACAACTATAAAGACTTGCGAATACAAGCAAAGCAACTACCAAATCGATCATCTATCGACTAAATATTTAGTCCTTTCGGCAAAATAGTCTCAGCCCGTCTCTCAATGATCCATGGTGGACAAGACAAAACAATAGTAATTAGGAGCACACATGGTTTTGGTAACCTACCTTCTCCATTCAACTTTTCTTATGTTCGAAAATAAGGCATTCATTCCAGTCAGGAGGGAGAGAATTGAGTCGATGGGCTTTGACAACCTTCTCCATTCGACTAAGATGGTTGGCTTTGTAGTAACATTGTCAATCATCCTTTAAGAGGTCACAAGATCGATTCAAGTTGTGAACGCTGCTTTGTCTAATTGCGATATATCTTCCAAATTCAAAATAATAATAATAATTTTTTGCGTGCAAAAAAAAAAAAATACAAACTGTAAGAGCTAAAAAATAAATGGGACAAGTGTGATAGCACCTTCGCGTGGTTCTAGGTTTCGAAACACGCTATTGAGCTTTCGAGGATACCAAATGGCATTGCAGCGACATGTAAACTACATTACAAGACGATTTGTCCACCATGACAAAACGTGAGTACGTGATAATCATGGTACGAGGGACGATCCTATGCATAATTACCAAAAGCTAGCTACAAAAGGAATGAACCAATCTCAATGCCCCTTTGCTTCTGTGGTAGGCAAAGGACAGGATCAGTCACAGGGACGCAGCAAGAAAGGAATCATGTACGAGGATTTCTCCAACAACAAGTTTAGAACTTTAAAGTCATATAAAAATGGCCGCTTTGGTTCATCGGCCGTGGGATGAACGAGTCGACTGCTTTCGATATTATCTTTAGATCGTTGGAGGAGCAAGTTTAAGTATTGGAAGGTAATATATATGTGCATCCATATATACATATGTATATATTTTAAATGATTAATTAAAACTTCCCTTCATCTTTCCCTTGCTATTGTCTAACATTCCTTTGTTAATTTTGATATATTCAATCTTGATGATCAATCGCATAGATTTTCGTTATATTCTATCTTAATCGGTCCAATCTTATTCAATGATGTCACTAGCATATCTATGTAGCAGGTCCTGTTTCCTACTGTATTTAGGACTACCGCTCATTCCTCTAAGGAGCTCAAATAAGGACCTGAAGTGCTTCTTATATTTTCAAAGAAGAGCCTGACCAATAACATTTTTGTCATTTACTTTTTATTTTAATTTTTAATTTTTTCCCCTTCCTTTTTGTCGATGGCGGCCCCCGGCGAGGGCTGAATAAGGCCCTCTTAATTGCACTTTTATGACAAATTTTATGACTTGGTTGCATTTTTTGAGAGTTTTCAAGAGTCAATTACACTTTGGTGACAAATTTAAAGACTTCGAATGTGCTAAAGTGTCGGCATCAAGAGGGAATGGATAATTATCGAATAGCTTAATGGGAAGTCAGAGTTGGTTGGATCATCAAAAAATGATACGAGGGGCATGTTATTATTATTATTATTGTTGTTGTTGTTGTTGTTGAACTAGGCATAAAAATAAATCATAGTTGTTCATAAATATATATGTGCGCGCGTATGTTAATTTAGAGGATTTAACTCCAATCAATCGGCAAAATTTTGTACAATCACCGTGAATGCCTTAGTAGTACTCATTTTCATTCTGGAGTTTATATGTGGCCTAAAATCTGAGATTAGGTACACTCGGCCGAACCAACACGTATGTCCATGGCGTCCTATTAATTTCTTGTGTTTATTCACGCTTTTGCGACTTTGCGTAGCAATTTTGAACTCGAAACTATTTGCTCCCATGACATATGCGACTTTGTAGGATCGCTTTTTGCTATTATGGAAGTTTAAATAATTAAATAATTTTAAATTTTTCATGATACAACGTCCCCTTCACAATCCTTGTTCCTTCCAATAACTACATTACATTGCATGCCCTAGGCTTGATGCACGTAGAGATATCTATGGAAGAGGAGAACGTTGACTCGAACAACTCGATCGAGGAGGATGTCAAGAAGAATGAAGGAGGAGCTTCCAAGGAAATGTTGGAGGATGAAATGGATTCCTTGACGGAAGAAGAAATCTGGAGGAGTCGACGGGAGAGAATCAATAATGCATTGGCGGTTGGACGAAACGCCGAGCAGCAAGATATGGCAGAATTGGATGCAGCTGCTCAAAGACTAGAAAACACCATCATCAATGCCGGTGTTGAAGAGTTCATTTCTGCGTTCGAGAGCCTTGCCAATCTAACCAATCCGCTTTTCATTTTCAATATCCTGGAACCGTGGGACACTTCAGTGCTTCACTTTGCAGCAGTCCTCGGCAAGGACGACATCCTAAGACTCGTGCTTGATTTTGTCCCTGACCATCTCATAGCCGCCCAAAATAGCAACGGAAACACCCCGCTCCACGTGGCAGTTATAAGTAAGAGATCTAGAGCTGCTGCGATGTTGATTCGACGAATAAGAGACCTCCCTAACATCGAGGACGGGTACCGGATCCTGAGGATGAAGAACAAAGTAGGAAACACCGCTTTGCACGAGGCTGTGTATAGTGATCACGTCGACATGGTGCGCCTGCTGTTGAACGAAGATAGGGAGCCCGTGTACTGGAAGAACGGAAATCACATGTCTCCCCTATTCTTGGCCGTCCAATCCAAAGAAGTCAAGATACATGAGCTTTTGTTTTCGCTTCCGCTCGAACTATCAAAGATACAAGGCTTGCCACCCATTCATGGTGCCATCTTGGGTAGACACTTTGGTAAGTACCTTAAAGTGTTGTGTTGGCATATCAGTCTTTGGATAAGTGTGAAAATAACAATATGTCATGCACCACAAATTCTTAAAAGAATGAAACTCACAATAATATTGAATTAATTGTTTTTTTTTGTGGCTCGTAGCAGATTGATAATCTTACAAGAATCCAAAAACTGTTACATAATCAATTCTCTATTAGAAATATGCATGTGTAGACTGACCTCGCTCCAAATCCGTGCAGCAACTTTATGCCCTTACCCAAACCCCGCCTATTAAAGTAGTTGTATGCCCATTGGGTGCTCGCAACCAGCCATATAATTCTTTTAATGAACAAATTATCTCACGTTAGAACATAATAAATCACCTTGAATTTACAAACACCAACCATTTTACCTAAGGAGAACGAGCGGGTGACCGTCCGTCACTCTCCTAACAAAACTATCCATCAGGATCTCTTATTAACAAAGAAAGTATGTTCAATCATGTGTGGTATTAGTTATAAGGCACAATTTGATTGCTCGTTCCAATGAAAACGTAAATAAACATAATATTTTGACCTAATATTTGGATCAAGAAAAAAAAAAGTCCTGTATTTTTTTTATAAAAAAAAAAATCTGTATCACGAAGAGAATAGTAGAAAAGGAACATGAAATGTGGTTATTACTTAATTGACTATTGATAACATAAGGATGTTTTTGTCACTTCAAATACAAAGGTGCAGTTACATCCAAAATGAAGGTGGAAATAGCCCCACCCTTCACAAATTGTATATTTAGGTGTGTAACAGAGTAAATTTAATTTGGTAAACGATTTTTCATATTCGGGTTTCCAAAAAGTACCTATCAAGTGAATCTTAAAACCGTTTCAAATCGTAGTAGAGTTAGAAGATGCATACTTACTAACTAAATAGCCTAAGAAATATCAAGGAAGTAAGAGCATTTATCAACCAATACAAATTAGATTCCAATATCAGAATATCAATTGTCATTATCGATTCTGACCTAATTCTCCAATAAAGACGCATTTACTTAGAAAGACATAGGTAAGTTGGTAGTTGTACGTGTAACACGAGGATAATTTTAGATGGGAAAAAGCCACAAAAAACCCTAAGTTATTCACATTGTGATACATTTATCATGAATTTTTTTTGTTATATTAAAAATCCAAAACTATGCTCATGGTGGCACATTAACCCTAAACTTTTTCCTGTGCCATAAAGTACCCCAAAATTGTACCTATGTGACATATTTACCTTCCATCAAAGTTCCGTTAGATGATTTTTCAGACAAAACAATGTTGTTTTTATTTCACTTAAGCCATGTAGGTGCCATGTCAATTTGTTAGCTTTTCGGCATGCATGTAAGCAGATTTTTTAAACTGTTTTCATTAACAAAACTTTGATGGGTGATCAATGTGTCACGCAGATACAAGTTTGGGATTTTTGGTATCACATAGAAAAGTTTAGGGTAAATGTGTTATAGTAGACATAATTTAGGTTTTTTTTTTTGTGGCTTTTGCCCATTTTAGAAATACAAAATTCTCACTAGTCATATACGTATGTATATAAATGAGGGAGTAAGCTACATATACTAAAGTTTTACTCAAAAAAACCTTACTAAATGAGATGGTATATGACATTTTGTCAATATTGTGTAGCTCAAGAATAATGCGATGAAAATTGACACAGAGAAAAGCCATAAATTGAGCAAGATCAAGGCTTTCCGATTCAATCAAAGTTATCACTAGTAGTTTCAGCATTGCAATGTTATCCAACATCGGCGACTATCAATCCTAGAAGTGACTAAGGTTACATCGAAGATGTCCTTATTTCAAAATGGGTTTAAACATATCAAGACCAACTAAGCCCCAACAACCCTAAAATGTTTATGCGGATGTGGTTTATAATTTGAGCTCTTCATCTCAGGTTTAGCCACCAAGCTTCACGAGGAAAACATGGAGCTATTTGCAATGACCGACTCCAGAGGCGGTAATGTATTCCATTTAGCAGCTTACCTAAATCGGACCGAAGTATTCCAATTCTTAGTACCAAAGACTATATGTTTAGCCCAACAGCGGGACAAGAATGGAGATCTTCCCATTCATATTGCAAGCAAGATGGGTTATGTTGAACTAATGGAGAAGCTACTTCCGCTATCACAAATGCCAAACCTACAAGGACAAACCGTTCTTCATATTGCAGCAAAATACGGGAGAGCTTCAGCAGTGAGGTATATGCTCAAACATCCAAAACTGGGGAAGCTGATAAACACTATAGATCATGCTGGAAATACACCTTCACACTTGGCAGCGATGTACTCACAACCGGCCGCTTTGATTCCTCTTGTGTTGGATAAAACAATTATTTCCAATCAAATCAACCACGGATGCTTGACTGCTTTTGACATTGCTCTAGATCGCTTCAGAAGGGAGCCTACATTACGGAAGGTAGGTTACATGAATAGTCACTATTTTATTTGTGAACTTACTGGAAATTTCCATAGACTAATACCTTACTTAAGCGCGGATCTCGAATTCAAATCATTATGTCTCCTAGTCGATATCATTGTTGAAGCATTGTTCATTTTCTAGAATAGTCGAGACTCCCCTAGGATTTATGTTCTACAGATATCTAATTTAGTCCTAATAAGAGGTAGCTAAAGCTTGTGGGCATTAATGCTGGTAGAAAAGAAGTTGAATATCTCCGCCAAATGCATAGATAAATTGTTATATATCTTAATTAGTTGAGCCTACAAATACGGTGATGTATAGAAGCCGGGGGTTTTGTTGCATTATTATTATAAATACGGCACTATCTCATAACATTATGATAAAGTGAACCTATGACAACGACAAACCACATTCATTTAATTCATGCCTCTTCTTTCTTCTAAAATGAACTTGTACACTATTGTTAATTCTTAAAAAAGAGCAGACACTGCATCTTTAAAAGTAAAAATTTCTCTTCAAAATAATACTGATCGATATGGTAACTATTTGTTCTTTTCTTTCCTTCTTATATGTGCCCGATCTCAGCGATTGACGTTAATGGTGTTGTCATCCTCGACAACTGGGAAAAGGCAATTCGTAAACGGTACCTTTCTCGTACTTAGGCCGGAAGCACGAGATGAAGCGTATTCAATATTTGCCTTGCGCAAAAAGAAGCTAAACAGGGACCACGTGAAGGATATGATTAACACCCGTCTGCTGGTGGCGACGCTTGTGGCCACTGTGACTTTCGCAGCTGGTTTTGCAGTCCCCGGAGGATTTAGTGGCTCGGGCATGGCTACTATGTTGGACAAGAGATTGTTCCAGGCCTTCGCAATATGCAACACCATCGCCATGTTCTGCTCAATGATCGTGGTCATCAACCTCATCTATGCGCAGCAAAACGACGTCGAAGTTGCCATAGCTGCAGACCGAAACTCAATGCTGCCGCTATCAGTTGCACTCCCGGCAATGTCCGTCGCTTTCTTAACTGGTGTCACCTTGATCGTTGGCAAACTCCCTTGGCTTGCTCACACCATATTTTATTTGGGACTCGTTTTCCTCCTACTCGTCTCAGGTGCAACATTGTTGGAGTACCCTCCCTTACTTCAAACTCGTTATCGTCCTATCCGTCGTGTGATCTTCTGGCTTGTTCTCGCTTACATTCATTTATGGGGAGTTCAGACTTACCTTTTGGATGACTCCGAAGACAACAGAACAACTAGCGGGACCTCGACTACTGGGTCCCCAGATGGTGATGGTGATCTAATGACTGGCAACCCGGCGACAGCAAAATCTGGGGATGCGCCACATCCTCCTAGTCACTAATTTCGGTTGATCATTCTATATTATTTATGATTTGAATAAAAAAACATAGTATTCGCCTTGCTGTATTTAGTTGATTCTCCAATTACATTCCTGTTGCGTTGTTTAAATGGCAATCGTCTACAGCCCCATCTTCCTCAAGTAGCTTAAATTGTTGATACTTGGATGTAGCCCAATAAAATTTCACATGATATCAAAGAAGCAAATTCTAAGTTCAAACCAAATTCACATGGTATAGCAAATTCTAAATTAAACTCTTTTAAGGCCCTATTTGCCTCCTTGGTCATATTTTCGCGGTGACATATGTTGTCCGGCGATGTCAACTAAATGGATGAGTGGCTCATTTCATCTGTCTACCACCTCTTGAATCAAGCACATAGAACATGTAGACGCTCGCGGTCATGAAATTGCTCGTTGAGAGCGCCTACCGACGATTTACCTATCCAATTTTCGACACTCTCGAGCCGCAACATTCTAGGCATTCACTCACAGGTGCCGTATGTAAATAAAATGATTCTCATCAACTATTTCTCTGAGTCGAGCTTTTGGCAAAGAAAATCAGAATTTATTTATTTATCTTTTTTAAAACATATCTCTTCACTCCTCACAGAAATTCAATCTTTTTAGCCCACTCTTTACACCCCCTTCATTTCGCTACTTCTCTCATTGCCAGACTAACCATAAGGAACTCCCGCATGGCGGAACTAGAATGAACTTGACAGAGTGATTATAGACCAAGCCTTCAGAGCGATGTGAGGATTCTGCTCGCAATCTATTGAAACTCTAAATCGAACGGCATAAACATGCTTTTCGTTTATGTTACTATTAAGTCCTAAACCTTTTGCGTTTGTATTAATTATGTCTTAAATCTTTTTTGTCCCAATTCAGTCTTAAATATTTTGTATTTGTGTCAATTTAGTTATTCCGACCAATTTCGACAGAAAATTGCTGACATGGACGTTAACCGACGCTAATGAGCAATTTTTAATATTATTTAAAATAATTTTCAATTTTTTAATATATTTTTTTCAAAAAAAAAAAATTGGCTCATCTTCTTCCTTCGAATAGATTTGGCTGGTTCCGGTTCCTCCAAAAGGTGGAACCGACGGTTTCGGCCCGGTTCCGGTTCCGTTTTTTAAATTTAATTTTTAAAATAATAAAATAATAAAATAAACATAAAAAATTATAAATTATAAATTATAATCAAATTGTACATTGTAATAGAATTTGAAAAAAAAAAAGAGAGAGAGGAAGAATGGGCTTAAACTTAATGAATTATCTTTAAGCGCCTACATATTTTCTTGGGAATTTAGAAGAATCAAAGTTCATGTAGTTCTTTTACCTTTGATAACCCCAACCTACCTCATCGTCAATCGTCACTACCCTTTGTGGTACCCGTGGCGATGGTATCTCCACAATCCTCACTAAAGAATTCGTGTTACGGATCCAGTTCTTGGTGTCGAAATCTAGCTTTCGTTCAATCGTCGACACAAGCTTGAGCTTTCACGAGACTCGGACTTAATCTTGAACCGCGATAGTACAAAACTAATCCTCCAAGGCGTTAAATGCTTGTTCAACTGTAATTGTTGAAAAAAGAGTTACTAATATCGACGAGCGATGAGGGCGAGAACCGGGTAATCGATTGAGTGACTTTTCCACCACTTGAGGATTTGGAAATCTGTACTATGTTCGGCATCACGAAACTCAAATTGAGTGATCAAGTATTTTTCTAATTCGGAAATACTACATGTTGCCCCTTTTTATTTTTATTTTTATCTACTTTTGAGCATATTGTACTCTCTACTAAGTGAACTACCGGTTTTCTTCGTGAGGCGATGGATTGTAAAGATCCACAATCACTTAAACCATATCTATTACAAAATCCTCCATATAATACTACTATATAGATTCTTTAACCTCTCCTTATATATTTGAAATATTTATTGCATTTTCCAAATGTAAACAATCATAATAATACACATTCGGATAATTTAGAAAACCATCTAATTTAATACGTTGATAAAAAACAATACCAACTAAATAGACAAGAGGAATTTTGAAATAATAATGCAACCATTTTTCTCGCATTACTAAAATAGTCCGAGCTAATTCAAGTATCTTTTTATATTCACAAAAAACACTACCAATATTAACACACTCTATTAAAAATAAATTCGTAGTAGGATAATAAATACCGGATAAACTATTAGTAGCATCATTAAAAATTTTCAAAAAATTTAAAAAAAATTTGCAAACGTCCCAATGTTGAGGAAATAAAGTAATTTCGAGAATATTTTGAGAAATAAATATACATAATAAATTTTTGTAATCAAAAGTTTGACGAAGCATCTCGTAGGTAGAATTCCAAAGAGTCGAAATATCTTTTGGAAACCTTTTTGCCATTCTCCCATGTTGTTTACAAAATTTTCCATATGCTTTCATAAAATTGGCACAACTCCATAAAAATTTAATTGCACCCTTTATTAGGGCGAGAGAAGTCTCAAGAGTTCATAAACCATCTTGTACATATAAATTTAAAACATGGTAAGCACATCTAATGTGAAAAAATTATCCGCCAAAAGAGGGTTTGCAAATATTTTCTAATTCGGGAATAGAAGCGGTATTTGAGGCGGCATTAAAACCAATTGAAAATACTTTATTTATCAAATTATATTCTTCTAAAACTTGTCTCATTATTCTATAAATATTATGAGCTGAATGTTTTTTATCAAAAACTCTAAATGTAATAAGTCTTTTTTAATGATCCAGTCGTCACCTATCCAATGACACGTAACACCCATATAAGAATGAATTTACCAAGGATCACTCCAAATATCGCTGCCTAAATGCACACGTCCATTGAATTCCGTAAAAAATTTTGCTAAAGATTTTTTTTTTATAAAGATGCAAAAGCTCGTGTTTAAAAGTATTTTTCGGAATAGTTGGTGCTTGCGGAACCAACGCAAGTATTTATCAAATATTTCAAATTAAAATTTTCACCAAGTAGTAAAAGGAGCATAATCAAGGGCAACGTATTCAGCTAATGTTTGTTTATAAAATGCATTAGTGTAACGGAATAAAGGATAAGTATTAGGATTGGCGTACCCGGAAATTTGTTGTTGCCTAGTGTCGATCCCCGTTTGCGTTGGATGTTTTTTCGTCGATACCGATGGAATGTTCCATAGTTGTCTCCTTTGGTAAATTTGTAGGTTTGCGAACAATATTTACTATACTTACTTTCGCTTTTCATCATATACCTTGTCGAAGTGCGTCCCACAAGTCGGATATACTCTCTTGGCCCTTCCGTTTCGGCTCATTTGCCGTCGACATTTCTTCGACACTAGTAGGAGGATGAAGACTTTGTCTTGTTGGGACGTACTCGACGTTCGGAATAGGAACAACGTTAATATTATCGTCGTCGCGTCTTCTCAATATGTATACTCACGAGAATCATATCCCGAAATAGGATATTCGGAATCTCTCATCTTCATCTTGGCCTTTGTAGTATTTCTGCTTCAACTTGCCATTTTTTAGAAAATTGAGGCGGGATTGAAAGAAATTGAGAGAATTTGAGAGAATTGCTAAGAGGATTTGTGAGAAAATGAAAGGGGAAGAATAGGTATTTATAGAAAAGAGACGGTTATTTAACTTTAAAAAAAATTAAAAATTTTTTTTATCGAAGCAAGCAACAGCCAATTTGGGAACCACGAGCTAATGGAAGCAAATGAGACTAAAATGCGAACCACCACGATAACACGAACGGGAAAACAAACGGAGCAGGCGTCCTAACTGTAAAAAGAGCATTGAACTCAATAAGCGCAGACGGCTACCGAAAGAGGGGGAAAAATACAGAAAAAGAGGGTACTCAAACCGAGTACCTGCTAACTTCGCCTTTAACTTTCTTGGAGAACTCATTAAAGACGCTGTATCGACGATTACACGAGTGCCCACCTGCGGTAATCAACCTCAGCCTCGAACTCGAAGCCTGTATGACAAATCAAATAACAAACCCACATCAAAAGAATTACATAAGACAGAAAAAGGAATGAAAGCCCCGAAATTCTCTTCGCTATGGCAAGAAATATAGAGAGAAAACGAGAAAGAGCTTGACAAGGAGAAAGCCTGGGCCTGAGAACTCCCGTGGAGACGAAGAGGGTGTCCCAAGAGCACCAAGTCTCGGACCAGCTTCTTGGCCGCCATTAGGATGAAAAGGCTTTGGTCGAGAATTGTGAGCTATACTAGTATAACAATGGCGTCACCGTCGCGCTCTTGTGATGTGATATTGCCTGGCTTCAAAAGAAGGGATCGGCGAAGCTATTTACGAATTTTTTTAGCACCAGCACCCAAGAACGGTTTTGTTAGGAAGCTGTTTCACTGACCAAATTTTCTAGCTCCTCCATCCATCTGAGAATTTTGGAGGAACTTCGCTCGGCAGAGGTACATGGGTAGGCGAGAGATGGGGCCCGTCGTCGGTGATGGTGGTGGCGGCAGGGGTGGCTCGGAGGAGCTCGGGCGGCATCCAACAGCGAAGATTGCCGTCAGTCGGAGCAGGTTTGTAATTTATTGGTGTTATCAGGGTTTGGACATCTGAGGAGGGACAAGGGAGGAGGGCAAATTTGTCTTCTCGCTAATGACGTCTTCTGCAGGGATGTGCAATCTTGTAAAACGGAGCAATGAAAATGGTGGAGAGTGAAAAGAGACTAAATTTTTTCAAAAAAAAAAAAAGATTTGCCTCTTCGTAACATGAATATTTAGATTGTTGAATCTTTCACCGAGCAACTTAAGCATTTTCCTTTTTGATCAGAAAACAACTTAAGCATTACAGAGGCTATAAGGTTGGGATACGACTGTGCTAATTTCGAAAGATCCATTTGATGGAAAACCTTCGCAAAATCCAAGACATTAGCCATTAACCTTTATTACGTAATGGGGATCTCGAGAGTTGAAGATAATGTTCAATCTTGACGATCTGAGCATACCAGTCAATCTTAAAGGGTTGAGGATTTTGATAAGAAACCCAGGCTTCCTGCTGTGGTTGAGCATGCGCAAAGCATTTGCATGGCCGTCTAGGAATAGGGTAATCTTGAAAACCAATCATTCAAGTTACCCATTTTCGATAGAGTAGAGAGAGCAGCGAGTTGATTAAGGTTGTCAAAAAGGCCCACCTCTCGGCTCTCCGTTCACGCTATGCTCTCCGTTCACTTCACCCTCCGACGCTCCCACAAACCCTAATAAGCAAATGCTATTAAATACGGCATGTCGGCTCCACATGGTTTATCTATCCCTTCCACATCATATATATTAACCCATGAAGAAAGATGTAATATTAAGAATATTTTGAATGATATAATATTTGACACCAATATTTTGTAGCTAGACAAATCGCGATTGCTTAGGGTTTGAGAGAAATCGCCGAACTCCAAAAATTGAGACTTGGGGCACCAAAGAGTTTGAACTTCTTATTATTTGATCCGTCATGGGCAGCCTGCAAACAAAATTAGGCGAGGTCTGTGACTCTCGCCGACCACTTCACCATAACTGACCCTTTTCGGCAATGGTGGGGCTGGTTCCCTTCTAGGTTTGTTTGTTTTTTTTTTATTTTAGCTTATTTTTAAAAATAGAAATTATATTAAAAATAATATTTGGATCATGTAATGTCGTTTTAACCACGTTATCGTCGCGTAGGAGATAGAAAATATTTAAAAAAAGTAACATCATTATTTTCGTTAGTCAAGTTGGACGGAATTAACGTAATAACTCGATTTCGTCGATTTGACAAGTTTTAGGACTTGACTACACTTTTTACAAGTTTTAGAACTTTCGATAAACATATCAAAAATAAAAATAGAGGAGAGAAATAGAGGGGAGAGAGAAGTGGGATTGCACCTTCTCTCGACAGAACCTGTCTAGGAAAGTCCAAAATGAGATTATTATTTGATTAAGATGCTAAACCTCAATTAGCGCACGGGTTTCAGCGAGCATCACATGCTCTTTGCTTTAATTAAATTTTACTTTAGAGGCCCTGTTGTCTCTGCCGTGCCCCTCACGTCGAAGTATGACGCAACGGTCAGACTTGTGTGTTTTCCATAATGGAGTCATCATGGTCTATGAAGTGCTGTTAGGGCAAATTATGCAGGCCTTCCGCCGTACAGACAGTAAGATTTGGGCCCACCGATAGCAAGTTGTCGAGGAATATAATATTTACGTGAGCCGTTTTGTTTCGCTCGTTGAAATAAATCATGGAATGACAAATCTCCTATAATTTCATAAGAATAAATATAGCCATACGATCTAAGGATAAGTAAACTCAAAATCGTAAAACTCGTTACGAAGTTGCAATTGACTCCTAAAAATTATGCAATTGAGTGATGAAATTTTTAAAAAATGCAATCAAATTTAAAAAATTTATCAAATGAGTCAAATTGAGTCCTTATGTTAATTGCACTTTTTAAAAAAGCATAGTTCGCGATTGTATTTTCATGATAAGTTTCAAAATTCTATTGCATATTTTGAAAGTTTTAAAACTTAATTGTACTTTTATAACAATTTTTAAATTTAATTGTATTTTTTGAAAATTTTAAGATTCAATTATATTTTTTAATAAATCGTGAGATTTTCAAACCAAATATCATTTTTAATGTACCTGCTCTCCCTCTCTCATTCTCTTCACCAGCTGTGCAAAGGCCAGAAAGAAAGCAATAAACTTTCACCAGCTATTAACCACCTCACGTAGCTTCCATCGTACAGTTTGATAATTACAAGAACAATCCATCTTTGTTCACTTCACCCCCACTCAGTGTTCCCAAGCAAGTACACTCGCTTCAGCTCCTTCACTATTAAACTTTCCACTGCAGAGTATCAGCAGTTCCACGAGTGCTTCCTTCTTGTTTCTTCAGGTTCTGTTCTTTGATCTGTTAACTCATTGCTTGTGTTCCTCAATGATTTTCGTGTGTTGCCGTATTCATCTGAAATCTGCGGTTTACCAATGCTGCTTCCACTGCTTTTCTTGAGTTCTGTCGTTTTTGACTTTGTGGGTCACTCTTGAATGAGCTGATGATCTAGATCTGCTTCTTTGCTAGTTGATGTGCATTTTGGGGGATATTTGAGATATTGTTGACTTGGGTTGTTCTTGTTTTGCTGGGAAGCTCCAGATTTGAGCAGAAACAGGGAAAAGGGACAAAATTGATAGAAAGAAAACGAGGTATTCGGAGCACCCAAAAGTAGGTTTTTAGATCTGGGTTTTGGCAATGGTTTTCTCTTCTGGGATTGATCTGTTTGGGTGATCCTCCAACATTATACATTTGCTGCTTACTGAACTATGCATGCACATTGAAATATTCAGTTTGCCTGCTCGCAATCACATTCTTTTTGCAATTGCAATTTGCTTGATAAACATTCTCTTTGTGAACTTCTAATTCGCTGGATTAGTTCATTAAGGTCTGCATTTGGTGACTGGTTGTGCTCCCTTGCCACAGCTTCTTGATTGTCCTGAAAAAGCTGCTCATGGATCTTGCTGTGGCCTTAATTTGAATTTTCAGCCACCCAAAAGGGAAAACCTTACATGTTCCCAGTGAAAATTCTAAGAATCTGTAAACTGAAAACACCGGCTTTATTTGCCAAATGGGTTGGTAATTTCAGATTAGTAAATTTCATTATTTCGTCTGCAACTTTCTAAAATAAAAAACTATAGTGTCCTTGATCACAAAAGATGTGTTGTTGCTGTAGACAAATCGACAGTGATTGATTTTCATGAACTCGCTGTCATATTGTCGACATTCCCATTATACATGAGCATAAGAGCGAACTTTGATTTTTGGAAATAATAATCTGCAGAGAGTAACTCGGATTCTCCAAAGAAATGGAGTCAACCACGGTGTTCTTGATTACCACAGCTGTTCTGCTGCTCTCTTCTCCAGAAGCTAAAGCTCAAACCACCAAATCTCCCCCTACAATTCTGGCTCCGGCGCCGGCCCCGACACCTGACCATGTGAACCTCACGCACCTGCTCTCTGTAGCGGGCCACTTTCAAACCTTCCTTGGGTATCTCGAGTCCACCAAAGTCATCGACACCTTCCAAGATCGGGCCAACAACTCCAAGGATGGCATCACCATATTTGCACCGACGGATGACGCCTTCTCATCGCTTAAGCAGCCATCCCTCTCCAACCTCACCCAAGACCAGCTCAAGTCTCTCTGTCTGTTCCACTCCTTGTCTCGTTACTACAGTCTCGCCAATTTCAATAACCTGAGCAAATCGAGCCCCGTCAGCACATTTGCCGGGGGCCAATACACTTTGAATTTCACCGATTTGTCTGGAGACGTGCACATCAGTTCTGGGTGGACCAATACTAGGATCAGTAGCAGCGTGCTTTCCACTGACCCGGTAGCGCTGTACCAAGTGAATCGCGTACTTCTCCCTGAGGCGATCTTTGGCACCAATATACCGCCAATGCCAGCTCCAGCACCGAGTCCAGAAGCTAAAGCTAGCCCGGCTGCTGATACTCCGAGTGGAGTAACTGCGAATGCAACTTCTCCATCATCTTCTTCTGAACAGAACAAGAATTCGTCTCCACAGGTTATCAGTTTGGGATTCCGGAGTCAGTTGTTCTTCGCTGTTTTGAGCATGGTGATTATAATGTCAGGTTGATGCTTCAGTTTAGATTAAGACGGTAGGATTTGGAAGTGATTGAATTGCTTGATTTGAAGCCATTTTCTTTGGTTGGATTTTATGTAATTGACGCTGTGTAGGATAAAGTGAATTAAGCTCGTGCCATTCTATTAGTATGCTTATTCAATGCCACATTGTTGATTCAGTTAGGTTGTTCTTCATGATGAAAAATGGAACAAAGCTTTTCCATTCTTGATTCCACGAGAAATCGGGGATTTAATCTGTTCTTCGGCGAGGATGGTGCGAGCAAACATTGAGCTTGGTTTCTGAAAATGTCAAAGATGTTTTCATGGGTCTTCAGAGCTTTTGAAAACTGCAGAGGGCCAACCCTGGCCAAACCCTTGTGGTGAAATCGGTCAAGTCTAACTTCTGTGCTCCAGCAGAAGTAAAATTGCTGGTTCAACCACCCGTGAATCGACATTGTCGATTTTGTTTTGCATTATGCTTGTGATTGAGCCGAAATAGGGTGTCATGAAAGAACCGGTCAACCTCGATCTGCATGTTTTCAACTAAGACACTCTAGCGAGAAGCTACCACATTAGCAGATCTGGAAAACCTTCTGAAATTAGTTTGCTTCGTGACAGTCTGAAAGGGCATGGAGTTTCCATGAGCCATTCATTTGAGCCGCAATAAATTGTTCACGATTTCGGTATTCTGTCACCAACAAGAACGACCGAATCCTTGCACAGAAATTACTGATTCTTGTAGTAGATTTCCATTCAGTAATGCATGGCAATGGTAACTTGCCACGGCAATTACTTCATTTTAACCCTGATCATGTCATGCTTGGACGTGGGCTTGAGTTTGTCTCATGACAAGCCGCCTTATTGATGATTCAAGACTTCATGATGTTTGAAGATGGACTTTAAACATGTGGAATTGAAGCCAGAGGTCCTAAGTTCGTGTGATTTCGACCCTTCATCGGCCTCCATCCGTAAGCGATTTCAAGCTTTAGTATAGTGCCAAATCCGATTTACTCCATATTTATTATCTATTACATAAAACAAAAATCAAAATTGAAACAACGATCACTCTTGTGATCGCCACGTGGCACTTCATTTGGCCTCTGTGATCACCACGTGGCAAGACACGACTATCACGCTTCGTGATTATTTATCACCTTTATAACCAAAAAAATACCAAAAAAGTATTAAATCTATCGTATTGTACTCAATTTAGTCATAAACTTTTTTTGTATTTGTACTCAATTCAATTCATCAGGGTAATTATAGCCAAAAATCGTTGATGTAAACGCAGGTCATATTACGTAAGACTACAAGACTAACATGAATATATTTAATAATATTTTAAAAAGATTTTTTTTTCATTTTTTTTCTTTCATTGTGGCCGGCAAAGGGTTGAGGGTCAACTAGGGCCACAAGGGCCTTCGCGGCCACGAGTGAGGCGGCTCTCGCCCGCCCAATGGCCGACAAGGGTTGTTGGTGACCCTCACCGGCCAAAGTGAAAGAACAAGAAAAGATGAAAAAAAAAAAAGAAAAATAATTTTATAAAATATCTTATTAAATATCCATGTCAACGCCAACCGCACCGACGGTTGGTATCTACGTTAATGATTTTTGTCCAAAATCGATGAGGATAAACTGAATTAGTACCAATATAATATGTTTATGATTTTTTTTTTGATATATTTCCCCTCTATTACGATTAAATGTGCAAGATTAGAAGAAGAGCTTTAGTAAACCTAAATTTGCCACAAATATTTTAATAGAAAATCTTTAGGAAACTTGGGCATATACACTATTCATAGGAAGACTTCACTTCCAATCTCTAGATCCCATCTTTAAAAATTGAAAAAAAAATGAAGTAAAATAAAACCCCAGATCCAATTATTCGGGTAATAATCAGATTAAGATAATTTCATCAAATAAGAAATCCACATATGATGATAATAATAATAATAATAATAATGATATAATTAGATAGCACTGGCATTTATGTGTCGATTGAATTGAATCATAGGCTAACTTTAATCGCATCACAACGTTCCCCACGAAACAGAAGGGAGAAAAGGGCAGTGATCTGCTTAATATTAGGCATTCCGACATCCCTGTTTTTGATGATTTCTGTCTCTCTTCGCGGGTCCTCAAAGGCCACACGCTTTTCTCTCTTTCTCTCTCCATCTCTCTCTCCCTTGGCAATTCATAGGTTCATCCATCCCTTCAACCCGATCAATCATTTGGACGTCGCTACCAACACCCGAAAGATTCGAACTTTGACGAAGAAACTCATGGGCGCCTTATCTCGCATCTGTTTCTGACGTTCCGAGGTTCGTTCTCGAATCCGAATCTGATGTTCCCGGGAGTGGACGTTGATGGGTAGTGTTTAGATTGCGTTGCCATCGATCGAGGTGCTCTTTTGGGTGGCTCGTTTGGATTACTTGGTTGATTTGATCTTCGAAATGAACAAGAACACTGTTTTATTCACGCTCTACGTTGCGTAGAAGCTTTTTCGCTGTCTCAGCTAGGTTTCATGCTTTTCGCGGTTCTATGTTGATCTGAGATGGCCTCTTTTCGTTGTTCATTATCGTACAACTACCTTAGTGCGATGTGTTGGCGCTTTCATGCTCCGCTAGCGATGATCGTCGTTGTTTAGTTTCAGGATTTGAAGAAGAGGAAGGCATAAAATGGCTGGTTTTGTTGGCGTTCTCGTATCTGATCCATGGCTGCAGAGCCAATTCACGCAAGTCGAGCTTCGAACTCTCAAATCCAGAGTGAGCATTTTTTTTTTTCCGTAATGCACATTTTCCTACTCCTGTTGAGTTGGCTATGTCGTCCGTTTCTTTTGATTTGCTTTATAACTGGCTGCATTTGGGGGGCTAATTGAATGTTTTTTTTGTTGATTTCAGTATATTTCAATAAAAAATGAATCTGGCCGGGTCACTGTTGGAGATTTGCCGCCCGTGTTTGTAAAACTGAAAGCTTTCACTGAAATGTTCAACGAGGATGAGATCAGGGTTATTCTTGGGGAATCATGTACGAACATGGAGGAAGAGATCGATTTCGAGTCTTTCCTTCGGGTGAGTGTGAAAAGAACACAACGTTCTGTTATAGTTTTTGGTGATGGTAAGTAGTTGTGCAGACACTGGAAATAAGCACGTAATAGCACTCTTGTCAACGTGGGATGATAAAGGCCACTGGCATAGCAAAGTAGAGCACAGACATCTAAAGTCCATACTGTTTAGAAATCGATTTGAGTTGTGTCAAAGAATGATAGTGAAATTCCCCTCCTTTGGGCAGGCCTTTTGAATTTGCAAGCTCGAGCAACAGCTAAATCTGGCGGTTCGAAACATTCATCTTCTTTTCTTAAGGCAGCCACAACCACTTTCCAGCACACAATAAATGTATCAGAAAAGTCGTCTTATGTGGCCCATATCAACGGCTATCTGGGAGAAGATCCGTTCTTAAAGAAGTATCTTCCTCTCGATCCCGGGACAAATGCTTTGTTTGATCTAGCAAAAGATGGAGTTCTTCTCTGGTACATACTTTTTTTACCTTCCAATTGTGTATCCATATATAGAAGATTTACCCTTCATTGATGCCTATGTGATGCAGTAAGCTCATCAATGTAGCTGTCCCTGGTACCATAGACGAGAGAGCTATTAACACCAAAAGTGTGCTCAATCCATGGGAGAGGAATGAGAACCATACTCTCTGTCTCAATTCTGCAAAGGCCATTGGCTGCACAGTTGTAAATATTGGTACACAGGATCTGGTTGAAGCAAGAGTAAGATAGACCTAAAGACAATCTAAGTTTGTTCTTAGGCTCCATTTGTTTCGTGGAACATGAATGATTTCGAAAATATTTTCCTAAAAATGGTCGCTTGCGTCACTTAATATAATTGGTCAATGATGTCAAAATATTTTCTGTTCATTCATCATTCTAAGCAATTTTCCAAATCATTCATTTTCCAGGAAACAAATGGAGCCTTAGTGTAAATCTGTTTTACTTTTGGAATCTTATTCTTCTTCTCTGTCTTGATTTTCCAGCCCCATCTAGTTCTTGGTTTAATTTCTCAAATTATAAAGGTAATTAACTGGATGTCATTTGTTTACTGATTGTGAAGTAGGTTTATATATTGTCAATAGTCCAAGTAATCAATTCTCAAGTTGGTCATTTTCTCGGTGGCTATATCAGATCCAATTGTTGGCTGATCTCAACCTGAAGAAAACTCCTCAACTTGTGGAATTGGTGGATGACAGCCAGGTGATTCAAGTTCAAGATTCCTTTAGTATATTTCAAGCAAAGAAGCTGAATGTACTGAGATTATCATTTCGTTGTCGCATTCAAATTATTGCAGGATGTAGAGGAGCTATTGGGTTTACCACCTGAGAAAGTTTTATTGAAATGGATGAATTTTCATCTAAAGAAAGCTGGGTATAGTAAGCAGGTTACAAACTTTTCCTCAGATCTGAAGGTAAGCAGGAGTTTACTAGTATTTTTTATGAGTAGGATAGAAACTGCTAACCCTAAGATTGGAGCATCATTATAAATGTTATCATTTCATCGTTTTAAATTCACAAATGATCTTGCATTTCTGCATTTTTACTAGAAAATACTACAGTAAAGGTACCTTGAGTTCCTCATAGTGTTCTTTCCAGAGCTTTTTTCTTCTTCTCATGTTGTCACAACTGGTAAGTAGACTGTAGACCTGGAAACAAGAAAAGATCACTGTCAGAAACGAGCTGTGGTTTATATTTTTATTGTCTGGTTCTCATAATGCATTTTTCAAAGGTATTCTTGTTTATATTCTTGTCTGAATCTTCGAACCCATAAATTTTCAGGATGGTGAGGCTTATGCTTACCTGCTCAATACACTTGCTCCAGAACATGCTAGCCCCTCCACCTTGGATGCCAAGGATCCCAAGGAAAGAGCAAACATGGTACTCGAGCAAGCAGAGAAATTGGATTGCAAAAGATATCTCACACCCACTGATATTGTGGAGGGTTCACCAAATCTTAATCTTGCATTTGTGGCTCAAATTTTCCAACATAGGTGCCTTATTTATCAGTTTCTTGTATACAAATTGCTCTTCTTCAATTATTTAGAAAAAGTGAGATTCACAAACCTATGGATAATGGAGTGGGAATTGGTGGGGATGACAAGGTCTTGATAATTGACTGGATCAGGTCTTAAGCAGTGTTCAGGGAATAACATAATATTGTGATTGTGGTTTACCAGAGGCCTTATGATCAGTGAAAACTGTGCTCTCTTTGCTACCCCTTAGTTAACACTACTAAATGTTTACTTATTTTTCTGCATTTTTTGGTGCTGGATCTTCTATTCCATTTTTCCTTGCATTGTGTAAACCTGTTATTTCTTTGCTTCCCTGTGGCGAACACAACTAGATGATTACATTTCCCTCTTCACTTTCACCTTTGCTGGATTTTCTAATTCCAATTTCTCCAATATTCCACTGTGTCACTTACTGAGCCTTGTAGTGGTTCTGTAGTGAGTATTGAAAAACCAACTTTGAATTTTATTTGCCCATCGAAAGAATTACCAAACTTGTATTTCCCGGCTCTGCCATGTGTTAATGTAATGAGTCAAGTTGCAATGAATCCTCACTGTTTGAAATCATATAAAATCTAGCTCAATATTATACTCCATCCAAAATTTGTCTTCAATTTAACTTTTTGCCCTCTTCTGCCTTAATTATTTATGCATTGCAATTAAGTCTATATTATTCTAGAGCAATCTAATTTTTAATTTTTTTTCCATACCAAAATCTTCAGAAATATTTATGTTATGGTTGATATCAAGCCTGATTAATTTTCTTTCTGAAATTATTCATATTTCAAATTATTCTCCGAAAGACATCCTTCCTTGAATAATAAAGCTAGGTTTTCTTCTTTCTTTAGGGGCAAGATCTAAATTTGGTAAGAAATCTAACGAATGTTCCATCTCACAAGTTGTGCTTATAGACCTGGGATAGATCTGAGGCAGTTTAGAAAGGTTGGGCATTTTTCATATAGGATGAAAAGGTTAGGATAAAACTGAAAATCCTGTAAAGGTAGGGATATTTATTTTGTCATCTGGCCAATTTTATATGTAAAGGTAAGAATGTTCAAAATCGATATTAAGACCAAGAGGATTGTTCACCTTTGAGAAAGTACTGCACAACAAAATTAATTTTTAACTTTGCAGGAATGGCTTGTCAACTGATACAAAGAACATTTCCTTTGCTGAGATGATGACCGATGACACACAAACTTCTCGTGAAGAGAGATGCTTCCGCTTGTGGATTAATAGTCTTGGTATTGCCACATATGTGAATAACGTTTTTGAGGATCTTCGGAATGGGTGAGATTTCATATTTTCTTCTCCATGTTATTTACTTGTGGAAGCTTCAGTAATGTCTACAATTTCATACAGATGGGTTCTCTTAGAGGTACTCGACAAGATTTCGCCAGGATCAGTTAATTGGAAGCATGCCACCAAGCCTCCCATAAAGATGCCTTTTAGAAAAGTTGAGAACTGCAACCAAGTTATCAAGATTGGAAAGCAGTTGAAATTCTCCCTAGTGAATGTAGCTGGAAATGATATTGTGCAAGGAAATAAGAAGCTCATACTAGGTTATTTCCGATTTTCAGTTTTCTTTTTCTTATCAGCTGAATTATCTTTTCAACAAAACTATTTGTATGTTTCAGACAAGTCTTTCTTTTTAGGTTATAGTTCACCTGATGTTCTGCTGGTTGGTGTTCGTAAAATACCTATTGGAAGTACACTTGGTCGTTGGTCTAGCGGAGAGAAATATATATGGGCCATGCATTGTTTTCATGAATTATTTTTGCCACAAAACTTGAGGTGAAGCTAAGGAAGATTTATAGCAAAATTTGGACTAGGAGTGTCTTTCAGTATTTCTTAGTACTGATAAAATCGCGTGGGTAAAGCTTCATCCTTTTTGCACCTCTTTGGGAGTAAAAATTAGAATCTTCGTTTTCTAATTGGCCCTAGCTGAACTGGGTTTCTTCAGTCAATTTTTTTCTTCCTCTGATGTGAAAAAGACTTCCTTGGAAATGTCTTGTCTCCTGTTTGCTTTACTGGTGTTCTTGTTGTCCAATTTGCAAATTTTATTTCATTTTAGGTGTTGAATCTAGATGCTCCCATTATAATTCAGAAGCTGCTGTATTCCTTCATCAGAATACTTAAGTTTTAATGAGTGCTCTCATCTTTTATCCAAAAAGGAAGTGTTTCTTGACCTACAAACTAGGGTGCACTGATAACTCCTTGTTCTTGGTATATGCAGCATACTTATGGCAATTGATGAGGTTTACTATGCTCCAGCTTCTGAAGAACCTTAGATTTCATGCGCAAGGTAAGGAGATAACCGATGCCGACATTTTGAATTGGGCAAACAGAAAAGTTAAGAAGGCAGGTAGATCATCCCAAATGGAGAGCTTTAAGGTAATAAATCCAGACGACAGCTCGCATTAGAATCGAAATAATCATAATTCAAAGTTCTAAATTGCTCCTCTTTTGCCCCTATTAGGACAAGAACCTTTCGACTGGGATTTTCTTTCTTGAGCTTCTTAGTTGCGTGGAGCCAAGGGTGGTCAACTGGAGTCTTGTCACAACAGGGGAAACTGGTAGGTCAATTCTCATTCTTCATTTAGATAATATATGTTAACATTTACCCATTGTATTTTGCGAAGTCAAATGTAGAAAGTGTTATTTTCTTGGGGATAAACATAACGGAATGTATTTCATGAGAGTTACATTATTCTACTTCATTGACCACGCTAGTGGGTTTCCTGTGGACCATGGTGACGATATTTCACGCTTTATCTGCAGATGAGGATAAGAAGTTAAATGCCACATATATAATCAGTGTTGCTAGGAAGCTCGGGTGTTCCATCTTCTTGTTACCTGAGGACATTATAGAGGTACTTCCACTTTGATAAACTTTAGATACGCAGTTCACATTACTTGTGCAGTAAAAAAGTTGTGCACTTTCAGTTCTAGTTATGGTTCAGCACTTAATTCTTCTCCTAAGATGTTTCTCTTCTGATTGCTGTGATATGGTTCTTTATTTATTCGTGCTGGAAATGTTTTGTTGATCATATGACGTGACACTACCCTGAAGGTGAATCGTCTGTCTCCCCTTTTCTTTAAGATCTTCATTAGGTTACTTTGTGGGTCTCAGGTGGCAACAGGGTTTTTAATGCCTCGTTTATTTTCTGAGAGTCGGCTTAGAACTCTGGGAAGTTCCACAGCACATGATGATAACATCTAAATGCTTGCTTACACAATTTGTTATTAGCTCGATTAAACAGAAGGGCTTCTTTTTTTTGGCTTCATGATTTAGACAAAGTGGCTGATCTCACTTTGCCTGAAAACTGAAAATCATCTGCTGATCTTACTAAGTTTCACCCACATTATCTAAGATAACGCTGCTTTGGACTTGCGTGTCGAAAAACCTATCGGTTAGCATTTCTTGATGTTATTTTCAATTTGCCACGAGGACAGGTAAACCAGAAGATGATCCTCACTTTAACAGCGAGCATCATGTATTGGAGCCTGCAGCAACAGGCAGCTGAATCGGAGGCCGGTGAATCCACTGATCTAGATGCATCACCAGTGAGTTCTGCAAACGGCGAGAATGACAAAATTCTGACCAGTGAGATCTCCGATTTGTCCATCAACGATGCTGCTTCTGATGCCACATCTTCCCCACAACATGGAAAGGACGAATTTTCTCAAGAGGTCGAAAATACAGAGCCATCATTGGATAGCGAAAATGGGGTTACTATCAAGGGATCCCCTTCAACTGGGAATGAAAAGGCCTCTTCTCATGTGGAAGGGGGAGGACGTGAGACAGAATGATGATTAGCTGGGACTATTATTTTCCTCTTCTTCTTGGGCTTTTTTTTTCCCCCTTTAAAGAGAAAATCAATTTACAGATGAGTTTCAATATACACAATAGAAAATGATCAATTCATTCATACTTGTAAAATGCAGAAGGTGAAGGGGTCCTGTTTGTATCCTGCCCACGCGACGATTTTCTTTACATGACTATTCTGATCGTGCTGAAGCCATATTTGATGCTTCAGGATCAGTTAGAAGTTGAATGTGATTCGTTCCGGCTTTCTCTCTGGGCATCGGTTAATCTCTTCATGGAACAATGCTCTGTTTTCGTGATAACCATTCACGAATCGTTGTCAAAATTCGGCCAAAGCAAACCCTGGCTCAGGGAAATTTCAGAAGGAAAAATGCAGTTTCTAGCATTGGAGTCTAAACGGTGTCGTAAACTGAAAAGTTTCACTCCAGTTAAAAAAAATTTCCACACTATCCAAAGTCCTTTTTTTTTTTATTACCAACGTCCTTTATTTGAATCAAAGGATGGCAAAAACTGGGCCTTTTTTCTAATTTAGTGTTTTTAAAAAAAATATTTACAAAATTATTATTAAAAAAAAACTATCTCCCGCTCTGCTTTTGGCCGATCGGTGACCGCAATGGCATCTCATCGAAGTAAGTACTCGATGCTCAGTTTTTGGCCGTTCTTCCTATGTAGGCTAAGAATCGCCTGAATGTGCGTCTGATTTGATATATGTCTGAGTTTCACCTCGCTCGGTCCAGCCTTTATCCAAGCGGCCTCTACGTATTCGCTTGTTTTTTCATATTTTTTTGCTCTCTTTTTTAATTATTAAGGTACTTAATAATATTTATTTTGTTTATAATTTTTTTCTTGTGAATGCTTATCTTTATAATATAATTAGCAATAATTAATGTAAAAATTTATTAAGATAGGTTATAATTAATAAATAATGTTGTAATTATAAAATTAGGAGTTAAAAATATTCATGCCAAAATAACATTAGAGCTAGTTTTTCACAATATATAATAAATCGTGAAAATATAGACCAATTATTAAAAAAATACTTTTTCGTAGAAAGGCTTTTTTTCTAGAGGGTGAGGTCTTTTTTTTCGTATTTTTTTAAATTTCAGTATTTATTTCGTAAGTTTTTTCTGAGGGTGTGTTCTGTCAAATATCAATTGAACTGACTTAGTTTGGACATTATCATTTCTAAAATTCTTTATAGCTAAATGTGTTTAATTCGATTCAAATATGATGGTTTAAAGTTATTTTCGATTCTTTTCTAGGAAACGAGAATAGCTGATTAATGTATCAACTCCCCCTGGCGCATTGAATTCGACCTCAGCGGGTTCTTGATTTCCGCTCCATTATGCGCCCGTGCATCCCTATTGTCGTAAGAATAATTCCCCCGACTTCTTGTGCTTTTAGTTTGGATTTTTCTATTGTTCATTGTGGTTTCATTTGACCTTATTGCAATCGGACTAGATGGCGGATTGGAAAATTGAATTTTCAATTTGTGCTTGATGATCTTTTTTTTTTTTTTTTTTTGGGAAGTTGATTCATTGAAAATATTGATTATCATTGCAAGAGTCACGGACTCTTGTCGAAGCCGTGATTAAGGATCTACGACCTCAGGTTTTTCTATTCATGCTCAGTATGGATGTTTTTCTATTGTGCTAGTTAAGGATGGATCTATGTGTTATTTTAAGGAACTTAACTGATGGCATCTTGGAAGTTCTCTGGTGTCTGCAAATTCATGGGTCTTGTGTCCCATTCTGAAGAGTAGTGGACTGGCTTGGTGCTTGTAGGTTGATATAGGAGTTGATGGGTGTAAAAAGTTCTTGCTGGGGATTGTAGCTTATTGGTTGGAAGCAATATTGGAGGACTACTGGAAAGTCATTTGTAGTGTTCTGGTTTATTAAACAACTTTTTGTTATGTTATTTTGTGAGACTAGCTTCCCTGCTCTCTGTCTGAACAGTATGCCTCATTTGTATGATCTGTTCTCATCGTTATTTTTTTTTTCCTGCATGGCAAGTCACTTGTACGCAATCGTGTGTTTCTGAAAATGTCTCGCGTCATATCCATATGTTTTCTGATTTTTTTCTCCCTTGAAAGGATTCCTTTATTTATTTTTATTTGGGTTCATCGACCGCCAACCCCAACTAGTTTGGGATAAAAGATGATGTTGATGTTGATGTTGATGTATGTTGTCAAGGATTCCTATTATATCTGCATATCAGTCATTGTATTAGATCGGTTCTTGAAATTTAGATGATGAAAATGATTTTTGTCTTTTTCTTTTTTAGATTATTGTCTTACTGGTCATTTCTCTCAAATAAGTCGTGATCAGTTTTGGCTTTTACCAATAGGTGACAGAACAGACTTAATTGAAAGTTCTCACTGTAAAGCCAAAAAGTGCTTGCTAGACACTAACTATAGCCTTTGTGATGGAACTACTTTGTGAACCATTTCACACTCATATGATGATATGATGATGATGATGATGATGATGATGTGATTTTAAAAATCTCAGTTCCCTTTGGTTCCTGTTTGAGCGCAGGCCATGTTCGTATGCACATACTCTTCTATCCCGAAAACAAATTTCGGGTAGCAAAAGACAAGGCTGACAAAAGAGGAGCTAAGTTCATTCTGGGGATAAGCATTCCTTAGTATGCCTTTCTGGCCTCTTGTTATGCTGTCTAAGGTTGCTGTTGTAATTTACTTCATATGTATTTATCCAAGACCATTTTGCCAGCCCTTTGACAAAGAAACTGCATCCAACTTTGTACTGACAGAAAAATCAAGCTAAATTGAGAATCTGTACTTCAAAATAATATGACAACATGTATGCAAAGGTTCTACTCACAAGGTTATTGTGAAGCAGACTATGAACAATGCGCAGCAAGGCTAAAAGAAACGGCAAATCATTTAAGCCGCGATATGCCTAACAACACAAGAAGAAGCAGAGGTTAGAGAAGCTTCAAAACTAGGCTAACTTACTGTGATCTAAAGCATACCTCATCAGCTATAAAGCATGTAAAGTACATGCAGTCCTGAGTCTGGAGCCAAACTCACTAAAGATTTTTTGAGAAGGATGGAACACACACACAAGTCATCCTTACCACAACACCCTTCCATCTATCTGGCCTTCCACCAGCTAGGACTATTCTCGTAAAATGCAGAAGGTGAAGCGGTCCTGGTTGGATGTTGGTCATGTGACGTTTTTCTTTACATGATTCATGATTAGTTAGAAATTGAATGTAATTCATTCCTGCTCTCTCTCTGTGTATCTGAAGATGACAGTTTCTTTCCACTTGTCTGGAGATGCATCCGTGCTTGGCTAATCTCTTGGTGGAACACTCGTCTCTATTTTCGTGGTGTGCTTAACATGATTGGGAGAAACATTGTTGCAGCTTTCAGCAGTTTTCAAGCAGCACGTTTGCTTTTTCAAGCAACGGAGGCAGTTGGACACGTAAATTATCAGCAAAATAATCAACGAGCATTGCTGCTTGCGAAAATTAACTGGAACTTCAAATACTAGCCCACTCAAGAGATTCAGAGGCCTATATACCTCCTTCATTCTCTGCATGCATACCCATTCTATTGTTTTAACAGTTCTCTCTGCACGTATGAACATTTGTAGACATGCAAAGCTGTTCAAGCGCTTACGTGCACGTTGCATACCTAATCGGGTTAACCATACACATGTTGATCGTCAAAATTCGTCCAAAGCTATCCTGGCTCAGGAAATTCAAAAGGAAAATGCAGTTTCTCTCACTGTAGTGCAAACAATGTCCGAACCGAAAATAAAAACATGAACTAAAATATCACTCCAGTTAAAAAATTTCCACAATATCCAAAGTCCTTTATTTGAATGAAAGGAATAATGATTGCAATCTACATTTCAGTTTTCTACCTGTTCAATGTTAGAAAAAACACTTTCATTCCATCAAAACAGAGCAAATGTTACAGGGAGGAAAGCCGACATTAAGACGTTTCCTGTTCAGCGACAAGCATGAGCATTTCAAGGTGCTTATTAAAGATCAATGTACTCTCAGCTTTCTTGTCTAGTTCAGCGGCTTCATCTTCAAAGATAAAATTTAAGTCAAAACTGTTCAGCTTTTCTTTTTCTATCATGTACTTCTCAATCGAGGGATAAAGAGGGCAAAGACTGCTTTATAAAGGCATTCCTTCCCAGCGGAGAGCCCTAATGGCACGCCTGCGCCCCTCGCTCGACGCCTCCAGCTCGCGGTCTCAGCTCGAAGTCTCGGCTCTGGCCTCGCTCTCTCGCTCTGCTTTTGGATCGTGACCGCAATACCATCTCATCATCAAAGTAAGTACTCGGTGCTCTGTTTTTGGCTTGTGTCTTCGTAAGTGTAGGCTAAGAATCGCCGTGAATCTGCTTCTGATTTGACATATGTGATTGCCGTGACTCTCTCATTGAGTTTCGCCTTGCTTAGATCTAGCCTCTAGACCAAGATGCCCTCCACGTGTTCGCTTGTTTGCGCCGCTTGATTACTTTACTTTGAGGCTCTCGTTTCTTTCCTCTCACGCCTAAAAGTTTATATGTTTTTCTTCCTCCAAAACCACAACCGAAAGCTGAGTTTGCTATGCTGAACGTTCGTTGGACCTACTGAACCTGTACTAAACTCAGATGTGCTTGCATGAAAATAGATAGTTAGGTTTGAGTTCCTGATTGATACAGGTTAGGAAGTTACGTTGCTTTGTTTCGGGCCAATTTGAAGTTGTAGGTCTCGGTTCAATCCATTAGCTGAAAATCGCTTGCATGAAGTTGAATCTGTTGTGTTCCATCAAAATATCAATAGAATTTAGTTTAGACATTTCTAAAATGATTTCTGAAATCATTCATAGCTAAATGTGTTTAATTCGATCCATATATGGTGGTTTACATATGATGGTTTGCAGTTGTTAATGTATCAACTCCAATTGACGGCCGACTCGATTTCCGCTTCATTATGAGCCCGCGCATCCCTTGGTACAGTAATCAGAAAAATTTGCAAGAGCGAATTTTATATCGCGTAGCATGTGACAAAGGAAATATGGAGGAGAAGTCATATGCCGTGGAGGAAAAGATGGTTTACCTAATCAAAGTTTGTCTAATCATTATTTGTTGCAGGAAAGTATAGATACCCCATTAATATTTGTCCGAGGAAAGTATAAAGGCTTAATAAATGATTGTCTATTAGCTATGAAGGAAATGAAGGAAATGAAAGTTTCTTTATCAGTGTTTGTTCAGAACTGATTTTCTGTTCCTTTTTCTCTAGAATTATATTTCTAAGCCTGAAATTTCATGGTTTATAACCTGATGCTTGAGTGATTTCAGATACAAGCGCAAGTGATACCATTCGCAAACCCATGTACAGTCATAAAATTAAACAGCCGTGATCAAAGTTGTTTCTATGCTTCAATCCTCTAATGAGGAATTTTGCCTCGTCAGGAACGAATTTTGTAGTCTAGCATGTGAAGAAGGAAGTGCCTGGCTGAAATGCAGAATTCATTCATACTTGTAAAATGCAGAAGGTGAAGGGTTCTGCTTCGATCTGCCCATGTGACGATTTGATTTTCTTTACATGACCATTCTGATTGTGCTGAAGCCTATATTTGATGCTTTCGGATCTCTTAGAAATTGGATGTAATTCATCCCTGCTTTCTCTGTGTTGTGTATCTTATGCATCCATGTTTGGCTAATCTTGCTTTCTGTTTTCGTGGTGTACTTAAACATGATTGGGAGAAAGATTGTTCCATCAACAGTTGGTTTTCAAGCAACAGAGGCAATTGGACACGTAAATTATCATCAAAATAATTGACAAACCAAATTGATGTTTTGCAAAAACTAACTGGAACTTCAAATACTAGCCACTCGAGATTCGGAGGCCTATGTACCTCCTCCGTTCTCTGCTTGCGTGCTCATTCTATTGTTCTAACGAGTCTCTGCACGTATCAACATCTGTAGACATGCAAAGCTGTTCTAGCCCTTACATGCACAATACATAAACCTCACTCAAGAAATTTGAAAGGACAATGCAGTTTCTCGTACTGTAGCCTAAACAGTGTCGAAGCCACAAATAAAAAACATGAACTAAAATATCACTCCAGTTAAAAAATTTCCACACTATCCAACGTCCTTTATTTGAATGAAAGAAAAAATGACTACAATCTACATTTCAGTTCTGTCTGTTTAATGTTTAAGGGGAAAGGAGGACTTCATTATGCAACGCAACCATCATCATCGTCGCTTAGTGTTTCAGACTTTTCCTGTTCAGCCACAAGCATGAGCATTTCAAGGCGCCTATCAAAGATCAATGCACTCTCATCTCTCTTGTCTAGTTCAGCAGCTTCAGCTTCAAGCCACTTCTCGCGTAGGTCATCTAGCAGATTGCCTTGATCAATACTTGCCACTGCTCCAGGAGCACTTGGAACCGTGGTTCGAAGCGAAGAATCCCCAGAGGGAGCTGGCAAAGTCAATAACATTGCTCGGAACTCTCGAGTGTCAGCAAATGTCTCAAAGTTACAAGCCATTGTATCTAGACAATACTCTCGCATCTTCAAAACTCCATACCTACACGTGCAGCACAAATGTCAAACGAGAACTCACATCCAAGACTCAGGCCTATGTGATAGAACTGAAAACCAAGTACTGAAAGTTGAATATTGAATCTTTAGTGCTCAAAATAAAAATAGTATGTTGTCTGAAAATAGCTAAATATTGAGTATTGAATAATATGCAATTGATAGGATTTAAACTTTTAGCAATGCTATGAGCAAGTTTTTAATTCCTTTGTAAAGGTGTATACAATCGGAGTAATTAAGTAACCTCAACCTTACTTAGCAAATTCAGAGATTTTATTTTATTTTTTACTTAATTGAATCCTTTAAGTCAAGACTAAGTTGTTAAACGGGCTTAATTTTATTAGAGTGCTGAATGTACAAGTTTTCAACACGTATTGGACATATCAAACAAGCCTGAATATGAAGTTTCAGCCACCTATTCCAGCAATAGGCACATTGCTTTTCTCGTTCATTTTGAACTAACCATAACCAAACATCCTCTTTTACTAGATAGACTACGAAATTCAGAAAGGGATTTAAATGTTTCAGCAATTTCACTATTTAAATAGAAAAAAATGACCAACTCTCACGAACTTCAAATTAATTAGCATATGCCCTGTGCCATGACATATAAAGAATTATAGAGCAACTGATCAAAGAAACAATAGAATCTGGAGATTTATCTGTCCTAAACTTACATGTCTGACAGCATCAACCAATGGCACAATTCAGCTGGCGAGGCTGTTTCCAGTTGCGGCAGCAATACATCAGCCACAGCACGCTTCAGAGGGAACAACAGATATCTAGAAGCAGCATCAAACATTTCCTCTGCCTGCAAATTAGTTTAGTGAGCTCCAGCACCACCAAATAGGACCATCTACCTTCAATCAACTAGTACATTAACTACCTCATCTGGATCTACTTCCTTTAAACTATCCGTGTACCTGAACCATCAACGAGCATGTATAAGTTTCACTATGGTGAAACTTGAAACCGAAAATCACTGAGAGAATAAACTCGTTCAAGTTAAGAATTCACGCATCATAGTAATCTTAAAGACAAAATGGGGTTCTAACTCCTATCAGTGCTCTGAACTGGATTGTGACTAAAATTTGGAGAACTATTGAGACCACTACCAAAACCCAATCTAAATACTGAGTGGATGCAAAAAGATATGCTCCACTGAAATATGTAATCCGACACTTACATATACTCAATCATTTTCTCAAAAATTTCCATGCTTAAGTCACGTTCTTCAAGACATGGAAGTGTAGCTGCAGGCAACATATCTTTCTTATCCTGTAAATCCCTCATATGGGACGATCTTGCTCTAAAATATTCTGACCTCGATGCTAAAACCACCTGATGGCAACGAAAAATCCTTTTATCAACTCTAACACAAACATCTGCAAGATCGTCTACAAAATCATTTATCGTCAATGCACCAATAGAAGCAACTAAATTATGAACACCGTTCCGCATGTTGTTCTCCGAGGAAGAATTGGCAAGACAAATCTGAAGAATCCGATTCATGGCAGCGGGAAGGCGATCCTCCTCTGGAAGGGACAAACCCTGTAAGATGAATCGCTTTTGAGAGTTATCTGCGTCCCTCAATGACTTGTACTCCGCATACTTTTGGTGGATCAATTCCTTCTGAAGAGTTGTTTCCAACAACTCACATTTGCAGACCTTGCAGATCCTAACAAGATCTTCCATGTCCTCTACAGATATCTCTAGTCTGTCTGAGTAGAAAAAGTGAATAAGGCTGTAAAGCGCGGGATATGACAACTTTTCCCTGGAGAATCTAACTTCCCTGCGATCTTTCCAATCTGATTCAAACTTTTTCTTGAAGAAGGGTGATCGAGCACTTAAGATGACTCTGTGTGCTTCAATAGGTCTACCATGTATGAAAAATATTACATCCGGAGGAAAATGGTCACAATTCGAAGCCCCAGTAGAACCAATACCTAATCAACAACCATATCAGGTGTCAGATGTTTACTTCCTTGTAGAGTACTAAGAGCCATGAAATTTGATAATTAACCAGCAAAAGTACAGAGCAACTAGAACCCCCATGCTCAAATAGTTAACTAACATAATTTCATATAGATTCTGCACTACAAGTCTATAAAGTACAAACTCAAAAAATGGCAGTTTCTCTGTGCAGTGCAGATGGATACTGAAATGAGGAATTCACTAGATAAAATAAAATGAAAGAGACAGTTGAGAATTTTACCCAGTTAAAACAGAAAAATATGCCACAAGAACTATGTCCCCCATAGAGTTGGAAATAAAAGTTAATGTGCATTAGTTACTTGAAGTTGCAAGACATAGTAGTCAAACCAATTCCCATCCTGCACTGGCTAATTTATTTTGCTACACTACTACATCCAAGTTTTGGTGCTCAACCATTGCATATGCACAATCGAGTAACATCGAGTAGCCATCAAAACTAATGGGTTACAAGAAAGTGACCATGCATCAATACTGCCTATGCAAAGGACCCTTCAGTTCCCCATAAAAGAGCCACAAACTGAACGATCAACACCCGCAATCAAACAAGCCTGTGTTCTACAAAATTATCATGAACTGCAGTAAACTCCACATGCTCATCTCACAGAACGCAAAGTTCTCCTAAATAAATCAGCCACTCATTCTCCCACATAGCATTTAGGTAAACTGTCATCTGATGAACACAATACATTCCTGCTTAAAGTAACTTTACCGGTAAAGCCCAACAACTCTATCTATGAAGGACACTTTCAGCACATAGATATTATAGATAACCAATTCATCAAACACCACTACTTGCAATATCCCAATAACAGACCAAGTTCAAATTCCTACTGTAATTCCAACGGGGAAAAAAAAGGTACTTGACAGTAATTGCAACTTGGACCGAAACCTGAGATTACTCAAAAAAAACCTTCAATTGCCAACTCAAGCATCATTAAGCTCGGACAAGAATCTAAAGTGGGTAATGAATCCAGTCAAACTCCATTCATACTTGATAAGAATTGACTCGAGTTCGATCATTTGACTCCAGTTCGACGATAAAGTGTATATCTTAACTCAACGACCCAGCTATTTTCCACCAAAAATACATCAATCACACTACAAACACTATAAACAGCACCTGATCCCGGGAAACGATTCTCCGATTGCTCCAAGAACGCTCGATTCGCCTCGCAACTCAAGAACGTCTCCCTCAGATCCCCCTGCAGCGGCCCGAGCGGCGGCGGCCTGGCCTCGAAAGCCTTCAGCAGCTTCCTCACCTTCAAATTGAGCGCCGAGTAGTGGCACCGGTCGCCGTCGAACGTGTGCTCGGAGCAAATCGCGCCACTCTCGAGCAGCATCCTCGCCGAGTCCAGGTGGCCCGCCAGGCACGCGTAGTAAAGCGCCACGGAGTCCCACCGGTCGCGGGCGTTGACGTTGACGCCGGTCTCGAGGAGGTAGCTGAGGCGGTCGACGTCGCCGGCGCGGGAGGCCTCGAAGATGTCGCCGTTGGGGACCCTCTTGAGGGCGACGGAGCAGCCGAAGTCGGAGGGGTCGAGGTCGATGCCGTCCATGTCGGGGTCGAGCGTCCAAGATGGGCGCTTTGAGGGCATTTTTCCCTTGTGCTAGTGACCTAACAATTGGCGACGATGGAGGAAATGGGTTGGCTTCAACTATGCAGTTAGAGGGGGAGAATCCACCGGTGCGAGCACGGTGGAGTGACGGAGGCGGTGTTCATTTTTTCTTGGGTGGATGTCAATGGCGGTGTGTGGGCATGAGGAGGAGGAAGAAGAAGAAGTTGGAGGGAGATTGTGGTCTTTCGGGTTTATACGGGTAGGGTTATTAGAGGAATGTGAAGTTCAGGAGTGTAATGGCCATAGCCCACTTGATGCAACGACATGTCGTATTGTCGTTTCTCTGGTCCTCTTAAGATTTTTTTTTTTTTTTGTCGAACCTCTTAAGACTTTGGGAGTCTTCTTTCCCCTCATCTATCTTCTTCGGCCTAATTCCAAAAAAATCCCAAACTTTAAGTTTTGTCCAAAATATACCCCATACTTTTTTTTTGTCTAAAAAAAAAAAAACTCTCCAACTTTCGGTAGAGTCCCAAATCTACCCTAATTAACTCTTTGTCAAAAATCACCGTCAAGCCTTCTCACATGACAATTTCACGTGAGCGTAAAATCCACGTCATATGGAAAAACTTAACGAAAACGTCGACGTTCTTGTTGTGAACGCTGGAAACAAAGTTAGGGCACGCTTCTTCTTTTCTTCAACTCGCGCCGACTCCCTCCATCCTCCACGAAGCAAAGCTAGCGAACTTCTCTTCATGCTCGATTCCCTTCACGAAGAGCGAGCGAGCTTCTTGGTTGCGCTCTAATTCAGGAATATAATCAAACAAGTGGTAGGCGTCTGGGCTATGGATTGTAGAAGTAACAATGAAATAAGGATTTGATCCAGACTATATGAAAATCATCAGAAAATGATTAAATCATTAATAAAACCTTAATCACAATCAATCTTCAAACAAACAGTAGCTAGGCTCTTCACTCACCTCACCTCACCTCAATTAGAATTTCCCAAACATCACTTCCAGCTTTAATCTTGAAGAACAAAATTTCTTCAATTTATCTAGCTCGAGCCTATCCAAGCGTGAGCTCATGCGGAGTCGATTCACGGAGTAAATCCTCTTGTCCGCGATCAATTCCTTCGAAACAAAACGAGTCGAGAGGATAAGGTAGAGAGAGCGCAGCTCTACTTCGTGGCGAAGTAGGGAGTCAAGCGCAGCTCTTTGTTTCGTGGCATACAGGGGGAGTCCTCTGAAGAAAAGAAGAACGTGCCCTAACTTTGTTTTCGATTCTAGCAAGAACGCGATGGTTCATTAAGTTTTCCGCACAAAAGCTTAGGGATTTTTTTGCTCACGTGGAATTGCCATGGAGAGGCTCTGATTTGCATGAGCTAATTAGGTATTTGGCACTCTACTGAAATTTGAGGGTTTTTTTTAAAAAAAAAAAGTTTGGGATATTTTTTTGGACAAAACCTAAAATTTGGGATTTTTTTGGGAATTAGGCCTATCTTCTTCCACGTGATATTTTAGATTGGTAATACCACATCACTTGTGCATACTTGTTTGTGAGATTATCAAAAGGAAAGATTGATTGCACCTTGGTATGCCTGATGTATTTCGTTGCAAATAAAATAAAGTCGTGTATATTTTAATCTCTTAGGAGCCGGCTTCAAGAACTTCGATATGAGTTCATTAGTAATTGCGCTTCGGTTCCAGATTTCTAGCAAACCTAGAGTGGAACTTTCACTCCAATTCAATCATTTCCGAGATTTGCTTGAGTGGCTCTTTGGCTCTATTGACATGAATGACAATTTTCACTCGTACGAATGAATCTTTGTGTATTTTAGGGATAAGTATATCATGAGTGTCATAACTTGTATACGGCGTTCATTTGAGTGCCATAACTTTCAAAACGTTCACTTAAGCGTCATAACTTTAAAAAATCGTTCACTTGAGTGCCACGTCGGAACAAAACCGTTCACTTGAATGCTACATCAACTTTTCCGGCGTGCTACGTCGGCTTTCCGACGTGCCACGTAAGCTTTCCGACAAACCAAATCGGTTTTCCGGCGTGTCACGTCAACTTTCCGGTTGCCACGTCAACATAACACTCCAACGAACGGTTTTTGAAAATTATGACACTTAAGTGAACACCGTAAAAAAGTTATGGTACTTCTAGTGTACTTATCCCTGTATTTTAAAAATTCTCTTATCGCTTGATTTGTTGAATACTTATATACTAATGCTAGTTGGCTTTAAGCTCGTGCAAGGCACCGGTTCTCTTTGTCTCTCTCTCGCAAAGCAGATATGCAAATTGATTTATGCATTCAAGCGGATAAATATTGAGCATGTATGGCAAATTCAACGGAATGATTAATTGAAAAACCTTAAACATATCGTGCGGATTTCAATTCGAGTCATAAATCTTTTTAAATTTTCTTATTGATTTCTAAAGTTTTTGACAATTTGTCAATGTAGTTCTTGCGTCCAACTTTTGCCGGGAATTGCCAACATGAACGCCGACCATCCTACATGCCATCGTGACTTTTAACACAATTACTCAAAACTCATGGGAAATTGAGACGGAGAAGATTAAGAACATTGAGGAACACGGAATCATAAAAGGCATTAGGGTACACCCTCATGAAAATAAAACGAAATCAGTTCGCCACGAAATGTTTAAATAGCCAACTAATTAAAGAAGAAAATGTTAACGGAGTTCCTTGGACATTTGCTAAACCTTATTAAATGCGCTTTTGGAAAATTATTTACTGTTTGAAGTAAATAGTTTCATTGATCTCCGTAATTCTTCCCTTTTTAGTTAATCTAACTAGTGCTCTAGGTATACTTGTTACCAACACCCTTACTAGCGATACAAATACGCAATACAATACAGGAGGGTCAGCAAAAAAGTCCTAAATACATCATAATTATGTCAATTCGATCTTAAATTTTTTGTCAATTCAATATTAAATCTTTTGTAATCGTGCCAATTCAATCCATTTAAAAAGTCGAGGCCGACATGGCTTTGTCGACTCGACGTGGCAAATTTTTAATAATGTTCTATTATTTTTTGAAATGTTTAATTATTTTTCCGTCTTTTTCTTTTCTTTTCTTTTTGGTTTTGGGCCGGCAACATCTTACCTACCGCTGGCCCTAGCGATGGCTTGTAGACGTTGCCCAAATCTCGGCGAGGGCTCACAGGCCCTCGCTCAAGGGCCAACAAAGGTTGTCAGCCCAACCAAAAGAAAAGAAAAAAAAAGATAGAAAAATAATTATAATATTATTAAAAATTTGTTACGTTAGCGGTGATCAGCCAAATGATCCGAAAATGGCACAATTGCAAAAATTTTAGGATTGAATTAGTAAAGAAAAAGTTTACGAGTGAATTAACGCAATTGTGATAGATTTATGACTTTTTTTTTATAATTTCTTCTTTAAACATGTGACCATGCACACAAAAATATGTTGCACAAGTCATAACTCTTAGGGATCTCCTAAAGCATGAGGTCCCCTTTACTTAAAATAATAAAGAATAGGAATTCAAAGTGGAGATGCTGAAATCCGAAAATTTTATCATCTATGTATCAAAGCCTTGATCAGCGCTGGCGGAGGGGACTCAAAATATCACCATCGTGCATTGATGATGAGAACCGAGAAGACAAGAAGATCGGAAAAAATCGAAAGTCAAAGAACAACTTTCTCTCGAGCGCAATGCAAGCCGTATGATTTTGAAACCAAATCGCCTTCACTCTCCGACACGGTCTACAAAAACATCATTTCCCCAAAACCCCACCATCCTTCATATTTTCTCTCTCTCTCTCTCTCTCTCTCTCTCTCTCTCTATTCGACTCTATTCTATCCAATTCAATAAATTAATAATACCCGCAAATTCTATCGCGTAATATGTTTTATGTAGTTAATGCATGAACTGCCCCCTTAAACCTCGTGAAAAGGGCAAGGAAATTGAGGTTAAACGCTGCCGTAAACTCAAGATAATGTCGCCCTTGCTCCACGAAGTCAAACATATTGACTTTGACGCACGATATGGCCAGGGTTAGGTCAAGTTTTGCTCTCGTTTCTACTTCATGTGAGGTTGTCGGGGTCAGCAGACTCATTTATTACGTCGTATATCCAAAGAATTTCACCCCCATGACGCCTTTGTCCCCGTGTAGGTTTTACCTATCTTTCATGAACAGTTATAAAACTTCTAGTTGGCAACAAACACTATTCATTTTGATACAGCTATCACTTACTTTCGAGCCATATATTGCATGGGTCCATGCATAATAATAATGATAAATAAATAAATAAAAGTGGGGTTTTCATAAAAACAGCACCTGACTATATTTCAAGTTAATTCTGGATTAGGGTTAGGCGCATCTCCACCTTCCCTCCACCATGAGATGACAAAGCTCTCATTCTTCCTTCTCCTTCTTTCTAAAATACTGATTAAAAATGTGGCTTGTGGTACGAACAATAGCATATTTATATTGCAAAAATACAAGTTGCTTAGCCATTTCATTGATGGCTTCTTTTGATTATTGGCTTTGATCCTATGATTCCCGCATTGTTTTATTGCATTCACGTGTCGTGCCACTTACCAACTAGGACAGGAACAAGACATAAAACAGCAGGAAAACAGCGAATTGCATTATTATTGGCGTTGTCCAAATCTTATGTATATCTTATTTCATTTCCATATAGGTGTGGATGTTTAGTTAATTGATCATGATGGAGTTTAACTACAACAAATAAGTTGGAACATGAAAGTGGCCCCAGCTTATGTAATGCTCCACATCTGTTTATCTCATCATCAGCCTATCTGCTACTATACCTAACAACAGTGTAGGACATGTGTATGCTATACAAGACCTAGCTAACTTAGAATTTCAGAAAAATCCCAAAAACTGACTAAAATGAAATTTGAAGACAGCTATTGATATGTTGGCATGGTTTTTACACTTTGTTTAATATGGTATTGAAACCTATAAATGCACAAAACTCTCGGAATTATCTATATTTCTCTCTTTTCGAAGGTAATGAAGCAGACCGCCTAATTAAGTTTAGTACATTTTCTTTCGAAAATAGAAGCACTGCCCGGATTACAAGAAAGAGTAATTAATCAGTGGCTCTCCGGCACTCTCGTTAGCAAGACTCTCGTTAGTAATTCTTTTACCTGATTAGTTGTAATAATTAAAAGAAAAGGTCACCATGCTGCGCTTGTATATGACAAAACAAAATTAGGGTTCCCCTTGCCATTATCATAAAGAGAGAGAGAGAGAGAGAGAGAGAGAGAGAGAGAGAGACCATCGAAACTTTCTTTCATTGCCACCAAAATGGGTTGAAGATCTAACTAAAAGCTTATTCAACTGTAGCTTTACTGTATATGCACCAACGCCATCGCCTTCATTCAATAGTCAAGAAGAAACAAATAAAGCAAGGAACCAAAAAAAAAAAAAAAAGCTAAGAAGAAAAACACCAAAAATAAAAATAAAAAGAAGGAAACAAGATTGCTCAAGAGAATTTAGAAGAGAGAAAAGAGGAAAAAATTGCCTGGCCTTTCCATGTACGCCGTCGTTGAATACATCCTTCACGGAAAAATCAGAGTCCCTTCGCTGCAAATAATTGATCTCTCGTTGAACTTCTTTCAACCAGCAACAACAAGTTCAATCAAACTCCAATGGCGATGATACTGTGCAGACTGACAGCACGCGTTGATGATGAGGCAGTACATCTTCTTTCTCTTCTTCATAGCTTCGGCCGCCGCCGCCGCTTCTTCTTCTTCAAGCCCCAACACGCGAAAAGATAGCCACAAGAGAGAGTGAGAATCAAAGCGAAAGCCAAAAGAACGTATATATAAAGGGAGAGAGAGGGAGAAAGAGAGAGAGAGATTGCTCCCAAGAAGATGACGAGGGTTTCCTGTCATTGTTGTTTTCAAGAGGGTGTCTCAAGCAATTTAATTTTTTTGATTTCTTGGTCTAGATCGAAGAGGGAAATGATTTGATTATGTTTTGTCCAAGTGTGGGCCAAGAACTGAACAGGCCCCCCTTCTTGTTACGCACGTTGGGGTTGGTCTGTGTCTTCCTCCCCATCAATCTCCGAAGTGAGTCCATAATTTCTGGGCCCTTTAGTGTCCCTATTGACCCCTTCTTTCTTCCGACTAATTTAACCTTTTCCCCTTGACCAAAGAACAAAAGAAGATTAACCTTTTCCAAACACATTCTAGATGCCTCGATAAGAGAGAACCAATCAAATCACTATTGATAACAAAATTGCTGGAAAAAAAAAAGTGTTCGACCCTTGCGAGTATGCTTAGCTCCTGGCTTTCAAGTTTTCAACCCCCTTCTTTTTTTCTTTTCCTTCTAATAATATAAGCTATTGATCATTGTTGAAATTGCGATAAACGGAGTCTCGTGATATAGATAGTCTATCATGGACAGTAAGTAGACTCAGTCGGCGATAACAACGCAGTAACGTTGAAATCGGATGTTGAAATTCGTATTCGTGCAATATTAAGTAGCATAATCACTTTTAAAATTCTCTATGGACTCGGTACACTTTATGATAGCAACAGAAGAATGGGAAATTGCCGGGTGCCCATGTGAAGTTGAATTTTAGGCAGGATGTCTTCAAACTCCAACCAAGGAGAAATCCTTCCTAAAAGAAGTTAATGTCTAGCAAATAGTTCTGTTTCGTACCTTCATCTTATCTCAATGTCTTCATTGTGAAAATACATATCAAAGGTGTAGTGTCTCTCCATGACAAATGTATAAAGACATGCCTTGATATCCATTAGGGCTGTCAAAAAGGTCCAACCTGACCTGATTAATTCAGTTCTTGATTTGATTTGATCTTTTGCAATTATCTTTTTTTTTCCTATTAACGTGGATACTTCAAATCATATTTTCTCAAATAAAGTCGTATGATTCTATAAAAAAAAAAAGTGTGAGACTTCATATGATGAATTCCTCCGGTGGGGACAATTTCCGAATTCCAATCAATCACCGAAACAAGTCTTGGGCTTATTGATTTGGTCCGTCATGGGGTGATCATGCTTGCATAAGAAGCGTTGACTTGAGAATCGGACCGTAGTCAAACAGTGGATCTTTTCTGAGAGGGTTAGGTGGTCGTGGTTCTTCCACAACTGGACCGGAACTCGAGGACGGCAGCACGGACACCGCCTTCGAGGTGAAAGCTTAAAGACGTAATTAGCACCACCAAATCCGTTAATTATTTCTAGGGTTTTGTCGCTTAATTGCTTTTGTCCTAATTTGTCTTGTCCTCGTCCCCGACGTCTAACCTTTTGCAGCTCATTAAGCACTTATACACTCAATCGAAACAAAGAAAGAAAAATCGAAAAGTTAATCATCACACGTAATTCAATAATTTTCAAATGGGTTAGTACCACGGAAAATCTTAAATTGATACATATGTAATAAATTTACCCCACATTATTTTTTTTACCATAAAAAATATCAAATTGGTATATTTGTGACAAATTACCCTAAATTGATACACATGTGACAAATTTACTACAAATTGGTACACTTGTGAAAAATTTACTCTCTGTTAGTTTTCGTTATATTTAACAGTCAAATTATTGAGTTAAATGGCACATGAAAATTCATGGGTTTATGAATTTAGGCTTTTTACCAACTATTTTTCATAGGTGTAATAATTTAGAATTTTTCGTGGTATTAACCCAATTTAACAAAGGGTAAATTTGCCCTTAAATGTACCGGTTTGGGGGTAATTTGTCGAGGTGTACCGGTTTGAGGATTTTTCGTGGTCAAAAAATTAGTTTAGGGTAAATCTATCACATGTGTACTAGTTTAGGGTTTTTTATAATAAAAAAAATAATTTGGTGTAAATTTATCATAAATATACCAGTTTAGGATTTTTCGTAGTCAAAATAATAATTTATGATAAATTTATCACATATATATCAGTTTGGGATATTTCGTGATATTAACCCTTTCCAAATCCAAGAGACTTAGCTAACACTTGGAATAACTCGTTCGGATTTTCTTTTTATTGCCAATTCCATAATCTGCGTAAGTTCAAGCTTGTTAATTAGCCCGTGGTATCCCTAACCGTAGCAACGGAAGCGGCAATACCCTCCTCTGTAGCCGCCACGTCCCGAATAACCATCGTGACCACCTCGCCTGGATAGCCTCCATAGCCGCCACGGCCCCGGTAACCGCCATAATCGTCACGGCTTGGGCATCCTCCGTACGCCACAGATCGGGTATTTTGCATCATAAAACGTGTTCATCTCATTTGGGTCCTTAGCTGTGAGATTGAGAACAATGGGCCAACAACCATTGAAGTGGATAAATGTTGATTAAGTGCTAGCAATTATATGTAAAAATTGTATGCTCATCATGCACTATAGGTAGATTTGAACTCTTATGTATGCTAGAGCCTTCTTCTTCGTGAGCGACGATGCCATTGATCCATACAACTGATCTGACGATTTCGTTTTTGGGTAAACGGATGCAGTCATTACATCCTCTTATTTTTTTGCTGTTGATCGAGTCAACTTTGGGAGGGGAAGGAATGCAGAAATCTAGCTTAGCACTAGGATTTACCAAAAAAGTTATCGGTTCTTATAATCTTCGATTCACCGTATGGAATAAGAATGAATGTGAAATAATAAAGTTCAAATCAAAAGAGGCACATCGTCCCTCGCAGCACAAAAATAAAATATAAAAAATAGATTTATTCATTTGTGATGTCTCGTGTAGTGCACTGGAGCGATTCATTATTGTGTGATCATATAAACCACTTCTTCATCGCGACCTATGTATTAGGGGTGTGCAACTAGACCGGGTCTACCCAAAACTAGGATCGGACCACCCGAAAAATAGGGTCGAGAATCGGTTCCCGCTCAAACCGATCCGGGAACCGGTTCCAATTTTTGAGAACCGGTTGAAACTAGTCCGGTTCCTAGTTCTAGGTGAAGACCCATCCGGACCGATTTTAGAACCGATTTTAGCTATTGTTTTAAAAAAAAAATTATCTCACTTCTTTTGCCAACCTTGCCAACCTTGCAAGTTTCAAAATGGGCTTCGAGTCTTTTGACTTGTAAGACAAAAACAGAGATTATTGGCGGATTTTGGATTTTGGTGGTCGTACAATAAGAAGAATTGCACTTGTTAATTCAGCATTTTGTAGGATCATTATTGCTTTTGGAGTATTGTAACTTTTATTATTATATTTTAGATTGTTGCCTTTGATGGATTGTCATTTTTATTGCTCATATCGGAGATTGTTACTTTTGGCGGATAATGAGCTTTATTATTCACCTTTTACTTTGGATCATTTCATCAATACTCATATTATTTTGATGAAAAAATGAAATAAAAAAAGAAACAAAAGGAAAATAAGTTCTCGGTTAGACCCTGGAACCGGATCAAAAACAAGGTCGGTTCCAAAACAAGGTCGGTTCCAAACAGGTTTTAGGATAAATAGGGTCGGTTCTCGATTCTAAAAATTAGGAACCGGTTATAACAAGATCGGTTTCGGGGTTTAGGTCTGGATCCTATCCACCTAGCCCATGCTCATGCATACTATGTATTGAGGGATTGTACACTTTCCAAGATTAGCAATAAGAAAAAGGGAAAAGTAAAAAGGAAAAAAAGGGAGTTACGAAGAACATAAAAGTTGCAAAATCTAGACATTGCGAACATTCAGTTCAAACTCATATGCAACTTGTAAGTGATCCCAAATGTAAGGATGGCTCTTAAATGTTGGCTCACCGTTGTAGACCGGTTTTCTCCAATATATTTATCTGATTTCAAGAGAGAACAAAAAAAATAGATAGATACATAAAGATGCATGTATCCATGCATGCTATATTATGTTATGTTGCATCGCCTCAACAATCTTGATGCCTCTCTTTAATTTATTGTTTTCTAGTCACGAAGATGTAAAACTGCAGTAGTTCTGTGTTATATCCCTATAGAACTATCTGAGAGAAATCTCTCCAGTTCGTTGGGAATCAGATGGTGGTCACAGTCACAATGAGAGCATTAGAAGCCATGAATCACTTGGGATCAGTTTAAGGAACCTGAAGGAAGCAACAAAGAGGCTTCTCCGAGGAGTATAAACTCAGCGAGGATGGTTTTGGTTCTGTTTACAATGTACTCATCTGCTAATGCTCAACCAATTTATAATGTGACAGCTTTTGACATGAATGCATATAGTGTGAAAGCTTACTATGTGATTGAGCATCTTCGTCTCTATCCTGACTTAATCTTGAGGTCCTGAAATGCCCCATGTCACCCTGTCGTCATAGTTTTGTCTTTCCTTTACACTAATCTTCAGGGAATAAGAAAGCAACTTCATACGCGCTGTCCTCTTCTTTTCAAGCGACGCCGTGCTCGGTCTGTGTTTGGACGTGGATGCAGAAGCTTGGAATGGCAGAGACGTTACAGAATCATAGTTTGAGATCGTGACAGGTCGAAAGAACTCAAGTTCCCACAATCCAGTCAATCTTCAAAGCCATGTATGCGTCTCCCAGCATGGCCTTTCTTTCTTCAAAATGAAAAGTTGCATGTATAAAACTATGCCAGCTTGGAAATCACATTTACTTGGGCAACTTGTTGCGGGCAAGGCAACATCGGGCCAACGGAACGGCTTTGGAGCTCCTAGATCCCACCGCAGGCGATCATTTCTCAAGGTACGAAGTCCGGAAGTGCATCCGGATTTGGCTTGATGTGCGTTCAAGACGGTCTTGCCAGTAGACCTTTGATGTGCGAGGTGATCATGATGCTCAGCAGTTACACAAATCTCGTCTCCAGCGCCTGCAAGACCAGCCCTTTTCATGTCCCCATGGAGAAATAGGAACCAGGCTCTGCCAAGGGAAACCCTAACGCATCTTCAAGTGATCAATTCAATGAGGTTACAAGTAGTTCATTGTGTCCACGCTAGGGATCAAAGAAGTAGAGCCCTAGTGCCAAATTTGTGTTAGATTCTTAACTTTTACGCCTTTTTTTGTTCTTTCGGATCCGGCAAAGTTTCTTGACCCCGCCCGAGGTGCTTTCAACTAAAGCACGTGATATTTCTTGGAAATTTTCTTTTGTAAAGTTGAAATAATCCAAAATGGAAAAAAATAACAGAAAAAGAGAGAGAAGTGGAAGTTTAGAGGTGCGAAGTTCTCCACCATAGAGCCGTCGGACCACAGCTTCATTGTCGCAGGGCCGCCAGACCCAAGCAAGCCCTCACCGGCGGCACCCCAACCCCAAGCAACACGTCGCCAGTTCCAGCTTGTTGCAATCCTCTCTCCGGCGTCTTGTCCGCCTTTGCAGTTGCCCACGGGGGGTGATCGATTCTCGGGAGGTTCGGTCCTCGGCCTAAAACGGGAAACCGACGAGTCACTCATGAGTAGTCCGATCCGGTCCCATTCGATTCCCGGCTCTCTCTCGACCTCGCGTCCCGACAGTCTCGCCAAGCTCTTGTCCTCGCTCCCACGTTTTTTTTTTCTGTGCTTTCTCAGCCAAGAGAACTGCCAAGCAGCCAGAAGAGCTCAAGAACTTCACACAAAGACCACACTCACCTCCCTTCGTGTTCACAGTCGAGCTCCCTCTCCCTCAACAAACTCACGGTTCTTTTGAGACCTCCCCCAGCCCATCAAGAAGTCCCTTCAAAGTCTCTACCTTTTGCCCGGTATCTCACTCGATTCCCCTCTCATTTTCCTCTGCAGTTTGCACTTTTACTCTCTGCTTCCTGCAATTTTTCAGCAGAGACTAGTCTTTTCTCTTTGCCAAAGTAGCTGCGACAGCCCCTTAGCTTTGACCCCTGCAAAAGCTGGCTGTACTCCAGAGAGAGAGAGAGAGAGGGAAAACGAAAAACAATTCACGGGATATATGGAGGGCAAAAACTGCTCTATAAAGCATTCCTAAGCACACCCAAGTCCCAGGGAATAACTCTAATAGCCCGACTGCCTCAACTTGCGTCCCTCTCGCTCGACGCCTCCCGCTCCCCGTAGTGTCGACTCTAGCCTCCCTCTCTCGCTCTGCTTTGGCCGTGTGGAGATAGAATACTTCAACGAGTGCTAGGGATTCAACTTGGAGAGCCGAAACCGCTGGAACCGATCTGGCGAAACCATCTACGAGCGTTCCCGACGAGTCACCCACCAAGCTGGCTATAGCGCCGGTGCTCTCTCCGTCAAAAAGTTTCTGTCTTTCGGTGGAGTCCAGTGTTGAGGTGAGTCTCCGATCTCCGACTGGGTCTCGTCCTTTTCTGCGTTCCATCTTCGAACATTTCTGAGTATGTGGGCCGATCCCACTACGTTAGCAGGAGCTGGGAGTTGGTGCCGAACGAATGCAAGCCACATTGTCAAGGGAAGGTGGGTTTTGTCGAGTGGGTACTGTAAGATTGCAGCCAAATGTCGAATCCTTGCTCACCCTTGACTTGAAATTTTGATTTGTAGCGGAGGGTTAGTCCAGACCGAATCTGTCCAAGGACAAAGCAAGAACGAGTGCTCCACTGTTCCGGCATCTTGACTGCAAAAAGGGCATGTAGGCTGAGGTAATATGTTTCTCCTGAATAGGTTGTCTATGGTCGTTATTGCATTTTGGCATAAACTCCATAGGAATATTCTGATTCTGGTTGGGGTATCTAAGTGCCAAATACTTTTCCTTAACTCGTGGGGTGTCTGGTATGATGATGAGGCTTGTGCCGTGAAATTCTGATCTAACGCAGCTCTGTCCATGGTATATGCACTCTTCACATTAAACTCACCTGATCTTGTTCCTGTCCACAACAGTCCATGGTATGTGCACTCTTCACATTGAACTGACATGATCTTGTTCCTGTCCACACCAGTCCATCGTGTGAAAATTGAGTCTTCAAAGGAATCATTAGTATTTCACTAACCGTTTGCTCGTCAAATGGCTGGCACAGGGTCTGTTCATCCCATTTAGTTTCCACTTTCAGGATCAAATCGGCCACTTTGTTTATTCTCCAAACCCTGCTGGTACCCCAATCATGCCATGTTTTAGCCATCTATCTGCACGAATATTAAACTTTTCATCAAAATACTTTGTCATCCCCATGAGGGTCATGACCCCTTCTCCGCATTCCAAATAGAATTTCAAGGGAAGTAAATCCCTTTTGAAATCTGACTCCATAGGGACTGTGGGTTCTGAGATACTTCCAAGATTGTTTTCATGTTTTTATCTAACATGGCCCTGTGGAAGGATAATAAATCTCTGAACCCCATTCCTTCCAGGTCTTTTCTCTGTTTTAACAATTCCCATTTCCTCCGGTGAATGCCAATTTTAGACTCACGGTTTCTTCACCAAAATGCAGCAATTCTTTTCTATATGGTGTGACAATCAAAGACCGCGATTTAGAAAATGGACATAGCATATCGGTTCAAAGATTGAACTATAATTTTGATCAGAATCTCTTTCGAGCTTTCGAAATTAGGTTTTCCTTCCACCCTTCTAATTTCATATTAACTCTTGCTAAAATCCAAGCAAATATTTGCTTTTTTAAGCTCCCATTCGATGGAATTCCTAAATACTTGTCTCTCAATTTGGGATTCTTAATTCACCAGCCATAGATCTCCTCAGTTATGTGGACATCCCATACTAAAGCAAGTACCAAACTTACTCAGGTTAATTGCTTGCCTGTAGGCATAACAATGTTGGTTCTAGATTAATGCTAAGTTCTGACATTCCCTGACTTTTCCATCCAAGAAGAAGATTGAATCATCAGCAACAAAAGGTGAGATAGTACGGGATAATAGTGGGATTACTTTACTTTGAGGCTCTCGTTTGTTTCCTCTCATACCTAAACCGAGAACCTCCGGTTATGAAATCATGATGGATCTCGTTTATATGGGTTTTATGAATGATACTTCCTCCTAAACCACGCCATTACCGAATGCTGAGTTTGCTATGCTGAACGTTGGACCTGCTGGACTTGTACTAAACTCAATGTGCTTGTATCAAAAATAGATAGGTTTTAGTTTCAGATTTGGTTGAGTTCTCACTATTCTATAGGTTAGGGGTTTCATTTCTTGGTTTCAGGCCAATTTGAAGTTGTAGGTCTCGGTTCTATCCATTCCGGTAGCTGGAAATTGCTTGCAGTTGAATCTAATGTGTTCTGTAAATATCAATAGACTGACTCAGTTAGACATTCGTAGGATGATTTCTGAAATCGTTTATAGCTAAATGTGTTTAATTTGATCCATATATGATGTAAACCAATTATTTTCATCCTTTCTAGGAAATGAGAGAAATTGAAATTCCAATTGACCGCCCGCACATCTAATCCAACGTCAGCCATATCTCGATTTTTGCTCCATTATGAGCCGCGCATGCACATCTACGATAGAGATGAGTGAGTCTTTTCTTCGTTTGTAGAATTGATCCACCATATATCCTTGTCTTGATATTTTTGCCTCATTGTTTTTTAGTTATATGATATCCGAATTGAAAGAACTTGCCGGAAAATGTAATTCGGTAGTCGCCATCTTAGGGAAATTTCATGTGGCGGCATGAAGGAGCGGTGGAATTAGAGGTTAGTCGACTTGTTTTTTTGCTATCTAATGTTGCTTTCTAGACATATAATTTCTGCACTTGTTTAATTGTCTTCTATATATGGTAGGCTAAATCTATTTTGGGCTGTTGAAGTAATCAAAGATCGGAGACGAGTTATCGTGTGAGTTTTTCTCAAATGGTTCTTTATTCTCCTTTGAGGGCTAAGATAGTAACTTTGCATTCCGTTTACCGCGGTTTCGAGCTTTGAGCTGGAAGTCTCTACATGTCTATTTCAAGTTTTGGGGTGGTTTGTGTGCAAAGCTGATTTTTGTTAAATTTGCGATTGGAAATTATGATGCAATAGGAGAGGACATATTGAGTTTGTAGGCACGAGGTTCCTCTCTAGCCTCCCAAATATATTCCGAAGGAAACTCTAATTTCAGACAGAAAGTATCAATACCAAAATAATTCAAAGGTGATGATGCAAGTCCAATTACTAAGAAGACGAATGTCATCAAATTGGAGAAGACGCCTAGTCCAGGCCTCATCCTTCCAGCCTCAACAACGTAGGTAGCCGGGTTTACTTCAACTCATGCCCCAGCCACACCCAAATCAATGCTTGGCGCGCTTGTTTCTGCTTCGACGGTGACTATTTTGGGATGAGAAAACCCAAAACAGAACAGAAATCGGTACAAGAAGGCTCATTCTGTGTGGGTTCCCTCTAAAGATCTTTACAAAGGGGAAACATGCGGGACTCCGACGAAGAGACCGCTCCCAACTTACAGAATAAATACTTGATGGAAAAATCAAGCTAGATTAGGAATCTATACTTCAAAATAATATGAAAACATGTATGCAAAGGTTAAACTCCTCGTAAGGTTACCCTCCCTCTCCCTCAGTTACTTTCCGTCTGCACCACTCTCGTGAAACGAGAATGCTTGCATGCCATTAAAGCTCCAAACAAAGATGTGCACAACATGATGACCGAATTTGCGGAAAAATTCACGAGCAGAACCCCTCGAGCTTTATTGAATGAAACAAATGGAGAAATGAAAACCTTCTTCAAATTGCAGAATCCTTCGTAAACTCACACCCAACCTCCGAGAAATACAAACACCTCCACCTCATAGAAACCTAAGCCCGAACCTTCCTTTCGTTCCCGAGAACAATAAGACAATAAGCGCAACGAGGCTTTCTTCTACTAAAAAGAAAATAAATTTGAAAATAAAAGAATAAATAAAATAAAACAAAAATGAATTAAAAAGAAAATGATCGTGAAGCAGTTAAAAGGAAAGATAATGAAAATTGCTTTCTTCTTCTCAAAAGAGGAAATTATTTTTCCCAAGGTATTTTTTTCACGGGTGAAAAACGTTTCCTTAACTTGTTTATTTTTCCCTGGAAAATAAGGAAAAAAATAAAAAATCCTAGAAATTGTTTTGAAACAAACGGAGCAAGGACGCAATATTTCCACATTAAAATTCGAATCTTTCCTTTCTTATAATGAATTTGTGAGCAAACATCAAATTTTAAGCTTCTCTTATCTTTCCACACGTATAGATTATTAGATATCTTATGATTGAATGACTCGGCTAATCTAGCAAATACCAAATTCTCACACGACCGGTGCGCACATCTGCCAACACAAAAGAAAAGAATCGCCATTACTTTTCTTTCCCTGCTTACTCCTCAAGAAAACCAGAAATAAAATCTCTGCCACCGTTTATATTTCCCGTTTTAGGATATTTACATCTTACAAGGGCAAAGAACAAAAGGCCTGATTGTGCATGTAAGCTCTGCACTCTATTAGCCATATACCACATCAGGGTCTTCGCCACGAGTAGCAGTAACGAAGCCACTTACGTAAGCATTTGCCGCAAGTGAAACGAGAGTGCGAATCAAATTGAGCTCAAAAGTGCTCCCCGGAGCGCAAGTATATGCAGCATTGCAAGAGCTGACGGGTCCAACCCGAGCCGTACTACAACCGAAAAATTCGACAAGGGACAAAACAAAGAGAGAGCAAAGAGCACATACTGCGCTTTCCTCCATTAGAATACTTAGAAGGGGCCATCAACTTGTTTTAGGGACAAAAGCAGCGACCATAACAGTAGAACCAGTAAAATTCGTCATCTTCACCGTATCCGGACAGACGCTCATGGTTGCATTCCTTGGTCGTCTTGGGTAGATTTTTTTATTGAGAGAATTTGTGTTCTCGTCAGACAATTTTGAACATGGTGAGCTGCGCAACAATACTTCACCTACTAGAAGTACATTACAGTTACCTACCAATCACTATGTGATCTATCTTCATTATGCCTACCTTGCCCGTCCCAAAGGTTATCCAACAGAATTGCCTCACCTTTCATTTCTTCTATCCGAAGTAGATACCAGATAGGATGGCCACCCCAGCAACTGCGACAGCCAAATACAAGAGAATTTCCACGGTAGAAATTCTCAAAGGAACTATCACAGTCTTGAACTGACAAAAGCAGCAAAACAAGTTAAATCATAAACATCAGATGCAAAAAAAAAGAATAGTCATGACATGATTTAGCATGTATAAACCGTCAATTAGCAAAACTAAGTGACACATGCGACGTGGAACGACTTCTCTCTAATGGTCCACTGTAGCACATGCAAGAAGCGTGCAATATTTTCAAAGAGATCCAAACGCAATAAAACTTACCTTTTGAAAAACAAATGATGCACGAATTAGTCTCATCTTTCCTGAGAGTGGCATTTTTCACCACAGGATAACCTGGGCAGTCATAGAGCAAAGTCATGCTAGAGAAGAGGAAGAGATGGAATTAAAGAGCACGAACTAAACCAATAAATAATGCTTTGTATATCTGGAGCATCTAAAAACTGCAATTCAAGATTGCGACTAAGGGTAAGCCAGATAGGAGTCAAATGCGGCAATCATGTATGAAGATTCACAGTGTCCACAAAAGTCGATCAACTACCAAAAATGCAACAACATAAGGGAGTCTCTGTTTTCTGGCAATTAACAAGTCCAAATGAGCAGGATCAGGAAGATTCTGCAGATTTGTAGTTGACCACCACTTCTAGATTCCGAGATACTAACGAAATAACACAACTTTACATAACAAATTATCGACACCTTAAAAAATCACCATCACCTATAAATAATTACCAATGACATCAGAAAGTCAGGTTTCCAATGAAATCGGTCACCCCTCAGGAATGGATAATATGAAGACTCCGTTAACTGCATAGAATGGACAGACCAGAGGCCAAATGGCTGAAAGTGCTGTTCATTTTTTGCTCAGCTATGTCTAATCTTATTGTACACCCCCATGTATTACAATGTTAACAGGCCGGCTTACATTACAAAAAGACTAACAACTCAGGGGAGGGAATGAAGGGAATGAGGCTCTCGCCAAACCGCTCAAACAAAGAGACTAGGAGACGGCCTGAGTTCAAGTCGTCCTTCCAAATTTGTTGTAGCATAGCTGACATGTTCACAGACCGAACGCTACCGTTGACTCTTCCACTTCCGGCGCCCGCATCAATATCATTAGGCTCCTTCCCTGCAGCAGAGGGAGTGGTATCTGCATCGGAATCGTTGGAAGGAGTCAGGGAAGTGGCTTCTTCTCGCCCACTGGTGGGTGAAGGGTTGGTGGACACTGCATTTATTGGCCCATCAACAGCCATTTTCTTCAGGGGTGACTGCTGCTCCAAATGCTCCATGATTGCTCCACGTTTTTCTGATGTTCCAAAGAAGCTTAAGGCATTAGATTTTTCCTGACCCAAAAACTAATAGCGTGGGTCACATTGTGGTTGTCCAAATAAATGTTTCTCCCAAGGCACAAAGTTCATTTGTAGAATTCAATGCCGCAAGTCAAAACTATCATTTAATTTCTCCCTACTCAAGTCACTTTCTGGAAGCTGGTTCCCTACTCCTTAGAAGGTTAGCTCGTCATATGATCAGCCAACAACCTAGAGAACAGTCCCCTATCAACTGGACAAAAAGTTAAAACGCAGACTGTCTTCTTATTTGCAGAACAAGGTACTACAAAATGGGCTACACAATAAGCACGTGAAAGAAATGACAGCCAAAAAAAAAAAAAGAATTGCATTCCATCCTGAAAGCAATGGTATTTCATTCAAGAAGTCCATCTAAAACTTCGTCCAGTGACCTATGGCCATATGATGGTATGACCAAATAGAGTCAAAGCAGTAAAAAATAAACACAAGAGTACGACTTACTCGAGAGTGAAGTAATAACTCTTGCATTAGTCTTCCAGACAGCTCCCGGTTGAAGGGATGGCAGAGGAGGGAGGATCTTGAAGCGGTCATACAGGCTTTGACCGGATGCATGCTGGAAAGCACTTTGCATCATGACATGCTAAGCATGGATCAAACTGTCACAGTTCACAAGAATACAAATGTTGAGCATAATAGACTCACCAGCAAGGCCCCATAAACACGCCAAGCTTCGTGCCTCTTTATTTTATTTTTCTGTGTCTCAAGAAGCATCTCTGGTTCAAGGAGTTGCAAATATGGCTCCAGATTTGGCAGTATAAGAAGGCGAACCTATCAACATTAAAAAATGGCTGATAACAAGCAAAAGAAGAAAAAACAAGAGTTTATCTTTTAGGGTACTGTACCACAGATATTGGGGAACATTTTATAGCATGCATATGTTATGCAGCTGTTCTTAGTTCAAGTGAGAAAAGACGAAAGAAATACCACGTTAGATCCCAAAGCTGCTAAACCTTGAACTGCACCATAGTGTGTCGCCAATGTGTGTTTTGGGTTCAGAAACGCATTGATCAGTTGCCTCGTAAGACGCGATTGCAGAGTACTATAAACTTGCCCGTACCTACAAGAGACTCGAAACATTAGTCCTCCAGAAAAGGTGAAATCTGTAGGACACCGAAAGCAACAACTCCAGAATCATAATAATAAACTACAGAAGATTACCAGTAAACCATGGTGCACTTTCAGTCTGAAGAAGACAGCAGCCATGGAAACCCAGAATTATTTTGAAAGGCGCATCAATGTCTACTAAACTATCACCCTCCTTAAAAGCTCATGCCACCAAGCAGACATATTCAGCGTTATTACAAGGATGATGCCATTGCATTTATGTATTTTTCAGTGAGAATTTGTTCAATGACACATATCTAAACATTGACAATTTGGATTTTCAATAGCCGTACTCCACCTAAAGCTATGGAAAAAAAAATACAGAAGACCCAAAAGAAAAACTCAAGATTGAAATCCGGATACCTAAGTTTTTATCCTACATCTTATAAAGTTCAGTCTAAAGTCCAAATTGGCTTAAAAATTGGTCATTCGATCCCTATATCCAAAACATGAGAATGAAACCAATGCCGCCTGCTCATCCAGCAATATCTTAATTGAATAGTCTTCACAGCGTACTAAAAATACAAGAAGAAATGGAAGGAAAGACAGAACGAGACCATTGACTATGATGGTTCAGGGTAAGATATAGTCCTTGATAATTGCCTTTACTGGCACAGATAGAAGTATCACCTTTTGCATATAGAGGAAACCAGGTTTGCCGCAAAATCTCTAAGCTCCCAGTGATTGTCTGCAAGCCTTTTACCCAACCTCTTTGCTACAAGACACGTGACAACAGCTGGCATCAACTGATGTAACTGGCAATAAAAAAGGATTAACTTCTCGGGCTCTTGGAGGAATATGATTTATAAGAAATTTACGTGCTACTACTAAGTTGCACCATCTCTTATAGTGACTTCTTGGCGAAAGGACAATTTGAACCAAGAACTAGAGCTAAAAGTTCTAAAGATCTTGACATTTTCGAGATTTGCCCAACCAAATATAAAGCCAAGTTGCACAGGGATCCCATTCAAGATAAGCATCCTTGAAGAGAAATAAATAGACCACAAACACTGTGACCGACTCAATATGTGTAATCATGGTTAGCAACAGAACAAGCATGCAACTCTAGATGTATACAAAAAGCACACCTATCTAATGTTTCTTTCCAGACATGCAATATCTCGCCACTAGTTCAATTGACTTCCTTCTGAAATTTCCAATTGCAAATTTAACAAAAGTTAGTTTTGGATACAACCACCCCATAAGTTGAAATAGACATGTAGAGATTTCCTGCTCAAAGCCCGAAACCATGGTAAAACAGAATGCCAAGTTCCTTTCTTCCAGAATAAGAGGAGCTCTCTAAAAAGAGAATAAACAACCGTTTGAGAAAAACAGATCACGAGATAACTTGTCTCCGAAGTTTTATTATTCCAACAGCCAAAAACAGGTTTCTGCCTATCTGCCTATATCATCTGGTTAAAGAAGTTGGAAATTCATAATGCAATAGGAGAGGACATATTGAGTTTGTAGGCATGAGGTTCCTCTATAGCCTCCCAAATATATTCCAAAGGAAACTCTAATTTCTAGACAGAAAATATTTATAGCAAAATAATTCAAGAGGTCACGATGCAAGTCAAATTACTAAGAAGACAAATGTCATCTAATTGGAGAAGGCGCTGAGTCCAAGGCTCATCCTTCGAGCCTCAAGGAAGTAGATAGCTAGTTACTTCAATACATACCCCACCCACACCCAAATCAGTGCTCGGCTAGCTTTTTCCACTGACATGATGACTATTTGCAATGAGAATAAACAACAAAAGAGGATGATGATCAGCATGCAAAAACTAACAACAGAAATTGGTACAAGAAGGCTCTAATGTGTGGGTTCACCTTTAAAGATCTTTATAAAGGGGAAAAAATATGGGCTGAAAAGTCTGAAAAAGAAACCGCATCCACACTTACGACACAAATGCTGATAGAGAAATCAAGCTAAATCAGGAATCTGTAATTCAAAATAATACAAAAAGATGTATGCAAAGGTTCAACTTACATAAGGTTCCATATTGATGTGAGGATTATGAAGGAGACCACGCACAACACGCAGCAAGGCTAAAAGAAGGGGCAAATCATTTAAGCCACGAGATACCTAACAACACAAGAAGAAGCAGAGGTTAGAGAAGCATCAAAACTAGGCTAACTTACAGTGGATCTAAAGCATACCTCATCAGCTACAAAGCATGTGAAGTATGGGACAAGTGGATGAAGTCCTGAGTCTGTAGCCAAACTCACTAACGCTTCTTTGAAAAGGACGGAATCAGGGCTTCTCATAGTTAGCTCGGTAATCTTTTCAAAATATAGCTGCAACAGATGCAACGATAACTAGCATAAGCAAGACAGAAAAACTGAGATGCAGAAAAGATGGTGAGCCCAAGAAGCACATGAATCAAGGAATTTTTATTAAGTCTGAGACTAGAAATTGTCACACAGATGAGATTCCACCATAACATAAATCTCTTGGATACAAAACTTCCTGTACATACAACAAAATGCTCAAACATCACATAAATTCCTTTTTTTTTCTTTTTGCTTAAGCAAACATTAAATTATTGTTAGACTGCAGTCTGTGTATCATATACCTGAAGCTCTCTTGACAGCACATGCCTGATAGGAAGTCTAATGTCTACAGGAAGTCCGTCATCCTTTTGTTCTTGACTTTTGCCATGAGGAGCCGTAATTACTAAAGGAAAGGATGAATAGTGGTTAGCATTAGAGTTCCTTACATAAAACTCAGAATAAGAAATCAATGATTGCATTCTGAACTATTGTATTCTAACCAGAAAAAGAAAAAGAAACGCAGCTCATTCTACCCTCATCTAAGCATATGACATTCTAGTAAAGGTAGCAAAATGTCAATGTTACGTCCATGAATTTGTCCACTAACTTCTTAACAAGACTTCTCTTGTGTGAACATTTAAAGATTGATAGATGCTATTATTAGGAGAAGGCACTTTTCCAAGTTAAGACAGACCTTCTACAGGAGCATTTTCAGGAATAGCAGGTTGTACGCCTTCAATTGCCAGCCAGTGACAATGAACAGCAGTATCAAGAGGAGCTTTGGGTAAAGGAGCTTCAATTACCTGCAACACCAATGGTGATTCAGTCAAAAACTTCAATACGCTACCTAACCGATATAATTGAACATGATAGCTGCTCCTTCGTCCTCACATCTTTAATGTCTACATCTTTGTCGTCAAGGTAAAATAAATCTTTATGTCCAATAGCTTTTTTGAACTGCAAAGCTCCACTGGAGGCAAACCCATAAATTGGCTGGTGCACATAAAGACAAAAAGTTAGAAGCTTCAGAAAAGATTATGCATATGTAAGAAAGTTGCCACAAATGTTACTACAATAGTCAAATCTGACGCACCACCATTTCCATAGACTCATTGAAACCATGGTCTAGTTGCCAGTACATAAGGTACAGATGAGAAAAAGATTCACCTTCTCCTACTTTGCAGATTAAAAGACGACAAATAAACTAAAGTACCCCAGTTGATGTAAACAAGAAAGAAAAGAACGCCAGAGACGGAAAAACATTAAATGGGCTCATGAAAGCCATACCCAGAGGCTGCGCACAAGTGCTTCAATTCTTATTCCGTGTTCTGATCTAACCGACAGTTCACTCTCTATTAATCTGGTTTATGCCCCAGAAACTACTCGATTTCGGTTCCACCAATTCAAAACTGATCGTAATGACTATTTATGCAAGAATTTGATGAAAAGTACCTCAACATACCTCAACATTTTTCAAGTTCAAAGCACCATCCACATCATCAACTGTTAAGACCGTTCTCCTGGAGTGGCGCATGCATTTGACAGCTTCCTGTATTCCATCAGATGCTTCTCAAATCACTTCAACACATATGAACCTTTTCTATGCTTCTCAATTACTTCAAAATGACTAATCAACCTCCAAAACAAACTCATAGTTAACGGAAAAAACAGGTCCTTAAGTGCAGCACGACAAAGCATTAACTTCAAGAACTCAAAAGCAAGTAAGCACATATTCAGCTAATTTGAGCCAGACTATGAGAAAAGTATACCTAGCGAAATTTTATCACTCCGAACAACAGAATGAAAATAGAATCAAAAACCAAAAAAGGAAGGGGGGGAGAAGAAAAAGCACTGAGAGTGAAAGGCAAAGCTCATTTAGATATGGAAAAATGACAAATAGGAAAAACAATGAAGACTAAGACAATCTCTCTGGATGTCTAATGGACTCATAGCTGGACCCCACCGTATTTCAGATGTCTAAGACAATCTCTCCAGTATGTAGACTGATTTTATGAATGCCACTTAAGAAGAAAGAAAAGGAGATGATTTTACGGGGAACAACTCCTTGCTGAAAGTTCTAGTACCGTTACCTTTCTCTAATTTGAAGGCAAAATATCGCAAAAATGATTGACACTCTAGAAAGATTTTAACTGGAACGATGCACTAACCTACAAAATGTAATATGAAGGCAATAACCCTACCCAGAAATTCACGCAGAGATTCTCTAGTCCATAAGTTTCAAGCCAAATTATAAAGCATAGATCTTTTGCTACCAACTCGACAAGAGCCGATTCTCCTACTTTTAGAATATCTCCTAGGGAAAAAGGAAATTTCAGACAATCAGCAGTCCTCACACTTATAGAAGCTACTCATTATTATGCTTGAATGCTGACAGTCGGCCACGATCTGTAAGAACCGCACGATGATAAGTTCCCACAAGAAAAACAACAATACATTGGTTCCGAGATAATCAAACATTACATCATGATTAAGTAAGACAAGGCCTACGTGGTTGGGGTAACTACACGCAGATTCCTCACAATTGTTTGAAGAAAATGCCTTTATCAAGATTTCTACATGAACAAACGCTGCGATTACTTGATGACGCGTAAACAAGGAAAATGGGCATGGACGTTCAATTAAAGACTGCACGTGCATGAAAATTTAACAGTCCCCTATCTCATCCACCTGAACTACAATGTACAGAAGCACAAAGGCCCAACCGAGTTAATCCGAACCATACCTGCATGATCTCGCGCATGCGGTATTCAACATCAGGCGCGAGAGCCAGCGCCGCATCAGGCGACAGGTTACTGATTCCGATGCTCTGCGCTATGACCTCGATCGATTCCTTCGACACTATGCTCATCGTCCGTCTTCCTCACTCCGTTGCTCTATACTATACTACCAACAAGTTTCATGAATTGAGAGCGCAAAGCAAGAAAATCCGGCGAGCGTTCACTCGATCAAGCCGGGAACGACTGAGTCTTGATCGGTGAACAGACCAAGCTTCGCGTCTCTGCGACGAGAGAACCCTAAGGAACGAAGCTTGGAGAAAGCAATGAGAGTACGCACCGTCAGTTGCTCCTGAATTCGAGCTTGTTGAAGGGCAGTCGTAAGAGAGCACAGTTGTAGCTCAGATTTCAGTTCAGGGAAGGCCCAATTACCTTTTTGCCCCTAAAATCCAATTTTGCTAAGAAAAATCCAGATAATTACCACGTGATCTCTAGACTTAGTCCCAATATTTAATATCGTCCCTCAACATTTTATTTATTTAATATAGTTTTTAAACTTTAATTCGATCCATAAATTGATCAAAGCCATTAATTTATTTAATTTGTCGTGTATGATTTTCACGCTAATTCAATCATTAAAAATAACTTTTTGTAATGTTCTAGTCGAGCTCCAACCTACGAGTCCGACACAAGTTACTCCAAGTAAATTAGACTTGCTCGTCAATTTTTCAACATCATCCGTGCTTTGCTCGAGATTCATCATTATCATAGGTGGATTTAATCCATGACCAAATAAAGACTTGGCTTTTATCACAAGTCGAGTAGAGTTGATTTCTAGTTGTTTACAAGCCATCAAAGACGGAAAAAGGCGATATCGCTGTGGTAATTACGCCGTGCAAGCGGCAAGTTACAAATTGGCTTACCAAAGCGTATTAGGATGTGTTTGGTTAAGTATTCGCAAAAAATTTTAGATTCCTAGGCAAGCCTCACTATATCGTTGGCTTTGAGAAGTTTCGAAATGCTATTTCGATATTAATGACTTTTATCTCTTCCATCTTTGCCCTCGCTAAACTATCTAAAGTTTAGTTTCAGCCTCATCAGCTTTCCTTCACGGGTCACGTGATATTGGCTAGAGCTCGAGATCGACCGAGCAAGCTAGATTAGGCACTGGCAACTTACAAGGGATCGCAAGACCTCAACATGGTTGGTGTCTTTGACCTTGAGTGCATCATCGAAGGTCGCGGGATCTCCACATCGGGTCACGCAACCACAGTATTGATGTCACGCGACCTTAGCGTAGAGTCGATGGGGTTAGCAGTGGCTCGACGCCTAAAATGGGCCACCTTATTTGTTGGCCCTCGAGTCTTTCTCTCTCAATCTCGATTTTTTGTTTCAAAAATTACTTTTAAGATCCAATACCAAAGTTTGTAGAAAACAAACATATTCATCAAACACTATTTGCATCTCATAAAATCCCTTTGCCCTAAAATTCTTCGGACATGCAAAACCTTTTCCCAAATATTTATCTGAGACGCACCCTAAGTCACGTGGAATAGCAATCCTTGAGCATGGACCGATCTCTTCGATCATTCGCAAGTCGATCCGAACATGCCTATGCTATCCTTGATTTATGCGCTTTGTCTCGTACTTAGGATTTTTTTCTCCTACGGCAATCAAGAGGAGAAAACAAACATAATGCTCGAAACATAAATCAATATTTTAATCAATGATTGAGTCGTACACATTATTCCGATGAGCCGTTACTCCAATCCATCCTGACCTTACGGAAAGCGATTGACTTCGATCCTTTTTTATTTGGAGTTACGTTACCCCTTCATTTGCATGCAAGAGTCGAACGTAAGAAATCCTTTTTGGATTCTTCACGCAATAGGGAAAAAAAAAAATGAACCTGCTTTCTAAAAGCACGACATAATCGCTCAAAATCCCGCGAGCTTTGTGTCATTGATGGGAGTTGCCCTTAAACTTTGAAAAGTTAACGGATTATCAACCTCAACTCCGATACCATTGTACAATTGCCCATGAATTTTCAAAAGTTTATCAATTACCTCCCCAAATTTTTATAATTGTTAAACCATCAAGTGTTACTTAAAATGGACTTGTTTAGTTTTTGTCCAACATATAACCTATATTACATTGTTAATGAACGTAAGAGAGAGACAGAATGTATGATGGACGAAGTTGAGAAAAATTAGCAAATGTTATTTTGATTAGTAAAAATGAGCTAATCCATTTTTGGATGATGTTTAACTACTTATATCGTACATGCTAGCAATTGCAACACAGAGAAGTTTAGGAATGTAATTATAACTTTTTAAAATTCCAGCCCTAAAGTCTTGTTTGTTACTTTTCGATGCAACGTGTTGAAGTTTCGAGATTTTCGAGCAATCAACCTGACGTTAATGTATTGAAGATTTTTTGAATATTCGACAATGATAAGATTCTAAAGAATGGCCATTTGAATTGTTTCAACTTAACAATGTTCAAAACCTTTAAAATTCAATATTGAAGAGCTACCATTGTAGCTCCAATGGGTGTGTAAGTGGTTCGTAGGTCTCTGCAAGAAATTTTGCTTACCACATCCTTCGATCTTCCGACCTAAAAAAAAAAATCACTCGAGCTTATGCTCTCACAAATTAATTGGAAAATTGGAAAGCTTGATTATGTGATTGAATTATGTAATTCCCATCATTTCATTTTATTTTTTATTTAATTTTCCCACAAGCACTTTGGTTTGCTCAAAGCAAAATTGAATCGACTATCGAATCTAGCATCTTAGCATCATCGCCGAAATACCTTTGTTCGGACATTGACGCCCGGAACATCGTTGCCCACGAAATTCCAAGTCTCCAACCTCCACGCTTCGAAACCAACTCGTCCGCTCAACTCAGCCAGCAATCCGAGTTCACACACCCCAATCCCGACGCCTCTCATGGCGTCTCCTCCTCCTTCTCTGGCACTCCTCCTCTTCTCTTCCTTCTTCGTCTCCTCTTTCGTCGTCCCTTCGGAATCTCTCTCCCGATCCGCCGATGATGCCTTCACGTCGATCCTCATATCCCAAAACGGCCTCGATTTCGTCAAGGACCTGCTCGTCACCAAGGCGATCGCCTCCGCGGTCCCGCTCCGCCTGTCGGATATCCAGAAATCCAAGAAGATACCCTTCGTCGGCAACGTCAAGATGGGCCTCTCCAACATCACGATTTACGAAATCGGCGTCTCGAGCTCGTATCTCAAGCCCGGGGACTCCGGCGTCGCGATCGTCGCGTCGGGAACGACCTGCAATTTAAGCATGAATTGGTTCTACTCTTACAAAAGCACTTGGCTCGTGCCGGTCGAGGTTTCCGACAAGGGGCGCGCTTCTGTTCAGGTGCTGACTCGGACTTGACCAAGTTGCTCCCACTTGTTTCCTTACCTAATCCATGTGTGGTTTAGTTACATGAAGTGCCTCTAGGTTGAGCTTTTGTAGATCAATTGGAGATACGCTTCTTGCGTCAGTTTAGGAATGCTGAGGTTTTGCTTTCCATATTGCAATTAAATGATCATTTTTTCGCGGTAGTTCTGTCTTTGCCTGCTAATTCTTGTGAAAAGTTTAGATAAGTGGCGATCTCAATCTCATTACTCGCTTCTTATTGGTTAGGTTGAAGGCATGGAAGTGGGGCTTACTGTAGGCTTGGAGAACCATGAAGGTACCCTGAAGCTCTCTCTAATGAATTCTGGTTGTCATGTTCGAGATATATCGATAAAGTTGGATGGAGGTGCAGCTTGGCTTTATCAAGGGTATGCAACAGTGGTAGCTTGTCGGTCTTTGACTTTCGCTGCTCTTTTCTTGCTTGTGAAATTTTCCTCCTGTTGTAGATATCATGAATTGGCGTCAAGTTCCTTCTCATCCTTTGAAGCAAATAGCTATCAATAGACGTCACTTTGCTCTTCAATCAACTTGATGTGCTAATCTCTTCAATTGGTTGCAACGATTCTTCCCCAATTACTACATCCCTTTGCTGCTTCTCCTTGCCCTGCGATTTGCTTAAGAATTTCCTTTAAGTAGCTTTTAGGTGAAACTGCTATTCATTGGTCGGAGCTGCTTATGCTAGTTTTGTAGTCATCTGTTTGGCTGTGGACTTTTTCTGGCTATGTAACAAGCATTAGGAGAATGTGAAAGAGTTACTGTCTACCGTAAAGAATCAAGGATCGCATTCATCCAATTCCTTGCTGCTTGTTGAACCTAACTAACTTTAGGTAGAGGGTGGTTCTAAGCTGTGATACAATGACTGAATGGATAGGTGCCTTATCTTGCCTTCATTTATTATGGGACATGGATGAGAAGTGTTTTAAGGTTTTTGTGTGTTTCCTTGTCCCTTACTTTCTTCTTTACTCTACATGGTTTAACTACTTACAAGTCAAAGAGATGAATGCTTCCTTGAATTAATCTTTAACTGATTCACATGTTCAGTCTCAAATGGGATTAATCATTGGTTGGAAGGCCTCTTCTTTTTGTGACTTCCCTTCTTTCATCTATTAGAATGGTCGATGCATTCGAAGCACAAATCGCGTCAGCAGTGGAAAAGGCTATAATGAAAAAGCTTGAAGAAGGAATATCAAAACTCGATTCCCTTCTCCAATCTCTTCCTAAAGAAATTCGTGTTGATGATAATGCCTCTCTTAATGTAACATTCGTGAATGATCCTGAATTGAGTAGTTCTTCAATTGGATTTGAGATCAACGGTTTATTCATGGGACGACAGAAGGAGATGCTTCCCAACTACTACTACCACAGAAATCCACACCTTTCAGTTCTCTGTAGAGATCCAGCCAAAATGCTTGGGATTACATTGGATGAGGCTGTCTTCACCTCTGCATCATCTTTGTATTATGATGTAAGTTTAAACATACTTTTCTGATATTCCGAGCAATTGAATTTGGAATAGATGTTTTTTCCAGTATTAGTTTTATCAAAAAAAATTTCTATAAAGATGTCGATGTTGAAGTGATAAGTCATGCAGCAATTAGAATGCTTTAATTTTTTAGAGGGCTGCGTGTCTTGGAAAGAAACAGGGGAGTGATGTTTATAAACTCGATTTCACATGACATAATAATCAAGTATCTGTTGTTGTCAACTGCTCATAGTTTTCGATGCAATGATAATCTAGTAGGCCATTAGTTCTGCTTCAGATAAAGAGAATGAGGCTCTTGCATGTAAATTTCATGCTGGAGCACCATTGAACATGAAATTTATATATGAACCTATTGGTTGGAGGTTGATTTGGTTGCTAGAACGATACCCATCGTATGATATACCTCGGTCTGGGCGGAGTTGTATGGAGATTAAACCTCATACGTCTCCAATCATTGTCATGCTATCTGTCCACATGGTACTTGTGATGATTGTGCGCAGTAGAAGATATCAGAAGAGATCGTGTAAAGGGGAAACTTCACTGATGGTGGATACCGCTATGTCCACAAAAGAGATCCAACTTTGTTCCTTTTTTTTTCTGGAGCTGGAGAATGTGTTAGTATTGGGGTCTATTAAATAGGAAAACCTGACAGGCTGATGAGGGTTCCTCCTTTAATTCCTTAGTTAGATTTGACACTATGTATCTTGATAGAATTTCAATGGTTTAGTTTACTAATCAAAATAGTTGTTATATAACACAGCCTTTGTTGCCCTTAATAATTTTCTTCTGAGATAGATTGATAATTTTCTGTGGTCAGGCAAAGTTTATGCATTGGACTGTGGATAAAGTGCCAGATCAATCTCTTCTGAATACCGCTGGATGGAGATTTGTTATTCCCCAATTGTATAAAAAATACCCAAACGATGATATGGACCTGAATATATCATTGTCTTCTCCTCCGGAGATCAGGATAACAGAGAACAATATAGATGCTACTGTATTTGCAGACCTGATAATTGATGTTCTGGAAGCAGGCGAAGTAATACCAGTAGCGTGCATCTCGTTGGTAAGTGGAAATACAATGAACTACTTGCTGTTATAACTGATAATACTGAAGTTGTCGCTTTTGCTGAATATATAATTGTCTTGTTGGTGAGTTGAGTTCCCACGTTTTTGTTTGTCTCCCTTCTCTCTGATGATCTGGTTGCATAATTGTATATATCAGTATTGCTTTGCTGTGAAACCACTGTCAACGATGATGATCATTGAATTTAGTACATTTTGGTAGTGTTTTGGTGATTTGGGAAGAACTTGGCACAAATGTTGGAACTGTTGACAAGCATTAGTGTTGTTATGGCTTGTGGTGATTAAGTGCTGCAAGGCAAGATGACTTTTGAGTGCTATTGTTTCCATGCTCACGCTTTAGCGGAAGTCCTAATACGGCCCTTGGGTTGACTTGGACACCTGCGATATAATTTTTTCAACTGTGGAGGATCTCGAAAGTTGTTGATTAATGGTCTTTGTTGTGGAACTTACATGTTGATGTAGCTCTGATGAGATAGCTGTTATTGGGCAAACATTGCAGCTTGCATCTAATGCTGTGCGAGTACTAATTTGCTCCTTTCCACACGGTTCATTGTCCAGTCTTGTCCACTCAAAACTCAAGCGCTTTTAGCACAATATATGCGCTTGCATAACATTTTTTTCTTTTTGGTTCATTTCTTACATATATATTTGCCAAAGATTTTCTGATTTGACGGTTTTCACCTAAATTAATGTGGTTTTTCAGGTGATACGCGGTTCCGGTTCAGTTAAAATTTTACAGAACAATCTTGCTGGAAGCGTAAAATTGAATGATTTTGCAATGTCATTGAAGTGGAGTACTATTGGTAATCTGCGAGTTAATCTTATTCAGGTATATGATGAAAATGAGGTTCGATCATTTTGCAACTTTTATGGTTTGCATCATTTCTTCTGTGTTCTCCTTTGATGATCTATAAGAAAACCGGTATTTGCTTACTGCAGCCAGTAATATGGACAGTTATTGAAACTGTGTTCTTGCCATACGTGAACTCACACCTTGCCAAAGGATTTCCGTTACCAATAATCCACGGTTTCACCCTTCAGAATGCTGATATAGTCTGCTCTGCCTCGAGAATCAGCGTTTGCAGTGACGTATCCTATGCTGAAGCGGGCAATTTGAAGAACCTGTTGATGCACTTCCTGTAATTGCTGTTCTCAGAAGAAGTCGAGAGAGACCAGTGCTGGCTTACTATTTGTACAGTGTTGTAGAATGTACAGAGAGAGCAGGGCATGGTGCCAACTTCAGTTGCTATGATCCGCCAAGCTGGGGAAGGAAATTTTCATCTCTGCTTAAGCATTTCTCCGACAAGGGTTCTGAATGTGAGCGTTAGTCATGAGCCGAGGTGTGAAGTAGATTCAGATACGCCACTTCGCCGTAGTCACGGCACATTTCAGTCTGCAAGACCGGAGCCTGCACGGGATCGTTCTTGGCAATTGTTCTCGCCGTGTGAATAGTTTCAACTCAGGACTGGAGTCGTGACTGTCAGTCTGTCGCCATCGACTTGACTCACGGCATCGGTTGCAGAAAATATGTAATGAGACCATGGGAAAAATATACAATGGTTTTTGTTTACATCCATTTCGCCTCATCCTCGTTCTCCGGTTTTTACTAGCCTCTCTTATCCCTTTTTACTCGATTAACAGATGACGCGCATCTAAAGATAGGGGTATTAATGTGCGTATACATGAATGAAATTCCTTTTCAATTTTTACATTGGGCCCTCTGAAATCGGTTGCAATTTCAGGTCCTACTAGCGTTGACTTTGGCTCTGTTTTGACCGGTACTTTTGTGATGTGCTTGTTCACCTGACTAATTATCTCTTTTATGGAGGGTAAATCTGTCTCACAATAAAAGTGAATTTGTATTTTGCCCTCCAGGTTTTGGCACTTGTTGTTAGTTGCGCCTTGACTTTTTGATTTCTTGAGATTGGTTGCAATGCCCCCCGACTGTTAGGCTTTGGCCAATTTTCACAAATGGCCTACACTTCTCTAATGGTTTTAAATATGTATATCCACATATACATATATGTATATACACACACACATAGTATATATAGCCCATAATTCGATAATATTCAATAACATAAACCAATCTTTACATTTTGTTTCAATTATAGCCTCCAAACTCCATCAAAACTTTAAAAAGTCAAGTAATCAACCATTCGTCGGGTGCCATTTTTAGAAAATGACCTCTTAGGGCTTGCAACATATAGCAAGACAATTGCACATTTTGTTTATCAGCACGAATTAACAGTTTACTCCGTGACTAAATTGGCTTTTCTTGTGAACATAAAGATCCGATTCTTTAGTGCAAACAGAATTTCATATCAAATTTAATACAAGTATCAAATGCTAGGTTGGCGTGAACTTAAAAATACCAAATCTTAGAAAATATAGGACTTTATGTTATTTTAGAGTGCGAAAAATACTCAAAATTAGAAGAAATGATTTTACAAATCCTAAGACAAATAAATGGAAAAAGGAATATTTAATTAGAATAACGTTAAGATGGTTTTAAAACTCAGTTCAATATGTTAGGGGAGCAGTGACAATTATTGAGAAGTTAAGTTGCCGCATACGCCAAAATTAGAGCCTAAAAAGTAAAAAGCAATTCCTCATTTGCCGTCAAACAGATTTGCCCCCATAAAGAGAGCTTGTCGGTCATGTGACAAGCACATGGCCGGAGCTTAAACTGAAAAATGTTCCGAGTCAACGCTAGGGAGAAACCAATTTCAAGACTTTAGGAGGACTTTGCAAACACTAAAAAGAAAAGTTTGGGAGCAATTTGCAACAAATGCCAATATCCGGGGGCGAAAATGCAATTAGGCCAAAGATATTCCTATCCGGTCACTGTTCATCTTCATCGCGCCTTGTCGGATTGGCCTCTTCCCCCCACAGCTTTACATTGTCTCCTTCTCAAAACTCAAAAACCTCCCATAAACCCCCCTCTCATCTTCAACGCGAACAGCGACAAAATGCAACTCTACCTCACAGTCTCTCCCTCCACATCCCCCCAAATCTTTCCCCTCCACCACCACCACCGAATCCCCAACCGTCACCCGCATCGTCACGCGCTCTCCCTCCCCGCGAATGCCGTGAATCCCCTCCAAAGCGCCGGCTACTTGTCCACGATTCACCGAGCGATGGAGGAAGAAGAAGAGTATCGGAAAGCCCGAGCCGAGGTCGCTCGCAAAGGCGTCGACGTCGAGGGGTTCTCGATCGAGGGCGTCTCCATCGGGGGGCACGAGACCTGCGTGATTGTGCCCGAATTCAAGTGCGCCTTCGACATCGGGAGGTGTCCCACGAGGGCCGTTCACCAGAATTTCGTGTTCATTACACATGCGCATCTCGATCACATTGTAAGGCTTCTTCGCATTTTCCCTCTCATATGTGTGTACAAGGAAGAGGTTTTGAAGCTATAGGAGAAAAATTCAAAATGACGTGTGCGTGAGTAAGTTTGAATCAATTCTTTCCCGGGCTGCTGATGTGATGCGATGAGCAAATCTTTTGTCAGTGTTGAAATGCTGGAAACGTTTAATCTCATTCTCGAGTTCTCAGATGAAACCCACTTAATTTTACTGAAGTTTGATTGGCTCGATGTGTTGATGTTGATGTTGTTCTTCTGTGCCTAATGGTCTTCGTATCATTGAAGATACTAGTGTCCGTTCACTTGGAATTCTTTGCATTGCATCATCTAGTGCAAGCTTTCCTTTTTTTACTTGTCCCTCCTCTTTTCCTTTGAATTGCAATGAAAAGTGCATTTTTCCATTTTGAATGTTGGATTTTGATCGGCTTCTGAGCGATACTAGTCTCCCAATGTTTAGTAAATCTTCCATCAAATTTTGACTGTTGGATGCTGTGAGGAGCTTAATCTGTATTCTTTTTACAGGGCGGGTTGCCAATGTATGTCGCTTTCCGCGGTTTGTATAATTTGAAGCCTCCAACAGTGTTTGTTCCTCCTTGCATTAAAGACGATGTGGAGAAATTACTTGACATTCACAGAACCATGAGCCAAGTGGAACTGAATCTTGATTTGGTTGCATTAGATGTGGGTATGTGGCTTTAGTTTCCTTATTTAATCCATGAAAGACTTATCCTGTGCTAAGAATGTTGGAAGTCATTTCATGAATTCAACCTCAGGAGAAACTTATGAATTGAGAAATAATCTCGTCGTTCGGCCATTCAGAACTCACCATGTTATTCCCAGTCAGGTATGACTTACAAGGTTTTTCTTTTTGCTTACAGTGTATGTAGATATAATTTTGCAATGTCAAACTGCAACAGAACATTTTTGTTCTCTAGATTTTGATGAGGATTCTGCAGAATCTATGAAAATGTGAAATGTTCATTGCCATGGGACTGGAAAAAACTTGAAACTCGATCTTTTTCAATCTTAGGAGAACTCCCTATGGCTTAGAGTGAGCACTTGCTCCATGTCTACTGATGAATGTGGTCTCTAGCCAATGCAACTGTGAGACTGCTTCCATTGACCTTCTCAGACTTGCAATGGGGAAACTCGCTTCATAGGGATGCTCAAACCATGCTGCGGTTCTGAGAATACTTTTGGCAGGCAAAACAGTTGCATCTTGTAATATTTGCATGCTAAGTTCTTGAGTCCTAGTACTTTTTTTTGGAGTAGAGCTAGCTACAAATTGTTCTTTTAGGGACTTTTTTGTTTGCTATTTTTCTTTTCCCAAGCCAAATCCAATGAAAGGCACTGGGAGGTACCTACCCTATACAAAATCAGAAAGTATAATGGTCATTGTTCTTTTCAGGGTTATGTCATTTACTCTGTCAGGAAAAAACTAAAGAAGCGGTACATTCATCTTAAAGGGAATCAAATCGAGAAGTTGAAGAAGTCCGGTGTTGAGGTACTGTAACTCCAGTTAAAGCTGGTTTTCTACTATTCATATTAATAGGCTTAACTTTTTTTTTCCTCTCACTCATTTAAACCCCCTTTTCTTGTTTCTGTTTTTTTGTTGTTGTTAGATTACAGACACCATATTGTCTCCAGAGGTGGCCTTTACCGGGGATACAACATCTGAGTACATGCTTAATCCATGCAGTGCAGATGCATTGAGGGCAAAAGTTCTGATAACCGAGGTGTGAATGAAAAGGCTCTAGTCCCAATGTTTGTTGCGTTGGTATATTTATTCTCTGTTGTCATCATAGAGATCATTAATGTTTGCCACTCTTTAGTGGACCAGCTAGTGATTTTTCCAAATTATTTAATTGAAGTGAAAAACTAGCTTGTTCCTGTGTACTGAGATGCCCGAGTATTGAAATTTATCCTTAAGCTTGGGTTGTCTCAATTTGTTTGGCACTATCAAAATATTTCAGTTAAGTATGCATGCCTCCACTATAATGATAACCTTACTTTCTTTAGAAATCCGTTTGCACTATATGTTAATGCATGCCACAACATAGTGATATTGTTTCCTAGTTCAGTTGCATAGATAATGTTGTTACATTTCTATCCAAAGTTTGAAGTATGAGCCATGCTAGTGTTGTATTATGAAACGAGTCAGTAAGTTGCTGACAGAATACTAGATGCTGCGGGAGTACAGTGAAGCACAAGTATCTTGTGACATGGTCGATTGGATGCATGTGCTCGCTGTCGCTGTCTATAATGAGCATGATCTTGGTGTAGTAGTTCTCATTATTTATAATTTCTGATGTCGAACCAACCTAACATAATCTGGTATTATTCATGCACCAGGCGACTTTTCTGGATGATAACATAAGTATAGAGCATGCACAGCAACATGGCCACACCCACTTGTTTGAGGTATGTTGATCCCACCTCACTTCTCTACCACTTACAGCCGGAAGTTCAAAATTTGAAGAACCATGAACTGGGCTGATTCTGTTGCATATGCAGATTATTGAACATGCTGAATGGATTCGAAATAAGGCGATATTGCTCACTCATTTTTCTTCCCGTTACAATATTGAGGTAATATTCTAAAGGACATTCAAACGTGTATGTTTGTATGTCTTCGTTCTATTCTTAGAGCTTTCTTCGGCATATACTGCAAGATTTCCTGTCAGTGGATTCTTTTATACCTGAAAGAACACATTTACACTTTGTACTTTATAGCATCCGCATGCTTGATCTCGATTGTTGCTAGCTGGATGGTTGCATATTTACTTTAGATAGAGAAAGTGTACATTTTGTGTTGAACTTTTACAATCAAATGTTGGTTGGTTAGAAACTTGAGAGTATCCAACCATCAAAGGTCAGTGAATGTGGGCATTATCGGCCAGTTTGGAAAGCAGTTTCTAAGTTTGCTTGTTTGGTAACTAACTTCATGGGCTGATTAATTGAGTAATTCTCCGCAGGATATTAGACAAGCTGCATCCAAGTTGCAATCCAAGGTGTCAGCAAAAGTAGTCACCCTTACTGAAGGTTTCAAATCAGCATATTCTTAACTTCATATGTTTCTGTTTTGTAGAATGTAGCTTGATGGACGCAAATAATAGACATGTAAATGTAATTATCTCTTCATAATTTAATTGCTTCTCACAACAAATGTCCTCTTGAGAGCACTGTACGATATACCCCAGCAAAGGAAATGTCGTGTGCAATTTCACTAGACGGTTATAAGTATTTCTAGTTTCAATGCACATGATAATACTGGCTTGTTTTGATCCAATCATGGCTCACTGTTTGCGCCCTTATATCATACTAGAAAGTCAAAACACCGAATGATTTGCCGCATGTAACTGACACTAGCTTGCATTGGGTGGAAGAACCAGGCCAATCGGTTTAAACTTTTGATCTGGAGGAGCTTGTTACTGGGTACATCTATCACATCGTGGGCAAAAAATGGATGACATTCGTGGTTCAATTCACTGATTGTAGCTGATGCTTTATAGATCTAGAAATAAGTCCTTGTACTTTGTAAAAATTACTAATTACGAATATATGGAAGGTTACTTTACCTTTAGATTAGATGGGTGTAGGCACAATGCCTTAGTTATCTCGATTGATGAAGAACGGATGCGAAAGCATCGTTCCAAAAAATAGATTTGAATACCAATTTCTTCTCATGAATTCATTTTTCCTCCTTTCCGGATAAAAAAAATCTCTTGCATCACTATGTTCCTTTGGATCAAAGAATCTCTTGCGAATGCCATGTTCTTTAAATGGATGTTGTACCATTGTCGGACTCTCTCACATTTAATAAGACAATGACTACTATTTTTAGCGGGAAAAAAAAACAGACAATGACTACTAGCTCTCCAAGTCCCCGCAGGTATGATAGAACGTGAATATGATTCAGGGATTCAAAAAAACCATTCTACTCTTATTTCGTTGCTCTCCTATGAATTATGAGAAGTTTCATTGATATTTCTGCCAGTTACAAGATAAAAACAATGCTACTATTACAAAGAGACTCAATGAATCCAAGATGTGCAAGAACTCAGGAGGGCAACCCTTTCTCTTTCACATACACACTATTTGATTAGCCTGCAAAGAAGACAATCGAGCTACAGAATGAAAAAGGTACGAATGTCAAAAACAAAACCGGGCCACAATAAATAGTAGTACAACCACAATGCCCTAAATCTGTTGGAAGACCTTTTCAGCTGCTGCCACCGTCTTCTTGATGTCTTCGGGAGAATGTGCCAAACTGGTGAATCCAGCTTCAAACTGGGAAGGGGCAAAGTACACGCCTTCCCTTAGCATTCCTTGGTAGAACCTTGCGAATTTTTCGGTGTCACTCTTCTTCGCATCCGAAAAATTGTAAACAGGCCCTTCTGTGAAGAAAAAGCCAAACATCCCTCTTATGTATCCGCCACAAATGGCATGCCCAGCCTTCTTTCCAGCATCCACAATGCCTTGGACGAGTTCGTCAGTAATCTTATCCAAGTGTTCGTAGCTTCCAGGCTCCTTCAGCCGCTTAAGAGTGTGGATTCCGGCCGTCATTGCTAAGGGATTCCCACTCAAGGTACCTGCCTGGTACATCGGTCCAGCTGGCGCAACCATCTCCACGATGTCCCTCCTCCCACCATATGCACCGACAGGAAGACCGCCACCGATGATCTTACCTAGAGTCGACAGATCGGGAATTACTCCAAAGTACTCCTGCGCACCACCGTAAGACAAGCGGAATCCCGTCATGACTTCATCGAAGATGAGGAGAGCATCATTATCTTTCGTAATCTTGCGCATGGCTTCGAGGAAACCGGGTTTAGGAGCAATGTAGCCTGAATTTCCCACAACAGGTTCCAGAATAATGGCAGCAATCTCCCCCTTGTGGGTCTTGAAAAGCTCTTCCACAGCAGAGATGTCGTTGAATGGAGCGGTCAGAGTGTCTATGGTGGCTGCTCTTGGAACGCCGGGAGAATCAGGGAGCCCTAGAGTAGCCACACCACTGCCGGCCTTCACAAGAAAGGGATCAGCATGACCGTGATAGCAACCCTCAAATTTGATTATTTTCTCCCGCCGAGTGAAGGCGCGGGCCAGTCGGAGCACGCCCATGCATGCTTCTGTGCCGGAATTGACAAACCGAACCATTTCTATGCATGGAACTGCAGAAACAACCATCTCAGCCAGAACATTCTCCAGAAGACAGGGAGCACCAAAACTGGTTCCCTTTTTCATTGTCTCGGCAAGGGCTGCCAGGACCTGCAGGCAAATAATTGGGCCACATAAAAAGGAATTCCGGCACTGTGAATGATTTATGCAGTATATAGATGGACAACAAACAAATCATCATGCTTAAGTACTTTCACATTCTGGCAAATCAGAAGTTCCTAGAAACTTTTTCTTGCTTCTGGCTCAATCTAAATCATCTTTTCTCGGTACTTACGCATGCTTCACTCAGAGCAAAAATCGACTTAGACCACAAAGAGATGTAGGCACTGGTTCCATCAATTGCAACAGCTAGCAAGATGCGATGTTTAAGTTGAAGGCAACTAAAGACAGATTCCAAACTCCGAGAATTGCTATTCATTAACGACAATACGCGAGAAGTTTTTCTGAGGTTAGTGAAATCTGGAAGCCAACAATGCGAGGCAGTGAGAAAGAACAGGACCTCATCATTAGCATACCCAGTAATGGCAGGACCAACCAAATGAATCACCATGCTTAAGTACTCTCGCATTTTCGGAAAATTGGAAGTTCCTTGAAACATTTTCTTACTTCTGGCCCAATGTAAACCATCTTTTCTAGGTACTTATTCCCGCTTCACTCAGAATGAACGTCAACTTAGAGCACAAAGAGGTGGACACTGGTTGCACCAAATGCAACAGGAAGCAAGACACGATGATTTAAGTTGAATTCAACCAAAGACAGAAAAAAAAAAAAACTCTCAGACTAATTTATTGAGATAAGATGTGAGATGAAGTTTGAGTTTAATATCATCTGGATGCCAGCAATGCGAGGTGGTGAAAAAGAACAGGACCTCATCGTTGGCATGACCAATAATGGCAGGACCCCAAGACCCGACATAGTCAATGTACTCGTTGCCATCAATGTCCCACATGCGAGATCCCTTGACAGAATCCATCACAATAGGCTGGCCACCCACGGATTTGAATGCGCGGACGGGGGAGTTCACACCTCCGGGCATCAATTCCTATCAACAATGGGGATATCATAAGCATCATTCATCATCACCACCACCGAAATGAAATACAAAGAAGGCTTGTAATGGTACAAGTAAAGCACAAAAGAACAACATCCGCATCTCAAATGGAGTAGGACTAGCACTGGATAAAGTGATCAAATGACTCCAAATGTCACTCGCATCAACTTAAAACACACTGGGCCACGCTTGCAGGACAAATAAAAGTTGTCGACCTCAATGTAATCAAATGCGCACTAGCAGCCGTGAATTGGGAGGCATTTTTAACGAAAAGGGTCAACTAAAGAGATCGAATTTCTGAAAATTGTAGGCTTTTTGTAAGGTCTTTAGTTACCTTGGCGGCGTTGAAAGCTTCTTCGGATTTCTGGAGAGTGAACGCCTTCTTCTTCTCATCGAGGGACACGGCCATTCTCACGGAAGCGCGAGAGCAGGGCCTGGGAAGCTTGGAGGACGACAGCCTGGCGGCGACGGTGAGCCCCACCACCCCGATTCCGCTCGCGGCGGCCATTGTTGGACTTTTTCAGCTTCTCTCTCCGCCGGTCAAAATAACAGAAGACACAGGATAAGATAATCTCTCCTCCGCGCTCTGTCTCTATCTTATTTCACTTCCAAGCTTCGCAAAAAGTTTCTGATCTGTTTAGTTTAGCAGGGGTATGCCGTTGACATAATCACCGTTGGATCAAGTTAGGTTTCATCTGGACCGTCCATTCGAGTGTTTGATATTCCTTTCAAAAAAATCTCTGCGGTTGGGTTCTCAACACTTGATCCCGGCCGTTCAAATCTTTGACTCTGCGTGTCGGAGGGTAGAGCAAAGGGCGGCTGGCCCTCGCCGCCGCAATGGTAGTAAGAAAAAGAAAATCATAAAATAAGACTACCCCGTGGTGAACTGAGTGATCTGACTTGTTGAATTTGGTCCGATACCCAAAAAAAAAAATATCTTATAAAAAATATTCAATTTTTATTTTTCATATCAATTTTACCACATTCAACCTTCCATCCATAATCACCGTTAATTAATTTTATATAGCTCGAATTTTCTCGTTGAATTTACCAATAAATCTTGAAAATTTGAAAACAGTATATTTTAGTGACAATGAGAATTTAGATCATTCGTCCAAACATTTTCATGTCCAACGGTTCTTTAGGCTCTTGAGATTAGAAAAGTATATGAAAAGTGTAGTTTTTAATGACTCTATACTTTCGGGCAATATTAGGGAAAGTAATCAATAGTGAAGAGGTTCCGAGATTTTTTCATGTCGACTTTGTTGGGATGTAATTCATTAACAACATGGAAATGTCACGTAAGATTAATTAATGGTGATTATGGACGAAAGGCTAACAATGATAGAATTAAAATAAAAGTAAAAGTTGAAAGTTTTTTATGAGACGAAAAGAAGTTTTAGATATACTTAAGACATATGCTAAAGTTGAGGGGTTTTTTTTTTTTGTATTAAATTTGGTAGAATTGAGACAAAAATAAAAATTTGGGGTAGAATTAAGACAAAAGTAAAAGTTTGAGATTTTTTATGGGACAAAAAAAAAGTCTCAAATATAAGTGGGGTTGATGCTAAAGTTGAGTTTTTTTTTTTTTTTGTATTAGACCGGTAGAATTGAGATAAAAGTAAAAGTTTGTGATTTTTTTATGAGACAAAAAAAGTTTTGGATTATAATTATCACAAATGCTAAAATTGGTTTTTTTTTTTGTGGATATTAAGCCTGCTGAAATCAGCTAAACTTAGGACAAATACAAGGCTTATGCTATTTTTATCCCTTAAATAGTTTTAAACACACTACAAAATTGAAATAGTCCATCTTAATCCTCACTAGAACCTCTTTAATGAGAAGATCGATGGAAGAAGAAATATAGACTTTTAATATACATTAATCGGTCTGATATTATGTCTAAATCGAAGAATTACCTTTTCACGAGAATTATCTACCATTCGAGTATATAAATACAGGGCATTTATCTATAGATAGCTCATCTTAATGTAATTCTCTAGTTCAAGGGAAATATTCCGGTTGAAGTTGTGAACCCAAGGTTCAAACTAAATCACCAAAAATCCTTTACAAAAACCAGTTTGAGCAAACTAGTAAGCAAATAGAGAAAATGAAGTCGGTATGAAAAAAAAAAAAACAATTGGAAAACAATAATAATAAAAGGTGGTGAAACAAAACATCATTGTTTTGATTAATACGGATAGTCCTGTATTTTTCACAACCTGTACATTTTCAATAAATAACAACTTTCATCCTTTACATTTTTGTTTAATTTTAATTAATCAGTTCTCTCAAGGTTATTTTCTGTTAACTTAATAACTAATAAGTGAAAATGTCATAGTCTCAATGTGTGAAATAGCATGAGCCCAACTATAAAAAGATCACAAGATTAGCATGTGCAAAGGCAGGTGGACCTTTCATGTCTCCACATACCAACGAAGCTAACGGCTCTCTTCATTGGCATCCTTTCATGATGAATCAGGAGATGCACCATTTTGAGCAATTTGGAAATCTTCCTTGGCCTGGCTCCAAATTGTGAACTTATGCAACAAAAGATTAGACCGAACGACCAAAAGGAGGATGAAGAGGATTAGCAACTTAGAGGGAGGGGGACTTCATGCAACATCAGATACTCCAGAGCCACGAAAGAGAAAAAACAAATACTGGCCATACGTCTAAATCCCTTAATTTTAAGGAGGAATTAGTATTCACTAAGGTTAAGCCTTTTCTTCCCTTTTCATCAGGTCATTATCGACCAATGTGCTCATCTTGTACCATGAACAAGAAACAATCAGGATCTCGTACTACTTCGTTGTTTCCCCTACCGGACTAAACATGAAACATTTCCTCTTGTTCTCGTTCCCCTGGCTCTCTGGTCCAGAGGAAAAGGAAAATCCCTCGACCTCCATTTGCACCAGTCATGCTTGCTTCGATTACATCTGCAATTTCCGTCAAATGGCCTCTCCACATTTCAGAAGTAGAGCATGAGTGCAACCACTTGATCTAAAACTATGGGGCAGAGGTGAACAGTAGTGACGTATTAGTTCCTCCAAAGCCAAAAGAATTGGACATTGCTGCTCTCACCGGCATCTCCTTTGAAATAGTCAAAGGCATGAAACCATCACTGAACACTGGATCCGGTCTGGTAACATTAAGAGTCAAAGGTGCTATTCCCTGCAAGAACACAGTTGACCAACCACTTAGACTCACAATGACAAAGTTCATCGAGGTGACGGTGACCCAACTTAGTCATAACTTGCGAAGCCACCGAAGCGTAACTCTACCAAGTTGCTTAGACCTAAGGAAGATGCATCTGTATTTACAAAAGAGGTCACATTATGCTCAAAACAACTGGACATGGTAAAACCATGAACACCATGAATTGCTTCATTCATTTGACCATAATACTTTAATTTTCTTCCATCAAAACTATGGCGTGCACAGAAATTCTAGTGAAACTCACGTAAGCATAAAAGATACTAAAGCCAACAGGTGTTCATGTCCGTAAAAACATCACTCTTTATCAGTCATTTAAGGGAAGTTATGCCCTCCAATCATTTAAGGAGCAAGAAAGAAAGAAAGAAAAATTACTCCTTTTTATTGGTAAAATGGAAAAGATTCCTCACTTTGTGTATAGCCAAAACAGTGAAAATTGCTTCCACTGCTCCAGCCGCTCCAAGCAGGTGACCAATAGCACCCTGTAGTTAACAGAAAGTAAAGATCAAGAAAAAATACTACTGAGGTCAGTGAGTAACAAGAACAGCAATTGGATCAAGGGCAACCACATTGAAAATGCCCACTCTGAACATCATTAAGTAAAAAGTAATCTGAAGTTGGCAAATGGCACATAAAAACTCATGCAATTTGAAGCATTTCCAATTAGATTAAACTAGAATGAGGGCAAAAGGTATTAAACTAGAAACCATTGAAAAGTACACAAATTTTATAGCCTTACGCAAGTATAAATTAGCATTCTGAAGGCGAGAACTGAAACAAAAAGTCGATTACTTGGTCAATGCACAGAAAATTGCCGACCACATTACCTTAAGAGCGTAGTTTGTTGCTTGTGGCAGTGCAGCAGGACTTATTAGTCACTACTATGCCCCAAGAAAAGCCCTTTCCCATTTGATGAAAAGAACCTATTTAAGCAAAAGAATTACCTTAGTGGAGGACAGGGCCAATGCACCTGATGATGCATGGTCAGAAAATATTGTTTTGATTGCTTTCGCTTCCACTGCATCACCTGCACAAAAGTTTTGCTTGTTTCATCAGTCATGCTGTGGAACTTCTCATGCATTAAGTTATCAAGAAAAGCAACAATTATATCAATCAGCAAGAAGCTGTCAAGTTTACCCAAAGGCGTGGACGTCGCATGCGCATTTACATAATCCACCTGGTTAGCATGAACATTTGACTGCAAAGATGACATCTCAGTCTCATTATTAAGAATGAAAGAGAAGCAAACAAAAGAAATTAGAGATGCTAGTGAGAAATATTTATGAGCATAGAGCGGTTTTAAAGGTCCACTATAAAGTAGATCAAATAAGAAAACTTGCACTAAAGCTGAACTTAACGGTAGATAGGTGATTATTACATTGCACAACCCCTTTCAATGTTCACCAGGCTATGAAACTTCTGAAATGACCAGATTTATCATGGATCATTCCCATACCTGCTTTAGTGCACGTGTCATTGCCAAAATGGCACCTTTTCCATCACCATGTGGCTGGGTAATGTGATAAGCATCCCCTGAAACATCGCTAGAGTAAGAAACAAGAAAACAAGGCACGCTTACAAAACTGTTAATTTCTTTCTTAACAGTTCTAAAAGATGACCTGACATCCCATAACCACGGAACTCAGCATATATCTTTGCTCCTCTTTTCATTGCGTGTTCAAGTTCCTATAAGGGGAAAGACAAGATGGTAATTCAGTTGAAAGTCAAAGAGAAAGGAAAAAAAAAAAAAGTAGTTTCCAAAGAAAGAGATCTTCAACTCACCTCTAACACTATGACGCCTGAACCTTCACCAATTCTGATTTTTGAGTGCATGTTAGATGAGGAGTACTACTAATCACCTAAAAGCATCAATTACCAATAATACATAAACAGAGTTTACTTACACAAAACCATCTCGACCACAGTCAAATGGCCGTGATGATTCCTCTGGGCAGGAATTGTACTTTGTGGTTAGAGCCCTTGACCTGCAAATCGCTGGCATTAGTTTTCCATGTGTCTTCCATGTGTCATAGGCTTAACTGGACCAAAAAGAAGGAAGACAAAAGAAAGGATAAAATAGGGTTTCATAAAGAATAGAAATTTCAATTCCAGAGCCGCCACCTGGAACTAAAATATGCCATTCTGCAAGCGCTTACCTGCAAAATCCTGCAATAGATAAAGCATCTATGCTGGACTCTGTACCCCCAGCAACCATGACATTTGCATCTCCAAATTGAATCATCCTTGCAGCATCACCTATTGAATGTGCTCCGGTTGCACAAGCTGTTACTGCAGCATGATTGGGCCCCTATATGAATGCAAACATTGGACCAAGCAAGGGTATTAATTTACAAATTGACTGGATTACTTATTTTTGAAAGATATGTGATCAGTTGAAAAGTGAATAAAGAATGAAAGCCACCACATGAGAGATGTTTTCTGAGAATTCTAAGAGATATGGAGGAAGGGTAGGATTGCTAAACAAATCACATGATCAGTCGAGAATAGAAGCATAAAGATTGGAGGGAAAAGGAAGAGAACCATAAATCTCAAGTGTCATATCTTTATTAGGAGAATGAGTGACGCAGTGAGACATCAGCAGGAAGTTCTGCTGTTGTGTATTTGAATAGTTTCCTCGTATGATATCATCTTGGCCACAGTAGTATATTCACCTGGAAACCATATTTCATGCTCACATGACCCGATGCCATGTTGATCAGAATCCTTGGAATAAAGAAAGGACTAAGTCGACGAAGGCGCTGCAACGAAGAGCAAGAGATCGTTCAAGCTTCCATCATCATAGAAGAAGGCAATTTATCAGGTTCGAGACCACAGAAGAGTTAATGCTATATAAATAACTGACAGAATGGTAACATATAAACCTTTTCACAGATCATTTTTGCTGCATCCAGTATGTCACTGATGCTTCCAGTTCCCGCTCCAATAGAAACCCCCTGGCGTTCTTCAAGTTAAAAGAAGGTACATCACCAAAGAATTTATAAAGCATAGTAGTCTTCCAAAGTGACTGCAAGAAATATATAGATTACCGTCATTTCTTTCTGTTCCTGTTCAGTGGTTACCCATTTTGCATCTCTTAAAGCCTCATCAGCAGCGCAAAGTGCATAGCCTATAAATCTTGTAATTGAACGGTGCTCCTAAACAGAAATTTGACAATGGATAAAATTCAATATGCAGCATTGCCTGAATGAATTTTACAGAATTAACAGCCTATGGAGTGAGCAGATGATGGGACTCATTTGGTATATCACAGGAGTTCCTCATCCTGATGGAAACTGGAGTGATCAAGCTTAATGCAATCAAGTGCCCGCAACTCTATCGGATTACTAACATGTAAATTCCAGTGTATCACTGTCATGATTAAATTCATTTACTACCACAGAAGTTAAATCAGACATATAGTCGGGCCAGACCTGCCTATGCCAACTGCGTTAAAAAGGTAACAGAATATGCCATGGCATTGGCGATCAATACAAATGTCCCATGCATTCATTACTGCCCATAGAAAAATCATAAGATAGTTACGAGCTCAAGAATTCTAATCAGAGACGAAAGTACCTTTCAAAATGTCTAGCTCACATGCATAACATTTGCTTGAAATTGGCACATCAAATAAGTATGCAGCACAGCCGCTTTTTAGTCTCAATAAGCAAAACTAAAATGAAAAACTGGCTCTCTTCCAATTCCTCCGATCACTCATCTTGCATCACCCATGTTGTACAGCAAGGCAAAAGTCAGTTAGTAGAAGTTTAAATTTACGCAATCTGCCATCAATCTACACTCTACTCTTGGGTGGGAACCCCCATTGCCGAATAATGTGCACATAAATGAACATCATTACAGAAGGAAAATACATGTAAAGCAAAGTATCAATAGTATGGGGAACAGATTTTACTTTGGAACTAAGCCACAATTCCTCATTAAATTCGCCTTGATTGGTACCGCTGGGCACCGTCGCAGCAACTTTGGAAGTCAGCTGCTCAAACGTATGCAACCGGGTCTCACTATCAAAATTACCCATCTGGAGATCTTCGGGCGTGATCGCTCTAATCCCACATTTCCCCTCTATTAGACGCTTCCATGTTGTTTCCACTCCACAACCGAGCGGAGTCACCATTCCCAAACCTTCAATCCACCGAAAAAGAAAAAAAGTCAAAAGCTTTATAAAAAGTTCGTCTAACTCTATACAACATCAGAGCGTGTACTCTATCTGAAGTGAAAAATAACAGATTGCGCTTGAAGTCGACTACGAGAAGCGGACAAGGGCGTCCGAGAGAGCAAGAAGCGAGTCGTGCGAACTCACCGGTGACGACGACTCTTCGAGGCGCAACGGCGGGTGGAGGTTCGAAGGATTCGAGCGAAGGAGAAGAAGAGGACGAAATGCGCCGAATGCGTCGGGAGACAGAAGGAGAGAGGAGCATTCGGCGAGAAGGATTTGCCATTGCCTTCGGTCGATGAACCCTAGCGCGCCAAACCGGTAAATTTGACTCTCCCTATCTCCCTCGCGATGCTCTCTGGCTCGCTTGCGGCTGAGCTGTCGGAAAACGAAACGGGAAGCTTCTGCGCAAGAGACCTCTGTTCAGTGTTCCACTCTTCTCATTTTGTACAGGAAAAATGACCGAATAATACTTCTTTTTTTTTTGGGGCCAATAAAAATAAATAACTTGAACACTATTTTCTTAAAAATATCACTTATCTTACTTAAAATAATTTATCAGTAAAAAATATTTTTTGTAATAATTTATATCATTTAATTTTTTATGATGAAAAATTTTAATTTTCAAATTATTAATTATTTTTTCACAAAATAAATGAAATCTTAAGTGATAATTTTAAGTCCTTATTATTGTAGAAAAATATCTTACCTTTTTCACGTGAATTTAAATCTTCTTGGTTGAACATTTTCTTTTTGGTTGGCACCATTTCAACCCCTAATTTGATTAACTAATCAAAGTACCATTCTTCGTCTCTATCGTCTTCTTTTTTTTTAATTGAGCTAGCTAAGCGAATTGATTTCTTTTTGGACAAGATATGATCTTATTCATCCTGTCATCACTTTGCACACAAGAATGTTGTTAATTGTAATATACGGTATTGTGTTTTAATCATGAAATTTATATGGAGAGACTTTCTATTTATGATAGCTTATGAATGCATAATCAATTGTCTATTTTTTATTCAAATAATTTGGATGAATCTATATTTCAAAATTGAAAACTAAATTTAAATCTAATTATCTAGTCAATCTTTATTTTGGCGGTGCTTTTCTTCGTATTATTTTGTAGATTCCCATTGCTTGATTCTGCTGTTTTAAATTTGTAAAATGCTTTTTTATTTAGCTCTTTTGGCCTCCGTTCGTTATTTTTTAAATATTTGAAAGTCTGCGAATAAAGCAGCACCAACCCTCTCTCTTCATATAATTGTATAAACATTTTTCACTTGCTTGTATTTAAGTGCCCTTTTTGATGGCTGAAATTAGGTCATGGGTTCAATCAAAAAAAACCCCCTTTTTTCACTTATAAACGCTAAATAACCCTAAACTTCGCGTTTTTCTCCTAAATTTGTCCTAAATTTTTTGTTACAAAAAAAAAAAATTAAACTTTCGTTTTAATCTCAAATCTATCTTTATTAGTCCTCCTTACCGTTAAGTCTTCTAACGTGACAATTTCAACTCGACACAAAGTCCACATCAGAAAATGACGTGGAAAACCTCCACAAATGACATCGACATATTCTACGCAAAGGGAGAAGGTGATCATTAGGGCTTGCTTGCTTCTTCTTCGATTCGTGCTGAAAGAGAGAACGGTCGGTCGCTCTCAACCCAATGAAGCTAGAGCCGGAGCAACGAGCTTCTTCTTCCCATAGAGGGGGAGAGAGTTTAGGGCTTGCTGCTTCTTTTTCTTCTTCAATTTCATTCAAAGAGAGAGGACACTCGATCACTTCCTCTATATCAGATTCGCTCTCAACGACAGGAAGCCAGAGCCAGCGAGCTTCTTTTCCTCTGCGCGTCAGCCCCTCTCGGTGCGATAGCCCCTCAACTCATTTCACTCTAAGGAAGTAATCGCGGATAGGAGGAATCCCTCGGTGAATCATATGAGTAGGAGCAAGTCTCTGACGCCCTTTGTGAAGGTAACTATCTCTGCATTTTAGATGTGCTTTCCCAGGAACTGTATCAAATAACCTCATGAAATTTGATAACTAAGCAAAATGACATCCTTGCGCGTTATTGAGACCATGACATGGTGACCAACTTTCCGAAGCCTGATGCTTCAATAGCTCACGGCCTGGGTTTCATGACCTGAGAGAGATCATGATCTGGAGGTTTCATGATCTGAGAGGCATGATGCTCGTCGGCCATGGCGAGCATCATCATCCTCATCTCCGCCCTGAACTCCTCTAGGTACACTGACCCGTCGGCGTCGTGGTTGAACTGCACGAACAGCGAGCCGTGCATGCAGGCCTGCTCCTCGGGGTTCGGCTTCACGTCGACCCCGAAGTGGGTCTCGAGCACTCGCAGCCCCTGAGATCCCGCAGCATCTCCGCATAGGAGAGGCTGCCGTTGCCGTCGATGTCGAGGCGTGAGAAGCGGTTGCCTATGAAGGCATCGTAGGCCTCCTTGTCCTCCATACACCCGACGATGGTCGCCGAATCCAACACTTTCACACTCATTTTTGGTTTTGAAGGTGTCTGGTGAAAACGAGTAATGAGAAAAAGGTTCGTGTAAGAGAGAGATGAGAATGAGAATGTTGCTATCGGCTCTTTTTGTGAAGGTTGTTTAGGGTTTGTTCATGTTTTTTTGGTTTTTTTCGGTCGGAAGGGTTTGTTCATGTTGAAGAGGCTATTTATAAGCTCGATATCATTTTTTTTAGGACAGAGCTCGATGAACAGTTAAAGAAGTGATATTTGGTTTAGTTGATTGTGAAAACGTGTATTGGAAGCGCCAACGGAATGTTTCGGCCCGTTGTATTACGGCGTCGGGTTGTTCTTTCTTTTGAACCGGCCTTTTGGACGCGTGCTCACATTTAGCTAAACCCTAAGATTTTCCACTTGATTTTATTCCAATTTCAATATTAATTTCTGATATGCAATTTGAATTTATGACCTTTTGCAGAGCAATGACTAGGCGCATGCAATCGGATCGGATTTACCTAAAGCCCGGATCGGACCACCCGAAAAATAGGTCCAAAAATCGGTTCCCATTCAAACCGGTTTCTAAATTTTAGGAACCGGGCCGGTTCTCAATTCCAAGTACCTAGGAAACAGATCGATTTTGGAACCGGTTTTTAACAATATTAATAAAAAAAACTAGCCTCGCTTGCCTCACCTTATCAATTTTTGGTGTATTGTAATTTCTATTGCTCATATTAGGGATTGTTACTTTTGATAGATAGTAAGTTTATTATTCATCTTTTACTTTGAATTGTTTCATTACTACTTATATTATTTTATTGAAAAAAATGAAATAAAAAAAATACGTTCTCGGGTATACCCTGGAATTGGACCAGAAAAAATAAAATATTTTCCAAAACAGGTTTCGGGACAAATAAGATAAGTTTCAGATTTCAAAAATTTAGAACCAGGTTGTAACATGGTCGGTTTTAGGGTCTAGGTTCGAAACCTACTTACTCGGCCCATGCTCATCCCTAGCAATGACCGTTAAAAATGTATTTTATGGTCTATAAATCATGTAGACCAAACTCATGGCATCACATGATCACGTGGATTTCAAGATAAGGCTATATAATTTACTGTCGTGATACTAGTGGTGTTAAAAGATCGTTCAGACCGACCTATCATGAGAGAAAATTATTTCATATTCATATACATGCCATGCCGCTCGGCTCAAGGCCAACCGGCTCGAGCTAGGTCTTATATCCATAGGCCTCTATTCAGGTCCGCCCGAAAGTAGTTTCAGCTCTTTTGCTGGCTCAGTTGGGTCTAGGGAAGCCCAAAAGCCGCAAAGTCCATGATGTAGATACATTTTGCTTTTTAATTGAAGTGAAAAATGTGGACTTTGGGGGTGTACGACAATCTTTCTGTTATTTATAGAAATAGATTTTTGCTATTTCTGAATGATTTTTCTAGGTGGCGGTGGGTGGCGATGAGGCGAGGGGTGACGGCGGGTGGTGGTCGGCGGCGGCCGGCGGTGGGCGACCGAGGGTAGTGGTTGGCGGCGGCGGAGGTCTGCGATGGTGGACGGCGTGGCGGAGGTTGGCGGCGGGCGGCGGGTGATGATTGGCGGGGCGGGTACTTGATAAAAATTGAGGGTTATTATTTCTGGTTTCTATTTCTTCGAGCAGCTAAAGTTTTTTCTTTTCGATTTCCCTTCTAAATCTATTTTCGGAACAAATTTTTATTTGAAATAGAAAAGTAGAATTACGTTACTAAAAGCGTTTTATTCCAAACATGCCCAAAAATAGGTTTGAAATGGACATAGAGAAGTAGAATGATTATCATGCACTCTTTTAATCAGTTGGCAAGAAAAATAGACCGAGATACCACACGAAAGTTACATAAAAGAAAAAGAGGGTTCGAATATTATATCGTCATGCCTATCAAATCTTTTTTAATTTTATATGACCGATTCTACACAAAGAAAACTAAGCTGGCTAATAATAAGTTGATCCCGGCAACCATTTACGAATTTGCTTGACTTGGAAACATGGGGAAACGTGTCGAAAAGAAAGTCATAAATCTATTATATTTGTCTCAATTCATTCTAAAAACTTTCGTTTGTCTGCAATAGAATTTATCCGGCCAATTTTGAAAGAAAATCGTTGACGTGGACTCCGATCATTCCCTATGGCATAGCCGCATCTTGTCGATATTTATATATATATTTTTAAGGTCCTTTTATTTTTTTAATAATGCTTTTGTTTTTGTTTTTTTCTTCTTTTTTCTGTTTTTCTTTCCTGAATGCAGAATGCGGTCTTTCAACGTGCCAAGCCATCCTCGTTCTTCAAGCTCAACGAGCGCTTGAAGTTGAGATCAAGTGCGCCCCGCGCGTTGAGTTCCACCTAATCGGATGGTTGTGATTGTGTCGCGTGCATAGATTCCTCTACAAGTAGAGGACGAAAAAGTGTGGTGACCATTTGGACGTGCATGGTCATTTGACTCATTTCCGCCGGGGTCACCCAGCGACATCTTTCTTGCTTGAGCGCCGCAAATCAGGAGGCAAACTACGATCACCAAGACAGCGATGAAGCTTCCATAACCCTTTGGAATTGTTGAACTCCGAGAGAGGGTAATGAAGCTAACCTGCGTCAAAAAACAGTGCCGATCGATTACTTTACGTTCAGCAAATCGAGCCAATCGATTCCTCTTCAAGTAGGGGATCCAAGACAAGAACAATCAAATAGACCGCCTCACCGAACAGTCTCCTCTCAACTGGACAAAAAGTTAAAACCCAGACTGTCTTCTTGTTTGCAGAACAAGGGCTTGCGAGCGGAGGAGGGAAGTCATTCCCGCATCGGGATATCTTCAAGCATGATATGGACGAAAATGCCACTAATTGGCCGAAAATGATGCATGAGACTTCAACATGTGCGCCACGGCCGGCCAATAACTCCATGCCCTTTATTCCTTTTATAGTTCCATCACTTTCGAGCAGTATCGGAATCAATAACCTGTCCCCCGATGCAGCGCTCGCTCTCGCGCCTGATGTTGAATACCGCATGCGCGAGATCATGCTACTGCGTCGCACCAATGTGCTTTAGCGTATGGTGCACGCGTTAATTTAATATTAAAAAAATTGCACCATGAAGTTAACAAAGTGACCTGAGCTAAAATCATAAATGTAAGAACGGGAATTGCACCACGCTAAAGCATGTTACAAGCTAAATCAACATCATTCGGGCTTCAATATCCCAAATAGAGGACCAATTATTTCCTTGTTCACCCGTCATCGAGTAATCGCATCGGGTCTTCATGTAGAATCTTGACAAGGCATTTTCTTCAAACAATTGTGAGAAAGCTAAGTGTCGTTACCCTAACCCACATCGGCCTTGTCTTGCTTAATAATAATCTTTGATTAACTCGGAAACAAATGGGTTGTTCGTTTTTCTTGTGGGAACTTATCATCGTGCGGTCCACGAAGGTACATAACTGACAAATATGTAGACATCATATTGCACAATGTTGCACAATGTTGCAGGGGTCAAATCTTGCCCTCGCTCATTGGCCTCTTGCACATAAGTAAATATAAAAGCACCATAAATTCATAACCTTTATCCAGCTAGCGGGGGAGGCGCGTATGCTGCGTCGGGACTTGCACGTGACATGCACGTGTGCACGGAAATGGTGCAGGAGGCTTAATCAAACTTGTTCGTGAAAGACTTTTGCTTACATCGAACTTGTGATGCCTAACTCGGTTAATTATTCAGCTCAGTAATCAGCCAAACAAACTAGAAATGCAGGAAGGAAGAAACTGCTGATGAGAGATTTCATCATTCCTAGTTCGGATTTAGTCCCTCTCTCTCTCTCTTTTCTTCGAGATCAAAGACGAGGAATGCCATGCAGCTCAGACAAATTCTTGATCCACTAATAACAGCTATGGAATCTATTAAGAGCTTAGCTCATCTTCTTTTTCCTTGAAGCCTTGCACTATCCTCACCTTAGGAGGGTCAAAATTTTTAATAGTGCACCACTGAATCAATAAATGACTTGTTATTGCCCATAGAGAGCTAATTCATGGGATCGCCAATCATATAGATTGGGTTACCATCGCCATTGATTTTCTTCAACTAGCTTGCCCCATTCCCCTCAATGAATAGTGAAGAGAATTGGCCAAAATCACTTTCGACTTTTGCGTGATCGATGGACACAATTTCATCTTTAAGTAATTGCTTTATCACATCACGCCTTAATCGAACGAGTCTCTTTAGCCATTATAAGTTTAATTCTTTGCAATGGCTAGTGCCTCTTGACAATCACAATGTCTATGACACGTAATGTGTCGATTTCATTTACTTTCCCAAGAACTTGAGTAGTTCTCGAATCACCAAGATGATTTTTGTCTTTCCTCTACTAGAATGAAGGAGGATAAAGCATTATGTTTTCACATATATACTTGGTAGTACCTAAGTCTACCACTCAATTTCTTTCACATTGGCCACAATATTGGCATGGGAATGACCACAGTAATTGCATCATCAAAATCACATGCTTCAATCAAGTTGACTATTGGTTTAACAGGATTGTCATTTCCCCATAATTTTGATACAACATCTTCACCAAGGGTGAACACATATCTTGTAATGATTTTACCTCATTTGAATTTGAGATTCAGATAACATCATTGTGTCCTTCTGATATACAACGAAAGATCCATTATGTAGAATGCCATAGACTTGAAATCAGTCACCCTTTAATAAAGTATTTCACAAAAGACGTTGGAAATGGGTGCAAAGAAACAGAAGTAAATTCCATCTCCACAACCATCAACTAAAGGAGATTTTCCTTCCCAATGTAAAAGTCAATCAAGCCTCTAATTATTGCTATGCACGAATGGACATTTAATAAAAATTGGAAAAGTAAATGTTCCCACAAAAAACATTTTTTCACATCATCACCGTTGTGAACAGTACATCTTGCTCCAGAAATGTCAACCAGAACTTAAGGGCAAACATAAGTCACGTAATGTCAAATTGACGAAAATTCTTGTTATTTCCTTTAATATCCGGCACGGACGCATCACGAGAAAGCCAATATTTGCATCAACTTTATCGACTAATTATAAATGATAATCAAGAGATTAACAGATCGCGTCTTGAGGACTTACTCGATGGCATTGATATATCCCACCACCTCGAGCAATAGTCTATTGCATGTGGGAAACCTTGGTTATAAAAAAAAAAAAAAAAATCACGATTTCGTATTTCTTCACTTCGTAGTTAACATGAAAGAGAGCGATGACTTAACACAATAGTTTTTTGTTTTTATTTTTAGTGAACTGATCCATTAGAGAATAATGAAAGAAAAAAAAATGCACAGAGAGGGAGTCGTACCTTTATCTCAAAATCGCTAAGATACGTTCGTGGATGAGAGAGCATTCTCATACTTTCATGCACTTATCAGACGAACACATCGCCATGAAAATACGAGCGAGCATACGTACAGGCCCGCTCACGCCACACTCGCAAGTAAGCATGACAAAGTCCCGCCACCAGACATCAATACAGGCTCATGCGCACACTAGCTTAAGCATATCAGCATGGACATACTAAGTGACTAATCCCAAAAATATGAATAGAGATAAAACAGTTTAGCTATATTTCTTTCCGTTTCTTTTCCAGTTTTCCTTTTCTCTAAGCAGCCGCGTAGAATTAAAAGCTGATTTAAAGATTTATCTGAAAAGGTAATTGGTAAAATCCGCCACTTGAATCAGTAATTTTGCTATCCGACAAATATCAAAATACATTAATTATCTTATTATCTTTTTCCTCAAAGAAGGCAACATAATTTCTCGCGAATCGGAACACTACGTAGCCATAGGAAAAAAAGGTTCATTTCAAGCTTTCCATGAGAAAGAGGAGTGCATTCCTGGTTCTCGTTCGACGACATCGACGAACATGAGGAGTTTATCATAGTTGATGGGAGCGAACCCTTTCAATCTCTACGTGTCTCTTGAAAGGCATTTTTGCGTGTGTTGAATGCTCGAAAATGTCCAACGACAACTGCCCACCAATTTGAGATACTAGTCCTTCGCCATCTTCAATTCTTTGTTCAATTCCAAAAGCGGTGGTGGTAGCAGCAACATTTCTAGGTATGGAATCCATAAGGCATTTATCTTTAAGATTGTTGAGAAATATTAGATAATATAAAAAATAATAAGCTGTATGAAATATGTTGAAAAAGACGAGAAAAGTAATAACAAATGTCTTAGGACACTGTCCTTGAGGATAATTTCGTCCCTCATAGTATGAAACTCGGCATGCGAGGTTTCTAGCGGCTATCATCCCAAGATACAATGGACTTTCTTTTATACTCCGCATTGAATATTAGAAGGAACATAAATAATGTTATGTGTGTAACCCAGTAAGGAAAAGTAACAAAGTGAAGGGAAGTTCTCTTAGTAATTCAATGTATCTTTAAGACTTTCTTTTGAAGTTCAATTTATATTCAAACAAAATAGAGTTGTTGAGAAACCGTTATGAAGCCATTTTAAAATAATTGAGAGTTTATAAAGAAATAAATCAAATGTTATAAAGTCATTGTACGATCATTATAAAGCCGTTAGAAAACCGTTATATATTAAAGGATGACGGATAAAAAACCATTACAAAAATAATAACTTTTAATATTTTCAAAGCTTATTGAATATCCAACAGTATTGAAAATCTAATTACATGTTTTCACTTTCAAACTCACATCGGATTTCAAAGAAAAGCTTTCAAGCATATTTTTAAGTATATAAGATTGAATCTAGGATTGATTTTCTTGGTGATAGAAGTAGAATAATAGGGACTTCCCTTCTTGTTTCTGTGCTCATCTTTTGCTTCGATATGATCTAAATATAAATATGTTCAACGTTTGATTATGCTTCTAACAGTTCAAATTTTTCCGTTTTTCGCTCACTTGAGATTGATCAGTCGTTCGTAGAATGTATAGAAGTACGCAATGTTTCACAATGAGTTTTTTACGCACAGATTGTATTTTATTTTTCCCGAAATACATGACAAATACATCGTGACTATAAATGGTAAAAAAAGATACCAAATTTTGCTTCCCCCATGACAGAGCCAGTCTACCATCAATTAAAGAAACTATGCTGTTATTGTTGTCAATTTCTTCAAGATCGTGCCGTACATTGAGCTGGATTCTCGAGCTAGAGCCCTTCCCTATCCCCTCATCATTGTTTAAATATTCCTTTCGGTGGTCATTTGGAGCAATGGAATGTTAAAAGCTCGAAAGCGACTCAGTAGCAATCTCTTATCTCGTTGTGGACTCACTGCAGAGCGGAATATTCCTGCACCCGAGCCGCTGCGTCTTCTCGGTAAGAATGTCGCGAAACCCGCGAGTCGGTCCGAGTTGGACTCGGTCCCATGAGTCCGAGTCGGCGAGTCCCGATCTTTCTTTTCCTTAGTTCTTTGGGAGGACTCTGATCATCGTTGCTCAGCATTCGACGACGTCCGTTGGATCGCCCGTTTGATCCAAACGGAGGCCGTTCGATCTGCCTGATCTTTCTTTTTTTGGGTGATTTTCTCGTTCGGACACCGTCGTGGTTCCTTAGTACTGGCGCCGTCGCTCTTTCTTTCTCTCTCTCTCTCTGGCTCTGCTATAAAGGACAAAACATCAATCAGACTTTTCCCTCAAAGAATACACTAAAAAATCTCCTAAATCTCTCTCGATCACGCAATCCCCTCTCCCTCCTCCCCCCTTCTTCCCTCTCTCAATCTTAAAGAAGCGTTCTTTGTATCGCGAAGCTCCTTCAGACCCGGGTTTCCTCCGCCGTCGAATCGATCTGGGTCGGTGGTGTTTTGGCGGGATTGAATCGGTTCTGAATCGTGGAGCATGAGGAAGAGGGAGAGAGAGAACCCGTGCGGGGTCTGTGGCCACTACCACAAGTACGAGGAGGGGGAGGTGTGCGGGATTTGCGGCCACCGGATTCCGGCCGCGGCGGAGAAGGCGTCGGTCCACGTCAGCGCGTTCCCGACGGAGATCTTGCCGGAGTTCCTCTACCTGGGGAGCTACGACAACGCCTCGCGGTCCGAGCTCCTCAAGACGCAGGGGATTTCGCGTATTCTCAATGTGGGCATTACTTGATTCCGTTTCCTTATTGATTGGTGAACGTTGATGTCTGTTACTGCTTTTTCTCCTGTGCACTGATCACTCAGGGCAGGGTCTTGGCCGCGGGATACGGTGGATTAGAATTTGTAGCAGCTTTTGCCTGTTGCAATGCGCATATGCTCATATCAGGTCGTTCGCACATCAGTGAATCACCTGATATTCTGCGAGAATGAGGGAGTTTTAGTGTGGTTGGAGCAGCTGTTTGTTTTGAGCAAAGTCTGTTTGTCAAGTGTTTGATAGAATTCCTTGGTAGTTCGGCATATGTGAGATTTGGTGGAGCAAGGAATGCGCACATTTAGATGTCTATGTGACCTTGGATGTATGATGGGGATGACCGTGATATTTACGCTTGGAAACAGTTAGTGGAAATATATTTGGCAATGTTATTTGAGTTCTCCATAGGATCGTGTGTCTGTCTGTTCCCTTTTCTTTTTCAGCTATTTGGCTATCTCTATATGTCACTGTGTGCAGCAGTTTTAGCTGGATTATTGTTTTGGCGATAATAACTAGAAAACTCTTTTGTATCAAGTCAACGATGCAAAAATTACCATGCATGAGATGTGAATATACATTGAAACCTGAATTATCATCCCAATTGTAATATAGAGTTTCTCATAATCCATGATATATTGTATTTATCTGACCTCTTGACTGGTTGCTTATGATGATATGTGGGTTGAAGTCTGAAATTTTGTTCGCTATTGTGTGCAGACTGTTCCTGCTTGTCAAAATCTTTACAAAAATTCATTTACTTATCACTGCCTCCAAGATGACAAAACTTTATCCTTTGACGATGCGAACCAGTTCTTAGGTATGTCTACTCTTACCTGCAATACTCCTTTATGTGTTGATTGTTATGGGTTTTGATGCTCGCATTCTCTCTTTTTCGAAGTTCTAAACCTGGGAGTCATATTCATATTTGTTAGCAATGAGAACTCTTGAAATGGTGGAATGATTCATGAAAGACCATGATGGAGGCCAGAAACAGCTGGTTTTAGTTCTAAAGAACTTTAAGTATGTAGAAGTTTGAGGAGCCTATTATCCTTGTGCTTAGCAGGGTGTTTCTTTTTATTCTGGTCTTATCTTAGTGTGACTGGCTAGTTTGGAGTGATTAATATTGTGACCCTTACATTATGTAATCAACAAGGAAGTCATGACTCTGTTTGACTCTAGCAAGACACTTGTCGGAGGTTGCCTTGCTTGGTTTAACAACCATATTATACAGCTAATGTCCTTTCCTTTCTTGAGATGTTATCCAATCATCTTTACCCTAGAGCTTAAATTTTCTAGACCTTACTCTGACCACATGTCATTCCCCTCGCTGTAATTTCTTTGTCAATAATGTTGCTGTGGGACAACTATACATCAAATTGAGGCGTGCTTTTTCTTGCTAATAACTAAGATAAATGTGTTTAGCAGTTTATGTTTGGTTTTGGAAATTGGCCTGTTCATTTAACATGTCTAGGGTGTTCTCATCTTTTTTCTTTGCAGACCATTGTGAAAGGGACAAAGCCCGAGTTCTTGTGCATTGCATGTCCGGAAAAAATAGGTACAATTTACATGCTATTTCCCTCTTTTTCCCCCTTCAAGAAAACTCAGACGACAAACCACATTGGCAAGCATGTAATTTGCTGATTTGAAGAATGTAGTAATTTGGGCACAACTTCAAGGCATGCAATTTTGCACGTGAATGGATGACGTGTCAGCATTATCAAAGTTGAAATGGTCCAATGAAAAAATATAGATGTTTTCTCTGCAACCCAATTATTGATGCCTTTCTTGTGACAGATCGCCAGCCATTGTGATAGCTTACTTGATGAAGTCAAGAGGATGGAGGCTCACACAGAGTTATCAGTGGGTGAAAGAGCGGAGACCATCAGTGGACTTAAATGAAGGTTTGCATCCTTATGTGCAAAATGACCCTGCTCTCCCCACCCCCCACCCCCACCCAAAAATAAAATAAAATAAGATTCACATGCACGCACACATAAAGTGAACGATGAGAGATCATGTATTGTCGTTAGGTATTTCATTTGCACTCCTAGAGACATTAATGGTTTCACATTAATAGTATACAATTGCCGTATCTAATCTCGTAAGCTGAGTTGTTGGGTAAGAACTCATAAGTTAATTTTCTCATTTAGTTCTGAAATTTTGGTTGTTTTTCTGCTCGCACCACAAGCAAATGGCTACTAGGCCAAGGACCTTTCTTTGTATGAGACATGAACTCCCAAAAATGTAACATGGCACTAATTGTCGACTTTATGTGAGCTGTGTTGCCTAAATGTTGCCCCCCACCCTTTTAGCTTTTTCAATAATGGGCATGTTCGATTGCCTCGTCCCAACTGTTTTCTTTGGTGACTCTCTCACATATCTGTTGACTGCAGCTGTATACCAGCAATTGCAAGAATATGAGCAGAAGATATTTGGTTTGATGGATGGATGTGATGTAGTTCCACCTGTCTTCCCATCTATAAATGTACAACCCTTCAGTTTTGGCTTCCCAAAGGTTAACGACCCAGTTCCGCCTGCTGGATTCAATGTTAGTGCTTCCTCAATCTTCAGTCGCCCTCCGTTAGATATTCCACCACAAGAGTTTACTTTTGGGGCAAGCCAATTACAGAAAAGTTGCCACGAAAGCCCTCTCACAGCAAACTCCACAAACTCAAATGGCGGCGATACACCGATGGACAGTGCTTAAATTGCTTGCTATCCCCTGTGGCTCCAAAATTGTCCGTTTGTTGGGAGCATCCGGTGCGGACTTGACGGGACTGTTCCTGTCGTCGGGTGTAAAGTTGGGTGAATGTTAAAAACTTGCTCTTTTAGAATGCATGTTGGTAAAGGAATTTGTGCTCTGGTTCCTGGTAAGATTTCTCAAAAGGCAAGTGTTTTTTTTTGGGGGCTTGTCTGTAATAACTTTTATACAGCTTCAGTTGTTAAAATTCTGATGGTAAGTTGCCTTACCTTCCTTTCACTCGTTGAACATGGATCTATTGTCAGTTTCATGTTTGTGAAAGTGAGTTTGGCTAGAGCTTGCACCTCATCCAGCTATTTTGCCGTTGGAGAGCGGCGGGAAGATGCTATTTGTTGATTGTGTAATGAACGTAGAAGATGGGTAGTGTAAGGTAGGGCTGACGTGAACAAAAATGACACTTTGGATTGGGGATGATCGTCACCTTGACATTGTAATGGTGTTGATCAGAAAATGCAGCAACAACTTGTTTTAGACGCGACTTCAACGCTGGTGGTACGAAATTAATTTGTTAATAGCCAAGTTATAGTGCAAGCGTCCTCAAGGATGGACTACCTGTGCCATTTTTGGTGGCTCGCTAATAGCAAATCAAGTTTGACCCCACCTCCCTAAAAAGAAATAGCAAATCAAGATGATGCGGCGGCTCAAGAGAACGCGCCTTCTCAAATCAGGACCAGCTAGAAAAAGTTTTTCGTAGTATCTTCATTAATCTTCTCGACTATGACGCATTTTCCTTTGGTTTAGACAACGCAGACGTGAGTTCATCAGAGTGAAATCCTATAGCTCTGCCCTTGGAAGGTACATTTCATGAAGAGAGGACAGCGTGCTACGCGGCAGCAACGTGCCAGAAATCGATGAAGAGCTCGCAAGGACAATTAGACTTGAAAGACTAAGACGGACTCTTGGAACGGACCAATCCAACAACTTTACAAGTGGGAAAATATCATATCAATTGCATACATGGACTGGTTCATTCGGAATACAGGACAGTACCCTTGATAGACAAAGAAAAAGCTCTCCTATGGAAGCAGAATCATATGCCAAATACAATATTGTACAGCGCGCTTCTCAAGCAAAAGAAGAAAAACTACACATTCTATACAAGTGCAGAATCTACAGACATTTCCCTGTATATGTCTACTCATAGTTGCACAGGTTCCACAAATCACCAGGTGGCCATGCATGTTTCGATGGAGGATTTAGCAAGCCACAGCAGGCCCGGGTCATTCCGCTTCAAAACTAGACAAGCTTCTGCTTTACCAGTATCAGAGAACAAAACATCTTCACTGAAACCAATCAGAGACAGAATTTCCATGGCAGCTGAAATATGCACAGGAGGAGATGGTTTTAGAAACTCATTAAGAGCTGAATGCCGCATCCAAGTCATACCAAGTGAGACGGGCTACACAACGAATTTCAGTGCTTTGTTTTTAGTGTTCCTCATAACGATTTCTTTCTAGCTTGAACTTTATCTAACTGGACGCCTATGTCATTATGACATATACCCTATAACACAGAGGTACATTGCTAGCTCAAAATTTACGTTGTTTGAAACCGCACTGGAGAAACCAAGCCGAACCCCAACCACCTTATCTATTTCCTATATCTCAATGAACCATGACTCACAATTGCTACACTTCATAATTAACCAGTTTAAGGCCCAGAAGAAGATATACCTGCATAATTCACGATATTCCTTTGTATTACAGGATTGGCCTGCAATTTATAATTTATCAACGATCACTAAAGCCTGCTGATACTGAAAATATCCAAGAGGAAACGCAAACAGGAAGTTATAATAAAGATGAGAATGTCTTTGTACCTTACGGAGTCTTTTGAACTTCATCTCATCTGGATGTTCAATCACGTTCCTGCCACAAAGAGGTTATACTTGCAGCTGTTAAAGCCATACCATCTTTATGTAGCTCTATGTAATTCTCATATGGGGACGTTCGCGCCCTTCTTACTAGTAGTGGAAGAATGACTAATTCATAACAGAAAAATTATTGACTAGAGCACCCCGCGAACAAAAAGTATAAATCTTACCTAATTATTGTCATGAGTGTTTCCATGACCTTCGTAGCCTCCATGGAATTGACTTGGGACTGCAGCATCTTCATTGCCTTCTGTATACGACTACAGACAAGACTGACAGGGTCTTGGATTATTTTCAACTCTTGATCATCTGGATCTGGCTCATCAATTTGCATTATGGATACTCCAGTTGGATCTTTAATACCATCATCAGGATCGGGCTCTGCATGCTGAAATTCATAAGCCCGAAATTCCCTCAGTTCAGGCTCTTCATGAGCTTTTATAGCTTCTTCTTGGGCTTGCTCTACCACAGTCTCTTTTCTCGATCTTGTAATGGTTCTAACTTCTAAATCATCAGGATCAGGTTCTTTCTCGGTTCCCTCCTGAACTCTATCCTTCAGGACATTGGAAATTAAAAACCGGTCGACAGCTTTAAGCATAATACTGTCCATGAGAGAATCCGAATCATCAGGATGAGGTGCCCTGGACATTTCTAGACCAGCGGATATCTGACCATTTATCAGAGGAGGCGTTACTTCTGTCATCTCAGAATCACTAATATTCGATTCTCGTTTGATGTTGTTTGCAGTGTTCTTTGAAGCATCACCACCAAGATGATCATCAGGATCAGGCTCACAGTTTGCTTGATTGTCAATAACATCAGGATGGCGTTCATGATCAAATTTGCGCCTGCTCAGGTTGTCATCACTTATGTTTTTGGTCTCAAAAGAAACATGGGGAACATTATCCTTAGCAATATCAAATACAGAATCATCAGGGTCTGGTTCAGCATGCACTTCAGGTACCACCTCTTGATTGATTGAAGCAGTTGACATGCGCCTATAAGCAGCAGCAGCAACTGATGATGCACGGGCACTGGCCAACTGATCTGACATGTTTCCCCCGAGCTTCCGTGGAGGAACATTAATTTGGACAATGCTGCAATCATCACTTTCATAATTGGACTGCCTAATTCCACTAAGCGTTTGGCTTTGCGATCTTGTCCAATCTAAACTACCAACTTCCTGGTTCAGCTGCTCAGCCCAAAAATAAAATACGACAACTTCAACACTGAAAAATATATATAAAAAAAAATTTCTGCAAATACAAGATCGAAAACTAATCTTATAAGATTAATCATTTACCTGCTTATCAAGAGCATAAAAGTTCGCATCATGCTCTGAGTACACCATGTGAGCCTGAAATTACAGAACAACAAATAAGCATCCTCCAGCAAGCATATCCAATAAATATCAAACCACTGAAGCAGCTATACTCAAAGTAGCAACAATAGTATCGAAACCACCTAACCACCTTTCTCCCAATAAACAAAATTCGAAAAATATAAAATTCAAAGGCAAACAATCTATATTAGGAATCAAAATTACTCTTACAAGCTCGTGAAGAAGAGTCTTCTTTATGCTTTCATACTTCCTAAAACCCTTGAGATCATCAGTTCGGAGACGCAAGGATATCTCCTCTCCATGATTCTGCAGGATTACATATTAAGGTGAAAAAAATTTCAGAAAATGCCTTCACTATGCACAAACTCAATCAAGTTACAAACAGGGAGCAGCAAGTGGTAATTACCTTGTTAAAACCTAGAATACACTTGGGGCTAACCCCAACATAACCAACTGGGGCCATCTCAGACATTACTCCAACTCGCCATCGATGCTTAAAACAATGAAAAGTAAAAGATAGTTAGTACTGAAGTATATCACTATGAAACCAAAACGTTTAGCTCTTCATGAACCAAGCCTCATAATACCTTGTTCATTATGGCCACAATTCCAGGATCTGCAGCAAGCATGTGCATTCTTCTCAATGCCTCTGAAGCTGGTGGATGCAACTGCAGGTTTACGAAGGGCAAATTAGATGAAAGTAACTAAAGTGATCGACAATGTTTTGGTAGATTTCATTTAGAAAATACTGTACAGACAGAATTTTCAGCTCAAATAATATCTATATACCCCGCAGAACATTTTTGTATGCACATTGAAAACTCTTCGATCCACATAAAAGCAAGAGAGAGACTATTGGACTGCTGATAACGTTTCTGTTAGGATATCAACTATTATCCTTAATCAGATCTAGATAATTACATTCTGATCCAGTTTTGTCATTCCTGGCTTCAGAATGGAAAAAGCCAAGGCTGGTCTGTCTGTTCGTTACTTTTATTGATCCTCTGAGGGCGAAGGATAGGGCACTAGCTGACAGTGTTCCTAAAACATAATGGAAGGATGAGCTACACTGTCGGCAATATAGGCCCTCTCAAATTGAAAGCAACAAGACAAAGGACTGGGGAAATGCTCTAATAGCATGGTTCCTCCTATTTTCGAGCAACTTTATTCATTTCATGACATTCCTCTCGAAATGTTACGCATAATCAAAACAAATTTTGCCCAAAAAACATGATGGAAAGATGAGTTACACTGTCAGCAATATAAGCCCTTACAAATTGAATGCAATAAGACAAATGACTGGAGAAACGCTCTAATAGCATGGTTCCTCCTATTTTCGAGCAACTTTATTCTTTCCATGACATTCCTATAGAAATGTTATGCATAATCAAAACAAATCATCCCCCCCACCCCCAAAAAAAAAAAAAAAAAACATGATGGAAAGATGAGTTACACTGTCGGCAACATAACCACTTTCAAATTGAATACAACAAGACAAATGATTGGAGAAACACTCATAAGCATGGTCCCTCCTATTTTCGAGAAACTTTGTTCTTTCCATGACATTCCTCTACAAATCATATGCATAATCAAAACAAATTTCGCCCAAAAAACATGATGGAATGATGAGCTACACTGTCGGCAAAATAAGCCCTCTTAAATTGAATGCAACAAGAGAAATGATTATAACCAAAGGTTGTTTGTGGTAAAAAGGAAGGAAAATTATGGGTTAGGCTGTCTATTGCTAACTTTACTGATCCTCATGGGAAGTATAGGGCTTCGTCAGAGTTTTTCTTTATTCGGCCAATAACATGTAGTTTATTAAGAAGATCACATCGAGCATTTAATAAGCTCCAAGCAACTTTCTGCTTGAAGGATTTCAATCAAGCTCAAATAGTATTATTCAAGATCAAGATATTTACACTTGGGCTCTTCCCATGTAATATTCCATGCTATGGACTAAGTCCCCAGCATCAGCATCAAATAGAAAGGACAAACACAATATCAGTACATTAGTGCAAAGAACCTTGCCACTATTCCTTTGCAAGCTCAAATGTGAAAACCCATCTACTTCAACCCATACATTTCTTCTAAACACTTCTCCATGATATCTTAAAGGCTTAAAGAATCAGACAAAGGAAAATCCCAGCATAAGAAGTACCACTACTCCTGGAAGTTGAAGTGTGCGAAAGTCACAAAAGATATAAGCTCCTTGAGGAAGTTGTATTGGCCTAGAAGACCGGTCCAGCATCCTCCTTGACCTCCTTTCCTCCTCATCAAATCCAACAATCCTCAAGTCCTTCTTGGCAATTTCCAGCACCTCATCAACCTCAACTTCAGGCACTCCCATCATTCTGATAGGTTTACCCTGAAATGGCATATCCCAACATGTAAGAAACTTGTAGCATGACTAGAATTTGTCTTTCAGAACGACAAAAGAATCGTAACAATGATAATAACTTAATAATAATAACAATGAAAAATGACTAGGAAAATAATTTTCAGTAATTGGGTCAATTATCTTCTTCTTCTTTTGGTTACATCAAGACATGTCTACCAGTGGAAAGAGAAACTTTCAGTGTTAACCAAGGAAAATCTTCAAATAAACATGACCAGATTACCACAGAGACTTTCAAAACTGCTTTTCACACAGACAACATAGGTAACTCGGCAGAGAGAGAGAGAGAGAGAGAGAGAGAGAGAGAGAGTTATGTGGATAGCTGAATTGTCATCTCTTGAAAAGAGTATCTGTAATCTTGGTATATGATTCAAGGAACCAGAAAAACTCACTAGGGCAGTTAAAAAGAAACATAAGCTCAAATTTAGGGGGGACAAAGAAAGAATTACCTCATTTACAGAAATTTCCTGCAATCTTAGGGAAGAGTGTCCATTTGAGAAAGGGTAAAGCAATTTGGAGCCCTTGCTAGAAAACTGAGGCACAATAAGTCGTATAGTTTCTGCTTTTACATCCGTCAATTTCTGCAGCTCATTTCCAAAATCCTTTAGAGTAGCATCCATATTCATTTCGACAATTAACTTTTGTCCCCTCCATATAACAGCAGTTTTCAGTATGCTCTCTGGTTCTGGCATGTTTTTCTGCAACAAGAAGTCAAACACCTAGTAAGATACAATTGCTTTTCAACAGCATTTCCCAAAAGGGCAAAAGGTTTCCAGGAGTCCGCACTTTCAGAAACTTCCTAGTTCACTTGTAGATAGATCAACATCAACATAACATCCCTTTAACCCACTAGTTGGGGTGGGGTCGATGAACCCAAAAGGCGAAAGAGCTATAAAATAAGACAAATACATAACTAGTATAGATATAAAGAAACAAAGGGTTGGTCAACGGTGAACATGGATTTTCCTCACAATATTAATTGCTTTCTCCTTTAAGAAGCGCATCTATGTCTAACAAATCTGTCTTACTTTTCCAAGTAGTTTGCGGACCTCTCCTTTTTGTTGCTATAACATTTTGGATTTGGGGTCTTAATATGTAACCATTCAAACGTGTTCTCTTTTTTGCACCGATACTACTTCACTTTTGTGAATATCTATTTCTTATCTTATCCATTCTTGTATGGCCCACATCCCCTTAGATTTCTTTGCTACTTCATCTTATGCTCATGTTGCCTCTCTTTGCCACACTCTGTAGATCATTGTAGGTCTTTGGTTCTATAGAATTTTCCTTTAGCCTAAGAGGGATTTTCGATCACACAAAATCCTGATCCGCGCCATTTCACACTCGCTCTTCTATGGCTTACATCCTCTCAATCTCTCCCCTTTTTGCAATATTGATCCTAAATATCAAAGTATCTTTTTGGGTCTCTGTCCGAGCAAATTGACGGGTTCTCTCCTCTTGCCTTGTCGACTACTTTGTATTCGGTCTTACTTCGACTTAACGTAAACCCTTTGACTTCTCCATAATTCTAATTTAGCGTTAACCCGCCTTGTCTCATCGATGGACATATCATCCAAATAGCATCCCGGCCTATCTTGGTATTTCTTGTTAGCTCCATAACCATGGCAAAAGATAAGGACTAAGCCGAGCCTTGGTGTAAGCCCATTGTGATTGGGAAATAGCTTGATGTTCCATTACAAGCATTCACATGTAGTAACGCCATCATACATATCTGCTCTACATACTTTGCGGTCTTTTTTTTCTCACCCACATAAGACTGTCTTGGACCCTATCTCGCCTTCTCAAGATCAATAAATATCATATGTAGATCTTTCTTCTTTTCTTGATACCTCTCCATCTATCGTATCAGAAAATAGCCTCCATGGTGACCTTCCGATAAATCCAAATTGATTTGGATATCTTGTTCTAGTCTCAAACGTGTCATAACTCCCCCACAACTTCTAGTATGGCTCATAAGTAATGCCTTATAGTTGGAACACGTTCTCCTTATTCTTATAGATAGGAGATACTTTTCATCCATCGGGTCTTTTAGTATGGAGAATCTTGTTAAAAGGTTAGTCACCAACGTTGCACTCTAGCATCTCCCACTCAATAGGGACCCATCGGCGGCCTTCTTATTTCTTTAATGCTCCTTAACTTCGTTCTAATTTTCAACTTGAATCATCATTAGGCAAAACCGGCACCAAAGAAGATTTAAAAAATAAAAAGCCAATGTAGAGTAGCTGCAGTCAGCTAAATATCTCCGAATTATTCTAGAAAAAAACATCAATCTGAGAGGCGAAGGGACTTACTTGAGAAACATATGGTCAAAACTCTTCTATTCCTATTAAGCAGGAGGTTTAACCAGGTATATGGAATTAGAAGATATGTTTCATAGATGCACAAGGTAATCAGATATAGATCCAAAATCACTAAAGTCAAGACAGTATTGTCCTTATGGTGTATCTCGATTTATTGGTTGGGGTGTTCGTGAAGAGAAATTAGACGCACTAATGAGGTAGCCATTCCACCCATCCACATCATTGCTATTGGAACTTATAGATTACAAATATCAACTACTCACAAACAAACGTATACAATCCAATCTCACAGCTAAAGATAAAATTAAGCATGCAAAATAATTAGACGTTATGGTCTGCAGGTGCCACCTAAGTCAAATTACATTTTCCCCACAGATAGGAGCTCCAAAATAACTCGTGGATGTCACTTAACATAGAACCCAAGGAGGACCTTTCACTAGGAGTTCAATCTGAATTGCCTTCCTTCCTCAGTAAAGAAACAAATTTCCTCGCCCACCGAAACCACTCAAACCAAACCTACTTCTCGTAAAAACCTCACTTTGCCCAGCATCCTCCCACTCGTCTACTACAAAAGGACATCACAACAGTCAACAGCTACGAAATCCTAAATACCGTCGCTAGCAAGAAGGTTACCAAGTCCAGCTCGAATTCAAAAGGGAGATCAGACAAACAAGCAGCGATCGAAGTCCAACAAGAGCGAAATCCTCGAGAGACAACAGGAAAAAAGGCGCGACCAAACGATTCAACAATTGCGAGCCAGGCGACCGACCAAACCCGACAATTACCGAACAGCACAGAACTTTCACGCAGTCGAACGAAATCCACAGGACAAGAATCGCAGAGAAATGCACTGACCTTGGGGTTTGTCCGCCGGAATGAATTCCCCTTTCCCTCTTTTTCTTTTTCAGTTCCGCGGAGACGAATATTCCGATTTCAGAGCGTAAGACGTCGACGGGAAGGGGAAAAAGTTAAATTCTCGCTGTATTTATAGCGGGTGACAAGAAAATGAAGGCTCGAGGGGATATGATAAGAGGCGGTTCACGTTAGCATTATTAGGTGGGGCGTGCTAAATCGAACTCCTCCTACTCGTACAACATCTACGCACCTGCTGGCGTTACCTTATTTTGTCCGAAGAGACTTCATTGCCCCTCCCCGGCCTATTTACACACACATATATATATACAGAGAGGACAATATATATCTATATATATTTTGATGTGTATCTATTGATAACTCCTCAATCTTTATGCGCTCTAATCACCTAAATTTTCGTTCATTGTAATGAATGGATGTGTATTTTTAAGATGCATGCCCATTTTACAATCGGATAATGTTTTCCTATCTCGATTCTTTTATTTTTGGAATAAGTGCACTAAAAATCTTAAACTTGCTGCGAAAATATAGTCGAGTACTAAAAATTATCAGAAAAATGCTATTGAATCATAAAACTTGTCAAGTTTGTGCAATCAAACCCTTTCATTAACTCCGTCTAATTTCATTAATAAAAAATTATGATGTGATTTTTCTTATTATTTTTTCTATCTTACGTAGCTTTGATGTGGCTAAAAAGATGTTATTTTGATCCAAATCTTAAAAATATATAAAAAAATATACACACACGCACGAACACAAAAGGAAAAAAAAATAAAGCTGAGGAAATTCGGGCGACGGTTGCCCGGCCATGGTGGGGCTGCTGTGGCTAGCTCTCGTTAGAGTTTCCTCTGTTTTTTTATTTCTTTGTTTTTTGTGTTTTCAAATTTCCTTTTTTTTTAATATAGCTTAAATAAAATATGTATTACAAAAATATATCTTGATCAAAATAATGCGTTTACGTCTTATATTTTTTGTTTTAGACAGGTCATCACCAAGTAGCCGAGAATAATAAAAAAATCTACCTTAGCATTTTTCATTGTCAAGTTGGTCGGAGTCAAAGGAAGAGCTTGATGATACTTTTTAAAAGTTTTAGGACTTAATCATTCTTTCATGATAAGTTTTAGGACTTCTCAATGCACTTATCTAATTCTTTTCAATGCAAAGTTATTAGCTTCTGTATCTTTTTTTCTTTTTTTTTGATCAAATGCTTCTGTATATTAAATGAGTGGATTTTGTTTGTGACCACTAACATTTTCACGAAGAAATAAAAAATGTCAATATATCTACAGACTAAAGGCAGCAAATTTTTACAGAGGTGTCGTAACTATTTCTTGAAAAACCCATGAAAAAGCAAGTAACTATATCGGTTTGTAGAGATGACCCTAACTCGACCTTTCAGCTTCAGGTATCTGAAAATGATCAGCCGTCCGGCTATGCTTGCACCAACAAGAACTAGTCTGCTTATTTCAGCTCCAATTGGCTTATGTTCCTCAGTAACTAGGCGCCTATTTGGTAACGATTCTGTTTTCGGGAACAGTTTCTGAGCAGAAATGATTTTCTCTATTTCTAGTCTCGAAACAAAGAAAATTAACTGATTTACCAAACAGATTTATGTTCTTTTTCTGTTCCCGAAGACAAAAGAGCGGGAATCAGAAAAACAAAAGTGTTATCGAACAGGCCCTGAAACTCACACATTGCTTCACAAAAGCAGCATTATCTACTCTTTGCTTCCTCAGGTTGATTACTGCATGTTTGGAGGAGAATAAGAGTAGAAATCCATCATTGGACTTTCAACAATCGTAGGATTTATGCGCAGAGACGCGTAAAACATGCTTGTCATCAAGGAGTACTTTTACATGTGGTCGCAATATCTGAAAATAAGGTGAAAACCACTTATTTATTCCAAGCACAGTTCGGCTCTGAACTGCGTAGGGAGAGTGATTGAACGGAAGCTGCAGAACTCTCCATGTTTTAGCAGCGGTGGATGGACTATTCTGTCGCAGCCCCTCGGTACTTGGACGAGAATTCGTGCCTGGCAATCAGATTCATGAGTACAGCAAAGATTAGTCATCAGTTGTGCATGACTGGTGTAGAATTATAGTCGGAAAGGGGGAGAAGATTTTATGGACTATTGCAGAGTTGATTATGATTTCAGAGTAGGTATCAAAGTCCAAGGCCTGCATCAGACGAGTGAAATAGCTGTTTGATCAGTGATGAACAAACAAAACTTTGTGACTTACTCAAGTTTGCGCGCAAGTTGGCACATGGAGACCGAAGCCGTCCCGATGCTGACACTGAAGAGGTTCCAGTTCTTCTGAAATTTCACAAGTTCGAGCATAATGTATTAGAAATCTCAGCAGAGACCAAAGTGGAGTACTGTTGGATGTTTTGGCATCCAAGTATCGCAGATCTAGAACATTACCGGGGTTATTACAGAGCTGTACCTTGCCCAGATGAGTCCGCTGATTGCGAGAGCTGAGGAAGATTATAAGAAATGCATTATCATTCCATCCAAATAATATTGCTTGAAGTCATAACATAAAACTGTTGCCTTAGCGAGGACGCTAGAGTTTTTCTTTTGGGGAAAATTACAGTTCAATCAAATAACTAACGATATAAACTTAGAACAAGATGCGATGGAAAAAGTCGGATATCTACGTGCCTGATTGCTGAGGATAAGAAATTTGCTCCGGAGGCTTCGAGAAGTCGGCGAGATTTGCTATGGTGATGCCCCATTTGAACGCAGGGGCCCAAAAATGAACTGCAGCATGAGTTTAGATGAGAACAAAAGAATCAGAAATATTCTGTCAAAGACAGCTTGGTGAAGATAGAGCAGATGATTAGCCCATGTACGTTCCCTTTCGAGCTCAAAAGTGAAACATTGAAAGACTTGCATAAAGTCGGATGACGCGTCTTTTCGGTCTAAATGATCTCTCAGAAGCCGAACTCCGAAAATTTGACATAAAAGATACGTTTGATATTGAGGAGGGATATAGGATATCTTCCACCTGAACGGATGCAAGATGTTCCGGCCTAACTAATTGATGATCATCTATCAGAAGAAGAAAGTCAACTGGTTTATGCACCAGCAAAGTTTGAGTCTTTTGGATGGTTGAGTTAAAGTCAACTGATATATGTACCAGCAAAGTTGAATCTTTCGGATGGTTTTAACCATCAACTGTAAGAATCGAACCGATCTTACAGTTTTCGAGGTTTAAGACACAGTCGAATCATCCGGACATGTGCACTACGCCAGCATTTTGAAAACTGCCAATCTCCAGTGAGAAAAGCCTGAGACACCCAGAGGGAACATAAATTGGGACTGACTTGAAACCACCAGACCACACATGCCCTTGCCGTTACGCGGTCGAGCCATAGCGGCACAGAAGAGAAGGATCGATGCGAGCGCAGAAGAAGCAGTTTAGATCCAGAAGAAGGGCAAAATGAAAAGAGAACAGATCATTAAAGCACAGGCAAAAGAAAAGAAACAGAAGAGAAGAAGGGAACCCACTGGTCTTGGGCCCTGCAGGATGGTTCCAAAAAGCTTGAAACTTGGAAGCTGCCATGGTTCTCTCTCTCTCACACATAAGATGAGAACTCGAAACCGGGCATTTAGTATTGGGATCTTAAATAGTTTTAAGACTCGAATACACTTTTGTGATAAGTTGTAGGGACCTGAATGCACCTTTTGAAAGTTTTGAGAGCTAATTGCATTTTCATGATAAGTTTTTAAGACTTGATTGCACTTTTTAAATATTTTAGGACTTAATTATATTTTCGTGATAAGTTTTAAGACCTCCAAGTACACTTATCCCTGACATTAAAAATAATTTTGGTGAATAGCAACATCACATTGCATATGAATATCACCCGCACCACATGGCAGTTGAGCGACTCTCCGGTGAATAGATTAAGTCCGCAAAAGCTCAAGTTCACGTTTCCATCAGCAGTATAGAAATGCAACTTGCTTTGATAAAGTCCGCATCGTCGAGTGATGTTCTAAATCCGACACGCGGCAACGCGTCGCGACTGCTTAATGCATCGCCGTCGTCATCTGAAATCGACCTTTCTAATTTGATGACCCCATCCTTAAAAATAATGTTTCCTAAGTTGGACGAGAGTAGATGATTCAATCGGGCACTGTCCGATCTCTGGCACGCCTTCGCGGGCTGTTTAACCCGGTTCAACCGCTTACCGTTGTGAAATTTGAATTCTCTTCGAAGTCTCATATATTGAAACCATTTCTATTGCTAATTAATAAATGAAGGGGATAAGACATAATCCGAACTGAAGCCATTATGGGAAAAGAATGAACACGAAAATTTGAAAGGAGGAAAAAAACGCAAAAGAGGAGAAAGAACAATCGCCCCAATACAAATCCAAACGTTGTCGAAGTAAAAAAAAAGCCTTGTTTAATGTCCCAAAACAATCAACTCCGACTCTATAACGGGCAGGTCTGGCTCGTCAATTGTTGGGGCCTTGGTCGGTGCCGCTTTGATCACCTCCGCATCCCCGGCACTGCCGTCCTCTTGATTCACGGTGTCCGTGCCGCCGTCCGGTGGGCTCGAAATGGCATCAGCATTGCTAGCGGAACCAGGGTCCACGGCGTTGGCGCTATAGTACGAGAAGAGCATGAGAGACCCGAGGGCTAGAAGAATTATTATTCTGGACATAGAAGCCATTAGTTGCGGTCGTTTATCGATCTTGGTTGTGGGAAGGACCAAGGAGGAGAATGTGTTTAAATAGATGGGCCACATTTCTTGTGCTATTTATGGACTTGGAGCTTTCTGTGGCATCGAGGCTATAGGCAAAGTTTGAGCAGGTCTTGCGGAGAGCTTTCGAGCTGAAAATGGAAAAGCTGAAACTTTCTCTATTTTGAAATTTACAAATGTGTACACAGTTCTTCTTCTTTCGTCTTGCCTCTTTCTGTTGCATTTGGTATTAAGCATGTCGTGACTGAATCGATCAAGCGATTAACAAGAACAGCACCGCACCATCACCATGAGTAGTAAAGAGATTAAAATGGATCTTGCATAGCGCAAGGTGCGTAAAAAAAGAGAGTCGAAAGTATACATATCGCAAGCCTAAAACATGCAGAACAAAAGAAACAGAGGTTTCGGGGCCAAGCGAGAAGCGCCACGCACGTGTCGGCATGGCTATCCTCCGTAGAAATACTCCACGTTATTATACAAAAAACTAGCGTACAAAACATCATGAGGTCCAAAAATGAAATCCATCAAAGCAGAGCATTCCTACTGCAAGAGTCTATCATCACAATCGATCTCGTTGCCATTTTCTGAGGATGCTCGTACGAACGGGACTCCACTCAGATTAGTTCAACTCGACCAGCAATTTTGCTAGAATAAAAAAAGTCGGGCCATATTTCGAGATCTTAATCTCTTCAAAAAAATCTTGTCCATGATTCCACTCGATCAGCGTGAGTCCCAAACTAATCAAAATAACAGTTTCATCTGTACTGAATGTTGGTTTCATCAAGTATACCTTTCATCATATTGATGTTGTCTTCACGTAGTCTAGGATGGTTGATGCAGCTATCATACTCGGGCTGCCGTACAAACACTTGCCACTGGATTCCCGTTGTGCTCCCTTTGCTAATTTTTCCGAAGGCCATAGAAGCTTCATAACTTCTGGCGCAGCCAGAGCTTGTTTTTCACGAAGCCCTTCATCATGGATTAGCTCCCTGCGATGAGACATCCCGTCAAATCATGACACATGAAGATTGAGTCTTCCCATTAAAGATCGTAAAAACTTAATTACGCCAGATCAAATCTATGCAGATAAAGACAGTGAAAATTTGGCATGTACTATTCCTGCTTGCTTGTTCCATCAAACCTATCCATCCATCAAGTCTAATTTTTTTCCCTTCAATTTACGTCCTAACAAAAGCAGAAGGTATAGAAACTTCAACCTCAATACAACCTGTTCATGCATCAAGTGATTGAAGGAACTACTCTCACCTGTATTTCCATTATGAAGATGGTAATATATATGACAGGCATTATGAACAACCTATTTAATCAGAAAGAAATGAAAACCAAATGAAAAGGAAAACACTTATGTTTGATAACATCATACATGAGCAACGAGGTCAGTTTCCCAGGTGTACATTGTTGAAACAAAGCTTCTGGAATGACACTTGTATTCAAAAGGATGTTGGGAAGAGAGATGTATGGTATCTTTGCTTTGTAGCGAATGAACAACTCTGTTAGAAAATGAGCTCGGTAAGCAACAACACATGGAAGCCGCGCAAGTTGCATCTCCACAGCAACGGTGCCAGAAGTACACAAAGCAACTCTGCTTGCCTGCAAGGAGTTTGATTAAGTTAGCAGAAGTTTCGACAGAAGATATGACGGCCAAATTTGTAGGTGCGGACACGAGATTCTGTTAGTAAAATAGTTGCTGTGAAAATGAGAGGTGACAATAATATGTTGCATTTGGATGTTGAAGCATGCAAATTGTGGCACTCTAATGCCGACTGATGTAGAACTATCAGGTCCTAGAGAGAGGAAATTCCCATGCGAGATATTTTGTTCATGTATCCACCTTCTGACAAGTCAACTTATATACATTGATTGATTTTAATAGTCTCACATCATGAACTACTGTCTACCCAATAATTAGACTCTAAAGCAGGGTGGAAAGTAGTACATCAACTAAACACAAGACTATTGATGACGGAGAAACTTACCGAACTGAATTGGCCTAATTAATAACCTTTGGAAAATGGACTACAAGAGAAGCTCAGACTTCTATTGAATCCAACACAATGCAATCATGATTTGACTTCATTAACACACCAAATATATAAAGAAGCCTTACACTTAAAGCTTCATATTTTGGCTGTGCTTCTCCTCCTGGAATCAATATGACAGGCACTGGCCACTTCCCGACAAATCCATCAATGTAGTCCTCCACATGCTGATTAGGTGCCACGTGAATTACCATTAACAGCTCCGAGATGGATGATTTTAGCATTGTAACAGTCTCTACAAAGATGGGAAGCATGCGTGCAACCTCTTGCAGTCTACTTCCAGGGAGCAAGCTAATGATTGTACCTCCTTAAGGACCAAACAGAGTTTCAGAGCCAGGTTAAACAAAGGCTTGCAGCAAATGGAAAGGTCAAGACTCCAGAAATAAATTCAATCACAAAAATTGATTACAGAAAAAATAGCACGACAATGGTTAACATGGTTGAAAGTGACCTTTCATTTTTCAAGCATGAGCCTGCATCTCATTCTGACAGCCAAAGCACTAGGTATTTTTCTAGTCAAAATGGCACTCCATCTTTTTAATTACAAGGAAACATAGCCAGTGCAGATTGGTGAAGAAAAAGTCAAGGGAAAGATTAGGACACTGAATTCTCTTCAGTCACATTGCCTGAGCTTGCCACTGCACTCGCAATATCTTAAAATGCCACTCCGACAACAGATCAGTATGCATAACCTGGCATGTTAAATCTTTTAAATGAGAGCAGAAGACCATTCATTCACATTACCCGAAGGTACTTGGTGTTTGGACCAAAAGTTTTCCCTACTCCCAGCCAATTTCCATATTCTTGAAGCATCTTCTCCCTAAATACGCATTTCGTTCAGGTGTCATTATAGAACAACATGAGGGCAAATAGAAAGCATAAATAACTAAATATTACGTCATTTCAAAATCTTAAAACAAGTAAACATGTTCAGATGGGGCAGGCACTAGCTCAGTTAGCAAAACCTAAGTGCTAGAAGAATTACTGAGCAAAAATAAAAACCCCAAGTGACTTCAACTGAGTACCTGATTCAACTCCAAGGCATCTTCTAATATAGGGTGGCCCACAAAATTCGCTGACAGTCCATTCGACTCGCAAACTTTGGCCTCATTTGGGAGTATACAGAAAATGTGGTCCACAAACTTAGCAAGGTTCTTTAGTCTAGCCTGACCCCCTTTCCATGCCCAGAATGAAGGTGCGACATAATGGAAGTGAACAGGGCCATCTGCAAATTGCTGATGATGTCTAGCTGCAAAAGCACAGTCCAATTTCCCTATACCATACAATCTGCAGAAGCACTATGTGAAAATGATTTGGACTACTCCAAGGCATTACAAGTTACCCCTCAGCAGCTTCAGGAGACGGAAAGAGAAACCCTTGGAATCCACTGTCACCACAACGTGAGGCTGAAACAGAAGAGCAGCATCCACTGTTTCCTTCAATTTCACCTATCAATTTAAACTCCAGTATTTATAGACAACTTTAAAAAGCATCATATAAACCACCAAAAGCGTAAGCAAAAAACAACAGGAAAATTGTACATGCTTCTTGAAATGCACAAACATGACATTGGCATCGCTCAATACTCACTCTGATTTTACCCAAATGAGGCATTAGCTCCCAGATGCCCATCACTGAAATATCCTCCATAGGAAACAGGCTTTTCAATCCCTGCTTAGACATCATCGCCCTGAGATAGCACGGAGACAAGTCCTACAGTGAGGAAAACCCGATAAAACAACAATTTATGCTCTTACCCTTCAATTTATGCATGACTTTTTCAGTCTAACGCCAAAGCAATCTTGCTGACGATGACCCTTTTTTAGCTTAATCCAGGAAACAAAGTTGAGTGAACACATATTTGTCACCAGAGTTTTCCCGGAGAAAACAGAAGTTCGCCTGCTCTCGAATAATAGTAAGTAGTCGGCCTTAAGCCTAGCCTTAATAAGAGTGTTTTACAGGATCGTGTTAAAAAAGGTCAATAGCCCAGGACTGAAAGCTGCCTAAACTGGATCAATGTTAATGTCCGAGGAGGTTCTTTCCATAGTAAATAAGAGATCCACGAATGGGATTGATGGACGAGGAGAGGTGCCTCATTCACACAAATATCAACAAGAACCTTTTGTTTACCTCTAATTCAAATGGTAACTTTTCTTTTGTCACATGAGAACAATGCTGAACTCAAGAGCAGCGATATATGTACAGAAACAGAAAGCACTTAGCATCAATCAAAAACTGACCCAATTTCAAATTCACCCAAAAGTTCAGCTACTAAAGTAAAGAACTAAAAGAACAAACAAGTGCTAGAAATAAGTGGCGGTATCATTACCCTCCGACGCCGGCGAAACGAATCGGAAAAGGAGAGAGAGTCTTGAGAGCGGTCATGAGGCGAGAAGCGATGGTGTCCCCTGAAACCTCCCCTGCAACGACGAACACTCTTAACTCGCCATCTCTCGCCGCCATGCCCAGCACGGAGTTGCCCGAGATCGAGGCGTGGCCTCTCCACACACCCAAAGCGCACGGTCTACGGTGATTTCCGTATAGCTTCCACACCGTTCTGAGCACCATCACCATTTCCAGGGATCAATCGTCACGACATAGCCGAAGATGGCACTGTTTAGCCAACTGAAACGAAATGGGTAGACGAAAAAAATTGGGCTTTGGACCGAGATGAAGAAGCAAGTAGAACTGTAGAAGGGAAGGTTCCTTCAAGAACGTTGCCTCGGGTTACTGAGGACAGGCGAAATTCTACGGGTCCGGAACGCGATTGGTAAAATCTTCAGTAGACAAATGAGGTTCCCACCTAAGTCCACGAAGATTCTACCCCAAAAAAAAAAAAAAAAGTACACGATGGTGCCCCCACTTGGGTTCCTACCGAGCTCGGCAAAGTTTTCTCCAAGTAAAGAAGAATTTTTCCGAGGGGATATCAAATTTATTTGTTCATAATTGTTTGATTCTTCCACTTTAAAGCCGTTCAATAATTTCACATTTTGTGAAAATCTTCAGGAAAAAAAATTGAAATAAAGAACAAAAAGAGTTATTTCCTTTTAAAGACAATGAATAACGCGTGGAAATATATTGAAAACCAGAAAATGAGGCAAAACCTCACTTTCAAAGCAGAAAATTATCTTTGACCAAAAAAAGGTAGAAAATTGTCCACTGCATGTGAGACCCGATGGTTTAAATTTAATTAATCCCAAATCGATACATTATGATAAATTTATCCTAAATTATTTTTTTTATCGCTAAAAATCTTAAACCGATACACATATAATAAAATTTCTATCCGTTAGTTTTCGTTAAATTTGATTAATACCATAAAAAACTCTAAATTGATATACCTCCCTGATAAATAGAGGGTAAAAACTCTAAACGTGTACATCCGACAATTGTCATGTGTCACTCGAATCAAAGAATCTAACGATAAAATTTAATGAAAACTAACGAAAGGTAAATTTGTCACATATGTACCAGGTTTGGGATAAATTCAAAAGTGTATCGGTTTAGAGTTTTTTGTGATTAAAAAAATAATTTAAGATAAATTTGTCACAAATGTTCTAATTTGAGAATTTTCCATAGTATTAACCCCTTCCATTTATATAAATATTAAGAGAGCCAATTAACAGTTGACAATGCCAAGATTTGCATTCCGGGAATGTCACTTTTAAAGGTCCTGCCGACCTGCCTTGGGTAAGAGGCCTTTGAAAATGCAATCTCAAAGTTATCCAAAAAATTTGTCAAAAGTCATTTGCATTTATCAATAAAGACTTTAAGCCACAAAAGCTCTTTGCAAATATGCGGAACCAAATGCACCCGAATAATACCAATCAACAATGAACAATATCAAGACTTGCATTTTGAGAATGCTGCTTTTTGAACGGCCCCCGAACCTATTTTGGGACAAAGGCCCTAGGGAAATGAAATTTCCCAAAAGTTCTTGAAAAAAATTTTTTTGCCAAAAGTCATTTGCATTTACCCAAGCGACCTTGGGACCTCAATGCATGTTGCAAATGTCAATCCAAATGCATCCTAGGAGGGCATTTGAATTTGAATTACTTTTCAAAGTCCAAAAGTACCCTTGCAAAATCTCAAATAAAGGGATGAAATTGAGCCTTTTTTTTTTCCTAAAAAGAGGGTCTTATAGTGACGGGCATATATGGACCTCTTGTTTATTTTTCCATCATTTAACCCTGGTTCTCTAATAATTTCTCTCGCCTTATATATTAGAGACCAACTTAGAAAAACTGAACTCTTGAGTTTGACGGACGAAATCTAATTCGAGGGAGGGAAATGTTACAAACTAGACTAACAATGTGAAATCGTGCGATAGAGATTTATCGGGCGTCTTTCGAAGCTTACAAATAAAGAGGTGAATATTCTCAAAAAAACAGACATGAGCATGAATTTCGACTTTCCAATGGGTCCTCCACAACGCACCGAGTGCCGGGAAAAGACGAGTTGTGTGGTTTCCGATAGCAGCATGCACGGGAGGCTGGAGCTGCATAAAAATGGAGACGTTGCATTGCAACACTTTACAAAGTTAAATTGGAGACTTCACCAAAGTTTTAGCCGATTACATAAGCAAAAAAAATGCGAAAACGTATCATACATTTATAAATTTTACCTTTGAATATCATTTTACACCTTCACAATTATTACCTTCATGTCCCTGTTTATGGAAATATCATTTTCTTTCTGAAAATGCTCATCCCCGAATTTTAAATTCCCCACTCACTGAAAACATTCAAATGTTAAATGAGTCTGCAAAAACGAACAATTCGGTCTTTCTAATGTTGGATTTTGCTTAGATGAAAATGGCTGGTATTTGCCAATAAGAGAGATGTCTGTGGCCATTGGGTCAAAAGTGTGGTAAGTTTTTGGTCTTTTCCCAGAATTCTCATATTTGAGCCAAATAAGATTGACCTGTCTGACCAACTATTATCTGAGTCAAGAGAATAATCTCACAACCAGAAAACTAAGAACAGGTACACCAGCAAAACAAACATCTGACTTTCCACTACAATTGAGCAATATCCAAAAGCAAATACTCAATTTTGCCGGGCCTCCTCATTCTGTTTCCGGGTGTGAATTGGTCATAACTCATCCTTGTTTGGTGCATCCTCGCCCATTAGTTCGTCGAGAGAGAATTCGTCTTCTTCAAAACTCTCTCCGTCTTTACCATCCCATGGCTCTATCTTCGCGATCACCGGGGTGCCTTCGAAAGGCAAATTGCCCTTACCACCAAGCCCAGCTTCCCTCACAAACTCTCTGACAGGCCGAAATTGCGTATGATAGGTCAAACTATTTATACACATTGTCAAATTGATACTTAAGTAGCGCAGGGTTTAAGACTTACACAATATGGTTAAGTTCGAATGCGCTCCGAAGTGGGGCATACGCGCCTTTCTTTGCATTTAGTGCCACCAATGCGGGGTACCCATATCCGCCCGACACCAACAAGTTTCTCTAGATCTGGCTGCTTACCAGCGGCGGCCCAAACAAAACTGCATCAGGGGGGTTCAAGTTTTTAAATGAGCTACTAAACCATGTTTGGAAACCACAGGCATTTACCATGGAAAATGTTAAAAAGGATCCAAATGATAGCATATGCATAAGTGCCGCAGACAAAATTCAGTGCGCGAAACCACAGCTACTAACCTGTAAGGACTTCTTTTAAACTTTTCTGCTACTGACAATAGCATCTGAATATATCTGTTCCTTCCTTCTGCCTTCGTGTCCAAGATATCAGGTAAGAAAGCAACAAAACAGATGGCAGCTTTACGGCATTTCTCCTCCATAACATCCTTTTGAAAAAATGGCATGTCATGCTAGCGGATTCTCTAAAAGTGAAAGAAGCAGAGATTTACAGCCATCAGAAGAACTTACTTGGCTAGTCAGCTCAGTCACTTCAGGAGGAGCAACATTTGTCTCCAGCTGCTCTAGAGCAAAGGATTCAATAGCAGAGGCAGTTCTAGCACCCTCATAAGGGATTGGACTGTCTTTGTCAGCACCAAATACAAGGATAGTAGGGAAGCCTTGCACGTTGTACCTGCTCATTAAAGACTGGCAATCCCAATTCATCAGAATGGCACAGAGGAAAAACTTTTCAAAAGGTGTTAAAAACATTGATATATTTGTCAGTGTGCACTATCTACGAAACTAAGGGCTGGAGCTTGCCAAAAGAAGTATTTCATTTCGAAATCATTAGACAATCCACAAATATGAAAGTTTTTCCCATTGAAAGAATCGACAGTTAAATCGATGTATGATGAGATGATTATTTACTAAGGTTCACTGAGGCTGTATCAATTTTTGTGGCAAAATAAAGGGAGTTCCTTAAGGATGTGAATCCAATCACAGAACAGATTAAAGTTTGAAATGACAATAATAATAATACTTACAAACATGTAAGGGCTCAAGCCTTCATTAAATGAACACAATTGCATGTAGAAGCAAAGATTACTACCAACTTTCTATTTGTTGTGATGATGAAGACGATCGAAAATAAATAAATGGAAGGACCATCCCCTACTAAATGTGGAATTAAATATACTACCTTCTCGGCATCACAGTCAACATGTCCCAACTTCACTTTTCCTTTCAAATTATTGACAGCCTTCTTCCACTCAGGTGCCAGTTTTTTACAGTGACCGCACCTTCAAAAGCACAAGAGGCATAGACTTCTTGAGAAGCTAAAAGAGCAATGATTATAACTGGCCAATTAAAATATAAGATCAAAAAAGAGACAAAGTGCATAAAAGTTGTTATTATTGAGATTATTTTCCTTCTTATTATAACAGCTGCTTTCACAAGTCAAAGATGCATAATTTTGTTTTAGCAACACAAACATAAAAAAACAAAAATAACTTTCAATCAATAAAAGGAGCAACAGTTAAAATTGGTGAAAAGAGACAAAGTGCATAAAAGTTGCTTATAACGAGATGATTCTCCTCCTTTTAAAATGCTGTTTTCCCTATTCAAAGATGCATAACTTTGTTTTAGCAATATAAACATAAAAAAAAAGACAAATAAGTTTACAATCAATGAAACTAGATACAGACTCCTAATATAAGGGGAAAATCAAGCTCATATTGACAGAAACAACAGGCAGTAATGATCGCTTGGTGACATACTACACTGTAACCATACCATTGGGCACCAATTCTCAAGAAAAAGTTTCAGTAATCAAATTGCTAGCTTGTATCTGACTAAGATCTAGACTTCTCTGTAATTTCTTCTGTCAGAACCGTGCTTATATACATAAACAAGAGATGAGGAAAGAAAACTAAGACTTAATTGCAACAAGCGATAAACAGACTACCCATAAATCAATCCAAAGAGATCAGCCATCAAGAAAACGGAATGTACCATGGAGCAAAAAATTCTAAAACCCAGAGTTCTTTACTTTTGAGAACCAACTCATCAAAATTGCTGGAAGTCAGTTCAACCGATGCACTAGGTTCAGATTTCTCACTTGATCCTCCAGTTGATTTACCATTTAAGCGGTCTTTGAGAAGTGCCTTAACCTGCACACAGATACAGCCATTAAGAATAGAATACATCCACACATTCTCTATTTAGTAGATAACTAAACATTAAAGAGGAAACACAATTCTGCTTATCAAAGTATATTACCGAGTTGAACACAATCTATGACATGATAATGCATTTACTAATTGAAAATTTAACAGTCACAAGGGAAAGGCAATTTTAGTACGGAGACACATTCTATATCATGAATGCAAAACCCATGAGAATATGCTATGCCTGAGCCTGGAAGCAGATATATAATATTTTGAAACCAATATTATGTATTGAAGATGATGGCTAAACTTAAAATTCTGGATCTAGAGATGTTTTACGTCCTTTAAGTATTAACTCTTTATAGTTTGTTATCATTTGAACAAAATTCTATGTTCCCATCAATTGTCACGGTCTTAGGAGCCCCACAAAGATCTCATGATCTGGTCCCTCAGACACCTTTCTCCCAAGCTGGACTTTTCAACAACCTTGACTATTACTGTCTTCCAAGATGGTCAAATATGGTCCCCCCCAGCTCCATCCCAAAAATACCGCTCTATAATAATCTTAGAGATTCCATGCAACAGAAAATAGTAACTTCTCGTGGCTTTATTGCAAGCCATCAGGAGACAAAATACTACAGTGGAACAAATGTTTGCGCAGAGCATTTTAAAGTCCATGGAAATGGACTTTAAAATGCGTAGATGACAAAAACATAAACAGAGTAATCCAAAAGTCTGATCAAGAGAGAAATAAAAACAGACCTGTTTTAGTGCAAATTCTGCAATAGGTTTGACATCTCTTGCTCCTTGGTAATCAATAGGAGGCTGCCCAGGTACAAACACCTTTATGGTTGGAAATCCCTTAATTCCATACTCCTATACAGTAAAGTAGACAAAAGTACATAATCAGAGAGACAAAAGCACAATGCGAGGATATCTAAGTTCCTTATGACAAGTGTTACATGCCGCATAGATCATAGAAGAAATCGCTTCAGGGGCTAATTTTATGAATCATTCGTGTCTTAGTAAGGATTTGAAGAACCCATGAGAAACTAGTGTTGTCTATTTCTCGTGCTTTGCGGTGCCTAAAGGTTCTTCTCCTGAATTGTGGGACAAGGAACTCTCAAACTGAACTTCGAGTTTTGAGAGCCAAAAATTGAATTCATCAACTAAAGAATTCCTATGGAGGGAGACCTGAGCGAGGGACTGGTGTGCATCAGCATCTAGAGCCGCCACAGTGGCTACCCCTTTCAATACAGTGGCCGCCTTTTCCCATGTTGGTGTTAGAGCCTTACAATGACCACACCAAGGTGCAAAGAACTCGACCAAAACAACTCCATTCGAATTCAGAACCTGCAAGCACAATTTGAAATAATTTAAATCCGATTAACTTTTACAACTACAAGAATGATAGCCCAACGGATCACTAAGGTTAGAAAAATAAAAGGACAACAATTGTTAAGAGCACTGCAGCCGCTGCAGGAATTGCTTCGGTAAATAAAAGTCGCCCTTATACAAAATCAAGCAGCCTTGGCTTCACCGTTATGCTGTCCGAGACCAGACAGCCAATGCTCGAGAGGTAAAGCACGAGACTGACATTCAAGGGTTCTAGATCAGAGAAATGAGTAACGAGATTATAAAACTAAACATGATGAGCAAGCACATAGAGTAAAACGAACTCGCGCATCAAGACAGAAGAAAAAAAGGGCATCTTAACGGCTGCCACTCCGGCCGCAGAAAAAGAACGCTCAATACGCGCGAGTCTCGTCCCTCATCTGATCTACTATACTCGAACATCTACGAAGGAAGAGGAACAGCATCAACGGAACAGCAGAAGCTAATGCCACCGAACGCGACGCGGAATGAACCGAGAGCACGGGAAACTTGAGCTCGGCAACAGAATTCAAAAACGGATCAGAAGATGGCGATTACCTTGCTCTTGAAGTTGGAAGGGTTGAGCTGAACCACTGGAGAGGACGGCCCGTACAATGCATCGCACGAATCAAATGCGAACAGGAGCCAGACAATTGCACAAGCTAACGACACCGATTGTGATCTACGCATCTCTCTCTCTTTCTCGTTCGCTCGTCGATTAGCAGAGAGTCTCGGAAACAGAGCAGAAACCTCTCAGAGCTATTATTACTACACAGGGTCAGTCGGAAGAACAAGAAGAAAAACCATGGCCCGTCCCGAGGGGGTGAGGGCTTTTCCAGTCGAAGCCTGAGGCAACGTGTTCTCGCCAATAGGACTCTTACACGTCAGCAGGTTTTGCGGATGCACGGCAATTTCATGCTCCATGTTCTCACGGCTGTGGCCAGTGATTAGCCCAGTGGGCCAATCAATTTCTATTTTTCCTGTCAGTTTTTTCCCGGCCTCCGCTTAAAAGTTTGTTTCGCAAAAAATAAATTAAATTTTCGGAGTCAATCTCACTAACAAAACTGAACTATCATCCTCAACAATTCAAAAGAAAATAACACAATATAGATAACCATTTATTTTATGAATTTGGGCATGTCCTTAAAAAGACTTAACGAAAAGCTAAAAACTTATTTTCGTAAATCTTTCTGATAGGAATTGAAAGGCTTAAAATACGCTTCGGATTGACATTAAATAAGTTTAGAAGTTCGCAGCCCACTTCGTTTGGAGACATATGAAACCAAACCCAAATTACAATAATTTTTTGGTACTCATAGCAACAAGGCTCAGAAAAAGTCACCCCTATTATAATTAGAAAACGATAAGACAATACAGATAATCATTTTTCAAGAAAGTATTTTACAAATCACAAATTATCCTTTCGGGAATTTTTCTCCAATTCTTGAAATACCCATGATCTGATTTTTATTTTATAGTATCGAAGTAAAAAATTTCACTTGTCAATCATGCAAAAGTGATGATGTACCTTATATCTTACACTGCCAGTGAATCTAATAGAATGAACAAACAAAAATCAATATATAGAATTGCATATTATTTTTCTGAATTTAGACACAAGAAAATGAGAACATTCCATCCACACGACTCACTTTTATCCCCCAGTCATTTCACAGGACCAGTGGCCACACGCAATTTTATTGGTAAAGGGATTGAGGGATGGAAACGCTGGTTCGATTCCCACGAGTCAGAGAAATGAACCAGAGATAGGACGGGACGGGGGAAAAATAAAAAAAGGGAGGATCAATGGCTGTTAGTGCCTTGTTCCCATTCCCTTACTAAGACTCCCCACTTACTGAACAAGGCCCGAAAGTAACACTCCCCGTATGCAATTCGCAAAAAGCCCTCCGACTAGAATTAAGGACTCATGAGTCATTACACTATCCTAAGGTTCTCTCCATGTCTATATATCATATCTCGTATGCACAAAATATAGTTGCAGCTAACCCATCTCCAAGGAAAAGAGAAGAAAGGACAAACTGAACCCTCTTCAGAGATCAACAAGAACACCAAATCTTCTTATCCCAGCGGAACCTCATATGCCCAGGACACGATATCAATCACTCGGATCAGCAGAGTTGGTGAGAGGTTAGCTGCCGATGTCTATAATTGCGAACAAGTGCGAGAGGACTCTCCAATATTGTGTGCAGCAGTAGCATCTTCTAGTAAATTCTCAGATGCCTGAGTTGTGGTCTCAGCCGCCCGGATCTTGGCCAATGATCTTCTCAAGAATTGGAGTTTCAATCCTTTCGGCTTCATCCGGCCCAGCAATTCCCACCTCCTCGGCTTAATCTGCCCCAACAATTTCATCTGCTCCCTTCTAAACTTCCTATTTGCATACCATCTTCCACCTCGCCAACCCAAGGCATAGCTGCAATCATAGCGAAGACAAGACAATAAGGAATGACAGTGTAAGATAAGAATCAGAAACATCCATTTCAACTTAAACATAGTTCGAATAAAGTCCCCCAAAGAGAATCAGAACACTGAGGAACCCATGGAAAAGGATCACCAAGCAGTGACCTCTGCCAGGGAATTCCAATTTTCAGTCCACAGTCAAAACTAGGAAAAAATATAAGCAAAAGCCAATTTCTTCTACCAAGTGCAGAATAGGAGGTACCACACCCATGTCTTGAGACATATAGGACACCTGTTTATTTAACTGTTCTAGCTTCTTCCAACAAAACAAAAAAAAAAAAAAGGAGGTAATGACATCACAAGTATTTGAGCTTTTGTCCTTTTTACGATCGAGTACCTAAACTCTTTTTGTTCAATTAAATATCTCAACTTTTGAAATTTGGCTCAATATGAGGAATCAGTGAAAAAAAAAAAAATTGTTGCCATGTCACATGATTTGGTTATTATGGCTTGCATACTCAGCAAAAGTCAAGCACAATGACATGGCTCATCTACTCAACAAAAAGTTATGTCATCTCTATTTACATGTTGGGTGATGAGGAGCGAGAGAAGGTGTTGACTTGGATAATCTTAATCCTCCAATACGTCTTTGCCGACATAACGTCATCTCAAGAGGCCTCACCGCTACCAAGATGGACAATTAATAACTTTTAATGACATTTATCCACATTGGCGTTTTCTGTTCACAATTTTAGCAAAGGCCTCACATTGAGCCAACATTGAAAAGTTGACGTACTTGATTGAACAGAGAAATGATCAATTACTAGAGCGTAAAAGGGGTAAAGAGCTGTATCATCCTGTCCAAAGAAGGGAGAAGCATGCACCTTCCTACTGTTTTCTCTAATGATGCACGTCAAGCAGCTTATAAGATAATGTTTATTTCTTGAGTATGCATCTTAACCAACGTCCTCTTTCACCATGCTTTCATTTGCCAACTCTCACACTAGAACACAAGTTAAATTGCACACTACGCATACTTGAATTCTGGAACTGGATAACTGTGATCACCCCTCTTCATACTAATGAATGAAAATTGCACAGAGATCTGTTCAAGCTGCAGTCAAATTGCACAAAACTTGTTCTACCAACCACCCCATAGATTGGAATCCCATCCCACCATGGCATTCCCAAACATAAATAATTTTAAACTGGAATAAAATTTTAAGGTTAGTCCAAAAATGAGACCAAGCTAATTATGGCTGGACAGATTCGTCCAGATCCTCATAGATTCATCCATCATGGAATTACTTCATGAGATAATATAACAACAATATTGCTAACAGCTACAGTTCTGTCTTTGCCCTTTAAAAGAACGAAAAAAGGAAAAAAAAATGCATCGACGATAAAGAGCATGAAAGGAAGTGAACATGGACCAACCCAATCACTAAAGTGGTACCAGCAGTGGCAATACAAGCCGCAGTACTGGAACTTTCTCGACCAACAATCTTCTTAATTTCCTCATGTTCAAATTGATAATTATCCTTCATCTGTCCCAGAACAACAATAAGCACTCATCTTAGATGCAAGAAGTGATGCCAAGTAACAAGAGAGGACAGAAAAAAAAAAAATTGGATTGGGTAGAACTGATACGTGATTTTAGAAAGCATGCTTGATTCAGAAATCCAAATAAATACAGGCAAAAGAAAGAAAAAGGCAAGGATAATGCCACATCCAAGTCAAGCAAAAGATAAGTTGACGACAACTTCTCAAACTTGACAAGGACTTGTTTAGACTACATCAAGTTTTAAAAAGAGGGTTTGAATACAAAGTAACTTTCAATAAAGAAAAACATGACAGGGTTTTATGAGATGACTTATAGAAGTCTGAAATTCAACCACCCGGGCCATGTTTGTCCAGTTATGCTGCAGGAATAGAATTACTTCCTTGCTGAAGAGAAGTCACTTGATCTGAAATTGTGAATACCGAAGAGGGAACACAAGATCTTAACAGCCAAAAAAGGGGAAATATAGAAATTATTTGAATTACACAAAGACTAGAAAGACTGAGACAGAAAATGTATCTGCAATGCAGATGTTGCCATCCTTCTAAGAAGCATTTCATTGATCCCTCAAAATTTATTATTTAATCTATTCTGACACACAAAAATAAAGGAAGAATAAATTCACTGCATTCCTTTTTGGCAGTCTTGGAATCTCCATTAAAGGCTTTATCCCCTTCCCACCCATGACAAACAGCGAGTATCACCTCTACCTAGAGAAAACAATACCACATAAACTTCAAATGCAAAAAAAAAGATACTCACAGCTCTTTCTATTGATTCAAGCCGTTGATCAACTTTAGTTTCATGATAGTGACGTATAGAATAACCTGCAGCATAAATTACAAACCAATGAACCAAATTACAAATAACTTCAAGGATGTAATGATGCAGGAAGATGCATGAACTTAAGTCAACGCGCTGCATAACTACAATTCTGACATAAGCAACCAAGTTCCTCGAACATGCTAATAACAGCATTCTCTTTACCTAATGTGCAAGGCGCCTCCCCAATTAATGACTAATAAGATCTTGAAAGCCATCAAACTAGTCTTGCGAGACTACTGACCACAAGGCTCAAGAAAAGCAAATGACAAAAAGTGCATTTCTTCCACCTGTGAGTATTTGCATGTTAAAATCTTGTTTGTACTCGCATTGCACAAATAAGGACTAATGCAATAAAGGACCTACATTCATCTTGTAGAACTGGTAAAGTATCAGATTTTTCATAACCTTCACAAGCACAAAACAGTATCCTAGTCGATTAAAAATTCAGTTTTCAGTCATTGCTGAAGTCAAGGCTGCAGCATCTCAAGGTCCCTCTCCACGTGATAAAACGATGCTTAAGCCCTACGCGGCACACATCTTACCACCCAGGAGTGAGATGAGCAGACATATGGCTCATTAATGTCAATCAAGAACCCTTTTTAGCACCATAACATACTGAAGCTAGAAGCCTGGAAAACCTAAGTTTATTATGTATAGATCCACTCCAGATGTGTTCTCAGTGGCGGCAAACTATCCTATTGCTTAACAATTGTGTTCTCATAGGTCTTCGCCATTCATACCCCTCAATTCACAAGAATTCCAAAAGAAGTGTAAATTATCAAATTCGCACAAATTCAATAAGGCACCAATTCAATCAACGAAATCCACAGCATTCATGAACAATTGCTAAACGGAAGAAGCCCCGAGCTAAAAGAGAAAAAGCAAAGCACGAAGCGAAACACCACAAATCACCTGCCCACGCCGTCGCCACCGAAGCTATCGAAGTTCCAACAGTGAACACCACCCTGTGCCTCTCGAAAGTATCCTAAAGAAAAACGACCGAAACGAAATCAACAGTGACAACAATCGAATCGAACTCCGAACAAATCACAGTTTTCTTTTTTCGTGTCTTCAATCAATCGGACCTTGGTGGAGTAAAAAGTGTCCTGAACCGCGGCCCACGAATTGAGGGCTTTCTTCTTCAATTGAGGCGCTGCTAAGCTGCCGAAGAGGGACGGCCCTCTCCGCAGCCTCTGCATGCTTACAGCTCCGTCGCGAACGGGGAACCAAGCCGAGGAAAGCCGGGTTGCTCCTACCTTCTCGCTCTGAATCACAGACTCGAAGCTCGACAATTCCTTCGTGCCCGCCGTACAACACGAAGTTTCGCGGAGGGAATCGCTTGGTTCTTTTTTTTTTTTTGGGTTCGAAATCGCTTGGTTCTTTTGAGCTTCGAAAAAGTGGAAGCTGACAACCCGGGGTTTTGTACTAAAATGAGTCTAGATTTTAATCCGTATTAAGCTTTTAAGGATTAATTATATTATAGCCCCATTGGAATGCGAATATTCATGCATTTTCAATTGTCGATTGAAATTAATACCTCATGTCTATAATTAATATGCAACTTACCACAAAGAAAAAGATTAATCACACAAAAAATCCCAAATCGATACATTTCATGCCACATTTACTTCAAACTTCACCAAAAAAAAAAAAATTTTCTAAACTGCCACATTCCTTATTACATTTACTCCAAAATAATTGTTATGTGGCAAGATATTTCAAATTAATACATTCATGCCACATTTACCTAAAAATAAATTTCCTACAACGAAAAATCCCAAATCATCAAAATCTTTGAGTTGGAAATCTCTAATATTAGTGATTTTTGGGATTTTTTTTATGATGGGAAAATTAGCTTAGATTAATAGGGCACGTATGCATAGGTGCAGGGTTTTTTTTGTGGTACAGAATTTTTTGGAATAAATGTGGCACGACCATTACGGTTTAGGATTTTTGTGATGCAAAAATTAGATTAGAAGGTTTTTTTAACGTGAAAATTAGATTGGGATAAATATGGCACAAATATATTAATTTGAATTTTCGATAGTATAAATCCACATAAAAAAAAAAGGAAAAGAGCGGCCACATTAGACCAGCAAAGAATGAGTTAATACCACGGAATACTCTAAACCTGGACAAATTTAGGGAAAATAACAAATAGCTTAAACTTTGACTCTATGTAATGTATCTCGAACTTTTAATTTGTTAATAGTTAACTTTAACCTATGTGATTTGGTCTAAATTTGACTTGTTCAATGTAGTGAATTTTTAGTAAATATTCATTTAGTCCGAATATATGATTATTGTCCCGATATTAAATTAATGGAAGGACTACGTTGAATATTTTTATTTTGGACTATAATGAACATGTAGAAAGGCATATTAAACAAACTAAAATTAATGGTCTATTGAACATTGAAAATTCAGGCATATTGACAATTTAAAGTTGTATAATGCATTATAAGTTGAAACTACTTATGTCATTATCCCACAAATTTACTCGAAATAATCTTTTTTGAAAACTCGTTATGCATTATCCAGTATATTTGAGACAAATTTACTCTCATTAGTTTTCATTAAATCTAACTGTCAAATTATTAAGTTTGATAGCATGTGGCATTTCATCGGTATATCAATTTGGGTTTTTTTACACTATGTTTGTCATCAGATCTATCAAATTGAAATTTTTCATGATATTAATCTAATTTAACTGAGGGTAAATTTATCACAAGTATATTAGTTTATGATTTTTATTGGTCAAACAAATAATTTACGGTAACTTTATCGCAAAAATACCGGTTTAGGGTTTTTGGTGGTCAAAAAAATAGTTTGGAATAAATTTATCGTAAGTATATCAGGTTTGAAATTTTTCGTGATCAAAAAAATAATTTGGGATAAATTTATCGATGATTTACCAGTTTAGGACTTTTCATAATATTAATCCGTAAAGAATAGATGATGCTAAAAACACAACTTTAGTTAACATTCGAGCTCCATTCCAATTCTTAACCTATAGGGTGGGATAAGGAAATTTTTTTTTTAGGCGAAGTAAAATTGAAAAACAACATATTCGACTTTAACTGAGGTCGCGTATCTATTAATTATTATAAAAAATCGATGATCAACTACTCTTTATAATCTGACCCAAAAAAACTTACTCAGTATAAGAACTTCACAGATTTATCCATTTGCTATTCAGAATTTATACTATAGCCCTTCCCCTCATTACCTTCCTCTTACTTTCCTAGCTATTTTAATCCTATTACCACCGTTCACTTATCATTTGAAATCCGGATTTTTTGTTGCCTCATGTTTGTATATTTCATCCTAACTTGCTGATGTTAAATTAAAGCTGTGTTTCGACCCCCCCCAAAAAATAAAAATAAAAAAATCAATGCTGTGGGAACCATTCTTAAAATCAAAAGACTTCCGAAAGCAATATCATCCATATTATACAATCCCAAAAAACCCCCAAAATAACTAATATTTCATTAATTAAAATAATGCTCATTGTTTTACAAATTAAATTTGATATGAAAATGAATAAAGGTATATATACTCTCACTTTTTTTCGAATTTACTTGGAGTGTTAAATTGATTACGCCCTATTTAAACTAAGTTTCGACAAATAATGTTGTCATTCCAACCATTATTTCATAAACAAATAATAACCAACATGCTTACTTTTTTTTTTTTTTTCCGAACTGTGGTTCTTTGACCCCAAAAAAAAAAAAAAAGAACTGTGGTTCATTAGCCATTTAAGTTTCTCGAGAAGGTGAATTTTATAAATTAGTCTCATTCATCATCCCACATCTTTTTTTTTGGGGTCTTTTTTTTTTCTCTTTTTCTATTTCATTTTCATCTTAATTTTCTGCCGATCTCATGAGACGCATCTCCGTCTGCCATCACAACTATATAAAGATGTTCAATGGCTAAATTGAATGTATCTTTAAATTTTTAATTTCTTCGTCTGATGCATGAACTTTAGTTTATTGTACAATGTCACATGAAATTATAATGTGTTCAATATAATCTCTAATTTTTTTTGTACAGATTCAATTTAGAGACCTTGGACTATATAAAGATGCTCAAAGACTAAATTGAATTTGTATAAAAAAATTTAGAAATTATGTTCAACAAATTAAAAATTCGGGTAGGCGGTGCCGAAAGACTGTTGAACAAGCCAAGAGAGTATTCTTTCAATCAAATAAAATCGTTGGCTTAGTAATCAAATACCAAAACGTAGAACCCCTGCTGTTCTTATCCAGGAATAAAGACGAATTCCTCTGCACACAGGACAACATAAATCAAAGAGGGAAAATCCACATTGATATTCACATGATCCAACTTCAATCTTCGAATTCATACATACAATTGTTGCAGCTCATTTGTCAGATCATGTAGCAGCAGCGGCAGCCCGCAATGAGTAATCTAACTCGGCAAAAATCCAAGTTGCCAAATTTTTCCAATTCCTTTTCAATCGCATGCGAGTGGAAAAAAGATAACCAGTTAAGACCAAGAAGATGAAGATAAACACAAACTCCCAAAAGCCAATAAACCTATCACAGGCACAGCGCAGTGGCCGTCAAATCATCACCGTTGAGATCGCTGTCCATCTGCGGTGGAAGATTGAGGTCGAACGGCAAGACCCGACGACTGAACGGCGCCGTCGCGCTACAATCCTCCGCCTCATCGACCACGGACGAGGAAGAGCCGCAGTCGCTGTGGCAATCATCGCCCGGGACCGACCGGACCGGTCTCCGGTCGACAGCCACGGGGACCCGATTCGAAACCCTAGGTCCGCTGAACGACTCCACGGTGCTGCTCAAGCTGCTGCTCGTGGGCCGATTGACATCGAATCCGTCGCTGGTGACCTCGCGGTCGAGCCGATTGTGAGCCTGGTCGAGGCCCGTAGCCTGGGACCCGACGGACTGGGGATCCGCGGCGAAGTTCGTCCTCGCCTTGGCGCCGTAGATCCCGCGGGCCGCCGCGTCGTAGGCTCGCGCCGCGTCCTCGGCCGTGGCGAAGGTGCCCAGCCAGATCCGGCACTTCTTCGCCGGGTCCCGGATCTCCGCGGCGAACTTGCCCCACGGGCGCTTCCGCACGCCTCGGTACCTGACCTCCAACGACGATCGGAGGTTCGCCGCCGCGAGATCCGCCGCGCCCGCGGTGGCTCCGGACCGTCGCATGCCTGGGAAGGAGGTGGGTCTGCGGTGGGAGGGTATTGGGTGGAATGGAGACGGTAGGCGTGTTGGGGAGAGAGATTGGGGGGTGGGGTTAGGAATTTGTGCGTGCATATGTCAACCACCCCATAACGGAGATGGAGACGGCTTGGCTTCTTCTTCTTCCTCCTCCTCAGATTCCTATATATGAACCGATCTCTGTTTCTGGCGATGAATTGGTTAGATTCATTATGCCCTCTCCCTTTTGATTCTTCTTCTGGACACGAGGATGGTGTGTGAAAGGACCAGAGCACCCTCCCGGTGTTCAAAACTCTCTTCTCTTTCTCTATCGGGCCAAAGTAGGAGTCGTATGATACAACTTTTTGGGCTAAAAATTGGAATGGGGAATGCCCAAAAATGATCTCCATGCCCTTGAATGTTTGTTTAATTTGATCCAAGGTTTAATTTTTTTTTTCTAATTCAGTTATTATACTAACTTTAAAGTAGAATAAATTGAATTCTTGGTGAATTTGTCTTGTCGACATCCAAATGTCAGTCGAACTCAAACGCAGGAATTACATTTACTGAGTTACGTATGAAAACAACTATATGGACAAAATTCAAAATAAATAAATCACCCTAAGGTGGGAGAGGGGGAGGCTTGGTTGCCGGTTCAAGCAAGTAGGCCCCTCGTCGAGACTCATTTGGTATTGTGAGCGAATATATATACAACTATCTCTATTTATATCAAAGTTCAACTCTAGAAATTTGTTCTTCATACCTCTCTCATCCTATTCGACAGTTTGAAATTATATTTGTTGGTATAAGACTTCAGGTAATAATCTTTTTGGATTTAAATTTTATGGGATGTCGGGAAATTATAAGCTAGTTTTAATGCATTTATCTACTAAAGGTGCATGTTTTGTTTTGGGTTTGGACAATCGTGGGTTCAACAAGGAAATAAGAGGATCATCGTAATCACGTCCTAACCGAGAGGAGGTAAAGAATGAGCCTCACCGGCCTATCCTTGAAACCGATATAGCTAGAGTTTGTAAAGCGGTGATCGATATGTATCGTCGATGAAAAAAAAATAAAAAAGAAAAACAAACCAGCTTGTTGCTTTATCAAGTATATAAATGCATATGAATGTCAATAACAGATTAATGCTGGTAATGCACATGAAATTGTGTCTTTTGGACAAGTGAATGACCGTGACATTCCTCCTGTACTTTTGAGTTGGGGCTTGACGATTTAACACACGAAATAATGATCATGGATCAATATATATATAATTGTTTTAATTTGAGAAAATGGTTAAATAAGATGACCATTTTTTACCATTTGGGGATGGAAAATATCATCGATTCAACAGCATTGTTAATTCTTCCTCCGCCTCTATTTCCAGCGTTCTCGAAATGATTATATGTTGCCAGAAATTTTTCCGACTGCTTATACCCTCTTTGGTGACAATGAGAAGACCCCATGATAAAAAAGCTAACTGTGATCCGGTTTAAGCTGTTGGCAAAGATGCTTCCAGAGTCTTCGCGGAGTCAATTGGAGCAAAACAAATAACAAGGGGAAAAATCTTAGAGACCAGGTGAACTGCAGTCAAGACTTAAATCCATGTGAAGATTAGCCAGTAAATGACAGATCAAAGACCGGAGTACACCAAAGTGGTGATTAAGTAGTAAGACAGCCGGACGGTCACACCGTCAGAAGCTCGAGCTATACAATGTAGAGATATTGACTTCCTTTGGCACGAAGCACTCAAAATTTTCCTATACACAAAAACTGATTGCTTCGTTGTTTCCTATGCTTAGCTCTTCCATATGATTAACCTATAAAAACAGTTAACCTAGAGGTCGCCTGTTTATAAAATCAGTACCTAACTCTAAGAATTATGAACATCAACTCGCGCCATCAACAGAGAGCAGTGACCAACACACTAACAGAAGAACATGGAGCTGCAGACATTCTCGTGCAACTTGGGAAGCTCGGGTACGGGAGGAGCAGATGTGATGCTTTCTTGTCCAGACGAGGTCTCTGATAGATCCTCGAATTTCATAAATTGGGACATCTGCTTTGCAGCAAGGTGTGCGTAATATATCGGAGCAACTGAGAAGGAAAAGGTATCAATTTGATTATCAAGACGGGCATAAGCAGGGACGCAACAACTATAGAAGGTTGAGGAATGCAAGATTACCAATCGAGATAGCACTGGTGCTCCTCTGATACCTGATTTAATAGAAGGAACAACAAAAGTCAACAGACAATCGAACTGACTGCCAAATAACAGAACCAGAAAAATACTTACACATAAGATAGCGAGTGAATAAGATTTTGCAATCCGTCAGCGGAGAAACCAATCTCATCAATCAGAACATGATAGTGTGCTGGTCTAGAAGTTCCCTATAGCTCATGAAAACAAAATAATATGACGTTAAACCAAAGAAGAGAAACAATGTTGGGTTTGAAGTTGCTGATGAGTAGACCATACTTAAAACGATCTGCTGTTATTTTGATTATAGCAGCCTCAACTCTTGCTAAGCTAATGGCAGAACCAAGTTCTCAAAAGATTTTGTAATAGGATAGACATTTATTCGAAATAAAACCATTTTTTAATAGGCTAATTGAGGTGCATAACTTCACATTCACTCCTAAAAACATACAGTACTCACAATCATCCCGGCTTGAGCACACATGTAAAAGTCGTAGTTTCTTGGATGCACGATCATTGAATCCACCACTGTCCCTGGAGAGAGAGAGGATGAGAAGAAAAATACTTTGCTAAAGAGAACCATCAATTACGAGAAACATACCAGGTGGAACATTTTCGGGAGAATTGGTTTGAAAAAGCTTTGTGTGGTGATTCTTCTGCGCCACGACAACAGTGAATTTTGGAATATTGGTCTCCCCCAAATTCTGATAGGCCTGTACTACACATAAGGACCATAAAACGCATTGCATATGCTCACAAGCAATCAGGGACACAAATAGCAAGCTTTGACATCCCAAGCTGTGTTCACATGAGGAACATCAATCCCTTGTCGCCCATGAAAGGCGTTATTATTTCCGGGGGCATTATCTAATTGGAAATTTGACTACATTTAAGACTTAAACTATATCTGCCTGAACGCAATCTGAATAGGAATTTAAAGATGCTCAACACTTGTTAAGTCATTAAAGATTTCTCATGAGATAAATAGCTAATGGGCCAAAGACTGAGTAGCACACCATCCACGTGCTAAACTTCTTCAAAGTTAATGGAAAGGGAAACAAAAGATGACTAGAGCCAAACCTTGACAATTTGCTCCAGTTCGATGTTTAGAACTTGATTGAACTGAGACTCGCTCACTCCATCCCTAGGAAAAGAGAACAGATCAAGGCAAAGAAAAGCAGGTAACAACCCATAAATTAAAAATAAAAAAAATTAGTTACACTTTGCAAGGGTTAATGATACAGTAACTAATTAACAACAACTGAACGTAAACTTGGGTCTGATCAGATACTCTTCTTGGACAGCTATGCAATTCTGACTTACTGTTTGACGTTCAACATCCGCGTGCCAAATTCACTGGATTAAGATAGTCTAATATGTTTGGAAATCGAAGCAAGTACTACATATTTTTACTAAGTAATGGAAAAGAAAATTGGAACTTCGTATTCTAATGTTAAATGGCTAGTCGTCCATCAAGCAGAAAGAGCGTATCACAATTGCACCGAAAAGATGATGAATGTGGCAAAATGAAGAACACTGTCAGTAGCGGACATTAAGAAACAACCTTGAATGCAACGCTGATAGAACTATAGTCATATCACCAAGTTTTGCTAAGGAGGAGAGCCACTTAAAGTATAACTGTAAGATCCCAAACAGCAGTTCATGGCTTGATATAAGGAGTCCAGTATACTGTGAGCATACCACTATGTAGAAGAATCGGCAAAACAACCATTTGGTAATGTATTTATTGTTGCAATTAGGTTTGACATACAGCAGTCATCACATTATCAGAAAGAAAGAGAGGGAAAATTGAAAAACGAAGAAAAAAAAAAAACTGAGCTATCCTCAATTTCTCGAGGAGATCACAGAACAATCAGAGAAATATTCAAAAGCAACCAGCATGCGGCAGCATGACACAATAACATTTCGACTTTGTAAGGTTCAATACATCACATTTTGGAAATTATTAGGCGACGAGCTGGGCCGCCAGAAAGCGATCCATAAGGTTGAGATAGACAACTAGATTGCAGTCCAACAAATCAAACGCAACAGTACCGGAAAACAATTATCTGAGTCGGCTTGCGTCCATTGCTTGACTGGTAGAAGTCTAAAAGCAGTTCTCTGCAAATGGAAAAGGAAAATCTCCCCTTGTATAAAATATGCTAAGAAGAATTGTGTCACAGACAATGTCTAATAGCTGCCAAACCCAATACATGCAGGTGAAAATAACGAAACTAAGACCATAGAGAAAGGCTGAAAACCTCTAATACTGAAAACATATGTTTTGAAATCAGTGCTAATCCATGATTCATTCACTATTCTTATGTCGCAGATGTTCATAGCTTACATATGTAGTGTGCACACCAATGACAAAACTACCCGAGGAAATAGAAACATAGTCACATGTCACAATCCAGTGAGAAGTTTTGTCGTTATGAAATAGAGTAAAGGTTTCAGAGAAATTCAATGGGATATTATTACAAGCTTGAACGCTTCTATGATAGCTAACGCTGATTAACAATAAAACTTGAATGGCATGAGATCCTAATATACGTACCGCATGATACCATCATCAACCCCGTCAGCCAAAGGTTTGAATAAAGCATCAATCATCTCCACCTTCGGTGACTGTGTTCTTACTGATGCTCTATATCTTGAAATCAATGGCCAAGATCGAGAGCCAACAACCTACTCAAGATGCAATAAAATTGTCACAGGGACAACACCCACAATGGTCGTTATAATGTTTAATAACTCTACTTGGACCATTTACCGCAGCAATGGATGGCATATCTGATCGACCTGGAGAACCATGAGAGACATCCATACCCAGAATCATTGTAGGAGTATCCTTTATTACGGGGACGCTTGAAGAGTGCTCAATTGCCAACAAAGAATTTATTCCCCGAGCTGCCAAAAGTAAATTTCAGCATAGGAAAGAGCCAAAAAATTTATCGTGGCCTTGCATATTTACCTTTGAATTGATTTTAAGAAGCACATTTGTAAGGTATTGATCATTTATCTTGAATGGGCAAATGCATTGTGTGACAACACCAAAGTCACTGAGACAAATCTTCTTCCAAGGCCCTTTTGAAGCAAAATGGACATAAAGTTGGTTATTCACCAAAAATAAGTAACCCAATCAAAACACAATAATACTCCTACCATAGATATCAGAGTTCTTCCGCTCCGCCAAAACACAAAGAATGAGATTAGGTGGACGTGATAACTTCTCTCTAATCTGTCCAAACATCCTTTCTACCCTTCTAACAGGACCCTCCCTTCGCACTTGTGAATCTTCCTCAATAAGAGCTAGTGGACATTCGATTTGCTGTGAGAGAGAGAGAGAGAGAGAGAGGGGGGGGGGGGAGAGGTCAAAAAGGAAGAGAATGAAGTGCGCATGACTATTTACTTTCGGTTAACGTACCACACCCTTACTCCGACCGCAGTCAATGAATTCACGCGAAAGGCGACTAGTATCACAACGAGCAGAGAAGTTGACAATAACCCAACGTTCGATCTTGGAAGGTTGCAAAAGGGTCTACAGATTGGGTTAAAAGGGAATTGTGGAAAAGAACGAAGAAATGATTAATTAAGATGGAAATAGAAAATAACAAGATTAAAAGTACGATATAGCAGATTTCAAAATGGAAAAGCGAATGATAATCCAATCTCACTATTTTCAGAAGTCCAAGACAATACCCTTTGATTGTAGTTCCACCGTCCATTACGAGGGATGCAATCATTACCGTTCCCCACTTTCAGCTGTCAGATACAAAATACATGTTAACTAAAACAAAGCAAAAACCCTTTAAGCATACCTTTAGCCCTATACACTCTGAGGCATGTAGTGCTTTAGAATCTACCTTTGGGGACTCAAGAACACGGCCTTTGATTTGGAGCAATTGCTTTTCTAAGGAAATACCACACTCGGCAAGCACAGGATCCTCATCATAACAGTAGTTTCTCAAAGCCTATGATATCAAGAGAGGATTTTGCATCCTTAAAATCAAAGAAGAACAAAAATAACAGAGATTGGCAAGGCCAAGAGATGTGCAGTGCATACATCAACTAGAGTTCTTATCCTCTCCGGAGGCTTTTGCCTTGACTTTTCAACTAAAGACGCTCTCTGCATTGATGATAGTGCTTTTGTATAGCGTTGAAGTGAAACAAGTGAACAAAGCTGCAACTTAAAAGTAAACGGGACAATGTTAATAGAGTTAGATCTCAACGATTAGGTTAATAACCTTAAGTTGAACCATGGGAAAAAAGTTGCCCACCTCCAGAGGTAGGTAATTTGGTCGTTTCGATTTGCCAACATTAAGGCATGGCAAGTATGCAGAGTATGTAAGCTCTATACCATGGTGCTTCATAAAATATTCAGATACAGTGATATCCACAGTCTGCTCCTCGTCATCTGGGCCTTTCCTATTTCTCAGTTTCATAGGGAAACTTGGGGACAACAGGAAAATGTGAACGCTCCTGTTTTCCAAGAAAGAAAGAATGGATAAAAGTTACATAAATATGACATACAATTGCTGATTGCATGGCTTCTCACTAAGACCAACTATTTTGTACTCCATATTGCTGTGTCTGGTCTTAACCCTCAGATTCTTTAGCATCTTCTTGGCCTGCATAAAGGATGACATTACAGAGATTTGGAGCAATTTATAATCTATAGTATGAAATGCAACAGTATCTTTACCTTAGCCCAGTCAATATAGCGAGGTTCCTTCACATTCTGGTTGGCCAAAAGAAAATCCATCACAGGTCCCGGTGATAGGATCATTGTCGTTGACACATCTTCATTGACAGGAAAGGTAATAAGTATTACCGGACATGTCATTTCGAAATAAATACAGCGAGTGGTATGAAAAGAATCCTACCCATATTCAGGGACAAGCCACCCTGAGTTGAACGAAAGCTGGCATGAAAGCCTTTAACACCAGCTACACCTCCCCCGACATCCGTGAAGTTCCTTGAATCATCATTGAAGAATGACTGTCTTACCAGAAGACATCCACTGCATATCCAACAGACCCTTAACAACAAATAATAGTAACCATCATATAATAAAAATGAGCAAAAGATTGACGAGAATATTACCATTTCGCCGCTGTCTGTCTCAATACTATATCAAGCACTCTTAGAGCTTCTTGAGCATTGTTATCCTTATCCAATCCTTTTAAACCAAGAAAGATTGACTTCAAGGGTACTTTTGCAGCATAGCTTATTTCTACCTGAAAAGTTTTTGACTGGAAAGAGCGTTTTGACCGTTTAGTAGAACCATTTGGACTCTCATGACCACCAAGGCTCTCACTTTCCCTGACATATGAAGGAAAATGCAACACCACACATTAAATTAGTAGCTTATAATTCAACTTTAGAAAAGAAACCGCAAGGCATTTTATAATGTACAGACCTCTTTGCAAAAGAATCCTCAAGAACCACCGTGAATTCGAGCTTGTTCTGTGGCAAGGGACCCACTGTGTACAAAGTTTTTTCTCCATCATAAGCAAATTTCTTACCAGCAAGTTCAGAAGAGTAGGTTTGGCATAGCTTGTCAATAAGCTTTCTCCCAATTCCCTTGCCCTCGACAGCTCTCTTATCTTCTGAAGTAATAGAAACCTGCAAAAGAGACACCTCGATGTGTTCAGTATATGAATCAAAAAGGAAACCAGATGTACTCACTTAAGTAACTACTTGGACAAAATTCTTGCACATATAGCAAGCTAAACATACACTGTACTGGTAAAAAACTGCATCTGGAACATTGACAGAAACTTTAAAGTGGTTGGTGAGCAGATTTATTTGCCTTCCAGTACTCCCTATCCCACGCCTTCCAATTACGGAGTACTTAGGAAAATCCACGCATTCAGGCTTCTTGTCCGGAGGAAGATTTGGGGTTGGAACAGGATGCAGCAGATTTGGATTTTCCTTCATGTTGCCAGTAACTTTGTCCATCTTCTTTTAGAACACACCCACAATTCTCTCGTGCAAGTTTTCCCCTCAAAAATTGTTTGAAAGGTGGAATAGTTCACTGTCCAGTCATCAAGCATTCTAAATAATCAATTGAAAGCTAAGGTGAAAAAAAAGTTTGAACTACTCTCTACCTTATAGCAGAAACTTTAAAAAGAGCTAATGATGATATCAATAAATGAATTTAGCTTTCTCTTTAAAAGTTTCTTTATCTTCCACAATGTCAAATTGCAGTGGGCTGTTTTCAGTAGTTGCCTAGCTAGCAAAAAATCAAACTCTACCAGGAACCCAGCAGCAATTAAAGGTTCTAATAAGATTCCCAAACAGAATAAAGTCAAACTAGGACCTAATGATGTTCATCTTCTAAAGCATAAGATAATTATGAGCCAACAGCGAGTAAATCACGGCCTCAGTGTACTTCATTTGAAAGTGTGTCAAGGAAATTGAGCAAATTGAGCAACCATAACGAGCTAATAATGCTCCCTAAGCTCGGAAATAATATGTTGAATGGATATGGTTGAAATGGCAACTCTACTTATATGATTTTAGATCTTAAGTGAACCCATATCTTTTGAATAAACAGATCAGGGAAAAGGGACAGGACATCAAAAATTCAACGCCTCTGCCAGTTTTCTACACACATAGCTTTAGCATCGAAACTAAAAGGCCGTGCTATGCAAAACTATAACAGGACAAATATCATGAAACAAGGGGGAAAAAGAGATGGATCAGTCAACCATATCTTCCGCCTTTAAGAAGAGGTAATCTAGTAGGAACTAAAAACATAGATTATGAGCTAACGACTTATTCTACAACATAAAAAGGCCAGAATTACGGTGAACAAGTTTAAGAGAAGGTTTAAAAAGTATATGCATCTTTATTTTCTTAAAAAACAAGCAACTGAATGGAGTCGACTGTCAGACGTGAAAGTTCCCCTAGCTTGGATCTGTAGAAACAACAGAATAAGTGCCATAGGGAAAAATTTTAAGGAGAATTATTGAAAAAAACAAAAGTAAAGTACCAGAGAAATTTGTTAAACAGCTGGCATCCATAATCATTCCATAATATCAACTATCCATCAGACTCATGTTATGGGAACCCCATAATGGAGGGAGGAGACCAAGGGAAGGACAAATACTAGGACAAAACAGTGGAACATAAAACCGGGACGAGAAGAAGAAAAAGAATGAAGCATGAGTAATGAAGCTTAGAACAAAAAAAGTTCATAACCCAGCCGCATACGTTGATCATCCACGAGCATGACCAGCAAAACGAAGAAAAAATTTAATAAAATAGCTTCATCGATGAAGACTTGTCGAAACCCAAGCGAACCCACAGAACCAGCGATTACCGCCCATAAAGCGCACATACACAGCACAGACCCGAAGAAACCGGCACATGCCTGCTAATCTCGTCCAAAAATCCATCCACAAACAAAAAAGCAGCAACGCATTCGCAGAAAACAGCCTTTTGAGTGGATTCGCGGAGACATTGTTTCCGAAGCCAATGTAGCAATCTCCCTCTGAAATTCCTCGCGATTCACGACTTGTCGAGGTTAACAGGGATAAATCCTCGCCAGAAGCAGCATTATCGGACCGTAAAACACTCGAAACCCGATGAACATCGCAACAAACCATGCAAAGAAACAGTACACTCGAGGGAGAAAAAAGAGGATTACATACGATCGCGACAAAAGAAAAATCGATAGGAAGCAAGAGCTCTTACACAGAAATTGCAGCGGACGAGAGGTATTTTTAGGGCTTTAAGCGGGAGAAGAAGGAGGAGGAGGAAGAAGACGACGAGTAGAGACAGAGAGCAACGACTCAGCTTCTTCTCCTTCTGGCTCCGCGGAGTGAAAAAGGAGTATGGAGGGAAAAAGAAGACGGCGAGAAGTATGTCCGCGTGGGCATCAGTATTCCGTAGTGAAAAAAAAAATTAAGATTTTGAAATTCTGTAGTTTTTATTAGGGTTTTATTATTTCACGGGAAAATTTTAATTTTCTCTATCTAAAGTAGACTTTATTTTAATTAAGAGCTGGTCATATCGGTTTTGAATAATCGTTTGAAGTGGCATGGCTTTTAAATAACGCTTGAGTTCAACCGGCTAAATATTTCGATCGATTAAAGGCATTTTCGTCCAAAATAATTCTTAGATTATTATTTTTTCTTTCTTTGTTGCGGCCGCGAGAGGCGTGGCCCTCACCCGAGCTAGGCCGGCCTTTCCTGTAGCCAATAAGATAGCCCTCTTCGGGAGCCCGCCGACCAAAAGAAAAGAAAAAAACAAAAATGTGGTTGATCGAGTTTGAGGGTCAGGTCTTTCGTTGAAATTTACATAGTCACTTCAACCATTATATGAAACAAGATCCATTTTAATCTTTTATTTGAGAAAACGATAGCACTTTATTCCTTTATTTGGATTTTTCCCTTATTTTAAGATAGATAAGTTGTAGATTTGGAAAAAAAAAAAAAGGTTTCAGATTGAGTTGGTTCAGGGTAAAATCAAGAAGCAAACCAATCAAAGCTAGTTCTCGATTTTGGGTATAAGGAACCGGATAATTCTTCTTATAAATCGGTCTTGAAAAATTATTTTGTTTTTTTTTCGTTTTAAAACGAACGACAGCTCGTTTTTTTTTTTTTTGGGTCGCAAATGGGAGCTCAGTTAACACAGTTTTTTTTATTGAAGGAGAGAAAACCTCCTCCCAACAGGAAAGAAAAAAGTCATATCATGTGTAGTCATCGTGGTTTCTCGCGAGAAGCATTAGCAGCCATCCATCAAATGCTTGGTTAATTTATCGGGACATTTATTGTAGCTTTATTTGTAAAGAAGATTTTCTTTTTGTAAGATAAAAGATGATATCTTTTTTTGGGTTTTTTTCCAATTTAGTATAACAAAAATTACTAAAATAGGTTAACATAAAAACATATTTGCGATTTTAGGTGCCGCACACAAAGTGCCGAGCATTCTATTTTTTTCAAATTTTTTATTATTTGTCTTTAATCATTTTTTAATTTCTTTTTCTTGTTTTCTTGTAATCATTTTTTTATTATTCAATTTATTTTTTGGAATGGACAAAACATTAACGAAATTCGTTTATAATATCATGTTCGTAATATTCACACAAATTAATAATGGATGAAACACTTTTATATCGAGAATTTATCTGCATATGATGTTGTAAAAACTCAAAAAACAAAAAGTAGAGATCGGCACAAGATGAATATTGTCAATGCCACTCCGCCTCCCATCTCCGGTTGGCATTCGAAGCCACCTTGTCGCTCCGCGGCCTAGTCGCCTCGCTCGTTAGCTCGCTTTCCTCGAAGTCGAGGCACGTCATCGTATTGTGGTGCACAACTCGAGTTATTTGCCAACGCCGATGAATGCCCCGACTTCGAGGAAAGCGAGTGAGGCGACGGGGCTTGAAATGACGAGGCGAAAACAAAGTCCACCACATGCATTCTATTTTTTTTCCCAACAAAGATGCAGAATTCTCGGGATGTTCGGCAAGACTCCACGGGAGCCACGGTGACTCATGGACTCAACGAAAATCTAAAGCGAACTTGAACCGAAATCTTGATGAGGTGAACTTTGTTTTCGCCTCGTCGCTCCGTGCCCCGTCGCCTCACTCGTTCGCTCGCTTTCCTCGTAGTCGAGGCCTTCATTGGCGCCGGCAAATAACTCTCGACTTCGAGGAAAGCGAGCTAATGAGCGAGGCGGCCGGGGCTGCGGAGCGACAAGGCGGCTTCGAATGCCAACCGGAGATGGGAGGCGGAGCGGCGTCAACATCATTCGTCCTGTGTCGATCTCTACTTTTTTTTGTTTGAGTTTTTAGAGTATCATCTAGAGATAAATTCTCGATATATAAGTGTTTCACCCATTATTGATTCGCGTGACTATTACGGAACATGATATTATATACCAATTTCATTAATGTTTTGTCCATTCCAGAAAACAAATTGAATAATAAAAAAATGATTACAAGAAAACAATAAAAAAAAAAATTTAAAAATGATTAAAGGAAAATAATAAAAAAATTGAAAAAAAAATAGGATGCTCGGCATTTTGAATGCCGAGCGACACCTAAAACAATAAGCATGTTTTTTGTTAACCTATTTTGGTAAAAAAAATTATACTAAATTGGAAAAAAAAAACCCTCTTTTTTCTATAACCTCACTCCTTTGTTTTCTCTTTGCATAATTTTTTATTTAGAAAATTATTTAACCTCGAATAAATTTATTTTTTTGGGTCAGAACCTTGAATTAATTGGTATGCATGTGTTGCGTAGTATCAAAAAGGGAGATTTCAAGCCACCTCAGTTTCAAATTTCTACTTGTTCGGACATGTGAAATTACCTGAGCCTTCTTTTCTTCAAAAGAGTAAAAATATTTTAGCAGATGTCTCATTTGGTTTTGGGTAACATGCACAGACAATTCTCAAACCCATCTCAAATTCTTTTGGGCTTTGTGACCGGCATTGCAAACAGAAAAAAGCAAAAAAAAAAAAAACATTATAAACCTATTGCATTTGGCATCAATTATGTACTAAACTTTTGAATTTAATCAATTTAGTCATAAACATTTTGTATATGTACTCAATTCGGTCTCTTGAACCAATTTAGGTTGGAAATGGCTGATCTCAATGTTGTCATCCTATGTGCGCAACCGAAGTTGATGTAGATATAGATATTTTTTAATAATTTTTTTTTAAATTATTGCTTTTAATGAATTTTTTTTCTTTTTTACATTTTTTTAACTTTGGCCGCGAGGATCACCGGAGACCCTCATTGGCCACAGGGTGAGGGCTGCCGACCTCGCAGTGGAAAGGTCCTTCGTGGCCTTGCATGCGGTTGGCTCTTGGGCCTTTGTGGCCGCGGAGTCGACGACCCTCACCCATTTCTAACAAGGGCTGCAACCCTCGGCAGGGGGCATCGAGAGCTGGCTAGCCCTTGCCCAAGTGGCAAGGCGAGGGTCGTATGCCGAGTGAAAGGGAAAAAAAGAATGAAAAATAAAAAAATATTTAAAATATTCACATCAACGCTAGATGTCTAGCTAAAATTGGTCGGATGGATTGAATTGATACCAATATAAAAAAACTTAGGACTAAATTAGTTCAATTAAAAAGTTTAGGGATAAATTGGTACAAATGCAATGTGTTTATGACTTTTTTGATACATTGTTCCTGTCCCAAACATTTCGACAACCTAAAACTACAATCAATTCAAGCCCTATTAATTCTAGGATGGGTTTGATGCCCGCGGTGGACCTCACGTATTGTAATCCCCAAAATTTATGATCATCGAGGTAAGATATCTGTAAGGAATTTACAACAAATTCATGCTGTTCGCGATTTCCCATGAAAAATTGCCTACGCTGGGACATTCAATCGTACAAGACTTTGAGGCAATTTATTAATAATTCATTATTTATGGAATGAAGTTACTATCGACTGCTATGCACATTGATTTGTGATGTCCAATTGTTGGGGATAGTTATCAAGTATAGGGAACATCACTTACAATAAATTGAGATAATTCAAAATATCATTGATTACTTACCAAGTGCTGATATTTCCTCCTCATGAACTATATCTGAAAATGCTTGTAGATTAAAAAAAAAACTATATCTAAAAAGCTGCCCATAAAAAATAAATCACTTCATATAGCCAACGTTACTGATTGATTTGTCATCCTTTTTCCCACCAGACAACATTTCCCTTTTTCGGCAAATGATAATGGTAGAAGGAACTAGGCATTTCCTTTTGTTCAATTTTTCACGCTTATCTCTCAGGGTGTCAAAAGTACCCGAACCGAAAATTTCGAAAAGATTCCATTCAAGCAATAAGTAAATGAATTTGAGTAGCACGGCGGGGTCGGGTCGGGCCGGGTTTCGATCTTTTTCCATGCCCTCTGTCGCAGGGTTCCTCCCCCGACCTCCGCCCACGAGTGTCCGGCGTCTGCCTCTACTGCTCTCTCTTTCTCTCTTCCCATGGAAGCCATTGTTGCCCTCGTCCTTTCCCCTTTGCCTTCCATATCAAGTAATGCTTCTTGCGCTCGACCGATATTCGAGCGTTTTTCTGATTCGCTTCTCTCTTTAATGCCTCTCTCACTCGTACTGCGTCTGTGTGCTTGTCTGCGTGTTTGTCGGTCTTTTGTGTGGAGCGTCGGAAATATGTACGGTAGAGGCTGCTTTGTCGACTGCTGCGTTGTCGTGAAGGCTGCCCGCTCCAAGCCTCCAGCCACCATTCACATTCTCTCTGTTTGCTTCGTTCTTTTCCCGGCATTCAGTTTCCCCGGAAATGTCCAACTCCGTTTTTCCACGCCTTACCCGGATTTGTGCATGCAATTGACGTTCCTTGCTTCCTCGAAAAAGGAGGGAGAAAGAAGAGAGAGGAGGAAACCGAGACTCGAACCTAATTGTGTTTCAATTCGCTTTATATTCGATTCGATTCATTGATGGATTCAATAAATGCATATTTTCATACAGGTTCATGTATCATGAAAACCCGAACTGAGCCGCTCGACTCTTGGGTTATAATATGTGAAGTAACTTTAATATTTGCGTGTTATTTTATTTAGGTTATTGCAACTGTTGTCACAATGACTAAATAAATGATTTTCATTTTTGTCGCCGAATAGACCAAATAAAGAATTAGAAGAAATCGAGTTGTTTTATTTTGAGATAAGTGCACAGAAAATTTTTAGTATAATTAAATTTTAAAACTTATGAAAAATAATTAAGTCTTAAAACTTGTCAAGTTTATGCTATTGAGTCATTCCGTTAACTCCGCTCAACTTGACCAATGAAAGAGGATCACATGGCTTTTTTAGTATTTTCTCTATTCTACTTGGTGATGAAAAACCACCTCATTTTGATCATAAGCCAATTTTTAATATGAAAAAGCTAATTTTTTATTTTTTAAAAAAAAGGCAAGAAGAGAAATCATTGCCGCCTCCCCACCATTGCCAGAAAGGGCCAACGATGGTGGGGGATGGCGGGTGGGGGTCGTCGGCCCCGACCAATGACCCGCAATCCTTGCTGATTGTAAGGATCTACATGCCCTCGCCCAGTGGCGACCCTCGCCTAGATTTGGAGGAGAGCTCGAGGATGGTGTGGCAACGATAACGAAGGCTGCTAGGTTCTCCCCCTTCTTTCTTAATTAAGCTTGTTTTAACGTAATTTAAATAAATATTTGTAATAAAAATCAAACTTCAACGACAATCATATTATTTTAGCCACACCATTGCCACTTAAGATAAAAAAAAAATTTAAAAAAATCATGTCAGCATTCTCCATTAGTCAAATTGGATAAAATCTTTGACAAAAAAAAATGGATAAAATCAACGAAAAGGGTCAATTGAACCAATTTGATAAGTTATAGAATTTGGCTTAATACCCAAAAAAACCTCAAACTTTAGCATTTGTGATAATTATATCCAAAACTTTTTTTTTTCATAAAAACCCTCAACTTTTACTTTTGTCCCAATTCTACCCGGCCTAATACCCAAAACAACTTTCAACTTTTGCATTTGTCCCAAGTATATCCAAAACTTTTTTTTGTCTCATAAAAAGTCCACAACTTTTAATTTTTTCTCAATTCAACCACCGTTAGTTTTCCGTCCATAATCACCGTTAGTTAATCATATATGGCTCGAGTTTTCTCGCCGAACTTATCAATGAATTTTTGAAATTTAGAAACAATAAGTTTCGGAGAAGACGAGATTTTAGATCGTTAGTCCAAATATCTCCATGTCTAGCCGTTTTTTGTTTCACTAAGTCTGTCGAAAAGAATACGAAACATGCCATCTTGAGTGATTATATATCTCTCGGCAATATATAAAGGTAGCAAACTACGAAGAGAAGTTCATGAGTTTTTTCATGTTGACTTTGCGAGGTGTAATTCATTAATATTGTGGAAATGCCACATAAGATTAACTAATTGTAATTATGGATGGAGGGCTAATGATGGTAGAATTGGGACAAAAGTAACAGTTGAAGGTTTGTTATGAGAAAAAATAGAGTTTTGGATATAATTTGGACATATGTTAAAGATGATGTTTTTTTGGTACTAGGCAAATAGAATTGAGACAAAAGCAAAATTTTGGGGTAGAATTGGGACAAATGTAAAAGTTGAAAGTTTTTTATTGGATAATTTTTTTTTTGGGTAGAATTATCATAAATGTTAAAATTAGAGGTTTTTTTGGATATTGAGCCCCAAAACAATACGATATCTCAATCGCCAACAAAAAGAACATGGATCATCGCCGGAGGATGTTGGCCTAGTAGCAAAAGAGTGGGCTGTCTTTCACGAGGTCGCGAATTCGATCCATACCATGAATGAATTTCCAGACAGCTTGTGCCAAGGAGCCCATAGCATATCTCGTGTTGAGGGATTCCTGTGCTGCTAGTATTCTAGTAGAGCTGCCGGGACGAGCTTGCCCAATCTCGGACAGGGCAAGAGGTGGTGTGGATTAATCATGACCCGACCGAACATTTTGTAATGAATATCTGATCTTTACAATTATTTTCAAATAGAATTGTTTAGCGTTGGTCACCTCGTCTCTCTGCCCTTTTTGGTCGGAAGAGACATTTTTATTGATAATGATCAAGGTGGAATGCTCGAGAAATGGGATTCATTACATAGTAGATTCCAGAGAGCTCAGGGTGGGGAGAATACCCAGTTTCCAGGTAATTCTTTTTTTCTTTGCGCCTTGGCTATTCAATCCGCTACCATATTATACCCTCTACGACAGAAAAGTACCTTGACTTTAGGAAAATTAGAAAGCAGGTCTTTATACAGTAAAACCGGAACATGGACCTCCCAAGAGAGAGGTGATGGGCTTGAGATAGCCCCCACCAGCAGTTCACAATCCGAGTACCAAGTCAGCTCTGTACTTTGCGGGGTTGTAGCCGTCTCTGGAGAACGTGCGTTGCCAGCTTGAGGGTAGAGGATGCGATTAAGGGCTTCATGCATCGCCATGGCTTCCGTAGTCAGAGCAGACGAAGCAGCGACCAATTTGGCCTCTTCGTCCATCAAGCAACCCTTCTGATCGCGAAGTACCCAAGCCGTCGCACCTACGGTCGCTCCTGGGCTGAAAGCTCCATCAACGTGGACAGTAAAGGTGCGATCTTTAGTGCTTCCCGAGTTGTTCTTGTTAGGAAACTTCTCGACCTGTTCTTTCTTCGCTGAGATCTGCCATCTTTGGTAACTTTTGAGGGAGATTAGCGCTGAGTCTATAGCTGCGCTCGGGTCAGGTGGCTTCCCTCTAAAGACGTATTCGTTTCTTTCTTTCCAGATTCCCCACAGCACATATGCCACTAAATCCAAACCCGGTGAGTTGGTTTTGTGCTCTATCAGGGCGCAAAACCATTCTTCGAAACGAGCTAACCCACAACTGGAAATTTTCAGGTTGAGCTTTGGGTTAGACCACACTTCTTTGGTCCAAGGGCAGAGAAGACATAGGTGTTCAATCGTTTCTATATTCTGATTACAGAGAGGACAATACGGATCAGGTAGGATTCTCCTTCGACACAGGTTTTCTTTCGTTGGGAGTGCATTTTGGCAGAGATTCCACAAGAAAAACTTGATCTTTGGGGAGGACTTGTAGTTTCCAGATCACTGACCATAGCACTTTAGGTGGATTATATGATGATGATGCTTGGTCTGCTCTGTTCTGAGCTGTTAATTCTCTGATAGAGTGGTATCCAGTCTTGACCGTGTACATGCCATTTCTCGTGGATGTCCACACAATTTGATCTTTCTCAGTTTGAGGTCTGATCGGGATTGTCAGGATCTTGCAAACTGTTTGATCATCAAAGTGTTCTCTCAAGGTTAATTCCTTCCATCGGCCTACCTCTTTTTCTATGAAACCAGAGACAAGCTCTGGTTCATTCCTCTTTGCAGGGCCATACAGTACTCCTTTTATTAGCCATTTGTCTTTTCTAGCTTTGATCTCTGTCCCATCTCCTACAGCCCACAGAATAGAGGGTGAGATAGAATCTCTTCCCATCATAAGACTTTGCCAACCCCAAGATGATCGTTGACCCCTCTCTGCATGCCAGAAGTCCCTATGTGTATAGTAGAGGCCTTTGAGAAGGAGACCCCAAGGGGAAGTTGGCTTCTTGCTTAGGTGCCAAGCTTGTTTTGCTAATAATGCCTTGTTAAAAACCATCAAGTCACGAAATCCCAAACCTCCTTCATCTTTTCTCATTTTCAGAATCTCCCATTTTTTCCAATAAACCCGTGCTTTTTTTTTTTTCACTTGTTTTCCACCAGAATTGGGCAATTCTCTTTTCTATTGCCTTACAAACTGAAATAGGAATTTTAAAAACTGACATAGCATTCTGGGGAAGTGCTTGTACCACAGTTTTTATCAAAACCTCTTTCCCTGCTTTGGATAACAATTTATCTTTCAGCCTTCCAGTTTTGTATTGACTCGGCTTAAGATCCAGGCAAACATTTGTTTTTTTGAATTTCCCCACTCCGAGGGGATGCCAATGTATTTCCCTGTTTTTTCTGTGATTGATTGGTACTCTCAGTTCCGCTGCTATGTTTTTTCTATGATTGATTGGGCTACTCACTTGCTGTAGTAGAATGTCACGAGGGCAGCCTTTGTTTGCAAATTTGGGCCTAAAAAGTTTCCTTTTCTGGACCATGTACCTAAATTGTCTGAATATGCTGGAAGAATTTTTTTGACTTAGCTTTACTTGCCAACTTTTTTCTAGGCCAGTAAAAGATGGAAAAATTGTCGATCACAGATCTGAACAGGCATAATCTTTCTCTCTCTCTCTCTCTCTCTCTTTCTCTCTGAGAAATGTGTTTGTATATCTGCTTGTGCTTATGCTTGTGCATTGTCTAGATGATAATTAATTTTCTGCTCTGTACATGGTGGACCAGAAATTTTTGGCTACATTAGTCAGTTCTAGGCCTGCAATATGTTTTGCAGTAACAGTGCTTTTTTGTTTGGCAGAGTGGGGCTGCAATGGCTGGAGTTATACAGAAATTCTTACTGGCATCGATGCTTATGTGGATAATTCCAGTTGCAGTTTTATATGGTTTCGACCATAATGTCTTTCCAGGTAAGGATATCTTTTTGCAACATGGTCTGCAATAAGGTGAATAATATATCTCAGAGAAAAGCCTGCTAGTGCATTTCATTGATTTCTTTATGCTCATCTCATGGAAGGTCAATAATTTAGAAGGGTTTGGCTGTAAGTCTTGAGATCAATGCAGATTTAAAACTCCATTTGCCTTATCTGTGTTGGTCTTGCATTTGATCTCGCTTTGCCTCGATAATGGCCGGTAATGGGTTTGTATTTCATATGCTTTTGTTGGGGTTTATCTGTCGTTTCCTTTAATTGTTGGAGCAGACGGATGAAATTACATGTGCAGTTTTCAGTTATTTTCATAATTTGTCTATCCTTTAAATCATTTATCATAAGGTAGTAAAAGTTATGTTTGACCAAAATCTTTTGTTTGGTATGATAAAAATAGATAAAAACAAATAAGCTGCTCCTTGTTTAAATTGTTCTAGTGTGCCTTTCAGACTCTTGGCGTCTGCGTACTTTTGTCTCATGCTTGTGCTTACCTTTAGAAGCAGAGTACCTCATAGAAGAATTCCCTTATGGCCCTTATGGTAGAACATATGCTTTCTTTTGGTTGTCTAACTTCAATATAACTACTTATGGTTATGTGGGTAGTTATGCAGTGCCAAATCCTTTGAGTTCCAGTGACTGACTTTGAAGGTGAAGTTTAGGATGACTTCCCTAATCTTGTGCTTGAAGGGGGAATGTTCTTCTGACTCTACTAAACTTTCATTGTAGTGTTGCAATGTCGTGATGTGGGTGTGGCAAGATGAAGCAAGTTTGCAGAGTTATTATCGTGAAGGATATTTTAGAAATATGAACTTATTGTGGTGTTAACTGTTAAGGTGATTTCCAAGAGCCTGAGCAACTTGAATATTTTCTGTGAGGATAGAATATTAGATCTTTCACCAAGGTGGAGGTTAGTGATAATCTAGACATGAGAGAATAAAAACCAGAAAACATGCAATATTGAACTTTGACGAACGGGCTTTGCTTTTCGATCAGGGTGAGGTGGTTAGATATAGGGGTAGCTTCGTCGGCTTGGATTGGAAGGAAGGGCTTTGCTTTCCGATCATTTTTTGAGACCGGTTTGGATGAGTGTGGGCAAGTTTGGGATTTGCTATCGCTTTCGGGTTGGAGCAGCTCACCCCCTTTGTGACTTAAAGGGCAAAGTCGCTGAAGCGATTCTAAAGGCCGAAGAGTGATCTTTGAACGCTACTACGCATCACCTACTATAGTAAGGTAGGTTTGGGTATAGCAGGACTTGAACGTGCGACCATTAGGTTAAAAGCCTGACGCTCCACCAACTGAGCTATACGTCCCAAAAAATATGTACTAGTAAATAAGGAAAGGATTGGTGCGGAAAAGAAACGAGGGTGCGGCTCTGTATGAGGCTCGTACTGCAGAGCAAGCAAACAAAAAAAGCCACTATAAGGGTCTAGCTAACGCGCCCCAACTTTAAAACTCAAGGAAAGCCTAGATCGATATGTGAAGCGCTCAAGCACCCAATTGGAATGATCGGCTAGTATTCTTGAATTGAAAATCTTAAATAGCCACCATATCAATTCAAACCATGAACATCGGAGAAAAGCCACTGGAAGGAGAGGATGATCATGCCACAATACCCCCTGGACAGAAAATTCTTAAATTATTAGGTAAAAATTCTTAAATTATTAGGTAATCCTAGTCTACTCTAGCCCACTTCACAGAAGCTGTTAGATCATGTGGGACCTACGTGCTACTGGCATGAACCAATAACTAATGTGGAGTGGGATAGCGTAGACCGGGAGTATCCAAAAAAGCTCCGTCTAGACCTCATGGTTATGCTATGTCGATCTTTGTTTCTAATTGTACATATCAATGTACAAACATAGCTTATATGTTTTTCTGTCAAATTGTAATCAGATGTACTTGGTTTAGTCTAGAGGGAGTCTATCAGGTGCCAGAAAATGGATGGCCCCACTTGGCTTACATATAGTCTCTTGTCAGGTCTGTGACTTTCTTCATGATCATCATGGTGTTCTGTGCTTCAAGTGCTGTACAAACGTTTTGTCCTTGCAAACCTGTCTCTTGAAAAAATTTGAGGATCAATTTAGCATTTTCTGTGAGTCTGATATCCTCAAAGGCCAGGTTAAGAATATTTAATTTGTGGTAAGAAACACTTTTCAGTTATGCTTGATATCTAAAGGATGCAGTCAATTTAGACATCTATGTGTATGTTTTTTTTTTTTACCCGTAGTTCATATCAAGAAATGTGGTTTGGGTGAACAATTTATCTGTTTGAACCTCAGTCAACAAGAAAATTTGTCTTCATGGGGAAAACTTACCGAATTTTATGGTTGTGCTCAAACCCTGTTACTTCCAGATGCAACCTCCGGGAAAGGTTTTCTGCAATTTTATTATCTGTGTCTGTATGTCTGTCTGTCTCTCTCAGTGAACTTTTGCAACTTCCAATCATTCTAATTTTTTGGGACCCGTCCATAGTGAGCACTTTTGCTATTAAATGTGTCTTGTTCTTGGGTTACAAATATAGCGAGCTTAAGCTAATTCACTATAGGCCAAATAGAATGCTTGTGTATTTGGTTGTTAACATATGCTTTCCTTTTTCTGGAGCAGGTTCAAGCGATTTATCTCCTCATTCTCTGACGTTGTGGGGTGGATTGCTTGCTATTATATCAGTCAATGCTGTGATTGGGTTCTATATATACTTGGCAATGAAGGAGCCCTCAGATAAGCATGAACCAGATCCTGCATTTCTTGCGCAAGTGAGAGCTAGTGTCCAAAAGCCTATAGAGTCAACTGAAGGTCCCTCTCAACCACGGGAGAAAGATGAGTAGGATCATTCTAAAGCTCATATTTCTCTGCTTGCTGTTGTCTCCTGATTAGCAAGATGAATTCATACCTAAATCAAGGCCAAGAATGAAGTTCTTCTATTATACTGATGGTCTAGCAAATACCCTTTGGAATGGTTGTTGGTCTTGTTTTTGTGAGAAATCTGCCTTTTCGAACAATCGATTTCATGTTTGATTGTGTGGGATCATTAGGTATTCCCAGTGGCCATGTTAGGGAGCACATCCTCTTTAACAACATTTTTGTACTTGCTTGTACCTAGTTGAAACATGGCTGATTGGATATAAATCCTTGTTGTAGATATGTGTCTACCTTTGCTTTTTGGTAATGTTAGGATCGTCGCTTTTGCAGACAATAGTAAAATCATCGTTATACTATATCGATGCCTAGGAGAGGTCCTAAACACGGTTGCTGTAATCTGTGAAGCAACGGCTCCTTTCGGTTTGTTATTTACTTCACTTACTAACCAATGGTTTGGCCAGAAAAATATCGGTTTAGTTTGGAATTGGGTCCCCTTTGAACTGTTCAATGTCCAGTGTCTTACCACTAGAACTCCACGAGAGATTCAGCATCACAGATTTCTCTCTTTGATTTGCCCGCTTTGCTGGATTCCATCTCGCCATTATTGGTACTTTTAGGCTTCTTCCCAATATGTTCCTGCATTTTTGCCGAGTTCTAAGCCAGGGCATGATCATCGAGTCTACTGTCTGGAATCGATGTTTGTAGCATGAGCAAAGCAGCGGAACTTATGGAGGCATTGCCACCTCGGACTGAAATTCAATTGTCTGGAAACCAACTACAGCGATTTCTCGGGCGCTCTACACAAAAAAAAATAGTCAAAAGAAGTGGGATTCATCAATCGGACGGTCCCAAGTGTCCGGTGCATCAGATCGATTTAATAGATTGTTATGCTAATAAAGTACACGGGTAGAGATTATTTATCCTTCACCTCAAATCATGACTGCAATTTTCAATCTATTAATATACGTGATTGAAACTCCCGTTACAATTTGAATCTCGAATCAAGCGGATTAATGGAACACTTTAAGGACAAGAGTTTAATAAAAGATAATGTCATATTAGATGAAAAACTAAAAAATGTGACAACGGGATTATTGTTCAAAAAATATTTGAAATTTCCTTAATTAATTAAAGAACTCGATGTCCCTTCTAACAGCCGGTAAGGAAAAAAATCATTTTTAAACCACCAAAATAATTGCGAAGGCTTGTAGAATGGGCCAGTGATCTTAAGTTAGTGAATTTCACTTTAAGATGAAATTTTAGGGAATGATGAAATTTCAAGATGCCACGTATAGACCCAGGCCTATGCAGACTGTTGTCTATCTGGACTCACGTGGGGGATTCACACGATGATTCATATGATGTCAGTTCTATGTAGTGTACAGACCGCGTGCAATGTACGGGCTTTCCTTCGTCCAGACCAACCAAACTTTTTTGGATGGGCCAAGGCCCATGATCAATATCCAGGACTCCAGTCGGAGCAGCAACTCTGGGCCAACTCGCACTTTCTCTTTGACCCTGAACTCAAAACTGCAAAGACGTCTCGTCGCTTCGTCTCGCCTTGGCTCGCTCACAGAATCTAAACGTCGTTTCTCGGTGAAACGGGGATCACAATCCCGCTCCAACGCTCTCACCGTTTTTCACTCTGCCCGACGCATTGCGTGGACCGTTTTCACCCTCAAGCTCCTCTCACCGGGCCCCACGCCTCGCTCTCTCTCACATCAATCTTTCTGCTGCTTCTCCTCAGAAATCTCCTCCTCTCAAAGCCGATTCGCGAGCCTCCATCGCCACTCGTGGATAGAACGCATGGAGGAAGTGTCCACCGGGGCTCTTGTCCCGGCGGTGAAGCCTGAGCCGGTCTCGTCGTCGGCGACCGTGGCTCCTCCTCCGCCGCCGGAGGTCGCCGGGGACACCACCGCCGCGGAGGTCTCCACCACCGAGCAGCTCGACAGGGACTTCCTGTGCCCAATTTGCATGCAGGTGATCAAGGACGCGTTCCTGACTTCGTGCGGGCACAGCTTCTGCTACATGTGCATCATCACTCACCTCCGCAACAAGAGCGATTGTCCCTGCTGTGGCCATTTCCTCAACAACAACCAGATTTTCCCCAACTTCATGCTCGATAAGGTCTTTAATCTGCTCATTTTGCCTTTCGATACTGTTTTGACAGATTGCAGTTTCAATTTGTCTTGGCGGTAGTGCGTCGGATTCGTGGATATGGACGATTCTTCATGTCTACGATTGGTAATTATGTTTGTTCTGGAATTGCTTCTCTGCCAGCTGAGTTAGCATCAGTAATCCTTTGACGTCTTCAAGCCATATGTGACCGCAATTTCAAGCACGTTATTTCTATGTGTGGATATTTTTGAGTTTTCTGAGAACATTGGGAGCTCGGCAGATAGACTGAAGCGCACACTCCGACCTTATTTTTATTGCTAATCTGAAAATTGAAGCTTAATACCTGTAAAACAACCATCTCATGGACAACTTTGGCATCGGATGTCGCTGACTTGATTAAAAATATTCTTCTCTTCGGACTGCATCTCCAGTATAAGCTTATGTGATGGTATCCCTCTGCCTCATTTGCAGCTATTGAAGAAGACTTCTGCTCGGCAAGTATCAAAGAATGCATCACCCATTGAACATTTTCGTGTGGCGCTGCAACAGGTTGGTCCTTGCTGGGTTTTCTTTTGGTAGTTTTTCATAGGTGTAAAAAGTTATCCAGGAAGAGAGCTTCCATGGAAGCCATCTCCAAATTTTGGCAGATGCAGCAACAAGTATTTATATGAGGAAATATTATTTCTCACTTTCTAGCTCTGTGGCAACGTTGGTCCAGGCTCTTTATGGAAGCTTCTAGTGCGTTACTTCATTGACTGTGCCAAATAATAAGTTAGTGAGAAGGCAGCTCTAACTTGAAATGGTTATTCCGGACACTTTTTTGTTCGGCAATGAACATATCTTGATCACAACTTTGCACCTCCTGCTGATATTTTCAGTTCTGTTTTGGTGGACCGGAGTTGTAATTCGTGATTTTTTTTTTTGGTAAGGTGTGATTCGTGATTTTAACGCGCTCCTTAATCAAATTTTTGCTATATTTGTCTTCTTTAATTTCTTCCTGACCATTTTTTCCACCTTAGCTAAGTAAACCACAAGCCACAAAATAGATGCTATTGATCTCATGGATTATGTAAGTTATGAGCCAAACCTCAATTGAGTGATCCAAATACTAGGTTGCTAATGTCTCCTTTGAGGAATTGAACCTATGATGTCGATCCTTTCCTTGAACTTATTCATACCTCTTTATCGAGATCATTTCAATTATAGAAAAAAGATAGTTGGCCCTTCAATAATAACCTGGAATGCTATCAAATGATGCTTCAGCGCATTGGGTATTTGCCAGACGGGTAGCTAAGTAGCCGTGAAGAGCAGAATAGTTTGGACTGTGTTGCCTCTTTTTTTGGTTGAAAAATATTCTGCTGATATGACTTTTTAATTATCCATAGGGTTGTCCAGTGTCAATAAAGGAGCTAGATAGCCTTCTCGTGCTTCTTGCAGAGAAGAAGAGAAAAATGGAGCAAGAGGAAGCTGAGAGAAATATGCAAATTCTTCTTGACTTCTTGCATTGCTTGAGGAAGCAAAAAGTTGAAGAGTTGAATGAGGTTTGTTTTCACCTTTTATCTGTGGATGTCATCTCGTTTCTCCTTCCTAAGTGCTGCTGCTGTAGTCCTGCAGCCTCTTGCCTAACCCCTTCCCTGAAAAATAATCTAAGGGATAGTTGTTAGGTGAAAGTCCTAATTGACAATCATGTCCAGGATTTCTTTTTCTGCTACAGATACAAAATGATCTCCAGTATATCAAGGAGGATATTAATGCTGTGGAGAGACATAGAATAGAGTTGTGTCGGGCAAGAGACAGGTACTCGGTGAAGCTGAGGATGCTTGGGGATGATCATAGCATGAGAAAGCCGTGGCCTTCATCAATGGAGAAAACCACTAGTGGCTTTACCTCCAGTAACATCAGTGCCAGAGGAAATTTGTCCTCTGGTAGTCTACAGAGCAAGAAAATGGAAGCTAAGGCTCAAGTAAGCTCCCATGGAATGCAAAGAAAGGATGCTCTCAGTGGGTCAGACTCACAACACATGAATCAATCCAGTCTTTCGGTGATAAGGAAAAAGCGAGTTCATGCACAGGTTGGTGATACTGTAGATTTTATTTTGCATAAGTTCATTTTGAAAGCTTAACTTCTGGACATGCTCAACTCACTAAACATGTTTGTCTATAAGCATCCTTTTTGCCAATTAGAAAGAGAGTTCTCGCATTAACTATCTCTTGAGAAACACTATGAAAATTGAGTTTCCATATGGTGTTGAGGCTAAGATAATCTCTTTTCAAATACATTTGCTTTTCTATATGTGCCTCATGTTACTCGCTTAGGGTTAATGATCCTTAAATTGTTGCCCATCTACGTGGACATAATTGTTGGGGAATGTCTGTTTCAGTTTACTGATCTCCAAGAGTGTTATCTACAAAAGCGACGTCAGTTGGCAAATCAACCACATTTCCAGGATGAAAAGGACAAAAATGTCATACATAGGGAGGGTTATACTGCAGGTCTTGCTCATTTTCAATCCGTATTGTCTACCTTTACGCGGTACAGGTATAGATCAAATCTAATTTCCTTGTCATAAATCAGCAATTCCTTTTGCCCTGTTTCTTTCTGATGGTGCTTACACGCCTTTTCTTCTTTGTTCCCCCTAACCAGTCGTCTACGGGTAATTGCTGAACTAAGGCATGAGGATTTATTTCACTCAGCTAATATAGTTTCAAGGTGAATTTCCTGTCATTCAAGTTTTATTTACTTTGGCAGTATCTGAACTTTTAGATGATAAATATTTTCCTACCTCTGCACAGTGTATGCTGCATATAGTAGTCCCCTCAGTAGTTGCACTAATTATGGCATCCTGCATCTACAGTGATTGTATTGATTATGTCTTCTGCAACTTGTAGAGTAAGGAATGCAATCGTTTATTCATACTATAAGTTGTGTTGAAAAGTTCTGGTTCAGTCTAGGGGTTTGGTTAATACTCTGAAAATGAAAATTAGCAAGGAGAAGTAGTATCTCATGTGTAGGCGGACAAAATTAATCAGGTTGTGTTCAAATTCGAAGTAAACTGATCAGCCTACAATACGTTAGAATATTATTGTCATTACAAAAACATTCCTCTGCAATTCAGCAGTACCAAGTGAACAAGAAGAATGACAGATTTGAATGGGCAAGACCGTGGGAAAAACTATTGATGTATTGAATAGCTATTTTAAGTTGGAACTTTTTTAGAAGCATGGCACGTGGCCATGCTGATATAAATGTCTGTTGCACTTGTGCTGATGCGGTAGTGCTTCTTAATTGAAGTGTTTCAGACGAACAACTTGTCTGTCTCTGTGCTTGTCAGCTCTAGATCATTGAAGAACCCCTTTTTTGGGGTCTTCAGTGAAGCTAGGAGATGGATCAAATAATTGACATAGACAGACCCTTACCGAATGCCCTTACCTGTCTGAAGCTCTGTGTGCTCACTATTCCATCCATCTATTAGTTGTGTCCTGAAACTGAGGAAATTGATTGATTCTGCCGCAGCATTGAATTTGATCGAGATGATGAGCTATTTGCCACCGCCGGAGTTTCCCGTCGCATAAAGGTTTTTGACTTCTCAACAGTAAGTTTCTAAGCTTGCTGTTCAATCATTTTAAGGTTTTTTGAGATTATTGGAAGGAGTCAAGGTAGCTCGTCTTTGTGAAAGATTGCAAACCTTTTTCGTTCTTCTTTGCAATGAACTCTGGTATAAATTGTTTGTACACTTATGTCTGTGATGAGAATAGATTTTTTTTTTTTTTGGTGGGTCAAAAGATTAGAGAATTTGAAACACTTATGTATGCACATTCTTATCTTTATCTGTATAGATATGCTCTAGAATTGTGAGCTCTGTGATGATCTGCCAAATTTCCATGCTTTACGTGACTCCTCAAAAGGAACATACGATTACTTCTGTCGTGTTCGTTACAAATTGATGTGCGCATGAGTTAATACTTCTAGAAGATAAGACAAAATGGTACCCAAGTTTGGAGTTTTCACTCCATCTCAAGTTCTCCTCCTCCTCCTCCTCCCTTCCTTTGGCTCTTACTAATTATTAATAGTGGTATCTGCTTCCAGTAACTTGCTGAATTATGCCAATGCTATTGATTATCAGGTTGTGAATGAGCCAACTGACATGCACTGTCCTGTGGTTGAGATGACCACGAGGTCCAAACTTAGCTGCTTGAGCTGGAATAAGTATGCCAAAAACCATATAGCAAGCAGTGACTATGAGGGAATAGTGACTGTCTGGGATGTGGATACTCGGCAGGTAACAACTGTCCTTATAAATTAGACGATAGTTGTCATTTTCACTGCCGGTGTAATACAAAAACCTGTTTCTATCTTCGGTCATCATATTTATCTGCTTTGGTTGTATTTACTTCTGTTTTTGCAGAGTTTGATGGAATATGAAGAACATGAAAAACGGGCATGGAGTGTTGATTTCTCAAGGACAGAGCCTTCGATGCTTGTATCTGGTAGCGATGATTGCAAGGTACCTCCTCGCATTTTGTGAGTTAATAACAAAATCAAGAGTTGCAGTAGTCTATATCTGTGGGTTTTCCAGTTTGACCATTTGTAATATGCTCCTCTCCATGCTTCCCATGACTATAAATTACGATCCTTTCTTATCCATTTAACTGCAACAATCTTTTTGCTATTTCGTCCCCTTTCCTTGTCAGTGGTTTTCTATTGATGAAAAACCATTCTCTTGGTGTGTAAAAGTTGCTATCCCCTCAATTTATTTAGGTTATTGTATTGATCGCTTTCATTTTGTTAAAATCACAAAGACCCTCAGTTTGCCTTCATGTTAGAGCACGAGCTTTGGGGAACAGCAGTGAAACTTGATTTTACTAATAAATAGAAGGAAATTTTATTTTTGACAGTCTGCAAAGTTCTGTTTCTTCTGCAATTACATTAGCCAAGTGAAGTTCACATCTGTTTCTTCTTTTACGATTTCTAGGTCAAGGTTTGGTGCACACGACAGGAAGCTAGCGTGCTAAACATTGACATGAAAGCAAATATATGCTGTGTCAAGTATAATCCCGGATCTAGCAACTACATAGCGGTAATTTCCTTTTGCCCAACTCCTTATTGCACTTATCATGCCATTTGATTTTTGCTGGTGGACAGTTTAACAGGATATACTTTTCTATGGATAATTCGTAAGCAGGATAATTAAGTGGCTGCTTATGTTTCAAAGTTCCTCTTCAGTATGGTTAAACATCATTTAACTTGCACTGAGTTTATATAATACTTAACTAGTTGTTCAATAAACTCCGGGCAACACATACTCATAATTTTTCTGAGCTCATATTGCAATTTCTTGAATCTTTCAGGTTGGTTCAGCTGATCACCATATCCATTATTATGACTTGCGCAATATTAGCCAACCACTCCATGTATTTATGGGACACCGTAAAGCTGTTTCATATGTGAAATTCTTGTCCAACAACGAGCTTGCTTCTGCATCCACTGACAGCACATTACGGCTATGGGATGTAAAGGACAATTTGCCGGTGAGTGAAATGTGTAGGAACCGGATAAGTTTCTTCTTGTCTTTGTGTAGGATATGTAGGCTTAGTTAGTTGCCCTACAATTCAATGGTTCAAGTAGCATATAAAATTGTTCAAAAAAATGTAGCATATAAACTCTCTCTATCTGAGTTTTCTCATATTGAGGAAGTTAATTCCCAGAATTGGATCGATGAAACCTTTTTCACTCCTCATTCATTAGGCCAGAAAAATGGTCGCCACAGAAGAAGTGGTTTCTATGTATCATATACTAGGCCCTGATTTGATTGAAAGCACCAGAAGCTTGTGTCTTCAGGGTTTCCTTTTTCTAGCCCCATTTGTGCATTTGCCCTTCTCTCTAATGATAGGCAATCCTCCTTTTTTTTTTTTTTTTTTTTTCTTTTTTAATCTTCTGGCAACCTTTATTTTGATCGAGGGGACAATCTTGGTCTCTTGGTATTGCAGGTTAGAACGTTTAAAGGCCACACGAACGAGAAGAACTTTGTGGGTCTAACGGTAAATAGCGAATACATAGCGTGCGGCAGCGAAACTAACGAAGTTTACGTCTACCACAAGGTGAGTATTGCTCAAGCAGCAATCCTATCTAGTTAATCTTCCTGCAGCTAAAGATTGTTTGCTTTTTCCCCAGGAAATATCAAGGCATGTCACTTCGCATAAATTCGGTTCGCCGGATCCTGATGACCCCGATGATGATGCGGGATCTTACTTCATTAGTGCCGTGTGCTGGAAAAGTGATAGCCCAACCATGCTAACTGCTAACAGCCAGGGAACAATCAAAGTATTGGTACTCGCCGCTTGATTATGTTGAGGAAGACCAGAAAAATATCGATGAATAGCGAAATTATACAGAAGAACCGTCTCTGGGAACTCCGCTCCATTGTACTTGATCGGTGGTATTAACTTTTGTAAGAAAACAAAGCTCCTGCTGTGAGGCCCGCAAGGTTGTAGATAAAGGAATAAGTGTATGATGTATCTAGTTACGTAGGAAATTGCCAATTTACCAAGGGCAAGGGAAAGGGCAATAGTATCGATTCTTGTTCAACCGAAAGAGCTTTTGCAAGTACGTCGGCAGGTCAAGATACCACATCCAAAAACAAAAAGAACAACTTGAGCTCACAAATTTTCCATTTGAAACTGGGCACTGCAGCTTGCAACAGAGCACGTGATAGTTTTCCTTGAAAGATTGGGGAAGGCGACATCACGTTCTGCTGCTTGCACCAGAGTACACTTAATTCTCCATTGACCTCTAACTGATTGGCCTGGGTGCCATGTTACATTGATTCACAAGAGCCGTTTGAGTTTTAACGACCATATATTTCGACCCGGCGCTTGCTCAAGGCCGACGACCGAGCATGCGACTGCAAAAAGTCAGCACCTTGAGCAAGCACGGCGCAATTCTATTACACGAACAGTATTGTCGAATGCATGAACTGAAAGCAGAAAACGTGGTCTGATTAAACGCCAAGTCTATTCAGTTTCTCACGCTCTTTTCCCCTTTTCTGCTCGAAGAACTTGGGGGCCTATGATGCTTTATACCCTCCAAGTTGAGGAGAAGCAGTTCCGTCTTATATTAGCCGAGAGGACCTTGGGGAATACAAACAACAAGCGGGGCAATATCCCTACGCGCTGATCACATACTCATCTGCTGATATAGCTCCATGACAGATACACGTAAAACGACACTTTGTTCATTAAGAACATATAACATTTTCTTTTATCATTTCTGATATCATATCAAAAAGAAAAGGCGAACCTTATACAAGAAGTGGCAAAAATGAATCCACTAAAACGATAAAAAACATGGAAGAAGAAAGTTGTGCACGCGCCAATAGTCAGACACGAGTGCAAGAGTTGCCTTCATCCGAAGCCCAGCAGGATGAATAGTTCGGCGCCTCGTGTAAGATATCAACCTTTCGGGATCTTGAAAGTCCTATTTCGGGACTTGCAAGGTCAAGAAAATTTGAACGGACTTCGTGAAGTCCATTAAAGAGGGAAGAAGCTAGAGGAAGAACAAGCTCAGGAGAGATATTGCCATGGCGATTACATCGCAGTCTCGTCATCGCCTACGTTTCGGAGAAGAACGTGAAGCGGGTGACATGGTAAGAGGACGGGCAATGAGCGGAGGAGGAGGAGGAGCCAAGCATGGTTAAGAACCGGGGAAGAGGAGGCAACGGATGACGGTAAGAAGAAGTCGGGTTTCAGAAAATAGGGCTCTTCGCATGGAGTTGACTCTTGCTGGGAAATTTCCATTTGGGACTGCCAATGCTTTTTGAGGCGTCTGTGTGGCGTGTGCTCTCTCGCTTTTTATAGACGTGAGACACCGTCGAAGGCAATCCTCATTGTTTTATCAACTCAAGAACAAGTGTAGCCAATCATAAATAATAATAAAAATTATTTTTTTTAAAAAAACTCAAAAGTAGGAGTGGAGTTTTATTTTAAAATGTAACTAAACGGTAGTTGGACTTAGTTAAATATCCTTGTATCAAAATAGGATACTACATAGAGGGGTACAATGAAAAAACAAAAAAATATTCCTTTTTCAATGCACAATGACCTTATATCTTTTATAGCTTAGATCGACACTCGTTAAGAAGAACTCTCGACAAGACTCATACAAATACGTATTCAGGATTTATTACGATTAGCCACGAATCGTTTCGTCAATCGTTACATATAACTACTTCTCAAGAAAAATATGTACGCAACTATAGCAATATGGTATAATATTCCTTTCATATCGAGAAAGTTACTCGATCTTTGCTCTTCTCATATCTGACTCCATGACGTAACGTCCTGGCAAAAAAAAAAAAGAAGAAGAAAAAGTACAACTAATTTGCAAAACAAGGTCTCTTAATTATGCGTACGTCAATGTGAGAATAAGCCGACCCCAGTACACTTACTTTTGTCCATGACATTTCTCTATCGGCGAGAGTAAATTAGGGTTTGACATGGGATGGCCTGTCCTATGTCCTTTTGCATTCATGTGAATTTTCCTCTCTACCTCGACTTTTACCCCCAAAAAAAAAGGGGGGCCAAAGCCATCATTGGCCGCTCACTAAAGAATGGAGTCGATGTGTCGTTTTCGCCCGTGGAAGTGAATGAATGGCATGAAAAGCCTTTTTTCTCTCGGGATTGCAGTCTCGCGAGTTATTCTCTTCATGTATCTTTTTGTTTTATTCCATTTTCATCTTATCGTTTTGTGTGTTTTTTGTTTATATTTCGAGTTAGGTGAAAATTTGATTTTTAGGACTTGGTTCTAGAAAGTTGCGCTAATCGAGAATCGAGCGCTATACTTCATGCTTTCCAAGACTAAATCGCTCGATGGGGTCGAATGAGAATTTATAGGTTGAGTAAAGAAGAATCGACTCTTATTAGTGGGGCAATCGGGTTTTCTAATTTACCTAGTTTTGAATAATTGGATCATGTCTGCATTCGTCATGAGCTACTCCATCGATTTAGAGCCTATTTGATAACGTCTATGTTCCTATGATTCTATTCTCCGAAACAAAAAAGAATTTAAACACGTGTTTAGAACGCAAATGATTTCGATTCTAATTTTACGTGGAAATACTTTTGGACCAATATTGAGAAACAAAAAAAAAATTACTTTTCAAGAAAAAGAACACTTTTGAGGATGAAAAAGGCAACTATAGTCTTCTCTCACTTTTGTTGAGCGCCCGCAAAGCATGGGCTGAGTCAATCTGACCCGGTCCGAATAATTTTTAGTAAATTAATAAATAAAAAAAAATAAGAAAATGGTTAAAAATCCAAAAAATGGAAAATTCATAAAAATTCTTTAAAAAATGGAAAAAATAAGAAAAAATCTCAAAAATTAGGAAATGGGTCATTTCAACTGGAAATCTTATTTTTGATGATTTTTCCTTCCTATTTTTTTTGCAAATGACGATTTTACCCCTCATGAGCAAATCTTTTCAAAAAATCTGAAAAATTCCAAGAAAATTTCAAAAAGTAGGAAATGGGTCCATTCAACTGGCCAATCCTGTTTTTGGTGATTTTGCCTTTCGATTTTTCTTAAGCCCTACTCGATTTGTTCTGAAGTACCATACTGCATCGGTGATCATCCGCATGGTGTCCGAGAATAAAATTGGGCTACCTATGTGGCAGAGATGAATTTTATTCATTATGAGCAAAACAAGATAATCGTAGTCACATCTTTCATCTTTGGCATATGCATAGCCTCAAGAGAAGCATGGAAAAATAATAATTTTAGCGTATTATCCCTCTAAGAAACAAATCTGAAGCATCCCTATTTTGGCTAAAAAGATGTCATGGTGCAAGAGGATTGCAATTGTGGAGTCTGAAGAAAGTCATCAAATGTGATTATGTCAATGAAAAATTGGGAAGAGAAATTATTTCTTAGAACAGTAAATTTCATACGGTTACCAAATGTGTTTTGTTCGGACAATAGAAATTTTATGCGATTCTGACACGTTCGATTCTCTAAAACTCATTCATAAAATAGAATAAAAAAATTTATTCTAATCGAATCACTTTTTGGAACAAAAACGTTATCAAGCATGCCCTTATTGACTTTACCTAGGGTGAAAATCTATCTTTTGGACAAATACCACTAAAAACTTCAATTTTTTTTTTTTTGGTAAAGTAAGATTTGTATTAACTTTTCAAAAGCGCAACATACAAAGAAAGAAAGAAGGCCAAACACAAAAACTTCGTACCCATGGCTACACGAGTATGTCTCCACGGGTGCAAAGGTGTATGGCCATCAAGGATGCAACAGATCAAGTGCGCAAACATGGACAACCTCCTATCGCCCGCGATAGGCCAATAGGGAAGACGGCCAAAAAATGGACCAAATATAAAAGGCCAAACATATCGGCCAAAAACCAACAGCAAGTTGTCCTAATCAATAGGTGGGTTGTCTCGGAATATTGCTGTAGAGATGCCCCAATTGGCTTGAACACGCCTATTCCGTGGGTTGTCTTCAATGTGTTCGAAGGTGAGGCCTTTGTCTCTAACCACCTTAAGGAGATGCTTGGTGATGCTTGAAACAAAAAGAGTATTATGTCTGAAGAGAATATCATTCCTTACCGTCTAGATGATATGGCAAAGAGCCCCAAGAGAGAAGCGCGTGATCCGGTGCTGGAAGCTCTGAGTACTTAAGTTATGTCTAGCCCAATGTAAGAAATCATGCCACGAATGGTTTTGCCAATTAACGTTGCATTTGGAGGCCCAAAATAAAGCCAAAGAACCCGTGATGGCACACCCAAAGAAGAAATGGTTAGTGGAATCCGGTCTCTCCTGGCAGAAAGCACGAAGCCCTGGCAGAAAGCGCAAAGCCCTTCTGAGATTTTGTGATAGTTGAGAAAACTTCAAATTTTGTTCAATGTGATACAAAACACTGCCAAACTTTTGTAGTGTCACCAAGAATCCAAACTTACATATATGTGATCTATATGCTCTTTATTACAGTTTCATCCGAGATATATTTGTCACACAAGTAAAAGTTCGGGATCTTTTATGACACTAAAATGAAGTTGAAGTATTTGTGTCCCAATGGAAAATTTTAAAAGTTTTTAGCGGCGCAAAATAAAAATTTAGATATTTATATCACAGTAGGAATAATTTATAATATTTTGTGATATTAATCCTTCTTCTTTTCAAAGAACATGAACCCGGCAGTGCATTTATGATCTTGCAAGTCATGCAGAGCCATATTTGACCATTGAACTTCACTTTGCTCCACCACGCATCTTCTCCGAGTGAAAATTAAGCCAAGACAAAAACACTTCTTTTATTTTACGTGTGTGTAAGAGAGAGAAGAATTATGTGTGCCTCAGAATACACAAGACCTTGTCAGTTCTTCAGCTACAAAAATGGATGCTCCCCACAAAATTCAAACTTTATTGACTGTTCGTTTTGTCTCCCAACTCTGCACCCCACAAAAAGGAAAAAAAAATAAAAAAAGCTGGACCCGAAAAAAAAAATATCCGAAATTCAAAGCACTCAAAGACAAAATATCATGATGCTGATCATGTCTTATGTAATAACTCTGCATTGCAGTCACAGAAATGGGGTCTGCAATGATACGTCAAGTTCACATGGCCCATTGCCAAACGTCAAGGCCCCTTTTGCCCCTACTGTCTTTTCCGGCCTCCTCCCGAATTGCCTGCCTCCCTTGGGTGAAATATGTTGTTTACCCACCAAACTTGTAGAGGAGATATTCTTGTTTAGATTAGGGTTCATGGTCAGGAGGTGATCATATTCATCGGGATTTCACGAGACCGGACACTCGACTCGACTCAGGCTCGCCTCGGCTCGAATGTAGAAAGACTCAAGATTTACTTGGTTCTAAGCATAGAATGTTCCTTTGGGAAAGAGCCAATAAGCAAGAAAGCTTTGTGGGGTTCAAATGGGATTAGGGTTTCACTTTCCACGCCGTGGATTTTCTTCTGTCAAAAGAAGGTTTAAATTCCTGCTGCTGTTGCATGCATGCAAATTCTTTTTGATGGAAGAGGAGGGCGGAAGAGGGAGGAGACGTCCTTGGCTCGGCCTGGTTTGCTAAATGGGGATATAGGCAAATCCGACTCCGACCTCCTCTGAGAAGTATAAGAGAATTTAATTGCTTGCACTCGAGTGCAACCCACCACCACCACCACCACCACCACCTTCTGATGCTTCTGACTTTTATCAAGTGAAGCCCAAATTTCTGAAAAATCTTTTGCAGCTCTGAAGTCATCATGATCCTCCCAACGTCAGGTCACCTCACCTTATTGATTGGAGGTGGTCCAAGCTATTTAACACTTGCGACATTTTTCGTTTACTCAGAATGTGACAATCCTGGTAAAAAAAAATTATATATTACTTTGCGATTGCTGTTTTTGTTTCAGTAATGTAGTTTCACATCGATAATGTCTCACGGTAAAATATAAGAATAACTGAAAAAACAATGAACTTTCATGGTGTAAGTACGTGGATATAAGATATGATTTTATGGGGTGAATTAGTAGGAAATAATCATTAAGACAACACTATTTTGAAGAACTCATGGATACACTTTATATTAATCATGGGTCATGGCGACAATTTTAGTATTTGGAAAACAGTTTCCCGAAACAAGATTCTCTTTTACCCGGTGCATGCAGAAGAAGCGGCGCCGCCGCATGCATCCTGTGCAAATAAGCCGAGCTGGAAAACATATATATTCTCGAAAGGCACCTGTCTAACATATGCTTAGGAGAGCAACAGAAGATCGAATTTGCCGCCATCATGAGTTTTAAGAGTGCTTTTAAGTAGTGCTCGTCGGCATAAGTAACTCCGGTTTTGTCCCGTATTTTATATAGAAGGACCTTGGACATGAAACCCTAGTTCTTCTTCGCATATCCACTAGTCTTTTGAATGTTTTTGTTTTGGTCGAAATAGTCTTTTGGAGTACATGCTTGCCTTATCTTTTTTGGACCAAAAAAAAACAAATTCTGGTTTCCCTTCTTCCATCTTCCGAAAACAAATCAGGGAAAAATAAAAAATAAGAAGGCCATTTTCGGGCTAGCCCGGCCCGGTTAGCCAAGTGACCCTCAAAGAGTCCAAACTAGCTCCCCTAGCTCGTGGAGCCCGGCCCGCTAATTCATCGTGGATCTGCCGGATCGTTTTCACTTGTCCAAACTTTTGGTAATATGAAATTTAGTGATTCAGACAAATGTGAAACTTAGTGCTGAAGATGTAGAATTATAATCTTCGAAAAAGTTGTTCTGATTGGGTGAATCTAATTCGAATCTTGCATCTCGACCTCCCATTAAGTCTCAGAGGAACACAAAAACAAAATTGAGAAATTTTGTTGGCTTTGGGAAATAAGAACAAAGAAACAAAAACAAGGGTTAATATCACGGAAAAACTCTCAAACTAAGTACACTTATAACAAATTTATCTTAAATTATTTTTTTTATCATCAAAAATCCTAAACTAATACACTTGTGACAAATTTAGCTTCAAACTATTTTTTGACCACTAAAACTTTAAATTGGTATAACTATGAAAAATTTACTCCAAATTAATTTTTTTACCACAAAACATCTCAAACTAGTACACATGTGATAAATTTACCACGTGTGAGTTTCCGTTAAATTGAGTTAATATTATGATAAACTCCAAATTGATACACCTATAACAAAAGAGGGTAACGTACGCGTAGATCAACAATTATCACGTATCATCCAACTCAAGAATTTGACATTAAAATTTAATAAAAACTAACGGAGGGTAAATTTATTACAGCCGTATCGGTCTGGTGTAAATTTATCATAAATGAATTAATTTGGGATTTTTTATGGTTAAAAAAATAAATTGGCTTAAATTTGTTATGAGAGTATGAGTTTGGAGTTTTTGGTGATATTAACCCTAAAAAACAACAAAGAAGACAAATTCAAGTGCAATATGCAAGCGTAATTGCGTATGATGTTAGAACGAGGAATTCTTTTGACTTTGACCGTAGACCACATTTAGGAGGAAACGAGCAGCACTAACACGTGCCCTTCGATAATAGACCACGAAAACCATACGAATTAATCGAATGCTTAAAGTGCATAACCCTAAGTCTTCTAGCGGAGAAAAGGAAAGAATTAGGAGGACGCCAACCCGGTATGAACAGAGATATCACCCTAGTAACATTTCAATTTAATTAACGAGTAATTCTGTCTGACTCCATCAAATTAAAGACGGGTCAATTACCGCCTCTGGTTATTTACCATCCAGATCGAGAATTCGTGAGACGGGTATTTTTAGTATATGTTTGCAACTCTAATTTTGTATCATCACATTTGTTCCTTTCGGAATTATCGCGAGATTCGATAAAATCCCGATTTGACGGTAGGAGTTATCAATGTCCAACCTTCCTTTTGCGAATTGAAGTTAGTGTCAACTATCACGAGTAATTGTCCGCCGTCCAACATCATCCTAGACGTACAGAATGAATCGGATCTAGATCTCGAAAGGGGTTTCGTCCTACATCATCTGGCTTTTTGCTTATTTTGTATTGAAATTCTTATTATTATTATTTTGTTTTATGTTTCCAACAAGATTCTGGCCGGTGTCGGTTTATCGTTTCTAGTTGCTTTTTTTTTTTTTTTGGAATCATTTATGTCTTAAGCACTGATTAGCTGCTCCACCGAAGCAATTCACACGCCACGTCGGATTTCCAATTACGGATGACCAAAAAAAAAAAACAAATAGAGAAGGGAGTTTCGGGGGAGGAACGACCGTCGTTTCGTTTCGCCTCGCCCAATGATTAATGAATGAATACATAGCAAACTTCAAATCTGTATGTCAGATGTGATGTGGGTGACACCGTGATAGATAGATTAGATGGAGGAAGGAGATCAGAGAAGGCAATGTTCCCTTGCACGGTGACACCGCTCCCACCGTTGCATGTGATAATTAAGTCAAGTTACCATTTAAAGAATAAGACATATTACACGCACACTTATGTATGTATGTATGTATATGCGCGCTGACTAGGAAAATTGAAAGAATGGGCCCCACCGTTTGAAGTTTGACCACCTTGACTTTGGGAGTCCATTCAATAAGCAGTCACCGAGAAGAAGCTTAGATTTTTATTATTATTATTGTCGAAACCACAACCTTATTCAATGATTTAACTTTGTAGAATTGTTGATAATAATCCTATAAAATATCCCACGGTATCAAAGCATGAGATGTTGTTGAAAATCAAAGCCCAATTTGGATTTTTCTTTTCGTCTTTGACTTTGGTTTGAATCGTTTTATTACTACGTGTACGTGATTAAGCGTGAAGATCAAAGACGTAGGAAGCCTTCAAATTAAAGGAAGTACACATATCCAGAGGAATACATGAAAAAATATATTAATGATCTTCAGTCCTGTAATTTCGAATCTGACTATTGTTACAATCCACAAATCATCGAGTACTTATTGGGACAAGCACACCACCCTAGTTCAAACTTTTGGCTAAGATATCCTCAGTCGGTTTATTATAAAAAAAAATAAAAAAAAAAGCCAATTTCCTCCCCCGTGTCCCCCAGCTGAAAGAACCCCGAAATTCCCCAAAGTCAAGCGGTTGCAATTGGGCCCAAAGTGGGGCTTGACACCGTCGCTTTCATGGCTTCGAATCTTGGCTCCTTGGCTTGGAACTTGAGAGCAGCATACAGTTTCATGTAGTCCTCGAACACAAACTTTGGGTACGTCCCTTCACTGGCCTCCTCCGCCTCTCTCTCCACGAGCGCCGGTGCCGGGTAGATCACGGCGTCGGCGCCCGGGTTGTAGAATGAAGCTATGGACATTCTGTTCCCATCTGTCTGGGCCACCACCCTGTGTAGCACGCTCTTGTACTTCCCGTTGGTTATCACCTGCAATCATTTGCGAAAAATTTGTTCGAATTTCACGCGCCGAACTCGACATTTTAGTATTGAAAAGGTGATGGTTTCGCTGTGCCGAGTAATTATATGCGTACCTCTAGTTGGTCGCCGAGGTTGATGACGATGGAGTGGTGCATCGGGGGGACGTCGACCCACTGGCCGTCCTTGAGGAGCTGCAGGCCGCTGACCTTGTCGTCCTGGAAGAGCAGGATGATGCCGCCGGCGTCGGTGTGGGCCCGGAGACCCTTGATGAGGTCCGGCTTCGGGCACGGCGGGTAGTTGCTGACCTTGGTGCCGAAGGTCGGCCCGTTGGATCCGTAAAAGGCCTTCTTCAAGTAGCCTTTCTCCAGCCCCAAGTTCTCACACAGCAGGTCCAAGAGCTGCTCTGCCAGCTTCTCCAGTTTCACTGCAAACTCCTTCATGACTTTCCTGCATATCAAACGGCAAAAGGTCATCATCATCATATTCATCGATAGATGCGGAGCGGAACGTTGCTTTTCCTTTTCATTTAAATTAATGATTCTCATCAGTACCTGTAGTCATCATCAAGATCTGGGATCTGGGAGATGTTGGAGGCAGGGAGATGCTTCAAGTGGAAGGTGCTTTCCCAGTCCAAGTCATGGACCTCTGTTTGGACATACTCGAGCCCCTTGCTCGCCACCAGCTCTCTGAACCTCTGCTCCATGCACTTCTTGTAGTGTCCCTTCGTCATCCTCTCGACGGTGTCCATCATCTCCGGCGTAATCCCATGATTCACCAGCTTCATTTTGGTCATTTTCCAAGACACGACAATCCAAAATGTTAGACGACGTCTTTAAAACATAAGTAGGTTAGGCCATGCACGGGTAAACTGAATATCTGCTCCAGAAATGCTTCTGGAGCATAAATCCGTTTCATAATGCAACTTTTGGAACAAATGGAGGGAGAGGGAGAGAGAGTCGTACCTCAAAGAAGCCCCAGTTCTCACAGGCATCCTTGATCTTGTCCATGGTGATTTCTCTCTTGTCACCATTCAAGTTCTCCATGTTGATCACTGGGAACCTCTCCATTCTCTCTCTCTCTCTTCTCTCTCTCTCTCTCGCTCTAGAAATTTGCGGTGAAACTTTGCTTCTCTTGTGGTTGCTCTCTGCAAATGAAGATAATTGCACTTGCTTGTGTGCCTATTGGGTGTTTGGTTATGTGCTATTTATAGCAGTTTTTCAAGGGCACGAGAGAGGATTTCCTAGACTTACTTTCAATTTTCACATGCTCGTATAGTTTGTTGTAATGGTCATTTGATTGAAGAAGATAAAAATTACCAAATCATGATATCTAGTGGGTCCCAGATCCTCCACTTAGGCCCAACCACAAGGTGGACATGGTCAGTGTGCCGTGTCCGACCATCTCTCTTGCTCTCCTGGATTTGGACCCACTTTGGTGGCTGAGGTCCCCCTTCCGTTTTGCCCTCTCTCTTTTCCTCCTCTTTTGACTAAAGTTAAAGTCCATGGACTAACTAGCCCCTATGTGCCTTCCTTCTGAGCTTCGATGACGTGTCAAAGAGAATATAAGGTAAACAAATTCTCACAAAGTATGGGGTAATTAGAGCATATAAGTTGGAATTTCACTCCGCAAAATTGAAAATTTTAAAACTAAATTGACAACCGTATAATAGATTTATGACTGATTAGATAACCTCCCTCTTTAGCATTTTGCATATTTTAATTGTCGATCACTAAAAAAGATATATGTACGTCCCAAAATAATCGATATGCTAAGCCCATGGCCACTTGGCCAGTGTGCTCTACGCAAAGTCTTCATGATATCAACTAAATAAATGGGGCTCGATTCTTATTTAAAAGCGAGTGACTCGTGCACATTTTACTATTTGGCATCACAATCTGTATGATGGTCCATATATGATCTCATCCATTCGCATCTTCTTGCCAACCACACACAAAAAAAAAAAAAAATTAAATCAGATCCTCATGATAAGCGATCATATTATTTAAATGGGTCAACTGAACTCCAGTTAGGTAGCTGTGAAGAAATGGAGATATTGTTGGATGCTTTTGAGACATAACTTCATCCAATTTCAAAAGTGCTTTTCTTGCCAAAGTTTACGGAACATTATGATCGACTGTGAATATTTTCACATCGATGGATCTAATCAGTTTTTGTAATCAATCTAATGAGCAGTGGATGTTGTCTATCTCTTAGCTTTTTGGGGTCAAACAAGAAGCTGATGGGTTTGATCTTGTCACCATGACAATGTCTCGAAGCAATCTCGCAGATGTTACCCTTGTCGATAACAACTACCACAAGAAATAGAAATTGCTCGAGGGTTGGAGACAGTATCCTCTAGCATAAGTTCCGTGCTTCACAAAGTGCAAAAGGTGCGACCCGACTGTCCTTTGATATTCAATAGACACGACGGAGTATACGCCATAAGAAAACAATACGTACCTGACCAAAAAATAAAACTTACCCTTAGTTATTTATGATATGAGAGGATTATCCCGATTACAAAGGGGATAACCATGAGGGATTTGTTTGAAACTCTTGTTTCTCTAGGTAAAACCCTAGAAAAAGAGAGCTCCTTTTGGTCTTAGTGGTGGACTCCAAAGGACTCGAAATGGAATTATTCTTTGCTAAAGTTACGGGGCACGAGTAAAAAAGCAGTGGAAAAATTAGACTGGAAAGGCAGTTTTAAGTTTTAAGTAATGTTCCCAGCAACTTTTGGTCATTTTCCGTGATCCCCACCAAAAACATGCACTTCTCTTTTCTCGGGGGAGTTTGGTCATCAGTGACAGTGATTTGACCCAAACCTACTTTGCACAAAAAGCTAGAACCCAAGTGGAGTATTACATACCGACCTCGAAGCTAATCGTGCTTTTCGTGCGAGGATGTCTCTTATGTACTTTCTGCGAGAAGGCCACTGCAAACGGGGGTTGGAACACGATGCTAGACAACTTCTTTGATCCGAGAGATTCTTGTTCCGGACGAGTCTCCATTCCAGGATTATCCGACATTCGAATAACATCGTGTCTTGTCATGTTTTCCTCGTGTACTTGTTGGGTGATTTTGGATCATTCTTATCTTAAAAAATAGCTAAAAAAATAAGACTTTTTCTCACTTAGCAATATAGAATGGACTCAACAGCAGCATCGGCTAAACAAATTCAACATATCACGCCTCTCGAGACATGTAAAATAAGAGTATTTTACGATGGGCGTGACTAAGTTTCACATAATTCTACGTTGAGTAACGGACCGCGAAACCAAACAATGTCAAGATGATTATTGAAAGTATTGAAGAGAATTAGAGAGAGCATGTCGGCAGTGGAATGGTGAGAGAGAGAGAGTATGTGTGTGTGCGTGATGGTGGGGTTGCATTGCAAAGGGTCCGATAAGGATGAACGCACTTTCTTTTTCTTTCTTTTGTTCTCTTATAGGAAGTTTATAGATGCACGATAGAAGGATATGGCACATGCCATGCCATGATCACATGCTAGACCGCCTGATGAACATGTGTGTCCCATTTCTGCCCGCCGAAAAATTGAATTGGACACCAACATGTGCATGTGTGCTTGCTATTGAAGGGCACTTTGTTGTTTCTACACACACTTGGAATAAGGGTTTTTGATGTCGGTCTTATAGCTATGTGACGACGTTGGTTGGATTGGAATGCTCATCGATTTAGAGTCTAACTAAGAGTGTGTTTGTTTGAGTGAAAGAATTTTGCGCGAATCAATTTTCTTGATTTTCGCGTGTTTGGAATCTTGAAATGATCAGTCGACGAAAAGCCAATTACGATCAAAGATAAATTGGCTATTAGCTGGGTGATAAATTAATCCGACCTTGGAAGGATCCACTGCGTTCCTACTAAGAACTCACTTCAATCATTCCAAAAAAGAGAACAACTTGTGGATGTCATAGACGGTTCGGCACAATATCCTACACCTAGCAAATGATATATCATGTACCAACTAAGTGTGTGTATCGGGAAAATAGCTAAACTCGTGATATGTTAAACTGTTATTGGTCCTTGAATATGGTCCGCTTTGTATAACCAGCTCAACTACATTGCTAAGTAGACCAACTTTCTACACCGCTCCCTTTTAGTGTAGAGCTAGCACGCAACATTTGTAGTCAATGTGCCAAATATAGCTTAGGTTATACATGGCGAGGATTGACTTCGGCCCCTAAATTTAGACTAACACGTTAAGTCTATTTAAGTAATGATGTATTCATAGAACATATATGTGTATGTCAAACTGTTCTACCAGCCAAAAAAGGAAAAACTTGGCATAACAGGCACCCATGACGAAATTTCTAGGGTTTCCCTTATGAATCAAATAGGTCTAACACAAAATCCAACTCGTGCATCACATGCATGTGATTGGGTTTTTAGGACGAGGGCCACTTGAACCATGCAATTCTCACACGTAAGGTCCTAGGTAACTACCTTGTTTTTTGGTAGCATTAAATTTTCTTCTTTTTTTTTCACCAAGATTCTCAACTTGTAATATCTGTATTTTTCTAACAAGGCGGCTTGCAATTCTATCATCTCGTGTCATCTCCATCCGAGAATTTATTGCTTAGCTGAGCACTACAAGTTCCAAAGCTCAACTTCACGTGTCATTAACGACTTAATTACACCCCTAATTAGTAATTAGACCATTCTTGCTCGTGATGAGCTGATGACGCAATCATGCATGGGGACAAATTCGAGGAAGGCTCACGTAAATTGCTAGGATATTTCTCCTGGCAACAACAAGTGGCCTGCATTACTTGTGGGGTGAAGCAGACCTTTCCTTGTCATGGACCTCAATTTGCTAATAGCCACCCGCTCTCGATCACTCCAGAGGATTAACAAGTACTAAAAGCATAATCTAAAACGTACTTTATGTTAATGTAAAAATGCTTCGTAATGTGTAGATTAACGACATATTGTTAGAGATTACAAGAAATTCGGTCAATCGCTTTGAATCGTCCGCCCAATTAATTAGTCTAGATGTTGTGAGAAAGATCGCTACAACTCGCATCGGCTGCATCCGCCTGAAAAAACCATTTCGATTAGGACTCTAATAAATGGTATAATTGCAGTATAGGACTTTGACCGGGAGAAAGTTCTTGGTCTTGCCACTCGAGGAGTTTTTTTCCATGGGGTCGTCTCCGTTCCGTGGGCTGCGAAGCAGCATATTCTCATGATTTGGAAGAACCACGTGATTTCTTTCTATCCCTTGTGATTTATCATCAGAATTTTTAAGGTTTAAATTCCTTTTAAAATCTCTAATTTTAGATTTAATTTCATTTATGCTCCCCTAAAATTTAGGTTCGCTCCAAATTTTTCTTGAACTTTTTTTGTCTACAAAAAAGCAACATTAGGTACAGTCTAAAATCTACCTTGAGCATTTTTTTTGTTTAAAAAAAATTACTAATTTTTACTCCTCCTTCAAATCTGTCCTCATTAATCCTTTGTCCAAAAATCATAGTTAGTCGTCTTTAATTTTCAAATCTTAGAATGGATTAATTTTGCAGATAATTCCTGAAAACATTACATTAAATTGGGACTGGGCCATGAGATAGATTTAAGAATAAATTGAGAGTTGATAATTTTGTTTAGACAGAATAAAATTTGAGAAAAAAAAATTCGGAGCAGAATTGATTAAACCTAATGATAGAGCTTCCGGCTCATGAACAATGGGGCCCGCAAAGAGGAAGCAAGGATATGGACAACTAATAGAATTTCAGTCAAACCCGAGCTCACGAGTCTTCTACAGAAAAAAGAACAGTGAAGGCGGGCCCCACTGAAGTCTAGGATTTTAAGGTTCTCAAGACAATTTAGGGCGCGGGTCAACCCTTCTACTTTAGAAATACACTCCTTATCAAAAGTTAATTTTTCTATTTTTACTCAGAAATAAAAATTATTTTCTTTTACTTCTACTGCAAAATTTAATTTCCGATAAGAAGAAATTTATTTAATAAGAGTTAAAAAATTTTATTTACGAAACATTATTAACACAAAATCTTTTATGAAAAATTATTGTCTATGGCCAAAAAATTTCTACATCATTTTTAAAATTTTTAAATTTCTTTAAATAATAATTTGTATATGTGTATGTCAAACTTTTCTACCAGCCAAAAAAGAAATATTTATGCCGAAATTTCTAGTGTTTCCATTATAAATCAAATAGGTCTAACACAAAATCCAACTTGTGCACCGCATGGGTGTTATTGGGTTTGTAGGACGAGGGCCACTTGAACCATTCAATTCTCACACATAAGGTCCTAGGTAACTAGATAATTATGACCTAAGCAGCCTTGTTTTTTGGTAGCATTAACTTTTTTTTTCACCAAGATTCTCAATTTGTAATATATGTATTTTTCTTATAAGGTGCCTTGCAATTCTATCGTCTCGTGTTTAGGGGTGAGCATTGTTTCAGGATAGAATCGGGAACCGAAATCGAAACCTGTAGGAACCGGGTCTAGTTTCGGGTTTCAATATATGTATGTTAGGTTTCAAGTTCCAAAATTGATGAACTGTTTCAATTGGTAGGTTTTAGGTTCCACTAACTATAACCCGAAACCTATACCGTCAATCCCGAAATAATTTTTTATGTTTTTCTTGGTATATGTCTTCACATGATCCTACAATATTTAAAAGCGTCACACGATAGCGTATGATCTAGAGGCAAACAAATTTTTAGGTTCCATATTTCAAAAAATGAGAAACCTATTCCAACGTGTTGATTTTAGGTTCGAACCACTCATCTCTATTTCCCCATTATCGTATTAAAGACTCACTCTCATTTTGCTCAACCAAAAAAAAAAAAAAAAAAATTGGCAGCTTCCTAATTACCCTAAAACCGACCCTAAAATCTATGACAGAGTAGCTTCCAGGTTCTAGGGAATAACATATAGATTTCGGGTTTCAAAAAATGAGGAACCTATTTCGATGGGCGGGTTTTAGGTTCTAAGTGGAACCTATAAAGAACTTGAAATCGCTCGCCCCTACTCATGTCATCTCCATCCAGGAATTTATTGCTTAGCTGAGCACCACAATTTCATCTCGTTGGGTCCAAGGCTCAACTTCTTGTGTCATTAACGACTTAATTACGCCCCTAATTAGTAATTGGACCATTCTCGTTCGTGACGAGCTGATGACGCAATCATGCATGAGGACAAAATTCGAGGAAGGCTCACGTAAATTGCTAGGAAATTTCTCCTGGCAACAAGAAGTGGTCTGAATTATTTGTGGGGTGAAGCAGACCTTTCCTTGTCATGGACCTCTATTTGCTAACAGCCACCCGCTCCCGATCACTCCAAAAGATTACCAAGTACTAAAAGCATAATCTAAAACGTACTTATGTTAATGTAAAAATACCTCATAATGTGTAGATTAACGAAAGATTGTTAGAGATTACAAGAAACTCGATCGATCGCTTTGAATCGTCCGTCAATTTTTTTTTTTTTGTGTCGAAATCGTCCACCAAGTTGATTAGTCTAGATGTTGTGTGAAAGATCACTACAACTCGCATCGGCTGCATCCACGTGAAAAAACCATTTCGATTAGGACTCTAATAAATGGTATGATTGTAGTATAGGACTTTGACCATGAGAAAGGTCTTAGCCTTGCCCCTTGAGAAGTTAGTTTCCATGGAGGGTCGTCTCCGTTCTGTGGGCTGCGAAGCAGCATATTCTCACGATTTGGAAGACCCACGTGATTTCTTTCTATCCCTTATGATTTATCATCAGAATTTTTAAAAAGAAACCCTAAAATTTAGGTTCAACACAATTTTTTTCCAAAATTTTGTTATCTAAAGAAAAGCAAATTTAGGTACAGTCTAAAATCTACTTTGAGCCTTTTTTCGTCTAAAAAAACCACTAATTTTTATTATAGTTTCAAATCTGTCCTCATTAGTCCTCTATCCAGAAATCGTCATTAGTTGTCTTTAATTTTCAAATCCGAGAACGGATTAATTTTGGAGATAATTTTTGAAAATGTCACATTAAATTGAGACCGGATCATGGGATAGGTTTAAGATAAATTGAGAGTTGATAATTTTGTTTAGACAGAATAAAATTTGAGAATAAAAAAATTCGGAGCAGAATTGATTAAACCTAATAATAGCGCGTCTTTATGGCATTAGGCCGAAATCTTGAACCACCGAAAGGCTCCGGCTCATGAACAATGGGGCCCGCAGAGAGAAAGCAAGGATGTGGACAACCAATAGAATTTCAGTCAAACCCGCGCTCACGAGTCTTCTGCGGACCAAAAAACAGTAGAGGCGGGCCCCACTGAAGCCTGGTCCACCGTAGGATTTGAAAGTTCGCGAGGCAATTTAAAGTTCAATGGCCGGGCCCCATGATGGTAAGAGCAAGCATGTGATGAAGTGACCAAGGTCGAAGAAGGGTGGCTTTTAGAGGAATTTTCATTGGGATGCAAGTTTGATTTTTTTTTTTTTTATCTTCATCTGTGCAATTAGGAGGAGCCAAGATACTTTTTTTCTTTTATCGAAACGAAAATCGTCATTTCATATAACAAAAAGACTATATAATTTCAAGATAAATATGCAAATTCGATGAATACATTTGAAGCATCAAAGCTCGTACAGTGATCGATCACCGAATCTCATATCATTATCGGTGATAAGGGTGCGCGCCTAGGTTCGGCATTCCCGCACCGTCACCGCATAGATACAATAACAACACTCAAGGTTGAAGGAGCACAAAAAAAAAGTCTTGTAAATTTCAAATCTATCTCTAGATCGGGATAAAAGTGTACTCATAATCTAGATCTAGCTCTAGATTGGGAGAGAAGGATTACAAAAAAAAATAGCAGTTGATCACAAAATCACTTTCAAATAAGTCGACTATTGAAGACAGTAACAAACGTTCCCGAGACTTGTGAAGCGCTGGAGCAAGCATCCGGAGCCGGAGCGAGTAAGTAAATTCGGATAGAGCATAATCTTTCGAGATACTCACGCTTCGATCTTCACAATTTACTTTTGTAGAAAATGTCAATCGTGTCATTCACAAAATCACAAAATTAATGGAAAATCTAAGAGATAGAGAAAAGCCCTAGGGAAAGGCAGACCCTCCTCAGGAGGAGCCAAGATGAGTGGGAGGAAGATTGAGCAAGATCATTACGTGGTTTCGAATAAAGATTACAGTGTGTGCATGAGATACTCCAATGTGGTCCGACCTCGACCGATCAAATTTTCTCTTGCATAAATAGCAACAATTTGTTTTCTCAAAATCCGCAGTGAATTTCGCGCATTTTCTCATCCTTTAAAATATCTCGAGATTGAAACTCAAGTGAAATTTCTAGTAAGTGAATATATGTCTTACTCGATATGTCCAATTACAACAGAGCTTTGTTTTCACCGTAACTTATTTTATCGGGACTTTTAACTAAATCAACTTAAATCGTCCAATTCTACTGCCTCAGAACGAAACCAAGTCTCCATCAAACAAAGCTTGCGTGGTCGCGAATTTGAGCATTGCAAACTTGATTGTTCTTCTTATCCTTTCCACCCATATGAGATTTTTCTTCTTGCCTCATGATGAAAAATCGGGAGACGATACTCTTGAAAAGGAAAAAAAGGAACATGAACCAGCAAATTCTAGGAAATAACACTCCATGGCCATCTTGGAAAAGAGAATTGACAAAGCAGATGGAGATTGGAGAGGCCATTAAGACCAGACACAGCCGATCAGGACTAGAAATACGACGGTGGAATTTTCTCAGGAGGTGAGAGCGATTTGACATGACTCGTGGATTTATACCCAAAAGGAAGAGACTTTTTATATAGATGGTACTCAGAAATTTCGGGTCGGTGAGCCCGTCGATCACGGTTTCTAGGGGACCAGCCCACGGTGATTCGACCCGTCCGTACCAATACGTGCCCAAATTGTCTTTGAATTGACCCGTTTGATCGAATCAAGGAATTGGATTCGCATTCACATCCAAGTTAATTGGAAATGGATGGAATTTGGATCAAGTTCGTCTCGATTTCGTCCTCTTTTACCATTTTGTTTTTGTCTTGTGGGAATTAACAGCGTGATTTGACGGTCCACAATACTGTTGTGGTCCTTCCAGCTGCTAAATTACAAACACGTTTTAGAGATTTGTGTTGGAAGCAAGTCTGGTGGAAATGAGCACCAAAGTTTGACGACGGACTCGGCATCTCGGCTTTAGCTCGAAAAGGGAGAGCGATGAGCTCAGGAACCGTTGATTGTCGGCACTATTAGAGGATAACGCTGCAAATTTAACGAGGGAAATGAAACCGACACGACTCGACACGTTTCGATTCATTTGAATGAATAATTTATTCTCACGACATCGACATATCTTCACCACAATATGAAAATTGCACGAATAGCCAATGTGACCATGACTATGCAACACGAGTCGACACCGATGAGAGGTAAAATTTATCCACCTGTAATAGTAAAATTTGTTCAGACAACATGTAAGAAAGATGGATATATAAAACTTATAGAGGCATCCTTATAACATCATGGGCTTGGTAATTGGACCCGATACGCTTCCAAGCCCATAAAACTCTTTGGGCCAATCATGGAAGCCGATGCCGAAGAGTTGGTTGGTTCCTGGATTATGACCCGAGTGGACAAAGTAAGCGGGTTTGGATGGGGCCGAGTCTGGTATCCGGGCTAAAATTTCTTTTGTACACTTGCTCATGATATCAAACTTTTAGGTACAATTTTGACCGGACTCGGGTCGGCCTTGATGCACCATCCGGAAAGGGATTTGCCTCCCTCGATATCGCTCGTTTTGTCTTTGCAAGCCGATGGGGGCTCGGGCTGGCCTTGGCCTACCACCCAATTTTCATATCTAATGACGAGATCATGGTTACAATTATCCTAACGCGAATGCATAATTAATATGTCAAGTCCCACCGATTTTTAACATGAAATCAACCAAAATGTAATCATCTATACTCCGTCGTGTTAAACGATATGCATCCATTCAAAACTTGGGTATTTTATTGACTAAGAGGTTGTGGTAGCTATTTTATCGATGTTTTGCTCAGACCCGTTGTCGAGTTCCTTCGAGACACTCGCTATCTTTATAATCAAAAAAAGCCTTCACTATGTTAGAATGATGTTTTAAGTTACTAGATACTCTAAAACCAACTAATGGAGAAATCAATTTCACACGCTATGACACACAACATTTCATCAACAATCTAACACAAATCATGTCAATTGCCATTGCGATACATGACGGCCATTCAACATTTCATAAACAATCTAACATAGACATCATATCAATTGCTATCGCGACACATGGTGGCCATTCGACCAGTTTTTTTTTTCTCGAGTTTGGGGTGGGAAAAGACGTTCCTTCGTCCTCCCACCACCAAAAAAAATTTCATGCCTTTCTTACCCAAGAGTCCAAGAGGATCACCGTATGTGCAGGCGACAAATTGAAACCTTCTGAAGAAGAATGTCTCAAAATAGGTCAAGAATCTCGAGAATCGGACGATTGCAAATTGGGCAACCACCCCGATGGACCCACAGCTCCCGTGAGCACACCCTGCAGAAGGCGTGGCCGCAGGGGATGAAAGCCGCGCCCTTGTTCCTATCCATGCACACGCAGCACACCCAATCGCAACCCGCGCCTCCTCCGCTCCCCTTCCTCGTCGTCCCCTTGTCCCTCCTCCTCCCCTGCTTCAGATCCACCCCGTCCGTCTCCTCGATCAGCCTCATCAACGTCTTCACGGGCGGGCCCGCCGCGGGCCCCCGCCCCAGGTTGCGCTCTGCCTCAAGCGCCGTCGCCAGGTTCATCCCAGAGAGCGGCGGAGCGCGCGGTGCGCGGTCGCCGTCGCTCGCCGGGACGTCGCCCGCGTACATAGCATGATCGCGATCGCGCTCTTGATCTGGGTCGTCCAGCATTTGGGTGGGCGATGATGACTCGGTGATGATGGTGAGGATAGTGGGGGCCGATGGGGTCCACGTGGCAGCCCCGCAGCAGCCCATGCGCTTGAATCCCAGCCGATGCTTCAGGGACTTCCACATCCTGCTCCCATTCCCATCGTCCATCTCTCACCCTCTCTCCACTCTTCTCTTCCGAGAAAGCAGCAAATGCTCTGGTTTTCTGACGCAGGCCCTGCAAAGTTGGAGCAATAGCGTCAATGACTTATTTATGGGGGGCAAATCATACGGCGTGATCAAGGCGTGAACCCATGCTGATACGTCGTCATCAGCGCGAGCGTCTCTTCGGTTTTTCTCTGTAAAAGGAATCGTTTTTTCCTCTCGTTGGTCGGCTTGGGAACTGAAGAGAAAAAGGACAAGCGAATGAAAGCTCGCCTTTGTTGCCGTCCAAGCACGAACGAGTTGGAACTTGGAACGTGAGATGAGAACGTTCAGACGATGAAAAGGGAAGGACACAAAATTACAGGAGGAAGAGTCGTCCGAAACAGAGCACGAGAAAGTTGATGCGGCACATACTCTCTACATGAGCCCGAGCGCAACGCCTTGGATTTGCATGGGGTCGAGCGCTTGGGAGATGAGACGCGATGCGTTTCGTGAGCGGGAGTTTTCCGAAAGATTATGGAAGCGAAGTTGCCGAGGGAGTGAGAAGAGATTAGCCAATGCACCAGCAGCCACAAAGTAGAGGAACGACAGAGATCAAGAACGACGCGGGTTTAATCATTTCGATTTTGGGACCCGTGCCCTTTTTTTTTTTCCTAAACTCTGACTCGTCATCAGGGCAAGAGATGGAGGTTAAGACATCATCTCAACTTTTTGTCTTCTCATTTCGAGGGAGAAATTGCGGCATGCACGCCAGTAGAATAGAATCTGCTAGGCGGCTTTACATACGAGACCCCCCCATCTAGTATAAACGCCTTGGATAGAACTAAAACGCACGAGTCGGATCGTCTCCTCTCCTTTTAACCCGAAGCTACTGTCAGTCACGCTATGAACTCTAGTTGTTGATTCAATGATGGCCCCTGCGTGGGTGATCCCACCTGGAAACAAAAGTCAAAAACACGATTCAAGCAAAAGCCATGAAATCCGGCCCCTCTAATTGCCCGTAATTTGCTGAGACCCGGTGTTGAACTTCTTGACACGCGCAAAAATGTTGGGGCGAAGAGTAAAAAAAATCGCAAACCTATTGCATTAATGCCAATTCAATCTTAAACTTTTTATATTTATGCCAATTAAGTCCTAAATCTTTTATTAGTACCAATTCAATCTTAAATCTTTTTATATACGAATTAAGTTAATCCGATCAATTTTGATCGAAAATCGCTCACATGGACATCGATTGTCCTATGTGGCATAACTAGCACTAACTTGGATATTTTTTAAATATTATTCTAATATTTTAAATAATTTTTTAAGCATTTTAAAAATGATTTAAAATATCAAAAAATATTTAAAAAAATATCCATATTAGCGCCAACTACACCACATTGGATAATTGACGTCCACGCCGGTAATTTCCAATCAAAATTGGCCGAATTGACTTAATTTGCATAAATACAAAATATTTAAGACTAAATTGACACTAATGTAAAAAGTTTATGACTGAATTAATATTAATAAAATATTTAAGATTTAATCGATATCAATGCAAAAGGTTTAAGATTGAATTGACACCAAAAAAAAGTTTATGACTGAATTGATAGTAATGCAATAAATTTAGGACTTTTTTGATACTTTCCCAAAAATGTTGCATCTAGATTTTTTATCAGGCGATTTTTGGACTCTTTGGGGGACGGGGAGATTGTCAATAAAGAGCTGAGCACGTTTTTTTACTTTTCTTCAAGAAATGGACATCATACCATGGAAAAATAGTTGCAGTTCGGAGTTTATGTAGTTGTATAACTTAAACTGCACCAACGAAGAGGGCAGCACATTAGCAGCTGAGCACTTTTGGCCAAAAAAGGAAAAGCATAAGCACTTCAACTTCTATAGACCGACTGATAACGGAATCGCCATTGAATGATGCCGATACGCCCGATCCAATAGCCTTTAAAGCGGAGGAAACAGGGAAATTAAGGAGGCCCAGACATGGATGGCCATGTAGCAAAGGTGAGCATGATCTATGGTATAGAATCCATCCGGTAGAGATACGAAGAAACATGTTGTCTTCACCATCAAACTCTTCTGACTAGATTTGAAAATGCTATTATAACATTCAAACATCAAGTATGTCAATTTGGCTGACATACTTGCAAAAACATGGATGAGTAGATTCGTTGCCTACCCATGATGACAAAAGACGCTGGCTCTTCTCAAATGAGTACTTACTTTCCAAGTCTCAATGGACATGCTAATCATGCTAATATACATGCTGTCTTGAAATACTTGTGCAGCTACAAGTAGTCCCCTCACTCTGAGTCACGGCCAGTGTGCTGTCTCCCAAGTTATCAAGTATGCAGGGGATCCTTCGTCCGATACAGATGGAGACCCATTTCAATTGCCAACTAGAAAAAAATACTCAATTATAAAGGAATCGTGTGTATACAGGTTAATGGAGGGTCCTCTGTTCACAGGCACCTAAAATCAAGGGCTCGCTTTGACTGAGCATGCTTGCATTCATGACTGAAATTCTGACACGGTTATTCTGGATGAGAAGAGAACTCTTACCAATGCGTCGGTTGCAAAAAAATCATTGTCAGCATGCTGTTGCGTTTCCCTGCACAAAATGAAGCGGACAGACGGAATTTCAGCAACCAAACCAAAAAATTAGACCGCAACCCAGCAATTCTTGTGAAAGTAGGTTATCTTTTGATTCAAAATAGAGTTATCAACATTGTTCTGTGTTTTATAATCGTAGATTAGTAGCAAGTACCTTATTTCTTTGCAACTGTCAAAGCAAATGACCGGGCAAAGAAGGATGAACCGGCAATATATTCCTGAGAAGTTTTACAAAGAAGTAAGCAAATGACTTCATTAGGCAAAATCAACCATGATATAGATTGCTTCTGCCCAAGAAGGGTCGCCTCATAACTGGTTTAAACCACAATCTCACCAAAACAAGGTAAAATGTCAGGCATACACTCTTAATTTAACCCAGCTCCCGCAGAATCCCCCTAGACTTTATCTGGACAATCGTAATTTATCCAGGTTGACATTGCAAGCATGTACAACAGGTCCACAACCATGAAACATCACTGCAACATTATGACACATTGACTGCACTTCACTAGTGCTTCCTCAGTTTGCATGAAATGAAGTTAAGACTCTCCTTGATTTCTAGAAGATAGAAAGATATCAAAGACCTTTGTATGCAGTCCAAGAGGATAACAGTCCACTAAATTTCAAGATATTTGGGCGTAAATTAACTTTACCAACATGACATTGAATGAAGGGACACAGACATACACTGGAGTCACTTATAGCCTTCTTGTAGCATCAAATGGCGATAACTACGACCACGGAAAAATCGCTGCCACAGGTACTTGAGTGAGCAATGGAAGCTCAACTGCATTCGCTCCTGCACAAGCCTGTGACTTAAAATGAGCATGCAGATCTCACAACAGTTTCATCTCCTCTAGTAGTCTCATGTAAGAAAATACATCGCATACCATCTCACAAGACACCTCTGAATACCTCGTGACACAGGGCGAATGAAAGAAGGATCCCTTTGGGTATAGAGCAAGCCAACCTACACAAAGATCAAAACTAAAAAAACGAGTGAAAAAGAGAAGGCCTTTTACCTTGAATAATACTTGACAGGAGGTTAAAAAGAAGATACAAAACCAAAGAAAGTATCTGGAGATTTCTTTGATACTAAAGCAAGTAAACGGACAAGAAAATATTCTGAAAGAAAACATCAATAACTCGCTATCCAGAGTGGTATGAAATTTGAGGAAGTCAAAAATGAATTATTTTGTTGATCATCTTAAGAAAATGGCTGTGCGATCGAAGACGGATATCTTTGGTAAAGAAAGCACAATATGAGTACCTCGATTAATGCTACAGCAGATGGATCGTCAAAGATCTCGAGGCTACAATCGGCGAAGTAATTGACCTGTACAGCCAACGCGATGGATTTTCATTTGCAAAAATGAAAAAAAATTGCCAGACAATCAAGAAAAGCTGGCAACATATGTGGTTTGATTTGCTCATAATCAATGGCACGAAACCTTCACAGTGATGCAGTTATTCGGAAATAATTGAGAGAAGAAATGAAAACGAGGAAAAAAAGGAGAGATTAAAAGACACTGATCTAAGTGCAGAACAAAAGAGTACCCCAAATTCCGCATTAACAAGGGATTGAACAAAGTCCAAAAGCTGAAGCTTTGCCCATTCCAAGCTCAGTGTGGGGTTGTCATCAGATGGAGGATGCCTCCAAGGAGCACCAAAACGGAGTCTATCTTTTGGAATTCGTCCACTTCGCACATCAGCAGCAAACTTTTGAAGTATCTTTACAGCCTTATCCATTGCAGGATTCACCGCGGTAATCTAACAAGAAATATAGTATAAAGTGCCGGGACATGAAGTATAACAGAAAATATGCAGCTTGAGCTGGTATAGGCAATACCACTCATATACCTAATGACACCTCTAGTTTACATGACTTCTGATACACTCAAAAAGTAAAGACTACAAAGCAGAACCGTTCGATACAATTTGCCATCATGGGCGATAAAAGGCATAGACCCCATAAGGCACATGATACCCGTCCCCAGATCACATAGATGAAGATGCTCAACAAGTTCTTCGAAAGCACAGGAAGGTAATTGTGCTGAACAAAATTGAGAGACCATTTAATGCAGCACAATCTGTTGAGAATGAGGAAGCTTGAGACGTTTTGTGAGTATCGACTAATAGATAATCCCTAGTGAAGAACTAACATACGTCGTAACAGCAAAAACAAAAACCCAAACCTACATCCCATTGCTATCTGCAAACCTGAAATGTACCTATTCATCTCAAAAACCATTTCATGGATGGTAGGCAACAAGTGACCTCTCCAGAGGGATCAGTTGATCATTTATCAATAACCAAAAGATATACCCCCACCATGGAACTGATTACTTCAGATTGATTAAGTTTGTTTTTGCCAATGGTGAACCAATTAATTGGAGACTGATACTCAGGTGAGCAAAAGACAAATAATAGCGTTCACGCAAATATAAATACTTATTACACACGCAACACACACTTCCTCCCATACAACCAACATGGATGCCGCAACTTAACAGAAGCTCTAAGCCTATGTAGTCAGCTGGCCAATTTTACCATCTTCATCATTTGCAATACTATTTGCTTTTTGCAAGCAAATATAACCAATTGACTAACAGCTACTATGTCTTTAGTAAGAATAATCAGAGAACTTCGATTTTCAGCAAGGATTCAATGGTGCTAAGTAGCTAACAAATTTGCCCCAGGGGAAAATGCAAATATTTGATGAAAAGAGAAGCACAAACACAGCTAATTCAGAAGTTACCTGCAAGTAAGCTATATATGCATCCACAATATCTTCAAATGTGCTTTTCTTGTCACTTATGACCCTGTGTTATTGTAAAAGGTAACAACCATTATGCGATGGCGACATAGAAGGATATGGCACTGTTCAATCATCGAAAGCGCAAACTGCATATCATGTTATGCTTCTTCCACCATATCCTTTCTATACAGAAACACGAGCTGCTGCTAGATAGCTTTATCTAAGATGTTGTAAATTTACAGATCATGCAAGAATTCTAATCTATGTAGTTATAAAGCTCTTTTGCCAGATCAAGATCATTCAGCGAGGTGGCCAGTTTAGAATAAGGTGACTGGTGATTTCTGACCTCTGATCTATGCACACCGACAGAGAAGTCATATAATGGAAGGTACAAGAACTTGTTGAGAAGGACAACCAGCACATGCATTTAAAAGCACCTAGTTATAAATTCCAAGCTGACTTCTCTATTATCAACAATTTAAGGGACTGTACTGTCTCAAAACTCCTTTCTCAATATATTTTACATGCATTCCCAAATTCAACCAGTGCATTCTTTCATCGGAAACACAATCACGGGTTGCCAAATACAATTAGCCACGACCACTTCTGAATATATATTCAGCATGAAATTGAATTTCACATGTCATTGGAACCGGAAGTGAATGCATAACTCAGACATCCCTCTTATAAATTGATAATCATACAATTCCTCACATTCCTGACAGGTGAACCGATTCATGATTTTTTTTATTTAGCAAAGACAGATAACCAGGAAGTAAAGGTGCATTAAGGAGAAATGAGGCGGGAGCAAACAGTTAGTATAAAAGCAAATATCAATGTTTCATCCCATGGAAGAGTAGGATATGACAACCTTCATAAAGGAGGTAGATCTAACCCATAAAATTCACTGCTGGATGCAGCAAGGTTGATAGCTTCTAGAACCACCGGTAAGAACAACTGCCCTAAATGACGAGGAGTTTTAAACATGTGCGTTCTTCCCATGGAGAACCAAGAAAAGAAGCACACAAAGGACACATTGCTTAAGTTTGAGGATGAGCAAAAGAAAAATGAGGCAAATATGTCAAAGAACAAACTCCAACAACAAAGAGAAATTGCAGGGATTCTTGAACTAGATCTGCTTACAGCGTAAAATCACAGATACAGCTATTAGAAAGACTGCCGCACAAACGTTTATAAAGTAAACAACAGCAGGAGCATCAAAGATTTATTGTGCTCTTCTAGGGAAAAAACATACCTATTATAGAAATTGCTTTGTTTGAGTGTGTAGAGCTCGAAGAGATGGCGAGGATTTGACCCCAGCACCTCAGAAACCACCAACCACTACATTTATAAAAAAAAAGCTGTTAAAATGGTACACCATGTCATAAGAAATTATGATGATGATATTTGACTTGTGCATGAGAGAACAAGATGTAGTGATGTGAATTAATTAGGGATTGACTAGTGTCCAAATCTGCCAATTTCATTTTGATCTCTAGAGAGTCATTATCCATTACAGTAAATGTTATCTAGGAACTACATTTACCCATATAGTAAACAGATCTTCTTACCTCTGAATTGCTGAAGAAATTTGCCACCATATGCATTTTAGCTTCTTGGGGAGTCCAGCCAAAGGTCTGTAAGCCATAGAAACAAAACAAAGTTGAATCACCCATAATTAAGAGATCTGAATGTACCAAATGCCCTATATGGAAAAGTGCAAGCTCTTTAACGACTTTGTGCAGTGTTATCAACAAGTGGTAAGTCTAATTCTTAGTGGGATTTCTGGAAAAGCGATTAATATTTATATAACTTTCGAAACTAGATTGAGTAAACTAAGCTCGAAGTGGAATATCTCCATTGATGAAAATATTTTACGAGCTACTTTTCAATTTTTTCTAAGGACACATGACAGAAAACTTTTGTTAAATGCGGGTCGTGTGAAGTGAACTTTCATAAGCACTGCTACTGTTCCATGCTTCAGCTAGCACATCTTGGATTTCAAGTCAAAATCATTGCGCTATCACATTACCAGAGATTGCGAAAAGAATCCCTTTATAAAACCTCATATCAAGTCATTGACTTCTAGTCACACATGCATGCATGCACACGCGTGCGCACACAGTAATGTTAAGCATCGAGTACCTCACGGGAGATGAATATGTCTGGAAACCCAAAATCCATGAAAGCTCTGTAGGAGTAGTAGCTGAGGCATGACATAACGAGTCAGAATAAAGATAGATAAACAAATTGAAACGTCAATTAGACTTAAATTAGAGTCAAAAGGATCTTATGACAAGGATGATCAGCGACGGTCTTAATCAATGTAGAGTTAAATGAATTGACATGCCCTGTGTCATGCACTTTAAGAGTATCAGAACAGCACAAGGAGCTTTCAAAAGCCAAAATGCAAGTGCAGGATCCACTGACAGGTACAGCAGTCGGAAAAATGTGGACTCAAATTGCCAAAACTTATCTGTTTCTTTTCGATTGACTGTGTTGCATATCAGGAAGTACATTTAGAAACTCCTAAGCACTAGCAGCCAGGACTACACAAGGCCAAATCTGCCAGGGTAGCAATATTAAGGAACTAATTGCCATGTTTCCATGTGTCCTATGCACTTCCTAACTTCTATGGTTGCTTGTTGTGAAGAACTTCTAATTGTTTTGCCAGCAATCATAGTATTGGTACTCAACCATGCAAATGAGGATGCTCAACCAAGAGAAAAATCAAGCTGAATGTTTTAACATCAAGAGATAGGAAACTTATTATGAACTTCATTTTGACTTGCAATGTGTGCACACTCTATTTCCAAACAAATAAATTGAAAGATATGTAAGTTTAATATCATATCATTATCAATATAGGCAAACAAAAGTTTTGAACAGTCACCGAGGAACCAATTACCTATCAGAAGTGACGAGTATAACTGGCAGGCATCTCTCATTTGCACCCAAGGCAATTATTCTCCATATCAGACTGTCATGGTACATTGATGCGCCAACTGATGAATCATCAGTCAAGATAGCATGTCTTAGCACATCTATGTTGTTTATCACCAACTTGGGCTGCCAAATTTAATGCAAGCAAATTGTTAGAGCACAGCACCAATCAAAAGATAAAATTACGTGCATAGCCAAACCAGGTAAACCGTGTTAATGCTATCATACCATAACTCCATAAAAACAACTACCTTAGAGGATGTGAAGGTAAGGAATAAATAAAATCCATTTCTGCACAAATACCTGAAAATGATCTAGTTCAGCAGCTTGAGACAACAGTTCCAACAGCAAACACGGCCAATCAGTACAGGAATGCGCTAGAGACCTTGAAAACCCTCCAGTCTGATTCAGATGTGCAATTGCCTTACTCCTCCACCCATGCTGAAGCTTAATCACCTCCTTGGCTAGCTTCAATGCAACAATGGCCTCTCGCAAATAAGAAGCCTCCTCGACTGATAAACTCCTTCCCTTCTCCTTCAATCCCAAAATACCATCAATCTCTTTGGCATTGCATCGAGTAGATAGGGCAAAAAGGGCCCGACTCCACAATGCTGAACCAGCAACCTTATCTGAAACCGCAGTCTTCGAGGCATGATTGCTCTCAAGAATCCATCGAAGCGCTGTGTTTAGGCCGTGCCATTTTTTCATAGTCGTGAATATCTGCTGAGAAGTTATGGTGCCGAGCTTGACACCCTTTTCCGCCATGGATTCAAGGCATTGTTCGAGCTGATTCTGGAGAGTTGATAAATTGGGTGGATCACAATTCGACCAAGAATACCAAGGGAATGAGCTATTGTGCTGCGGATGATGATCCTTGATCGATTGAGCCAAGTCCACGTATCCAGTGACATGAACGCCTTTATTCCACTCACCGAGGAGTCCTGGCAAAAAGAGAGAAACCGTGAAGCGTTAACCATATCCCAGCTTCCCACATCACATTCCAATCATAGCATAAGGTGAAGAACGACATAACAACCAATTGCAAATATCGCCCTCTCCATAGTGAGATCCCTCCCCATAGTGAAATAAATAACTTTTGCCCGTCAACTGTTCGACGAAAGTTCACAGAGAGACAGAGAGAGGGGTGGAGGATAAAAAATTACTTTCAAGGATGAGGGTGGTTTTGCCGACGCCTCTAGGGCCGTGGAGGATGAGAGGCTGCGGGACACGGTGGTGCTGAGCATGATTGTTGAGGACGGTCTCCATCAAAGGCCTGGGAATTATCCTCCATGCTTTGTGCACCATTTCCCTTTCTTCCTCTTGGAGTCGGCGAGATCAAAACTAACGCCGTAGTGTCTTCTTCTCAGGTTTCTTAAACCCTGACCGTTGTATGTGGTTCAGGTGGTGTTCGGGGTTTTGGCGGCGCTGAGCAGACCGTGGAGCCAATGCTCGTTTTTTCCCCGTTTCTTCCCTCCAATTTTTTACTGTTTTACTGAAAGGCTAATATTGACGTCATAATGGAATATTGCCGGCATATATCAAACAGATTTTCGGTTAATTGTTGACTATTCAATCTTTATTATTTTTAATTATTGACCAAAAAATGTTTTTTTTTTTTTTTACTACAGCGTGTAAACATCCTCACGCGTACATTCTCGAGAGCTAGTATAAAATAAAAGAAAAACTTGGAAATCTATTACATCAATAAATGGCACAAGTTAAAAATTTTGCGAATGTAACTCATCTATTATTCCATTCAGACGTTGATCATGTCAAACTTTAAATCTTTTTCTTAAAGGTGCACACCAATGTCGTTTGAGTTTTAGATTTCTTTTATGTTGCGTTGGATGGTAAGCAATTTCCTTATCATTACTTTCACTCTTTGCGGTCTAATTATGAACTAATACACATTAAATAAACTCTCAGCTAACTCGGCATTGATGTCACCCAATATAATATTCACTTTACATAATCTAACTATTTTAAAGACAATACATTTCAAACTTTTAATGAATGAAAGAAATGATGAAATCATCCGCATTTAATGTAACAGAGTGCGAGGACAAAATAAGTTGAAGTGGGAATAGAAACTTATATGCTATAATTTTCTCACGAGAAAGCACCCGTGAAAATTGGCATCATTCTCCACAAACTCATAACTTCACGTTCAATCTCAATATTGCCCCGAACTTTTTCTTATTTGAAAAAATCTCCAACTTTCACTCCAATCTCAAATTTACTTATGCATCCAAATTCGACACTAGTTTCTTCAAGGTTATCAATCATAATGCTAGTTAAAGGTTTGTTATTATCAGAACCTACATCTTTATCAAAATCATGTAACATATGTTGATGATCTTGAGGAAATTGGTGGCGATTATGAAACGAGTGGGCATTTTTTAAAGCTAGAGCTAAAGTTGGGAAATATTTTAAGACAAAAAACAGAATTCAGGGTATAATTAAAACTAGACCCATTAGGAAATTAACCCACGAAAATTACCTAACGGTCTTCGGCCAAGGGTCATCCCTCGCTTACTTCTGCCCACGATTAAATTGTCATTTCTTTTATTATCTATGAAACAGGATAGCTCTTTTGTTACACTCGCTTCTTTTTTACTTTAGGAAGATAAAAGTAGTTTTTATGAAACAAAAGGACGTCAAAATATTGTGCTCATCCTTCTTCAATTCGAGAAGAAAACAAAAAATATGATGGATTACTCTTGCACTAATTTGGAACCCTACTAAAGAATAAACCTGGGCTGCGTTTGTTTTGCAACAATAAATATATTCCTCGTTTTTCCACATTTAGATCACTTAGGAAACAAGTCAATGAAAAATACTTCTCCTACCAAAACATAAATTCTGAAAAGTGATTTCCTTTTTTTAAAAAGTAGGAAATCATTTTTCAAAATATAATTAGATATCGATGCTTCAATAAAAAACTTTGCACTTGAGCATGGGAACCCCAACACTCGTTCCTTAGCCCTTGGCAACGGGACTAGGTCCCTAGCACTTGGGCCTAGGACCCCTATGCCTTGGCTCGAGACCATCTAGGTTGCGCTTGAGAGCCCAATCATTGTGCTTGATTCTATTGAGGCTGGGCTCGGGATGCTATGCTTGATAATATCGAGGTAGGGTTTCGATCCTCCGCACTCGTTCCTGAATGCATCAAGGCTTGGTCCCAAACCCTAGTGTCCATGCCTAGGTCCCCAACTCCCGAACCCGGGTCCATCGAGGCTGGGCCTATAACTCTTGTGCCTGTTCCCTAAGCCCCCTACACTTGCACCCTTGTCCATTGATGTTAGGCTTGGCCTAGGGACCGGAACCTAGCTTTGATGGACTCGGGCATAGTCACCAAAGTCTCGAGCCCGACCTTGATAGACTTGAGTCCAAGCACCGGAATTCGGGGCCTCACCTCGATGGACCCGATCACATGCACCTTTGAAGTCCCAAGCCTAGCATTGATTATCCCATGCCCAGGCGGCAAGGTCCTGGCCTTGAGTCCTACCGAGGCTTAGGGGCCAAGGACATGGCCCCAGCCTCTATAGTTCAGGGCTGAGGTGCTAGAGTCCAGGCCACAGGCACAGAGTTCTCGGACTCGATTTTTGCGGATCCAAGACCAGTGCTGTGCTCATGCTTGTGCTTGAGAGTTAGGGATCCAGTTTGAGATCGTCATTGCGCATGCCGGGTTCCTTGAATACCTACACGCAAGTCACTAACGCCTGAATAATATATGTTTATTTAGGAGAAGTAATTTTCCTTACCAAATAGCAAAAAATATTTTTAAATTTATTTTCAGAGTTCAGTCAAATACAAAAAAATCTCACAAAATATTTTTTGCAAAATAAATGGAGATTTAATATTTTTTGGCTCCAGATTAAGATCCACGCGCTAAATGTTTCCTGCGCAACATGTTTCTTGGAAAGGCAGGGGGAAAAGAGCGTCGTCGTATAAAACCTTTCTGACAAAATCCGAAAGTCCGAAGGATAATTATTCCGTAGGCCTAACCCACCTCGACGTTCGTTGATGGGAAATAGGAAAAGCAAAAGTAACACGTGAGCCCCACCTCCCGGACCTCCCTCCAATTTCTCCGGGAATCAAACGGCCCGGCGGATCACACAGCAATCGCGCCGCGGCAGTGAACGGCCCTGATCTGACATTAAGAGACGGGTCTGGTCCACTGTAAAAAAGAGCTTCGACAAGCCCAGTTTCATCATCGCCATTGAAGCCGGGCAGTCAAACAAATCCGAGGGCCCCCGGTCGACTTGCCATTGCCGGTTTGGGAAGATCCAAGGGAGACCAGGGTCACAAGGGGAACCCGACAACAATCAAGTGAATCAAGAATTCACCAATAAGTGAGTTCTTCAATATGAAGAAATTATCAGTGAGAAAAAGAGAAAAAAATTCCACATCCCCAGTTTCGGTCCGTCTACCTAGCCTATCGGCGTTTTTTAAAAAAAAATAATTCTCTCTTTAAAATCTTGAAAATACGAAAATATATTTTCTCAACATGCAACAATTTAGATTTTTTTTAGATTTTTTGGGGATCTTGTGAGTTATTACCATTCAGCCATTCAACAAAAGTGCAATTTCATCCACTACGACTTGTTAATAGATTGAATCGAATAGCAGCCTTACTGATAAAAAGATTATGGGGTGGAGATTAGGGCTATCAACGGTTCGGCTCGATTTAGTTTTTTCAAAAAATCGAACCAAACCGAACTGTTAGTATGAGCAATTAAACCGAACCGAATAGCAAACTAAACGGAATACGGTCCGAACCGAAAATCTAGTTCGGTTCGGTTTTTCGATTTTCCTTTCTATTTTTTTCTTGTTTTTTTCTTCTTTGATCTGGCGTCGTCACCTGTCTTTGGACCAAGTTGTATCTGCTAAATATATTTTTAAAAAGCAAGACCCTGATAGCAAAACCCCGGCGTGCACAATCAGGGAATGCACCGCAAAATCGCCAAAGAACCGAACTCACCTATGGCCGAAGATCCGATCCGAGATCGAACTTCCAATTGTGGTAGTACGAGAATGATGCCGTCCGGCTCCAGCCGAGGACGTCGACACAATCGGAGCCATCGCTGTGCGAGGTGTGGGATGGCACATTGGAGCCCCCGGCGCCGTCCATGCTAGAGAACTCAAGGCGATTGGTGGGCCAGCGGGTGATGGGATCGTTGAGGCCACAGCGCCATTGGAGGACGAAGGCGAAGCAGGCGAGAGTCAACGGGAGGGCAGTGAGGGGGAGGAGGAGGAGTGAGGCGAAGGCCTGGTGAGACCATTGAGAGGAGCGGTGACCCGCCATTGGTGGAGGTTAGCTAGCGAGAGAGACAGAGATGGATGACTAGTTCGTCAACTATATCAACTCTCTAGCGTTATATGGAGACATTGGCAGTGAAACTACAGGAGGAAGAGGAAAGGAATGTCACTCGAAGCCGTTTTGTTTTTGTCGTGGGCTAATATTAAGAAGAAAGGAGATATTTCGATTCGCGTTTCCGTTAACTGAATCAAATCGAAATAATCCGAACTGAAAAAGAAATGATTATTTTTCATTATCCGAATTGAAAATCGAATCGAATCGAAATGTGTAAAATTTAAGTTAGCTGTTCAGTTCGGTTTTTCAATTTGGTTTTGATCCCCTAGTGGGGACTCTAGTGTCATAATTATGGGGTTCGATTTTCACGCTCGGTGACGAAGAAGAGCAAAATTCAGAAATATCTCCTTTCTTCTTAATATTAGCCCAAGACTGAGCCCCCTCCTCTGCTGTCGGACCTCTGCGGCCACGCCGCCTCGTCCAGGCCCAGCAGCCCGAGGCGCCAGTGCAAGACGGCTCCAAAGAGGAGTTGCGGCGGCGAGCACCGGAGCAACAGCCCCGACTCTGTTCAATTTCTCGAATCCTTCATCCCCGAGATCGCCGTACGGCTTCTTTCTCCTCAAATTGAGCCTCCATCTCTAGAGAGTAAGCAACCCTCTCATCATTGCTCTTTCCCTTTTCTCCATATCGTCGCGATTATGGGACGCTCATTGCTGTTGTTGCAGAAGAGATGTGAAATTTGCTTGCAGAGCGTGAAAACAGGGCAGGGGACCGCCATTTTCATGGCGGAGTGCGCTCACACCTTCCACTTTCATATTTGATAAAAAAAATCAAAAAAAAAAAAAAGGATCACAAAAACTATCTTAGTAATCATAAATAAGTTTTGTGAATATTTTTAAAAAATTTATTTTTAATATTTTAATAATTTATTTTTATAGTAATTTTTCTTTTCATTTTTTTATTTTTTGCGACCTTGCTTTGGTTATGCCTTGTTAAAATTCCTTTATTTTTGTCAAAATCCCAAAAAGATTGATTATATGAATTATGGAATAACGTAAAATATGGGGTAGAAGAGGGAAAATTATTTTTAAAAATAAAAATTTAAATTTTTGAAAATAAAAATTCAATTGCATATTTTAGCAATATCATTTTTCTTAATAAATTAAAAGAAATAAATATTTCATGATTTATTTAAATATATAAGTATTTAATATGGGTTGGGTGTCGGGTATTAAATTTGCATTTTTCAAAACCCGACCCACCCATTTGACACCCTAGCTCACACCTTCCACTTTCCCTAAAAAAAAATCAAAAAAAAAAAAAAAATGAAAAAAAGTAAGAAGATAATTAAAAATAAAAAATTTTATGTGTCATAAAAATTGATTTTCTTTATCAAACGATAAAAAAATATTTTTTAATTTATTTTCAGTTTTCGATCAAATACCGAAAATTATTTTTATTTTATTAGAAAACGACTTTCTAATTTTTTTTTCAAAAACACTTCAATTTTTTCGTTAAAAAATGGGAGTCTAAGACTGCTAAACATATTATTAACCCTATCACGTTTAAAACAACGGCCCGCTTTAAACGCTCACGCCAAATCCTACATTGCTCAGCCCACTGCGTTCGGTAAAGGCCCAATCGGCCCTTAAACTGCCCAAGAAATCTGGGCGGTGTGCCACGCGGCCTAGCCCAAGCGGGGGTGATCTCGTTCGTCAGATCATCAGCATTCGCACTCGACAGTTTTGCACTCCTTTCATGTGCCGACCTGACTGGCGACTGCTCCTCTCCTTCTGAAACTTCTCTCTCACTCGTCCACAGCTCCAACTCAGCCCTCTCTCGATTGCTTCGCTTTTCTCCACTCCATTCTCGTGTCTCCGACTCCCGCTACCTTCCTCGCTAAGCGTCCGTCCCTTCCCCTCATTAATGCATTTCCCTCCCCTATCCCGCCCCGTCTCTTCTTGGTCCTAGCCCGGACCTTGATGGAAATGCAACCCTCCGCCGGCGGGCCGCCGCCGCCGACGCAGCTGCCGCCGTCCTCCGCCGCCGCCTCCCCCAATCTCTCCTCGACCTGATAAACCCCCTCCTCTCCCTCCTCCTCCTGTCGTCCCTCACCGTCCGGTCCTTCGCCGGGCGGTGGCAATCCCTCCGCTCCAAGCTCACCTCCCTCCACTCCTCCCTCTCCTCGCTCTCCTCCTCCTCGCACTGGTCCGACAACCCCCTCCTCCAGACCCTCCTCCCCAACCTCCTCTCCACCCTCTATCGCCTCAAGTCCCTCCACGACGACTGCTCCGACCCTTCCTTCAATGGCGGCAAGCTCCACATGCAGAGCGATCTCGACATGGCCTCCACCTCCCTCTCCAACCACCTCCACGACCTCGACTTGCTCCTCAGATCCGGCGTCCTCCACCAGTCCAACGCCATCGTCCTATCCCAGCCCGGCCCGGGCTCCGGCAAGGACGATGTCCAGTTCTTCGTCAAGGATCTCTTCACGCGCCTGCAAATCGGAGGGATCGAGTTCAAGAAGAAGGCTCTCGAGTCGCTGCTTCAGCTCCTCGCCGACGACGAGAAGTCCGCAAGCCTCGTCGCCAAGGAAGGCAACGTCGCTTATTTGATCCATCTGCTCGATCTGAACATCAACAGCTCTGTCCGCGAAAAAGCGCTCGCGGCTGTCTCGATTTTGGCCTCCGCCAACGACGAATCGAGGAAGAGCGTGTTCGAAGGAGGTGGATTGGGGCCGTTGTTGAGGATCATCGAGACAGGCTCTTCGGCGTTCAAAGAGAAGGCGGCCATTGCCGTGGAGGCCATAACCGCCGATTTGGAGAACGCGTGGGCCATTTCTGCGTACAGCGGCGTCTATGTGCTTGTCGAGGCCTGCAGATCAAGTTCTCCGGCGGCTCAGTCGCACGCAGCGGGGGCGATTCGGAACGTTGCTTGCGTGGAGGACATAAAAGTGGCTTTGGCCGAGGAAGGCGCCGTTCCGGTGCTTGTGCAGTTACTGAGCTCGAGTTCGACGTCCGCAATAGAAAAATCAGCCGGCTCGATTGCGATTTTGGCGGAATCCGGCGAGTACTTTCGCACCCTGATATTACAGGAAAGAGGATTACAGAAATTAATGCGTCTGATTCAGGATTTATCGAGTCCGGATGCATTGGAAAGCGTTTTGCGTGCGATAAGCTCGCTGTTAACTTCGGATGCCGTGGCACGCATCTTGTCGTCCTCGACTGCATTCATTGTTCAAATCGGCGAGCTAATCAAGCACGGAAACATCAGATTACAGCAGATTTCGGCGTCTTTGTTGTCTAATTTATCCTTAAGCGATGGCAACAAGCGAGCGATCTCGAGCTGCATGAGCTCGCTGTTGAAGTTGATGGAGTCGCCTAAGCCGGTCGGGTTGCAGGACTCGGCGGCGCAGGCGCTGGTGGCGCTGCTGACTGTCCGGTCGATCCGGAAGGAGCTAGTGAGGGACGAGAAGTGCGTGACGAGGCTGGTCCAGATGCTGGATCCGGAGAACGAGCTGGTGCCGAAGAGGCTCCCGGTGGCCGTGGCGGCGGCGATCGTCGGGACAGCCAGCCAGGGATGCCGGAAGAGGCTCGTGGCCGCCGGGGCTCACCAGCACATGCAGCGGCTGGCGGAGATGGAGGTCGCCGGAGCGAGGAAGGCGTCGCAGAGGCTCGCCGGAAACAAACTGAAGACGATCTTCAGCCGGACGTGGAAGGAATAACCGAATTGCCCCAACTAACCTCCCGCCAAACGAAAGGTCAGTCGTCTTTTGCCGAGGGTAAAGCGGGAAATGCAATAGTTCAGTTTCGTCTAGGGAATAATTCTCTGAAGGCGTTAGGCCAATCACGTGGCGCCATGTGGCTATCCTCGCTCTGTGAATCTTGTATGGGATTCCGAGCTTGGCGCGTGAAATCCAAAGGGTACTCTTTTCCTTAGTGCCTTCATTTTAGAAGCTCTGTGACGGTTCTGCCCCTAGGGTTAAAAAAAGAGTTGGACCTCCTTGACCTTGAGTGCGCGTATCATTTCGCGGGGTCATGCTGTTTCTCATCAAAACGGCTCCGGTAGGGCTTGAAATGAACACAAATCTGCAAGTTTTTTTCTTAATCATCCCGTTTGTGCAAGCCTTCTCGAGATCCACATTGATGGGTTAAAAAAACAATCAATCCGGAGACAATGTCAACTTTTTTGGGCCATTTTAGCAGCATAAAAAGTGCATGCTTTCGGTCTCTGTAGTCTGCACTATGCTTACCATCCATTAGTGCAATGTATGCCAAGATTGGGACACCAAATAATGAGTCCACTGGCTCGTGCTTGAGACCAGTCTCTTAAGACACCGATCGCATCATGGGATTTCACTTAGCTTATAATCTTAGCTACCCTTCTAGCATACCTAGCATTGCCATTTATCAATTGTGATTGTGTGTTTCTGAAGACAGAGGGGCTAGCCATTTGCGTTGAAATTGTCTTTGCATTTTACACGATCTACATGTTGTAACTTTAGACTTGATTGGCGAGAAAATTGTTTAAAACTTCTCTTTTGTTACTGTAACTTAATCCGTTCAAGTGATAGGTATGGTAGGAAAAAGAATTGTTGAGTGGCTACTTCTTCTAATTGGAGGAACTTTGAACATGTCAAGAGGTAGAACAACAGTTTGAAATTTTCTTTGCACATATATGTGAATACCCACATAGTACTAATTCCCGAAATTTGCGGGATTAGCCTGTAGTCCGCAGTCGTTCTTTGATTAGGTCTTCAATTTCCCACTCAAGGGTTGGTGTTACATGCGGCATTCCGCCGAATCTGTCGGGTAGTTGCGCATACTTTGACCAAACACCACCCAATGTGAGAGGGAGACTAACTCAGATTCTAGACGCATTTCGCTTTTTATTTTCCTTTTTTGCGAGTTAGACACATATCCTCTTTATTAAATGACTTAAGATGATTTCACACACACCCCCCCCCCCCTAAAAAAAAAGAAGAGAGACTTGTGATTCACGCCCTGTTTCTGACCCTCTCCGCTGTGATGATTCTGGTTGAACAGGGACTGATGTGCCTTCCTCGGATTTGTCCGTCAAAGAAGGAAAACTACCAGCCAACACACACTCACATGCTCCGAGCTCTCCGAATTCTTTTTTACCTCAACCCCTCCCCTTCCTTTTCTTTTTTATCATAAAAGTATAAAGTTATGTCTAAAAAGGAAAAAAGAAAATCTCTTCTGCCACTAATATTATATGATAGCAAAAGCATGGATGCGGTTTTTAGGGAGTATCCTCGTTTTGCTTTCTCTGTCTTGTCTTGTCTATTTTCATGGTCGTTAATTTATTTGCTCACGAAGCTGTAAGAGCGAGGTCCATTGTGATTGTCTTATGACCCTTCATATCATATGTAACAGTCTTAGAGTTTTTCCTGGCCGATTTGTAATGAGAGGAGCTTTATTCAGAAGGAATTGTTTGCGAGTGTCTCTTCTCGTGTGCTCGTTTTCTTTTATTACTTGCAACGTCCTTGACTCTCTTGATGCCCTGATCTCCTCATTCATTATCTCGTTGCCTTTCGTTTGGTTTTTGCTCGGCCCTTTTTGACGGGCATGTACCTGTGTGACTTGACTTCTATGCAAATGCTGGGATTGAAAGGTAGGTATTGAGGGTGATGATGATTTTGACCGAGAGAACCTATGATGGGTCATGCCCGGCTTGGTGGAACCTCAATGTCTATCGATTAGTCCAAGAGATTTCGCTTTTCATGCGTCTTTTTCCCAAGTAGGTTTCCCTTTTCTTTTCTGTCAATTTTCCTTTTTTCAGTTTTGGGGAATCAAAGAGCAATTATGGGACTCACGGGAGTCTATGGTTTTGCGCAATGTGCTGGTTGTTTCATCAAGGAAGGCGATTCCTGCCTGTTGTCTTGTTGGGTCCCTTGTCTCTCTCACTCTCCGTGCCAGATTTTAATGCGCATGAAGGATTGAATTATTGCGTGTACATTACATACGCCTAGAGAAAGAGGAAGGGAATAAATTAAAGAACAAAGACTGGCCAACTTTCATTTCATGCAGCGATTGGGGTATTCATTCTTTTTTTCTTTAAAAATGTACTAAAGTAGAGAAGGGCAGGTCTCAAGGTAGTAATTGGGGAGGTGGGGTTCAATTCGATTTGATGCTTGCAGAACCTGAAAAGGAGAGAATAGAACAGACAAGAGAGGGAGGAAGCACCGGCGGAGATGGAGGTGAGAAAAGACTTTGAAAAGAGATGATGAGAGAAGGAAGTTGCCATGGGATATGGTGGGTCCCCAAACAGCGACCTCCTCACACATACTAAACTAGACAACGAGTGGTCCTTTTCTCAATTTCATTCTTCAAGATACCGCAAACTGAAATGTTAGGAGAAGGGAGCTTCTTTTACAGCTTGTGCCACGCAGCTCCCTTGAAGCAAGCACCAAGAGAACATGACCTCATGACATGGTAGTCCTTTGAAATCTTGCATCCGTTTTCTTTTTTCTTTTGAGTCAAATCTTGCATCTGTTGGGTACAGGTAATTTACTCAGATGGTACCGGGGAGGATCGACGTCACTTACCTTACCCAATCTTGTCTAGATTTCTTGAGACCGTATTTCTTAATTATATCTTATGATGATAATCAAACACTGGTTGAGATGTAATTAACTTCTAGCGTATCCAGTGATTTGTCAAACAATCGGCATGGCGTAATACAGGAAATCCCGGATTCATACTCCGGCGTCTATTCTAATCTATTGAGATTTTTAGCGAATGACCAAAAGCAAATAGTGTGTGAGCGTTCAAACGGCCTCCACAGATCGCTGTTAATTGTTTTGGTTGCTCAGCATAACGTTGTGTGTTCTTCGAATGACCAATCATTGAGAAGGAAAAAAATCATAATCGGTTTGACCACAACTAAGGTGAACTAAAGTATTGTCCTGGGATTATTTACACAAACTTGCTGGCGTCGTACACCTTTACGTCATATGTTTTGCTATGATCTTGTTCTGGTGCTGCAACCAAGAATGTTGCTCGTACTGCAAGTTTTCGTGATTAGTGGATCCATCAGACCTCTGTCCACAGGCGGCAGCTTCGAAGCTTGATGCGAATGGATCGTTCTCGACTTTCGTTGTAATTGCATTCGCAGTTGGACTAAGTGTGCCGAATGTCGGTTTTGGTGTAGCCTGGAAGGTGGGAGCAACCGTGAACAGATCAGTGCTGGAATGGAAAAGCATGCCAGAGGCTGCGGTGGATGCTGGCACCATGGCGCTTAATGCAGCTGTGTCCTGCAGAAATGGATTATTTTGAGAACTAAGAACTGGGGCATCGCCGAAAAGATCAATCACAGTGGTGGAGGCCGGTCCGGAATCATTCGGAATTTTAGCATTCACATTTGGTCGCACTTGTCCCGCCATCATAGCCAATTCTAGCTCCCAGAAATCTCTTGAACCATTTTTCAGATGTGCTCCTGAAATGTGTTGTCCTTGCTCTTGATGCGGTACTTCTTGTGTCGGCCAGTCATCGAAAGATACAAAAGTTGCTGTTGCACTTGTTTCTTGAGGATCTGATGATGATGAACGCATATTTGTGTTGGCGTTCCCGCTGTCCTCTTTATCCGGTTGCTTCTCAAATTGTTCAATCTGAATTTCTTGCTCGAATGTGATCGACGGGCTAGTCCCTGAATCTGTCATGCTCATCACATCCTCGAGGGACATACACTGCGAGCTGAACTCGGAACTCTTCTCGGAAAATCCCTCTATGTGCTCTGAGGTCTCGGAGCATTCGTAGGAACCAAACTGCTCAGATGTTGCGCTGGAACCCTGCCCGCTGCCTGGCGTCGCGGGGAGGAGCATCTGCGGAGATGACATTTTCCCACTGGCCGGGAACGAGTCCTGGTCCTTCAAGAACTCCCGCAATGTCTCGATGAGCTCATCGGATATCTTCTGCACGCTCGGGTATTCGGATGTTCGACCGACCCCCAAGATCTTGCACAAACTGTAATAAGATGATAGTTCTTCGAATTGCTTCGAGGCCTTGATGCTTGTTTGGAAGGCATTGACACAAGTCTGATATTGCAATTGAAAGAAGCTATCCAAGAGCAGTGCAAGGCCATCGGATATGTCTCTGTACAGGTCAAAGCTCTCCTGAACAATGGCATGGAGTGAGATCTGAACCAAATTGTTACCCTTGGCCGAGCCTGTTGGCCTTGTGGCAATGGCCCTCTCAAGCAGTCTCTGCCAATGGGAGATCCTGTCAAGCAGCATTCCAGGCTTCATACTCCTAATGATCGGCTCGGTTGCCCTCCGGTTCACGAGCTGCTCGTTTTCCCTCCTCCGGTTGGCCACCTGCCGTTGCAGCTTCCCCATGAGGAAGCAATCTAATCGCTCATCGAGGTAGAGCGCGAATATCCGGACGTAGGCGGTGTAGTCCCACGGGCTCGAATTCGAGTGGTCTCGGAAGCTCGAGAGGTTGAGGATCTTACCACCGCGCTTCATCGTGTGGAGCACCTCCCTGGGGAAGTAGGGGTCGCCGTCCTGGAAGATCCGGAGGACTAGCATTAGAGACTTGAGCGCCACGATCCAGTTCCGGGTCTTGCCAATGCGCTTGGCGAGCAGCTGCGCGCAGGTGGCCGCGTAGACCTTGTTCGAGGCGATGAGCTGGAGGATCTCGTCCACATAGCGCTCCTCCATGGGGACCTCGTCGTGCGAGGTGGCCTTGAGGAGGGCAACTTCAAGGGTCGTCGCATTGGTGTTGCCGACCTTGGCAAGGCTTATGCTCGTTTGATCCTTCACGGCCCCGATCGCCTTCTTCAGCTTGCTCGGCATGGTGGGTCAACCCTCTATCGTTGTTTCAGGAATTCCTATTCAGAGTCCTAAACTTTTGGGAATGAATCGCCAACCTTTCTCCGTTTCCCCTCCTTTAACCATTTGAGGGGTTTCTTTTCTATAATTGGGCTATGGTGGTTTTGACAATCAGAGGTGTTGCTCCGGGGAGAAAAATGGAAAAAACCAAAACAGAACGAGTGGTTGTTAAGTATTGCAGAGGAAGACAATGCTGCTTGCATTTTGTGATGTCCAGCTTACAAATGCAGGTAACTGGTTCCATTCTTGGTGTTGCCTTTCTGTTATCTAAACCTAGTGGACACGGCACAGATTCACATTAGTTGGTGACCAAGTCGATAGAGAACTCAGAGATCCTACACAGTACCGAAACGGTGAGTTCGCGCAGCCACGTGGCGAGCGGGGAGCGAACTTACCGAAAGGATGGCAGTGAGATCTTGACTCTTGCCCGCCGACAACCCAAACCCTATTTTCCAGAAAGCATCGGAGCTCAATAACTCAAACCATGTGACTAGATCTTGTGTAAATGTATGTAGCTGTGTATCTTCCACTATCTTCTACGTGTAGAGCTACACGCCTACAAGGCCGGACTATATCATACGAGAGTTTTTGGGCCGTGAAGAAAGGAAGATGTTCATGAAAGACTTAACAATCCTGCAAATCTCAATTCTTGAGTACAAGCATCCCGGCAATACCTAACTGCTAATCCACCTCTCCATCATGCCGGTGAAAGCTCTCGCCGTCCGGGCTAGGACCAGGAAGAGATTGGGCGGGACAGGGAAGGGAAATGCGTTAATGAGGGAGAGAGACGGAGGCTTAGCGAGGAAGGAAGCGGGAGCGAGTCGCAGACACGAGAATGGAGTGAAGAAAAGCGAAGCAATCGAGAGAGCGTCGAGGAGCTGGAGCTGGAGCTGGAGCTGCGGATGAGTGAGAAAGAAGTTTCAGAAGGAGGGGAGCAGTCGCCGGTCAGGCCGGCCACATGAAAGGAGTGAAAACTGTCGAGTGCGAATGCTAATGTATCGACGAGCGAGATCGATCCCTCTTGGGCTACGCCACGTGGCACACCGCCCAGATTTCTTTGGGCAGGTTACGGGGCCGATTGGGCCTTTTGGCCTGAGTGATGTGGGAGTTGGCGCGAGCGTTTTAAGCGGGCCGTCGTTTTAAACGTGGTAGGGTTGATAAATTGATCACAGCCCTCATGGGAATCACATGAGCTTCACATGGAACTGACCAGCTAAATTTCTTTATATAGCCCGAAAGACACGACGAACTTTCACTCCAAATTCTCATGTCTAAAAATCCAATTTTAGATCACCTTCCTAGGGGTGAGCATGGTTCCAGGGGTAGAACCGAGAACCTGGAATCGGAACCTGTAGAATCCAGGCCTGGTTCAGGTTGAGGTATGTAGGTGAGGTTCTAGGTTCCAAAAATTTAGGAGCCTGTTCAACGGGTAGGTTCCAAGTTCCACTACCTAAAACCCTGGAACCTGGAACCCTGGACCCTAGATCCCGAAATAAATTTTTATATTTTTCTTGTTATATGTTTTTGCACGATCCTACAATGTTCTATGGCGTCGATGATGAGTGTATAATATGTAGCCAAACAAATATTTAGGTTTCAGTGTTCCAAAAAATGATAAACTTGTTCCAATGGATTGGTTTCGGTTCTAAATATAATCAGATTTTAACCTAAAACCATTCACTTCTACTTTCTCTTAGATGTTGTAGCGTTCACTTTTATTTTGCTTAACTAAAAATGAAAAAATAAAATAAAATAAAAGAAATTGATAGGTTCTCGAAGCACTGGGCGAACCGACCCTAACCTGTGACGGGGGTAGGTTCCAGGGTTCCAAGATATGACGGATAGGTTCAGGGTTCCAAAAAATGGGAAACTTGTTCGATGGTAGGTTTCAGGGTTCCATGTGGGAACCTGTAGCGAACCCTAACCGCTCACCCCTACACCTTCCTAGTCATGTCTCAAATATTCTTTTATCTAAAAAAAATCATCAAATTTCAATACAATCCTAATTCGCCCCCATTAATTCACTGTTTAAAGCTCCTAATGTTCGATAATTTTAAAGAAACCAAAGATAATTTTTGGGTAGAGAATTAATGGATGGTTTTTGAATTAGAGTAAAAATTGGGGGTGGAATTAGGATCGAATTTAAAATTAAATATTTTTTCGGGAATTAGTAGATTTTATATCCGATTGAATCCACGTCAACGAGATTTCTTCTCAAAGAAGTCTTAAAACTCCTTTTTGAACAAATAAATAATTATGACAAAAAAAACAAAAAAATAATTAAATTGAAGAAGAAAATTCGTGATCCCCGAACCCCAAATAGACTATATAAACCCGAAACCCAGTTTTGCTCTGCTCAAAGTCAGCTTCTGCAGCCACGATCAGAGAGAGAGAAGAGAGACAGAGAAAGATGTCGGCCTCGGGGGTGACCCAGCAAAATGAGGAGGAGAAGAAGCCGAACGATCAGTCCGCGCACATCAACCTGAAGGTCAAGGGTCAGGTCTGTCTCGTGTTTCCTTGGACGGAGAACGACTCGCATTTTCGATTCTCGTCTGTGGTTTCTCGCCTTCTGCTTGATACGCCTGCTGCATTGTCCTGTTTGTGGGAGTGAAAGCTTGTGCTCCTTCGAGTAGTATGAAAAAGGTGGAATCTTTCACCGGAAAAAGATGATTTTTTCTTCTTTTTTTTCGCTTGTTCGTGTTATTCGTCCTGTCTCTGGTGTAAGTCTTTCGAGTTATGATTTTGCCCTCTTCCCTGTGACTATCTTGGTTCATGCTCTGTTGTTTTTTGTTCTGCCCCATCATTTTTTTTCACCAGAAAAAAAAGAAGTTGGAATGTTTCACCAGAAAAAGATAATCTTTTGGCTCGTTCATGTTATTCTTCTTGTCTCTGGTGTGTATGAGTCTGAGTTATGATTTTTCCCTCTTCCCTGTAACTATCTTGGTTCATGCTCTGTTGTTGTTGTTATGCCCCATCATTTTTGTTTCGAGCTGCATAAAACTAGCGCATGCCCTTCTCCTTGAGAGGGCTTTTTAAGGTTGTGTGTACGATGGCCATTTTTGGGAGGATAATCACCAAATGAGGAGGTTAATGACACCTCTCGCAGCAAGATGTTGGCCTGCTCAAAATGTGTTTGTACGGCTGCTTAGTTTTTTCGTAGAAAAGAAGATTGTTCGCAGACAAATATTGACGTTTCCTGTGGTCTCTCGACAAACCAATAGTCTTTCCCGAAAACTTCGTGTATAGTAAATGTGGAACCGCCCAAACTTTTCAAAAATCTTTACTGTATTATCGAGATCTGTTTTTTGTAATCCATTGTTTGCCAATCCTAGAAGGGCATGGGTAGAAATGGTCATAATTAACGGTCACTGATGGAGATAGACGTGTGAAGGTTGTCTGCAGTCGCATTTGCATAAACTTGGATTGGAGGTAGAGATACAACCTTTTGCGATACCTTGACCAGGAGGCGGTATATAGACACTTTATAGGAAGAGTCATAGATTTATGTAAATAGTTTCTAAATATTGCACTAAAGGGGCGGCCATGGGGATGGAGATGTCTTCCCCCTTGCCCTGATCTGTCGTTGGTTGTGTTGCTAAACTGTAGTCACAGCTTAGTTGAGAAATATAGCTGATCCGTGAACTTTCTCGCAAACTTGCCGACTCCTTCCACGTGATTCTTCTTCTTTTTCCCATCATAACCTTTGAAGTTGCTGCATTGTGCACTGTTTTACGTGTCCCTCAATGGCATTGCTGCTCCAGATGTTTTTGCTCTCTATGTCAATACTACTAATCGCTAGTTTTGTCCCTCTTCCTGTGACCCAGTACACCCTATGGTGGGTGTGAGGGACAATTTCTCAGTATTAACTCCATGATCTGTTGATCTCCTAATTCTTACATAAGTTCTATTGTTTGCACTGTAAGTTGTCACTTGAGTTTCTAAGCAGTAATAATTGGTCGTTCTTGTTACTATCGCATTGAATTTTGCAGGAATTTCGAGTAAACGTTTTCAGGTCCTGTAATTGTAGTTTTCTTATAGATAGATTTTGAGATAAGTAGAGAAAATAATATCAGTTTTGCTAAGGAAAAATTACATCCTAATGGATACTAGAAATTGATTTTATCCGAAGTGAAGGCAAATACTCATATTTATCTGTGTTTGTTGACTGACTGTTATCTTGTTTTCTTCAAGGATGGGAATGAAGTCTTTTTCAGGATCAAAAGGAGCACTCAGCTGAAGAAGCTCATGAATGCCTACTGTGACAGGCAGTCTGTGGAGATGAACTCGATTGCGTTCTTGTTTGATGGACGCCGTCTGCGAGGAGACCAGACTCCTGATGAGGTCTGTTCCTCTTTTGTATAGATACCCTTCTAAAGTGTTGAAAAAATAAGCTTTAGACAGTCTCCTGAAATGCTGAGTTTTCCTGTTTCAGCTAGAGATGGAGGATGGGGATGAGATCGACGCGATGTTGCACCAGACCGGCGGAGCTGGGACTTTGACTTGAGCTCCTCTTACTTAAACTCTGTGGTCTGTACATGTGTTATGCTATGTGAAAATACCTGTGGTCAACATGACCAGTGAGAAAAAAATACTGTGCTGGAGACTTTACCTTATGAGCCTTTTCTAGTAGGCGTCTTTACTAGGACTTGTCTCCCTAACTGCATATTAACCTGGTTGGTCATTCTGAATCTCTGATAGTAGGAAGACTTTTATGGCTGGTGCTTTTTTCATCTTGTTTCGTTGCGGTGCTCTGAATATCTTGCTGTTTCTCATCGTCGAAATCGGTTCATTCCTTCCTGGCATATTGCGACGAATGTCCCAAAAATCCTCCCTTCGCATCCAACAATTGAACGAAAGCGCAGGAAGACTATTTGAGTATCGCAGTAGTAGTCGGAGAATGTGGGAATTTGCCTGTTCGAGTATAGAAGCATTGAGTTTAGGCTACGAGATAGATGCGGTGGGGATCCCCAAAACAGGTAACCGAATGGCCGTATGCTCTTGGATTTTTCGTTGCCGCATGATACATTCGCAGAGCCAGAGGAAAGCTTCTATAGGTCATAAATTAGTGTATTATCAGCACGGGATAAATGGACGAGCCAGAGGAATGGTTTCTTTCAGTTCTGATCATGACATGATTGGTAAATTCCTTATCAAGGACAAGCAGTGAACTGGAGAGGATGTTTCTTCAGTAAATAAGAGACGGCTAAGATTACGTGGTCAGGCGCCCTTCAATTGACTCAGACTTGAGTTCATTTTGGAGTCAGAACGAAAATTTCCAATTTTAAGCAAAGCCATCATAAGCGTTGCCACTGGTTGAAGGCGGAGTAAACACTGCCATCGATTCGAGATTGATTCGAATCAAGGCAAGTCCTGTGAGATTGCCCAGTTTAAAGATAGACATGAGAACAATTACACAATTAGACGGGATTACAATCTAATTTTTCTTTTTCTTTTTCTTTTTTTGATCAGAGGATTACAATCCAATATAAGATCCACAAAAAAATAAATAGGGAAGAAACCCCACATGATGATGTGATAACTTGAGCCGCGTTCATAAAGGCAAAATTTTACCTTCTCTCGCACTTGATTGGATACTCAACAGCTGTACAGTCTAACTTACACTGGAGAAGGATCTAGCGTATACATTATATATACACGTTGAAACAAAAAGGATGTGATAACGAATGAACAAATGGAGAGAGGTGACAATAGATGGCTGTGTAAGTTGTAAATCTCGATATGAGGATGAGCACATTCAAGTGGAAATGTTGAAGAGGCAAAATCCCAATCTGCTTCTAGTCTAGCATGGATCCAAGCTACTACGATGCCTGCTTCCTTCTTCCCCTGCTTTTCTTGGGAGTTGCTTTATGGAGGCTTCTTGGAGGCCTTGATTTTAGTGGGTGTCAGATGGCCCTGTTCGTCGCAATTCTGTTCGATGCCAAAATCCCTCCACTTTCCACTTTCGTTGATCACAAAGGACTAATTTGCATGGATTTTCCTCCTCCTTTCTTTCTGTAGAACATAGAAAAAGGAGGGATAAATCCTTTTTGATCATGTCAGCAGCATCAGCTCTGGGCAAAGTTCGTGAAATATGAAAATCACAAGTTCCCATAATCCCAGAATGCAAAGTGCATTACATAATTGCAAGCTATAGTTCAATGTCGTGATCAGCAATGCGCATAATGAACGTGTTCATATGCTCTGTGGTTTGCATAATCATACTACAAGGACAAAAGAGGACTTCCCCTCCACCATTATCCAGGCATTCTTTTTTTTTTTTGTCAAAATTATCCAGGTATGACCTAGAAGACATTGTACTAAAATAAAAAATCACTGATTTTCATGCAAATAATCAATTTGTGGAAATGCTCTGAAGTTTACTAATCCACTAATTTATTATTTCTGAGGTTTACTTACTGGGCTTTCGCTTTCAACTGTTGACCTGTGATGACCATGGTCTGGAGAGTGTGACCCTGAAGTATGACCCAACCTTCGCACAAATCCTTGACCATGATTATAAATGCTGCATGAAATCATACAGGATGACCAAAGGTAAGAAGGCTTCATCAAAGTCATGAAAAAAGAAGACCAGAAGGCGACAAGGTTTCCCATATCATAGTGAAGAGTCATTGACCAATATGAAGTAAAAAAGAAATAAGAGCATCCGAAGTTTAAGCCATGAAACATAATGTTCCATGGGCATCTCTGCACCAGAAATTGTTACCAATATAGGAACAATCACCTGAGTTTCATAGTTGTAGCTGGTTGACCCATTCTACACTTAAAGGAAGAAACATGTTGCTATATAGTACTCGTCTGAGGTTAATCTTACTTTCACAAACCAAATAAACGCCACTATAGCCAGAACGGCTACCTCACTCTTCTGTGTTGATATCTAGTAACATATCTAGGGCATCAGAATTAATGGAGGGTGCATGTAAGGTGCATGAGGTACCATGCCAAAAACAAATCATTAATATGTATCCTCACCTGAGGCGATGCCTGTTGCAGGCTGAGAAAAAGGCAACAAACCCATTTAATATGCTCCTTACAGCACGGAAGACCTGACAACAACTCAACATTAATACTTCTTGAACAACAAATCAGAATCCATCTTGCATCGTCAATTAACCAAAGCAACTGGATATGTGACATACATGAGAAAATAGATCATTCCAAAGCACACGCCACATGGATACTTCATAACTGTTCACTGCAGTACTAGCAGCAGAAGCACTCTGGAATATGGTCCTAACGGTCTGCCACACTTCAATTATAGAGACGTACATGGAAGTCCCCAGAAAAGTCACCATATTCCCTAATGCAAGGACCATGCGGATGGGCAAGTACAGCATCTCCCAGAGGACACAAAATATGGGATACAAGATGGAAGTTCCTGCAACGAGGCTCAAGGCCTATGTGTCAAGACACTTACAACAATAACACATCAAAAGACCAAAAGGATGCACTATTTAGGCAGTCTCGCTAAATAGATTGCATGCAAAATCCTCAAATGAAAGTGGAAATGTTCAGAAACTGAAAGGCAATAAATGGTCACACATATATGTTCCTTACCAATTGTCCAGATTGCTGAGAGTATAAACCACAGTGGCTGCAGTAAAATGTCTGATAGGTTTTCCACTAGACTGCAAGAAGATTCAATAACAAACCAAGCAACTGAGAAGAAGCTCCCCACCACTCCAGAGCATACATTCCACAAAGGAAGAAGGCACTCAAAAACCTTTAAAAGAGGTTCTGCAAGGGGTTGAGCTACCACTGAAAAAAAGGACCGAGCGGTGCCCATGACCATTAGGAACCATTTTATTGCTTTCTGGCAGTTATGAAGAAAAAGCATTGTCCCCAAGTACTTGATTCGGGATACCATCTCCCAAGATTCTATCCAATCGAAAAGAGGGCCACACAAATGTGATGCAGTTGCCTTGAGGACAGGAACATTTTTGTACAGATCGTAGAATCCAATCAGAACAGTTACCACTGATATGATCACATACAACGTTCTAGCTAAGGGACACATCCATGGGCGATACAGGTGACAAAATCCAGGATAAGACTGGAGGAATATGACCCAAGATGGAAGTCCCGACTCCAACAGTGTAAGTAACCTCACATCTGCCATCATTATGCCCCTCAATTTGAATGGAAGGTCGTGATCGTTAAACCTAAACAAGATCAAAACATCCTTATACTGGAAGGACTCGATTGCATGATCAGAATCACTAGCGCAACAGCTTTCAGGATCGTCCACTGAATCTTCACTTTCACTATGTTTTTCATCTGCAGAGAAATCAACCTCAACACCAGTGCCAATGGATCTAATCACTCTTCTCTTCTTAGTTGGGGGAGTGCTTGGTTCACTCATTCGGCTTTCTGAGGAAGCAGCAAAGGCGTGAAAATTGTTGTGAACGTGCTGAGGAGAGTTATTCCTAGAAGACAAATCATCAAAGCAAATTTCTTCATGGGAATCAATACTAGACTCTGGAAATTCATCTTGAGCATCGTGGAAAGTCTCTCCTGGATATTCAAAACAAGAGTCAAGAACAAAGCCAATGTGTTCTCTCCTCACTAATAGAAACAATCCAGAGAGAACCAACAGTCCCAGCAATCAGAAATGTCTCACATTAACTTGAATAGTTCAAGCAAATTTCTGCTATACCTGTTATACAAGCGAACTTATTGCAATTGATGTACTGACAAGAAAGCAAGCCTACATGCACACACAACGAGTGTACATTGAAACCGCCACGGCCAAGGCAACGGACACACATAACCATGCCAATGAGAAAGACCATAATTTCTATAAACACGCCATGTCAATATCCAAATTCGGTTGACTGCATCAATACCAGATAGAGAATGTTTCCTCCAAGGAAAACAAGTGATGTAAGAACACGTACCTATGGTACTATCCAAATAAGCATTCAGAATCTGACGTTCAGAATGGATCCCTGAAAACCATGCAGACATACAGCTTGCAGCTTGAGCTATGCTATCAAACTCCCACCTTTTCATTATTTTGGCCTCTAGGGCCAGCGATGTATCAGTCTGCAAGGCGCAAGAAATGATGGAAAATTTATCTCTTAAACAACTACAAGCAAACAGAATGGGGAGGACCAGTAGCATGTGATACCTGAAGCTCATTCAAATAATTTATACCTCGAACATTACTCCATTCAACTTCAAAAACTATAAAGCCATGCAAAATCCCATGCAACTTGCTATCTAGAAGCAAAGAATTTCGCAATTTCTTCACTGGTATGAGAACTCTCTTCCGCGATAAATTTGCAGAGTTAATTAATTTGAACCATCTCTCAAACTTCTTGGTCTCACTGGCGTCAGACTTGCAACGAGCTTCCTTTCCCTCCTTTCTCTTCCTACGTGCTTTACTCTTCGCAAAAGGAGATAGCCTCGACTGTAGGGAAAGCAGAGGAAACCATCATGCAAAGAATTGGGGAGATAGAAAATACAGGACATATTAAAACACATAAAAACACTAACCTTTGTAACCATCAACTGCCATATTCGGGCCGGGCGCGAGGTTAAGTTTCTCAACCATGGCCGATTGTCCACCAATATGTAAAATTTCCTACTCTCGCAGGCCAAGAAGATACTGAGATCTGACAGATACGATTGCAGGTCCCTGCAAATGTACAATGGGGCCAAATTAGTGGACAAAAGACACTAATTAGCAAATCTAGCCCCATTAATTACCCCGCTTTTCAACAATTCCATCCATAAAGAATCTGAAGATTGCACAATGGAAAGGATCTGCATGCAGTACTCATGTTTGAACTCGAAAACAAGCCAAAAAAGGACACAACATACTGCCGAACTGTTCCATCCATTCACGACCCACCCGATTCTCATCTAAAATTTTAAGGATAGACAAATGCAAGGCCGATTGCAATTCAATTTCGAGCTCGGCCAGTAGAAACCACAATCTCAAAATACAAAAAAAACTCGAGGAACGAGGATCCTCGTCGCAAACATACCCAATCTGCAAGCTGGTGAGCGGAAAAACGCAGCGGTCGGCGTCTCCTTTCCCCATCGGACTCCGAATGGCCACCGAGCTCACCAAAACTCACTGCAAACCGCCAATTAGACGAAGAAAAACACGAAACCTCGCGTTAGTCCATGAAAGAATCCCGCGAAACAACGCACGCCAAGACGGGAATTCGGGCACAAACGTCCAAAAAAGCAACATAAAAAAAAAAAAAAAAGGGCCAAACAAGACTCGAGCAACGCGTGTAATGCAAAGGTAGGAGAGAAAAGAAAGACAGAGGGACGGACCTGGATCGGCGTAATCCCACGGGGGTGGAAGAGGAGAGGAGGAGCAGGAGAAGGAGGTGACGCAATGACCACCGAACTTCATCAACGGAGGGGACGAGCCGCAGAGGTCATTACAGCCAACTCGGACGCGGACAAAAAGCGGGCACCGAAACCAACAGGCGAGCGGAACCCGAATGATGACCGCTTCCGAAGACGGCAGAAGCGGACGAGGCGGGAGGATGAAGGCGGCGGGTCAAGTTATGGCGGGTCTCTCTGCGTGCATGAAGGTGGATGCGAAGTGCGATGGGCCTTGAAGCTTCGTCAATGGCGGTCGTCTCGCGGATTATATTCGAATTGAATCGGGATTTGGATTTTTGGATTTGTGTTTTTCGCTTCGCTCGGAACGCGCGCCCGGGATGAAGGATTAAAAAAAAAAAAAAAAGGGGGAGGAGTCAAGAGTCGGAGATCGAGAGAGAGAGAGAGAGAGAGAGAGAAGGGCAAGAGGGACACGTCAAGAATATTGATTTTAATAGAAATGTTTTAAAAAAATAGAAAAGATGACGTCATTCCATGCTGGGGTCGGGGCATGCACCGAACATGATTCGTCGACTAATAGGATAGGACGAGCGCTGAGGTCATATTAATAAATTGACTAATGAATAATATTTGTTAAATACGTAGCTAACCTGTAATTCTCACTTTGGCTCTACTTGTTTCGTAAAATATATAAGGTACTCTCTTAAAAGATTGACCGTTCCTACCGTTCATTTATTTTTTAAACGATACGTACATTTATTTTCAAAACCATTCACTCTTCAACGCATCATGAACGGCTTGTATTCGTTGCTTAACACTACTCATGAACTAGAGGTAAACTCGTAAATATGTTAAAATATCGTTGTAAACACATGCATATTTCTTTTTTCAAAAACTTTCTCGTAAAGTTTCATATTTCACTCATTTCAAATGACCCGACTAGGACGACTCAGATCTTTACTTGGTAGTATATTAAGAATCGTTCATTTTGCTCGGTCGATTATTCGATAAATAATTAGGGGACGAGACTATTAACGACGCGGTCAAGCCAGTTTTAGGCTCGGTGGCAGTGGATGGGATGGTAGATATGAGAATGGGAGAGGGGCAGGACGGTAAAATGATGAAGACGGGTTGCTTTTAATGGGGGCAGAGGTCAGAGAGAGGTCGGGAAATTTCCGGGGAAAAGAGGGGAATATTATTTCCAAACGTTCGGATGCTCGCATTGTCTAGGGAAGAAACCGAAAAATCGTTGGTCTTATCCATTTACACCCCCCATCTTCTCGCAGTGTGGATGTATTCATGGAACGAGCGGGTGGGGTCATAAATTATTCGACCTAAATTAATTTATTTATGATTTATTTATTATAATGTAAATTTAGCGATTTATATTAGACTCGCTCATATTCTTAAAACGCTTTCGTACTTAATAGAAATTGGAAAATAACCGATCCTCAAATGGGAATAAGAGTGCGGAGCGAGCGAGCGAAACGTGGTTATTGGCAAGAACTTGTTGCATCCATGGGTCTTTTGAATGATCAACAAGTATGTCAGAAGAAATAAAAAAGAACAGAAAAGATAATCTAATTGGGATATTTTACGTATAGATACTTTTTTATACCCTTTCTATAAATTTTTCTAAGCTCGAATGAGGGCGAGAAAGAATTAAGAAAGAGTCGTTGAGGTGAGTTGAAATTAATTAAATTATAAACACGTTTACGACTTATTTATAGCCCATTTAACACTCTGGTAATGTTGAAATCTATTTATTGATTTTAGCTAATCCATTTAATAACTCAATCGATTGTATATGGATTGAAAAATGAATTTACAATCAATTTCATGCACTAAATCGTTCACATTATGTAAAGTGATATTTTCCCATAAGGCAGGAAAAGAAGAAGAAGAAGAAGAACACTAAGCATCCACTTAAGCGGTCGAATTCGGGTTCATATGAGTAAAATTCACCAACCATATAGACTACTAACCAACGTGCGAGTAGGAGCTCGAGTAAAGTGCTCGGTCATTGGATTGTTTGCGCTTTTCGACAAGAAAAATCGTGGCCGGGTCGCCCCCGACATAATCAACGTACGCAATCGGTTTATTAATCACTAAGTCAAATCATATGAGGTTGGAATTTAATTGCATATCAATCAAATGAGAGTTAGATGAGAATGGCGAAGCGCTTTAAAACTTGTGTGGTCCTGAATTTCATATTTTTCATCATCATAAGTCTCGTCGTGGTGGTGGGAGCTGATATTGGATTGGATTGGATTGCATTCTAGGGGCGTGACTCTCTTTACAAAAGGGCAAAAGAGAAGGGAGGAAGAATCCATTTAGGCTTAGGCATGCGAGTTCTTGGAGTATTGAAAGCACCAAATGCTCGTGGCCACGTGGAGGTTAGGAACTTTCGGGTTAGTAAAACGATTCTCATTTTTGGCAGCAAGCAATTTCAATTTTTCCTTTCGATCAGAAAAATAATAATTCAATATTTACTTTTTTTAGAATTATTGTGTCGTTAATGAGGGTGTTCGTTGTTTATAAAAAAAAATAGCAGTGATGCAAAATTCAAAATTGTAACCTTACATTATAATCAATTCAAGATTATTCGAGTAAGTATCGAGGCAAGAAAAGATCCTAAAATAATTGCATGTTCACCGTGATTTCTTAGAGCCAAATGATAACCATTTTATTTTTTTATTTTTTTTTCTTGGGAACAGATTTGGAACATAAATCCGTTTGGTAAAATATTTTTTTTCTATTTTCGAACAAATTTTTAGCCCAAAAATAGGTTTGGAATACAAATGAGAAGTAGACATTTTTTACTTTTCCATTTCTCGCAATGAAATAGTAATAAGAATTCTTCTTATCGCTCATTCCCTCTCTTGTGTGTCTTGGAATTGGTCACCATCCGTAGGTCTCAAGTCTGCCTGTCGCCTTCAATCAATCGTCATCTGCTAGGTTGTCGTGGACCGACAACCGTAGAAATTTTGTCTTGTTATCAAGCGAATTTTTGTTCGATGAACAAAAATTTTGTATCGTTACCGAATCTGTTTCTCCGTTCGAAACTCGTATAAAGAATAAAAAAAGAAAAAATTTACTTCTAGCTAGAAATAGGTTATAGCCCCTAAAACAAAATGATTATAATTTGTGTCCTTCAAATTGCATTAACAATAAAACTTTTGGTTCTGCCCTCTTACATGTGATTATAAGTTCTTTACTTTGTGTTTTGTTTTTTATTTTCGAGATAATTTGGCCATGTGAATTTTACTTTCGTGGTCAAGCAAGAGCCGGCAATTAGATAATTTCCCTTTGACCCGAATCGGATAGTACTCGATTCATGAGTTCATTACATAAGCAAGGCATTTTTACTAGAGCCGTACCCAAAATCATACTAGATTTCTAAATATGACAAGGCTTAATCCATTTAGATTGATTCGTAATACTAATTTTCGATTGAACTAGTCGATTAGCTCAATAACAATACCGGTACTGATTTGAGGGGGATGAAAATTTTTATTAACAAAATTGGGTACAAAAACAATTTTCCATTTTTTAGGATTGCTTGGAGAAATCCACAAGGAAAAATTCCATGTGCCCCGCAACTTTGAATTTTGCCTTTTCATTTTTGTCACCTTCAGTTCATACTCTTCCGAACATGACTAGGGAAAATTGCCTTTTGCACTGTCCGATTTATTGAAAATACTTGTCCAAAATTCCGGACTTAAATCGACCCAATCGGATCCAATTTCATTGTTGATTATGTGAATTTCACATACGAGGTTCACACGAGATTTGCATAATCAATGATTGATAAATCTAATCAAACTAATTCGAGTCCACATTAAAGAGGAAAAAAAAAGAACTTCCCTTCATATATTTTCATTTCCTTGGCATCCGATAGAGTTCTCCATCCTTGGATACCATATACATATCGACATTTACATTTCGGCCGTCTAGGAATAGTATGGGTACGGATGCTATTTTTGTAATCGGTCACGGCAACCAACTATTTTATCCTATCCTCTAAAATGCTTGGGCCCCACAGGGCATGATTCACTGCGACGGATCATGGGACCCACAAAGTTTTGTACGCATCTGGAGGGCACGTGGCACAATCAGCGGCGGTTGGTCCTATGGTAGGGCCCAGCGAAGCGCCGTTATCCATAGAACTTTTTTGGCCGTCCCCTGTTTTGTTCCGTCTTATCAGCGGCTCGACCCGACGCCCCTTTTCTCTTCTTGACCTTCCAGATTTTTTTATTTTTTTTACGTTACTTCTAGACCCAAAAATGGACTCCCTTTGCACAGTAAGATCACGTAAAAATTAATAATTCAAAAAACATTTCATAAAACACTGTGGCTTATATCTTTTATAAAAATAAATACATACAAATTATTTTCATTGCTCTCGAAAAAATATTTTTTATTAATTAATTACACCAAGTGATATGAGTTATAGGTATTAAAACAATATATCCGAGAGACTTCAAAATTACTCGATTGAATCATTTAAGAACTCATATCTTAGTGCATATGCTCAAATAATGACTCATAATGGCACATGTCCATCAATTCACAAGCTCCGCTGAGTCATTGAACACGATGACCTTCACTGCAATTTTACAGGTTTTCAATGGTTTGATCAAAGCACTGATAAGTCACTGCACACAATACAATGTCAATCCGACCAACAAAGAAAAGGAAAGAAAGGAACAACGCGATTAGCCTTTACAAACAAATGGAGATTTCGCCAGCTAGGCGCTGCCTTTCTTTAAGGGAGGCCAAGACAATCTCCGGTTACCCGTGCCATCAGCAGGATGGTGCTCCCTGACCTGGCCGTTGTCATCTTCAAGATGCTCGATTCCTTGGCCTCTCCTGCTTCTGATGGCTAAGTCATCGATGCTCGACTCGTTTCTCCAGGAAGGTGGAGTTACACAGTCAGACACTCCTAGGATTTTCTGCGAAGGATCTCCACTCGGTGTCGTGGGAATAGAGGGGAAAGATTGACCCACTCTCAGCTTTTGAAGGGTGGCAAACGACTCTCTCATAGCAGACATAGCCTCAAAAAATCTGGTGCATGATGCTAAGGCCACGGGAATAGGGCGAAGCATTTCCTGCATCATTAGGAAGCGATCTATGAGCTCCAAAATTTCATAAAAAATGATGAATATTTCATTCAGGACAGATGGAACTTTAAATCTCCATCAAAATGGGGCTAATAATTGTGATGGAGAGACGAAACCCTCAACTTACCCCCCAAACTGAAGGAGGTTCCTTGAAGTTCTGGCTCCATTGAAAATCCGCAACAGATGCTGTCAAGGCACCATAGTCACTGGCAGCCTTCATCAGCAATTCTGAAAATTGTTTCTGTCATTTAAACGAGAAATGCCGTTAGTATCGAAGTAAAACTTTCTTTGCCCCAACTGATAGCAATCCATAAATAACAGTAAAGACACCATTCGATAGCAACGAGTCGCTTTCCTAATGGAAATCATGAACAGATTAGCAGATCAGCTGCATAATAAATTGTAATAATGTCATCAATATTTGTTCAGATATCTCCACAAGAAAGATTAATCATCTTCTGTTTTCCAAAGGGATTTTTCCTCTACTTCCTCTCGCTTTCTCAAAATAACACACGTGCGGAGCGATCCTTCACAGAGAAGTCCCATTTCTAACATACAAGCTGGTGGCACTTTAATAATTTTTACTAGCTATCTGCATAAGTACAACTCAAAGAAGTCTGTCTACTTGGCCAAAAAGAATCAACATTAGATTGCTCGTTGATAACCTCTCCCTTAGAATTGTAGCAATAAGTCCTCCAGCTGGCACCTAGGACCGATCTTTGTTACCATTGCGTTTGAGACCTTCAGAGTCACGCAGTTCATGCATCTCATTTTCTTAGTATCAATTCATTTTGTTCCTTCCTCTGTTTTCTGTTGAGGTATCATACCATCCACCCCCTCACCTTTCATTGTTCTTCCATTCTAATCTTTTTTTTGAGATTTTGGGTAATGAATCCCTGTTAATGATGTGAAAGAGAGAAAGACATACAGAATATCATGCTTGCCTTGTTAATTGTGTAACAGTCTGGTTAACACACTAACTAGAATTTCTCCCAGAATTGTTCTGTATGAATGCCACTTCAAAACTGAAAAATGTGATGCATTTAGCTCTTTCGAGGTTCTAATAGTGGCATTTATCAACACTTAGGTATAACGTATGAAGACATCTAAATTGAATTCTCTCTAACATACAAGTCAGCTAGCAATTGATAACGTTTCAGTAAGACACCCTTTACTGAAATCCACTTCAATCAATCGGAAGGGTAATTACTAAACTGAGTTTCTGAAGAATTTATTTCCTTTTCTGTGTACTTCAAAGCCAATTAGAAGCAGTTGTAGGAGAGTCCAATGCACTATTACGTAGTTGCATAAGGTCGTTAATTTTTGCGCTCCAGGCTATCATTTATCAACAAATCAGGTAACAAAAAATGAGATAAAAAATTATCAAAATGTTTCTTTAAGAGAGTCGTATTAGAATCCTTGTCAATTGAGATCAGTGGCCTAAATTACAGACCAACTTATCCATTTAGCCACAAGAAAGGTTTCCATCTTGAGAAAATATTCCATCCATGTAAACTATATTTTTTGGACCCAGGCAACTATTTAACGGGTAGCAAGACTGCCAAAGTAACAAGCATAGACGACTTGACTCTACGCATATAGTGTAAAGATGCAGAAACTAACCTGGTATTCTGCTTCCACTGGAATACAATCAAGAGAATATGGTTGTTGAAGCCGAGCTATGATGCGATCCTAAGAGAAGAATAACAGATTTTTGGCTATAGATCAACTTCATAATGATGTCATTAAAGAATTATAAGAGTGAAGAAAGACCTCAAAACGATACATCTTCCAAGAGATATACTACCTTCGATTCTTAATTTATAATAGTCTAATACTGCACAGCAATTTTATATCGACAAAACTTAATTTTCCATAAACCAGGTAAAAAGTCACAAGAGTCGGCATTTTGTCACACTTCGATGTCAGACCACAATAAGTTCTACAGGATTCAATCACATTACTCCCTGCAAAGCCCCTAGTAATTTTTTTTTTCCTGGTCGAAAAGCCCCTACAGTGTAAGAAGCAACAATTTTGGGGATTTGGAATCGTGTTGAGATTGAGAAGCCTTCGATACAGGTCAAAAAGATCTCATTTGACTTGCAGACAATTTGAATGTAAATGCACATTTAACTCCTTTTCACAAACTGAAACACATGCTCCCAAGAACCATCCCATTAAAGCCGATGCTATAATTTATATGCCAGAAGAGAAGTTAAACACTCATTTATTCATCTCATGAACTCAGATATAAAGGATGACGGTTAAATAAATAACCACGTTATGAATTATACAGTATATGACACGGTTAAATTCAATAGTTAGGTAAAGTAATGGGATCGATGCAGTTGCCCAGGCATCCAATGCATTTAGTACAGCTTACTGAATACCAACACAATCTTTATGCTTCAAATAGTATCATTTCCAAATCCAAGGATATATATATTTTTTAAACTCTTAATCAACATCCAACAGCCCTTAAGTTTTCAAGCAGGAACAGGGAGGAGGAGAAAAAATTACCTTATTTTGAATAACATCTTTCAATATTGTCGTGATCCTTGCCAAAGTGTCAATTTTCTTCTCCATCTCGCTCACATGTGTCAAGTGTGCCACGTTTTTATCATCCTACACATTTCAAAGTACTGTGTGTCAAATGACAACTGAGTAGAGCAAGGACTTTTTTTTTTTTTTTTTTTGGTAAGGAGTAGAGCAAGGACTTCAAGACTAAAGAATACAAAGATTGCAATGACACCAGAATTATTCAATTTTTACCCCACATTCAACTTAAATTTTACTATTGGGTAAGCAGTCTTGATACATCCACTAGTTACTATACATGAATCAGTCAAGAAGAGGCATTTAACAAATGCACTGCCATAATGTGTTATACTATTAAGCAACAGACAGCACAGTAGTTTCACCATAATGGTGTTTCAAAATGAATACTACAAGCCCCTCACTGCAAAATAATAATATCCAGAGAAGCATCTTTTTGGCATCATGCCACACCCCTTTGAAAGCTTGTGGTGAGTTTAATCCATTGTTGTTCAACATACAAAACTGGTGATGCTCTTTTGTACGCAGCAAAAGAAACTCGATAAATTGAAGCAGAAGTATTCACCTTTCTACCCTGAAGTTCCACCTGCAGATCTGCAATTTTTCTTTGCACCGAAGTGAGCTCTCTTAGAACCCTTATCAAGTCATCACCCTTTTCACCACTACTCAAGGTCAAGTTTTGGATTTCTTCCTATGAAAACCACACATTGGTTGAGTGATAACGCATGAAAATCAAAGACAAAAGAGTCAATACATTTGCGTGATGAACCCAAGGCAACAGTTTCACCAGTATACATAGTAGAAAAAGTGGAGTGTTCAAGTTCAAGGGGACACATCCAACTTTGCAAATAACCGAGGTCAACCGACAAGACAAGAATATCACTTGTTGCAAGCCGAAAACGTCGGAAATGCTTGCAAAAAGACACAATGAATCTTAAACTGTATTGGAGCTGAACCATCAGAAGCAACTTCAATAGAATACAACCTGCAAAGAAGAGTAAGGAATAACCCTACAAGACCCAGTCACAACTAATGAACAACAAAACTAGACCTAGAGGAAGAATCGCGACCTAAGTATGTGTTTGTTTCGCGGAAAATGGATGATTGAAAAATATTTTTCAGAAAATAATCTCTTGTGTCGCTTATAATAATGAACCAACAAAAAGAAATTTCATCATCCACGACATTGTTCAGACACAAATGTTGTCAATGATAAAACATCTTTGAGTGATGAATTATTTTAAGGGACACAAAAGATGTAGCGATCATTTTTAGGATAATAGTTTTAAAATCATTTATTTAGCTTTCAGAACAATTAATAAGAAGCAAATTCACCTTAAAAAGTTCTCAAATGTCATTCGCACTACAACTGTAAATCACAAATACAGCTTGTCTATAAGATCAGCTGATTATTTCGTGAAGACAAGCGTCACATTGCTCTTTAAGAAGGAAGCGGATTCCACACTCTAAGCTAAAGCTACACAAGAGCCTCCGACAACAGCCACTCACGCGCCAGGAAAAGTAACACCAACACCAATTTGAACAGAAAAAAAAACTCATCAAGCACAAAACATCGAAGAATGAGCATGGCGAAGTCATCGATTCGAAAGTGAAGAGAGCGAAACAGCGAGAGATATAGAGAGAGAGAGAGAAATGACCTGAGAACGAGAAGCTGACAGGGAGAATCCGAGATCGGAGGCGATGGAGAGAGCATCGGCCATGCCTCCGATCCGTCTCAGCGGCTTCTTCCCCACCCACGTCGTCGTCTCGCCGCCCATCGCCATTGCCACCTCCACCAACTCTCTCTCCCCCTTGGACGGCAATTTGAATTGAAATCAAAGAGTGGTTTTTGGTGGGCCCACCGTCACCGAAATAGCCCAGTCCTTAATTGGGCCCATTGACATCCAATTGGCTCAGTCTACATTTAATGGGCCAACAACACATGGAACCGCTTCAGCTTGGCTAGTTTGGAAGCAGCAACTAGGGCAGCTGGCATTAGGGTTTTCACTCTGTGCTTATAAATCTCGCTTGGCTTTCTCTTCCCCTACATTCAGATTCTCTCTGATATAGCAAGGACGACACGTTGCGAAGAAGGGTAAGTTAGGGTTTCTTCTGCGCCGCCGGATCAAGATCCCAATGAGGAAGAATACCCAGAAAGATAGGAAGTGCCGTATGACACTCCAAAACGGCGAGCGGGGCTCACTCGCCGTCGCTCACCCTTTTCCCATCCACCGATCTGGTGAGTCTCCTTCGTCGGAGCCTCTCGGGATCGGTCGGGACCGTGGTGGTCGACGGCGGTCAGGTGGGTCCCCTGGCCGTGGGTGATTTGAAACGGGTCTCTGAGGGTTTTCGCATCTTTCTTGTTCTTTGATTGGAAAACTCGAGCTTTTGAAGGTCCGAGCCACGTCGCCGGTAGCCGGAAAAGGCATTGACCGGCGATGCTATGATTGGACCGAGAGAGATTTGATTCGCTCTTTGATAGGAACCCGTGGACCTTCATATCTGTGGTCTACGGAGCCGTTTTTGGCGATCACATTCTAGCAATTTTTTTTTGTTATTTACGTTTTCTTTTCAATTTGAATTTATTTATCTGATTAAGATTTATTAGGTTAAGCATCTTTTTATGAGAATTTTCTTTTTTCGTTTATGCAAATAGCAAATAGAGTGATAAGACGAGAAGCCAATGATGATTTCTGTTTCTGTTGGAATTACCGGCTGAATACTTTACATTGATGTCAATACTTACTGGCTGTATCTGAGGCTTCCATAAAATGAATTTTCATTCTTCGTAAATTATGTTAAAGTTGCTTGTGCTTGCAAATTATTTTGTTTAGGACACAATAGTCAGATGTGCAGTATTTTTAGTTTGTTTTTTTGTTTTTGGTCGGGAGTATTCTTAGTTTTTTTTTTTTTTTTAAAACTTGTTAATTGCCCAATTTCAGATTTGATCTGAACACTGCAAGAGAGTTTTACTCACCGCAATTGACATAAAAGTTGGCCTTGGGAACATAGGCATAAAGGTTTTGAAGTGAACATTTGAAGTGGACATTGTTTTCAAGTGTACATAAGGGTCTGAATGGATAGTCGTATATATATAAGTGGACAATGTACATTGTAGTGCCCTAATTATCTCGTTATTAAAGCCTGCATGTTCACACCAGAGAGCAGCCAGCCTTTTTATTACTTCTGGAAAGCTGATGACAAATATATGAAATTTCAGACCATTCTACAAAATGGGCTGCCACAAAAAATTGCCAACTGATCCTCGTGGGAAAAAATTAGCGTTTGCTAATGTTGATCTAGTTAGTGGCCCTACAAAATGTCCTAAATAGAGCATGTATCCACAAATTAGATTGGGATTGGATGCATTTTATGAGAAAGAATAGCTTTGAATCCTGCACCTATACGGACGTGGACAATTATTCTAAGTGGGAGGGAAAAATCTGTTCAAGTTGAATGGCAATGTGTAGAACTCTTCGTTCCTGTTGTCTCCTCTAAACGTCCTGAACTTCACCCACCAGGGCATCCCGCGGTCCTTCTTCGACTTCTCGACTTCCAGCGTGTTGTCGAGGAAGACGGCGACTATCAAGCCCACGGTCGCCGGGGATGAGAATATGGTATTCAGAAATGCATTGAACTGCAGAAGAACCAATTCGTGTAAATTTCTACAATGTGAAGGGAATGGTAATGGCAGGTCATTCTCATAAACAATTCCTTGCATTATCAGTCATCAGGAAGCAACTTACCCATCCAGCATTAGTGTGAACAAGGCCCTCGCGAGTGGGAGTCCAGTATTCATAGAAGAATTGGGGAACGGATATCCCAAGAAAGAGGGAGAGTCCAGTAATGATGAGGTTCCTCATGGAATTCATGTTTGTGAACTGAAGGAAGGACAATCCCACAGAAGCTGCAAAGAAATAGGGAGAAAAGTAAAACACCAGCAATCGTGGTTGGCTGAAATGACGAATAAGTAGGCAAACACAAGTTAGCTGCGTACCTACAAGACCGAAGAGAACACAGTACAGCGCAGCAAATATTGGGAAGGGTATGGAAGCAAATACAGCTCCAAATTTTCCTGACATTTTACCAAAATAAAAGGATTTGAAATATTGTATCAAAAACTAAATCCACTCTTGCCCATGGTATGGTGCCATTGTATCATAATTGCAGGCTCAAATCACTCTTATTATAAGAGTTTGCCGCGTCAAGCAGAAAGTAATGGCACCATATATGCAATTATTCTCGAGCCTTAAGTAAGTAATACCAACCTAAGATAGAAAAGAACATCATGAAGGCAGCAGATAATTGCACAACTCTCCGACTTCCAACCCGTGTTAGTCCAAGGAGTCCCACGTTCTCTCTGAAATAGATGACATAAGATCCCTGTCAAGCATAATGCTGATCGCGGTACGGACGCAAACAAAAGTTGTCACCATAAATAGCCAGGTTTCCGACCAAAAAAAACAAAAATACATAGCCAGGTGGAACATGCGTTCTTACACAGAAACTGTAGAGCCAGTGCCAGTTCCAAAAAGACCATCTAGTAAGATTCCAATCCCCTGCAAAATGAAAACATCTCAGCAAGACATTAATAATCTAAGCATTCAGTTGGGTCAAGCAGAATACTGAGAAGATCACTCTGAACCTTTACATCTTTGTAAATTCAAACATGCCACGCAGGAAGGTGCTAGCAAAACTCTGGCCTTACTTCTGCAATTAGACCTATCTCATATTTCATTAAATACATCATTCCATCTTTCCATGGATATCGATCATACTCGATTTCGCTTATATAACGGGGAAAGTATTCGGACTGATTTCCAGTTTAACGCCAGCTACAATCCATATTATCTTTTACATAAATTAACACTGCCACAGGGATCATCCCCCAATTTCTTCCAAGCAATTTGCTCTTAAAAGTCTGACTAATCAGGAATTCAGGTTTATAATATAATCAGTACTGTTTGAGTTTCTTGAATTCCTGTAAGCATTCTATCAGCATTGCCATCATTACACCAGTGAACACAAGACATCACGTATGGAACTGAGTAGAAATGATATTGACAATGTTAAGGTGTCCCTGATTACTCTACCTGACAATCCAACAAAGAGATTGTGGCTGACAAATGTGTATGTAATTGCATGAGGTTACTAAGAGTACATATCTAATTGAAATTTCTTACCAGTAGGTCTTTTAACACCCTAGTAACAGCTTCCACAGGTTCCACAAGAAATTCATTAAGCGCATCAACTTTGTAATTGAACCTCATCTTTTTTCAAATATATTTCACTTGTTCACACCAAAAAGCTAGCCGGGCAGGAGGCAAGAAATAACTGTTTTACTGATGCTGTGTCAAACCAACTTACCTGCCAGCCAATGCCACGACTCAATACATAAGCCGGAGGTGGAGTAGCAATTGCCAACCGAGAAGCTGCCTTGTATGCACCAGTGGACTGGACATGATCCATAATATTAGTAAGGCATTCCAGAAAGACAGAAAAATCCTTCAACTAACAACCATCATGGCAAGCCTTTTAACGTGTTTCAATCCTTGAGGCATCATTTAAAATTTATGACCCGTGATTAATGTAATTGGATCCAACTTTCATAACAAGAGTGGGACATCCTAAATCCCAAATACAATGGTCACACACAGAAATCACTTACATACCTCAACCATTGACACAAGAACTGAAGACATCATTGCAAAAGAATGGCCAGCTGAGAAAGTTGGCGGCCCCCATTGTAGAGGGTAAGGGAACTTAAACCTGCAAGATATCAAACATAAGCTGTTGAATCTAGCGAAAATCAGAAAATGAGGTGAAGTTGTTGAAATACCATGGGGCAGTAGATATAAGGTTCGCCCTATCTGTACGGCAACTTTGTTGAGTAATAACGGGCCTATCTCGATAAGCCCCACTGGCGGTCAAGATGAGTGAATAGATCCAGATGAATGCGACACAGAACAGTACAGGGAATCTTTCGAAGATAGGGACATCTTTCATTACTCTTATGTGCTTTAGATACTGCAATACACAGGCAACTATACTTAACAAAAATACAATTGACTGACATGGATAAGCTTTAGACCAAACGAACATTTGAAACAACATACTTGCGACACTCCAATGACCATCAGCAGCATGGGTATCCCAATTTCAACACACTGGCCCAACTGAAAATAAGATCCTCAAGGATTAATCCCCGCAATATTTCAGGAAAATCAATGATAACAAAACAAGAATCTCCCCCAGAGTTATAGGAACATATTGATAATGTTAAGTCTTTTTACAATGTATATGGAAAGTCAAGTAGAAAAGGAAAATGAAAAAGATATTGAGGCATAAGTAGGATGCTTTTCATGGTACATTATTTCATCATAAATGGTACCAATGCCATGCATTTTGTAGTATTGCATTATCACTTACCGAGGGAAAACCCCTTTGAAACAACCCTAGTCCAACCAATCCCACAACAGGTGCCATGCCAAGAGGACTGAAAAAGCTGAAAAGAATAGCACGTTTTTTAGAATACAAGGAAGTTGAATTTTTTTAGCTTTGTGGTAGCAGCCAAGTACCGTGAGAAGAGACCCCAAACTTGGCTGTACCCCAAGACAATTTGTATGCTTGAAGCCACAATGAGAGCTCCTTGGATTGCACGCATTGTTTGCAGAAATCTCTGGAAACCAGAAAGAGGATCTTTGTTAAATCTGGTGAAAAAATAACCAACCAAAACCTTTGCCAAAGGAGCAAAACATGAAGATGGGAAAGACACGGAACAGTCTAATTTAACATCAAGAATCGATATGGCATCCAGAAGCCAGATAAATATCAGCTATTTTCATTGGTTGATGCACTGGTAAGAATCTATTTATCCTTTATTCTGCCATACGATTTTACCAGAGAGATCGAAACATAGGGTAACAACCATGTAAAACCATCAATACCAATACCCATGCCCAAAGAATTGTATGCATTGCCTTTTGAATCAAGAAAGGTAGGAGAAAAGCGACTCGAAAAGAAGATAACAGTGTTAAATTGTCCAACCCAAAACCTAGCCAAAAGGTAGGGGGGACTACATGAAATAAGTCCCACCAATGATCCATAAACAGGCCATGGGAACTATACTTTTTAACACTGCTCTCACATGGAAACTGAGCTGAGAACGACATGTGGGACATGGAAGCTCACACACGAAATAAATCCGAGTAAAGCTTGGCTGTCATACCATATTAGGATGTCCAACCAAAAAGCTTAAGCTAACATATTAAGGGAAACTACATAAATATAGGGCCCGTTGATACTCTAGAGACAAGGGGACATACTGTAACAAGCAGGAACGAGTAGTTAAATTGCGGATGTAAATATTAAGCAAGAGTTCTTCTATGGCCAGAAAACAAGTTTAAACTATATAGATTTACTCCCATTCATTTCCAATCTACCACAAACTTACTTCGTGAGAATCATCGATCTTCTGCAATTTTGAGTCGCCTATGATGTAAACAATAGGAACAACGTATGCAAAGGATCCTCCAACTACTGCTGGCAACCTTGTTCCAAAAAGTGCCTGGAGAAGTGTATTAATGCCAGCAACAAAGAGCAAAGTTTGTATCACTCGAGCCTTGTCACCCTGGTTGAGTTGGCCAGAATATTAGTGGTAATGCAAACCAGCCACAAGAGTAGAAAATCAATATTACAGCAAGTGATTTTACTGAAGGGAAAAATTGAATCTACTCATGAGTCCTCCTACAAGACATCGTGCGTCAAATTAGATCAGATAAAATGAACAAAAGAACCACAGATGAGAGAAAATATTAAGGACAAACTAAGGAAGACAAAAGATAATATCCGCATACAGGAAATCCGAAACCAGAGTGTCGTATATGGATCCGTAAATGTCAAATCAACTTGCTGGTGTATGGTGAGAGGGTATTATCAGGAGGCAAAAAAATCCATGAAGGTCCATCAGAAGCTAACAAGGAAACGGAGGTCATTCTGCGGAGATTAGCTTACATCACTCCCTCCCATCATTGGCACAAGCATTGAAGGGAGCATTACACTGGTTCCCAGCATCAGAATGTAATTCTGAAATGCCAATAAGATAGTTTCAGCTGCAAGACAAACTTTGAAAATTAAAAAAGGCAAAACATTAAACAAATCAAAGGGAAAACTATAAAACAGAGGAGCCCCCATTCTTTCAGCAGAATTCATTCATGAGAAGAGAATAGGAAGTACATACTAGGTATCGATTTTAAATTGCCAAGACAAACTATAAATGGAATGTTCTTCCATGCTCCATGCAAAGGAGGTTAAAATTGTCATGCACTCACTTGACATCAGCCTGTCCTCATGCGAGCATGTAGACATCAGCCTGTCCTCATGCGAGCATGTATCTTTAATGGAAAAAACCACCAAGGCACAAATGTGCTTAGTATAAGGGACATGTTAAAACGACAATGAATTTGGATTCCGATTTTACAAAAAGAGAACATAGCAATTCGTAATTATGCTTCGGGTAAGTAATTCTAATTCCCCATTCATCACAAGCAGGTTCCTCTATCTCCACATGAAGAGCACTGCGCATTCAATGCACAGGGATACACTGGATAACTTAAGCCACTAAGACGCGATTTCTTTTGCCAAAAGGAATCTCAAGAAATGTCGTCGGAATCTCTTTCTCGATTATCCATTAACTCTAATTCATTGCATATTTCTTAAGGCATTCCTCTGCAGTATGGCCTCTCCGCTCATAGAGATGCAACTGTCTACTCTAGAAGATGCACTTCCATCCAAGCGAAGAGATTGCATGAGCTTGTTTAGTGGGGACATTACTAAAGGTAATCAAGAAACAAAATCGCTTCTTAAGCAAGTAACCGCGACTCCAGTCTCGACTCCTTTCTCCTTGCACCTTTATTCCGGACCAAAATCAAAACTATACCGCATGAAATGTTTTAAACCAGTAACATCAGAAGGCAGAAGCAGAGAAGTGGAAGCTAGCTCTCAGAAGTCAGGTTTGGCAATATTAAGCTTTTGACCAGGTGATTTTCTGGTAAACCAGAAATTTGGAGAAGAGAAGGCAAATGCCGATTCCAAGTAAGGAGTTCAACTTGCTGTCACTGATTACGTTCCCTCACGTAATCAAAGCCACACTGCACTCATTCGAACAATCGCATAACACAGCACGAACAAGCTAATCCTAGCACACACGAGAATGCTGCGTCCCTCCGAGCACAAAATTTTGCCACGTGAACCACCTCAACACACAAACGAACCAACTCTCGCTCGAGGCACCAGCAATCAAACAGCGTCACCGCGTCCGGGGACCGTCGTTCCTCGGCACGGCGGGGCCAGAAAGGGACGCGCGAGGGACTCGGTGATCGGAGGACAGATTATGGAAGAGTTTGGACGCGGGCGTTACCCCAGGGAGGGTTGGAGTCTATGCAGTACTCCAGGTCCTGTAGCTGGTCCATCGGAGGGTGCGCTATGTCCGCCATTTTCCTTCCCAAAGAAGCTTCACGTTGCTTCTGCTTCCACACACGCTCGCTCGCAGAGGGGGGGAGAGAGAGAGTTGGAGAAGAAGATGGAGGAGGAAGAAAAAGCAACAACAGATAAAAAGTGCAGCAAAAAAGTCGAAAGTAAAAAAAAAAAAAGGAGAAGAGAGAGAGAGAACGGAAAAATATGCAAAGCAAAGCAAGCAAAGCTTCTCTCTCTCCGGGTGTGCAGTTTCTTCAGCCGATGCTCTGCTTCTCTCTCTCTCCATTACTTTTTGAAAATCTGCGGTTAAGCCAGGGGAGCGATTTGCCCCTGTCCCGCTTCGGTAATTACGAAAGAGCCATCCGGGCCCCACTACGTCCGCAGAAAAGGCAAAAGGAATTAATTAATTTTGATGTTCATTTTAATTTTAGCTCTCCTCACATTAATTGATGGGGGCGATTATTCCTTTCTTGGTCCCGGAGGGGGATGACATGGTTGCCTTTTTCAGTATTACGACAAGGTGGAATCAATTGCAGGATTGAGCTGTTTTTATTTTCAATTCCATGTTATTTCGTTTTATTTAACATTCGGGGTTTGGACGCGTATGACAACATTTTTGGAGTAAAATTGTCTGCTTTGAAAGCTTTCGGAGAAGAACGTCATCTAATTACGCAATTTCGTTTTTCTATTTTCGGTGCATAATTTTTACTTTAGAAGTAATTTTCGAGTCATTTGAAGAAGTAAAAAAAAATAACTTCTATTTAAAAGTTGATTTTTAGAGTAGAAAGTGTTGCCATGTGCGCCCTTAAATTGGCATGACGGTAGTGTTGTCTTCGGCAGGCGTAGAAGGTGTATAACTGAGAACTGAGAAGAGTGGGTCCGTAAAGCATTTGACTAGTGTGCGAAGGACAAAAGAAAGATGCTGGAAATAAATTAATGAGTTCAACTGCATGGGACGGGTACGTCGCCTTGGTCAAATAGAGGAAAATGCAGCTCCACCACCTTATGACACAGCATCCTCTAATGGTCCCATGGACCGTTGAGGTTACACGCATCATCATCGTCATTAGTCAATGATAAAAAAATCTCGCGCACGTCCTCGAAAATTAGGATGCTGGGTCGAATAGCATGCCGCTTGTCGAAACGAGGATCGCAACGAAATTCGGGAGAGATATTTAGATGGCAAAGCGGTCTCATTTCATTGGAGTTGCCCCACGTCGGTTGTGGACGGGATCGGTGATCAGCTTGTCGGTGTGAAGAAAAGCCTAGTTTTTAAGCTAATTTTTGATGAAATACTCAAGATCACCCAACATCGATATTGGCCCAATAATCACATGGGAGATATAGGTTGTTCTCGCTCCGAATCGGGGGCCGATATGTGAGGAAAGGATTATTAAGTTATCCCATATTGATCGCGAAAGGGATTGATGGTGATCGGTTTATAAATGCGAGGGAAAATCTCACCTAGCTCAAAGAGCGAAAGAGGGCCAAGACGGACCAACACATTCGACTCGATATCACGCTATGAGAATACCGTAAGATCCGGTGGTCGGGCAGGCCACGCCTTGGTAAGGGGTATTCTAGGACCAATCCTCCTGTCGTGTTACAGTCAATTATGGGAGCGATTCTACGGTCGAGGGAGGGTAAAAGAGAGAAGCGGGAAAGAAAGGAAGAAGGAAGAAGAGAGCAATTACCTTGGGAATAACAATCGTCACCTTAGTCCTGTCACGTAACTTTCCAAATCTTAAAATCTCAGAAAGCCTCTGGCGTGACGACCGTCGTACGCCTTTCGGGCTGGGCCCGCCAATGGCAACTTTGCCTCGCCAATCTTAAAGAATCGATGAATCAGCAGGTGGAGAATCGGAATGGGGGGCCCATTTGTTCGTGCGACTTATCCGACCACTTAAAAAAAAAAAAAAGGAGAGGGAGTAATGAACAACACTGCAGAGATTGTACCCTACAAATTCAATTGGACAGTTCATAAGAGTTGGCGAGACTAGTCAAAGAGGGAGAGAGAGACTTGGGTTGGTGCTCCCAAGTACTTGTACCATTCACTAGCCTCCTCAATTGGAAGAGGGGAGACAAGATGGATTTTGGTCAAACCCACATGTGAATGGGGTAATGCCCATTGTGCTAAGAATTAATTTGCGAAGTCGACGTATCAAAATATTGGGATGCGCGACAACGGGGCCATTCGAATAAGCGGGTCGTATTCAATATCTAGTATCGATCTGCCACTTCGTTTGATACGTCGACTTCATATGCCATTTTCGGAGTGGCTGGTATCTAGTGCGATTATCGGCTTTCATCGGTTTTTCAAGATACGGGAATAATTTTGGCGATTATAAGATAGAATAATAGCAAATCCTCCCCCTAAGTTATTTCGTATTCCGTATGGAAACTAATCGAACATTGCACGGGGATGGACTATTTGCTATGTGATTAACGCGAAACCGATTGTAGCATCAAATCGATTAGTAATACGCAGCATCAATTTCTCGTGTACAGTTTGATGAGAAATTAAATGAGACGAAAAGGGCTTGTGCTGCCACAAGTTTTGTTCCAATTTTCCTTTTTTATCATTATTTTTTTTCTTCTTAAAGGGAGCGGCGGGGCAACTGGGGAGAGAATATATGCCGGCAAGGTGTGCAGAGGCGTGAGGGCTGCTTTCGGAAACACGTGAAAAAGGAGTGGCAGTGTCGTAAATTAACGCGTCGAGGGAGGATAGTTCCGACTTGGTCCCCGCTTTTAATGTCGAAAAATAGAAAAGGAGAGGGTTTGCACGCACGTGCGGCCGCTAAATCTGCTTCATGAGCTCTCTCGGCCTATCCAACAAACTTCGCTTACTCCAAATGTTTCCCGCTAAAAGCGGCTCCCCAATTTCAAAACGTCGCTGCGTTTTGCTCTCCTCCTTCTAACGAGACAATCCCCTGTTTTCTTTTTTTTGGGTAGGGTTTCCTGGTTTTTTTCCCCCTTTGGGCTGATTTGTTGATAGGAAAAAAAAAGGTCCGGACAAATCTTTTCTCAACGGAAACAACTAACCTTACGCTCATGCAAGATCATATAAAACAAAACAAATGGGTTGGTCAAATGGCTAAATACTTCGTTTGGAAGAGACGGATCAAATCCCGTATTCAAATCATCTCTCTCATTTAAATTAGCTTTGGAAACGATGCTCACTACATTTTAGGTGGAACCTCAAACCTCGTTTGGTGTTCTTGGACGAGACTCATTTCGTATATTCAAGAGGGTTAGTTCATTATATATACATATAACTAATCCAAATTGACTTTTAGTTTCTTTCGTGAATATGTTGTGAAACCTAACCAAACATGACCATGCTTAGCCACGATAAAACACAACTATACATTTGAACCTTGGCTACATCACATACCAACCTTTCACAACTTATGTAAGCTTGACTCGACTTTAATTGCAGCCCGTCAAATTTAAGAAATTATTTAGACTCAAAAACATTGATAATGTGAGCTCCCACCCTCCACTCTTTTGGTTCCATCAGCTAATTAAGAACTCAAGAATGGATAAATATAAGGGAGAAAAAAGAGCTCCTGACCAATGTGGTCATTGACCCTAGATTCCAAGCAATTCAATCTGCCCTTTAATGCGGAACCGGATCCCCTAATATTGTCAAACAATGTTAGGGGTGACATGACCCTAATATTGTCAAACAATATTATGGGTGACATGACCCTAATATTGTCAAACAATATTATGGGTGACATGATAGATCCCGACCGTCCAAATAAAAAATGAACAGTTAGAAATGATCCATATCACTTTTTTTAAAATTTTGAAATTTCTTGCCAAAAAATTTTCCCATCTTTTAAAAGGTGATGTGGATGAACCCGGTCATCGATTTTGAAATGGACGGCCCGGATCACTCAACGCCATCCCTACCTTTAATGCTATGCCCACGTCATTTCTAGTATAGCAATATTCATCATCTACTGGAAAGGGAAACTTCTCTGGCTCCAGATTCCATAAAGCGTCAAAGTTTCATTCCGGGGAGAAGAGTCATCTCAACTCACGCAAGTGGGGGATAAATATGTTGGTAGAGAACCTTTGGAATGACTTGGGATGGCCTCCAAAGCCCACCGTCCAAAAGACTGATTTTCAGAGTCAGTGGCTTAACCTGTTTACGGAACACCATCGCTCCAAGCCTCCAACCATTTTGTTACCGCAGAATCTTTCCGCGGTGATGAAAGTGAAAACTGAATACACCAGTTTCGGGAGATGATTTATATCATAAGCAATACTAGCTCAGACTCGAATGAATCTAGAATCGGGATATGTTATGAACTAAGAGGCATTGTTTTGATCTATGGACCAAACGAAGTCATCTGGATCGATGATCATGTGAGCATACAGTGACACCCACAAAATGGCATTCACTCACATATCTATAAACTATTCAATTACCTGTAATTATAAACAGTAGGTACCACAATCTTCCCAGATTTGAAAAGTGGTCCACCTTACAAGGATCGGAGCTACAACGAGGGTCGTGCAAAATGGAAACTCAAAATCTACTTAGTGGCTTAAACTACAGCGACTCACTGGAAGATTCTCCTTGAACATTGATGCAATCTTCTCATCTCATCTGTTGACACAGTAGTGACTGTGTACACCTTTTCATTTTGTGGTGAATATCTCTAGAGCGCAAATTCAAGATCATCCAGGCTGTCGTCAACTTCTTCGACTTTCGTATCCAAAGTCATTGTTTGAACAGTATTCACTCAACACATCCAATAGAAACCGTGAGTATCCCCTAACTCCACCTTGATCAGTAACTGGTTAGCTTGTACTTTGGAGGTGAAGCCTTGGCTGCAAGATTAACCATGAAAACATGAACTCTTGGAAAGTCCATCTAGCATCAGAATTTAACTTAGGTTGATATCTCCGCCTCATCAGCGAACCTCAAGTTCAAGATACGATTAGTTGTCTCTTTTTCTACCCTGTAACTTGGGATTTAGAGACATCTCTATTTCTTCAAGTGACCTTCCTTTTGTTTCTACTATGAAATAATAAGCAAATATCGCAGATACCAAGGAAATGCCACCGAAGCCACCATAAACTGAATTAACCCCGTAGGTCTCAGTAAGTTCAAGGAATAAGAGACCAACCAAGAAGTTGCAGACCTATCAGAAACCAAAGTTGTGCCATCAGATAAAGCAGGAGAATGAAGGCATGCAGGAATGGTGAATGGAAGAATCAGAGCTTTAATTATTCCCTTTTAATTGGAAATCTCAAGATACATACCCAATGAACTGAAAAGCTGAACCCCATGATCTTCCCACGCATTCTCGTGCTGCTTAGTTCTGGTATGATGATACCGGTTACAGGCCCAGCACCAGTGGCGAAAGTGAATATGTACCTGAGTCAAAGTGGAAGATCCACTAGCTTCACACATAAATTGGATACAAGACAGTGCCCGATAGGATTTTGACATAGAGGCATTAATATTTCAGTTGTTGTGTTGGAGGAGGACCATATACTTACATAAAGGTTCCTAGAATTGATAGAGAGTGGCTGAGATCTTCATCTAGCGGAAAACTGACAGCATAGACTACCAGAAACATTGATGCTGCCTGTTTAATGATTTACCAGCCAATGTTAGTACACCTGATGCGTCCTGAACTCATTTACATACCTCAGGAGAGTTAAGATGCAAGTATTAGAACACGTGAAACTCATGTGTCCCTGTATGACAAAAAATAGAATCCTATCCCACCCCTTTCTCACCATTCCTATGTAGCTTCCAACTAAAAGTCTTTTTCTTCCCTGCTTGTCCATCAAGTACAGTGCACAGAGAGCACCTGAGAAATTGGGTAAGCATTATAACACGTTGAGAGTTGCATTAACAAACCTATCACACATAAAAGCAGATATCAGATTCAAAACCTGCAAAGTTCGTCAATCCAACTAACAAACTTGCTAAAGCACCACTTGTGATACCAACATCTTGGAAAGTCAAGGATGAGAAGTAAAGAACTCCATTTATGCCAGCAAATTGTTGTAGTAAGAAAAGGGCACCTCCAATACATGCAACTGCAACCAAAAATATGAGCAGTTTCAACGACATAATTATCTGGAATTTCTGCTGCCAACCTTACTTCCCACCGAATCATATATCAACATCTATTTTTGTACCCTAGACTGATCGCAAAACTGAAAATTCTCCATATGATCTGGCATTTTTGTGCTCTTAAAAACCATAATTCAATAAAAAAAGGAAAAGCAAACTTTCGCATAAGACACGAGAATATTCGAAAAGCTCATGAAATATAACAGAAATCACATCAAGTTAATTTGACAAACTCCTTAAGATCAATTTGAACGCAGACACACACAGAATTCCTACTGAATAGCAATCCCTTCATTTCCTGGATGAGTAACTAATAACGCCTCAGGATTCCCATAATCCTCAAGCCACCTTCAAAGATATACTAATAATCTGATATTAGGTGGTTTAAATAGTCCTCACGTGCCAAATATAAGGAACTGCTCACATCACTTTCAGGGTGAAACTGATAACGCTACCAATAAAGCTATCCAGAGTAGTTTAAATCCAAAAAGCACCTTGATACAACCTCTTAAATGTGGCTCCTCAAGGAGTTCCAACCATTTGCTGTCTACTTCACTTCTATCACTTTTAAGAACAGACTGAAATTCTTCAATAGCTTTATCAACCTCTGATGCACCCCATAGTTTAGAAATAACTTCTCTAGCATCGCCCACTTTCCCCACCTATGCAAATATTTGAATACAAATGTAGTGAGAGAAAAATCAAACCTCACACAAATAAACGGATTGGAATAGTGTTTGAAAGCAGATTATAAAACCAGCATCTTACTTTGCAAAGCCAACGGGGGCTATCAACAGCAAACTGCATACCAAGTGTAATTATAAAACCAGGGACACTGGCGATATACAACATTGTCCTCCACCTGAGCATATGAATTTCAAAAGAGTGACATTTATCAGTAACTATCTGCTGAGATCAAAACCACTGTATTCTCATTAAAGATAGATTACAGCAATGAGACAGAAGAGGACAGGATGGCTATCTGTTGAATTCACCATTTAACAATTTCAGGGTGTTGAGAATATTTGGCCCACGAGGGCATATTTGTCTATTTTCTTTATTATTTTCTGAACAGTAGCAATAAGGGCAATATTGTAATTCTTGGTCTTTTGGCTTTATTATAAATAGATAGCTTGGGGTCACATTGACCTAACCAAACATTCAGTTCAGTTTTTTCTCTCAACATGGTATCAGAGCCACAGCTGAACTGAAACCCTAACCCTAATCTCTTCTCTACGTAAGAGTTCTTCTCTCTCTTCTCGCCTTCACCCTCTCCCACCGCAGTTCCTTCTCACCTTTTTCTTTGCCTTCTTTCACAGCATAGGGCAGCACTCATGAGGTGATTCTTTGAATTTGGTGTCTGCCCTAAATCTCACCTCTATGAGATAAATTAAAGCTTTTTTGCAGTTTGCGATAGGTGGTTCATCCTCTTTTGCAATTTTTTGGATCTTCTTATTAGAGATTGTTTCTGCCTTCCCGCGGGCCTACAGTTATCTCGTTGCGAAGACCAAAGTACTGCATACAGTTATCTCGTTGCGAAGACCAAAGTACTACAGTTCGTGGACTACCATATTTTTTTCAGATTATGTGGGGAAAAATCAGAATTATCGATTTTTTAGGTTTTCAAAACCCTGAAAAATCGATTTTTTGCCATCCCTTGATCTGATTTGGCTGATTTTTGGAGGACAAATTCAGACTACTACCAGAGGACTTCGTTCCAAGTTTTTTGGTGGTTTGATTATTCCTTTCACACTTTTCGAATCAACTTCTAAGACATAATGTCTGAGGGTTCGGGCTCTACACCTACTGGAGATGGTCGTACAGATTATATTACTTTTGCTGCGATTCCTGTGAAGCTTGACGGCACAAATTATTTGATATGGTCTCGATCGACATTCTTGACCATTGCAGGCCGTGGGCTTACAGGACATATCAACGGCACTTCTGCGATGCTGACTACATCAAGTACTACCCAGAGAAAGTGGATCTCGAATGACTCTTTGATAATGTCCTTTTTACTTAACTCGATGCAGCCACATATTGCAAAAGGATATTTGCTTCTTGATACTGCGGCACAAATCTAGACGGCTGCAAGGGATACTTATGGTCAACTCGGGAATGACGCACAGCTGTATGAACTTCGGAAAAAGGTTCATGACACCACTCAAAAGGAGATGACTATATCTCAATATTATGCTGAGCTTCGGAGTTTGTGGCAAGAGTTAGATCATTATGCTGATTATCACCCAACTAATTACGCAGACGTTGCTACCTCCAAGAGGCATGTGGACAAGATCAGAGTTTATGATTTCTTGGCAGGATTAAATGTTGAATATGATCAGCTACGTGTTCAAGTTCTTAGCCGGTCTCCATTCCCTACTCTAGAACAGTCCTATGCCCTAATTCACTCTGAAGAAAGCCGTAGGGCAGCAATGCTTCATTCCTATGTTGATCGATCTGCTCTACAAACCAGTGCTGGCACAATTGCCAAATCTGGTTTGTTCTTTCATTCTGATGATACCTCTAAGGAAGTGGTCAAGTGTGAACATTGTCATAGGCCGTATCATACTAAAGCTACATGCTGGAAATTACATGGAAAACCTACAGATTTTGAGACAAAAAGGGCACAAAGAAAGGCAAAAAACAAGGCAAATCATAGTGAAATTGTTCCTGCTGCACCAACTACTGATATCGGTTTATCCCAGGAAGAACTTCAGGCATTTCAACGTCTACTAAAAGCTTCTACTGCTGCTGCCTTTGCTCGGTCTAGTGCTGAAGCAGAGTTTCGTGCGATGGCACAAGAAGTTTGTGAGCTGTTATGGCTTAAAGGATTGCTTGAAGATCTTGGTGTATCCGTTCATCTTCCTATGATGCTATATTGTGATAATAAGGCCACCATTAGTATTGCTCACAATCCTGTACAACATGATCGTACAAAACATGTGGAGATTGACAGACACTTTATCAAGGAGAAGTTGGAAAGTGGATTAATTTGTATGCCCTTTGTACAGTCTATTGATCAACTTGTTGATGTGTTCACTAAAGGACTAAGGAGTAAATCGTTTCATCCTATTTTAGTCAAGTTGGGCATGTGTGATATTTATGCTCCAACTTGAGGGGGAGTGTTGAGAATATTTGGCCCATGAGGGCATATATGTCTATTTTCTTTATTATTTTCTGAATAGTAGCAATAAGGGCAATATTGTTATTCTTGGCCTTTTGGCTTTATTATAAATAGATAGCCTGGGGTCATATTGACCTAACAAAGCATTCAGTTCAGTTTTTTCTCTCAACATAGGGAATCATTAACGTTTCCAAGTAGGAATTTTTTCCTCATTCACTGTGCCAAGGCCCTCCTCCCACTTCATGATGCATAAAATGTAATAGAAAGAGAAATGTGAAGACAACTAAAAGATGTGGATTCTATTATGGGTTGAAGATAAAAAAAATCACAAATGTCAATCTCACAAACCAACCCCCCCCACAAAAAAAAAATGAAAGACGAGAAGAATGCATACCAATGTGGATCATCTTCCGATGGAATTCCCAGACACAATGAAGTAATGATTCCAAGACAGGTACCTATTTGACATATTGTTCCGAGGGAACCCCTATATTTCGTAGGAGCAACCTACAAAACGAGTATTTACTTTCAGGAAAGGAATGATGTTACAACACGACAATGCACTGGTATGACAATATATGGATTCGGAGACTGTTCTTCATGTGTTGATCAGAATGCACGAGAGAAGGAAATTAGCATTCCTGTAGAAGCTTGAAACCTCAAAGGCAGCATCGACTCCAGTTAATTAACTCTTCAACACAGTTTTCTCACTAAGATGAAGAAAGTCGTCATCCAGGTAAATCAAAGTTCAGTCCTCATAGAACAAATCAAAATTGCCAGAGCACCCATATAGTGAAACCAGTGGAAACTTTAAGCACACCATGTGCCCTAAACCTCACTGAAAAAATCTTATTATCTGCACTCTCCTACAACTCTGACCAATCATTTTACCAGCCAGAACTTCTGAGAATTAACACTGCAAATTCCAGATTGTTTCTAAGCTTAAATTATACTTCGGCCACAAGTCCTATAAAAAAAATAAGGAAATTGCTTATTCCATTCAATACGAAAGACAAAAAGGTACCTCTGAAATATAAATTGGAACAAGAACAGTATTCACGCCAATACCAAGGCCTACCAGGAATCTCCCCAAAAGTATTTCATCCAATGAGTTGGCTTGTGCACTGTAACAAAAGCTGCAGAGTCAGACCCTAACAAATGAATGAAACCCCTTGGTCGGGTTTCCTCTTCTCCTACTTTTCTTTGTATGTGTGCATTACTTGTGAGAGAGAGGGGCATCTCTGCCAAGTTTGACAAGTAATATCATACAAGGTGTCAACAGCACTACTACTTAAGTTGAGAAGCATCTTGGGTTTCTATGAGTGAAGCGGTTCAGGAAACTGGAGGAAGCTTTATCTATAGTTTGCCCAAAGGAATAGATAAATAATCATCTGCGTCTATCATGACTGCTAACCAGGTTATTACATTAAAGAAATGAAGATACGATGCATCACTGCACAACTGGAATGTACACAATCAGCAGCTTGTGGTCAGCATATTTTGGAACAGTCCATGATAAGTAAACAGTAACTTGATGCAAGCATGAGAAACAATGAAAGATTTTAAGCAGCTGTTTATAGAGAGATTATTTTAACCTCTACCTCCAACTAGAGTACTCTTTGCAATAAAAACAAGCAAAAACATTAACAAATGGGATTCAGTAGCTGCGTCATGAAACGACAATGTCAAACTTTTTTAAGAGCAAGAAGATTGAGAAAGCTAGACTGAGCCTCTCTAACCAGTTTCCATAAAATAATAAGTGCCGAACCAAATAGTTAGCTGAATATGTCATTGCTGAAATCAATCCTTATGAGGTTTCCTCAGGTTCACAAAAATACATTACTGTTGGTTTTTGAAAAGTTGTTAAAGACTGCATAATTTTTTCTGAAAGTGAGCTGAAGGCTGCCTAACCATGTAATGCGAGATTATAACAGATGTGTAACTATCAGCTGGTTGAAGGAGTACGCTAAAATTTCTCAGCATAGCATTTCAGCTGATGGAGCACTCATTTAGTGTCATAGCCACTGGAGTATACTAAAGGATTACCTCACGATGGCACCAAGAATGAGTGGTACCGTATCTATTTGGAATGTGCGCCGACAACCCAGCCGATCTACAAGTGAACCACAGCTTATACTTCCGATAAAAGCACCAGCTATAAATATGCTTACTACAAGTCCCTCAAGGATTGAGTTGCCTTCAAAACCAAGCTCCCTTGCGATGGAGACTATGGGTCCATTCATTATGCTGCAGAGAAGACACTGAAACATTGGGAAGAAGGAACACCGAATAGATGATCGTAACAGTATTAACCATTAAGAAGAATTCAGCATACAGATGCTATAATTGCTCAATTGAGGATACTCTAGACAGCACCTATAACCATTCTCGACATCAAAACTACAAAATATGTAGGCGTCTCTAATAGTCATTTCATTATTGCTTTTGCAGAATATCGTGCTTTCCCTATAACTCTATTCTCGAAATACCAGCATGATTAGACAACTGTAATTCATAGGAACAACCCCACCAATATTCCCTCCAAGACTGACTAAATGAGAATAACTGGTCAACACACTGACAAAGAAATAGCCGCGTGGGAATGCAGTCCTCGAAGACTAAAGTGACCCCCTTCCTCTGCACTTATTTACAAGGAAGGTCATCGCTCGACTTCAAGTTTCAGCTTTCACAGCTGAAACTCCAAATGAAGATAGTTCATTCTCCTCACTGCCTAAACTCCAATTTTAACAGCAAACTGGCTCTCTAATGCATGATCTTAAGCTGGGGATCAGGCTTTCTATTGAGTAACTAAATATCAGAGCTGATAATGTCCCCAATTTATATCCCTTGCTTCAACGTTCAATTGCAGTGGAACCATAAATTAGCCTCAGGTGCATATCTGCTCATGTTCCAAAAATGCAGTTTGCATTTCGGCAACAATTTGCATCCATTGTCACAGTAAAGCCAAAGCTTGCTAAATTATGAACCGCAATAAGCATATAACATCACGATGAAAATGAGATGTTAACACTGCCAAGCTTCTCATTAGTAGAACCAGAATAGGCAGTTCTCACAAAAGTTCTTCTTAAGCCTTTGTTCTCTGTGACGACAGTCAAATTTAAATGATCATGGTACATTATTAACCCCATGGAATAAGGATTTAAACAGAAAGCCACATCAAAACAGACTTTCCAGATAAACCTATTCCTGCAAATCTTCGAATAAATAAGAGATCTATCTCCATTGTCGATACAATAGATGAAATTGCAACACTGATTTTCTAAAACCAAAAAACTTCCGAAGTAATCAACTATGTCCTGCATACAACATTATTTTAGGATCATGCTCCTAAATTCCTTTTGCTCATTGCCCAGAAAGAGATGTGTTCAACCACTCCTTTACCCACGCCAGTTAGATAGTTGGCACATAACATGCACGTGGAAAAAAGCACACCGCAGGATGGAACCGCACACACAAACGCACACGCACGTACAAAGACAGAGCTTCGGACATGTAAGAGGAAGACACGCTGACAGAGACTCACCCAATGTGATAACCGAATAGGAAATTGGACATGGAAGCAATCAGCACGTGAGGAAAAGCGGGAAGCCATCCCGGATCGAGGCCTCCGCTGTGATCGCCACTCGAAGACGGTGAATCCTCACTCTCTGCATCAACGAAACATCTGAAACTTTCAGATGATAAGTCCCCAGCTTAGCCAAAAAAGGAGAACCAGGACAACAGCATGTTCAATAAAAGAGTGGATTGAGCACACAGGGACCTGGTTCGTTCATTTTCAACTCCGGAAGTCGCTTATTCGCCGCCGGAGGCACTTTGACCTTCCTCCGGCGAAGCCGAAGGTCGAGACTAAAGACAGGAACCTTGCGGACACCAGAGGAACAGATTCTCCGGTAAGGAAGAGAAGGAAGCGTGACCGGTACAGCACCGCACGGTTGATTCAGAAGAGTCGTGGCGGTAGCTGTGGCCATCAGAGGGTGGAGAGAGGGAGAGCGGGACATCGCTGTAGTGCAGATGAAGCTGCGAGAGCGAACGAGAGATAGAGACAGAATCAGAATCTCGCGATGAAATGATCATTGGCGGCAGCGAGCTGCAGAACCGCAAGGACACCGGCCAGGCAGCCACGTCGAGGTCGTCGGATCCATTTCCGGACCGGTTCAGTTTACAAATCCACTCCGGATAGGACGGTACCATTCTTTTTTTTTTAACATGTTCAAAGGTGAATTTCAATTAAGGGCTCGAAGCACGTTCATTTTCTTAAATAAAAAATTTTAAGTGAATTTTGCATTAAATAAGAACTTTAAATGCTAAGTTTATTTTTAAAAAATATGATCAGAGGACATTTTCGACATTTAATTTTTTATTTGTTTTTATTTGTTTTATCTTTCTTTTCTTTCTTTTCCTTTTTACTTTTTCCTCTTGAAAAAAGCTAGCCCGACCATCCCACCAATTCTAACGGACGGTTAGATTCTAACCACAAATCTCTTTCAGTGAAACCGGATCACTTTTTTCATCCTTTTGACTACCAAATTTCTTTTTTTTTTTCAATTGTAAGCTTAAGTTAAAAAAAATTATAAGAGAACCCACACAATCAAAGATTTTAATGAAATATATCCAATTATTAATATTCAAATAATTAGCTGCAACTTTTAAAATAGTAGATATATTCTCCGGCCAAATAAAAAGATCACATGGATATTGTTCCCAAAATAAAAAAATATTCTCAATAACTCAAAAAAATAGGAATGTAATTTTGACTCCATATTGAATCAACACTTAAAATGTTGGCTTTGCAATTAATAACGAAATCATTGTGCAATGAAATGGCTTGTTATTCCTTTCGTGCAAATCAAATTGCTCCGGAAAGACTCTTCGGTGACTTAAAATTAAGACCAGTAATATCGATTATGCACAAAACAAATGAAGGAAAGAAAAACTCAAAATAAGAATACTAGAGAAAAAAATGTACCATGTTGATCCAAATCTGGTTGATGAAGATGTGTAGGGACCTAAAACATTACAAAGTCAATCTTAGGATCGCATGAGTCAAAGCTAAAGTAAAAAAATAAATTAATCAAATCTCGTAGATGAAGATGTGCGGAGACCTAAAACATTACAAAGTCAATCTTTGGTTTATTTTTATACATTACCTGCTCCAATGTTTGGTTCATTGAGAATATTCACACGACCCTGAGACATCCGACCTTATATCATTACACACGAGATAAAATGTCAATTCATAGTAAGGTACGTTATTTCAAAGCCAAATTATAACAAGTATCAGCACTCCTGATTCTTTGTTGATTACAAATCAAATTTTGAGCATAGGTACTGTGACTCATTTGATCCGGATTCCAATAGTGTCAAAACTAATGAAATTCCTTGTCCTCTCTTTCTGGCATATTGTATTAGTTAATTTAAATGACAAGTGTTAAGACATATATTTTCAAATAATTATACATAATTATTGAAAAATAGTTTGGAAACATCATACAGTGTGATCCAAATTCTCTCGAGACCCAACGCGCATCAAGTGATTAGGGATTTTTTTTTTCTACAAGAAAGTTCAGATGCATTAATTTAACAAACTACTATTAAATTGAAAGTAAATATATGAGAAAATTACATTGTTTTAATTAGAATTATTAGGGAAAAAGTTCATACGCTTTAAAGTGTACTGTTTAATACACAAGTAATAACAATATATATTTACTGTGAAAAAGATAAATCTACCTTTGTAGATGCTTTTCATTTGGGTTTCTCAATTGGATTCTTAAAATGATTTTCTCTTGGAGGAGCACGTCTCTTTCCTTAGATTGGATCCTTTATCCGGATGCTTTGAGTAACATTCTGATAGAAATTGATTGGGTGCTCTTCAACCCAATCGAGATCCGCAATCTAAATCTTTTTATTTGCTTCCTCCAACACTCGCAAACAAATTTGAAATGATCTCTAGATTTTGAACCTTCTTGTGCGATTTGATAGCATGATTAAATAAGTGATCATAACATTCGTTTGGATCATCAAAATTGACAAGTTAGATATGGAGTTCAAAAGGTAGGAACTCTTGAAATCCTTTCTCCATCGAGACAATATGTAATTACTCGTTTTATTTCCCACTTCAAACAAACATCATGCCGTACTCTTAACAATTACTGGACAACCGCATCTTTTTCCCGGTCTTGACTTAATTGACTCCTTTTCTTTGTACCCTTGACGACTGCAACAAAATACCCCACCACGTTTTCCCTCGCTACCTTTTCTTTTATACGAGTTTAACACTCTAATGTAAAATCCCTCTTTTAGCATAATTGTTATAGAATGCATAAGCCTCATCATAAGAATAAAACTCCATACCTACGCAAGGTGCCCTGATGCTTTCATCACTAGCATCTTCGGTTGCATTGTTCATCTCATGTTCATCAACACCATTATTTTCATGAGTGAAGTCGCTTTCAATATGAACTCCATCCATCTGCACGAATTTTGAAAAAAAAATAGCATTATATGTCTAGAATACAGACACAAACTAAAATTCGACGACAATGAATACCTACTACTAAAGAAGCAAAGATTAAAGAACGTTTCTTCACGGTTATGACTTATTCGATTATAGATTCCCACGATAATTAGAAGTTCAAAGTATACAAGATAATTACGTCCCTATTTTTTCGAGTTATTAAGAATATTTTTGTATTTTGGGAACAATATCCATGTAATCTTTTTATTTGGCAAGAGAATAATAACTACTATTTTAATAGTTGCAACTTATTATTTGAATATTATCAATTGGATATTTTCCTCTTATAATTTTTTTTTAAAATTTTAGCTTACATTTTAAAGAAAAATTGGCAGACAAAAAAATGAAACCCCGATCATTGATCCGGTTTCACCAAAAGAGATGTGTGATTAGAATTTGACAGTCCCACCATCAAAATTGGTGGGATGGTCAAGCTAGCATTTTCCTTTCCTCTTGCCTCCCCTCCTCAAGCCATCGCCACCCTCGCGATCAACAGAGTAGAAATCAACAAAGCAATCTCACACAAGAACAGAGTTAAAAAAAAAAAAAAAGAAATTCTTGCACACTAAAAAAAGCAAACAAAAATCGAAACTTAGACCGAATCAAACCCAAAAACGTGAACAAACTTAGCACAAACAAAGGCAAAAAAAAAATATATATTTTGCCATGCTTGATCAGAAAAGAAAATGAGACCATGGACACTAAGAAACCAAAGACACTAATCACAAAAACCGTGCAACATCTATGCAAAATAGTGGTTTCGTAACTAGTTATATGTGAATAAAGGCCTTAACGTAGTACTAATTCTTTCATTTGCATGTGCTATGCACGTGTTGTGCACATGCACGATTCGATATAAATTTAAATGATATTTTCAATAGTCTATACGGTACCGTGCTATTCCTTCTATCGTTTCCGAAGGATAGCAATTGTGGGTGGAATTGTATAAGCTGGATTTCAATGGCTTGTAGTATCGTGTGTTATTTCTTCATTTGTTCAGAATTGTCTAAGTTTCGATTTTTTGTTTGCTTTTTTTACTATGTGAGAAATTTTTTTTTTTTACTCTGTTCTTGCGTGAGATTGCTTCATTAATTTCTAGTTTGTTGATTCTTGAGAGGGTGGCGATGGCCTGGGGAGGGGAGGCGAGGCGAGGGAAGAGGAAAAATAAAAAGCAAAAGAAAAAAGGAAAGAAAAGAAAAAGAAAAAGAAAAATTTAAAAAAGTAAACGATGAAAATGCCCTTCGATCATGTTTTTTTTTTATAAACAATTTTAGTATTTCGGGCTCGATTCTAGCCTTTATTTGACATAAGGTCCACTTTGGGCTTGTATTTGAGAATATGAATACACTTCGGGCCCTTATTTAGAATTCTCCCAAATAAAAATTGAGTCCTAAAAATTATAAAAGTGCGATTGAGTTATAAAATTTAGGAAAAATTTCAAATAAGGGTTCCAAGTATCCTCATTTCTCAAATAAGGACAAAAGTGGATCCTATTTCAAACAAGAGCATGAAGTGCCACTCTTTGACATGAAGTGCATATTGTTTTAAATAAGGGCATAAAGTGACTATATTAGTCTAAAAAAAGGCTTGAGTCACTTTAGTTAGGGGCATTTTGGTCATTTACAATTTTATTTTATTTTATTTTTTCCTTTTTCTAGTTCTAAGAGATTTTGAAAAAAAAGTATAACAAAACAAAGATACATAGGCGGGAGGATGGCCGCCCCAAAGTGGGATGGCGGTTGTGAGGTCTCGAAATTTCAACGTTTGTAAAAAAGCTGGATTCGATGAATTTTAAATAATGAATTGGATTTTTGAGAATTTAAAAATAATAATTTGACCCTTCCAAAAAAAATAAATCTTGAGACGTTAGGCGGGAAAAAATCAAGCCCGAGTAGTCGAGATGTCAAGTCGTAGCATCGGAAACCTTCGGCGTCCGAGCCTAACCCTAAATTGGAAAATACCAAATTGCCCTCGGTTGATTGAGCCAAATGACTAACTTGTCCTCATTTACCAAATTACCGAAACGCCCATAGATAAATCCATAAGAGGCGAAAGTAATAAATTTTGACTTGACCCGTGGACTCTCTAGTCTGCTCAAATCTTTTCCCTATTTCCTCTCTTTTTTTTCTCTCTTCCTCTTCTCTCTCCTCCCTTCTCTCTCTTTCCCCTCCCTTGGCCCCGACAACCACTCGTCTCTTCCTCTCTTTTCTTTTCTCGCTTCGGCCAACCACTTTCACCACCCCTCACCGCCACGCCTCGCCGCCCTTCGTTGCCGGCCACTTCACAGAGCCTTGTCGGCGGCTCATCGTCCGGCTCGTGCCGCACCCCCTCACCTTCGTCCTTTCCTGTCACCGTCGTGGGCCCGAGCCCTCATGCCCCAACCTCAACCCCCACGAGCCTCGTGCCCCGGTAGCCACCATCGTCACTCCACTCCCCTTCGCTTCCGCGACCCGCGCCCGCCAAGTTGTCACGCCGCTACCATCGCTTGACCTACGGCCATGCCTAGTTGACCCGGAGCTCCCCTCCGTCGGCACGTTACCCCCGTGAGCCGAGGGACCGCCAATACCCTAACCCGACCTCGAACCTGAAGCCCACCATTATTGTCGTTGTGCGCGCCGCGTTTGAGCCATCGCCGACCGTCTTTTAGTTAGTGAGTTAACTCCTAAACTCTAATTAGGACGTTAATTGTGTTTAGGGGATAGATTAATTAGTATTAATATCGGGTTAGTTTAATTAATCGTAGTAGAGTTAGATTAGTGATTATGGTTAAGTTAAATTAACCTTAGTCGGGTTAAAGTAACCATAGTTACTTTGGTTTAATCATGATTACTTTATAGTAATCATGATTAGGTTAGATTAACCGTAGTTACTTTAATTTAACTATAGTTTCTTTAATTTAACAAGTAATTATTTTTAGATAAGCGTAGTTACTTTAATTAACCGAGATTAGACTAATTAATCAAGCTGAATTAATTAATTATTGTGGTACTAAATGATCGTGGTCGGGTAAAGTAATTGAGATGAATTGATCGATTAAGATCGGATTAATTAATTACGGTTATACTAATTAACCATGATCGGATTAATTAATTATTATTGGATGATTGTTTGTTGATCGTTATATATACCTTGATTATGTATATATGTATGGGTGAGAGATTAATCACCTTTATATAGATCCAAAGTCTAGTGGATAATGCGTATTCTTGTGACCATGTGTGAATCGAGTTTTGAGCATGAAAACGTCCTTGAGCCGAATTTTGAGCACGATTGTATGTGTGCATTGGATTAAATACAAAAATATAAATTTGCTGGTTGCTAGGTATGCTTATATGGTCTTATGATGGTTCTTGTCACCTTTGGGTACTTGGAATCAAAGCCAACACCCTTGGATACTTGGGGTCAAACCTAATATGTTTGTCTGAGGGTACTTGGAACCACATGGCTTTTCAAATGGCGATCGCGGCAAGCCGTGGGCCGACGCTCCTACGGGAATACTTGATGTCAGTCCATGCCGAGGGTACTTGGAACCACATGGCTTATCGTGCCGTTATCAAAGGAATGGAACGATGCTCGGTCCTGCTGGGAAGAGCATAGTTTTCTTTGTGATCGGGATCGGTCATTAATAAGCCAAACATGTGTGAAGCAATATTCTTGAGAGAGTTGTGGTGAGTATTTTGGTTGTGTGCCTTGATTATGTGCTATTGATTGCCATAGTATGTATTGCATAATGTGTGGATTAAGGCGGGGTAAGACCGTATGTAATTGATGATTGACTATTGGAATGTGCCATCATTCCGTGGTAGTTAAAGCGTAGTGATAATCGCACGCTACCGATATGTTATCAACACTTGTTATGTGTGTTTAGATCGTTCTGAGCAAATCAACGCCCTATTTGAATTTAGGCGTTGACTTACGAAGATTTTATATCTCATCCGTTTGTTGTTAACTTTTTCGGGACCAAAGTAATGGAAGTTTGTCCTGTGAGGTTTGGATTACCACTTAACCAGTCCTTCGACGTCACATATCATCTAATCCCTAGTTCGGATCGAGTCCGGGAACATCATGTGACAACCCTTTGGGTCGAGGAGGGATTGGGACACTTAATGTCTCATCGCTTCAAGGCCTGGTTCGTCCGTCACGAGGACCCGGCTCTTCCGAGACGATCCATGGCTTCAACGGGCTGCCATCTACGTTCTCCAAGATCCATACTTGGGACCCTATGAATATAGATACCTCGGTGAGGAGTTCGAAGACCCGGAGTCGACCTAGACTATGACCCGGAGACACCACCCGGCTACCGTAGATGACTGGGTGTAGGAGTGAAGACCTTTTTGATAGAGACTGTTGGTGTGGATGTTAAGGGTGACGTTGGCCCCTATTTTTGGAGTAAATATGAAGTTAACCCCGCCCGACTCGGTATCTTTTTATGGTCTTAAGGAGCAGCCATGAAAAGTGGGCTTGGAATTATTGTAGCTTTCTTAGGGTTAATGAATATCTATTAATGAAAATGGTCTTTTGTTGATGTGTGATCTAATTTCCTGCTTTTCTATCTTTGCTAATCGATTTGATGTTTAGGAAGTAGCACATTCTCGTATGCGCTTAATAAAAAGATAAAGGGAATGGGTCGATGACGTGCTTGTAACGTCGTTCTTTTATAGTTTGAGGTGTTTTTGTAGGGTTGTTGCGTATCCGGAGATCGAGCATGACAACGAATATAACCGTCGCCCATTGCAAACGGGGTGGGTCGGAGGACACCGTCTATCCCGATCCTGGCCGATGGCCGCATCCCTCTCTCCACTCCGGGTGAGGGACTTAATAACCATCTAACATCCCATTGATTTTTTTTCTTTTTGCTTTTGTTTTTTAAATTTAATTTAACAAAAAATTAGATTAAATTTACATTTTGACAAAAATCCCCTTAATTGGTTGGAAAATTTAGCCGATTGGCAAAGTCGGGCCCTTATTTGAAATAATTATAGCCACTTCAAGCTCTTTTTAAGACAATGATGGCACTTCAAACCCTTATTTGAAATAAAGTTCATTTCATGCTCTTTATTTAGGAAAATGAGGGCACTTTGGGCCTTTTTTGGGATATTTGCTTAAAATTTATCAATTTGATGCAATCGAGTCCTTTTGTTAAGTCCGTCTAATTTGGCTAATGAAAAATATTGACGTGACTCTTTTTAATATTTGCTCTTTCCTATATGATGATGACGTGACTAAAATGACGTCGTTATGGTCTAAATCCGATTTTTAATATCATTTTTATTTAAAATAATTTTAAAAATAAGCTAAAAATAGGGGAAAAAAGAATGCGAAGCAAAATCAAGTAGCCAAGGCTGAACCAAGTTCCTACAACCCTCCGACAATGGTGTGGAAGTGGTTGGCAAGCCCTAACTAGGGGCCGACGGCCCTCGCCCAATCTAGATGAGGGCCGCCACCCTCGCCTGATTTGGACATGGGCCGGCTAGCCAAGCCGACCACTTCCCCACCATTGCTTGCCCTTTATGGCGGCAGTGGGGCGGGTGGCGATTGGTTCCGCTTTTGTGTTTTTTTTTTTTTTTTAGCTAATTTTTATAATTAGATTTAGACCAAAGTGACGCCACTTTAGCCAAGTAAGAGAGAAAAAATATTTTAAAAAATTATGTTAGCATTTTTCGTTAGCCAAATTAGACGAAGTTAGTAGAAAGACTCGATCGCACAAATTTGATAGGTTTTAGAAATCAATTGCATTTTTTTGCAAGTTTTAGTATTTCTAGTGAACATATCCCTTTTTTTAATGAAATAATGACATAAATTCTCTCTAAATTTGGCCATGTACAATCCGAACTCTAAACTTTAAATTTATTCAATATGATTCCTCAACTTTTGATAAATGTTTAATTTAGTCATCGACGGCATGAATATGTTTAATGTTATCTTTTCATTAATTTAAGTTAAGGACCAACATTGAATATTTTTGTACAACCCAAGTGACTAGATTCGACATGTGCAAAAAATTCAAGAACCGCATTGAGGAAATTAAAAGTTCAGTGATAACATCACACGTTTGGTTAAAATTCATTGACCATATTACATATTAGGATAAAGCTGAATGGTTATTTGTATCATTTACCCTTTTCACATTAACAAGACCTTACTAGATACAACAACTACCTCAATTTCCTTGTTTGCCAACAAGATTCATTTTGAATTAGCATAATTTCCCTATATTTTTAATATGTAACTATTATAATTTGGCCGGAATACTTTGATAAATATCCGGATGACAAACAATACGATGACAAGATGCGAGTTATATTCTCTTTTTATATGAAACAAAATATTTGTGTTTCAATCAAATAAAGAAGTGAGCTCTTGTTCAAAATCTTTTTTTTTTTTTTTGTCGGAATTGAACTTTATTTATAATTGAAAAGTTCTATGAAAACAAGCCCAAAGACGAGGCATCCAAATAGAGTTAAGTCCCATTGGGGTTGGGAGAGTTTAGATACCCACGAAAGGGGGAGTGGATTTTGGCGAAGTGCTTTAGCAACGAAGTCAGTAACTTCATTTTCTGACCTTTCACAGTGGGCTATAGTCGACTGTTCATAATCTGATAACTGGGCTTAGGCTTCCACCAAAATAGCTTCAATCTCCCATGTGAAGTTATCTTCCTCCAGCAGGGCATCTACCACTACAGAAGAGTTACAGAATAGGTACACTTTCTCTTGTCTTCTAGATTTGAAAAATCTCAAAGTTTCAACCATAGCCAAAGCTTCCACTTGGATCGACAATGACGCTCTGACTTTTTTCGCGAAGCCATCTAACAGCGAACTAGAGGAATCGCGTAGAACACCTGCTATCGCCTCCTCCAAGGATCCCGCTATAATTGACTCATCGATGTGTATCCTTAGAGCCCTGTTTGTCTTCTAGCTTTGGTCACTTCACAGGTGAGCTTGGTTTGCTTCAAGGTTCAAGCTTTTGGGTTCCATCTACTATAGCTTATGATCATTGCTTCCGTGGCTGATTTGAGGGTTTCTGTGTTGGGTCTTTTGCTCCGGAAGATTGATCATGCCGAGCTTTCCAAATTGTCGCGACCTAAAAGAAATTTTTAGGCTAATGGATTATTAGGTTAATTATTTAATTAACCTAACTCAGGCTCTCCCAAGTCCATACCAAATCGCAACTTAAGATTCAATTGATTAACATGCAATATATTTTAATTTTGGAGCCGCCACTAATCATTTATGGTAGGTCGATTAGAAGTCTAAATAAAATAGCGAGAGAACTATTTTATTCCTACGAAACGTAGATTAAGAGTTCGAGGATTTGATTACGCTAGATTACTCTAACGCATTTTCGATACCATTTTATTTCATGAAAAAATTATTTAAGAAGGCAACATTAATCGATTTTAACCTAAGACACTAACAAAGGTTATCATCTTTGGTGCACAATCAATTAATTGAACATCCGTAAGTCAATATAATCAAGAGAGCGTGCGCCACACAAGATAGTTCTTCTTTTAATTTTCGATTTTTTAAATGAATGCATGAAATCTATCCTAAATGATGCAATGTCATGGTTTAAATGCAAAGCTAGGCTAAATGACATGCAAATATATGAAATAAGACTAAGTTTTAATTAACTAAGTTACGTGCAAATTAATTAAAACCTAAATATGCAATTCTATATGAAGTCTAAGCTAAAATGCAAACTAATATGACATGGCAAGAATGATGACATGGCAAGGATGACGTAGCAAGGATGAATGCTTTTTTTTTTTTTTTTTTCGGATGAATTTATTCCCTAAAATAGAACTATGTCAAAACAATATTTATCTCGCATATTTTAGAGTTTAAATTGACCTAAACCCTATATATTAAGATATATTATTTTAGACATAAAATTCTATTTAAAAATGCCATTTCTATCCTAAAATGCAATCTAACCTAATTATTTACAAAAAGGATTAGATGTGCAATTATCTACATGATGCTATTTTTTGAAAAGATATGCAATTTTCAACTATGGAAAGTGAATGAATGCAAATCTTTTAGAATTTTCGAGATTACATCATACGACGGATATATTCTAAAAGATATGACAATCAAAAAATTCAAATCAAATTAGGAAAGTGAATATGTCAATCATAACAATCAAGAAAGTGGATATATTAATTAAGTTTTGGAATATTTCGCGAATATTTAAGTCAATCTTTAATTCGTAATCCTACGATTAACGATTAAACCCAAATCCTTGCCTAATCGAGTATTCCATCAATAATCTTAAAGATAGACGTTCTCGATTGTATGGCAAATTGCGGATTAGGAAAGTAAATTTTCTTAATCAACCTGTATTTTGAAAAAACATCCACTTTGATGCAAATATGCATGATAGGCAAATAAATCAAAAAATAGGCAAGTGAATATACCAAAGTTCAAAATAAGAAAATTACCTTGACTGCCCAAAGATTGCTTTCCTAATTCAAATTTGTTCCGAAAATTGCAGCTCAAGCTCCCACTTTTGGACCGACTCGTTTAAGGATCGGCAAGGGACTCTCGTGCGGTTACGGAGACGCAGCTTCGTGCGCGATGACCAGCGAATATAATATACGATTATCAACGACGAAGCTTTCCAAGCTTGATTAGCCGATCAATGCTTTCTTTGACTGTGAACTTCAGGAAATCAATGGCACCACTTGGACTTTGCTTGAGTAACTTTGACCACGCTGATATGATGGCGTAAACAACTTGCTGAGCTCGCTGGACTGCTTCGTGGAAGACTCTCGAGGGGCAGTAATTTTGATGGCACCGATGCTCGTGGTGTGGGTTTGCAACACCAATATGGCAATGGCCTGGCGGTAATGGACTAAGCTTACGGACAGCTTGGTCGATAACCCTCTTTTGTCGTACTCTCTCTATCTTTTCTCTCCAATTTTCTGACTGTCGAAACCCCCTCAACCTCTTGCTAGGACCTTGTATTAATAGAGAAAATTGGCATAGCTTGATGGGCAAGAATGCAATATTCGCATATCCTTTTGTGTATCTAAAAAAATCTGAATATTTGATAAATATCCCCCTCTTGGAGTGCAATTATCAGCCTAAGGGACATGCAAATATGCTAGCCGAATTGCACAATTTCTTTCCTACTTTCTAATAAAATATTCAACTATGAGGAATATATATGTGATCTTGCCGGATTTTATGTGTGTATGGTCTTTTGTGCAATCTTGATCTTGAATAATCAATTAATAATTTGCTTGGGCTGAATTAATTAATTAAAATTTAAAAAGAAAGTCCAACACTTCCTCAAATTCGGCACACCCATTTCAAATGTCTTGGCCGAAAATGCCCTGTTGCTCCTGCCCGTCAAATTTAAGTTCAAATTTTTGCCGCCGACAGTCCAATGCAAGATGCAATGCATGAGTAAAAATTAAATATGTTGAAGATGATTTTGTTATTTTTATCAGAACTAAAATTAGTTCTTCTTTTTTTTTATGCATAAATGACTAAAAAAAAATTAGTCAAAATTTAGGTGTCAACACAAATGAACCAGAGAGATGCTGTGATTCTTGTCCAGAATGGTTGGGGTATTTGCTGGCTAAGTAGATCTTGAAGCCATTCATCCATACGTTGTATTCCGTGGGCTGGTATCGTCAAATTGATTTCCTCCATACTTCGTTTGTCTATGGGCAGAGGAGGAAGAGGCGTTCCACAGTTTCATCTTCTGTACTGCAGAAGGGCCAGTAAGGCTGAGATATAATCTTACGCCTGAAAAGGTTTTCTCTAGTGGGAAGTGCGTTATGGCACATGTTCCAGAGGAAATTTCTTACCTTTGGGGGGCTTGCAAATTCCAAATTTGGTTCCGCAACCTTCGAGCTGGTTGAAAAGATGTAGATGCTTGACTTGTGTTCTTCTTTTTTTCCTCCAGTCGAACTATGTTATATGCGCTCTTAACAGTGAATTTCCCCGACTTTGTAGCCCTCCAAATCAATCTATCCGTTTGGACCAAGGAACTCAAGGGCACAGCTAGTATCTCGTCTACTAGCTGGCCATCAAAGTGTTCCCTGAGTATTCATCCCATCGTGCCTCTTCCTGGCTAATCAAAGTAGCAACAGAAGCAGGGTCATTTCGATAGGTGGTCCACCAATCTTTCCTCTATTCAGCCATCTACCTTCCCTGATATTGATACTTTCTTCATTTCCCACCTTCCACAAAACTGTGTTTGAAAGTGTTTCTCTATCCATCAAGATGCTTTGCCATTCTCAATAAGGTCTATTTTATCTGCTTGCCAAAATTTTCGGTTAGGGAAATATATTCCTTTAAGTACACGGCACCGTAAGAGGTTCTAGTTCTGCGTAAGGCGCCATGCTTGTTTACCTAGCATGGCTCCGCTGAAAGTTAGCAAGTCTCTGATTCCCATTCCCCCTTCATCCTTTTTGGTTTTTAGCACATCCCATTTCTTCCGGTGTATTCTAGACTTGGATTCATATTTTTTCCACCAAAAAACGGTTACCCTAGACATGGCCACGGGTCGATTTGGGCCCGAAATTGGCCAATTGACCTGGACCGGCGGTTCCGAATCGAAAGAGGACTGAAAGTGGTGGTTCCGAACCGCCCAAATACATATATAAAAAAATAAAGGCTCCTCCCCCTTCCCTCCCCGTGCAACGCCAAATATCCCTCTCCTTTTTTTTTTCTCTTCTTAAATTTCTATAAATACCATTCATCTCTTTTCATTTTTTCTCTCAAATTCTCTCAATCCGCTTAATGCCAGCTTAATTCTATCAATTTTTTGAATTGGCTTTTCGCTCAATTCTTTGACAAATGGCAAGTGGAAGGGAACCTGGAGATAGGGGAAAGAACCATATCTTGATGGGGATGGGGGAATCCAATTATCCCCAACCTCATGATCAATATGATTCTCGTGAGTTTACATGTTGGGTAGACGATGATGATAATATTAACTATGTTCCCAACGTCGAGCATGTCCCAAAGCAAAAAAGTCTTCATCCTCCTACCGGCGTCGAAGAAACGTCGACAAAGAAAGGAGTCGGAATGGTAGGCCGAGGAGAGTACATTCAACTTATGGCAACACTTCGATAAGGTACATGTAAGAGGAGACAAGTACAAAATAAAGCTGTAAAAATTGTATGAAATCATACAATTTTAATAAAGGAGACGGCTATGGAATATACGATCGGTATCCGACGCAAAAACATGCAACGCAAGCGAGAATCGATACCGGGTAACAACAAATTTCTGGGTACGTCAATCCTAACACTTCTCCTTTATTTCGTTACAGCGATAAACTTTGTAAAGAAATATTAGCTCAATATGTTGCCATTGAACATTTACCGTTTATTACCGATGAAAAATTTAGTTTGAATTTTTGTATAAACATTGCATGTACTCCGCAAGCAAAACCTGTTCCGAGAACTACTCTTAAACGTGAACCTTTTAGGGTTTATAAAAAATAAAAAAGGCTTTGCAAAATTTTTTAAGGATTTTAATGTAGCGACATTTGGAGCGATCATTGGCAAATTTATTTTTATATGAGTATCATATGTCATTAGATAGGTGACGATTGGAACATTAAAAAAGAGTACTTGCATTTCGAGTATTTGATGAAAAATATACAACCAATAATATTTATAGAATAATTAAGCAAGTTTTAGAAAAATATAATTTGATTAATAAAAAATTTTCGGTTGATTTTGATAATCTTTGCGTCAAATACCGTTTCCATTCACGATTTAGAAAATATTTGTAAACCTTCTTTTGGCAAACAATTTTTTCACATTAGATGTGTTTGCCATGTTTAAATTTATGTGTACAAGATGATTTACAAACTCTTGAGATTTGTCTCACTCCAATAAAGAGAGCAATTAAATTTTTATGGAGTCATCCCCAAGTTATAAAAGAATGGTACAAAAACCAAAAATATTTTCAAAAAATATTCCGACTTGTTGAAATTTTACCTACGAGTTGCTTCATCAATCTTTTGCTTATAAAGATTTATTATGTGCGTTTATTTCGGATGATGTTTCCGAAATTAGTTTACTCTCGCAATATTGGGTTGTTTGCAAAATTTTTTTAGATTTTTTGAAATTTTTTAATAATGTAACTTATACTTTATCTGGTGTTTATTATTCTATTAAGCATTTATTTTTAATAGAGTGTGTTAACATTGCTGTTGTTTTTTTGTGAATATGAAAAATATGTTCAATTAGCTCCGACTATTAGAGCAATGAAAGCAAAATGGATGCATTATTATGCCCGCATTTATCTTATTTATTTGGTTGCTATTATTTTCGATCCACGTACTAAATTAGATTGTTTTTATGATTATCGAAGGATTATTATTATGATTGTTTACATTTGAATGAAACAGTAGATATTAAAACTATACAAGTAAAGGTTAAAGACACTATAGTAACATTATATAATGAATTTTGTAATAGATATAATTTAGGTGATAGTAGATCTTCTCAACCTAGTGCCTCACAAAGGGAGGAGAGTGTTAGACTTAGTAGAGGGTACAATCTCGCTCATTAGTAGGCGAAAAAGACAAAAGGGAGTAACATGTAATATTTTCGAATTAGAAAACTATTTAATCATTGCTTTTGAGTTCAGTAATTCCGAACACATAACTGATTTTAAAATTCTTGAGTGGTGGAAGAATCATTCAACCCAATTCCCAATCCCTACTCTCATCGCAAGACGAGATGTTAGCAACCCATTCTTCAGTGATTCTGGTTGAACAAGTATTTAGCGATGAAGGATTAATTTTGGACGACAGCCGTTTAAGATTAAATCCGGATCTTGTGGAGGCTCAAGCTTGTGTCCATGATTGGACAAAGGCTAAATTTCAATGATGATAATGGAGATACTACTACCACGGGTATCACAATGGGTAGCGACGATTGACGATGATGTAAGTTGGGGTTATTAATTATAAAAGAATTACATGAGCTTTGATTCTTTTATCCTCAAGAAAATATATAGACGTTTAATGATAATTCATTAAGTTCAAGCCATTTCCCTATTTCATTTTTTTTCTCCAAATTTGATTACATATACAATTTGATTATAATTTATAACTGATAATTTATTATTTATTATTTCATAATTTATTATTTAAAATTAAATTTTAAATTCGCAAATTGGAACCCCCCTTGAATTGGCCCAAAACCGGGACCACCCCTTCAAGGGCCGGTTCCGGTTCAATGATGACCACGAAATTGAAACAGCCGGTTCATGAATCAAAACATGCGGTTTACGGCTCGTGGCCATGTCTAGGCTACCCTCTTTTCAATTGATCTACAAATAGAGATCGGAATTTTGAAAATGGACATTGCATACTATGGAAGGGCTTGGACAATTGTTTTGATGAGAATTTCCTTTCCCACCTTTGATATTAAATTCTCCTTCCACTCCTCAAGTTTCATGTTGATCCGAGCTAACACCCAATCAAACATTTGCTTCTTTGTCCCTTCCCCCAGTCCGAGGGCTTACCTAGGTATTTGCCAGTCTTTTCCATCACAAGGACTCTTAAATGTATTTGCCATATTGTTTCTCAAGTCTAATGGACAATTCGAGCTACAGAATATCCCTGACTTGTTTAAGTTGATGGCTTGTCCCGGTGCGTAGCAGTATTGGTTGAGGATCAATGCAAGATTTTGGCATTCTATCACCTTCCAATCCAAGAAGAAAATTGAGTCGTTCGCAAATGAGAGGTGTGAAAGGGTAGGGCAATGCCTATTCAGTTTTATCCCCTTGATAGAGCCATCATCAATAGCTTTCTTCATTAAAACTAAGAGAGTATTTGCCATTATGATAAATATATAGGGAGAGATAGGGTCTCCTTGACGAATGCCTCTTGAAGGTTGAAAGAAGGGCAAAGGCTCATCATTTAGCTTAACACTCAAGGAATCTGTTGTTACACATTTCATCACCCTGTCCACCCAGACATCGCAGAATCGCATCTTGCGTAGGCAAACTTCTAAAAAGTTTCACTCTACTCTGTCATAGGCTTTCTTCATTTCAAGTTTCAAGATGGCTTGGAACTTTTCTTTCCTTTTTGCACACTTAATTCAAGGATAACTTCCTGCAAGATCAGGTTGTTTTCCTTATCCCTTCAACCTTTTCGTTGCGGGTCTCCCCAACAAAACACGCGCACATACACACAAAATGCGCTTTGCTCCTCTGCTATAATTTCAGGAAGCCAAGGTTTGAGTCTGTTGGCCAAAACCTTTGAGATGATCTTATATGCAAAGTTACAAGGGCTGATTGGTCTAAACTGATCAATTTTCTCTGGGTTTTTTTACCTTTGGGACAAGAGCGACATGAGTTTTGTTTAGCTCAGGGTGCAAGAATCCAGAAGTGAAGAAATTCTTTACGTCCTCATAGACTCCCATTTTTATATTCTCCCAATTTTGCTGGTAGAACTAACCATTTAAACCATATGAATTTCAATACCTTAAAAATCAGTTCATATAATTGATATAATGTTAACTAAAGCGGTGGATATTTTAACAAGTGATTCGCACATAACGTTAGACACTAACTTGTTAACTATTATTATGAATTAGTCCGATAAAAACTCGACGTTATTCAATCACTATTGCCAAACTTATATTTCTTTTTAAAGGTTACCTTCCGACACACGGACTTGCTTGCTTCAATGACCGAGAGCCCGTGCGAAAGGGAACTGCGGGCACCACGTGATAGTAATTGCTATCATAATAATTGCTAGAAAGAGTGAATACTTTGCCATCATAACGATATGTTAGATAAAAACCCGAAATGCGAGAGGTTCCGCAATCAATCTATAAACGACGGGGTATTCGTATTATCGAAGAAGTTCTGTGATTTGAGATGACTTCCGACTCGAATTGAAAATTCATCGTCATTTGAGTGAAAAACGAAAGTTACTCCAATGCAAGGCAAAATTGAAAATGTGAATTGACCGACGAAATTGATATAATATCTCGCCTAGTTGCTAAACGTTAATGGGCATGACTTAATAATAGGTTGTTTCTTGACCAACCAAAGAGTGCAATATGTCGCCAATCAATTAAGAAAGAAAAAAAAAAAAGAGCCCAATCTGTCGAGTGTCTCTAGATATGGTGTATCAAGTATAAACAGCCTCGTACTTCCCAAATCATTGACAACTGTCGCTTTGACTCGCGAAAGGTTGGGCCCTTGTCAGCAACCAATTGAACTTCACGGCCCAATACCAGTCGGCCCAAAATCGTTGCCACTTTCCTTTCAACTCTACAGAGAAGGAAAGACAGAGCAAAGCCCAATAAGGTAAAAACTAAGAAAAGATGAAAAAAATCCATTCTGAAAAGAACAAGATTCAAGAGGTAGATACCCCGAGCTCATCGTGGCGACCCAAAAGCATCGTAGCTTCAAGATCCCACGAGTCGGACGGTGGTAGCTGCCCGATCCAACTCCGAGTTCGATTATAACGACGCCTATTACGTAACAAGTCCATCGCAAGCTAGTCGCGCGTCGCATTCACGCGGCGCTCCCAGTAATCACCCTGTAATTTATTTTTTATTTTTTTGTTTTCCCCCTTAAAATTTGCTAAGAGAAGGTGATAACTACTTCTTAAAGGGGCACGGGCCCTTGGGAGCTCCATTAGGACAGCCGATTCTTGTCTGCTGGGAAGAGTCTCTTTGGGCGGTACGGAGCATTTGGTCCACGTCCAAGGGGCCCGGGCCACTTCAATTGAAAGCAACTGATTTTGGGTATAGCCGGCGTCGTTTTGAATTCAAATGCGATCGAACTAAAAAAAAAAAAATCAAATGCAACGACACATAACATTCGCTTTCAACCATGACAATAGTGAAATGAAACATTGAATCCATGTGATTTTTCCGGAGAGTCATCCACGTTTTTCTTTATTGAGATGTAAGAGAATCGCGAACATAAAGTATAATTATAGCTAAAATAAGTGAGATTGCAAATTCTAGTCATGCTCGAGCCAAACTATTGAAAGACTTCTAGCGCGTTTTTATTATTAACAGAACTGTTTTGACGAGCTCTTGCATTTACGAGTGAACTTGTGTAATTACAACTTCAACCGGACTACTCAAGATCGAGTCTCGTGCTCAACTACTCATCGCCCATCCTTTTTCATCCAAAAGAGTATCGTGAAACGTGAATTTCACGATACTCTTTTGCTCACGAAGGGAATGGGCTTCACTAGCAAAAAGACAACCTTTCGTTTCTTTTCTTGTGGAAAATAAATTATTTAAAATATATTTTTTAAAAAGTAATTATTAATCAATGAAGATGCTTTCATTATCGACAGTAATTTATGTCTAAGTATTTTCGATGATACTAAAAATATTTTTTATTCGTTTATTTTTATAATTGATACGAACAAATAATTTTTAAAAATATGTTTAAATTATTTATTTCTCGAGAAATAAATAGAGCCAAAATCGGAGGAAAAAGAAAGGGTTGAAATAGTTTCCCCCGTAGTCGTACTGGTCCTCGGCTCAAAGATTCCGCGGTCAAACCGGAGTGTCGGCCACGAAGCCTGCCCACTCCACTGCAATTCCTCGTAAGCCCGAGCTCATATGTCTACTCTGGTGTTGAACAACGCTCGTCTTCGGGGTCGACACGTCAGCTCATTTTCGGGTTGGACTCATCCACGCCGATCGAAAATCAGGTGAGGATTAGGATTTTCACGAGCACAGGAACATGTCCGGACACGTGGAAGCACCAGGTAGCACCGACAGAATCCCTCCTCTCGAATCCAGGACGCTGACACCGGCGTGATTGAGCCTGCTTTTTGCCCGAAGAGATTTGAGCACCGAACCCTAGGCCCATGATGGCGACAAACCCGCACCACGTCAGCACGCAGAGTTGCAGTGCTTAAGCAAAGCATCGTCTGCTCGAGACATCAAGCAAGTTCCGGCGAACGCCGGAATTTAGCTCCGGGAGAGTTATAAAGTTTTTCGAGTTCGGTAGATTGCAATGTATGCTCGTTACATTACACTAAACATCGAGTGGTCAGGAAGTGACGTTGCCCGCTCATCTCCTCGACTTTGACATTTCAAGCGAGGTCATTTCTCCATCCTCCCGAGGTTGTGGATGAAGGAGCATCCTTACTGAGATTTTATAAGAAAAAAGATTCTTGCTTAGATTTGAACCGACAAAATCGGTTGATCTCCATCGTGAAATCCGCACCAAAAAAGAAAAAGAAAAGAGGGCCATGTTCCGGATACTGATCAGATGAAGAGGCCTGTGTATAAGCAACGGTAATTTTCAGTTCGATAGAAACGCTACTGCAACAAGGAAATGACAAGACGAGCGTTTGTCACGGCGGAACTTGAACGGACGGCCAATGTGTCTAACCGGAGTCAAAGGTCAGAGTCCTTTACGACGCTTTACCTTTTCAACGACCGTTACGGGCCACTCAAAATTTCCACCTTCCGCACCAAAGTCCTAGCAATAAGCAGAACATCCCCAGAATTTACGCTCGCAAAAGACAGAAAGCAAAACGGGTAATTCGAAAAAAAGGAAAACATGTGAAATGCACATGATCAAACTGATGCTCACTACTGTTCTCTCTCTCCAAAGCTCTCGTTTTGATTTGAAAGAGATTGTTAGCTCTCTCTCCCACTTTCCCTTCCCTCTTCCCTTCTGTCACAGGCTCTTTCTGGGTCTGTCGGAGAGAAGGAAAGGGCAATGGAAGATCACCGACATCCGCAACAATGTCGACATTGCGTCCACCATCTCTTCCTCCTCCTCCTCCTCCTCCTCTGCGCCTCCTCTCTCTCCGCCGCGTCCGGGGCCTTCGACTACTCCGACGCGCTCGCCAAGAGCCTCCTCTACTTCGAATCCCAGCGCTCCGGCCGCCTCCCGCACGGCCAGCGCGTCGCGTGGCGCGGCCACTCCGGCCTCACCGACGGCCTCGAGCAAGGAGTGAGTGACAGCTCTCCCGACCACCACGTCGGTACTTGATTCCGGCGTGAACCGAGTTCGACCCGAGTTCAATGCGTTCGCTTTTTTGCCCTGATCTTGCAGGTGGACTTGGTGGGAGGGTACTACGACGCCGGCGACCACGTGAAGTTCGGGCTTCCGATGGCGTTCACAGTGACGATGCTGTCGTGGAGCGTGATACAGTACGGCGACGAGATCGGCTCGGCCGGCGAGCTGGAGCACGCTTTGGAGGCGATCAAGTGGGGCACGGATTATTTCGTCAAGGCGCACACTAGCCCCAACGTCTTATGGGCTGAGGTCCGTCCACTGGAATCACTAATTAATTATCACTAAGACTTTTGGTTATTATGAAATTGGGGGAACGTTTTGAGCCAAAATGCTTTAAAAATCCATGTTTAATTTATTAATTTTGCGTGCATTTGCCCAATTGGTACGATTACGCAGGTAGGGGACGGGGATACAGACCATTACTGTTGGCAACGGCCGGAGGACATGACAACATCCCGGCAAGCGTACCGGGTGGACAAGAGCAATCCCGGCTCGGATCTCGCCGGAGAGACGGCGGCAGCAATGGCGGCGGCATCAATCGTGTTCCGGAGGTCGAACCCGCATTACGCTCACCTCCTGCTGCACCATGCCCAACAGGTAAAATCGTAATTTTTTGCAAAGTCATTATCAGTCCCAACGTAATTGGCGCATCACTCGGTTAATAATTAATTGGCAATGAAGCGCGCATTTAGAGGCGGCAAAAAGTCCGGCCGGGCCCGTCTCATGATGGTCTAATTTCAAAGATCGTTTGCTTGACCGAGCTCCACGTAAATGGTCTCGAATTACGCGGGCTCCTTAAAAACTTACGATGTTGTCGTTTTACCTCCCAATTTATTTTTTGGCGCCATGCAAGACGCCGGTCCAAAAATTCCCACACGAGACACATTATGACGACTTCAGCCCGAGATCTGAAGATTATAACCCGCGAACTCGATGTCGGTCGGGGTCCTACGTGAGTACAAGTGAGCCGAATTGGGCAAGCAGTACGCAATCAATTCCCAAGCCACACATTGGAATCGACTAACCAAACGAAACGAAACGAAACGTGCGAACCTTTTGATGATTTTCGGATTTCGTTGGTTTGGGCAGCTGTTCGAGTTCGGGGACCGGTTCAGAGGGAAGTACGACGAGAGCGTGGAGGCGGTGAAGAGCTACTACGCGTCGGTGAGCGGGTACAAGGATGAGCTGCTGTGGGCTGCTCTGTGGCTGCACAAGGCCACCGACGGGGAGGATTATTTGAAGTACGCGATCGACAAGGCGGGCTCCTTTGGTGGGATCGGCTGGGCCATGTCCGAGTTCAGCTGGGACGTCAAGTATGCCGGTCTGCAGTTACTCGCTTCCCAGGTAAAAATACGAGAGAAGAAATTCCTCAACTTTTTTACTTGCCCCCTTCTTCTTTCTTGTCACTTTCACCTAGAGAGAGAGAGCGAGCGCGCAATATTTTTGATGGTGAATTAGTTTCGCAAAAAAATTGAATAATTCAAAAAATATTTTTTAAAAATGACGACTTGAATTAATTACAAAAATAAAAGATATTTTTATATTTCACAAAACTATTTAAATATAAATTATTATCGACAGCCTTTCAAGCGATACAAGCTATTAATTTTTAAAAATATATTTTTAAAATTATTCATTTTTTAGTGAACCAAGCGGAGGAGCAGCACCAAAAGCAGAGCTTGATGTTCCCGTAATTAAAGAGGGACTTGAGCTTTTAAATGGAGATGGGTTGGCTGTTATATCACGTGGGTTCATGCACTCCGGAGGCAGTAAATATGGTTTTAAAGTTTGGAAACAATTGAAACTTTTGCACTACATAATTATCGACACATGAATTCACATTTTTTTCGTAATTTCTTAGAATATGAATAATGTCTTAAATTTATTCGACAAAAAAAAAGAATAATGTCTTAAATTTTGGCGAGGAAATAAAAAAAAAGTAGTCACCCTTTTAACTTTTACGGTTTTTTCCCCATGCTATGAAACTCCACCTCAAACGAATAAACTCGGCCCCACGCACTATTCAAGTTTTAACAATCGAACTGAGGTAAAACTCACGTTAGGAATTTTCATGGGATAATGACATAAATAGTCCTTAAATTTTAACCCAAAGTGTAATATATTCTTTAAAATTTTAATTTATTTAATATGGTCCCTAAATTTTTTATATATATTCAATGTAATATTGGATATGGAAATATTCAATGTAATCCTTCCATTAATTTAAGATCAAGGACAACATTAAACATTTTTATGTAATCCCGGACTAAATTGAACATGTATCAAAAGTTCGTGATTACGTTGAATAAATTAAAAGTTCGGGAAATCACGTGGCACATTGGGTTAAAATTTATGGCCGCATTGAATAAAAAATTTTCCTAATTATTATCGATCGAGTTGCTACAAGCGGGCTGGGGCCAACAAAAAGAAAAAGAAGAAGAAAAGAACAGCTCGCGTGGGTAATATATAGTCGGTGCACATTCTATAAGAGCTTTGATTTTGAATTTTCTGCACCTAGCAAATCTTCATAGGATCGTGCTTTTCCCTTGCTTTCCAAGTTCGTAGTGTTTTTCGACAAAAAAAAGTTCGTAGTGTTCACCGACCCACCAAAAAAAAAGTTCGTAGTGCTCCAAAGCAGCTTTCGCTTTCCCGAAAGCTTTCATAGATGGAGTCAAGCCCAAGCTAAGGCATAAATCGGGGACGGGCGATTCTCTTCTTCTCTGTTCGGAGCATAAAATCACGTGCCCCGAGCGGGCCTTCCAGCCTGTCCGCCGCACAGTAATTGCCGTCTGGTGTCTCATGTTGTGAATTGAAATAGGGGAAAAATTATCCAAAAAATACTAAATTTATCTCATTTCCTAATTCAATCTTGCACCTTTCAATTTTATTAATTAAATTTTAAATATTTTGATAATTGAGTCTTATTAGCCGGAAATTATTGAAGTGGACAACGAGGCGTCTTTACGTTGTATGGCCGGTACGATATGGATAATTTCTTCCATTTTTCTAATTTTTTTTTAGTTTTTGAATTTTTCATTTCCTTTCTTCTCTTTATTTATTTTTTCATTGTATTGGTGAGGGCCTAAAAATCACGTAAAAACGATCGGTATTTACATCGGGGATATTCGATCAATAAGACTTAATTGATAATTTTTTAAAAAAATAAGTATTTAATTGATAAAATTAATAGATTTTAGGGATTTTTTCGAATAATTTTCTAGCGAAACTTATGTCGTCCGGTGAGCAAATCGAGATCTCACATACACTCGTGAGTCATTATTATTTTATTTTTTTTCCATTTTTGGTCGGATGGCTGGTCATTTAATTTATTTTTTTTTGGGGTCCAACTGGTCATTAAATTGAACGAGCTGAAATCATGGCTCGTCTGATTGGTCTTGTCGGGTTTCTTCCGAGTGGGACTCGACTGTGGAGTTTCCCGCGAGGCGTGTGTGGCCCCACTCGCGAAACCACTCACGTTTCTCTCCTTTATTTATTGAGCCGGTCGATGTGTACTTTTGCCACGATGTTGCGCAGTGGCGGAGAAGCGATGTGAAAAGAGAAAATGAAAAAAGATCGCTAGCCCGCAAAAGAACATCATAGGAGAAAGGCAGCGGCGCTTTGCTCTCCGTTGATCCTGGAAAATTTGCGGGCTTAGATGTTGTCCAGCGATCGTAAGGTCGCGTGATGTTTTGGACTTTATTTGTCTTTCTATGCGACCAGCGTTCTCTCTCTCCATCCCTTCTTTCGTAAATGTAAACTACTGTGTGGTGACAATATCATGCCTTTCTCTGGTCAGACATGTCGTGTTTGCTGAGGACTCCTAGGCTAGTTGCATAATGGAATGGGGTCAAAAAGACATTATTTGCTTTGAATAATTGGCTCGCCATTACTTTCGTTTCAATAATGTCCTTGCTGCTGGGCTCTCGAGGGCTTTGATGTGAGAATAATAATATATCGTGAGTATAAATTTTTAAAAGAGTGAATCTCACAAAGTAATTTTTAAGTATTTATTATTCATTTTCATTGCACATAGTATGTTGTCAATCTTACTGTAGATAGAAAACCGTCACATAAGCATATTTCATTTGTAAATGGACCGGGTAGTCCAAGTCTAGTTTCCTTTCGTAGGCACGCAGGCGATTCGGAGGGGATCGAGGGCATTAACGTCGTCTCCATAGAGGGAATATCTTATATGGACCGACACCGGTTGGATGTCGTGGGTCCTTGTCGAACTCACTAGACGAGTGATCGAGATCCATCTGCCGTTCAAATCTAGGTGTTGATTTTCGTAGTTTAAGGCGCATATTTGTGTGCACCTTAGCTTGTAGCTGGCTAGTGAATCCTTACTATTTTGGACCTACAACCGTTTAAGGCTGGAGTTCCTCAGCATCTCCATCAAAGGATCTTGAAGAGGCTGCTTTCTACTGCATGAATCACGTGGGATCACGTGCCTGGAACCAAAATCATGCATGCTAATCGAATGATATTGCTTTTGCTCTTGTAAATTGAACTCTTTGCGCTATTGCAGCTCCTCATGGGAGGCAAACACGAGGACCAAGCTCACATTCTCGAGCAGTACCGTTTGAAGGCCGAGCACTACCTCTGCTCGTGCCTCGGCAAGAACAACGGCACCAACGTCGAGCGGACCCAGGCGGGTTTGCTCTACGTCCGGCAGTGGAACAACATGCAGTACGTCTCGTCCGCCGCGTTCCTCCTCACGGTCTACTCGGACACCCTCCACCGCGCGAACCGGAAGCTTCGCTGTCCTCAAGGGGCCCTCGGCCCCGAGGAGATCCTTGGTTTCGCCAGGGCCCAGGTCGACTACATCCTGGGCTTGAACCCGCTCAACATGAGCTACTTGGTGGGCTTCGGCCCGAGGTACCCGACGAGGGTCCACCACAGAGGGGCCTCCATCGTGTCCTACAGGGAGAGCAAGGGGTTCATCGGGTGCACCCAAGGGTACGACAGCTGGTACAGCAGGCCCGGCCCGAACCCGAACGTGCTCATCGGGGCGCTCGTTGGAGGGCCCGATCGCCAGGACGATTTCAGGGACGAGAGGGGAATTACATGCAGACCGAGGCCTGCACTTACAATACTGCTCCGCTGGTTGGGGTTCTGGCAAGGTTGTCGAGATTACCGGAACGAGGGGCCGATCCAAGCGGGAAAGTGTCTCTGCTTGCCTCATATAAGAAGAAGTGATACAGAGCTTCTGAAGAATTGAAAGAGTATCTGGTTTCTTTTCTTTGAATTACTACTCTTCAATTTTCTTGAGGCTCGGGACGAAGGTCTTCAAGCCCATTTCCAGCTTCTTGAAATTTTGTCAAACCCATGTAGTAATCTCCCTCGGCTTAAAACCAAAAGGTCTTCTTTTCTTTTTTCTTATTGCACGGAATAAACGATCGAATAATAAATAAATAGAACAAGAAAATAAATCGAACACCGATATACATGGTTCGGTCGTAGAGACCTACATTCACTTGAAAAGAAGAACGAATTTTACTATATAGATCAAATGATATACGGAGACTTACAAACGACACTCGAGTCACTCAAATACTCTTTAGTATTTCTCAGGCCCCAATTACATTCAATAATGCACACAATGTTTAGCCATCAACTCTTAGTGAAATAATCTCTCAATCTCGCTAAGGAGTTAAAAACGCAAATCTTACGACAAGATTTAATCGGTTTCAACACTGAAGTTATTAACACAATTCCATGAAGTCGTCCATTGTCCACTGCCAAGCACTTGCCAAGCACTCGCACAAACGACGCTTCTTCAAGGCCTCCTTCAAGACTTAACTTCCAACTTTAACAAGAGACACATCTATATATGACCTCCAAGTACCTCCAAGTCTGATCGAATCAAATTCAATGCCCATGTTGACTTTTCCTCCGAACGCGACTTTCACAAGAAGAGATAATATTTGTACTATCCAATAACATTTAAAGATTTCTTTCTCTAACTGACTTTCCTCTTCTTGTTCTTTCTCATGTTCAAAGTCCAACAAATCTCTAGACCCCACCCAGTGAATATCGCAACAGACTTCAACACGGAATAAATTCCGTTCTGGATCAAGACTTGGATCAATACATAAAACAAATATGATTTCTACGGTGAACGTCCATAAATATTCAACTTTATCTATAGTTTGGTTTCGTTCGCGATCTCGAACTCGAGACTTATTTTAACAATCTCCACCTTGGCTCGACGTTTAAGCCAAATCATAATCGCTTCACGATAATCTGAATTTCACATGCTACTCTCTCATAGCCCCAATGGGCTCAACCGTCATGACCACTTTCTAAGTTCAATCGCCGCTTGAACTTCGCTATAACCGTGGATCTCATCAAACACTTACTCCACATGCACCTTTAATTGCTCCACAAGGACTTTTTGATATAAGCTTCTTAACCACAAATAAAACAAAACCACCATTGCATACATATCGTCGGGAGATCAAAAATGTACCTCGTCAATAGCAATAGTTATTCGCAACCGTTGGCTCAATAGGCTATACCTCACTACAAGCACTATTTGTGCCGATTACTTAGCTAGTACCCGCTACCTCATGAGTTTCGATTGCAACTTCTTCTCAAGGTCGAATACCGTCTCAGATCCGTATTAACACCGCTATAATCACTCATAGCCGGAAGTACTATAGACTCGTCAAATGTAACTTCTTTGCGATAATAAATGAATTTTATTAAGGCGTCACAACCAATAACCAAGCTCACCTTATGTATAGCTTAGGAACATGCACTTCGTTGCCCTTTCATTGAGCTTACCATCACTAACTCGAACATAACATGGGCAACCAAATATTCTAAGAATAGAAAAATCAAAAACTTTATCCGACCACACCGTATTAACACGCTATAATCACTCATAGTTAGAAGTACTATAGACTCGTCAAATGTAACTTCTTTGTTGATAATAAATGAATTTTATTTCGGGCATCACAACCAATAACCAAGCTCACCTTATGTATAGCTTAGGAATATGCACTTCATTGCTCTTCCATCGAGCTTACCATCACTAACTCGAACATAACACGGGCAACCAAATATTCTAAGAATAGAAAAATCACCAAAGTTATCTCGACCACACTTTTTCGGGAGTCCAACATCAAATCGCAATCAATCGGGATCTGTTCATCAAGTAGCTCGTCGAACTAAGTGCATCGCCCAAGAATCTCCTAGCCATACAAACACTATAGAGTATTTTATAGGCCGTCTCTAATGTAATGTTCTACTCATCAACTCGCAACATGTGGTTCATTAGTAATATTGCGATGTTTCATTATGCCTTCTTTCATGCAAAATTCGTTTAACACCTCCCAACAAAACTCCATGCTTTTGTCGATCCACACTTGCTTCATCATTTTTCTAGTCTCTCTTTCGATCAAAGTTATCAATTGTCCGATCCCGGCAATAGTATCACATTTGTGCCTTAACACAAACACCTAAGTCCTCATCGAGTAGTCGTCAACAACTATTAGTATATATTTGGTACTCTTCCTCGAAAGAAATCGTGATAACTTGCAAACATCCAAGTGAAGTAATTCTACAATTTCCGTGGATTTCTCTAACAGATCGCACTAAACTGTACTTTTCGTTGTTGATATAAATCGCAGCACTTGTATACATTTAGTTTGTGAGCAATATAACCACATAATAAATTCCTTTCATTTAGAACCTTTAGGCTTCTTTCGTTAATGTGCCCTAAACGCATATACCATAATTCAAACTCTCGAACATAGATGCATTTGACGTCTCTCGCGGCGAGTGCTGTCACTATTTCACCTTGAAGCTCATACAGGCCATTATGCTTGATTCCTTTCATTATCACCAATGCACCTCGAACAACCTTCAAAACTCCGCATTTTGAAGAATACCAACACCCAATTGAATCTAGAGCACTCAAGGAACATTAGTTTTTTTTCAACTTTGGAACATGTCTAACTCTAGTTAATGATCTTCACAATACCGTCATGCATTCCGATTTTAACATCGCCAACACCTATAATATCGCATTTAGCATTGTTTCCTAATTGCACTTTACTATTATCCGTGCATTGATAAGTAACAAATCGGTTCCTTTTTGGTGTAGCATGAAAAGAACAACTAGAATCTATAATCCATCCGTCAAACAACGAATCATCAATGACAGATAATACAACATCAACATTATCCGAATTACTCTCAATTATCGTTGCAACGTCATCCGTCGATTCAACTCTAATTCCTTTACCCTTATTGTTTTTCAGCTTAATGCTCCTTCTAATGCTATCTCTTGCCACGATTTCAACAAACAGCACCACCGGTCCTAGACTAATTGCGTCTATTCATGTTCATACTACTTCTACTAACACGTCCATAAATATTCTTCCTCCATTTTCACCTACTAAAGTAGTATATAGAAATCTCAAATCGAGCATAATTTAGAATCAAAGCACATGCCTCGACTTTCAAAGTCAATAATCGAACTCAATTGACTAATGAATTCACATTGCAATTCATTGATACCCTAATTAGTAACCGATATGCCTTTCCAGTTCAATCTTCAATTCGCTAAATGGTTATGGACCTCATCAAACTAGATCTTGTTGATCTCCAAAAGGTTTTTTATACAAGTCCGATATATCCTTTAATCAAAACCACAATTGAGCTTCCCTTTGAAAATATTAAACGCGATGTTACGAGCCAATGTTAGCCAAATAACACATATCGCCTATCTTTGTCCAACAATTCCCAATCCGTTATCTTATGAGTTTCGATGCACTTCTCTCTAGACAAGAGTAAATACAATTTCATCTAATCACTCATATTAAGCAACTTCGAGAAACCAAAATCATTCCCATCAAATTTGTCGATTTTCACTTTTATTTCTTTTGTCGCCATCAATTCGCTTCAACTCAAGCAAGCTTAGCTCGATACCAATTGTTGCGCGGAACAAGCAATTGGACAATAAATAGACAAAATAAGAAAATAAATCACCAACGGATGTACGTGGTTCCTTCGTAAAGATCTACATTCACGGAGAAAGAAAGAACGAATTTCACTATCGATCAAGTGATACATGGAGATTACAAACCACACTCGAATCACTCAAACACTCTCGGTATTTTTCAAGCCCCAATTTCATCTAATAACGTACACAATGTTTAGCCACCAACTCCTAATGAAATAACCTCTCAATCTCGACTAAGGAGTTAAAAACGCAAATCTTACGGCAAGATTTAATCGGCTTCAACACTGAAGTTATTAACGCAATTCCACAAAGTTGCCCACTGCCAAGCACTCCCACAAAGTTGCCCACTGCCAAGCACTCGCACAAACGGCGCTTCTTCAAGACTTCGTTCAAGACTTAACTTCCAACTTTAATAGGAAATACGTGTATATATGACCTCCAAGTACCTCCAAGGCTAATCGAATCAAATTCAATGCCCATGTCGACTTTTCCTTCTAACGCGACTTTCACAAAAAGAGATAATATTTATCTTATCCAATAACATTTAAAGATTTCTTTCTCTAACTGACTTTCCTCTTCTTGTTCTTTCTCATGGTCAAAGTTCAACAAATCTCTGGACCCTACCCTGTGAATATCGCAACAGACTTCAACATGGAATAACTTCCGTTCTTGATCGAGACTTGGATCAATATAGAAAACAAATATTATTTCTACGGCGAACGTCCATAAATATTCAACTTTATTTGTAGTCGGGTTTTGTTCGCGAGCTCAAACTCGAGACGTGTTGTAACAATCTCCACCTTGGCTGGACGTTTGAGCCAAATCACAATCGCTTCGTTGATAATCTAAATTTTCGTCCGCTACTCTCCCACAGCCCCAATGGGCTCAATCGCTACAATCGCTTTCCAAGTTCAATCTGCGCTTAAATTTCGCTATAATCGTGGATCTCATCGGAACACCAATTTCACATGTACCTTTAAGCGCTTCCACAAGGACTTTTTGATAGAAGCTCCTTAACCACAAATAAAGCAAAATCAACGTTGCATACATATCTGTCGGGAGATCAAACATGTATCTCGTCAATATCAACGATTCTGAAACTATTAGCTCAATAGGCTCCGCCTCGCTACAAGCACTATTTGTGTCGATTATTTCGCTAGTACCCGCTGTTTTAGGAGTTTCGATTGCAACTTCTCCTCAAGTTGAACACCATCCAGATCCGTATTAACACCGCATAATCATTCATAGCTAGAAGTATTGGACACTTATTAAATGTAACTTCTTTGCCGATAACAAGTAAACTTTATTCGGGCACCACAACCGATAACCAAGCTCACCTTGTGCATAACTTAGTAACATGCACTTCGTTGCCCTTCCATCGAGCTTATCATCACTCGAACATAATATGGACAACCAAATATTTTAAGAATAGAATAATCGGCAACATTACTCGACCACACTTCTTCGAGTGTCCGACATCCAATCGCAAGCAATGGGGATCTGTTCATTAGGTAGCTCGTCATACTAAGGACATTCGCCGGGAATCTCTAGGCCATACCAACGCTAGAGAGCATTTCATGGGCCGTCTCTAGTAATGTTCTCGCTCATCAACTTTACAACATGTGGTTCATTAGCACTAGTGCAATGTCTCATTATGTTTTCTTTCATGCGGAAGTCGTTTAACGACTCCGAGAAAAACTCCATGCTTTTGTCGTCCGCACTTGCTTGATCGTTTTTCCAATCTCCTTTTCGATCAAAGTTATCAACCGCCCGATCCCGACAATAACATCACACTTGTGCCTTAACACAAACATCCAAGTCCTCATCGAGTAGTCGTCAACAACTATTAGCATATATCCGGTACTCTTCCTTGAAGGAAACAAGTGACAACATGCAAACATCCAAGTGAAGTAATTCTCGCAATTTCCGTGGTTTCTCCGGGCGTCGCACTAAAACTGTACTTTTCGTCGTTGATATAAATCACAAAGACATGCATACATTCGGTTTGTTAGCAATATAATCACCTAATAAATTCCTTTCACTTAGAACCTTCAAGTTTCTTTCGTTAATGTGCCATAAACGCACATGCCACAATTCGGACTCTCGAACGGATGCATTCGACGTCTCTGCGGCGAATTTTGTTACTTGTCTCACCTTGAAGCTCGTACATGCCATTATGCTTGATTTCTTCCATTATCACAAAGGCACCTTGAACAACCTTCAAAACTCGCATTTTGAAGAACACCGACACCCAAACTGAATTCGTAGTACTTAAGGAAATTAGATTTTTCTTCAACTCGGAACATGCCTAACTCCAGTCAATGTCTTCACAAGTACCATCATGTATTCTGATTTTAACATCGTTAACACCTATAACATCGCATTCAGCCTCGTTTTTCAATTACACTTTACTACTATCCGTACATCGATAAGTAGTAAACCGGTTCCTATTCGATGTGGCATGAAAAGAACAATCGGAATCCATAATCCATTTGGCAAACGACAAATCATCGGTGACAAATAATACAACATCAGCATTATCCGAATTACTCTCAACTATCGCCGCAACGTCATCCGTAGATTTAACTCTAATTCCCTTACCTTTTTTGTTTTTCGGTTTAAGGCAATCTCTTCTAAGATGCCCCATATTGCCACAGTTCCAATAGATAGCACCACCGGGTCCTAGATCATTGCGTCTATTCATGTTCATACTACTTGTGCTAACGCGAGTACCAATTTTTCCTCTATTTTCACCTACTAAAACAATAGATATAGATTCTCTAGATTTTCTTATACGAGTGTCCTCACTCGGAATTAAATCTCGAATCTCGTCAAATGTCAAACTTGTTGACCCGGAGGAATTACTAATAGCGATGAATGTAGTATTCCAACTATTAGGTCTTGCGGATAATAGAATCAAAACACATACCTTATCTTCAAAGTCAATATCAACTCGAACTCAATTGACTAACAATCACATTGAATTCATTAATATGATTAGTAATCGACGCACCTTCTCTCATCTTCAAATTAAATAGACGTCGCATCAAATAGACCTTATTGATCGCAAAGGGTTCTCGTACATGTCCGACGGGGCTTTCATCAAACCCGCAGTGGTCTTCTATTTTACGGTATTAAATGTGACGTTATGAGTCAACGCCATCCGAATAACACCTATTGCTCGTCTATGTAGCAATTTCTAATCGCCTTGCTTTATCGTATCCGGCTTCTCCCTAGACAAAGGTAAATGCGGTTTCATCTCGATACAAATAATCCTTAATTTGAATCTTCCGGAAAACAAAAATCTTTCCCATCAAATTTGTCGATTTTCACTTTTACTTCTTCTGTCGCTATCAATGCGCTTCAACTCAAGCAAATCTAGCTCGACACCAATTGTTGCGAGAAACAAGCGATCGAACAATAAATAGACGGAATAAAAAAATAAATATGACACCAAATGTACGTGATTCGATCGTAGAGACTTACATCAACGGGGAAAGCAAGAACTAATTCCACTATAGATCAAGCGACACACGGAGATTACAAGCTACACTTGAGTCACTCAAACACTCTCAATATTTCTCATGTCCCAATTTCATCCAATGACGCACACAATGTTTAACCCCCAACTTCTAGTGAAATAACCTCTCAATCTCGCTAAGGAGTTAAAAACTCAAATCTTACGACAAGATTTAATCGGCTTCAACACTGAAGTTATTAACGCAATTCCATAAAGTTGTCCACTGCCAAGCACTCGCACAAACGGCGCTTCTTCAAGACCTCATTGAAGACTTAACTTCCAACATTAACAGGAAACATGTGTATATATGACCTCTAAGTACCTCCGAGGCTGATCGAATCAAATTCAATGCCTATATTGACATTTCCTCCGAATGCGACTTTCACAGGAAGAGATAATAGTTGTATTATCCAATAACATTTAAAGATTTCTTTCTCTAACTGACTTTCCTCTTCTTGTTCTTTCTCATGATCAAAGTCCAACAAATCTCTGGACCCCACCCTGTGAATATCAAAACAGACTTCAACACGGAATAACTTCCGTTCTTGATTGAAACTTGGATCAATAGAGAAAATAAATATGATTTCTATGGCAAACGTCCATAAATATTCAACTTTAGCTGTAGTCGGGTTTCATTCGCGAATTCAAACTGGGTATTTTTAACTTTTGGATCAATGTCTTGAAATTCAAGTATACGTATATACGTTCCAACAAAAAAAAGAGTCACATATATATATATGCGAAACTAGGGCTCATCTTATATACAAGAGGATTTGTTCTAGGGTAGATCCGAGCCGGCCACCCTGTGAGCCATGATTTCAGGCAGGTTTTCGGTTCTACTCGAGAATCGACAATTAATTAAAACGGTTCTACCCTCGAAATCGGGAATCAAAAACAGACTTGCAACTGAAATCGACTAGGTCGGTTTTGTCTAATTTTCAAATTAAAACGAAAAACGGAACCGGTGCTCACCCTTAATATATACGGCGGAATACCTTTTTTATTTGCCGATACTAAAAAACATGTCACTTTCTTGTTCTAGAAAGAAAAGCCTGCCACTTTCAAACCGTCCACCGCAGTATCTCCCGCTTTTCTTTTTGACGAGAAGAGTATCCCCAGCAGGGGATACCGCAGAAAACGTGGCAACATAATTTCGCATCACTTGAATTGACTACTTAAAGAGGACCGCCCTTTCCGACATGGGTGGTGGAATTAGTTGAGAACAAAGACTTTCTTTAATCAACAAAAGCAAAACATGTTTTTTTTTTTTTCTGCTCGACGCTATACTTCTGCGCAAAAAGTCAAATATAGCTATATCTATCAATTTTTTATCGAAAATCGCTATCGTGACAGTGTGTCACGTGTAAGACGATCGACGATGAATAAATAGTCACGTTGGCGATTTCTAGCATGAATTGATCGGGAGGATCACATTGAAAGTTCCCACACAAGTTTATATTTAAATTGGTAAAATCGAAAAGTTCGGGACTGATTGAATAATTTTTCTACCTCTTATGTGTATGTCATCTCACGCACCTAACACTATGAAAACCCCCATTCGATTTTCTTGCGGTCTCTTTCAATTAATCATTCTATAATTTGAATACGCGTAAACTTTTTCACATTCCACGTTTGACCCTCGTTGTCTTAAATATCATTTGCTTGTGGGAAGTGGGAACCCCGGGCACACGTCCCTCAAATCTATCTCAATAGACGAAGCATCTAAACTGATAATATTCTAAACACGCCTCCCGCTTCTTCCATAATTCAAGCTAAGATGACTAGGAAAGCTTGAGAATCCCTGCCCTGGAGCTCCCTCCAAAGGGGTCTCCACAGCCTCCCAAAAAATCAATCCATCCTTGTAACGCATCGTATTCATGTGAGACTTTATGGGATTACTGTCAAACTATTTTAAAAACTAATACTTTTAGATTAAGGCGTGATTTAATATACAATTAATATATTGCTCCCATTCACGCATAGCGTGGTTTTTTCGCCTCGTAGTAAGTGTGAAAATAATGCTATAAAGATTTGAATTTACGACCTACTGCTTCCGATACCATGTGAAAATTTGTGGGTTTACTATCAATTGCTTTAGAACACATAAATATGACTTGTGCGTAGAAATCTACAACGCAAGAAAGTTAAAATCGGATTCAAGGTGACCAATTTTTGGTTCTGTCGAGCAGGAAAAAAAAAAAACATGAGGCAGCACCTTTGTGTTACATCAACCCTAGCAGCATTGGATCCTCCCCTTGAGATAATCTTCTGGTGAAAAAAGCAAAGGAGCTCTCTTCAATTGAAAAGCCCCCTTTGCCAATGAAGCTGCTCCCCATATGATAATACAAATCAAAGTTGTGATTCATTGCAATTTGCCTTCAGGAAAGGGGCAAAAAGGAGATTAGATCCAAGTTCGTGCATCTTCCTCCCTCAGAGCCTCAGAGGATACAACCTGTCTTTTGGATGGCACCTGTCTGTGGGCTCTTCGGGACTTCCTCCGGAAGAACAAGTAAACGAACATCATCTTTGATTCGTGCATCGTTTGGCATTTTCTGGTTCCTTCGACTTTATCGGAACATGCCTTTATTGAAAATGCCACGCTGTTGGGTCTTCGGAGATGTGGAAAAAAATTGGAAGACATGAGACATGTTTTGCAAACTTGCGCGCAATAGAGGAATTTAGGGTTTTAGATCGCTTACATGGGAAATGAGCCTTATGCATGTTCTATAGCTCATCCACTTGACCAATCGATTCGATTCTCCGGTCAAAGAAATCCGTAACACGATACCAGGAAATTCTCATGCTCTAGACTCAATCATTACGTGAAAATAGTGTTGTACGATATAATATACATATAAAATATCGATCTCTATAAATTAAGCTTTCAATATAATCGTTTTTAGGCAAAGGAAGTTGGAAGTCGATTTCCTTGGATTTATCCAATTTTCTTTTCTAGACGCTAAAGTCAACTCAAACATTTCAAAGAGAGACACGAATATGAGCATCGTGGAGATTTTGGGGAATCATTAATTGTTATAAAAGTTTATGTTGATGGTATAGGTGAAGAGTAAGAAGCATGAATATAAAGAGTATATGAAATTCGTTGTCAAATAATGTGGGACAATACTTTAACAACGCCTTCTTCACATGCAAATCGAATTATGAGCTACACGTAAAATCTGATTAATGGGGGCGGACTAATATTCGATCCGCGAAAGGATGCTAGTTAACCCTTGGCCTGCCCGAAAAGCACTTAGTTCACACACTGCAAAACGACAGTTTCAATCATTTCATCGTCGTTGATAGTTCACATCTTCTCACTGACAGTCCAACGTTTTCGTTTTCTTTGGGACACCTACGGACGACACGTTCGAGATTGGCCCCCGACGGAGAGAGGGCTGGCGAAGATGGACAAAATAGACCCAAGATTACGAGAGCCGAGTCGATCCAAAACGGCCCAAGCTTTCACTCGCACGTGGTCTCTCCTGTCGGCAAGGCGTCCGTTTAGGCAGGAATTGTACGCACGTTTGCGGTTAGAAGGGCCGATCGCTAACGGTTCAGTGCATAACTATCGAGTACTTGGGAAGCTAATCGCCCAATGATCAGTCACACCGATGAAGTAGTCATCTCCTAGGACAATTCTGCCTGAAACGATAAGGCCTTTTGGCCTAACCAAGCAATCATTTAAGTTGAAACATCATTTCCTTTACCTAAACGAGTGGTAGGCTTAAACCAACTCTTCTAAGTCCCTAGCTCCATGCATGCAGAGCCACCCCCCGCTCACTTTCTTCGTCCTCGGACCGAGACCTCAGCTTTTCTGAAGAGCTAGACGAGTTGGCAAGTCAATTGAGACTTATTCTTTAAAGAAAAATACGATGTCGATCTCGGTTCTCATACGACATAATCTCTCGAGACCCACCAAAAAAGAACTAATTTTTCACGAACCTTTTAACCCGTTGATGAATGCTACGCCTTTGACAAGGTCGAAACACTTCATATAACACAGTTCGTGTTCGTGAATACCTATCGCAAGAGACATCACAGCTCTGACTCCGAATCACAACCAGAAGTTTCGTGTATCGTGGATTGAGTTCCAATCCACTTTGCCGGCCCAACCAAGAGTTGCAAATCCGAATTGATAAATCTCAATCATGTAAGGCCACCCTATCCTCGAGAGCAGTCTTACACGACAGAAACAGAGGCCGTCCAAGCTCTGAACACCTCACTTTTCTCTAACAAGAGCTAGGAATCAGAAGAAGACAGAAGCCATTTCGGGATTGAAGGGATTCGTTTTCCGGTTGTGCTGGACACATCCTAATGCCAAAACTCAAAAGCTGCAAGCAAGCAACAAGGGCCACCGGCCACCACACAAGATTTTGATTAAAATCCAAGGCCATCTTTCTTTTCTCTTGGCTCAAAAGATTCAAGAACTGTACGACGCTCGTTCACCACATTAGACACCTCACCAAAATTCAGACCATATCATGCTTAAAGTTGCCCAACTTTTTCCGACTCTCTCTCTGTCTCTGTCTCTGTCTCTGTCTCATGAGTGGTGCGTCTCCTATAACTTTGCTTCCGTTCCATAGCCCATCACCTCCAGAAAAACTTTGAGCAACTCCCCCCCTCTCTCTCTCTCTATCAAGCATGGTAATGCTGCCTCCTCAACACTTGAGGTTAAACTTGCTCATCAGTCATCAAACTGCTAGTGTTTCTCATTTGTTTCCCTCCTTTTTCCTCCATACAAGGTTTTGGACGTGAGCAAAGGGGGCGGTGCCAATGAAGGGGAAATGGTCGATTTTCGAGGGAAGCCGGCAGACAAGACGGAGACCGGAGGATGGCTTGCTGCCGGTCTAATCTTAGGTAATTAGTTTATTGTCATGCCTCTTCATAACCCAGCTTCATTGTAGAAGCTTTCTAATGCTATATGTATCTAAAGATAGGTGGTCTTGAGTAGCCTAACATAAACTCAGCCTTCTTGACCATTTGAAAATCCAAAAAATTTGAAGACTAGTACTGATGTTCCATGAATGTATGGTGAATGCAGGAACAGAGCTTTCAGAAAGGACATGTGTAATGGGAATAGCAATGAACTTGGTGACATACTTGGTCGGCGATTTGCATATATCCTCGGCGACATCTGCCAACATAGTCACCAACTTCTTGGGCACTCTCAACCTTCTGGGTCTTCTTGGTGGCTTTCTGGCTGATGCTAAGCTCGGACGCTACTTGACAGTTTCCATTTTCGCCTCTATAACTGCTGTGGTAAGTACTAGTAGCCAACTCATTCAGCTCTTATGACATATCCATATGCTAAGGCTGTCCATGGTGGTCCTCCCTTTTGCACGACGACCTTATCATTAAAGAAAAAAGATGGACATGCAATCTCTCGATCATCTACTTTAAGTCCTTAAGATTAGGCGTTAGAAGCATTAACTTTGGCTTATCACATCCGGCTTTGCCACTTAAGCTACTATTCTTGTGAAGTTCAGAGTAAAAAGGGAGATCATGAGCAGAGATTTTACAAATAATGTAGAGAGAAAGACGCAGCAAAAACAACTTGTGCAGCAAAATTTCTGAATCAACTAGTGTGTCCGATTGTGTTTGAGGATCAGCTTGGTCTGTGTCCCTAAAGATAGCTAACTAAAGCAGACTGGCCAAGAATAAATTAAGAAACACGAAGTTCTTTCAATCTCTTCTAATAGGCTGTGCTAGATGAATGAAGTTCATGATATTGGCGCAGAAAGTTAATAGCAACTCGGATAAATTGAAGAGGAATCTCAACGGGCGTAACATGTTGACGAAGACCTCTGAACTGAGGATTTGATCAGTAGAGGGGGCTACTTGCAACACACTACTTTAAACAATTGATGACGCTTTGTATTGCCTTCTCGCAGGGTGTGACTATGTTGACTCTGGCCACTTCGATAAGTAGCATGAGACCTCCTCCATGCAGTGACTACAGACAGCAACACCATCTGTGCATTGAGGCTAGTGGCAAGCAACTTGCTCTGCTCTATGCTGCGCTCTACACCATTGCGCTGGGTGGCGGCGGCATAAAGTCTAATGTCTCTGGTTTTGGGTCTGATCAGTTCGACATCTCAGATCCCAAGGAGGAGAAGGCCATGATCTTTTTCTTCAATAGATTCTATTTTGGAATCAGCATCGGATCATTATTTGCAGTAATAGTGCTTGTGTACATACAAGACAATGTCGGAAGAGGATGGGGATATGGTATGTCGGCAGGGACAATGGTAATTGCGGTCACCATATTACTAGGCGGGACGCCGTTTTATCGGTTCAGGAAGCCGCAAGGAAGCCCTTTAACTGTCATTTGGAGGGTGTTTTTGCTGGCTTGGAAGAAAAGGACTTACACTTATCCTTCTCACCCAAGCCTTCTAAATCAATTCCAGAGTGCCAAGGTCCCACACACAGAGAATTTCAGGTACTTACTATTATAGAGCATCGACGGAATTCACGCATTTGATACAATAGAGACTTTTTCTTCCTGTTCGATAAGCTAATGAGTGATAAGTACATCATATGTCCACTGAATTCAGAACTTGAGGTGAAAATTTTCAGACATAATGTGTTAATGAAATCAAGAATATATCGAAAGAGGTTCATGTTTAGAATCAATTTAAGAAGGGGATGAAAAAAGTGACAGCAACGTTTTGCCAGCAGATCCTGCTTTTTTGCCATGCAGTATGGTGCGCTTCTCGGTGTCGCCGAGATGCCAAAGCTCTGCTGCTCTATAAGCAGAAGTGTCCTAAATTTTTCAAAGAGATGATGGAACTTGTCATTACAATTTTTCCAATGTCCTTTAGGTGCCTAGATAAGGCGGCAATCCTAGATGAGAATGCTGGTACTAAGGAAAGCATGAACGACCCGTGGATAGTTTCTACCGTGACGGAAGTCGAAGAGGTAAAGCTAGTACTGAAGCTAATGCCCATCTGGTCCACCTGCATCCTCTTCTGGACAATTTATTCCCAGATGACTACCTTCACAATTGAGCAAGCTACGATTATGGACAGAAATATTGGTTCTTTTGTCGTCCCTTCTGGAACTTACTCCGCATTCCTCTTCATGACGATTCTTCTCTTTACTTCTCTAAATGAGAGGGTTTTTGTCCCTGTGGCCCGAAGGCTCACCCGCTCGACGCAAGGACTCACAAGCCTGCAGAGAATCGGGATGGGACTTGTTCTGTCGATGGTTGCAATGGTGGCGGCAGCTATTGTCGAGAAGGAGAGGAGGAAAATCGCCGTTCAAGAAAGCAAAAAGATAAGTGCTTTTTGGTTAGTCCCGCAGTTCTTCTTTGTGGGTGCCGGGGAAGCTTTTGTCTACGTCGGCCAACTCGAGTTTTTCATTAGAGAGGCACCGGAAAGGATGAAGTCCATGAGCACAGGGCTTTTCCTAAGTGCAATTTCGATGGGATTCTTCCTGAGCAGCTTGTTGGTGTCCCTTGTAGACAAAGTAACAAAAGATAGCTGGCTCAAAAGCAATTTGAATCAGGGGAAGCTCAACAACTTCTACTGGATGCTCGTGGTCTTAGCAGTGCTAAACTTCCTGGTTTTCCTAGCCTTGTCGACGAGGCACCAGTACAAAGTCCAGAATTACGCTAGGGGCGACAACGATGGCAAAGAGGAACTCGAGACTTCAAATGAGACGAGAGCCGACAAGAAGGAAAACGGGCTAATCGCTGAAGAGAAAGGAGAACTTCAGTTTGCGTGATCTTAGGAGCTGACAGGATTCATTTCCCCCATTACACTTCACTTTCCTGAACTAGGAAGAACATCAAGATATAGACGGTTTGATCTTGCTTGTAATAGTAGAAGCATTTGAATTTTCCTAGCTCGGGCCATTATGTCGGCGACGAAAGATTATCGCATCCAAGGGATGTCCGGTAAATGCCGCCTATGTCAGTAATCAAGCATATAAAGTTAACAAACTTCGCTGCGGTGTGGATGTCCTGATTTCGATCGCATGGACTTGCCAAAGCTCTAAACTTTTGCACTGGAACGCAAATTTCGGTCAATATATTGAACCCAAATGACAGTGCTTCCATGCTCTCATAAGAATGCCTGTGACGCCCGGGAAATTAAATTATGTAATTTGCCCGAATTCAATAAAAAAAAAGAATTGAATTTTAGTGGGAAATTTTGGATCGAAAGGACGAATTTCGGACGATTCCGAAATGTCATTCGATTTCGATGGTCTCGAAATTGTGGTCACCGCGACTTAGGATTTTAATCCTGCGCCTGACCATTCTGACGAGCTTAATCCGTGAAAATCTAAATTTTATTTCGATCAGTTAGAACCAAATATTCGTTCAGTCCCGATTTATCGAAGGATCGTTTTGCCCTCAATCATGCATAAAAGTCCAAAATAATTCAAATGTGGTGGATCCCACATGACACTCTTACCTTTTTTTTTCCCCACCACCCACTCACGTCACTCTCTCTCTCCCTCCTCTGCAGCCGGTCCCCCCCTAACAGCCACCATCCCATCATCTCATCTTTCTCTCCTCTTGCCCTCACCCACGTGACTCTCTCTCTGCTTGTTCTTCTTCTTCTTCTTCTGCTTGTTCTTCTCTGCAACGCCCCCACGCCCCATCGAAGCTACTGCTTCCTCCATCCGACGACCACCCCAGCTTCGCCTCGTGTCGCTGCCGCTGCCAGCTTGCAGCCAGTCCTTCAACTCGTCATCGTCGTCGCCAGCCCACCCGACAGAGGCCGAGCTTCGTCGCCCTCTGTCACCGTCGCAACCCCGTCCCGCCTGCAACCACACCGCTCGAGGGCCGACCGAGCCACCAGCCGCCGTCGTCAAGCCTCCACCTCGTCCCGGCCACCACCAAACCGCCGACCTTGCCGGCCGTCCCGACCAGCCCCGACGACCCTCCATTTCGCCTGTGAACGTCCAGGCCCGTGAGACCCACAGCCCCTTCACTGCTCACGCTCGACGACTGCTAACCACCACCTAAGTCGCCAGTTGCCATCGCCCTCCGTCGGCGGCTTGTCAAGCCGCCAGCCACCGAGAGACTCGAAGCCGTCCGCGAGCCACCCGAGCCCCGCGAGCAACCGCCGTCGCCGCCCCACAGCCGCGACCTCCAACTCAGCCCGCCGAGACCCACCAGATCTAGGAGTTCCGACCGCCGGAATCGCAGCCCGTCCTCGTCCCGAGCGCATCCCGCCGAGATACTATTCTGTGAACAGTGCGGTGAACAGTGCCGATGAATAGGGTCGGTGAACAGTATGATGAATAGTGCTCGTGGTCGGTTTAGATAGAAACTAGGTTTAAATTAAATGGCCACGATTTATTAAGTCAGACTGCTTAGTTAAATTGTCTGTGGCTAATTGGTGAATAGATGGAATCGTCCGACTGGGCAGTGGACTGTTGTTTGATCGCGAGCGAGCGATAGGGTAGGGAAACGATTGTTTAGTTGGATTGGATTTTTGATAATTGTTTTATAAATTGGATCGACTTTTATCGTCAGATTATTGATATATGTTTGGTTGGTTGTCGGTTGCTGCTTATATGGATGCTTGGTGTTGCGTGTTGGATGCTATGGGTGAAAATTGTGGGTATCGTCACATTTTGAGATGCAAAGTCTCGTGGATAATTCGTGCATTCATGCAACTCGTGTGGAATCAATTGCATATTTTAGCGAAATGAAAAGTTGCGGTCTTTGATCACTTTGCATGAGCATCCCATGTAAAGATAAGAATTTGCGATTGTTGTCGGATGTGCTTGAGTGACACTTAATGGTTGTTCCGACATTGATCTGTCGATCGAATCCCGACTTGTCGATGCACGACAGCCGCTGCCGACGGTTTAAGGGATTGTTGCCGGATTCCTTATTGAATGTTTTTATCTTGCTTCTGGTACATAGTTTTTGCCGCCGCTAAGAGGATATGGGACGTATGTTGTTGGATGACACTGCTTGCCAGCCAGTATGTGGCGTGTGAGTCGGTGTCGCGCCGCCCGGCCATGGCATGTGATCTTGCCTTGAATTGTTTGATTGATTTTGTAGTCGTTTGGAGCTGCGTGTGGTCTTCCGTGATATTGTGGTTGTCGATGGGACGCCGAGCCTTGCAGCTGGCTTACTCAGATTTATTTCTCCTCGTTTAAATTTCGGGTTCGGTCGTGGATGTTAGAGCTTGGGTGTTAGAACAGATTTTGGGAGTAGATGATGGCTTACTTACCCGTTGTGTATGTTTTTGAGGTCTTAGTGGCGCGAAGAATGGGGTTAATTATGTTTTCGTAGTTTAGTAGGGTTAAGATTTATCTACTTTGATTGTATGAATCAAATTATATTTTGTGAAATATTGTTGTGGTGTTCTATTGTCTTATCCTGCGTCTTGCATGTTTGGGAGTATTGCACGTTCGCATGCGCGTAGGTTCGTAGGTCGATAGTGCACGTTATCCTCCGGCGATTTGGTAGGGATGTCCGAGACGGCGTAACAATGCTAGTCATGCTTTGTAGAAGAAAGTCACAAATTAGCGCACCACAGGCCACGTCAGAAGTGAACAGCTAGAAAAAAAGGGAGAAAATTATCAAAAAAGTCCTAAATATAATGTAATTATGTCAATTCAATCCTAAATATTTTTTTTTGATTGATTTGATTAATTACGCCAATTCAATCCTTTCGGCGAATTTTGGCGGGTTTGCCGACGTGAACGTCGGCGTCTAATATTTTAATTATTATTTTTTAGTTTTTTTCCTTTATTTTTTGTCTTTTCTTTTCCTTTTCTTATTTTATTCTTTTTTCTTCCCTTCCCCTCCCCTGTTCTTCGGCTTCAACTTCCCTGCTCTTCTGCTTCTACACCAGTTCACCGAAGAAGAAGAACCGAACTAGCAGGCCACCCACCACACCACCGTCTACAACACAACCTATCGTCTCCGCTTTCGCCCTGCCCTCACACCTCCTCGCCGTAGCACCTGCCGTGGTTCTAGGTGTCGAGGGCCGCCGCGTCGATCCACATCATGCACGGCTGCGTGTTCGCCGGACCTCGGTGAGGCTCTCTTCAGCCTCGCCGTGGCCGAGCGAGGCTCGATCTCAGACGCCCGGCCATGGCGAGGCTTGACCTCGCCAGATTTGGGCTGGCAAGGTCAGCCTTTGCCCGGCCATGGCGAGGCTCGGCATCGCCCGGTCTGACCTGGCGAGAGCCTCGCTGATCGTCCTCTAGTTGATCGCCGAGAGGTAAAACGGGGGGAAGGGGAAGGAGGAGGTTGAACGGGGAAGGGGAAGACGAAGGGGAGGGGAGGAAAACAAAAAGAGAAAAAAATGCAAAAAGGAAAAAAATGCAAAAAGGAAAAAAATCATAAAAATTATTAAAATATTGGATCGACGGCCGATTGGTCTTCACGCACTCGACCAAAATTCGTCGGATAGATTGAATTAAGACAATAGAAGGACTGAATCAACCAAAAAACAAAATAAAACCGAATTGACACAATTTCATACGGCGAACAAAAAATATCCCGGTCCAAATAATTTTGGGTTGCTCTTATCTTTATATATTTGTTGTCATAAATTTGTTGCTCTTATCTTTATAGATTTTCTGGGGAAATAATATGCAGGGAGAGGAGACTTCAATGCATGAAGAAGGATCATCCTTCAGCAGTTGCAATTTGGCATAAAACTCTGAAATTCGTCCCTTTTTTAGTTTGGTTTTCTTCTTATTAGTGCCTCAAAAGTGTTGGCATGAAAAGTGTCCGACAAATCGCGTATCCGACCGTTCATTAGTAAGTCATCGAATACTAAATTACCGACATTTATTTGATTGGTCACAAACAGCCAACAGCCACCAATTGTAAACCGAGTGAATTACCCAACATTTTCTCCGACAGAATTATTCGAAGCCACCTTGCTAATTTTCATTTGACCGGTTTAAGCACGAGCTTTCCAACAACTTGTCCAGTTCCCCGTTTTTGGTCGGAATGAAGTTGGCTTTTGCTACTGACTCCAACTTGATGCGAAACTCAACCACATCATTTTGACAAGGAGGGCGTGTTAGGAGGATCAAATCAATAAAGGCAACCCCAAAGCTGTAAAGTCAAAATCTATGTAAAATAAAATAAAAATAAAGTAAAATGGACGGAGAAATCTTTTGATGGAATCACTTGTGCGATTGGTCAAACAAAAGTGCAAAAGTATCATAAGAATAATAGACCCTTTTCACAAGTAAGGGAAAAAGAAATATCTAATTGACGCAACGTAAAGCTCCAACTAACAATCCTAGGGAGCACAACTTCGCGTGCTCCTCCCCCGGTCCAAACGTCCCTTTTCTAGACGTTTCTCTGGCAAATTTTCCAATACAACGAAAGACATTTTTCAACGCTAACACCAACCACCCCCCGCAGCCCAAAGTCCTCTTCTTGATCTTGCTGTTCGTTATACTTTTGCTTCGCACGTTCCTCTGATCTCTGCTGCAGCATCATGTCCTCGGCCGCCTCGTCCAACGGCCATGCCGCCCCCGAAATGGAGGTGCTGGGCCGCTACGCCGCCCTGTATGGTGAAGTTCAGAAAAGCCGCCTCCACCGCTCCCTCCCGCGCCCTTCCGTCCTCGGAGCATCCTTTCATGTCGTCGATGGACCTCCGAGTTCCGCCACTGGAGACCCGGGTATGTTTAGATGAATCGCGCATACGTGTGTGCGTGTATCCGTCTGTCTATGCATCATGCATGCTTTTTATAAGACTGATGAGAATACTCTGTATGTGAATGGAGTTTATGTTCATCAGGCAGATGTATTGCTGGAGTTAACTTGAGAGCGGTGGATGTGTTCGATCAAAATGATAAAACGAATGTGGTTTTGATAGACTCGTTACATGGATGATGTGGCGATCGTGTTGTGTTTCGTCTTGCTTCTAGTAGACCGGTGCAGATTATATAATGTTCTCGTATGCAAGTGATCGTATGTGGCGTGCCTTAACAAGAAAGATACTCTGTGCATAGGTCTGTGACAATGCATAGAACAGTACACATTTACTCAGATTAAAAGTACAAGGCAAGACACCTCGAGTTCGTGTTTCAGCCTCGAGAAAGGGGAAATTTTTCGGCAAGTTGTGTAAAGCTTGAACTTTTAGTATGCCAGGTTAATATAGTTGCGATTCGGTAAGAGGTATGATCAATCATTCTCTGTAGCTGGTGGTGTGAATGCCATTGAATTGTCTCTCTAGCAAGTTCCCTTAGTCGTCTTCTTAGTACACTCGACCAATCATACCATAAAGCCCAATTAGACCGTGCTGTCGAAAAATGCGAAAGCACTGCATAGTTTTTCAAACTGTGCTTGTGAAACCAGTAACTACATGGACCATAGTAACGGTTGCTTACTCTCACTGCAGATGAGATAGCAAAACTTTTCCCTAATCTATTCGGGCAGCCATCGGCGAAGCTCGTGCCATCCGCTTCATCAGCTGGTGCAACAAAGGATCAAAAAGCCTTGAAGATTGGAGTGGTTCTCTCCGGAGGACAAGCTCCAGGTGGACACAATGTGATTTCTGGGATTTTCGGTACTACTCATCTGGCATGGTCATCGCTTTCATCTCAAACTTACTTGGGATTAGTAATGATTGTGCTCTGCTTTTTGCTTCTTTTTTCGGGGTCACTTAGATTACTTGCAGGAGCGCGCTAGTGGAAGTACAATGTATGGATTCCGAGGCGGTCCAGCCGGGATCATGAAGTGCAAATATGTTGAGTTGTCAAGTGAATTTATTCATCCTTACAGAAACCAGGTAAATGACATCTTTATCAATTTTTTTTTTCAAGTGGTTGATGGGGCAATGTGTACCAGACTAGAGCTGCAGGGCTAAACCTGACCGAATTTGATCTCTCTGGACAGGGAGGCTTTGACATGCTTCATAGCGGCAGAGACAAGATCGAGACTCCGGAGCAGGTTTTTTTTTGCCAATACAGCTCGTTGATTTACCAAATACAAACATATGAAAAGTTAAGTGATCATAGATTGCCAACTTCCTTTCAGACCTAGGGTAGTTAACTGGCAACTGCATTGGACTTTTGACTTTTCAGTTTAAGCAAGCCGAAGAAACGGTGAAGAAGCTCGATTTGGATGGACTTGTGGTCATTGGAGGGGACGATTCCAACACAAACGCGTGCCTCCTTGCCGAGAACTTCAGGTAGGACTAGGATTCTGATTAATCTGTAATATGCAGTGACTATTGGGTCCGTAAGCTTTGGATTTGGAACGAGATCATTCTGTAGCCTAATCATTTTTCTCTGCCTTATCACAATCATGTGAAGACCCTTAAAAAATTTGTCTCTTCATTTTGTCAGAGCTAAAAATATGAAAACAAGAGTTATTGGATGCCCGAAGACAATAGATGGTGATCTGAAATGCAAGGAGGTTCCCATAAGTTTTGGATTTGACACAGCGTGCAAGGTGATTACACTCGAAAGACATTTGCCGATAGTATTTATCATCTTTGCAGGACCAAACATATTCACTTAAGTTGGAAATCCCATAGGGTCCTCGCCACGTTCTTCTCTAATTCATGCACAGTTGCTATAGGTACTATTATTTATGAGTTGTCCTCGTTATGGAAGTGCAGATATATGCAGAGCTTATAGGGAATGTGATGGTAGATTGTCGCTCAAGCGGGAAATACTACCACTGTAAGTAGCCTCCTCATCTCGAATTCAGCACACACACATCATAGAGGATGCATATCGTTAAAGTTTCGCACTCGTACCAAATGACGAAATTGCAAGGCTTATGGACACTGCAAGGTTATAATTACCAACGGCGAGCTCATCACTCTGATGACTGTAATAGTACAGAATTTTACAGCTAGAGACTAGAGAGGAGCCTGCTTTTAACGTGGAAGCAGTGAATGCTGATACAGAATTTGTATGGTTCTCTGCAGTTGTGAGGTTAATGGGCCGTGCGGCGTCTCACATTACGTTGGAGTGTGCTTTGCAGACTCATCCAAACATCACCATCGTCGGGGAAGAGGTACCTCTTTATTCCTTTGATTCTTAGCTTTGCTGAACTGTAGTTGAGTTTGGTTTAAGTTTCGGCACACCAGTCTCCATCATTTCACATAAGCATGAGCAATTTTGGAACACAATGCATTAGCATGTATAACTGCTTCAACACTGCATAGGCAATATCTTTTGCTGGATAGAAGCATTATAAAGTGTCTAGGTATAAACGGCAATCCACGTTCGCCTACTTGTCGCGATCCTTCTATTTAAAACAAATGATCTTTTTTGCACGTTCTACTCTCAGGAACCTTGATCTAGAACTATGGTCAAATTTACCCCCATACCTGGCCAGTATTTCACTGATATAACAGTTCCAATTTTCAGGTGGCTGCCAAGAAGCTAACACTGAAGAACGTCACGGATTATATTACCGATATAATCTGCAAACGCTCTGAGATTGGTTACAACTATGGAGTCGTACTTATACCAGAAGGCCTGATAGATTTTATTCCTGAAGTATGCTTCCAATCTATGTCCGCTTAAGTCGCTACATTTTCTATTTCTTTGCTCATGTTTGCATCCCAAAATTTCCAGGTTCAACATCTTATTTCAGAGCTTAACGAGATACTAGCTCGTGATGTTGTCGATGAAGCAGGGATGTGGAAAAAGAAACTCCAAAGCCAATCTAAGGAGCTTTTCGAGTTTTTACCCCAGGAAATTCAGAAACAATTGCTGCTAGAAAGAGATCCACATGGAAATGTTCAGGTGATCATTTTATTGCCATTAGATGCTTACTCTCTTGACAGTTAATGCGATCATCGTTTGTCTGACAATTTTGTGTCGCTACATGTCCTTCGATTCACAATATAGGTTGCTAAAATAGAAACAGAAAGGATGCTGGTCGAGATGGTGGAAACTGAACTAGAGAAGAGGAGAAAGGAAGGTTCTTATGGCGGGAAATTCATCGGGCGGTCCCACTTTTTCGGGTAACCAGACATACTTCCTCAATTCATTCAAGCTCCGGTTTTTACCTTCAATTGTCGTTTCCTTCAGTACATTTTGTGATTTACACAAACTTGAATGCGATAATTGGTCTTAAACTCTCCAGCTATGAGGGAAGATGCGGTTTACCGACTGATTTCGACGCCAACTACTGTTATGCGCTCGGCCATGCTGCCGGAGCCCTCCTGCACTCAGGGAAGACGGGATTGATATGCTCGGTTCGTATTTCTTATCCAGTTTTCCTGTGCCTGCTGTTAATATCTAGATTTTGAGTCTACTTGTTCCCCAATCATAAGCATGAGTGTTTTGGAAGAATTGCGCTAATGAATCATCTACTCAAACTAAAATTGCAGGTTGGCAACTTGAGCGCTCCAGTCGATGAGTGGACTGTTGGCGGAACGGCATTGACCTCTCTAATGGACGTAGAGCGAAGACACGGTATACGTTTGCTATATTCTCTCTGTCGAGCTTCAATATTCCGGGAATTCAATGTGCTAAGCAGGGACAGTACAGATTAGAGCACAAGCTTATGACATTAGACTGAACATATCAGAAACATCTAGGATATGGTTTGCTGGGCAACTATGATCTATGCACTATTTGTCTTCCAGGGAAGTTCAAGCCTGTCATTAAGAAGGCATTGGTGGAGCTTGAAGGTAAAGCGGCCAGCGGTTTCACTTCTAACATTTTACTAATGCCTAGTAGTCTGCAGTACACCGCTACGAAACATTAACGCAATCGTCCTGCTACGAAATGCAGGCGCGCCATTTAAGAAATTCGCGTCCATGCGTGATGGGTGGGCCTTGAAGAATCGATACGTCAATCCAGGTATGTTGCCATATGGTCGTCCGAACCATGTAGCCGGAGTTGTTGAGGACTTTAGAATAAATGGCGAATCGATTTCTCCTTGGCCTCAGTCGAGTAAACTGCCAATTTTTTGGAATACATGCCATTTCTCTTCTGGAAGTAATCTCGGAACCAACAATCGTAACTCTAGCAGGCCAAAATTTGATTTTTTTTTTTCGCCACACAACTCGAACCTTCCGGTCTCCTGATGTTAAAATTATCTTTCTTCTCCTCCTTCTTTCCCAATGCAGGTCCTATCCAATTTGTTGGACCAACAGCAAAAGCTGTGAACCACACATTGATGCTGGAGCTTGGAGTGGAGAACTAGGAGCGTTCACGGATTTTTGGCTAACCTGGACTGACTTCAAGGTGGCTTAAGTAAATAACCTGTCATGAGGAAGCAAGCCTACCCAGTTCATACCACTTCATATGATAGCTCTACTGATGGAGAAAAGCCAGAGGAATTGTTTTTGAGCGACATTGAACTCTTGCACATTGCTCCATTTCTTATGTAAAGTGTTCAGTCGAAGCTGATAAAGGTGACGTCCGGCTGATGTTGATGTTTTCATGTAAACTCATCGGTATAATATTGAAATAGAAAACAGACGATATCCTTATTTTTCGTTCGAGAATATCCTCGAACATGCAGATGTTATCGAACGGATCTCGAGATTATTGGTCTTTTATGTATGCATCCACATTAATTGACTTGTATGAATGGTGGTTTTGACTTTGTTTTGTGCTGCATCCACGTTAATCAACTCTATCAAGGCGTGGTTTTGACTTCCAGCACCGTCGAAAAGTGTCCTTCCCTTACCCGGACGGAGACGCAATGAGCGTCACAGTCCAGTCAGACTCGTGCGACGTGCCCGGCGGAGGATGATATGGAAAATGGGATGGATGGTGATCGATGACGTGGCATCCACCCTGCGTTGTTCATAGCCCACCAAAGCAAGAAGCTCTCTCTGGGCTGAAGCTCACTTTCTTCTTCCTCTTCTCCTTCTCCGGCGCCTGGCTAGGGTTTCTGGGGGTTCCTTTCTCTGTTCCTAACCAGTTTACTGCGCAAATTCTACGGGCAATTCCACCCTAAAGGGTCACCGTCTGAATCCGCAGCTTCATCGGCGTCTTCTCCGACGCATTTCGTCGCCTAAAGCCCCTTCGATTTCTGCGAAATTCACAGCTTCCCGCGCCAAGCTCAAGTCTTTTTCTTTTCTTTAAGCTGAGCTTCGTTCATGGCCAAGACGAAGCCCGGAAGGAAGGACGTCGACTCGTACACAATCAAAGGCACCAATAAAGTCGTCCGACGTAACGCCCCTCTTTCTCTGTCGCCGTGATTATTGCTTAACTTCTTCCCTCTCTCTGATTGCTTCTTACGAGAAGAAAATTGCGCGAAATCCTTGCGAATGTAAGAACACCTTTCTATTGATTTGAGTAGGATTGGTAGCTTTAGTGTGTCCCAAATAGCTATGCGGTATGCTCTGTCTCTGCTAAGCTGGCCAAGGTTTGAGAAGGGGAAAGGTTGAGTTTTGTCGTCGTTCTTGCAGCTGGTGATTGTGTGCTGATGCGCCCGTCGCAGTCCAATGAGCCCCCTTATGTGGCGCGGGTGGAGAAAATCGAAGCTGATCATCGGAACGATGTTAAAGTTCGCGTGCGGTGGTATTATCGTCCAGAGGAGGCGGTTGGAGGGCGCAGGCAGTTCCACGGGGCAAAGGAGCTCTTTCTTTCAGATCACTATGATGTGCAGAGCGCGCACACCATAGAAGGGAAGTGCATTGTGCACACGTTCAAGGACTACACAAAGCTCGAGGATGTTGGGGCTGAGGATTACTTCTATAGGTTCGAGTACACGGCCGCAACCGGTGGGTTCACACCAGATGGAGTGGCCGTGTAAGTTCTCTCATTCGCGTGAATCATGTCAACTCTCTCAATAGTTTTGTATCCGAACCTCTCTTCTGGGTTGTTTGTTGAATGGTTTTTGCTAGTTTTTCTTCAAGTAGCTCGGTCTCTTTCGCTGTTTTGGCTTGTAAATTATGCTCTAAAAATATTGAGGATGTCGAATTGTGGAATTAGTGCTTCTTGGAGATGTCTCTTCTTACTTCTTGGTGTTTTTATGCTTCTGTACTCGGCATTACTGGGGTTCCCATTTGAATGGTTGTTCTCGGTTTCTCATATTTCAGGTATTGCAAGTGCGAAATGCCTTATAACCCTGATGACCTAATGGTTCAATGTGAAGGATGCAAGGACTGGTAAAATCTGAAGCAGCTGCTGTTCTGTTTTGTGGAGTTCACAAGTTGTCGCAATCTATGCTGATGGAAGTTTATTTGGGTTTATCTAGATATAAGTCCGTCGTTCATATTTCAAAATTATTGGGATTACATATACATTGAGTTGCATGCCATTAGTTTCCAATGTACCCTGGCATATTTTAATCTGGCGGTTGTTCATAACCTTTCGTATGGTCCTTCTTTCCTAAGGATCCTTTGTCCTCACTGTGGTTGTTTGGAATAATTTGATCACCCCTTCTTTCTGTTGGTCGCAAATTTGATCCACTTTTGCGGTTATCTTTTATTGCAGGTTTCATCCTTCTTGTATTGCGATGACAATTGAAGATGCAAAGAAGTTGGATCGGTTCTTGTGTTCTGACTGCTCGCCCGATGATCATGCCAATAGATCACTGAATGACTTCCCTGTATCACCATCTATTGAAACTAAGGTCTCCCCCTCCCACCTTTCCCTTCTCGTGCCATGCATTGGCAAAGTGGCAAGTGCACGTGAGAGGGATGTATGATGAATTTTGATGCCATTTCAAGTACCATGTGACTCGACCAAAAAAAAGAAAAAAAAAGTACCATGTGACTATTCATGCTTGCAGATTTAGGGATTTTCAGCATTGTGCGTAGATCCTCATCCATGAATTACGCATGCAATTCTCATCAGGATAATTTCTGATTCCCATAGGTTGAGATAATTACAGTTATAAAATAAGATAACGTTGACTCTAATAGAGGACGGGTAGCTCTGGTACTCCAAACTATTGGATGGAAGGACTGAACTACTTCATGCTGAAATCTCTGAACCCTCTCTTAATGTTGGAAGCCTTCAGAATTCCCTGTATTTCCCACCTTGACAGTTCAAACCATGAGATTTCAAAATTGGCTAACTTACAATTACATTCGAAATTATGGGTAACCCTTTCCAAAGTTGCTTATGTTCTTTCGTATGATCGTGCTAGTTTCACAATGACACATATGATATGCTTTTAAACTTCTATATTAAGATCATGAATCATGATGAGATTTATCGACGCATAGACAGTGTTGCTAGTCCTTTTTGCAAGCTGAGCTACTTTCTGGTTTTTATTTATTTATGTATTTATGCTAGATGATTCTGCAATTAGTGTTACCAGGAATCTTTTTTCATTTTCACTTGGTCGTTATTTGTATGATGTTTCCCTTGTGGTGTCAGTAAGATGTATTTCTTTTCCCCTTTTATTTAGATCTTGTCCGTTTAATCATGGCAGGCGGAGCCTAAGCGACGGAAAAGATGACAAATTGACCACGTTGTGAACAGTAAATGGAGGCCTAGTTTCTCGTCATCAAGCTTCACTGTCTTTTGTTGTGAAACTGTACAGTGCAGAGAAGAAGACCCTGCTTGCACAGAGTTGAGCCTTTTCATGGTGTTAGATATCTCCGTGTGTGCTAGACTTAGGATGTGTCCGTTTCATGTTCGCCCCTATGTGTGGCCTGAAAAGCGAGTTCATCCTTCTGTAGAGCCAATATGTATATATGCTGTAGTTGGATGACTCTTGAACTCTCTTGTGTTAGATTCATTTTGCTTGTCTTGGGCTAAAGATTCAGTTGTATTCGCTGTGCTCATTTAAGTTTCTTTCGCTCGAATAATGTCATAACGGGGCGAAAGGGGAATAGTGATAGTTATCTTAAGGAGTTTGCCTGGAGGCGATTGATGCTGGTCCGAAGGTGGTCGACAGTTGTCCCGAGAGACAAGAAGTAATCAAAAGTCCTCTGTTTTCCGTCTCTTTAATCGGAGGTGGTCCTCTAAATTTTGTACATCCGAAGTTGCTTTGCCTGCCCAGACACTTACAAGTAAGCTAACCAGCTACTTCACTTTGCTAACAACAGTTACTCAACGCACATGAACCATCTTCCTTGCTTCGAACCGTTCTCTTTCTATAATTTGCTTTTTCGCTTGTTTCTCAAAAGGGCCCGTCTGATACTTCATCTTGTTCCCTCTGTAGCCGCTCTGTTATATAATTGACGACCCACAGAACTTCGGAAACGTGGGATCCATTTTACTTGCATGAGTAGCAAAATCTGATGAAAATGAAACAGATTGGGTTCTTCACGTTTTATGTTGATAAATGCCTGCATGCTTGAGCAGCAGATAGATGTCCTAACTTCGAACCATTATGTTACGTTTTGATCCTCCAAAAATTATCAGACGGATAAATACGCATCCACATTTCTGCAGCATAAAATCTCCAAAGCTCATATCACTATAAAAATCAGCACTTTCAATTAGAATAGCATGGGTGTACACAATAAGCCGAACTGGTAACAGGCATTGTGGACCCTATTCGCTCAAAACCCAAGCACTAACTAAAACCCATCCATCATGGCATCGGACTTCCTAGTAGCAATCTACCAAGAACAGAGTCTGTATTGAAAGAAGTCACGCCGAATAGAAAGACCACTTTGTCAGTAGAAGCCATGAGAGAGCAATCACCAATCATCACCATATGCTCGGAAACTATACCGCTCTTGGTACGGTCCATTGAAGTAAAGGTCAGCCTCAAACCACTTCGGATAACGAACGAGGTCACCCGCCAAGAATTGCATATAATTCTGGCTCCCCTCGGGCACGACCCTGACTTCCCCGTCCTCCACGTACACCAGCTGATCCACTTGCCAGTCCCAAGGCAAGCGACACTTGCCCGTTTTCCACACTGACCATCTCGAAACCCCAAGCTCCTCGAGCCGCTCCTTCGAGACTTTCCTCTCCACCTTCACATTGTACAGTTCCTCCAGAGGTTTCTCTATCCGCATTGCCCTTATGCCACGACATCTCCTCAGGGCGTGACTACATTTCTGGTGGTCTCTGGTGCTTGCTCTCTGAAAGGCAGAGCCAAAAGTTGGCGTCATGGTGATGCTCGCCATTTGTGTATGTGCAAAATTTCTCCTTATGAAGCTCACCTGATAGAACGTGAGGTCATTTAGATGTTAAAATGGTAAATGACAGAAAAGAAAGTTTGTAAATGTAGCTTCTTATCCACCAATGGTGTATGGTACACAAGATCAGTCACAAAATCTGCAGATAACCGCATAAGTACAACATAAAACTCTCGCTGTTCATCAACGTCATCAGAAACCAGAATGCCCCAGATGAAGCATTCATGACAATGTTCGCATTTCAGATTTCATTCTCATGCTTCGATGGCATCAGATTTAAGCCATGTCTATCCGGAAACTTTGGTGCACTCCTCCTAACTTTCGCGAAAATCAGCTGTCACAAGAGAAGCGCCCCAACGTGGAGTCACAAGCTTGGCCAGATCACCTCAAGAGGGAAAAAATCGAGAGAGATTCACTGTCAGGTTCTAGCAGCCATTTTCACAAACAACTGGGAGGCATCCCAAGTTCTCGCCGCTTCACAGCAATCCAAGAAGCGATCTTTAAGTTACCAGAGATGAGTTTCTTCTCTACTCAACATACTCCGAAGCCCGAGAAGACAAAACAAATAAATCAACCCCCGTGTTTTTACTTTTCCTTTTACCTGTACTAGTAATCTTCAAAGAAGATCCAGAGCTTGGCTTCACTTTGGCTAAGAGCTAAAGGTAAGGTGTGAAAAGCCCTGGATGAAGCAAGAGGGTTTTGCGACATCCCTTATCCAAAATCCAATCATCCTCACTCTTGCCTCTAACGAAAAAAAAAAAATTAAAAACTAAAAAAATAATAAAAAACCAGATTTGAGCCAAACTCACATCTAATGGGCCGTTCCACTGTCGGCCCAAATATCACTTCTACTGGCCCATATCTTAGCCCAACTCTCATCTCGTGGAAGCACCTTTTCTTTTTTTTTGGTCGAATCGTGGAAGTACTTGAGATACCTGATGATAAATTGATAATCCCCTGGCAAAATTTGGCGAATCAAAATTCAAAGAAAGGGATCAATTTTGCTTTTGTTCCTTTAAGTCCCTTGGGCAAATGCTACAAGTGTTTGGTGAACAATTTCGAGAGCTTATTTTTAAAATCTTCCAAAGGCGCCTTTCTTTCGAGGTCAAGCAATCCAAAGGATTTTCGAAATACTAGAGAACATAATGGGTCGGTCCCAATTCCACTCGGGAATCCGCTACTTTTCTTTTCTCTAGTTAAAGTTCAAAGAATTATTATTAGATATAAGATACCCATTTTCCAAACAATAACATTGATCTTGATTAAAAAAAATGATTACCAAAGCGTCTATTCACACCGGAGACCGTAGTTTAAATCCCAATGAGTGCAAGACTCTTTTATTCTCAATAAAATGGTGCGGAACCGGTTCTTTCCCCGTGGAATTAGCGGTTTCGACCTCGAACTCAAGAGTCGAACTGGACGAACCTTGCTGAGAATCTTCATGGAGATTAACTAGGCCTCGAGCAATTCCAACAATTATCTTGTATTGTCTCTCCCATTCTAAATTAATGCGTTTGCGCGGATCCGCATTGAGGACCTCCCATTAATTGTAAGTGTTAAAACAGAAAATGGAGCAGGAAGTCCAGCTCCTAGTGTTAAATCCAAGAAGAAATTGGAAGATTCATATGCGCAGATCTCATATATATATGAGAAATAAGCGGAACTGTAAGGGTATGTACTACCAAAAATGCAGCATGACAAATACGGTATCACGGATCATGCAAGATCTAACAGCAGTATACCAATAATACTCTTAATGAAAGGGTTCGTGCCGCATAGAACGTTCGTACCTAAGTGTTCTTAAACTGATTAAAAGCATCGCTATGCCTTTACTGCTATCATCACGGTCATGACCACCATCTGAATTGCAACAAGCTAAAAAAAAATGTTGATGGACAAAGTCAGAACTGACTGAAGCTATATCAACTCTCTACAGAGGCATATGATGGACAAAAAAGGAAAAAAAATGCTTAAAAACCGGCGGTGACATCTTTCCGGGAAGTTTTACATTTCCAAGAATGTATTGCTTACCGAGAAATGTGTTTGGATCACTTCTCCAGAAGAAGTGACGGAAGAGTTTACGCATAGTTTCTCTTATATCTGAAGCAGGAAATTACATCAGTGGTTCATGCACAAATAGATGAGATGCTCTTCTAAGGTAAACATGCTGAGATGAATTCCCGAGGATAATTTTCTGCATGTGATGTGGCTATTTCCTCAGTCTAAGAGAGTTTTGCACGCACCATGACGACTACTCAAAGACGACCAAGGAGGAGTATGTTTCGGTGGAGAGACGGCGAAAGGTACAAAGGAAATGGATGTATCTCGTATAACATAATCCCAAAGCTACCATCCTAAGACCATGGTTTCCAGGAAATGAAACCGGAATGCCACCAACAAGGTTTTGCAAGCACTGTAAGCAGCCGCTGTCCGCTAGTGCCACACTGCATTGTAAGATGAGCTCCCGAGTGCCAATTTATAAGGGCTTGGCCCTGTAGTGGATGAGACTTTTCTATTTACTTCCTCCAGGACACTTCTAAAAGGAACAGGGCCACTTACCTTCTCAGAATTACAGCGTGAATATAGGACTACTATCGGCAGTTGAGAGGAAGAGCCAATATGAATGTTTCCATGAACAGTGGCAAGGCTTTCTTTTGGTTGGGACAGAATTAGCGGATTTCACGGGCCGCCATATCAGAACGAGTTTGACATTGTTACGGGATTACATGCACTACATTTAGAGTCTTTGCCGATAGAAGTGGTGGCAAAGCCACTTTGAGAAACATTAGCCACAAGTGTAGCGAGAGCCGGATTCAAATTGAGCTCAAGAGCACTCCAAGGAGTGGAATTATATGCATTCTCGCAAGAGCTGATAGGTTCAACCTGAGCTTTACTAGGACTGAGAAAATTCAAGGAGCAACTTGTTAAGGACTCTTTGGAGGACAGTTTTTCCAATTCTGGCAATTTTGGGCTTTTCTGTTAGCTTATTTTTCATTGTTGGATTATTGTGAAATATACTCCCCAGATAATGTGAAGTTGACCTAAAATTAGCATCAAGACGTAGTCTCACTCTCCCTTTACTCTCCCTCTCTTCCCCTCTCTCTCAGATGATTTGAAATGCTGTCCTAGGATTGCTTGATATGGGTTGCTTTGACTTGTTGAGTCCTCTTTGGCTTGGTTCTTGAACTTTACGCATTGTGCTTTCGTTGCATGAATTGCTTATAGGAAAAATGTCCGGGAGGTAAAAGGTTCTGTCAACGTCGTTAATCTCTTTCTGATCACGTATCTTAGATTAGTATATCTCAGTGTCTGAGAACATGATATGTACGATTCCCCATACCGGTGCGTAATTCTCACACTGCACCCTGGTCCTTTTGCATTTCCAATTCGCGCTGGCTTGGGGCAATTACTGGGTTTCCTGCTGTCGTAGCTTTTACATGGAGGTTATTGAGGACACCTAGAGGTTCCCAAAGAAGGATACAAAAAAGACAAGCTGCTTCATCTACTAGTTCGGGTCTAGCTTCTCAGAAAAATACAGCCTCAGCATCTTCTGGGTTTGTTCAACTTAAGAAGATTTAAGGGCTCAGACTGTTGATGAGTTTTTCCAGCCTATGAAGGGAAGTGTTAACTTGCATCTTTGTGATTTATCTTGCCTTCCAATTGATTCATTCAAGCTTTAATGTCATTCCCCGATATTCTTACAGCCAACATTGGGGCAGGTAGTGAGGCAAAAATTGAGTGAAGGCCGAAAGGTAACCAGTGTAACCTTTTTTCCTTAATACTTGGCAAATACTGTGCCATGAAGTGGGATATCATCTACATCGATTTTCATTCATGGTATTGTACATATGGTTGTACCATAACTGTGTCTTTGGGCCTAAAGCCTTTGCTTTTCTTCTTTGATCATGGTTTTAGTTACTATCAGATCCTTGTCATTAATTCATATTTTCATATTGATTCGTGTCTTGGATGATCAAGGTTATTGATCTTCGTTCTTTATTAAAAGTTTCTACTTTTGTTTGCATGTCAATGTATTGGAAACGATTATCCTCTTTTGGCTTTTGCTAAGCACCAAGGTTTCCCACTTCTGTTTCTGTCCTCAGTCATGCATTGATGCTTAAGCTATTTGTTCAGGTCACATGTGGTTTGCTCGGAGTTGTTCTTGAGGAAAGTACTAATGGAATCCTTTGCTGAGTCCTGTTACATTTTCACATTTGTTTTGCATGAGTATTGCCTGATTCAGTAATTGTTTTTGCAGAAACAAGCAACTGTAAGATCCTCTGTGTTGGAAGTACTTGTGGAGATCACCAACTTTTGTGATCTTTATCTCATGGAAAGAGTTCTTGATGATGAGAGTGAGGTATTTGCAAATTGGATTCTGGGTTGGGGCGGACTTCGATGTGGCATTCATTTTCACAGTCAATCTATATTATGAACCTTGTTAGCAGTCTAATATCAGATGCTACTCCTCGAGAATATGATTTTGTGTCCTTGTGATCTTCATCATAGACTCGCGCATTCGATGTAGCAGCACAACTGATCCGTCACTCCTAGCATGTTGAGGCTGAAGAATATGTGATAAAGATAAAGCTGTAACCTATGATTAGGCAATAGCAAAGCCCCCATCATATGCCTGAGTTGAATTAATATACAGCGCAAGCAAGGGACTCCGAAAGTCTGGACCTGTTGAGAGTAATTGCTGATAGGTCCGTCTTCTTGTGCTCGACCTTTGTATTATTGTCAACTGTGACAGTTCGATCCACGCCTAGCAAGTCAAGATGCAAAATGCTTTCAAGTTGGAGCAGCAGTCACCCCTGAAGAAAATGGCTGTTGATGGGCCAGTAGATGCACGGTCCACCGACCCATCACCCTCTAACAGGCAAGAAGAAGCCGCCACAGCCCTGACTCCTTCCGACGATTCCGATGCAGATGTCACTCCCTCCGCCGCAGGGGGAAGGAGCCTAATGATATTGATACGTGCCCCAGAAGTGGAAGAGTCGACGGGAGAAGTCGGTCTGTAAACATGTCGGCTATGCTACAACAAATTTGGAAGGGACGACTCAAACTCGGGGCGTCTCCTTGTCTCTTTGTTTGACCGGTTTCGCGAGAGCCCTTCGTTTGGTCCCCTGAATTGTCAGTCTCTTCGTAATGTAAGCCAGCCCGTTAACATTGTAACACACGGGCGTTCACAATTAAGATTAGACGAAGTTGAGCGAAAATTGAAAAATACTTTTTAGCCATTTGGCCTCTGGTCCTGTCCATTCTACGCAATTAACGGAGTCTTCTCTTATCCATTCCAAGGGGCACTGAATTCACCGGAATCGTGAAAATTCTGATTCTGTCATTGATAATTAGGTAAGGGTTGTTTTTTTAAGGGGGTCGGGAATTTCCTATGTAAAGTTGTGCTATTTCGTTTAATATTTTGGAATCTAGAAGTGGTTGTAAACTACAAATCTGCAGAATCTTCCTGCTGATGTTCATGTGGATTTGTACATCACCAGAAAACACACTTTCAAGCACAAGCGTTCCTACGCTGTGGCTTCACTGTTCATGGACCATCTAAATCATAAAGCCATGTAAATCAGTGGGCCGCTACTGTTGTGTTGAAACTGCGTGTGAATTCATTGTTTCCTGGGGTTTTGACACTGACCATCAATAATTGGCTTCGATACCTTCTTTTATCTGATGTGCCTGAAAAAACAACTGGCTACAACGATACCACGGTTGCATTAACATAAACTAATTGAGACCCCTGGCCACTTGCTAAGCAATTTGATAATGAATTTCATAACCTAGGTCTAAATGTTTAAATACATATGTCCTGACTAAGATTGTAGGTTGGTTTATGATGGAAGAAGAAAGACTTGTTCAAACATAAATTTCAAATAAATCTTCTAACATTTTCTTATGTGTGCCGCGTAGAGTCAAACGCACAAGATAAGATGATGCGAATGGGAGATAGAAATTTCGATTATCAAGAAGAATTCCTACAAAAATATCGAGCCATTTGTAGCTCGGATGTGAAGTTACATAGTTGTCCATATCCAACGCGCTAATTAGTCTAAAATACACCACTCATACCTGAGGAAATTTAGAAGTATTTGGCCATTCTATAACGTTGCCACAGTCAAAGACCATTGTACCATCATTCGTGACCAATCATTCAATTCAAGTTTTTTGAAATTTGTCGGGTTGCAATTCATATTCCATAATCAAAATGAACAACATAATAGCAAGTAATAAAACAAGTCAACTAAAACTAACTGCTGCTCCAAAATCTTCTTCATAACGCTCACATGAAGCTTGCCCATAATTATGACTTCTAGACTAATGGGCATATTATACATGTTCTATGAAGGTAGATCTATTACACAAAACCTTGAAAAGTAAAGAAACTACTTAGTCATTTAGCTCATGAAGAATTGAGCTTGTGCATCGCCAACTCGTTATCGACTTATCTTTATCTTTCAACACGAGAAGAGAGTGATCATCGTCAACTCGCTATTGACTTATCTTTATCTTTCCACACGAGAAGAGGGTGATCATAAAGAATTGAGCTTGTACTTCGCCAACTCGTTATCGACTTATCTTTATCTTTCAATACGAGAAGAGGATGATCTTTTGAAGAGACCGAGGCAACAAACTCACGAACCAAGTCATGTATCTTGAAACCATAAGCGTTTCCATCCTCTAACAAAAGGGAGGAGGCTTGAAGAACGTGAATCCCGATCTCAAAATTTCTTTAATTTCTTACAAGTTATCATCTTCTCGAAATAGCCCCCAATATCTTTATGACGTTGGGAAAGCGTAACCTAAGGCGACAAATCGGACTATCACAAAACGTGCAAGAAGTATTCCCAATATTTTCAATGAAATCTAACGCAACAAATCTTACCTTCGTCTTTTCCCAACGTCACTTCTTCGTCGAGCTTTTGATGGGTAAACCTTAAACCTGTGGCATAAAGCAAAACACATTAATATTCTAGGAAAACCCATACGCACGCATTAATGCATATACTACTCGGATAAAAACTTCACATCAAATTAAGCTGCACTCAAACGGGAACCCCAAAATGAGGTCATTCTGAAGCATTAAAAGAAAAAATACACAATGCAAGCGAAACCACATCATGCCATCCTCAATTAGCATGATGAATAGTGGGGTTTCTATCCACCACATAGTGCCGTTGCAATCAAGTAAAATGAAACCACAATGAACAATAGAAAAAACCAAACTAAAAGCACAAGTCGGGGGAATTATTCTTACCACGTTAGGGGCTTTAGGATGCGCGGGCTCATGATGGAGCGGAAATCGAGAACGTGTTGATGTCAGATTCGATGCACTGGGCCTGGCGTCAATCGGAGTTCATATATCAGTTACTCTCATTTCCTAGAAAGGAATCGAAAATAACTATAAACCATCATATTTGGATCACATTAAACACATTTAGCTATGAAAGGTTTAAGAAATCATCGAGCAAATGTCTAAACTAAGTTGAATTGATATTTGACGTAACACATGAGATTCAACTTCATGCGAGGGATTTTCAGCTACAGAATGGATTGAAAAAATACCTACAACTTCACCTTCACCATCCACATCATTTTTTATTTCTACAGTCAGCAACCTTCAGAGTCAAGCTCCTTAAAAATTCCTTCAACTGCATTCAGCCTACAAGATTACCAATTGTTTCTAGTACCTCTCAGATTTGGAATCAACAAACCAACAAGCTTGCTTTTGTTTCGAAGATGGATAGATTTGGAGACTTTCTAGACCGCCAAACATGGACGGGACGCTAAACACAGAAATCCCAATTCTATTTCACACAAATTAGGACGGGACAGCTGGGTTATCCACAACCTTTACTCATCTCTCGATCATAGCCACAGACCTGCGCACACCCCTTCTTCCCTTCCCATGCAAACTCAAACCCCTTTCATTTCTAAAGACGTCGAAACAGAAAAGCGCACAGAAAACTAACGAGAGAGAGAATCGGACCTTGTTGCGCTTTGGACCTAGCTGTCGAGGCGTGAGAGCGTCAAGCGAGATAGGGGAAGAGGCTGAGATCCGGCCTGCAATCGCGAAACTCCTCTCCGCACGCCCGGTTCCGGCCTCGGAGAAAGCGTCTGAGCGAAGTCGGAGACTATACCGATACAGAGACTGAGAGGGAGATTGGGGTTTGGGGTCTTTGGCGATTGGAGAGAGCGTCGAAGCGAGGGTACTTATCTGTTAGAACATTAAAAAATTTGTATTTTATTTTTTTGGTCGGAATTAGGTTTTTTATATAAATAAAATTAAAATATTATTGATCCGAGTGGACAGTCTATTACTCCGGCTCCCCTTGAAACCAACCGCCCGACACCGGTTTCATTTTTAGGAATTGGGAACCGGACCAAACCAGTCGATCCAATCCAATTTGAGTGATTCTCGATTTGAGCGGTCTATTGACTCTATTATACTCAGTCCTAGCAGCTTTTTTGCCCTATATGTCCAATATGATAGAAAAAGAAAAGTTGAACCACTTTGAATTAAATTTTGTCTTGGCAAAGCACGAAGTCCATGACACATATTTTCTTTTGGGGTAAGTGGAGAAGAAATTATAAAATTTACAAAAAGTGGAATAGAGTTTTAAAATTTATTATATTTGTCTAATCAAATATCTCCATTAATTTCGTTTAATTATACTAATGAAAAATAACAACATGGCATTTTTCATTCATTTTGCTCTCTTACGTGGCATGGAGCTCAAATGAAGAAGTCCACATGTGCAAAAACGACGTGGTTTAACGTTTGCCCCAAATATCCTAGGCCTACTTTCATTCTCTAAGTTCTGATCACCTATGTAGCACCAATACGGACGCGCGATACGTGACACAATACGCCGACACGTTATTTCTCAAAAATAAAGAATTCCAACACGTTGGGTCGCATTGTATATTAAATGTATATTTATATATATAATGAATTTTTATGTTTATATAAAAATATCAATGGTGGATTTCTTTTTCTTCTCATTCCGTTAGGAATTCACGATTATATATATTTTTATCTGGTTAGGTATATTAATTTCAGGTAGTTTGGGTATATGACTTAAGTATACATATTTTTTATAAATTCACATTTTAACCTCTAATTTATTGAAAATGATTAAAATTGACCCGTACGTGTCGAAATGGTGTGTGGAAATGCTTTGGATTCGTGTATTGATGGCATGTGCGGTCGCCTGACCATATGTCGATCGCGTGTTGAAGAGTGTCGGACACGACATGGCATGACACGGAGATCCCCGAAGAGTGTTGGTGCTTCCTAGTTGTTCACTCCTACGTCCAGTTCGTTGATTACTCATGCTCTTCATCCGAGTGTCATTGTTCGCGCTTCCTCGAGTACTTCTGTTCTTGGCCGGCTGTCCTTCTTCTTCTTCGTTAAGCGTCACTGGGGAATTCTTTTTGTGATTTTTGGCATGATAAACGAGTTGAGGCAAAACCCTTTTGACGACTGCTATGAGACGGAGTTCGAGGAGGCGACAACACAAGCACGGAGGAGGGCTTGGTGTTGTCGTCGGTGAGTTGGGTGGTCGCCATGTAGACAGTTTTGAGGATGTTATAACCGTAAGCTTTTGATAAATCTCATCTATTTCAATTTTGGAGATGCTTGTATGCTGCATGATGTGTAAGAGCCTGAGAAAATGCTGCAAATTTTGTGGCCCGTCCTGATTATTTACGTTTGTAGAGAGTTTATGCATTGTCTTTTGCTTGTCACATGCTCGTCTCATGGAAGAGAAGGCTTCAATTTACCGTGTTCCAGATAAATTTTCTGTGAGGCATCAGCTTGCTTCTTCCATCTTTCATTCGTATTGATTTTCTGAGAGTTGGGTATTGATTTGTGTTAATTAATTGTCATTAACGAAAGATTAATACTGGAAGTGGAAATAGAGATTGTCGGGGAAAGCCAGCCGCTGTTATCTATTGCCGCAAAATTAGAGAAAGCAATGACAAGTCGAAGCTTTGGATTCTTCTTGTGAGTTTCCAGAGCCTCTACAATCCTTAAATTCTGTTTGGCAATATCTATCTCGGACTTCAATTGTAATTCTTCTAGCAGACATGTAGAAGTAACAATTGTCATAACTGAGGCTATCGTTTATTTCTAGGCAGGCATGAAAAATCTGAACACTGCCTTCTTAATTCCACTTTTCAGCTTGGCTGGTAGTAGATAGACAATCTCAGCTTGGTAAATGCCGGTGTTTTTGACAGATGATACCTTTTCTTCCAATGTTCTGGAGAACATCAAAGGCGGGGTGTTCTGTTTGTTTCCCTTCTGGTTTTTTTAGAAGTCTGGCATTGGCAAATTGAGATGGAACATTACTTAATTTTCATGCCTATGAGCGGTCCTCGCATTGGCATTTAAATCCCGATAGATGAGAAGTATCCAAGACTCCTCTGCTTTCCGTGTCTTTAATCGGAGATGGTCCTTTATATTTTGTACTTCCGAAGTCGCTTTGCCTGCCCAGACACTTAGAAGTAAGCTAACAAGCTACTTCACTTGGCTAACAAGAATTTCTCACCACCCATGACCTATTTTTCTGACTTTGAAGCATTCTCTTACTATAATTTGCTCTGTTTCTTGTCTGTCAGGAGGGGGCGTCCGAAACTTCATTGGGTTTCCTCTTTAGCCGCAGTGTTATATAATTGACGAGCCATGGAACTTCTGAAGTGTGTAATCTATTTTACTTGCATGAGTAGCAAAATCTGATGAAAATGCAGATTGGTTTTTTCACGTTTTATGTTGATCAATGCCTGCATGCTTGAGCTGCAGATAGATGCCTCAACTTCGAACCATTGCGTTGTGTCTTGAACATCCAAAAATTATCAGGCACGTAAAGGCATACGCATCCCCATTTCTGACGTAGTGTAAAATCTCCAAAGCTCTTATCACTAAGAACCAGCATCTCAAATTAGAATAACATAACATGGGTGTACACAACAAACCAACTGGTAACAAACATTATGGACCTTATTCGCTCAAACCCAAGCACCAAGGAAAACCCATCCATCATGGCATAGGACGTCCGAGATACAACTTACCAAGAACAGAGAGTATATTGAAAGAAGTCATGCCGGACAGAAAGACCTGTTTGTCAGTAGAAGCCACGAGAGAGCACTAATCATCACCATATGCTCCGAAACTATACCGCTCTTGGTACGGTCCATTGAAGTAAAGGTCAGCCTCAAACCACTTTGGATAACGAACGAGGTCACCTGCCAAGAATTGCATGTAATTCTGGCTCCCCTCGGGCACGAACCTGACTTCCCCTTCCTCCACGTACACCAGCTGATCCACTTGCCAGTCCCACGGCAAGCGGCACTTGCCTGTTTTCCACACTGACCATCTCGAAACCCCGAGCTCCTCAAGCTGCTCCTTGGACACTTTCCTCTCCACCTTCACATCGTACAGTTCCTCCAGAGGTTTCTCTATCCCAATTGCCCTTATGCCACGACATCCACTGAGGGCGTGACTACATTTCTTGCGGTCTCTGGTGCTTGCTCTCTGAAAGGAAGGGCCGAAAGTTGGAGTCATGATGATGCTCGCCATTTGCATATATGAAAATTTCTCATTGTGAAGCTCATCTGATAGAAGTAGAACGTGAGGTCATTTAGACATTATAATGATAAATGTCATATGGTGAAGTTTGCAAATGGAGCTTCTTATCCAGCAATGGTGTATGGTGCACAAGTTCAGGCATAAAATCTGCAAATAACCACAAAAGAACAATATAAAACTCTCGCTGTTCATCAAAGTTATCAGAAACCGGAATGTCCCAGATGAAGCATTCATCACAAAGTTTGCATTTTGCATTTCATTCTCATGTTTCGATCGCATCAGATTTAAGCCATATCTATCCGGAAACTTCGCCGCATTCCTCTGAACTTCAGCGAAAATCAGCTGTCACGTGAATTCATCGAACGGAAATCAAACATGCAAGATGCGCCCAAACGAGGAGTCGCAAGCTTGGCCAGATTACCTCAAGAGGGAAAAAGCCAGAGAGATTCACCGTCAGATTCCAGCAGACATTTTCACAAACAACTGGGAGGCATCCCAAGTTCTCGCCCCATCACAACAATTCCAGAAGCGATATTTAAGTTACCAGAGATTAGTTTCTTCTCCATTCAACACATTAAAGCCTGAGAAGACAAAAATCAATCAAACCCATGTTTTTACATTTCTTTTTACCTGTACGAGTAATCTTCAAAGAAGATCCTGAGCTTGGCTTCGATTTGGCTAAGAGCTAAGCTAAGGTGAAAAACCCTGGATGAAGCGAGAGGGTTTACGACATCCCTTATCCAAATCCAATCATCCTCACTCTTGTCTCCAAGCCGAAGTCACCTCCATCGAACATAAAAAAACCAGATTTGAGCCTAACTCTCATCTCATGGGCCGTTCCGTTGTCGGCCTAAATCTCACTTCTGACTTGCAAATGCTAATTTTGAGCCGACGATCATCGTACAGACACCTGATGATAAACCTCAGACAGAATTTGGCATATCATAATTTAAAAAGGACGATAATTTTGGTTTTTTTTCCTTCTGATTTAGTAATTAGATCCTCAAACTTTTCAACTTAGGAAATCGAGTTTATGTCAATCAAATCATTTAGTCATCAACACGATCATTACGCTGACATGACATTTGACATGGCGATTTTTATATGGAAAAACAAAAAAAAGTCAAAATTCTTAAAGATGGTATAGAAAAAATTACTTTATGCATCTTTTGCAAACTAAACTCGTGCGGGAGAATTATAACAACAAAAATTCTAAATTTATTATAATTGTATTAATTCAATCTTAAAATTTTCTTTTTTCTTTTTCGTTCCGATTGAGTCTTACACTTTTTACAATTGTGCCAATAAATTTTAATTATTGAAATTTGGCGCTAACGGCAAGTTTATAATAATTTCGTAATGAGTATTTTTTGATTTTTTGAATATTTTCTGTCTTTTTGTTTTTCTAGGTTTTGAGCCGGCAAGAAGCTGTTGGCGACCTCCGCTGCCTTGGGTGAGGGCTTGCAGCCATCGCCCGATGCCCTAAAAAAGAAAAGAAAAGACAGAAAAATTATTAAAATAATAAAAGTATTAAAAAATTACCACGTCGCTTTGGTAGGTCAAATGATTGAATTAAAGACGATAGCGAAAGGTTTGGACTCAATCGACAAAAAAAAAAAAAAAGGTATGAATTAGCACAATTGCAATAGATTTAGAACTTTTTTCGTATTTTTTCCTTGTGACTAACTTGTCCATGAAATATGTACCGGTTCTCAATCAACTACACATTTGAGCCTTAAAAGAAAATCTCATCTCTAATTTGTTGAATTCTTTAATGCGATCACGTGATATAAATGTAACGCAAAATAAATTCTTGTCTAGGGTCCATTTGGGAAATGATTCCCAAAGTCCTTTGGGCTTTAAAGGCCCCAGGAGAAATACTGAAGTGTTTGATAAACAATTTTGAGAGCTTATTTCCAAAATCTTCCTACTGCTCGCTAGCATTGGGCATCTAACATTTTCGGAATGCTAGATAACATAATTGGCCAGTTACGACTCGGACACTTTTCTTTTCTCAAGTTGGGATCCAAAAAATTATTATAAAATGTAAAACACCCATTTTTTGAGAAAATTATCAAAAGAGTCATAAACTTATTTCATTTTTATCAATTTAATCATAAATCTTTTAATTTTCCTAATTCAGTCCATTCAGCTATTAGCACTCATGGATGCTAATCGGCGATGACGTAGATACTTTTTAATTTTATTTTTAAGATTTTATGAATTATTTTTATTTTTTTTTACTTTTTCTCTTTATTTTTTCTTTTTTTACCTCCAGCCGGTCGCTGCTGAGGTTGACTTCTCTGTCACTGGGCGAAGCGCGACCTCTCCCAGATCTAACGGCACCTTGATCCTTCTAATTGCTCGATGAAATGCTTGATCCACCTCCAGTCACTTTAGGAAGTGCCACCAGAATTCAGTCCAAAAGAAGAAAATGGAGTCTTGCCAACGAACCAATGGAGCTTGCACTCAATCACCCCAACAAAAAAGATCAGAGCTTTGGCGATTCTCTGCACAAAGAGAGAAAGAGAGAGAGGAGCCTTGAACGGGAGACTTACAAGCCACTTTCATTGTTGGTGTGTACCGGTTCGCTCTTTTTATGAATGGAGACATTTTCCCAAATCTATCCTGAGAGAGGCACGACCTCGCCCAGGCCGGATCTGGGTGAGGCCGGCTTCGTCATGATTGAGCTAGATCGATCTCGCTGGCCTCCGCCTTTGGTCGATCGCCGCCAATGACCGGTTGGAGGTAGAAGAAAGAAAGAAAAAAAATCAAAGTAAAAATTATTTAGAAAAATCTTAAACTATTATTAAAAAGCGTCCACGTCAAGCATCGGCCGATCAAAGTGGGCTAATTGACTGAATTGACATAAATACAAGAGGTTTATGACTAAATTGATACAAAAAAGTTCATGACTAAATTGGAAAATTTAAAAGGCTTAGGACTAAATTAGCAATAAATTTAGGACTTTTTTGATAAAATTTTCCACCATTTTTCAAACAAGAATGTTGTCCTACAAAAAAAAAAAAGAAAAAGCAAGAACATTGATCTTGGTCAAAAGGTTGTCGAAGCGTTTATTCACAGTGGAGACCATAGTTTAAATCTTGACGAGTGCAAGACTCTTTTATTCTCGATAAAATGGTATGAAACCGTTTCTTTCCTCGTAGAATTTAGCGGTTCCGGCCTCAAACTTGAGAGTCGAACCTCTATCCAGATATTCCCGAAGGGGAACTGAGCCGGCTCTACCTTGAACCGGCCCGGAAACAAATGCGAAGCCAATGTTCGGAGTCCACCCCTTATTGGAAAGGTCACCGTGCCTCGTGGGTGACCTTAAGCACGCGTGATGAGTATTGGCCGCGGAATTGACCGTACCGGGACGTCTTTTCAACTACAAAATCATTGGTTCAACAGCGTTGAATTACGACATGCGCCACACTTGCGCGGGCTCGTGGGGCTAACCTTTACGTTCACTTTGATGCACCACCATGTAGTGGTCCTATGAAGTGTTTATCTCTCAAATTCATTCCCCATTAAAATTTCGATTATTCATGACAAATAACTAATTTAAAAGTATTTTCATTATCGTTAATAATTTATCTTAAACATATTCAATTTGTTAACAATTCAAACAATTTTTTTTTTGGAAAGTATAATTTTCAAATGATTTATTTTGCGCGAGACAAAAGCACCCTAAGTTATATCTAGTCAAATCAAGTTCCAGAAAAAGGCCATACTCACCTTGAGGTCACACTTCTCGCTACATACAATACACACACACACACACACACATATATATATATATATATGCTATACAATCCTCTTCCTCGTCGCTTTCTCTAGCATTATGGCAAGAGAAGGTCTACAAGCTCGGGACGTATGTTTGCTTCATATTGAGCCACATACTATTCAGCAAAGATGCAAATCTATTTTGTAGCTTACATTGAAGGGAAAGATACTTTTATATGATCATATGATCTCCCAATCAGCTATCACGCTAACTAAACATGTTATTATTGAACTAACAAAAAAAGACCTTAGTATTAAGTTTTCCTAACGTCTGGAAAAATGTCTGTTGACTACTTAATTGATCAGCGATTCGAAATATGTTTTGTAACTGAAAAGGAAAAAAAAAAAGAAAAGATAAGAGATACGACTGTCTCCAATTTTGGGTCTGTTCTTTCATTTTCCAGGCATTTACTTAGTGGGGAGCTCTTTTGGCAAATGGACCCAATCAGAGACAAGCCTGTATATTCTCAAAGAAGAAACTGATTAATTGCATGGCGATAGGTAGCTGCATGAATTCAAAGTGCATTCACACAAACTTGCAGTTGCAGGCATTCACTCTGCCCTCCTCGTCCCCTTCCTCTTCCTATCTAACATCACTGCAAACTTAGCTGATAAAGCAATTGATGACAGCAACATCTCACCACAATTTTCTGAGCAAATTAGCGAGTAGGAGGAGAGTTTTGGCAGCTTCAGATGCATCTCGAGACCGCCAGTTTCTTCGTTTCCAAATCTTGGATGCCCAAGAGTTGTCTATCTCGAACTAGGGTTTCAGTAGCGAGTAGCGAAAATATGAAGAAATTCAAACAGTGATGAACTGTGCTTCAAATGACAGATACATATAAATCTCTTCATCGCTTTTCTGTACATAAATCTCTATGGACATAAGAGTTGTCTATCTCACGATCTGTGTAGCCAGTTCATAGAATTAGGACACAAACCACAAAACGTGGTTCGCTATGTGAAAACCCGAGTGTGAATTCATGTGTGCATATAGACAGTGGTATGCAGAGGAGACCTTTTGTCTTTGAAGCTTGGAAGCTATCTCTTGTTGTGAAGAGGGTTCGATCCAGTCGGCACCTCCCGCTTCTCCGAGCTCAAATCCTGACTCGCTTGGCCTGCAGACGGAGAAACCGCATCTCCTTCCAGAGGATGAAGTTTGTGAACGAGTAATTGGTTCGAGGTAGAAGGAGACGGCGATGACGACAAGCTCACCATCTTTGTCGTCGTCGTAGACATCGACCACCACCCAGCAGAGAAAACGAGATTTGGAGCACAGAAAAGTAGGAGGAGAGAGTACAGAAGACAGAGGCGAAAGCGATCCATATCTGCAGACGCACACGGATCAGAAAAGAATTGTGCGTGACTGTGCTGGACAGAGACTTGCTTTCAAGCTTGTTTTTGGTTTCTAGCTTGGTTTATATGTATGGACGTGGTCGGTCCATGTAAATGTGAATGGTTCGAGCCACGTTTTCTAGTTGCTTGCGACACTCGACAGACAAAATTTTGACGTTGTTCGGTATTTCATGCGTGCGTGTCAACCAACTTTTGTCTACAAGTCTAGAAGATCTTGACAAAGGTGGAGAGATGAAAACCACATCCCACGGCGATCGAATTGATTATTTTACAGTAAACATGGTCGATTGAACCGATCACTATAAAAAAAAGTTGCGCTCATAGCAGTATTTTGTAGGGAAAAGGACCAAAAAAATTTTAAACCTATTGTATTGGTACAAATTCAATCACAAATTTTTTATTTATCCTAATTCAGTCCTAAACCTTTTTGCAATGGCACCAAGTGAGTCAATCAAGCCAATTTTAGCAGAAAATCACCGATGTGAACATTAGTTATTCTATGTGGCATGTAACCGACGTTGACGTGGATAATTTTTAATATTATATTTACAATTCTTTTGGTTCTTTTTTCTTTTTCTTTTTCTTCCTTTTCCGGGCTTTACATCTTCTTCTTCTTTTTTTTGCTATTGGCCGGCAATGGCCACTAGCCTTGGGTGAGGCTGTCATGTCCCTCGCCTACCAATAGGGTGAAGGCTCGCGCTACCTCTCGCCCGAGGCGGCGGGCCACCTCGCCCGGATTGAGGGCGAGGGCTTCCTAGGGTCGATGAGAGCATCCCGGCCCTCGATCATGGCCGGAAAGGGTCGGCCGGCGGCCCTTGCCGACCAATAGCAAAAAAGGATCCGGAAAAGAAAAAAGAACATATATATTGTTAACAACTCAAAAAATTATTACAATAGTACTAAAAATATCCACATCGTCATTTGGCCGTACCACGAAAGACACCGACGTCTTCATCAATGATTTTCGACCACTAGACTCAATTTGTACCAATGCACAAAAAAAAAAATAATTAGGATTGAATTGATTTAATTTTATGATTTAGGATTGAATTAGAACAATATAATATGTTGATGACTTTTTTTTTTGTGCTTTTTCCGTATTTTGTAAGTGGGGTTTGCTGGATAAATTTTCATCCTTGCGCTTGGGTTTTGGGTCAAAGCTTCGTGCTGATTAGAGCCATTGGATTACTGATTAGACATTAGACCATGCTTTGGTATGAAAAAAACCCCAATAAATTTGGTCTTTTGTAGACTAAATACTTGACTTTTCCCTCTCAAAACGATTGGCTGCGAGTGGCAGCATTGATGGGTCACAAAGTCAAGGGCTGAATAAAATAGTGCCGACGGGAAATGACTTAAGTTCAATCGGCCTCAGACTTCAATTTAAATTAATGTTGCTGGTAATCGTATGTACCTACTCAATACTGAACTGTACATGCATAAACAATCTGCAAAGAGAAAATAAAAATTCAGCTGTGCTAAGGAAAGAGCATGGTACATGCTTTTTTACAAACAAAGCGGGTCAAAAGCAAGATAGGGCAGACGAAGTATATCGTATTGATCATAACAAGTGACTCGACCATCTAAGTCTAATTTTGCGCTTAACGTATTATATGTTTCGCTAAAACTATTCCTCGTTGAATGAATCAGAAAGACATATTTTTACTAATTCACTATTTCGAAGGATCATCGAGATAAGAAGTGATTGATGACGACATTATTAAAGCTGAAATCAGACAAAACAATGTGCAAATTAAATTGATGAGTATACTAGATCGAGCGCTTATACTATCGATTCGGTAAGATTAATTGCCTTTAAGTTCATGCATTTAGGAGTAAGTCCAAACCGAACCCTTATGCTATCAATTTGAGTGATGATAGAGAGGTCGAATCTCCATTCCGACATTAAGGAATCGAAAAATATGTTATGGAGACATGACTCCGATTTCCATTAACATGGCCCTTCATGTGAAATATCTCTACTTCAATACGACAGATCTTCTTGGACCAAAAATTCCCCATCATTTCTTATAGAAAGATAATTTTGACAACATAGTGAGCTGCGATGGTACGACAGAGAAGAAGTTGCCATGAAAGGGTGAAAACAGGCAACGGGTAAGGAAAATAAGTTTCAAATAATCATAAGGTAGCTGTCTAAACAGAGGGGGAAAAGTCTCATCGATCCCTACATGACCTAAAATATGGTGGGGATTCGAATTGTCCGATGACTTTTCTAGCTCATACGCAATGCTTATAACCAAGAAGGGTGATGATTTTGATATTAAAAAGCGCCGGCCTGACGGTCGACAAGATATTATCGGTTATTTCTAGCTATACGATCTCCCAATCAATTAGTACTTTATGCAAAACACATAATGATGATATGTAAATTTATGGTTAAAATTATAGCGTCCCTGATGATCTTGTTAAAGAATCAATTTCCTTTCATATTCATATTTCTATAACTCCTTTTATTTTCTATTTTTATGTGGAACAAAGGGGTCGACTTTAATCGGTGGTCAACCACGGGGAGATTTTCCTAGTGGCCACTTTTTTCATTTGGGAAGAGGGGATGAGGGGTTTGAATCCCCACCTTCGAGGGGAAGTAGGGTGAGGATGAATGAAGAAGGAGAAGGGTTTCGCAACATGAACATAGCGCACACAGTGTGGCACCTATAATGGAATATGATAAGATAGAATCAAACCTTAAAAAAAAAAAATACTCTTTGTGGGCATCTCACATGCTCCACTTCTTTTAATCCTTTTGCACGTCTCCCATGTTATGTGCATTAATTATATGAAATTAGTTTGTTATTTTATTTTTATCTAACATATAATACAATAGATGTGATAGAGTTTAGAAAACTAATTACACATATTATTCATGAAATCCTCCACTTAATGATGTGCTATATCAATGGAAATCAAATGATGAAATGGATAGAAAAAACATTGGAGTATAATTGCAACCCCACCTGTTCTTTTTTCTATTTGTTTACATTTTATAGAGGTCTTGTAATGCAAGATTAAGGCACGACCACAGCATAAGAAGGTAAGTGGGGTTTGACCATTGGGTCAGTGATTTGCAGCAACCAGATCCTCAAAATCCACCAATGGGACATCAAATGTTGACACTTCTTTCCCCTTTCATGTCGCCCACCATGTTAGCAGATTCACAATCAAAGCCATCTTCCCCTCTCGTCTGTTCTTAGTGTGGTCATTCCCTTTAATTCACACGCAGGACGCGAATTCAACGACTTTAAAATCACTTAATAGCGATTCTGACTTTAAGCTCCATTTTTCATGATAGAAGGATGGCTAGGAGTAACAGTTTTGTAATTTAGAGAAATTAACCGATAATTAAAATGCCAAAGATTTTAATTAGTCAGAAAAATAGAGATTTATTCAGAACTCGGATTTTTGACGAAAATTTTCCTCGTTTAAACTATATTTGAAGTTTTGTTGGTTAGAAGCGAGGCAGCTTTCGTAATCGTCGCACCGTGATCGGCTATCATGAACTGATTCATCGGCATGTCGATAGTACTACACAAGAATAATGACACAATAGTCCATGAACTTAACCCAATGTGTAATGTGATCCATGAATTTGTAATTTGTTAAATAGGATCTCTAAAATTTAGTTTAATGTTCAATATAGTCCATAAACTTTGGCCCAATGTGTAATATGATCCATGAAATTTTAATTTGTTCAATATGACCTATAAACTTTAGCCTAATTAATATGGCCCATAAACTTTTAATTTATTTAATGTGGTTCATGAGCTTTTGATACATGTTTAATATAGTTCCTAAACTATATAAAAATGTTTAGTATAATGCTTCCATTAATTTGAGATCATGGACAACATTGAACATTTTCATATGATCCATTGAACATGTACAAAAATTTTAGGGGCTATATTGAACAAATTAAAAGTTCAAAGACTACATTACGCGTCGAGCTAAAGTTCGGAGACTTCGTTGAGCAAATTAAAAGTTCATAAATCATATTACATATTGGGTCAAGGTTCATCGATTATTTATGTCATTTTTCCTAGCAGATACTGCCCAGTCGAGATCCGATTCTTTTTTTTTTTTTTTTTAATCCTCGTATTAATTTTTGTTGTGGGTTTTAAAGGTGATCGTGGGTCGGATGGGCATACCCTCCTAGACCCGATTGTTGGGCCCATGGATATGGCAAGCTCCATACAAAATCCACATAGGCCCGATAAAATCTAATCGGACTTTGGAAAAACGGAGAAGAGAAGAAAGAAATCACACCACAGCCAGATCTCTTGCTTTTCTGTGTGGGGTCTCTATTTCTCTTCATGTAAAATATACTTGAAATGGTTTACAAAGACTACAAGCTTTTTGGTGTTAAAAAAGGCATAATCTAGCTGTCATCTATCTGTCATCGACACGACATCGAATATAGGACACGACACGCCGACACATGATTTCTAAAAAAATAGAGAATTTCGACACATTAGGACACGTAACATAATAAATAAATATTTTTTATATATGCATGATAAATTATTATTTTTTTATGATTCCATATCTTAGATCTCATAAAATACCGATCTTGAATGAAATCAAGAAGGTACCAATAACAACAACCTAGAAAGTTATTCTACCAAACATCGATTGATGGTTTTTTTTTATTTATGAAAATAAAAAAATTTAAAAAAAGAGAGCGAATAGAAAAGAAAATATTTTTCAAAAGATAATATTTTAAGGGGAAATGACAAAAAATTTGGTGGGGGGGGAGGAGGTTAGGAAGGAAATATTACTTTTTGGCGTCTCATAAGTCGTTGTTACTCATAAATTAGGGAAGTGTAAAGAGCTATCATCGCCCCCCTCTCTCGGAAAACAACACCTCTCTCTCTCATTTGCGCATCACAGCACCCCACATGTTTTCTACATTGACGAACCTTCTCTTGTGCGTCTCTCTCTTTTGCTTTCAGTTTCCACGGGATGAGCTCTATTTTGGTCTAGCTTCGCTGTACATCTTCACCTAATGAGCTATCCCCCATTATCCTTTGAAGAAGGCGACCTGAGGCGAGGCAAGCGAGGATGCGAGCTGAGGCGAGGCCAGCAGCCACGAGGTGTCGAGGGGCCTGATCTTTTGATGCGAGGTGGCCTCTCCTCTTCCCATGGAAATGAAGGCCGCCGAGGGGAGGCGAACAGACACGCGACGATTGACCACGTGTCGGAGCTCGGACACTCGTTGACCGCTTATCCGGTGCGTGTCGGGCCCCGACACGTGTCCGACATGCGAAAATCTTCCCGAGAGGAGTGTCCATGCTACATACGCTGTCATGGTCAATCACGAGTGATGGCCGATCGAACTTAAATTACGATACTCGCCCTCTCACCCTAACTAAATGCATCATTTACCTCATGTTAGCCATGTGCTTAGTTTGATAACCGAAAGATAATTTAAGATATCAACTCATTGCATTTCCAAGAAAACAGGATCGCAAAACAAAAAGTGTATCAACTTCGTAGAAAGATAGTCCGATATCGGATGGTAATTCTTTCTCTCTTTTTGGAAGTCTAGGATCCGCATGAGAACCATTACGGTTCTCTCGATTCTGTTCCCTGGAACAAAAAAGATGAGAACCCTATTTGGTAACGTAAATGATTACGATCGGTTTTAAAGAATCGGAATCGGTTTTATAACAAAATCCACAACAACAAAAAAATTTGGTTCTAGAAAAAGAATCATTTTTTATGATCACAAAATAGAAGTTTCACATCTCTCACTTTTCCTTTTTAATTTTCTCGTCGCTTTTTCCTCAATCTAATAAAAATAAAATAAAAATAAAAATAAAAAATTTTGAAATTGGAAATTTTTGAAAAAATCACAAAAAATTTAGAAAATCCCTAAAAATAGAAGAAGCTTAGATTAAGTTAGTTTGACCTCATTTTCATAAATTTGGGCCTAAATTTCCTAGATTTCCTAGATTTCATTTTTTCGCAAAAAAATGTCGCAGAAGATGAATGCATCTAACACGCGGATGATAACATATATTTGTAATCGTGTGTCACAAAATGTGACCATATACACGTAGAGTTTGGAGCCAAACACCCACTTAGATTTAGGACGAAAGCTGCAAAATGATAGTGAAGGACTTGTACTTCGTATAACGGGGAACAATTTTTTTTTTTTTTTGTCGGTGGATAATTTGGTTATTTGACTACTATATTTGTATGTATTTTGGACAATGCAACATTTGAAGAAAAAAATGAGTTCTTAATATGGAAATTGTCCCATGTTTCAATCGAACTTCAAACGTTATGTATTAAAATTTGTGTTTCATTTATGACATGCTAAATAAAATAATGTATTTTAAATTATTTAAGTGTGCATTGGAAATTAGTCTTCAATTTAGGATGAAATTTTATAAAATAATTACATAGTTATTTGACTTAAATGAAAAAATTAGGAAGAGAAATAATTTTTTGCAATATAAATTTTGTACAGTTATCAAATGCGTTTCTATTCCAAGAATAGAAATTTTGGGCGATTATCAAACGATTCTAAATCGCTAAACCTCATCTAAAAATAGAATCGAAAAAGTCATTTTAATCAAAATCAGTTTTTTACCACGTGCAGCCCTATTGACTCGACTTGCTTTTTTGTTTCCGTGTCAAATTGAACCTTCGATGGGGAAAATATTCATGAAAATTAAGTGAAACATCTCTTTTTTGAGTCGTAATTGCGCGTTACGTCATACATGTCTTCTATATGGAAATCGTAAATTGAGCTCCTCTCTTGTTTTTTTTTTGGCCTATTCTCAAAATTGTCCTCAATTTAAAGAATGAGTGAACATTACCCCTTGTCAATATTAGTATCTCAAAAATGACATCGCATGCATGAATATTGCCATTCATGGTTTGTCAGCATAGGGAAGATGCCATCATTTATTCCTTCTTCGAGATAAACGAGCCACGTAACTGTCAATAGAAATCACGAATCAGTCAAAGAGTTATGCATTGCTTCAGATCCTCCAAACTGAGATGGAGGAGGAACACGTTGTGCTCATATTGCACTGGAAGCGATTATATGACTTTTCGAGTTTTAGTAGCTCTCATCTCTCAATCTAGATTTGGATCTAAAACCTATTCTTTTTCGATCTAAATTTAGATTAAGATTTAGTTTCTCCCAATCTAATTCTAGATATGGGAGCTTGTTCAACCTAGTTTTGATGTCTTCCAACGATTATTACGTTGAGGATGCTGCACCAAAGTGTGCACCTCTCACTTGGGCAAGTCGTAGCTATTGGAAAAGGAGATTATGACGTATGCTTGTGATCGGTCACCGTTCGTTCTTTTTTTATATTGAGGCATATGTATTTTTGTGGGATAAGAGTGTGCTTATCACTAAATGTGTTAAATGGGTGGCTACGGTTGAATATAGTCCGACTCATATTGATCAATTTACTTCGCTTTGACTTATTTTCATGTAGTACAAATCTACGACTCATTTTAAACCCAACCCATACTCGACCCAACCCGACTCGTATTATTTAAATATTTTTATATTTAAAAAAATCATGGGATATTTATTTATTATAACTTGTTAAGAAAAATAATATTGCTAAAATAATTTCATGAAATAAAAATTTAATGCAATTTTTTAAATTTCTTTTTTTTGTTTATTATAAAAAATAATAATTATTAATTTTGAATTATTTTTACTAATTTTGAAAAGTACTTTTTTCTTTTATTTTCCTTTTTCTCCGGCGGTTGTGAGTAGGTGGCGGCGAACGGCAACATTAATAGTTTTTACATTATTTATTTTTTAAAATTTTCTTTCTTTCTTTTACTTATTAAAAAAAAACCAAAAATGAAAAAATATAAAATAATAAGTGAATTAGGCTGGGCTTATCTAGCTAAATGGGTTGTAAATGGGTACAAAGACAAACCCTCTTACAACTCACATATAATTAGGCATCAACAACCCATTGCGTAGAATTTTTTTTTTTTTTGTTCGAACGTCTTGTAGAATTTGACTAATCCATATTTAATTCATTTTCAAAAAAGTGGATCAAACATGGATTTTTCAACCCATATTGACACATCTACTTATCACTGCAACTTGTATTTTATTGTTCAATTTTGATATTTGAGATTTGCTTTGTTTTGAACTTCTCATACATGATCTTGAGATTTTGAGATATGGAAATATGAATGAAACATTTACTTTCGAAAAAAAAGAAAAAAAAATTAATCGATGCCCCGACCGTCAACAACATGGGAGGCAAGAAAGAAACGCATTCATTGTTGGGTCAAGACGGTGACGTTTCAGCTATGTGGAAAGTAATTGATGTAGTTTAATTATCGGCAAAAACGCCTACACGCTTAAATTTGGCCAGAAAATAAGTATGAAAGCAAATTCATGCCGACATAAAATTTTATGTACCGTCCAAAAGAACATAATCTCGGAAACACGTCAATTTATTGGATAGAAAGATTGTAACAGAAAGGAACGCCAAAATGAAAAGGACTATCCAGAAAAGTCAACTTAACGACCCAAAAAAGTCAACTTTCTTGCTCTCTACTCTTTATGTACGTTCGCACCATTCTCGGAAAGTTCGTTCCCCAACAATCTCTTCCTATAAACTGCCCACGTTATCGCAATCCTCTTCCTCCTTTCGATTTCTGGGGTACTTTCGTTGAATTGATTTTGTAGGCCATGGAAGCTTCAAAAGAAGAAGAACAACAGTCACTTTCTGATCGCGAGGAGGAAGAAGAGGAAGCGCTCACCGCTGAATTGGGAGACCTCGACCTGCGCAGGAAAGAAGGCGATGCCCAACCCGAATCGGCTCATGTCGAGGACCAACCGAGCCTCGACGCCGTCGAGGAGATCTTGCGATACCAGTTCAGTGACAAGAGATTGCTCGAGGAGGCTCTCACTCATCCCTCGTTCGCGGGCAAGTCCTTTTGCTACGAGAGACTGGAGTACGTCGGGGACTCGGTGCTCAATTTGCTGTTCGCCAAGGAACTGTACTTGCTGTATCCGGGCTTGGCCCCAGGGCCGCTCACCCGGCTCCGAGCCGCCAACGTGGACACCGAGAAGCTCGCGCGGGTGGCGATCAAGCTCGGGTTGCATCGGTATCTACGCCATCGGAATCCTATTCTTGGGGAACAAGTAAGTCGACATAGTCTTTTGAATTTTTCAAACCTAGTTTTCGGCTTTCCTACGTGTCTCCGCGTAGAAGATTAAGGATCATTATGAACATGATAAGCACCATTGGTTCATAAGCTAACTGTCATGAAAATCAATTATAGATGATAAAAGCGACATGTACGAAATATTTCGATATTGGTCAATCCTTGGAAAAATATTTTGACGTTATGAGTAAATCTTTCCCATGATACCATAGTCGGTTTGGCTTATATAAGATGAATCTTGTCTAATTCCATGAAGGGATTATGCTAAAAATCAGGAGAAAAATCAATTTAGTTAGGCAACAAATCTCGGTAATCTTGACCGAATCTCCATTGATTTCTTTGAGTTCATGCACGTCACTTTGTTCCAATCTCTATCGATTGCGTCGCTAGCTGAAAATGTTGTTAACGCCATGAGAAATTTTACTGGGTGTCCACGTTGACGCCGGCAAGTCCGGATACTGGAAGTATAATTCCTTTGGCAAACAACAAATTGAGCGCCGACCAAGTCTCCGATGTACTCCTACCTCTAGTAGCAAAACGGCGAGCGAGTGATGAGCGAGAGCTTCCCCGAGAAACCTCTTATCATTGAACTTGGATTGCAAGATCTCCTCGACGTCGTCGAGGCTGGGTTAGTCCTCGACACATGTCGACTTGGGTTCGGAATCACCTTCCTTTTCGGTGTACGTCGAGCTCTCCGATTTCAATGATGATCACTTCCTCTTCTTCTCCCTCGGTGATCTTCTTCTTCTTCCTTTTGAAGCTTCCACGGCATGCAAAATTCGACAGTTTGCAGCGGTTTAATTTGACCTTTTTTGTTTTACACGTGCCTTTCTTCTTTGTTGCTATGTTTGAATCAGAAACCATATGTTCGGTTAATTAGAATTCTGTGCCACGTGTCCTAGGTTCAAGAATTCAAGAGAGAGATTCTAGATTACCCTTTGCATTCAAGTGGCCTAATCGATGTGCCCAAGTCTCTAGCTGACATCGTCGAATCGATCATCGGTGCCGTCTTCATCGACTGCAATTTCTCGATGGACACTGTGTGGAAGGTAATATTATTACGGATCGTAATCTCTCATATTAATTTCATCTTATCTTTATCAAGCTTTGTCGAAACTACTCGGCCCGTGTTATTTGTTTCTATCATCTCGAGTTACGATACTCAAGTCGGGCTAAAGTGGCCTGGGCTTTTGAGCTTGGGCCCGTGTTGGACCACATGAAGTAGGGCTAAAATGGGTCTGGCTGGGCCGCCAGCTTAGGCCCGCGGACATGTTTGCTAAACCAATTTGATGTCGTCCGCACATGTGGCAGGTGTTCAAAAGCTTGTTGGAGCCGATGATTAGTCCCGCGACTTTCACACTGCATCCGGTGAGCGAGCTCTATGAGCTGTGCCAAAAGAAGTGTGTGAAGTTGAGCTTCGTGGATCTCTGGAGCGAAAGCTCAAGTTTCATCGTATTTGCAAACGATCAGCTCGTGGGCAGAGGTGCGTACAAACCCAAGAAGGAGATTGCGCTCAACAGAGCAGCCAAAGATGCCCTACAAAATATTGAAAGATTACTCGGCGATAAAGAGGGTCACGGTCAAAATGAGAGTGGATTGAAAAAACTGTGAAAGGGAGTAAATTACTATTTTTACGATGTTTTCAAGCATCCATCTGGAAGGTTTGTAGATTTCATTTCATTTCTTTTCGTTACCATAAAATAGATAACAAGTGGACCGTCGAGATCGTCCTTATGCAACAAACTATGGTCTCGAATACCGTTTAGCGCGGTAAGCTAGGGACAATGAATTGCTTTAGCATTTGAACAAGAAGATCTAGGATCCTTCCATTCCATATTTTTAGTTCGTAATTGAATCTGACTCGACAAAGAGAGTACCAAAGAAGTAGAACTGCGTACAATCTCAAATTGAACTGCAAAGGACCCCCTTTAAGGCACTGTCTCTTCCTAACTCCCAACCCTAATAATCCATCAAATCAAGATTAGATTGCATTTAACTTGCACCGACTACCCTAAATTAGTATACCCGGAGTTTTAAAGAGCCGAAGGAAAAGTTTTGTTTTACAATTGGACATAACAAGCAAGAGCAAATGCTGTGGTTTTTTTTTTTTTGTAGCTTAAAAAAATCAATGAACATAGCAACGAGCAGATGCTATCATAGAAATTTTATGAAGTTGAGTTTGTGGTCATTCGTATGACCCCTGTCAACCATTGTCCCATCATCGTTGGCCTTAAATCCCCGGTGGTAGGGGCATCGCCACCTCGGACCAGAACATCTTTTCTTTTATATCTAACATTTTTTTAAATTTAATTTAAGTAAAGATTGTGTTCATAAATCATATTTGGACTACAATCTCATCGCTTTTTTGTAAATTTCATGATTCAATTGCACTTCAGTCGCAAGTCCCTAGAAGAGAAAATCGTTTTAAAGTGGGCAAGCATTTTTGCTATTAGGTTTGTATTAGAAAGGACTGAGAGGAGGATTGAGTGGCCATGGGTTTCCAAAGTGCTTGTAGGTCGAGGTACTTTTTGTACGGAATTTAATAATTTAACAAAACCTCTTGAGGCCAAATAATATTCACTCAAAAAATCGCCTTGCAATTTGTCCTAAATTTAAAGTTGGGTTGTGGGCAAGAAGTTATGGTAATAGGAATGTGTTAGAAAGAACTGAGAGGAGGAGCAGTGGCCACGGGTTTCCAAAGTGCTTGTAGGTGGAGGTACGTGTGTACAGCGAAAATAAGCTAACAAGACCTCTCGAGGCCAAATAATATTCACTCAAAGAATCGCCTTGGAGATGTTTATAGGAGATAATGACATAAATGGTCTCTAAACTTTGGCTCCATATTTAATGTGATCCATAAACTTTTGATTTGTTTAATATGATCTCTAAACTTTATCTCGATGTGCAATGTGATCCATGAATATTTAAAATGTTCAATATGATCGAGTAGAGTTTTAGTACATATTCAATTTAGTTCCTAAACTATTTGATGATGTTTAATATTGTCTTTTCATTAATTCAAGTTCAAGGATATTATTAAAAATTTTCATATAATTTACCGATTAAATTGAACACGTATCAAAAGTTTAGGGATTATATTAAATAATTTAAAAGTTTAGGGATTACATTCACGCGTTGAACTAAAGTTGAAGAATCATATTGAAATAATTAAAAATTCATGAATCATTTATTTAATTTTCCTTATTTATTGTGAGAAGAATGCATGACCAGCGAACGAGGTTTACACGGACATTCAAGGGCAAAACGGCCCTATTTCACCTAGTGGGCACCTATCAACCTAGTTGACATCGAACCCTATTTTGAAGGGAAAAAAATTTCAGGTGTTGTACAAAAACCATTCTTTAAAATATTCGAGAAAAATAATGATAGTTATGATCAGGGCACTAATTGGAAGCCCACCCTACATAGGTTTAAGTAAATTCCATTTATGGTCACCGAAGTTCAGTAGAATTTCTAATCAAATCAATAAATTTTCAAATTTCAGTCTTACCCATCGAACTTTTATCGATGCGCTTTGACCAAAATCCAACCAATTTTCGATGAGCGATCACATGGCTAATTTTATGGGCGTCACGCCAGTAGTTTGTCGGAAAATCACCTAGTTTTGTTTATCAAAATGCATTTATTGCCTGCATGTCCATCCCCAAAAAGAGATTAATTGACCAAGCCTTATTCCGCAATGATTAATTAGCATATGATCAATGAAAAATGAGCCGCCGAAAGCTCATCACTGCTTTAAGATGAAAATTAATCGTCTAATCTAGCATTGGCCCAAAAGCAGACGATTCCGTCACTTTCAAGCTTAAGGGAGCTTCAAATGATCTGTCAAATTCAATTGACAGATCACATGGCAATGTCCCAAATTATATACACATGGAATCGAAGTCCTTGCCTAGCTACAAAGACAAAGGTGGTCGGACCCGAATTCGGACACCTTTTTCCTCGTAAAGATTCTTCCAGAAGAATTTTTTTTTTTTTTTGCAGAGGATTTTGAGCAAGTCAATTTCGTTTCCCGCAGGCAACATAATTCGGCATGTTGAGGCCTTGACGAAGGATAAAAACGTAGAAACCGACATTACGTTATACTTATAGTATTGTACAAATCATGAAAACCGACAATCATGGATGTTCTGGATTTTGTATGTTGAAGATAATTATGATATTTCTGTTGATTATTCGTATATCTTAAGATTACGCGTATACCTCTCTTTTATCGTGCATATTTCAATTTGATTGCCTCATATAGTCATTAATAAATAGGCTTGTGTACTATTTACCATATATGTATGTATATCGAAATGTACACAGATTTCATATTCCTCTTTTTCGCATACTATTTTCTTCAGCAGAAGTCAAAACCACACAGTATATGTATAGTTTTGTGTATCAAAACATTAATCTCTTATGAGATTGTTTTGTGTATTTACCTTTTGAAATTGAGTATGCTTTCCTTTCCTTTGAAGCAGTCAATTGACATGTCAAAGTAAATTTGTTGTTACTGAACTCAATCCAGATTGCGACTATGACACGTCATTAATCAACTCATGTCAATTACTCTATCAATGGATGATGTGACAAACACAACCAACGACAGTGCATGGAATACTAGATGGGTTGTGGTTTTTTTAGCTAGATCTAGTTCGATACTCAAACTTGCTTCTCTGAGCAACACGCTCCGCCTAATAAATAAAATCACAAATATTGCTCACTTAAGTCTTATAATTTTTTTTTATCATCGGGGCTTCTAAAAAATAGTTCGCTTTAGTGCCATAAAATATGAATGATCATTTGAACGCCATAATTTTTTTAGTAACATTCACCCAAGTGCTAGAAATCTAACTTTGTCATGATACTCATAGTGAACGCTTTTAAAAACTTAACATACTCAAGCAATCTATTGAAAAGTCACATAGCACTCAAGTGACTAGATAAAAAGTAATGATACTTTCAAGTGTGTTTCGTATAAAAGTTATGGCATTTAAATGAAAAAAAAAAATTAACACTTAAGTGAGTGCTACATAAAAGTTGTAGCACTTGTTCTTTTCTCAAAATTTAACACTACATGGCTCTAATGATCTCTTTATGAGAGTAGGTAGGCGGGTTCAACCCGAAATATTATTCGATACGCCCTTGGACCGAGCGGACCTTACCAAGAGGGCTAACGAGTCGGGTGCTCGGAAAGCTCGTTCGGCTCCGATTCCGGACTACGGGACACCAATTCGGTCGCGGTCAACAAATCTAATTTCGCGTTTTGCCGCCGTCGACAAAGGCACAAGTAAGACCAAAAAAAAAAAAAAAAACAAAGGCAAAAGTCAATCCCATGCAAAAGCGAGGGGAAAAAAAAAGAGTGTCCAAAAGCATCTGTCCATTTGTCAAAGAAACCTGACCCGGGCCCCACTCGTGCTATTCAATTCATGTAAGAGAAAGAAAGTAGCCGTTACATTGACCTCTGCCTTCCCCTGTTCCTCCCTCTGTTCTCACATGGCCTCCATTGCCGACAACCAATTATCCAACTCCTCTGCTTCTGGGGACATTATTAAAAGCACCCTCGCATTAAAAACCGCTCTTACCCATGAATATATTACGCAAATTGAATGCGAATAAATTATTAAGCAAATCAATGAGCACAGAAGACGGGAAAAAAAATTAAAAACTGAAAAGCTGCCAATGCGGGATGGAATGCGACTGTCGGTTACAGAACACCAACGTAGTAGTGCCACTTCGCCCCATCTCTCTTTCGTTTCGTCTTCAATCAATTAACCTAGATTTCCGCTCTCTGTCTCGCTCTCTTCTCTTCATTACGTTGTCAACACGGGTTCCGATCCCCCATCCCTCTCTCTCTGTTGTAGCTGCACCTGACGTCTGACCCTGTTCTGGGAATCAATCTTTTTGCTCGCTGCTGTCCTTCTGCTTCAATCGGGTGCGGTTCTTGCTGTTCCTGCTGGATTTTTTTTCACCTCCCGCCGTATGTGAGTGTCGGAGTGATCGGCGAGTGAATGTTGATACCTGCTGTTGATAACATCAGGTATCAGGTATCAAGTTATTGTCGTTTGCTTTTTCGTTCTTAGGCAAATGGAATCACGTGCCGTTGTGGGGTTGGCATGTGTCGGGTAGCTATAGATTTTTTAGGCCTCGTTGCTTCTCTGATTTCCCAAATTTCAGGAGTTTTTAGGCGACCCAAACGGAGGAATGGTTCTTCAAGCCGCACATTATGTTGCGGTAGAATCTATTCGTGTGTCTTATCAACCAATTAGCAGTGCAAAGGAGATATTTTTCCTTGTGAAAGTTACTACAATTCCCATGATGAAACTTATGTTCTTCTTGATGTCAAATTTTGGACGTTTCTGTGCTTGATGATCGTTTCCTTTCTGTTCATAGCATTTGCAAACGTTCTTCGTTGTTTATCCAATTTGCCCATCTTTTTAATGTACACTGCTTTTATGTGTTTAGTGCGCTTCTGGCCTCCAAATATCTTACTAAGATATCCAACCATGGTTTTTAAGTGGATGATGCAACTGCATACATTTCAACCTTTGAGAATCAGCTGCATTATCTGCATATCAATTGTAATTCATCGCGATGGAGGAACATTTCCACTTAGTAGAGAATGGCCTCAATAATCCGCTAGCAATTCTTTACAGATTCCCTCTCTTCTTTTCAATTTTGTAATTTTATCTAATCGACGGGAATGGTTCATTATTTGAATTTACATCTTCGTTTTCTCTTGCAGGAAATTACATGCATTCTTTACTTTGAAATGCACCTATGGCTTCGCTTAGTGATATAGGAGTTGCTGCTGCTATCAACATCCTCAGTGCAGTTGCTTTCTTTGTAGCATTTGCCATCCTCCGGATTCAACCTTTCAATGATAGGGTCTACTTCCCGAAATGGTACTTGAAGGGTTTAAGGTGCAGTCCATTACGCAGCGATGCCTTTGGGAGCAAATTTATGAACTTGGATTTCAGATCATATCTGAGATTCCTAAACTGGATGCCTGAGGCATTGCGGATGCCAGAACCTGAGCTAATTGATCATGCTGGACTGGATTCCGCTGTTTACCTGAGGATCTACATGATTGGGTATGGTTGCGTGGATCCCTTAAGTGCCTTGTGTGGTTTTCCTCTGCGATACGTAATTCTCTGATTAAGAGTGACAGTTTCTTTGAGAAATCAATGGATTTTTCACATGCAAGCTATCTGTTGAAGACTTAGAATAGGAGTTTTGCATCCATGTGTACTTGTTTGACATCATCCAAATTTTCGTCTTTTTGAGATCAATTTTGCATTGCCATATGTGGTATGAGCTTTTAGATCCACTACTATTACTCATGACATTTGCAGGTGACTTTCCAAATATTGTTTGTCAACTTGTTTTTTCAGTGCAATTAGAAGATAATTTTCTAATTGACTAAGCAGACAATGAATTTGGCAGGTCATTTTGTCGATTTAATATCCAATATGAATTTTATGTTGTTTCTTGATCCAAGCTGATTATCGCATTTTGGTAGGAATTGTCTTGCATCTTTAAAAATTTGGAAACAACGGCAACATCACTATGAGGCTTTCTAGTTTTCACAAACATATAAAGTTTTCTGATTGAAATTTAAAAGAAAAAAGAAAAAAAAAAAAAGAAAGCCATTTTCACAGGATCCTTATTTTTTTGTCCTTTTACGCTGACGTTATTATTTTCCTGTTACAGGCTGAAAATTTTTGGTCCCATAACCATTCTTGCATTTTCTGTCATGGTTCCTGTCAACTGGACCAATGGCAGCCTGAAGCATTCTAAATTCTCCCACAGTGACATAGACAAGCTTTCTATCTCAAATGTACCAAATGGCTCACACAGGTATCCTGTGCTTTCTGATGCTGACTTACTTGTTTTAGTTACTTCGTGGACCTGTCAATTATTAGCTTGAGTTCTTCACGTAACTGATTTACATCTCGCTCTATTTAAAGCAGATTCTGGACCCATTTGGTCATGGCTTATGCTTTCACTTTCTGGGCTTGTTATGTCTTGAAAAGGGAGTATGAGATTGTTGCGTCAATGAGACTGCATTTTCTTGCTTCAGAGCATAGGCGTCCAGATCAATTCACGGTCAGATCACTATTGTTCTTATTGGTGGCATGATTTATGAGGATTACTAAATTACATGTTGCTGCAGTTCGTCTCCTTGTTGTCTCAGACATAGAGACTCCTAGGTTTTGGTCACATATTTGCCTATTTGTGGTGATTGTGTACATCTGGTTTTGATTTTGCATATGGTTGTGTTTTCATGCAGGTACTTGTTAGGAATGTGCCACCTGACCCTGATGAATCAGTTTCTGAGCTTGTGGAACATTTTTTTATGGTCAACCATCCAGATCACTATCTCACACATCAGGTTTGATCATACTGAGAAAGCAGTGTTGGTCATCCATGATTCTATCAGACTTTGTTCTTTTTGTCCATGAAATCTTTGTATGGAGGAGGGCATGCTGATTTTCGTGCCCTGGTCTACTGAAGTTTTGTCAGTTTTTCGTGTGAAACTTTTTTACTTCTCCTGGTCAGGCCAACTTTATAATTGATTCATCTTTTTATCTATTGATGATGGTGGTTACATGTAACCTGGATATACTGCAACCTGCATTTTCATTGACATTTCATTTGCCCACAGCTCACTCTAATTTGAACTTTTGGCGCAGGTTGTGTACAATGCAAACAAGCTCTCAAACTTAGTTGATGAAAAGAAAAAATTGCAGAACTGGCTTGATTACTATGAACTTAGGTACACCAGAAACCAATCCCAAAGGCCTACCACCAAGGTTAGGTCGTCGTAAGCTTGTTCTTTCTTTTTTTTTTTTATTATTTAACTTCTGTCTTTGACAACTCATTGACTATGCTTGATCAACAAGAAAAATGATCTCTTTCTTCCTTTCTCTCATTCTATTTTGATTCGTTTTTTATGTGCAGACTGGAACTCTTGGTCTTTGGGGAGAGAGAATGGATGCAATTGATTTCTATACTTCCAAAATTGAAAAAATATCAAGAGAAGTAAGCTGCCTTCACTAGTTCCTGAATCCTAATGCATGTTGTGTTTTGCCATCCAATTCAAGTTGGTTTGTTAGACAATATTTTTCACTCAACCAAAGCCCCCAAAAAAAAAAGCCAAAAAGGACCCAAAAAAGCAAAAAAAAAAAAAAAAAAAAAAAAAATTCACTAGTTCCTGATCCTAATATGCCTCATAAGACAATATTTTTTCATAAGCATGATGCCAATGGTGACTGCATGACACTTTGCAAATTTTTTTGTCACTTCAAGCTTGCTGCCGATATCTTCCCCCTGCATTGCACCCGTCTGCCGAAATCGATGCCCATTATCTGTCCCCTAGCAAGTTGCACAGTATTTCCAATTAGAACCTGTGTTTGGGTAATATTCCATATTATAAGCGAAGTCATTCCCACTTTATGCCCCAGACTATTGTCATGCTGCCATCTTTCACATAACCTGTCGGTATCATCAGTATTTCCAGAGTTGTAGTTTCACATGTTACAATTCTTTTCTCTAACCTTCTTTATTGTCTATTGCCTTTCAGATAGCCCAGGAGAAAGAGAATACTATAAGCAGCTCTAAATCTGTCATGCCCGCATCTTTTGTTTCATTCAAGACACGCTGGGGTGCGGCTGTCTGTGCACAAACACAACAAACCCGTAATCCATCTGTATGGTTGACAGAATGGGCTCCAGAGCCTCGTGACGTCTATTGGGCTAACCTAGCAATTCCATATGTCTCGCTTTCTGTAAGGAGGCTTATGGTTGCTGTTGCATTCTTCTTTCTCACATTCTTTTTCATGATCCCCATTGCTCTTGTGCAATCTCTAGCTAACATCGAGGGAATCGAGGAAGCTTTACCCTTTCTAAGGCCCATTATCGAAGTGTGAGTCCCTGCTTGTTTCAATTTTCAACAGATGACACATGTAGTATTTTGTGTTTGTGATGGCTTATCTTCATGATGATATTTATTTGTTTGTAAAATGGCGACATGTCAAGAATGACTTTTCGCTTAGTTTCTGATCTGTATCTTTTCTTCGATCTACTATATTGTGTGTAAAATTCCATTTTATTAGATCAAATACCTTAACTTTTTCAAATATCATGTTTGAATGCGAAAGGATCTATAGTGTTATAAAGTCATTTGATTATGAATACAATGATATTAGAATGCTGCAAATTCTTTGTTCTTCTTGTCACTCTGACTTTGGCTAATACCTTTATAAAATGGGTTGTTTGCTTCTGTTTTTAAAGTTGCATTTGCACAAAAAAATGAAAGCATCTTCTTCTTTCTTGCAGGAAAGTGATAAAATCATTCATCCAGGGTTTCCTTCCTGGAATTGCTTTGAAGATATTTCTCATATTTTTACCAACAATATTAATGCTGATGTCCAAATTTGAAGGATTTATAAGCACATCTACATTAGAGAGGAGGTCGGCAACAAGATATTATCTATTTCAATTCATAAATGTGTTTCTTGGGAGCATTATTACAGGAACTGCATTTCAACAGCTCAATAACTTTATCCACCAGTCGGCAAACGAGTACGTTGTTCTTGTCATACATACAAATGCCTTGTCAGATTACGTATTTTATTGTTTGGCAGATTAGACTTTGAGGCTTGTTTATACTGTTACTGGTAGGATATGTTGCCATTCTCATAGTTTGGCGATGAGTACATTCCTGGTAGCAATATACTAATTCGGGTAGGAACAAATCGCTAAGCCCATTATGGGTCACTTCATTTGTAATTCAGTACATAAAAATGATGTCGCTTTGTGCAGGATTCCCAAGACAATCGGCGTCTCAATTCCGATGAAGGCCACTTTCTTCATAACTTACATAATGGTCGACGGTTGGGCTGGAGTAGCAGCGGAGATACTAAGATTGAAACCCTTGATAATGTACCACTTGAAAAACTTGTTTCTGGTCAAGACTGAAAAGGACAGGGAGGAGGCAATGGACCCGGGAACTCTTGGTTTCAACACAGGCGAACCGCAAATTCAACTCTATTTTTTGCTTGGCCTCGTGTATTCTGTGGTGTCTCCGATCCTTCTGCCTTTTATATTAGTCTTCTTCGGATTGGCCTACGTCGTGTATCGCCACCAGGTAACTCAATTTGTAATTGGAATTAATATTGTATATAAGACTATTTTGGGGTATTATGGGGGAACTGATGAGGCAATCCAATGTTTGGAACATATTTCTGCTCACGTATTAGTGTGAATAAATGGAGTGAGTTCGGAACGAAGACAGGACAAGCCAATCCATATTTTTCATATTTGAAATTTCAGGTGTTTATGACATCGCTATGGCAATAACGATTGTCTTACGAATTTATCGCATCATATGGCAGTTATGTTGTCATATACAACTTCCTATGCATAGAGAGGCAAAGCAGAACAGTGTCTCTTAGTGCATTCACTCGAATTTTTAATCCTTGATGAGTGGATGTGGAATACCTCTTTCTTCCTACTGATTATTTCTTGTTTTTGTGAATCTGTAGATCATAAATGTGTACAATCAAGAATATGAGAGTGCTGCAGCTTTCTGGCCGGACGTTCATGGGCGCATTATAGTCGCATTGATTGTTTCCCAACTGCTTCTGATGGGGCTATTAAGTACAAAGGAAGCTGCTCAATCGACTCCACTTCTGATTACCCTCCCAGTGCTAACGATATGGTTCCACCTATTCTGCAAAGGTCGCTACGAGCCCGCTTTCCTGAGATACCCATTGCAGGTTTGTTGAATTCGAATTCTTTACACATTTTCGTTGCGTGCGAGTGATTGCATTGTTTTGGTGAACTGGACCTTCATAGTTATCATGTCTTTTCCTAGTATTGTACTAGTTTTGACCTTTCTCTACATAATAGATATCATTAGCCAGGACCGATTCTGGTTTTGAGAGTTCTGCGCGCAAGGCTTCCGGCATTAGGCGCTCAAATTTACCAATTCCTTATGGGTTTCTGTTTTTGTTCTCTTTTCGACATAATCCTTGGTAGAATGATTGCTGTTTAATCCAAATTTTACACCCCTTTTTCGCTGTCATTCTCTTTCACTTCCCAAGAACCCAGGACCAGCATAATTCCTAGTCTCTCTCTTTCACTCTCTAGCCTGAGCTCGCGCGTTCAGCGTGACAGTAGATATAACATGCATGTTCACATTCTTCATTCTTATTATGGGGTTCCAGGAAGCAATGATGAAAGACACATTGGAAAAGGCAAGGGAGCCAAACTTGAACTTGAAGGGTTTTGTACAAGCTGCTTATATTCATCCGGTTTTCAAAGGTGAAGATGACAGCGATAGTGATTCTGCGACCGACGAGATTGTGAAGGAACCCGTGCTCGTCCCAACAAAACGACACTCCCAACGGAGTACACCATTGCCTAGCAAACACAGCGGCTCATTGTCATAAGGGACTTTCCCTGTCGCCTCCTGCGAGTTTTGGTTGTACATTGAGATTGTCAGGGAGGTTTTAGAGTTGATGTTCGGATATGTGAATAATAGAACAGTTGCAGATTAGGTACATACGGTAGATAAACAAAATGATAGAAATGGTCGGCGATGAAAGAACTTAGAATCGTGCATTCGTTTACTTCACCGATTTTTTTTGGCCTTGTCGGAAAAGCGAAATGTATGGCCAGAGGTGGTCTATCAGTTATTTGATCAAAAGTCCATTCATAGATTCAATTCTCTTGTGTGACTGTCATGGTTGCTTCCATTCGTCTCAGAATCCAAAGAAAGGAGGGAGTCGATCCGTGCGAATGCTAGCGGACCGACATAATGTCTGTAATAATCTGTTTTAGGACTCCTGCTCGACTTCACCAGATAATGAAAATGATCGTTGAATTCGAAACTCCAAGCATTACCCGTTTCGGTTCGACATAAAAGGAAAGGCCCTCAATGTAAAGTTTGGACTGCTTCTATCCGACGTACTCGTGTCGGCTCAAGTCATGGAGAGACTATCATCGGCCTCTCGGATTATCGCCCGCGAACCGGGCCATCCAAATCAGAAACACACCATCCAGAGTCTCCACAAACTTTGATGAAATGCTCAATGCTCCTTGGCAATTTTCCTTTGCTTCCACTGAGAAACTCGCGACGTACAAGCGACTTGCCCGGAGAGATTGGTATGTTTGAACGGCAGAATCATCATTGGAACCTTCCTTCGACCAAGGAAAAGAGATTGGTATGCTGTCATTGCAAGCCAAAGTCCCAAAGTCGTTTACTTTTCTTCGTCACCCTCCTGTTCTGTTATACGCGGAAAAGGTCGTCCCATCGAAAGTCAAAGGTCTTCGTTTGTTGTTATTGGAAAAAAAAAAAACACACACACACACAAAGTATGCCTATCCTAAATTTTGTGAGACCATAAATTTCAAATTTGCACCCATGACACGTTTACCCTGAATTATTTTTTGTGATACCAAAAACTCCATGCTTGATGTGTAACATATTTACCCTAAACTTCTATTCATGTAGCACATTAATCTTTCGTCATAATTTCGTTAACAAATACCGCTAAAAATTTTATGTGATTGCCCACATGAATGATGAAAAGCAACTGGTGCTGACGCGACGCTCACATGACAAAAATATGTCAACTCATTATCTTTTTCATTGTCTTTTTCTTTTTCTTTTTTGACTTCCTTGTCCATTTTCTTCGTCGATTTGGCGACGGAGAGGACAATGGCGGCGGCGGAGACGAAGAAGAAATGGAAAAAGGAAAATAAAAATCTTAACGAAAGATAAAAGTGTAGCACGTAAATAAGTTTAGAATTTTTGGTATCATAAAATGTAAGTTTGAGATTAATGTGTCGCATGAAAATAAATCTCGGGTCTTTTGTGCCTAAAAAAAATTATGTGGGGTAACTGTTAGCCATCGTTTGGAATTATAGGTGGCTTTTATCATTATTATAATCATTATTAGTATTTCTTTTTTTTTTTTTATAAATAAAACTCGTGTTGAACGTTGATTGACAATTGGACAGAGCCCTCTCGCTGACGCAGCACGGTGGGCCCACACGTGTTCCTTCGGTGTGGGCCCCTTCTTTGTTTTTGTCTCTCTCAATTTTGTAGTTGCGGTTGCGTCCTCCAGGTCCAGCTGGAATCTGGAGAGAGAGAGAGAGAGAGAGAGAGAGAGAGCGAGAGGGGGGTTCGTTGGGCGATTGACCGGAGCGCGTCTTCTCCACCTGAATCCGCACGGCGACGCTCTGCCCATACCGGAGATCGAATTTGGTGGACGTGTGACGAAGAAGAAGACGGGGAGATCGATGGACGAGGTGCTTACAGCGGCGGATGCGACCTCGACGTCCTCGGCCACCACATCTGGCGCGGAGCCGTCGTCGCTCCTCCCCTACAACCTCCCTCTCATCTCCGCCTTCCTCGCCTTCGCCCTCGCTCAGTTCCTCAAGCTCTTCACCACCTGGTCCTCTCTCTCTCTCTCTCTCTCGATCGATCGATCGATCTGTAATGCTTTGGCACGATTCGTTGTTCCTGATTTACTTGTCCTCTTTTCTTAGCGTGCATACGGGCAAATACATTGAGCGATAAGGATGTGTTTTTGCATCGTTAAAGATATGGCGTGTTAGTTTGCCTGGAATGTGCTGGATTTTGCGATTAATGCTGCAATTTGATGATTGTTGAGCTTAATTTGCTCTCTGATTTTGTAATCGGCTCTTCAGCAGCTCATTTCCCAAACAGAGAGAGATTTGCATCATCGTCAATCGTTTAGGGTAGTGTCTGGTTATGCATACTTACGTCAATAGGTACATTTGTTTTCCCTTTCTCAAGAATCCACCAGAGATATCCAACTCGTTGGAACACTGCTATTATCGGCGTTGACAATAGACAACATAGTGCCTATGTGGTTTTTGGTGTTATTTTGACTAGGATCTCTACAATCTGTGATCTTGTAAGACGTGTATCAGAATATCTATTTCGAAGAATAATTATCGTCACTTAACCTTTAGGCATCCATTGATATAAAAGTGGCATATGTCCGGATATCTCTCACTTGTTCTCTGTTTCTATTGCATGTCTCAGTGCATTTGTCTATATGACCCTGTTTTTTTGGAAGATTGCTTGTATCTTTTGGTTTGTGCAGAATGCCATTTTTCCACATGTTTTCTTTTTTCTGTATCCGTTTGGAATTGCTGAAAGAGCTTCACTCCTGCATCATCTGATTAAATATGAACATTTTCGAACTTGACCTCTCGAAAATTAAGAAAAGATTAACCTTTGTTTCAAATTGAAGACTGCAGGGCATTTTTATTAGTATGTTTTTTTCTGAGTTAGAGGTACACGTATTTCTGTTTGCTACTGTAGTATGTTGCCTATTAATGAAATGGTTCTTCTAATGGGAACTTTCTTCTCATATCCTTGATGCATAAAATGGATTGGTGGGTAGTGTTCTAGATGTTTGTCAATATCTTCAAATGTGTGAACAGTTCTTCATACGTGCAATGACTATCTTGGTGCATTGAAGTCGCTCACTCTGTTGATTGCATCTCTCTTAGAAGCTCAGGTTCAAGGAAAGGAGATGGGACTCCAAAAAAATGCTAGGCTCTGGTGGAATGCCATCATCACATTCTGCAACTGTCACTGCTCTAGCAGTGGCTATAGGTCTGCAAGAAGGAACTGGGGGATCTGCATTTGCCATTGCAGTTGTGTTGGCTTGCGTTGTATGTCCTCTGATCCTCATGTTTCCTTTTATGGCATTTGTATGCCTTCTCTTTTATGTTAAACATGTGTTTTTTTCACAAATTGTCACCTTTATACTTTATATGTAGGTAATGTATGATGCCTCGGGCGTCAGGCTTCATGCTGGCAGACAAGCTGAAGTATGTCTCCTGTCACGGTCATGTATCATTTGTTGCTTTAGCGTGTGTAGCACCATATTCAGAGTAATCATAGATTGACGATTTGTTATTTGTGATTGTCTCTGACTGCAGTTATTAAATCAAATCGTTTGTGAGTTTCCTCCAGAACACCCGTTATCCAGTGTTAGACCTCTACGTGAGTTACTTGGGCATACACCACTTCAGGTATGTTGCAGTTCTACGGCATCTCTTGTAACACTGTAAGCAAAAATCTGCCGTTTTCCCATGGCTCGAATTCCCCTTCCTCCCTCTGTCCTCCCTTTTGCCACCTTCTAAAGGAAAATGATAAAAGATCATGTTTCATTCATAAGGAGTGAAAAGTAACTATACTTTTCTAAGTCTTAGAATTCTTTTCTTCTGAGGTTTTATTTTATTCAGAGGCCTTGAGTTGAAAACCTGCTAAAATAAGCCTTATCCTTATTTCAGTCCTCCGCTTCAGCAGAGATTAAAGAGCTCTTCAATGTTTAAGAAAACAATTCTTGCCATAATATCTATTGTTCGAGTCCAAAAAAAGGAGCCATAATATTTGAATTTTCCTACTAAGTTCGTCTGCGCTGGATCAGGGGCAAGCCGTTATTCAGCATCTGATCTTCATTGCATTTGGCTTGGCGCAGGTTGTTGCTGGTGCTATTCTGGGATGCGTTGTCGCATACCTGATGAGAAGTACTGACTAGGAAAGAGTTCGACAGTGTAGATTGTACCACCATTCATAGGATGATCCCGGAGGGAAGGCTTAAGGAAGATGTCTTTAAAGCTTATTTGAAAGTGTATTTTTTAAGTTGGTGGCAGAATAGTGGTTGCATATGCACGTCTGCTTGTAAGATGCGTTACTTCTACATATCGAAGGACCATTTCTCCAACTTCCTGCTGATGGTAACAATACCGGTATCGGGAAAGATTTTTCTCTCTCATTAGGAAGTGAATTCGAGAAAAGGCTCGAATTCGAACGGCAAGTGGAACAAAATGAACGTTCGGTAATTATGACAAGTTGATTCAGTTAGTTAAAAGGGTTTAAAAGGGTTTACATTGTACGTTAGTATGGTTAGAGAATGACAAAGCTGGCATTTTGTTAGTAAAGTTGTTCTTTCACCGAAATGTTAGAAGAAAATCGCCGAATACTCAGGTCGCGAATTCGAGTTTGAGTGTCTGCATTCTTATGTCTGATAGTGAATACCAGATGTAGGAATAAGCGCATGGCAGGCCCTTAGTTTTGTGAACGACACATACAGGCACAGGCACTCCCAAAACTTGAAGAGACTCCAAAACAATTATTTGCTAATTTTTTTTGTAAAAGAATATTGGGAATTATATTAAAGAAATTTGCAAAATAAATCAGCTTAATATTTTTTAAACAAGTGAGTTAGACAGAACTTATTAACTCATGATTGCATGACCAGAACATGTTTCATAATCATTGCATTCACTACTCTTATCATTAAGATTTCAGGGGCGCAATCAAAACGTGAGCCCAATCTTAACGTCCCTCTCTCTCTCTCTCTCTCTCTCTCTCTGAATCAGTTTCATCTCTCCCTTTTAATTCTTCCCTCTCTCCGTCTCAGTTACTTTCAATTTTCTGCAAATTCCTCTCCCGAGCATTACATGAGAACCGAAACGAAGAGCCATGGGCAAGAAGAGAGCTTCTCTGCCCATACGCCAGTTACTGGTGCTCCGCTCGAAGCCGGTTTTCTCCATATTTCTCGTGTTCTGCGTCTTCGCCTTTATAAGACTCAACCGGTCCAAATCACGATCGAGCACCACCGACAAATCAAGTATTGACGAAAAATCGAAACTTGAGACTAACCCAAAAGTTGCTTTTCTGTTTCTTGCCCGTAAAAATGTTCCTCTGGACTTCATGTGGGGTGCTTTCTTCCAGGTTGGTCATTTGCTCATATGATTCGTATAACTAGCATGAAGTTCTCACGCCTACACGTGCCTTCCTGATTTTGGTGTGTTTGGAATTTTGTGCAGGAGGCTAACGTGAGGAATTTCTCGATTTATATTCATTCGGAACCTGGGTTTGTGTTCAATGAGTCCACTTCTACGTCCCCTTTCTTTTACGGACGCCAGTTAAACGACAGTATTGAGGTACTCGTTAAGTGCAATTATGTTGGACATGAAGTATCTGATCTGTTGCAAGCTTTTGTGTAACTGTCTTCTGATTAATTGAGATTAAGGACGCAACTGAGACTAAGAACGCGGTTTATGTTATTAGAACTTAGGATTCTAGCTTTGCAATACCTGGTCGCTTAGTGCAGAAAAACAAGAAATTGATCCATGTCATCTCCTCGACGGCATGCCCGATGTATGAGATACTTCGTAGACAAGCTAGGGCTTGAGATAAGCTTTTCCTTTCGCGTACCGAATAGCTAATCTAGTTTGGCAAAAACCAGATGAATTACCTGCTCTGATGGGGTTGGTTCAGATTTTATTTGTATGTCCTGCATTCATTGCGAGGGAAAAAAATTGCTACTGGCATGCAAACTGTGTTCATGGTAAAAAAAAAAAAAAATGTTGCTGCAGGTAGCCTGGGGAGATTCAAGCATGATAGAAGCAGAGAGGTTATTGCTTAAAGTAGCTCTTGGCGACCCTGCTAATCAGAGATTTATTCTCCTTTCTGATAGGTTTGCCCCCCAAAGCAAAGTCTAAATAAGTTCTTAAGCCCATTTTATTGCCCCTTTCTTGGTATGAAATGACAAACTCTACTAAGCACTCGCAACTTGTTTGCTTTTACTTGGTCGGAAAGTTCATAGCTAAATACGCATTCTTGCTCGTAACAGTTTTTGGTGTTTGGATTGGCAGCTGCTTGCCGCTGTACAAATTCCGTGACATTTATGAGCATCTGATTTCTTCTCCGAAGAGTTACATCGAAAGGTAGATAAAAAGAAGAAAGAGTCCATAATATTCCAGTGAATTTCTTTATTTCAGCAAGAAATGTCCTTTCTGGTATTACAAGATGATAAGTTCATAGGGAATATGAGCCTAAGTCCTCTATTTTCCATGTTGTAGCAGCTATTTTGATTTTGAGGATGATCGATATAATCAGAAAATGTTGCACGCCATACCAAAGGACAGATGGCGAAAAGGATCTCAGGTCTTCCCATCTTCCAATTTTCTTTCTTCAGTTTTGCCTTCATTAATGAGTGCAGTAAGTAGCCCTTTCAGATTGCGGTTAGCATAACGACAATTAGCTGTAGACCTAAAACCAGAAGTTTAAATGTATCTCCTGAAACTGGGTCATTGTATGATATAGTTATGCCGTTGATCTCAGTGGTTCACTTTAATCAGAAGACATGCACAAATTGTTGCAGATGACGATGTTGTTTTCCCCATCATCAAGAAATCTTGCAAGGTATGCGAGAGAATTCGCTACATAATGTCCGTCTTTCTCCTCCTGTTTGTTTGGTTTAGGTTCTTCTCAAATGTGATAATAGCATTCTCTGTCATTATCATTTTGCGATCTATCTTGTTTGTTTGCAATAAGAACATTGAGTGAAATGGGTGAACCAAGAAATTCATTTTTCTTTGTCCTCTATTCCTTCATTTGAAATGCAATAAAAGCATGGCTAAGTTGATTATCCAGAACAAGTTAGTAACTACCAAGTCATAATCTCTCTTATCTTTCAGAGACAGTCAAATGCAAGCGTGAGTGCGAGAAGACAGATGCTTGTAAGTCGATGCTTGCTCTTAATTATTGAATGGCTAGAATAGATCCGGAAACTTTACTTATGGAGCCTAGATGAAGAATAGGTTTGTGCTTACTATGTTGAACACATGCAGGATCTTCATAAGCTGCAGGATTGTATCCCAGACGAACATTATCTGCAGACATTGCTGGCAGTGAGTGACCTGATTCTCTATGTTTTTGTTCTGGATACAATTGACATGTCGCTAATGTGCAAAACAATCGAACAGTCCCGCTTCCTGCACTATTATCTAGTAATAGACAAAAGCAACGTTTCCCACCACCGGCGACAGTGATGGTGGCCTAATGATAAGGGTCAGCATTTCCAGAAACGCCGGTCATGAGGTCGAAACCACTTACTGAGTAGTGTGTGTATCAAGTTTTGTGCAGATGGGTTTTGGACCTCTAGCACCCTGGTGGCGCTGCAAGAAAGGCTTGCCAGTCACAAATCTTTAGATCACAGGTGGTGCTGAGTAGACGCAACTAAAATAGAACATTCCGTAGTGGGCGCTAGACTCTTATGATAATGGCCAGAGGAGATAACGGCCAGAGGAGATAACCAAGTTGCTCGCCCCTCCTTATCCTCTCACTTTGCATGAGTAGAAAAATATCTTTTCCCTTCTAGTTTCTTTAGTTTGCCTGCTCCCTAGAAATGGTTCACTAGGAAATGCCCTGCCTAATACATTTGCATTCAAATCTCTAGTGCTCTTTTAGTTTTATCTGTGACAGTGAAGCCTTACTTCTGCTCAGTTACTTTTGTGCTTCTTTTGAAGATGAGTGGGTTTGAGAACGAATTCTTCCGATGGTCATTGACCTATGCTCAGTGGAATCAATCAGCCACACAGAAGGATAAGCAGTGGCACCCTGTCACTTTCGATTACACAGATGCGAGCCCTCAAAGTATCAGAGAAATAAAGGTTAGTGATATTGCCTATTTTGGAGATCTGAACTTGGAGACATTAGTCAGAGAATGTGTCAAATATTTTGGAGATCTGATAACTTTAAGATATTGCTTATTTGGCTCCTTTGTCAGTTTGAATGGTTCCATAAGTTAAAACTGTCTCAAGTTCATTTCTCCCCCGTCAATTAAATCACGCAGGAGATCGAGGCAATCCACTATGAATCCGAGAATTGGACCGAGTGGTGTCAAGTCAATGGTGCGTCCGCTCCATGTTATCTATTCGCGAGGAAGTTCACGCGCGGAGCGGCTGTTCGCCTGTTGTCCGAGGGACTACTGGGTCCGTTCGACCCCGTTCTATTCTTAAACGCTACGAGGAGATTCTTTCCAGTCAAACATAGAGACATACGGGCAAGATAGAGCCTTGCAAATTGGAGGACATGTTCACATACATACCCTCGACTCGCAGTTGAAATCGCGTAGAACATTCTTTACAACTCTCTAACTTTCTCTGTTTCGGAAATTCTCAGCAAAACCTGTTCATGAATAACCTTTGAAAGTTGCATTCTACTTGGTATATAATTGCTCATCTGCATGGTTTGGGAACTCCGATTCCCTCTGTCTTCATTTCATGCTCATTGTCTCTGAAACATATGCCTGAGACATTTATTGGCACCACCATCGTCTAAAAAACGAATGCTAGGCAAGCATCTCATTACATGTTTTCCACACTGTCGAAGACTCCGAAATAACGAGATTTTTTCCTCTTTTTATTGCCCCCCCCCCCGGTGAGATTTTGTACTTTGTCGATGTATACATGATTAATCTCAAATTTTTCGTACCAGTTCAAATTTTCCGAATACTTAGCGGTCTCATAAAATTATCACTTCGTGAAACTCTCCTTAATCTATGATTAGGGACTGGTACTTGTAGGACTCTTCATATGAACTTTTGGGCATACCCCACCTAGGACAGTTTCTGTGAAATTGGATTTAGTTAAGTCCGCGAAAATTCGTTTGCCCAAGGGTCCGTAGTACCCTAAGCACTGGAGTGATCTAGTAGCCGGGAAGGGGCCTAGAAGTGCCTCCTACAACACCACACTACGTTTGGCCCAGGCTAACGGGGACTCACAACTCAAGGGAGGGAGAGTGGAGCCTCGTGAACCATTGTCGAGAGGAAGATCCTTGGCCCTTCTTCATTCTCTACAGGGTCCAAATCTTTTTACAACATACGTGACAAGGAACGGGACAGAGATGGAAGAGGTCGAACATGAGAATAAAGAAGCAAGCTCGACTTTCTCTTTGGTCATTTTTGATAGAGCGGGTGGAGAGAGTGGCATTATCCAGAAGTAAGATCGCCCCACTCATGTTGCCTTAATAAGTGACAAAGTACGTATCCGGGTTTGGATTCGCTTGATGGGCGTGGAACACGGCACCGGTGTCACGAGCACTGAACGACCGGACAATAATCATCGTCCAGTGACGTCCCCCTCCACGTCGATTGGTCCAATCATGGGGCACCCCAAAGCCTTGGCGGGTGTGTCAGTCTGGGGAAAGTATTTTGTACCATCCATGCATCATGTCACGTCAGTCTATTTTCACCGTCCTTCGTGGGACCAAACAAAATTATCAAAAGAAAAAATTATAAATTTATATGTACGATTAGAGCGAGCACTGATCCGATTTCAATTCGCAAATCTATCTAAATTGACTTGTACTAGGTGGTTCCTGATTCCTAAATTATAAAACCGATGATAATCAGTCTGATTTTTTATTTCAATTGTGGATCGTAGCGATAGTCTTTTTTTTTTTTTTGTACAATTTTTATTATTACAATACCCTAAAGATGATTGGGGGACAGACACCTCAACACCCTGACTTTATGGGAAATGAACTCGAGACCGTGCGATGCTTATGCTTCCAATTCCATTTTTAAAGCTTACTTCAGGTCATATGTTATTGTTTTAACAATCGTTTTGGCGAGATTTACTTCCAAACAAGTGCGAAATGTGATGATTGCTTAGGCAAGATAGGTACTAGGATGACGACTTGCATAGAGCAAGACTCAATTGAAGCCTTGCTGGGAATACAAGGGAAAAGATACTAAAAATTTCCACCGGTTCTTGGACCAAACCAGAAACCGGGTGCAGGACCAGGTGGGCCAGTTTCTAGTCCCACACCCGAAACCGACCCTGCCCGGTCCAAGTTCTAGAGTTGGAACTGACCCGCCCTGGAATTGATGACCTCTGTGTACGGCGATTAATTTAGTTATAAATTTTTTAATATTTTCAAATTAGTCCTAAATTATTCGATGATTTATTAATATAGTCATTTCGATCGATTTTGATCGAAGATCGCCGACAAAACCATCGGCCATCCTACATGCCATGCGCGATTGATCGTCGGGCCTTGGCGATGGTCGGCGGCCTCCACACGATGGGTTTAGACTTATTTAGACAATTATTTCACCATTTGTGAGTGTCAATCAAATTCTCATCGTCGATGCATGCAAATGAAGTACACGCGAATCAACAACGGTTGAAACGTTGCCAGGTATTCAGCCACGTCTTCCTTCAACGCGATGTACGGGCCATCACCTCCACATAATTCAGCCGACGACAGCAACAAGGGAGGGGGAGGAGGAGGAGGAAACGAGATACACACCATCGAAAGCTGTTTCGCGATGGGGCTCGCTGTGTCTTCTTGCTCAGATATTTGTTTGGCTGTCCTTAGATGGCGCGCCAGCGAAGCACATGGAGAAATCAAGACACGAACGCTCGACCCCATGTCGTGCAGAGAAGACTGGCGACACGTGCATTGATTTTCCTGCCGCCCTTCCCGTTTCTTAAACGCGTTCCTCTTGGACCCAAAAAAAAAAGCGTTCCTCGATTGAGCAATCGATGTGTCTGTTTGGAAGGCAACGTGTTTCGTGAGTTCAACAAGGAGACCAAACTGGCTTTTTTGTCTTGGGCATCCTATGTTTGAAGAACCCAAACTAAAGCATCATCACATCTATAGAGACTTCACACCAGTTCCGGTTGATTCTTTTCTACGTCTGTCTCGCACGTTTTGCAACACCCAAAATGTTGTTATTTGGGAGAGTAATATTTTAATAATATCAATGACAATTTTGGGCGGAATTCGATCACGTAGATAAATTTTTAATAATATTTTCAATTTTCTTTTACTATTTTTTTCATTTTTTTTTTTTTTATTTTTCCTTTTCCTTTTCCTTTCCTTTCTTCTTTCTCCGATTGGCCAGGAGAGACGAGAGCCGGCGAGGTCGACCTCGCCAAGTCGGTAAAACTCAACCGCCCCTAGCGAGACGCGACCTCGTCGTCGCTAGGCGAGGCTCCACCTCCCAACTTTGGGCAAGGCCGGCCTCGCCGTCGTTGGGCGAGGTTGCGCTTCGCTAGAGGCAAGCAAGGCTCGCCCTTGCTAGTGGCGGGAGGGGCCGAGCTTCGCTAGAGGTCCACGAGGTAGACCTCGTTGGCCGTTGCATCTAGCTAGTGGCTAGACCTTGGCAACAAGAAGAAAGGGAAGAAGGAAAAAAGAAAAGAAAAAAATAAATAGAAATTTAATAGAGAAATATTAAAAATATTATTAAAAATTATTCAAGTCAACGCCTAATCGCGCCACGTCACGATTTTCGACCAAACCACGGAAAAAGACTAAATTGACACAAGTGTAAAAATTTTAAGATTGAATTGGCAAAATTGCGGTAGATTTAGGACTTTTTTGGTAACTTTTCCAATGTGATTTGGCATGGGAGGACCGCGACTTATTTAGACAACAAATTACCTTAACCTCGCTTAATTACCTTAACCACTTACGAGGCGAGCGCTTCACACGCAAGATCTATTCAGATTGGATAGACCGGATCCTTGTGATTGATAGCCCCATTGGGTTAAGTTGCACGCTCGTTTTGATGAATTTATCTTTAACTACTATCTTGGTCTTTTTATTGGTTCAATCCTCAGTTCCACTAACCCTAATTGTGCAACTCAGATGAAAATTTGCGATTTTCCATTCATTGCAAATCATCCTTCGATCCTATTGAAACCCTAGTTCTGCCTTCGCGAAACCATCCAATGCATATGAGAACCATTACCCCATGTCATTTCCCCCCCTTGTCCTCGAGATCTATAGAATCGAATAGCCCAATCAATTTTTCACCAGGTGACGAGCCCCACTCAGCCTCTTCCATTCTTTGTCTTTTCTAGGTTCAATGACCCTAAAAATCTTCCCCGCACCAGGTAGATTCTTCAATTTACCAAGAGGAAAGTCGATGGACCAAAATGAAATTCCAACCTTTCAATCTCTCCCAACGTACGAAAACCTCGCCCAATATATATAGTCCACTCCGACGTCCTTGCTCACCACCTCTCCTTTCTCCCCGTATACACACATAAGCCGGTACCGCCGCAGATCATGGCGACGATCCTGATGAGCAACATGTCGCCGGCCATGTCGTCCTCCTCCTCCTCCCCGTCTCTGTCCCCGCTGTCGGCGCCGCCGCCCCCCACCACCATCCCTGCGCGCGTGATCCCGGGCGGCTACGGGTGGCCTCTCCTCGGCCCGATATGGGACCGCCTGGACTACTTCTGGTTCCAAGGCCCGGAGACGTTCTTCAGGAAGAGGATCGAGAAGTACAAGAGCACCGTGTTCCGCGCGAACGTGCCTCCGTCGTTCCCCTTCTTCCTGAACGTGAACCCTAACGTCGTGGTCGTCCTCGATTGCGCGTCCTTCGCTCACTTGTTCGACATGGAGATCGTGGAGAAGAGCAATGTTCTGGTCGGGGACTTCATGCCGAGCGTGAAGTACACCGGGAACATCCGGGTCTGCGCTTACCTCGACACTTCCGAGCCTCAACACGCTCAGGTACGGCCACGCCGCGGCGTAATGACCCGTCCTTCTAGTCGGAAATCGCCATTATGTTCACATGAAAAGCTCTTCATCCGCTTGCCAGAACTGATGAAGCTTTAAATGCTTGAATTTATATATGCCTTTGCTTATCGACATCTTTCTCTCGAGTCACCCAGTAAAGCGTAGCAATTATGTGAAATCATCAATCAAATTTTTATTCAACCCTATAGAATTGCTTCTTCTTTTTTCTATTTAAGAGAAAAAGTATGAAAATAAAAGAAGCTTTTTTCATTCTATTTTTCTTTTCTCACGCTTGTACCTTCTTTTATGAAAAGATCTACTTATTCTCACCTAGGGTACTAATAATGTGGAAATTTCGAGAAAAATTAAATGATTTGTAAGTAATTTTTCAAAAAAAGTTGCTTTATATCGCTTACGAAAATGAATAAACGCAAAATATTTTTATTATTTAGATACAAAATTATTATCTATAATAAAAATATTTTTCGTTGATTAATTATTTCAAGTAATACGAGCGATAATTTTTCAATATTTTTCAAATCATTAACTTTTCGAGAAACAGACGGGGCCTAGATGTCCTGTAATTTTCTTTGGATTGCCTAAGTTCACAAAAATTCACTAGCACCATAGGAATGTGGTCGATCAAGAGTCTGAAATCAGAATGCTACATTACAAATCATTTCAGGGAGCCGTACGGTCAACTAACAATTTTACCTCTAAAACAATAAATGATTCAGATTGGGCTATGGGATAAAAGTTCAGCAACTTTCGTCCTTGCTAGCAAATATTAGGGTTGTGGGCCATGTATTATTGTCCTTGGTACTGAGCCTTGTTCGGACAAGAAAAGCCGAAAGCCGATCTTGAACCGTCGGTTGTTTGTGGGGTCGCGGTCGGGACCATCATATTCACCTCGGGACCATGATATTCACCGTGGATGGTCCCTCGATTCCCATAACTTTCTTGGAAAAAAATCTGTGGCGCTCCTTCACTCGTTGAAATCTAGTACTGGTCCTTCCATACGTATCCCCAAGATTTCTCCAAGATTTTTTAGAGCTATTGATGTGATTTTGATCTTATATTGCATGAAAAATACAATTATTTTCGACCAAGTATACCGTTCTTAAAATTATCGCGTGCATAAATTCAAAATTATCTAAAAATTGTGCTTGAGAATGTCCATATGAATTTATAAATTTATAGTGATAAACTCTTGGATTGTCGTTAAAAGTGATACATGGAATTTTTTTTTTTTTTTTTTTTGGGTTGAAACACATGCAAATTTAACTTGCAAGGGATTTTGATTATTAGGAAAAGGGCAAAAGCCACAAAAAAGCCACTAACTATATCCAGTATGACACATTTACCTTATATATATTTTTTGTGACACAAAAAATCTCAAGCTTATACATGTATAATACATTTACCTCCATTCAAGTTTTCATCAACAAGCACCATTAAAAAGTTACCTATATGGACAACGAAAATCAAACATGTTGATATGGCACTCATGTGATTCGAGTGAAATAAAAACGGAATTGTTTTGGCTGAAAAATCATCTGACTGAATCTTGACAAAGGTTAATTATGTCATTAGGTACAAGTTTGGGGGTTCTTTTATGTCACAGAGAAAAAAATTAGAATAAATGTGTCATAGTGAGCATAATTTGGGATTTTGAATGTTACAAAAAAAAAGTTTCAAGTGAAAATATCACAGTGTGCATAGTTTGAAATCTTTTATGGCCTTTTTCCTTATGAAAATTTCAAAAAATTATTAAATCTATTGTATGAATGTCGATTCAGCCCTAAACTTTTTAATTTGGCCAATTTAATCCTAAATCTTATATCGATTTACCAATGTAGTCCTTCCGGCGAATTTGGTTGATACTTTTTGACGTGAATCTTTGGTTGTCCCATGTGGCGATAATAAACTTTTCTCTTTTTATTCTTTCTCAGCCACAAGCAAGTGTTGCGATGCCCACGGCCGACGAGGGCTTCAAGCCCCTCTCGAACTTCAGCAGAAAAAAAAAGGAAAAGAGAAAAAAAGAAAAGAATAAAAAAATTAAGAAAACTTTATAGAAGCTACAAAAATTATCAATATTAGCTTTACTGCCAAAATTAGCCGGAAATAGAACATTAAAAAATCTTCAAAAGGTTCAAAACTAAATTGGCAAAATTGAAAAATTTATAACTAAATTATCATATGTACAATAGGCTAAGAAAATTTTTGGTAATCATCTCATTGATCAATTCCCTACAAAGAGTCCTTGTCATGTAATCTAGACTCATTGTGCTTCCAAGTAAGATTTGTATTTTGCCTCATTAAATAACATGAGATACGCTCAAGAAAAAAAACACATTAGTTTTGTTTTTATGAGTTTTCAATTTGCAAATTAGTAATCTAAATTTTTTTTTTTCATCTTATTGAGCATTTCCTAGAAATTTTAATATCATTTCCTCCCAATACTACAATAGTGCCGTTTATTACAGATCAAATATCCCAACATGACATGACAATATTACAATATGTTCAATTGATCTTCGACCTCATTTGCAATAAAAAACCATACGAGAAGAAGATGCATAAGGAAAAATCAGAATGGCATGAAAAGAAGTTCTTAAAGAAGTCAAAAAAGAAAAAAAATATATGAAATAATACTGTCATGAAGTATAGAAATTCTATAAAAAAAAAAAATCTATAGGTTTCAATATAGGACGGCATCTACTATGTCCGATTAATAGATGATTCTTTTATTTTTTCCAATATAATGTGATCACAATCTTCAATTATGGTGATGTATTTACAGGTGAAGAACTTTGCGCTAGACATACTGAAGAGGAGCTCCAGGGTGTGGGCAAGCGAAGTGATCTCGAACTTGGACACCATGTGGGACACCATCGAGTCCAGCCTCGCCAAGGACGGCAAAGCCAGCGTCATGTTCCCTCTCCAGAAGTTCCTCTTCAACTTCCTCTCCAAGTCCATTGTTGGCGCCGACCCGGCCGCCTCGCCGCAGGTGGCCGGAGTCCGGCTACGCCATGCTCGACCGGTGGCTCGCTCTCATGCTCCTCCCCACCATCAACATTGGTATGAATGAGGCAAAAGAGCACATGCTTTGTTCGGGAAAAAGATAAGTTGTTGACGTAGCGTAGCCTATTGAGATCAAATAAACAAAAAACTTTTCAAGAACGAGGACTAAACTTACCAGAAAAACTACAAGTGTTTAAATTTAAGTTTAGAGAGCGTTGGAGATTTAATTAGGAAAGTACTCTTGGTAATTTGCAGGCATACTGCAACCTCTAGAGGAGATCTTTCTGCATTCTTGGGCATACCCCTTTGCTCTGGTGAGCGGGGACTACAACAAGCTCTACCAGTTCATCGAGAAGGAAGGCCGGGAAGCCGTCGAAAGGGGGAAGGCCGAGTTCGGATTGAGCCACCAGGAGGCCGTCCACAACTTGCTGTTCATCCTCGGCTTCAACGCGTTTGGCGGCTTCTCGCTTTTCCTCCCCACGTTGCTAAATGCCATACTTAGCGACACGACCGGACTGCAGGACCGGCTGAGGAAGGAGGTCCGGGAAAAGGGAGGGCTGGCGTTGAGCTTCGACTCAGTGAAGGAGATGGAGCTGGTACAGTCGGTCGTGTACGAGACGCTGCGGCTCAACCCGCCCGTCCCGCTCCAATACGCTCGAGCCCGGAAGGACTTCCAGCTCAAGTCTCACGACTCGGTCTTTGATGTCAAGAAAGGTGAGTGACTTTTCCGGGCCCCTTAGCCATTTTCCACATTTGCACGCGTTTTCTCAATAAATAATAATCTAGTCTTTAGACTTTAACTTAAAGTGCAACTTGATCCATTAACTTTTAATTTGTTCGGTATGATACATAAATTTTAGTCTAGTATATTATACCATTTAATTTGTTCATTGTTATTTATGTTGATACTTGATACGTTCAATTTAAATCAGTTAACTATACAAAAAATGTTCAATGTTTTCATTATTGAATATTTTTATACAATCCATAAACTAAATTGAACATACGCAAAACGTTCGAGGATCATATTGAACAAAATAAAAGTTCAAAAATTACATTGTATAGTGAGCTAAAGTTGCAAGACCGAATTTGACAAATTAAAATATCGGGGAGCGCATTGTATATTAAGTCAAAGTTTATGAATCATTTATTTTATTTTTCCTTTCTCAAATCTAAATTCAACATATGACGATTAATTTCACGTTAAGCATAGCCTCTCACGACCACATTTTTGCATTTCATCTTCACTTTTTTTCAAAGCGAGCTCCTATGCGGGTATCGAAATTGGTGATGAGAGACCCGAAAGTGTTCGACGAACCGGAGACTTTTAACTCGGACCGGTTCGTCAAGAACAACGAGCCACCGAATTACTTGTACCGGTCCAATGGGCCGCAGACCGCAACACCGACCGAGTCGAACAAGCAATGCGTGGCTAAGGACTACGTCACCCTCACCGCTTGTCTCTTCGTTGCCTATATGTTTCGACGGTACGATTCCGTCACCGGAAGCTCAAGCTCGATCACAGCGGTTGAAATGGCCAACTGAGTGGTGACACGTGTTTATATTGTACGGGCAATTTGGGCTTTGTTGGGCTTGGGGCCCAGCCCATATATGTATACAGTGCGATGGCCTCTTCATAAGCGGTTCTCAATCTCAAGTCCCACACCTTGATAAGTAGTTGAGGTAATAATTCACCCTTGAAATGATTTAATGTATGGACTGCCATTCAATCCAGCCCAGATGATGTATGAATTATTAGCAAGAACAAAGTGATGGCTTATGTTTCCTCGTCAAGGACCACTTAAGAAGAGCATAAGGAATTGTCCAAAAAGTCCTAAACTTTTTATACTTTGCTAATTCGATCATAAATCTTTCAATTTTGCCAATTAAGTCGTGATCTTTTGACGCTTTGCCAATTGCATCCATCTAAACAATGTTAACCGGAAAGTCGATGGTGCCACATGGACGCATAAAGGCGTTGACGTGGATAATTTTTTCTCATTAAAAATTTATTTTATTTTGTATTTTATATTATATATTAGTTTCTTTTTTCTTTCCTTCTTTCTTTTCCTTTTTTTTTTTCTATCAAGTCTGGCATGGTTGCCCTCGGACAACAAGGGTTGGCTGGCTTTGCTCGGGCTTTGCAGGAAAGAAGGAAACGAAAAAAAACAAAAGAACGAAAGAACCAAAAAAGGAAAAAAAAAACAAAAATCAATTTTTTTTAGGAGATTATGAAATTTGGCCACATCAGTACCTGCAGTGCCACGTAGGATTATGTTACGGTAGGGCATTCAACATCTATGTCGGCGATTTTTAATTAAAATTGGTCAAATAAATTCAATTGACAAAGTGTCAAAAGGTTTAGAAATTGTTGGTACTCAAAATAATTCGCTCGTCAAAACATATGCTATGCATGAGAGAGATCGATACATTTGCAAAATATGTGAGGAATCGACGCAAGTGTAGAACGCGTGAGGAGTCGTCACATTTGCAAAACACGTGAGGAGTCGACATTCAATTAAAACACGAGAAGAATTGACGCACGCGAAGAGAAAACGTTTCGACAAAGGATAAAGAAGGCATGTAGAGAGCATGTGAAGAGGCCAATAAGTGTCTATACAACTACCAAACTTGCTATGGAGATAGATCCCAGCGAGGAGTAATCCCGCCAAAGTTTCCAGATATTTTCAAGGAGCGCCAAAGCGTGAGCAGGTGTTGCATGAACGATAGTGGAACGGTTGACTCACTTAACGACAGTTGTTGGAATTTTGCCTTCAAAAGCCTCAAGGAATGGAGAACGTGGACATAGCTGAGCTTTACAAAAGGATCAAATTAAAGCGCCTATATCAACAGTTATTTAAGATTTAAAGAACTGCTTGAAGACCTGATTAGAAGGATTTGAAGAAGTCAAAGAGCGCAACAGTTTTTGGTGCGCTAAAACAACAACTGTTGAAGAGTAGTTACTTCTTCAACCATTGAAAATACCACCAAGTAGGCACAAAAGTGCCCGCGAACAAATCAATAAATTTATTTTATCTTTACTTATCGTATTGCATTTTATTTCCTTAGACATAGCTTTTAGATTCTCGTCGTCGAGTCAAACTTGGGCTTTTATCTTTATCACAATTACTACATCATCGAGTCAAACTCGATATATTATCGAAGCGTGTTTAAGGCTCTATCATCGAGTTGAACTTTGACACTGTTTTGGGTATGTTGGTTCGTTATCCTTGCTAGGAATTGTGCTCGCAAAGTCATATCATTGAATCAAACTCTGGTTATATTTCGTTTCAACTCTATCTCGTGTTGATTTTTTTTTAAGTTGTATTTACATAATCTCTCCATTGAGTCAAACTATGGTTGAGATAATGTTTGTGTATTTCTATTGGAATCTTTGCAAATTTCATATGTCGATTTTTCGACTATCTGGATTTCTCCGTCCGAGATCACCGCATGACCTTTTATCACATTTAAAAGCAAAAAAACGAATTTCGATGAAATTCCGGCGAAATGGTAGTGAATTATTTTCCTGAAGAAAAGGCCTATAGCATGTTACTACCCCTCGGTTGCGCAAATTCCAGAAAATCAGAGTTTTCATACGACACCAATTATATAACAAGTAATAAATTTATCATGCCTAATCAATAGGCCCAATCCAACGGCCTGAGTCACATATATGGGCCGGATCGTTTTGGGCATGGCCCATCACTCATTGATGGGCCCAATTTAACTCTTCGGTGTTTTCTCTTTGTTTCGCCTTTTTTTTTTTTGCAAGAGAGGAGAAAAAAAAAAGAGAGGAAGAAAACTGAAAACTTTGTTACAGTGTCATCTTCTTCAGTTCACAGCATTTCCCATGATATCGCGACCTGCAATTGCACCGCTCCACATGATCTGAATCTCAGATTAGCACCGTGGGTTCTTTTTCCCGATCAGTCGCGAACGGTAATGTCGCTCGGCATCCCTCGCGACGCCATCAAGCGGCTCCAGATCGCACTCCGAGAGGAAGCGAAAATCCCCTCCTACGACCCCAACGACCCTTCGATTCCGCCTCTGCGCTCTTACGAAGAATCGATTTCCGAGTTCGATCCGTGCCCGACGTATCTGCGTTGCAAGCATTGCAGAGGAAGGCTTCTCAGAGGCGTCAGCTCCGCGTTCTGCGTCTTCTGTGGGAAAGAACAGTTCGGCGATGTCCCCCCGATCCTGTCAATTTCAGGTCCACGCGTGGTTACTGGTGGTTGCTCGATTCGCTTCAACTGGATGGATCGGTGAGGTTTCTGCATCTCATTTTTGGTTTAACGTTGGGTGCTTCAGCTCTGGATTCTGCGTGAATTTGGGGAAGTTTGGCGGGATTAGGGATTAGATTTTTCTTTTTTGGTCGAATAGCGATTAGATTGACTTGTTAAGGTTTTTCTTGTTATTATTCGTGGTCATCCTTGCATGTGTGCTCGAAGGTACATTTGCTGCTCTTTTCCTGGATAGTAAAGATAAAAAGGCAGATATTTTCTATCACTGGTTATATTTGGCCTAGTGATTCCACTAGGAAGCTGCAGCATTAAGTTAATTTTTTTTTTTTGCGATAATTAAGTACTATTATTGCTCAAAACATCGAACCACAGGAGAATTACTACCCATTACGACATCAATTGAGATCATAATCTCAATTTAAGATGTCAAGCAAAAACATCAAGCCTAAAATTTCAGTTCCCGTACTACTAATTTAATGCAACTAAAGTATTATAGCACAATGAAACCGGCAACAAAGAGACCAATCCTTCTACTGGGCAATATCAGGTATCCATATGGCCCAAGAAGTGCACACATCTTTATCAGCTTGAGCCAAAGCAGCTCCTTTTCCCTTCAGGCAAACCAGCAACCTTAAGCCTGATCACAAACGATACAAATGAAAACCTTTTCAGTGCAAGGAACTCGACTATTGTAAACTATGGTATTTCTTTCCTTCCTTAAGAAATGAATAGCACCATTCAATGCCATCTTTGATAACACTTTTTCCAGAGAGCTCCCCTTCGATGTTTGCAACACCCACATAAACTCAGCATCCCCATCCCCAACTAATCTTTTTACAGCACATAGCTGCAAAAGCCGACTCCATCCTTCAGAGGAGGAATTCCATTCGTAAATGACAAATGTCTCCTTGCTTCAGGCTTCAATCCACAGAGGACACAAATATCATTCACATTCTGCCATTTGCCCGATCTATCTTGATTCTGCAACTTGTTAAGAATAGCAGGCCAAGATATAAAGCAAAATCTTAGAATATTTTGATTCAACCAAATTAGCCTGCGCCAAGTCACCTTAGCCTGCTTCTCCCTAGTTAAGCTCCGAGCATAAACCTTAGCGAAATCACCAGATATAGAGCCTAAGAGACCACTCAATTTGGTTGAGAGCATGGTATTAAAGTTTCACAGAGCTCCTCCTGAATTTTAACCAGATCATTTGATCTGGCAGAGGGCCAAAACCAGTCATTTCCTCTTATGACAGCTGACACCTTAGCCTTCCTATCCAAAGCAGAGTCATAGATAACCCTACTAGGATAAGTCTCATCCAAAATCGTTTTGGGATGCCAATTCTCATGCCAAAGAGAGCATTAAGCTCACAATTCTGTAATATGCATTATTTTGCATGTGGAGTCTTCTGATGAGCATTAAAGGTTCAGGTTTAAGATTTGGCTCTAAGCATTTGGACTAGTGGATAGAACTTTTCATGGTTCTTTTTATTTTGGCTCTAATTTTATAGGGTCCTGTCATGCACACTTTGTCGTCAGAGAACTATAATGCATTTCCTTAAGTGCAGTCTTTGCAGGGCTGAACCATGGATGGCTTCTCTTTGCATGAGCTTTGTGGTTTTGGGCATCCATTTGTCTTTAGGATTGCCCGTGATTTTCGTATTGGTTTATTTGACTGTTTATGATATTGTTTTAATTGGTTGAGAGCTGTAATTGTAAACTATAGACAAGAAAACATCATCTTTTGCACACTCTGGTTTTATTTCTGATTTCTATTGTTAATAAGTCTATGCCCTGACTAGTGTGTAAATTGGCTTCCAGGAGACTGTTGAACCATTTTCTGAAGGAAATGAGTCGAATAGAGGACGGAGTACGCCAAAAGATTCAATTCCCCTGTCCGATCTGCTAAATTTAGAGATCAGATGGTCTTCTAAGCCAGAGAAGCCTGGAACTATTATGACCAATGACTCAATCGCAAAAGCTTCTCTGAATTTGGCTGGGCTTGACCTTGACAACTTTTTTGGGGAAGCGAAGAGAAAAAACACTGCAAATGAATCTGAAGAGCAGCTTGGAGCAAGCAAGCAGAGTGAAAATGCAGAAAGCATTGATTTCCATAGTCCCGAGAATCTAAGTTTGTTTGAGAGCGGGCAGTCTTCCACTGAACCTGTCTGGTCTGCTGAACATGGGAACTACAACACAATGTCTTCATGGGAGCCAGAGTTTCAGTCTGCTGATTCTGAAGCTTTTGCTAAGGATTCCAGATCGTTGGACCCTTTTGCAAGCTCTACAGTTGATCTTTCTACCCATATGGATACTGTATTTGGATCTGGAATTGAATCGAGAAGCACTGGTGCTAAAGATGTTGCACCTTCTTCCTCCAAAATGGATGATTGGTTTGAAGATGATCCAAGGAGTTATTCGTTGTTCGGGTCAACTGGCCCTAATGAGGGATTTAAAACAAATGATACAAGTAAGGTCACTGACACTGCAAAGAGTTCTTCAACAACCGTTGACTGGGTTCAGGATAATCAATGGCCAAGTGGCGGCAACATTGCACGTCATGTCGAAAGAGTTGATGAGAATGAGGATTCTAATGATCCTTGGAATGATTTTACAAGCTCCGCTAATCCAGCAGATAGTAATACTTGGAAACCAAATAATGACCTTTTGATGCATTCTGAACAATCTTCAGATATGAACATGTTCAAGTCGGGGAACAAATTGGAGGACATGGATTTTGGCAATCTTTTGCAACCTGACCCCTTCTTCGGATCACTTGGCATTGCAAATGTTCCAGTCAATGAGAACTTGAAGTCTGGAGCTTCTGGCTTAGATAGGTACCCTTGGCTGCTTCTTTCTTTTGCATTCATGAGCACATCCTTGCATGTGCATTTGTGGGTATGAGTGTGGCCTCATGTGCGCACTCATTGTTGACATTCCTGTTTTGGCTTTCTATTTGTACCTCACTTTAATTCCTACGCTTCTGTTACCCTTACCGTAGTGATTCCAGAAGTCAGGAATATATTTATGATTGATGAGTCACAGGCACAGTATTGTTTGGGACTAGGGATGGCACCAGTGTGGGTAGGGATGGAATCATTTTATTCTGTCTTGCCCAGTGAAATAAGATGGCTACCATTGTTGCATCCCCACATTGTGGGTTCTTTAGAAATTCCATTCCCGCCCGACGGGGATCATCCTTTTTATCTTATTTTTTGCAAAATTTCTAAGCAAAATGAACTCAATTTTACAATATTAGAATCTAGAGATATATAAAATAGTTGCAAACTGTGAGTTGTGGATAATTAATTATTAAATGTGGATAAGATATTTCATTTACATTTGAGCATTGTCTGCACATTGGGACATAATAACTTTTTACTTTTTCTTACGTGTAGACAATAATGCTATTTTTGCTTGGTAAATTTGACATGACTAGATTATTTTTCTGGTTTTATTTTTGTTACTACCAATCTTCGCGAGCCAAATGTTTGTCTCAGGTGTTTGTTGCTGTTCTGTTTGAATCAAGTCAGTCTCAGTTCACTATAATTAGGGGTGTCAATGGGCCAGGTCTCGGCCGGGCCCGAGCTGGCCCGAAACTGAACAGTATCGAGCTCGACCTGGCCCGGCCCGGGCCGGGCCGGGCCGGATTGTGGCCTGATTCTTTTTCTTTTCTTTTTTCTTTTTTGGAATCAAAATTAATTAACAAACCTATCAAATGAAAGAATATAAAAAGAAAAAATAAAAATAAATTAAATTAAAAAGAAAACATGGATGTTAAAAGAAGTCAGGCGGCGGGCTGGCCTGAGTACCAAACCCGCCCGAAAGGCCCAAAAATTAAGTGAATTTTCGGGCCGGGTCGGGTCGCTTGCCTGGCGCGGGCTTTTTTGACACCCCTAACTATGATATCTACTTTCTTTTAAATAATAAAAGGTATATATATATATAAAGGGAGAAAAGCTATTTTATAGGTAAAGAAGTTCATCTATAGGGCACTGAGGGCGGTGCATACCCATGTACAAAAAGAGCCCAAAAAATCAAAGCCACATACAAAACAGCTCTCAAAACCACAAGGGAGCTCAAATGCATGATAAATAATTGAGTATATCAACCAAGGCATTTGCGTACATATACAGGTTCCACTATATTTAATGGGAAAAGAGCTATTTTTGGTGCTAAAAGAAGTAAGTCGAGGACACTATCTTAGAACTGACATTTCATCAGAGGCACGTGGATCGAATTGCTCATAGCAGCTTGTGGTCTTACTATCGATTTACTTTTAATAATAGATTGAAGAAGTAAAAGAAGAGGAAGGCAACTGTAAAGTAAGAAACGCTCCTTCTCATTTATGTATATTTGAAAAGAAGAGGGAGAGTTCTGACTATCCTAGAAATGAGTCTTCAGTTTACCTTCTCCTTTTTTTTTTCTTTACTTTAGCTATTAAAATATTGACTTTGAGAACATTTTTAGTGAAGCAAAGAGAGAAATCACTCCAGCTGAATCTCAAGGGCAGTCGGAAGCAAACAAGCAGAGTCGAAATGCAGATGGCAATGCCTTTCAAGTTCTGGATGATATGAGTTTCCTTGAGAATGTGCAGCCTTCTGCTAGAACTGTCCAGTCCTCTGAATGTGAGAATGACAACTCAATGACTGCCTGGGACGCAGAGTTTCAATCTGCAGATTCTGATAATAAATTGAGATTATCAGACCCTTTTGCAGGTTCAGTAGTTGATTTTTCTGGCAATGTGGATGCTGTGTTTGGACCAGGAAAACAATACGCAGGTACAGATGCTAAGGATGGTCCACCTTGTTCCTCCAAAATAGATGACTTTTTTCAGGATAGTATGAGCAATTCTGGTTTTGGGTCAGATAGCCGCTCTCAGGGCTCTAAAACAAGTGATAAAATTGAAGACACTAAGTTCATGGGTTCCCAAAACATTTCTTCAATGAATATTGATTGGGTTCAGGATAATCAGTGGCTCACGGGTGGCAGCATTTCACGTCATGGTGAATCTGCTGAGGAGAATGATGGTTCTCTTGATGTCTGGGATGATTTTGCAAACTCAACTAGTCCGGCCCATAACAATCTGTGGAAAGCAAATAATGACCTTGGAGTGCCTCTTCAGCAAGCTTCTGAAATAAAGTTGTTCAGCTCAGAGAGTGATTCACAACAGATGGATCCCCGCAATGCCTTGAAACCTGATGTCTTTTCGGGATTGTTCAGCAATTCTAATGATTCAATCAACGAGAACATGCATTCAAATTTCTCTGCTTTAGAGAAGAATCGGTAAGGGCTTTTTTTGTTGAAAGTGTCGCCTGCATATGTGCATGCATTTCTTGTGGTGACTCATTTTGTTTCTGCAAAGAATTTGCTTCTCTTTAGTCATGCCAGTATGTCACTCACTTGCAATCTTAGATAAAGAATTTATGTTCACATATCATCTATCATCTGTCTTTTGCATGTCATCTTCTGTTTTATGTAGCTACTTGGTTGTGATAGTGGTTCTGGTCGACACTGGTGCAAATCTTTTGCGTTAAAGTAGCGCATAAGTAGTGTTGCTTTTTGCCATAGGGACAAGTTATTGTGGGTTGCCTTTTGTGTAGATTCTGCTGTGAATTTTTAAGTGTGGTGTGCAAGTAGGATAAGTAGGCATAGCCCTTCGATGATAATGCACTTTTCAAATTGTGGAAGTGTCTTTCCCATGTTCCTACTAAGTTCTTAGATTGTCATTCCGTTGCTTTCTTCTTAACATGGTTCCTCTTAGATCCATTTGGAATCTTCTCATATGATATTTGCCCTTGTAAAAATTTGCAGAGTATCTTTCTATATTATCAGAGTTGAAATCTTGGTGGTGATTGTTGTTGAATGTTGGAATTTTGGCTTTCTCCAAGCTCAAATGTTGTAATAATTGTCTTGAAACATGGTAGATGTAGATGTTCTCATTCTTGTCTGTTTTTTACATATTTAGGATGCATGATCTGGATTCTACTTATAGAAGCGAAGAGGGTGGTGCCAAAGGTGAAGATATGAAAGTAAACGCGAGAAAGAGTGATGATGCCAACATGCTAATGTCTCAGATGCATGATCTCTCATTTATGCTTGATAGCAAACTATCAATTCCCCCAAGGTTAGAAAGGTCCAATTCTTCTCAAGATCGAGATTAGTCTCTGAAATCTTTGTCATTTGTTTTTGTGTTGTAGTTCATAGCTTAGGCATGTCCATCTCATCCCCCCTTCCAATTTTGTTAGAATTTAGGCCTGTGAAAATTGGTTTTCTTTTAAGTCAATTGTGATTGTGAAGTCCACAAGATTGCTTGAGATTAAATGAATAGTTCTATTACAATTTTATACTTCTGGTTAGGTGGATCATGTGTGAATTGTGTGAAAAATAGGTATTTATCACTTTTATGCCCTAATGCCTCGGTAAGGCAATGAGCTCTTGTCTACTCTCCATGTATTATAAGACATTGCTATCTCTTTTATTTGAACTGTGATAAGCAGAACGCTTTTTTGTGATTGGTATATATGCTTATAGGTCTTCTCCCTGCTTCATGATCTAGCTACTAGAGGGAAATTTGTGCCATTTTTTACCCTCTGGATCATTGATGTAGTATTCACTCTATTATATAGTTTACTGTGTAGCTATTCTAGGATCTTCATGACAAAATGAGAGTAATAAGGCTCAAAGGCTACATGGTTACTTAAATCTTAGTAAAAGGGTGCATAGATGGCATTCTCTATAGAGCATAATATACACTAACAAAACCCTAGTTTCCTTATTTATGACTATCTACTAACTGTCAACTAATATTCATAGATATATTTAAATACATTGAATGTGAAAATTTGCTGCTCCATGTGAGTTTCATGAAAACAATGAGAATATCTCGTCTTCTATTGGAAACATAAGGTCTGATCAATTGTACAATAAAGCTTTTTATTTTGCAAATACGAAATTCAACAATTTGCAGCCCTTATCAACTTGTGGATGTAAATCTAGATAAGCAAACTACAACAATTGCTAGGATAGCTCCCTTCATTATAGTAGTGGTGGGAATGCCGTATTTTCCTTTCCCAAATAGCCCCCTAAAAAATGGCCAGAAACACAGCACCACCCATACAGTACATACCACCTCTCCTAAGCCAGAGCCATTGTTACCGGATGCCTGTGGGCGCAACCCCAACAACATTGCAACTATTGCTGTCAAGTGCACCAGCAGAAGAGCCGTGCCTGGTACAAAAATTGGGGACTCGTCAAAGGTGAACCTCCCATGTTCAGCACCGGTCCCATCACTAGATGCAGAATGGTCTTTCTTGGTTACTTCAAATACCGTCTCCGACAGCCCTAAGAGCTTGAGCACAACACTTAAGACTCCAAATGACCAGGCACATGCAGATGTTATCCGCTGCATTCTATGGTTGTTCCACCATGCACGTATTGACAAGCCAGTCATGAGGTACTCGGATAAACAGTATAGGTTGTAGACGATGAAAATTGCAGCTGGAATTAGGACAGCTGGCTCTTGTCCCTGCGATTACACAAGTTAGGAAGATAACGAGGCAAATTCTTAAGAACAAGAGTAGTGATATTTGTTTTAGTTTCTTCTTACCTTGGGCAAGAAGCGGGAGTTGGTCATGATACAATGAGCTGATAGGTGGGCATATAAGAACTCGGGTATGGATCTCAGTGCCCAAGTTAGGATCCATAGGTATGCCAAACATTGCCTGAAATAGAGCTGCATGAATAGAGTGCCATATATTGGACTCTTTTTGCTTACTAGAATTTCGAGCAAACCCGTTGCCCATCTCTTTTGCTGGGTCATCGAGGCAGGCCCACCAGATGGTGCGCAGCCTAGAAAAGCAGGTGGGTTTGGTGAACAGTAGAGTGTTCTCCAACCCTTGGTATGGATGGCCAATCCCGTAAGGACATCTTCTGTCGTCGATCCATACATCCAACCAATCTGCAAGAAGACACATGCACAACATTTTATCATGCTGACAAATTTAATTTCTGCCGTCTTTCTCATTATTGCAAGAATGCTTAAAGATAGAGCAATTTGTACCACAAATTTCGTGGCTAGTGATTCGTGTTCGTGGAAAAACCATAAATCTTCAGGCTAATGCTAAGTGAACTTAGCGTGGTTGTTGCAGTGCAACTTTAGAGTTGAGAACAATAAGTGGATTAATCTTGGAAAGTACAGCTGGATGTGTGCATATCTAGATGTGTATAATGTGCGAAATCAGTGTGGACGGATAGTGACCTCTTTGCCCCAGTTAGTATTGTGTTCATAGGTGCAACTAGCGATTTGAGTGGCTGCTTCAAGAGAGCTCGCAAGATCTTTGGGATGATTTGAATTGCCTCGTAGAGCATGAGCAGCAGAGTTGATGAACTGCTTTGAACTTCCGAATCCGTTTAGTGATTTTTCCTTGGTTGATTCTCCTGTAAAAATCGAATTGGCAAATGAAAGAATTTGGTGTATTATGAGCAGGGAAATAGTCCGTGAACGAGTGATTGGCGATCAAACAAAAGCACATACCCTTCGAGGTAAGACTGCTATTTTCAGTCTTCACGTCATCTGGCCATGACCCATAGATTACTTTCCGACGATGAAAGCATCCTGTTCCCGCATACGAAGGTCCTTGAATTCCCACTATCCCTCGTCCCAAGTACTAAAATCAACGGCATCATAGGTACATATACCAATCAGTAAATCAGTTGCAAATCGGCTTCAAACAAGACTTATACTGTAGCAAAATGGCACTTACTTCGAGTAAGACCACCATTTGATTTCCAAACGGATCATCCTTTAGTCCATCATAGAGGATTTGTGGACACTGAACAAATGCGCAGTCGCTCTCATGTTTTGTACCGAGAAGGAGACACAAAGCATGAAGAACAATTTGCGGATTGTTGGCATACATGTCGCAGTCGACATTTAGCATGAATGGAGCATTCGTCATGAGTGCCGACACCCTGGTCTGTTCGTCCATCAAAGAGACATGAGAGGAAACGAATAATAAGATTGTTTTCATGTCGAAGGCGAGCATACTTAAGCCTTGATAGATAGAAAGTCCCACGCACCAAGACATTCATGGCTCCTGCCTTGTAATGATGCGGGTGCTTAGGCAGCTTTTCTCGCGATATGTAGATCAGATGCGGCAATTCATCTGGATGACCTTCTTTGTTTTCCAGTATAATCTTTATCAAAATCACAATGAAAACAAGCCTCAGAATAAGAACAGTGACCTCCTTTTCAATTTATTTCTCCAAACCTAGATAAAGACATGCTCTCACAATTTTTTACCGTACCTTAATAATACTGGGATGATTACTGCGTTCTGCGTTAGAGAAAGCCGCAAACTCCCCGGTAAAATCAGATGGGACTGAGCCTTGGGACGCATCTTCTATCTTCCTGCTCAGCTTCTCGTACTCATCCTGTGAAAGAACAAGATAAATTTGACTATTTTCACATTCATATCTTAGTCCATACCCAATCCTCCTCTCTCTCTCTCTCTCTCTCTCTTATTTCACTTCCCTACAAAGATCACCGAGCATTCTCTCCATCTCCAACGTATGAACACTAGATTCCAAAGCTAGAGCATTACCCTCATTGTGTCCCTTGCTTGTTGGAATTCCATCGAGCGATCTTCACTGGACAATGTTGCCGCGTAGCCAGTGAAGTAACGGAACGGGGCTCGCAATTGAATGTTGTACTTCTTGCAAAACGGGACCCAGAGCTTTGCGAACTCGGCAGCTTCCATTAGAGAGTAGAAGGTCAACAGCGAGCAGCCGTCATCGGAGACATAGCAGGCCAGCTTGTGAGCCGGATAATCTACCGCCATTAAAGAGAGGACCGTGTTCACGGTGATGATCGGTGGCTCTAGCCGCAAATCTGCTGTCGTGACAAAGACGTCCACCGGAGGAAGCTCCGTTACCCTATATGAAGGAAAATGTGGAAATAAAAACAGCAAGAAGGAACTCGACCTAAAAGATATGACTCGATGTCCTATGAAAGCGCTAAAGTTGGAAACGGAAGGAAAGAGGATCGATGTGCTTAGAAAATTAGTTCTTCGCTAAGGAGTTGGGAACCGAAGGCTCGCGACAGAAGCAATACTTTGATGCTGAAAAGGTTGAGGATTCAAAGTAAAAGCAAGCCATGCGAGAAAGCTACCTCTTGTTCTATTGATATACCTTTGCAAGATACGTTGAGGGTAGGTTTTGTAGCTCACGGGGCTCCATTTGGTGCTGACTCCGAGAACCCACATGAACGTGAACCACGACTCGCACGCGAGTGCGACCCGCCACTCGAGTCCGTGGTCCTTGAGGTGCACAAGCCGGTACCCGAGAAGAGAGACGAGAAGGAACAAGATGAAGACCTCGACCGCCCTCTTCGCATTGTTTTTCAGGCTAATTTTCTCGTACAGTGGAGCGGAAGCGGATTGCATGGCCATTGGAGAAGGCTCGTGGGTGCCGTGGACGCACCAGCTCTTGCTTTTGCTGTTTCTATGCGGTGGTCTTCTGTGTACAGAAGGTGGCGACTTATATAGAGAGAGGTTGAACCTACCCGGGTCGTCAAGTTGGCTTAGCGACTCGGGAAATGAACTTGTGTGCCCAAGGTAATCCCACAAGAAGGATTGGGGATAAGTATAGGAAGGATAAGAATGTCTGGCGCATATGTGTTGCCAAATCAACAAGGTCCACAAAATCACTTAATACCCAAGTTTTATAACGCGGTCATTATACACCTAGTAGTATTCTTACTCGTATTGGGTTGCTTCTTTAGTAAGGTAATTGTCCAAAAAATCATAAACTTATTGTACGACGATCAATTCAGTTATAAATCTTTTGATCGTGCCAATTCAGTCCTAAATCTTCTGACGATTTTTCAGTTGAGTCCTAAGCATTTTAACGTGTGTCAATTTAGTCCTAAACCTTTTAAAAAATTTCAATTTAGGTCTTAAACCTATTATTTGGATAATTGGCCGAAAGGACTATATTGATACACTATCATTAAATTGGCGAATCGTCAAGCAATTTAGGACTAAATTTGCACAATTCAAAGGTTTGAGACTAAATTGGCAAATCATCAAAAGATTTATGACTAAATTGGCAACATCGAAAAGTTCAAAATCGAATTTGCCACCGTATAATAGGTTTAGAACTTCTTGAACAATTTCCCCCTTCTTTAGTCCTTCTTCTTGTGTGTGTATATATATATTTCAATATGCAAAGAGAGATTGGAATTCCAAAGCCTCTAGATGGACTTTTGTCGTTGTGTGTATGTTTGTGCCCATTTGTAGGAATGTGCGGCATGGTTTGGTTTTTAGCTAGTGATCAACAGTCATGGGGTGCTTCTGCGAACTGTCCGAATCGGAGGATTCTGCACGTGACTTCGTATCCGAGTACATATTAGCATGTTTTGGCGTATCTTTGTTCATTATCCGTCGCGTAGGGCTTCTTATCTTCCAGAAATTCACGGACGGCCAGTCAAAGATTTGGAAGAACTTGCCGGGGAAGGCTTAAGCTAAGAGCGCGCGTATGTACTGTTCGATGTTGATCATGTCGACTGTCGGTCGTAGAAGTTCCGTTTCGGACGCCGGTATAGATCTGGCTACTATCGACTTACGCTATGCACACACGACTCAGAAAGAAGAAAAACCCTTTCTATGAAAAGCCGTATCGCAAGAAGAAATTCTTTCATGGGTTGACAAGCTCAATATGAAAAGAAAATGTGATTTGAGAGGAGCTTGTGAATGCTGATATTGCGTAAGCAAGTGGGTATTCGATAGAATCCAAAGGGCACGAGGGGAGCTATCACACCTATGCATGCTCAAGTATATATATAATTTAGACACGTGGACACCATCATTTTCTCTCCATCGTGATTGATAAAGTTCGAACAAAATGTGATTGGACCTCCTTAATAGCAAGTTTCATGATAAATTAGGGTTTTACTCATGGTGCGTTTGGCAACATTTGGTGATAAATTGACAATCTAGGGCATGGGCCAACACAAAAGGAATGGGACAGGTACAATCTCTCGACCCTATTTGGACCTTATTGGCATTCCATTTTATTTAACCTTTATATCTATAGAGTTTATGTCCTTGACGGTTTGAAAGTTAATTCCACGAGCTGTAATGACTCATAGCAAATATATGCACGTTATAAACAGATTAAGATTTTCCTACTTCGAGATTGTTTGTGTCGTAAAGTCTTTACATGGACGGCGACTAAATAAAAATAAAATAAAACTGATGGGCTAAAAAAAATAGGAACAAGCCAGCCCGGGCTTGGGCCCGAACCTAATCGAGCCCGGCGGAGGCGGGTGTGCCGACGCGAGCCAATCTTAGCAAAGCCTGGGTCATCTCCTTTCCACAAAAGTGGGGTGCCTTGAGCCCAAACCCATTTGTAAGGTTTTCATATTTAAACACATCTCTTAACTACTCTTTTTTCAATGTGTGATTCTCCATCCCTCACTTTTCATTCACCTTTCTTATGGGACTTGGAGTCCAAGTTCCCAACAATAACATGATATTAGAGTGAGATGAATCCTGAACTCTTTAACTCGTTTGCCCTCAGTTTTTTCTTGTTACCGTGCATTTCGTGTTTTACTCTTGTCAATTAAGGACAAAAATTCAGTGCATTCGGGAATTGCGATACACCATTCTTCACCATCACGTTGGACAAGTACAAGATGAAGAGCCGCCATTTCTATCTATCGAGAGAGAGAGAGAGAGAGAGAGAGAGAGAGAGAGAGAGAGAGAGAGAGAGAGAGAGAGAGAGAGAGAGAGAGAGAGAGAGAGAGAGAGAGAGAGAGAGAGAGAAGTACTATCTTTTGGTTAGTTAAGCAAAACTTATAGAAGCTTTTGGAATTCTTCATCTCCGAGATGAAAGGAAAGTGTTTGTCCGGGAACGTCGGACAATATATGGCGGCGACTATGCGAAGTGGTCATATATTCTTACTCACATCTTTGCGCTATCAACACAGGGATAAAACCAAGAAAATTTGCCCTACAAGGAGGAAAGATGCACAATTTCTTGTAATATTTGTACTTATGACTTTTTGGCTGGTCAAAAAGTCAAAAGTAATAGTAAATAGTAGGCAAAAAGAGGAAAACAAACATAGCGAAGATACTTGATCTAGAGACTAAAGGGAAAGAAGCCCCTTCTGAAAAAAAGAAAAGAAAAGAAAAGAAAAGAAAAGAAAGAAAGAAAAATAACAAGAAAAGGAAAGTAAAAGGGAAAGGGGCACATGAAACCTCACCAAACCAGATTCTCTCCTATTCACAATGTCAGGTAAGGATTTAAGCTTTTTGTTTGTCTAGTCGGAGTAGTTTTTGAAATTGGAACACAAATTCAAAACTATGTGAAATTTAAACTGCGAAATCCAATTGTGGAGTTGTTAAGCCCTATAATTACATGGAAATCATGGATTAGGATGTTGCAGAGCTATGAAGTTTGAAGGAGTTGGTTTGAAGTAGCGTTTTAGTTGGAGCGAAAGTTTAGGATTTCACTTACAAGGTTCGCGCTGTGGATAGCTTCGAATAATCACTTTGGAGGATTGATTGTTGCCACGTTGGGGTCATTTTGATAGCGATTAAGCTTAGCCGATTCATGGTTGAGGAAGTGTTTTCCTTAGTTCGATATTGATTCTCATTTAATTGATAGGATTACGATATCATTAGCTCGTATAGCTAAGTTATTTGGTTTTGGAAATTCCCGGGTGAATAATGCTATATCTTCTTTGTATTTCTAAACTTATATTTTGAAAATGAGAAGGATTATATGTATTATGTGCAAAGTATGATTTGCTTAAAAAGAAAAAAAAGTGATGTTCATAGCGAATTTGATGCATAAAATATGGATCGGGCATTTTCTACCCTTTTGATTATTTAAAATGGCATCAAAAGCATCTTTAGAAATGATTTTTGATTTGATTATTGTGAAATGGTTTGAGAAATGCTTTATAAAAGGGAAGGTTATACGTATTGATTTGCAAATTTGATTTATGAAGTGTATTACGTTGTAAAAGGGTATATGTTTGGCGTTGTGAAAAGATTTATAAGTTCGATTTTGGAATAGTTTTATGTAAAGAATTGATTTGTGAAATGATATATGTTTTGGTTTGTAAGAGTATTCTAGGTTATGAGATAGATTCTAGGTTTGATTTTTAATATTGTAAGATAATAGTTGATGCTCAATATCATTGCGACCTTGGTTATGGATTTTTAGGTATGCATACTTGGTTTTGAATATCCTTTTGGGGAGAGTCACCAACTGATAATAAGTGGAAACCATACCAAGGGGTTTTGTAAATATGCATAGCTCGACTGGCGATAAGAGATATGCATTATTTTACTCGAGCTGTGGTTTAATGATTTGAATTAAATGTGTTTCGGTGTGATTTTGTAAATATGCATAGCTCAATCTAACAATCTCATTCATTCAATATGAATTGAGTTGACATAGTTAGATATAAAGGTTTGTGTTTGGGATTGTATTAACGTATAGCGAAGTCCGATACTTTCACTTGGTGAGATCGCGGAGGGAGCTCAAGTTTGAGCCCATCAACATATCTACTTGGACACACATTCACTCAAAGGCTTAAACCAATTAGTTATGGGCCAACTTAGATATATTAAGCTGCTCCACACTACATTAATTCTTCGATATGAGACTTTTCTAACACAATTCACACGTACATTCTCGCAATCTCCCCTCATGTGTGAGCTCCGAGTGTATTAGGTTTGCTCCCCTTTAATCCAAGTATCATTTCGCATCAACTTATCTCAACTTGAATCTCCAAGTAATTGCAATGTACCCGCAATCAACTAATATCAACTGCTAACTTGGGATAGCTTCACCCATGGCCTCTCCAACTTGTGAGCTTCAATGTTAGATTTAATAACTGCTCACATTAGAATGAAACAATAGAAATGGTGGAATTAATTAACAGAGTGCACACGAAATGACAAGGGAAATTATCAAAAAAAGTTTAAATTTATTAATATCTTGTGTTGTATAATCCCTTTTGTCTCCTAGATGCAGTCGTTAAAAAGAAGCAAAGTGCATTAGTCACAGAGTGAAGCACAAGGATGAATGGAGTGAGCAAGCACGGAGCGAGCCATAGAACGAGCTAAGCCAACTCAAGAGAGAGCAAATCAATGCACAACTGTGAGTGGTCACATTGGTAGTAGCATCTCTGTGGTAAAAAACATTCGATATTACAAGAAAAGGTGTGGGTAGTAAACGTAGTTCAGTAGACATGGAAGGGTAGTGGATCACAATCTAGAGCGAATCAAGTACGGAGGTTTTGGGTTGTGAGATCTCTTAAGGTTCAAGAACCAATTGTTGCTGTCCCTCGTCACAACACTTTCATTCCTTGACATGTTACTCTTGCTCCCCCTTAAATAAACAGTTCTATTACAATTTTGTACCTTTGTTAAGGTGGATCATGTGTGAACCTTGTGAAAAATAGGTATTTATCATTTTTTATGCCCTATTGCCTGGATAAAGCAATGAGCTCTTGTCTACTCGCCATGTATTATAAGACATTGCTATCTCTGCTATTTGAACTATGATAAACAGAACGTTTTTTCCGTGATTGATATATATGCTTATAGGTCATCACCCTGCTTCATGATCTAGCTACTAGAGGGAAATTTGTGCCATTTTTTACCCTCTTGATCATTGATGTAGTATTCACTCTATTATATAGTTTACTGTGTAGCTATTCTGGGATCTTCATGACAAAATGAGAGTAATAAGGCTCAAAGGCTACATGGTTACTTAAATCTTAGTAAAAGGGTGCATAGATGGCATTCTCTATAGAGCATAATATACACTAACAAAACCCTAGTTCCCTTATTTATGACTATCTACTAACTGTCAACTAATATTCATAGATATATTTCAATACACTGAATGTGAAAATTTGCTGCTCCATGAGAGTTTCACGAAAACAATGAGAATATCTCGTCTTCTATTGGAAACATAAGGCCTGATCAATTGTGCAATAAAGCTTTTTATTTTTCAAATATGAAATTCAACAATTTGCAGCCCTTATCAACTTGTGGATGTAAATCTAGATAAGCAAACTACAACGATTGCTAGGATAGCTCCCTTCATTATAGTAGTGGAGGGAATGCCATATTTTCCTTTCCCAAATAGCCCCCTGAAAAAGGGCCAAAAACACAGCACCACCCATACAGTACATACCACCTCTCCTAAACCAGAGCCAAAGTTATCGGATGCCTGTGGGCGCAACCCTAACAACATTGCAACTATTGCTGTCAAGTGCACCAGCAGAATAGCCGTGCCTGGTACAAAAATTGGGGACTCGTCAAAGGTGAACCTCCCATGTTCAACAACAGTCCCATCACTAGATGCAGACTGGTCTTTCTTGGTTACTTCAAATACCGTCTCCGACAGCCCTAAGAGCTTGAGCACAACACTTAAGACTCCAAATGACCAGGCACATGCGGATGTTATCCGCTGCATTCTATGGTTGTTCCACCATGCACGTATTGACAAGCCAGTCATGAGGTACTCGGATAAACAGTATAGGTTGTAGACGATGAAAATTGCAGCTGGAATTAGGACAGCTGGCTCTTGTCCCTGCGATTACACAAGTTAGGAAGATAACGAGGCAAATTATTAAGAACAAGAATGGTGATATTTGTTTTAGTTTCTTCTTACCTTGGGCAAGAAGCGGGAGTTGGTCATGATACAGTGAGCTGATAGGAGAGCATATAAGAACTCGGGTATGGATTTTAGTGCCCAAATTAGGATCCATAGGTATGCCAAACATTGCCTGAAATGGAGCTGCCTGAATAGAGTGCCATATATTGGACTCTTTTTGCTTACTAGAATTTCGAGCAGGCCCGTCGCCCATCTCTTTTGCTGGGTCATCGAGGCAGGCCCACCAGATGGTGCGCAGCCTAGAAAAGCAGGTGGGTTTGGTGAACAATAGAGTGTTCTCCAACCCTTGGTATGGATGGCCAATCCCGTAAGGACATCTTCTGTCATTGATCCATACATCCAACCAATCTGCAAAAGGACACATGCACAACATTTTAATTTCTGCCGTCTTTCTCATTATCACAAGAATGCTTAAAGACAACAATTTGTACCACAAATTTTGTGGCTAGCGATTCGTGTTTATGAAAAAACCATGAATCTTCAGGTTAATGCTAAGTGAACTTAGCGTGGCTGTAGCAGTGCAAGTTTAGAGTTGAGAACACTAAGTGTATTAGTCGTGGAAAATACAGCTGGATGTGTGTATATCTAGATGTGTATAGTATGCGAAATCAGTGTAGACGAATACTGACCTCTTCACCCCAGTCAGTGTTGTATTCATAGGTGCAATCAGCGACTTGAGTGGCTGCTTCAAGAGAGCTCGAGAGATCTTTGGGATGATCTGAATTGCCCCATAGAGCATGAGCAGCAGAGTTGATGAACTGTTTTGAACTTCCGAATCCGTTTAGTGATTTTTCCTTGGTTGATTCTCCTGTAAAAATCGAATTGGCAAATGAAAAAACATGGTGTATTATGACTAGGGAAATAGTCCGTGAACGAGCGACTGGCGATCAAACAAAAGCACATACCCTTCCAAGTAAGACCGCTATTTTCAGTCTTCACGTCATCTGGCCATGACCCATAGATTACTTTCCGACGATGAAAGCATCCTGTTCCCCCATACAAAGGTCCTTGAATTCCCGATATCCCTCGTCCCATGTACTAAAATCAACGGCATCATAAGTACACATACTAATTAGTAAATCAGTTCCAAATTGGCTCCAAATAAGACTTATTGTGTAGCCAAATGGCACTTACTTCGAATAAAACCACCAATTGATTTCCAAACGGATCATCCTTTAGTCCATCATGGAAGATCTGTGGACATTGAACAAATGCGCAGTCTCTCTCATGTTTTGTACCGAGTAGGAGACACAAAGCATGAAGAACAATCTGTGGATTGTTGGCGTACATGTCGCAGTCGACATTTAGCATGAACGGAGCATTCGTCATGAGTCCTGACACCCTGGTCTATTCATCCATCAAAGCGACATGAGAGGAAAAGAATAATAAGATTGTTTTCATGTAGAAGGTGAGCATACTTAAGCCTTGATAGATAGAAAGTCCCACGCACCAAGACATTCATGGCTCCTGCCTTGTAATGATGCGGGTGCTTAGGCAGCTTTTCTCGCGATGTGTAGATCAGATGCGGCAATTCATCTGGATGACCTTCTTTGTTTTCCAGTATAATCTTTATCAAAATCACAATGAAAACAAGCCTCAGAATAAGAACAGTGACCTCCTTTTCAATTTATTTCTCCAAACCTAGATAAAGACATGCTCTCACAATTTTTTACCGTACCTTAATAATACTGGGATGATTACTGCGTTCTGTGTTAGAGAAAGCCGCAAACTCCCCGGTAAAATCAGATGGGACTGAACCTTGGGACGCATCTTCTATCTTCCTGCTCAGCTTCTCGTACTTATCCTGTGAAAGAACAAGATAAATTTGACTATTTCCACATTCATATCTAGTCCATACCCAATTCCTCTCTCTCTCTCTCTCTCTCTCTCTCTTATTTCACTTCCCTACAAAGATCACCGAGCATTCTCTCCATCTCCAACGTATGAACACTAGATTCCAAAGATAGAGCATTACCCTCATTGTGTCCCTTGCTTGTTGGAATTCCATCGAGCGATCTTCACTGGACAATGTTGCCGCGTCGCCAGCGAAGTAACGGAACGGGGCTCGCAATTGAATGTTGTACTTCTTGCAAAACGGGACCCAGAGCTTTGCGAACTCGGCAGCTTCCATTAGAGAGTAGAAGGTCAACAGCGAGCAGCCGTCATCGGAGACATAGCACGCCAGCTTGTGAGCTGGGTAATCTACCGCCATTAAAGAGAGGACCGTGTTCACGGTGATGATTGGTGGCTCTAGCTGCGAATCCGCTGTCGTGACAAAGAGGTCCACCGGAGGAAGCTCCCTTGTCCTATATGAAGGAGAATGTGAAAATAAAAACAGCAAGAAGGAACTCAACCTAAAAGATATGACTCGGTTGGACACAACCATTTTATTGAACGTTCATAACCCAAAATCCAACAACGTACGTGATACAGGTACTTCAGTCAAAACTCATCTTTGGAAAATTGAACTCAATGCTATTATAACTTTCCAATATTCATTTCAGCAAGTTAGGTACAAGTTATTATGTCCTATGAAAGCGCTAAAGTTGGAAACGTGGAAGGAAAGAGGATAGGCGTTTTTAGAAAATTAATTCTGTCGCAAGAAATACCATTAGTAGAAACTTGGAAAAGAAAACCATCTTGAGTATTCAAGATCATAGTAAGAAAACAAATAGCATGCTGTACTACTCGCTGTGGCGCTACGGAGTTGGGAAACGAAGGCTTCCGACAGAAGCAATACGATGATGTTGAAAAGGTTGAGGATTCAAAGTAAAAGCAAGCCATGCAAAAAAGCTGCCTCTTGTTCTATTGATATATATACCTTTGCAAGAGACGTTGAGGGTAAGTTTTGTAGCTCACACGGCTCCATTTCGTGCTGACGACGAGAACCCACACGAACGTGAACCACGACTCGCATGCGAGAGCGACCCGCCACTCGAGCCCTTGGTCCGCGAGGTGCACAAGGCGATACGCGAGGAGAGAGGTGAGAAGGAACAAGATGAAGACCTCGACCGCCCTCTTCGCATCGTTTTTCAGGCTTATTTTCTCGTAGAGAGGAGCGGAAGCGGATTGCATGGCCATTGGAGAAGGCTCGTGTGTGCCGCGCACCAGCTCTTGTTTTTGCCGTTTCTTCTATTCGGTGGTCTTCTCTGTACAGAAGTTGGCGACTTATATAGAGAGAGGTTGAGGTTGAACCTACCCCAGTCGTCAAGTTGGCTCAGCGACTCAAGAAACGAACTTGTGTGCCAATGGTAATCCCACATGAACAATAGGGGATAAGTAAAGGACGGATGGATAAGAATGTCTGGCGCATATGTGTTGCGAAACAAACAAGGTTCACAAAAATCACTTTATACCCAAGCTTTACAAAGCGATCATTATACACCTAGTGGTATTTTTACACGTAAAGGTTGCTTCTTTAGTGGGGTAATTGTCCAAGAACTCGTAAACCTATTACACGGCAGCCAATCCAACCCTTAAGTTTTCGTTGGAAAAAGTGTTAGAAAAGTCTAAATTTTTTTTCATTGGTACCAATTTAGTCATGAACATTTTACTTGGTATCAATTCGATCCCTACACCTTTTGACCTAGAGCCAATTCAGTCATTCGCTAATTTTGACCGGATATTCCTGATGTAGACGTCGGATGACATAAGTGGCTTGGTCGGTGCTAAAATTGATAATTTTTAATGGTATTTTTATAATTCTACATTTTTTTTATTTTTTTCCTTTCTTTTGTCTTCTTGTCTCTTTTTCCAAGTTCCTTCGATAGTCAGTTGTGGCTGGCGAGGTTAGTCTTGCCAGATTTAGCAAGCCACAGTCAGCCACGGAGGAACCTAGTAAAAAGACAAGAAATAAAAAATTGAAATTTATTAAAATGCTATTAAAAATGTCTATGTCAACGCTAATATGTCCACGTAGGCCGTTCGGCGTCCACGTTAGTAATATTAGGATAAAATTAGCCGGAAGGATTGAGTTGGCTCTAGGTCAAATAGTTTAAAACTGAATTGATATCAATAAAAGACTTAAGACTAAATTTGGACAAACACAATAGGTTTAGGACTTTTCGACACTTCCTCCCCTTCAATTGTGTGAATTTAATCTTAAACATTTGACGATTTTTCAATTAAGTCATGGACATTTCAATTATGTCAATTTAGTCCAAAATCCTTTGAAGGTTTTTTAGTTTAGTCCTGAACCTATTGTTTGGATAATTGGCCGAAAGGACTACTTTATCAAATTGTCAAAAGGTTTAAAACTAAGTTGCCAAATTGTCAAAATATTTAGGACCAAGTTCGCATTATTGAAAGATCTAGGAATAAATTAGCAAATCGTTAAAAGATTTAAGATAAAATTGAGAAAATCGAAAGGTTGAAGACCGTCATACGATATGTTTAGGATTTCTTGGGGCAATTTTCCTCTTCTTTAGTTCCACATCTTTTATTGTATGTTCAGTTTTCAATATGCAAAGAGAGATTGGTAATCCAAAGCCCCCAGTTGGACTCTTGTCACCGTGTGTATGTCCCATTTGTAGGAATGTGTGGCATGGGTTGGTTTTTAGCTAGTGATCAATAATCGTGGGGTGCTTCTCCGGAACTGTCCAGATCGGAGGATTCTCGACGTCACTTCGTATCCGAGTACATATTCACGTGTTTTTGGCATATCTTATGTTATTGTCCGTCGCGTAAGGCTTTTTATCTTCCAGAAATTCACGGATGGCCAGTCAAAGATTTGGAAGAACTTGCCGGTGAAGGCTTAAGCTAAGTGCGCACGCGTATGTACTGCTCGATGTTGATCATGTCAACCGTCGGGTGGAGAAGTTCCGTTTCGGACGCCAGTATAGATCTGGCTACTATCGACTTACGCTATGCACACACGGTTCAGAAAGAAGAAAAACCCTTCCTATGAAAAGCCGTAACGCAAGAAGAAATTCTTTCATGGGTTGACAAGCTAAATATGAAAAGAAAACGTGATATGAGAAGAGCTTGTGAATGCCGATATTGCGTAAGCAAGTGGGGATTCGATAGAATCCAAAGGGCACGAGGGGAACCATCACATCTATGCATGCTCAAGTATGTATAGAATTTAGAACGTGGGCACCATCATTTTCTCTCCATCGTGATTGATAAAGTTAACAAAACACGATCGTACCTCCTTAATTGCAAGTTTCACCACAAATTAGGATATAAATACAAAAATTTTAGGACTGAATTGACATAAATGCAAAGGTTTAGGACTAAAGTGGCACCGTCTGATAAGTTTAAGACTTTTCTGACACTTTCCTTATTTATAGAGTATTTGAAAGTTAATTCCACAAGCAATAATAATTCGTAACAAATATATGCACGTTATAAACGGATTAAGATTTTCCTATTTCAAAACTGTTTGTGCCGTAAAGCTTTGACATGGACAGCTTTAAGGTAGCAATTAATTCAAAAACTCTGCTAAGGCACTTCAAAATAAAATTTCCTCCACGTTAATTTCCCATGCATTTTGATTTTCGATAAACAAATCATTGATCGAATGATGCAAGTTCCGTGAACTGTCCTATAGTTTTAGATCTTCTAGCTTTCTAATCATCTTATGCGATGGAAGAGAGGGGCAAAATGAACTCTCTAATTTCAAACCCCAAACAAAAATCTGCTCATGTTCTTTGCTTGCTTAAGCGCAAACGACGTACCAAATCCAGAAGCCCGACATAGAATGGTTGGTGTGGCCTAGTCAGTGACATTGAGCTTGAAGGAATGTGCCTAGTGGACCTACAAGCCAAATATAATAATGCGACGATGGAAAATCATTGAATTAAGTTGAAGATTTTCTACTTTTTATTTTCCAGCTACGAATATAATTGTGGTCTTCGAAGATTTTCAGGTCCAGATCTTGAGCAAGGACCACAAACGCGGTCTCACTTAGGTAATTATTTTGAATTTGAGTTACAAACGTTTCGAAGGTCTTTAGTTTATGTAATGAGCACGGACCAAAGTTAACAATTAGTCATGCAAAATGAAGTGGTCCAAACTCCGGTCATTAGTCTTGTTCTTCCTAATCATGCTTACTATTACCGTCTTATCAACTTAATCACCCTAATAACGCCACCAGGATCTCGAAAATGGCCCTAATTTTCCACAAGACAATGCATTGGTTACAACTATCTCCCAAAAAATGATCCAACTCTAACTTATCCTGAAGAGCACTCGTGCCGCAATGACGCGTGCCATGATTTCGAAGCTAAACTACCATTCTTCGCCACCACGTTGGACTAGTACAAGACGAAGAGCCGCCATTCCGGGAGATCGAGAGAGAGACAGGGGTATTACTTTTTGTTTAATTAAGCAAAACTTATCGAAACTTTTGGAGTTCTTCATCTCCAAGATGAAAAGAAAGTGCTTGTCGGGGCTCGTCGTGGACAACCTTTGGTGGCGACTGCGTGAAGTGGTCATATATTCTTAGTCACAGCTTTGCGCTATCAGCACATGAATAAAGTCAAGAAACTTTGCCCTAGGAGAAGGAAAGACGCACGATTTCTTATAATATTTGTGCTTATGACTTTTTCACTGGTCAAAAAGTCAAAAAGTTATAGTAAAAAGAAGGAAAAGGTAAAAATATAAAAAAAAAATCATTTTATTTAAAGCAAAGAGACTTGACCTGGAGACTTAAGGGGAAGAAGCACGTTCAGAAGAGGAAAGAAAAGAAAAGGGAAAATAACAAGAAAAGGAAAGTAAAAGGGCAAGGAGCACGTGAAACCTCACCAAGCTAGATTCTCTTCGATTCTCAATGTCAGGAAGGGATTTAAGCCCTCACCAAACTGTTCGTCTAGTCGGAGTAGTTTTCGAAATTAGAGCACAAATTCAATTGGAGTTGTTAAGCTATGGAATTACATAGAAATGATGGATTAGGATGTTGTGGAGCCATGAAGTATGAAGGAAGTTGATTTGAAGTAACGTTTTAATTGGAGCGAAATTTTAGAGTTTCACGCACAAGGCCCGCGTTGCGGATAGCTTCGAATAATCGCTTTGGGGGAGCGATTTGTTTGGTATCATTTTGGTAGCGATTAAGCTTCACTGATTCGTAGTTAAGGCATTGCTTTCCTTGTTTATTTGTGATATTAATTCTCATTTAATTGATAGGATTACAATATTTTTAACTTCGTATAGTGAAGTTATTTGGTTGTGGGAATTCCTAGGTGAATAATGCTTTATCTTCTTTGAATTTATAAACTTATCTTTTCAAAATGAAAAGGATTAAACGTATTATGTGCAAAGTATGATTTGGTTAAAAAGAAAAAGTGATGTATATAGCAAATTTGATGCATAAAATATGGATCGGATATTTACTGGGATTGTATAAAGATTTTATATATTGAGTTGGCATCTAAAATGGCATCAAAAGCATCTTTAGAAACGATTTATGAGTAGATTATTGTGAAATGGTTTGAGAAATGCTTTATAAAAGGGATTGTGAAAAGGTAATATTTATTGATTTTTAAATTTGATTTATGAAAGGTATTCCGTTGTCAAAGGGTATATGTTTGGTGTTCTGAAAAGATTTATGATTCCGATTCTAGAATGGTTTTGTGTCAAGAATTGATTTGTGAAATGATATATGTTTTGGTTTGTAAGAGTGTTCTAGTTTATGAGACAGATTATGGATTTGATTTTTAATATTGTAGGATAATAATTTGATGCTCAATATCATTGTGAATCCGGTTATGGGTTTCTGGGTATCTATAATGGTTTTAGAATATCCTTCTACAAGCCAAATATAATAATGTGACCATGGACAATCATTGAATTGAGTATGAAAGTTTCTACTTTTTCTTTTCCGGGTCTGAATATGTTTGTGCTCTTCAAAGATTTTCAGATCCAGATCTTGATCAAGGAACACAAATGCACGTTTCACTTAGCTAATTATTTCGAATTTGAGTTCCAAAAGTTTCGAAGGTGTTCAGCTTATGTGTTTTCAGCGCCTTTAAGTTGGTATGTGATGAATTGCACTTTTCGTTGTCTTTGCCAATGAGAAAACCTTACAAACGAGCAACAAGAAAAGTGAGAGAGAGAGAGAGACTCTCCTATTATAATTGAGCAATAAATTTCGTCATGACCACAGATTCATGATTAACTATGCAAATGCAGTGGTTCAGACTCCGGTCATTAGTCTTGTTCTTCCTAATCATGCTTACTTTTGCCGTCTTATCGACTTAATCACCCTAATAACACCACCAAGATCTCGGAAAATGGCCCTAATCTTCCACAAGGAAATGCATTGTTTACTACTATCTCCCAGAAATCGTCCGACTTTAACTTATCATAAACAGGACTGGCGACGCAATGACGCATGCCATGATTTCGAAGCTAAACTACCATTCTTTGATAAGTACAAGACGAAGAGCCACCATTTCTAGAGAGAGAGAGAGATAGAGAGAGAAGGGAATTGATCTTTGTCTAATTAAGGAAAACTCATTGAAGCTTTTGGAGTTCTTCATCTCCAAGATGAAAGGCAAGTGTTCGTCGGGGCTCGTCGTGGACAATCTATAGTGGCGACAACGTGAAGTGGTCACTGGTCATATGTTCCCGGTCACATCTTCGCGCTGTCATCCCCATGGATAGAGCCAAGAATCTTTTGCCTACGAGAAGGAAAGATGCATAATTTCTAGTCCAGTCCAAACGAGAAAAAATAGACACCACTGTGGAAACTACTTCCATTTCTTACGTGGGGGGTTTAGAGAGGGGCGCAAAGCAGTTTCCTTTTGGGAGCCAACCATGTAAAGCAATTTGATAATAAGAAACGTTTTCCTGACACTACAAAAAAACAAAGATTTAGCAATGACTTTTGCCACGAAAATTTTACCAAAATTCATAGCTAAATTAATTTGTGACGAAAACAATTTTGTCACCAATTCGGCGTTGCAAAACTTAGCGATGAAAAATCACAACCTTCGTTGCTAATTTGCGACAAATATAAGTCGTCGCAAAGTTCGTCGCTAATTTACCACGAATCACTTTGTGGAAATATTCGTCTTACGCACCAAGACGTTCATGGCTCCTGCCTTGCAATGACGTGGATGTCTTGGCCACTTTTCCCGTGATATGTAGGTGAGATGCGGTAATGCATCTGGATGACCTTCTTTGTTTTCCAATATGATCTTTGTCGAACTCGCAATGAAAAACAGTGACCTCCTTTTCAATTTACTTGGGTCTTGCTGGTGCTAGCTTGGTGTGCCATATTGATCACAGGACAATTTTATCCAAACCTAGACAAAGATACTATCTGAGGAATTTCACTGAACCTTAATGATATTGGGATGATTACTACGTTCTGCATTAGAGAAGGCTGCAAACTCCTCCACATAATCAGATAAGACTGAGCCTTGGGACACATCTTCTATTTTACTGCTCAGCTTTCTCGTACTCATCCTGTCATAAAACAAGATAAAATTGAGTATTTCTACATCCTTATCTCGAACATACCTAATCCTCTCTCTCTCTCACTCTCTCTTCACTTCCCTAAAAATAATGAGCATCACATTCATGGTTTGCCGTGCTTGTTGGAATTCCATTGTCAGCAATCTTCGCCAGACAATGTCGTCGCGTTGCCGGCGAAGTAACGGAATGGAGTTCGCCATTGAATGTTGTACTTCCTGCAAAACGGAACCCAAAGCTTTGGGAAAGCGGCAGCTTCCATTAGAGAGTAGAAGGTCGACGGCGAGCAGCTGTTATCTGAGACATAGCTCGCTAACTTATGAGCCGGATAGTCTACCACTAATGTTTACGGGCAAATTGTTTAAAAAAGGTCCTAAACCTATTGTACAAGAATCAATTCAATCTTAAACCCTTTAATGTAGTTTTAAATCTTTTGACAATTTTTCAATGTAGTTCTTCTGTCCAATTTGGGCTAAGTGTTGCTGACATAATGGTCTAATTAGCGATGGTCCTTCTATGTGACACGGTTGTCAATCGACATTTTCGACGGGGCCAAGAGGAAGTTGTGTTGAGAATTCTTTTTTCTTTTTGTTTTTTCCTTCATTGGATTTTCAATCGTCAGGGGCCGTGGGAGCCACAGGTGAGGGCATCGTCCCTTGTCAAAATCCAGGGGAGGGCCGCCCTCATCGGTCGGTAATCCGATGAAGGAAAAAGAAAAAGAAAATAAAAAATTATCAAAACGATGTCACTTTGATCACGTCGAACACATTCGGATTGACAACCATTTTACGTGGTGCAACCGACGAATTGGTTATATTGACTACATTCAAAAATGGTCAAAAAGTTTATAACTACCTTGATCAAATTGGAAAATATTGGATTGAATTGACTGTCATATAATAGGTTTGGAATTTTTGTCATACTAATGCTAGGCTCTACATATACCAAAGATACGGACCATATTCAACAGCCTAAATTGATACATCACGTTGCTCACAATACACCATCTTTATATAGCAGTCATAATATACACCCATAAATATTCTTATACTCCTTAGAGGTTCGCTCCGTTAGGGCCCGCATGGTAACACTTCTACTTCGAAAAAAAGTTGATTTTTTTACTTCTCCTCAAAAGTATAAGTTGATTTTTCTACTTCTACTCTAGAAGTTGATTTCGATAAGAGAAATTCGTTTGGTAGCGGTTGAAAATTTTTACTTCTAAAACATTACTAACACAAAATCTTCTCTAAAAATTATTGTTGGCGGCCGAAAAATTTCTACTTCATTTTTAAGATTTTTTAAATTTCTTTAAAAAAATAATTTTTATTTTACTCCGACCGCCGAATATGGTGACTCGGCGGCGGCGGTTCGTGGAGGTCGATGGTAGGCTCGCAGCGACGGCGGCGCAATGGTTGATCGTTGGCAACGAGGAGCGCCCGTGGTCGTGGGGGCGATGATCACGGTCGGCGGAGGTCAATGGGGGCAATGGTGGGCGACGGTGGTCGGCGACGGAGGCGGACCGACGGAGGTCACGGGCGGCCGGTGGAGGTCGGCGGTGGCTAGTGGTTGGCGGCGGGAGGTAGTCTACAAGTGACGATAGTCGTGAGTAGCGATGAGTGGTGATCGGCGGAGGTATGCGATGGGCGGTGGCGGGCGATGGTTGGAGTTGGGCTGTGGCTGCAGGGGGTGATGGGCGGCGGCCGGTGGAGGTCGGTCGGTGGCGTGGCCAACGGTGGGCGGGGTCGTGGTGGCGGTGGGTGGGGGTGGTTAGTGGTGGGGCGCGGTGGAGGTCGGTTAGAGATGGGCATGGTCGAAAGGAGGGTAAGGACGTAATGAAAAGATGGTGAGACGAGAAATACGTCTTGATTTTTTTCTTTGGTCCAAGAAGTTCTTCTTGAATTGAGAAGCAACTTTTTTTAACTTATCAAATTAGAGAAAAAAATAACTTTAGAAGTGAAAATTCACTTTAGAAATAAAATTTTTTACCAAATAGATTTCCATTTCAAAAGTTATATTACCAAACGGATTTCTACTCCAAAAGACTTTCAGAGCAGAAATTCACTTCTAAAAGTATTATCATGTGCACTCTTAGCTTTTCTTCTCTCATTTTTTGTTTTTTTTTTAAATATATAAAGAGAGAGATTGGCAGTCCAAAGCCTCCAATTGGACTTTTTGTCGTCTTGTATACGTCCCGTTCGCAGGAATGTGTGGCAATCTTGACTTTTAGCTGTTGTTTGATCGATAATCGATTCTCATGTTTTGGCGTATCTTTGTTCCTTGTCCGTAGCATGCGGCTTTTATCTGCCAGAAATTCACGGACGAACAGTCAAAGATTTGGAAGAACTTGCCAGTCAAGGCTGAAGCAATCATGCACTACTTTGGTAGGGAATACATACATGTATATATGTATGCATGTTCTGTATTGTTCGACGCTGATCGTCGACAAGAGAGGTTTGGTTTCGCATAAATAGTGCCGATAGAGATTTGGCTCCTATCAACTCACGATGCGCTCGCATGCTTGCCAAGAAGAAAACTCGCTCTCTGGAAAGCCTTTCGTCGACGATGAGCTTAATGTAGTACGAGAATGCGATTCAGGAACTAGTCTGTGCAATTGCGATTGTTAACTGAACATTGAAACACGAACAGCCAAGATGCATGTAGGGTTAATCAAGAAAAATCTGGAGAATGAGAGAGAGCGGAGGCGGTGCTTTTTCAACATTAAAAACCCTAATAACACCACCAAGGTCTCGGAAAATGACCCTAACCTTCCACAAAGAAATGCATTTTTTTCACAAATATCTCCAAATTAACATCCAACTTCAACACTTGCGACGTAATTTCGAAGCTAAACTACCATTCTTGGCCGCCACCACGTTGAACAAGTACAAGACGCATGTCTTGGAATTTTCCATCTTCAACTTGGAATGCATGGAGGGCAAAGAAAAGGAGTGAAAGCAAAGTGTTGTCGGGGCTCTCGGGGGACATCTGTAGTGGCGACGAGGTGGAAGTGGTCATGGATTCTCAGTCAGATCTTTGCCCTACCCTCCCCTGTCAATACAGCCAAGAACTTCATGTCTTTATCTGTGGTTATTGTTGCTGCCGATCATGCCGGGAAGGAAAGATGGATGATCACTTGTCCGGTCCAAATAAGAAAAAGAGAACAAATGTGGGAACGCTGGGAAAATCACTTTCATTTCTTGCTTGTACAACCACGAGAATCATCTTGTCTCGTTGTGAGATAGAAGAAGACGTGATCAATTGTACAACCATGCTTTTGATTCTGCAAATACAAAAACTCAACAACTTGAGGCCCTTATGAACCTGCGGATGTAAATCTACACAAGTAAGCGGCAACGGTTGCTAGGATAGCCCCCTTCATTACAGTAGCAGAGGGAATCCCATATTTCCCTTTTCCATATAGCCCCCGCAAAAATGGCAAGAAGCATAGCAACACCCACACAGTGCATGCCACCTCCCCCAAGCCAGAGCCGCTGTCGTCGGATGCTTGCGGGCGCAACCCTAGCGACATTGTAAGTACTGCTGTCAAGTGCACCAGCAGAAGAGCGGTGCCCGGCACGAAAAATGGGGACTCGTCGAAGGTGAAACTCTCGAGTTCGGCGCCGCTGTCATCGCCGGACGCAGAATGGTCTTTCTTGGTGACTTCGAATACCGTCTCTGATAGCCCCAAGAGCTTGAGCACAACGCTTAGGACTCCAAATGACCAGGCGCAGGCGGACGTTATCCGCTGCATTCTGTGGTTATTCCACCACGCGCGTATCGACAAGCCAATGATCAAGTACTCGTAGAGGCAGTACAGGTTGTAGACCACGAAAATGGCGGCTGGAATTAGGACAGCCGGTTCTTGTCCCTGCGATTACACAAGAGACGAAGATAAACGAGGCGGATTCATGAGCAAGCCAAGGACTGCTACTTTGATTTAGTTTCTTCTTACCTTGGGCAAGAAGTGGGAGTTGGTGATGATGCAATAAGCTGGTAGGAGAGCATACAAGAACTCGGGTATGGATCTCAGCGCCCAAGTTAGGAGCCATAGGTATGCCAGACATTGCCTGAAATGGAGCTGCCTGAAGAGGGTGCCATATATCGGACTCTTGTTGCTTGCTAGAACTTCGAGCAGGCCGGTGGCCCATCTCTTCTGTTGGGTCATCGAGGCAGGCCCACTAGATGGCGCGCAGCCTAGGAAAGCAGGCGGATTTGGTGAGCAGTAGAGTGATCTCCAGCCCTTGGATTGGATGGTCAGTCCCGTGAGGATGTCTTCTGTCGCCGATCCATACATCCAACCAATCTGCAATGACAAGGTTAATTTCTGCTAATCTTTCTCGTTGTCACAGAAAAATGCTTCATGAACATAGCACCTAGTACCAAAAATCATAGATCTTTAACAGTTAGTGGATTTAATCTCGGACACATACAGTGACATACTGACCTTTTTACCCCAGTCAGTGTTGTGTTCATAGGTGCAGCTAGCGACTTGAGTGGCTGCTTCAAGAGAGCTCGAAAGATGTTTAGGATGATCTGAATTGCCCCGTAGAGCATAAGCAGCAGAATTGATGAACTGTTTTGCACTTCCAAATCCGTTCAGTGATTTTTCCTTGGTTATATCTCCTGAAAAATCGAATCCGCGAACGGAAGAATAGGGTGTATTATGAGTAGGGAAATGGTCCGTGAATGAGCGATTGGCGATCAAACAAAAGCACATACCATTCGAGGTGAGACCGCTATTTTCGGTCTTTGTGTCATCTGGCCACAACCCGTAGATTACTTTGCGACGATGAAAGCATCCTGTTCCCGCATAGAAAGGTCCTTGAATGCTCACTATACCTCGTACCAAATACTAAAATCAACAGCATCATAAGTTCATATTCTAATCGGTAAGTCAGGCTGCAAATCGACTCCAGATAAGACTTATTGTGTAATAAAATGGCACTTACTTCGAATAAGGCCACCATTTGATTTCCAAACGGATCATCCTTCAGTGCGTCATAGAAGATCTGTGGACATTGAACAAATGCGCAGTCTCTCTCGTGTTTTGCACCGAGGAGGAGACACAAAGCATGAAGAACAATCTGTGGATTGTTGGCGTACATGTCGCAGTCGACATTTAGCATGAGCGGAGCATTCGTCATGAGTCCCGACACCCTGGTCTGTTCATCCGTCAAAGAGACATAAGAGGAAAAGAAGAGTGAGATTGTTTTCATGTCGAAGGCAATCATACTTAAGCCTCTGATAGAAAGTCTTACGCACCAAGACATTCATGGCTCCTGCCTTGTAATGATGCGGGTGCTTCAGCCGCTTCTCGCGAGATATGTAGATCAGATGCGGCAACTCATCTGGACGACCTTCTTTGTTTTCCAGTATGATCTTTGTCAAAATCACAATAAAAACAGTGAGCCTCACTACAAAAAACATGAGCCCCTTTTCAATTTAATCGTGACGTGTTGATCTTATTTTTTTTATTTTTTTTTTTGTTCAAATGTTGATGTTAATTTGGCGTGCCATGTTAATCATAGAACAAATTCGTCCAAACCTAGATAAACATTTTTTTTTTCTCAGAAATTTCACTGTACCTTAATAATGCTGGGATGATTCCTACGTTCTGCGTTTGCGAAATCTGCAAACTCCCCAGTAAAGTCAGATGGGAATGAGCCTTGGGATGCATCTTCTATCTTCCTGCTCAGCTTCTCGTACTCATTCTGTGAAAGAACAAGATAAATTTCAGGATTTCCACGTTCATTTCTTGCCCATACCTATGTCCAACATATGAACACTAGACTCCAAAGACTAAGCATTACCCTCATTGTGTCCCGTGCTTGCTGGAATTCCGATGAGCAATCTTCACCTGACAAAGCTGCCGCGTTGCCGGCGAAGTAACGGAACGGGGCTCGTAATTGAATGTCGTACTTCTTACAAAACGGAACCCAGAGCTTTGCAAACTTGGCGGCTTCCACTAGAGAGTAGAAGGTCAACGGCGAGCAGCCGTCGTCAGAGACATAGCATGCCAGCTTGTGAGCCGGATAGTCGACCGCCATTAAAGAGAGGACCGTGTTCACGGTGATGATCGGCGGCTCCAGCTGTGAATCCGCTGTCGTGACGAAGAGGTCCACCAGAGGAAGCTCGGTTGCCCTATATGAAGGAAATGTGGAATTAAAGACAGCAAGAAGGAGCTAAACCTAAAAAGATATGACCCGGTTGGACACAACCAACTTATAGAACGTTCATAGTAGCGCTAAGGAGTTGCGAACCAGAGGCTTGCGACAGAAACAATACGATGATGCGGAAAAGGTTGAAGAACTCAAAGTGTAGCAAGCCATGCGAAGACGCTAGACCTTGTTCCATTGTTATACCTTTGCAAGATGCGTTGAGGGTAGGTTTTGTAGCTCACGGGGCTCCATTTGGTGCTGATGACGAGAACCCACACGAACGTGAACCACGACTCACACGCGAGCGCGACCTGCCACTCGAGTCCGTGGTCCTTGAGGTGCGCAAGCCGGTACCCGAGAAGAGAGACGAGAAGGAACAAGATGAAGATCTCGGCCGCCCGCTTTGCATCCTTTTTCAGGCTCATCTTCTCGTATAGAGTAGTGGAAGGGGATTGGAATGCCATTTCAGAAGGCTTATGTGCGGGCGTGGACGCACAAGCTCTTGTTTTCTGCTGTCTTGTCTCGGTGGTTTTGTGCGTTCGAAAGGTGGCCACAACTCGTAAGGTGGTGGCGACTTATATAGAGAGAGGTTGAGCCCCGGTTATCAAGTGTTTATGGTTCCTTGTGCTACAAGTTTGATGGAAACATTGTCCAAAAATTCTTAATTTTTTTGTATTTTTTTTGATTTGGTCCTAAATTTTTTAATTTTGTCCATTCAATCCTCAATTTTTTCATTTTTGGCCAATTGAATCCATCTAACTAATTTTAACTGGAAATTACCGACGTAGAACGGTTGCATCACGTAGGCACGATCGCTGACGTGGATAATTTTAATAATTTAATTTTTTTTTCATATTTTCTATTAATTTTCTCCTTTTTTCTTTTTTTTTGTCTTTTCTTTTCTCAATGGCCGGCGAGAATCGCCTGGCCCTAAACACATGTACTATGTACAACCTCAATTATAACATGTTGCATTTACTAATGTCATAATTTTATAAAAGGGTTGCTTCTTTAGCTTTTCTTCTTCTATTATTTGTTTTTGAATATGCAAAGAGAGATTGGTAGTATGACTTGCACTGTTTAGTGATGGTACGTCCAAAACATCATTGTACCTTGTTAACCACGACTTGCATTGTTTAGTTTGTGCTATTTGTCGTGATAAATTGACTTTAAAACATGGTGTCCTTGGCCCCATTTGGTGATGAATTGATAATATAGGTGCGTGGACAAATAGCAAAGGAGTAGGACAAGCACAATCTCTCGACCTTGTTTGGACCTATGCCCCGGAACTTGTCGACAGTCCATTTAAGACAAGCACAATCTCTCGACTTTGTTTGGACCCTTGCCACTCGGACCTCATCGATGGTCCGTTTCATTTCATCTTTCTATCTATCGAGTTTATGTTCTTGATGACGTAACAGTTAATTTACAAGCAGTAATAACTCGTAGCAAATATATAAACGCTATACAGAGATTGATAATTCTACTTTGAGACTATTCGTCTCATAAAAAATTTACATGGGCAGAATTACAATATATATATATATATATATATATATCAATCAAATCCTTTACTTGCATTGGCATATAAACATTCGATAGGGCACTCCCGTTGTCTTGGCAACAAAAAAATTCCTGCCCCAAAAGGGAAAAACCCTTTAAAACAAGTGAGGAAAAAGAAAAGGGAGAGATTGCTGGAGTAATCCATTACGTAATGGTCAAAAATTCACGACCAATGATTCAAATCAAGGGGTTCAAACACCACGCATTAGTCTCCTACCTAATCATGCTTATTGCGGCCGTCTCATTGACTTAATCTTCCACGAGAGAATGAATTTTTTTTACAAACGTATCCGCCGAAGATCATCATCCAGCATTAACTTATTATAAGCCGCACCCGTGACGCATGCCATGACTCGGAAGCTAAGCTGCCGTTCTTCGCCACCGTGTTGGAAAAGCGCTAGACGAGGAGCTGGAACCGCCGTGTTGCGGGAGAGAGAGAGAAGGGAAGGGTAGATGATTACTGTACTATCTACTAGTCCAGTCCAAAATGAGAAGAAAGAAAGAGACCACACCAACGCACGGACATTTCTCGCGGTGGGAGTTAATGAGCAAGATTCTCAATTCCTATTTAGATACCCTCTTTTAAGGAGAAATTGTTAAAATACGCCGAGTTTGGCGAAGCGAAAACTTTCAAGATTCGAACCGAATATTTGCGGACATCCGAAATCGGGCAAAGGAAAATATATACATGATCAACTTACGAATTAAAGTTGATTGTGCGTTGGTGTCTTTGCTCAAGAAATAGAAAAGTCCAACGCAAACTTGGACTCGATCAACAGAAGATAAAGGACAAGAATAAAGAAAGATACGGAAGTCAGTTTCGTATGAATTTGGCAAGATAACAATCGAACAGGAAATCTCTATCTGCATATTCAGTGTTGACTTCTTTGACCACGATAAACATTTACTTCTCTGGCGGTGGCATAAAGCATACTAGGGCTTGTCTTTTGTGGGTCTTGTTTTTGATATATATAAAAGCAACGAACGCCGTAGCCGCAGGGATGATCGTTTGAAGCGCCGACGTACGAGCGTTTGATAGAGGATTTTCTCCGTCATCGAGTTCTAAGTGTTGAAGCCAATAGAAATCTTATATTAAGGTTTGTATTATTTTTTTCTTTTGCGAGATTAAGAGATTATTTCGCGACGAATTTGGGAGCTAAATCTGTCGCATTCTTGGTTGTAATTGAGGCTGGAAACACCGAGAGTGTTTGAGTGACTCGAGTGTGGTTTTTGTAATCTACGTATATCGCTCGTTTTATAGTGGAATTCGTTCTTCTGCTCTCCCCGTGGACGTAGGTCTCTACGACCGAACCACGTACATCCGGTGTCCGATTTATTTTCTTGTTCTGTCTATTTTATTGTTCGATCGGCTTGTTCGCGCAATGTAAATTTCAAATAAAAGCATAAAGTGTAAGCATTTTCTTAAAGGAAAAAGCACAAAAAAAAAATAGTCATAGACCTATTGCATTTGTACCGATTCAAGTACCAAATCTATCAATTGGGCCGATTTAATCATAAACCTTTTGCATTTGCATCGATTTAGTCTATCGGGCCAATTTAGGCCAAAAATCGCTGATATAGACATCGGTCCTCCTACGTGACACCATCGGCATTGACGTAGACCGAAGGTTTGACCTTCCGGCTACCGGCAAAACAAAAAAGGGAAGAAGAAAAAGTTAGAAAAAGTTCAAAAAAATTAATTTAAAATGATAAAAAAAATGTTTATGTCAGCAATTTTCGGTCTAAATTGACCGGTTAGACCGAATTGGTACAAATGCAAAGAGGTTTATAGAATAAATTAGTTTAATTGAAAGGTTTAGGAATGAAGTGGTACAAATGCAATAAGATTGTTGCTTTTTGGTACTTTTCTCGATTTCCCAAAAGAAGTCTCATAAAGTAATTTTATCTCAAATAAGGGTTTGAAGTGCGGAATTCGATTTAAAATAAGGGTATCGTCTTGCGGTTGGCTAAATATTCGTCAAACGACGAGCACATGCATCTCACATGCCATTTTTCAAGCCATGCTTAGGAGCATTTTCGTCCAAAGACCTTTTTTTCCTTTTTTCTTATTTTTTTTCCCACTGTTCATCATCTTCTTCAATTGTAGTTTTCCACAGATAGGATATTGACAACAAAGCTGACACATAGCATTGAACATGAAACCGAACGATCTGCGCATCGAAACTGTCCTCAACAATTCCTAACCCAAAACAAGTAACCTTCCTCATTAACAGATGTCCTCTTATCTTTTTCTTTGTTCGTTTGTCTAATTTCGTTTCTAGCCAAATACTCTTTATTGACTAAGTTAATAGACCTCTTTGACCAATAAAATATCATAAAATATCTCCATAATTATCTCATTTATTAACCCCAAGTTCAAATTAACAACCCTAAGAAAGTTAAACCCACCACAATGCAGCCGCCGGCCACCATCCTCCTCCTACCGCCTCTTAAATAGCTAGGTAATCCATTTATGGCATATTTAAAACTCATTTAAGATCCCTTAAGTTATTACGTAACTCATTTATGATTCACTTAAACTTAATTTTTAAAAGCTAAGGCAACCCATTTTTTATCCACACAATTAAATGTGGGTTCTAGAATCTAGACCCATTATGTCGCTTCTAAATACAATCCAACATTGCCGGTGAAATTCAAAAATTTATCTATTGACGATGTCCCTAATAAAAGCCCGCAGATTCATGCATCGGATTCTATGATCAAGCCGTCTCCAGCAATTACCGTCGACTCGAAATGAACCAGTGAATTGTGAGATATCTCTCTCTTACGGCGACACATTTCTCGTCGGGAGAGGAAAACGAAACAAGAGATTTTGTTGTTGAAACATAGCATCTCTCGGCATTAGAGTGCACATCCGATATCATGCACTCGATATGGATTAAAACTTTGGACAAGTCTAAACAAATCATCATCGTTGGGTGTAAAGCCGCTGATATGGTAATTAAAATCGGCCAATTCTCTGTACTTAGACGTCTAGTGTAGAAATCTCTAGAAATGAATGCAAAGAAACTCATCCATTCATCTAAGTTTTTTTTATTATTTGTGGCTTCATGAAGTCGTCAAGTCAATTGGGTTTTTTAGGGGCCACGTCACTCTAAGATAACAGTAATTAAATTCATTTGAGTCCTTTTGTCAGATGCTACGTCGCGCTTTACGCACGAAAGGCCGCCGTTTGAACTTCAATTATTCACTTCGACCGTGCATGAATCTTTGGTTTCCGCGTGTCAGGAAAAGTCATGCCCCTCCTATGTATAAGTAAAATTATCACAAAAATCATAAATTTATCATTATTATTATTATAACAATTCAGCTATAAATTTCTTGTCAATTGAATTCTAAATTTGTTGCGTTTGTGTTAATTCAATTCATTTGACCAACTTTGACCCGCCTACATTGACGTCGCAATTTTTAATAATATTTTGATAATATTTAAATTTTTTAATGTATTGTTTTTCTCTCTTCTTCTTTCTTTCTCTAGTTAGTTGCCGGATTGGCAACCGACTAGATGCAAGGGCCGGCGAGACCGAGCTCGCCTAGCCATGGTGAGGCTCGTCCTCACAAGATCTGGATGGGGTCATCCTCACTAATCCTCATCTTTGATTGGTTGTCGATTAGGACCATCCATGGATAGTTTGACTGTGGATGAGTATGCTCTCGTTAATGAGTTAGCCTCATTAGCATAGATCCTCAGCAAGTGAGTCATTGTCACCCGAAAGAGAATTAATTCTCACATGTGTGCCCAATTGCTTTTTTGTTATTCTCGAAGTTATACATGCAATGCCAAAACTACAAACGCATTCAGGTGCCGTGACATTTAAAGTAGACTTAACCAGACTTAACCATTAATTTGAACCGACAACAAATTGAGCCAGGCCCACAGGGAATGGGCAAGCTTGAAAATGAACCATACATGTACAAATTGGCCCTGCCTAAGCCATTTGTGCTGGGCATGGCTTTGGTAACAAGTCAAGCATGTCTGGCGAGCGACAATCGATCCGACCTAAGGCTATGTTTAGTCGTCGAAATTTCTAGATAGGATATGACTTAATATGATAGGATATGACATCTAGGAATTTTGTTATATCCTATCTATTATTTGGTGACTCATGATAATAAAGCCACATAATTAAACATCATATTTTGGCCATTGTTTGGTATGAACGACACTTCAGCTTTAAATGAGCCTAAAAGTTGCACAAACAAAAATGGTAAGAATCTCTAATGACGCTCTCGTCTACTTCATTTTTATCGCTTAATTTTTATTATTATTGTTCATTTTATTTTTCATTTCTTTTCTCTCCTTCCATCATCCTCTAATAACAATTTACTAAATAGTAAACTATACTAAAATTCCTAAATCACTAAAATACCCAAAGTATGTATAAAAGTAAATACAATATATATATATATATATATATATATATATATATATATATATATATATATATTACATTTACATTATAAGATAGGAAGAAATTCGAATGCATAAATAAAAATGGGAATAAATAATTTTTATTTTTTGTTATTTTGAATTTTTTATATTATAAATTAAATATCATTTATATTCTAGTTCTATTTTAATTTTATTTATTTAAGAAAATTTTTATTTGAAAAAAATTACTCATGCCTTAGGGTTGTTAGAAATCCTATTCATCTTTATCCCACCTCATTCATAGGATAATTTTATCCGAGCTATATTTCTTATATATTCCTCCCACTTTATCTTGTCATGGGCCAACATAGGATAGGCGAGGGCCACACTTGCTCGAGGGCCGACGACGGCCTCTTGGCGTGAGATCATTGAGAAAGAGGCGACGAGGGACCTAAATGACAAAACGAAACTCACCGGAGTTGTGCGATAAGGGCGGAGGACGGCGATGGTGGAGCTGGCTAGTTGAGCAACAAGAGCGGCTAACAAGTGAGGGGAGCTTGCTAGTCGAGCATTCCTCCTTGAGGTTTTGTTCTTTTTTTTGGGTCAAGGGAACAAAATGAGAGCCCTCTCACTTTGTTGGTCTTGTTTATTGAAAGTGATTATAGAGCAAAGAATCAACTTTTTTTTAATTCTTGTTTCTACTCCAAATCTATTCTCGATAACATAATTAAAGAACTTGAGAATCGAATCATTTACGTTACAAAACAGGTTTCTCATCTTTTTCTATTCCGAGGAACAGAATGAGAGAATTAGAATTATTACTAAACGGGTCATGAGTTTCTCAACCCTTTTTGATATGTCTTATTACATCAACATCAACATCAACATCAACATCAACATCAACATCACCTTTAACCCAAACTAGTTGGGGTCGGCGGTCGATGAACCCAAAAAAGCAAGACCGAAAGAGTTATAAAATAAAACAAAATACAATAACATAGCTATAGCAATATAAAGAAAACAAAGGGCTAGGACTTGAAACGGCGATCGAGAACATAGGAATTTTTGCCCCTCCACAATGTTAATCGCTTTCCTCCACTGTCCTAAGACAAATAGTACGCCAATCTATATCCCACTCCAACAAATCCTGTCTTACTACTTTTCCCCAAGTAAGTTTCGGTCGACCTCTCCGTTTCCTCATGTCATGCTCCCTATAACACACATGTCTTACGGAGCATTTAGGGGTCTTCGAAGAATATGTCCAAACCATCTCAAACGATGTTCTCTAATCTTTTCGACCACCGATACTACTCCAACTTTTCGTCGAATATCCTCATTTATTATTTTATCCATTCTTGTATGGCCACACATCCACCTTAACATTCTCATTTCTCGCTACTTCCATCTTATGCTCATGTTGCCTCTGTCTTTGGCCAACACTCGACTCCGTATATCATTGCGGGTCTTTACTGTTCTATAGAATTTTCCTTTTAGCCTAAGAGGGATTTTGCGATCACACAAAAATCCGATGCCTGCGCCATTTCATCCAACTGCTCCGATTCTATGGCTTACATCCTCATCAATCTCTCCCCCCTTTTGCAATATTGATCCTAAATATCTGGAAGTATCTTTCTTGGGTACCTCCTGTCCGAGCAAATTGACGGGTTCATCTCTCCCTCTTGCCTTGTCGAACTCACACTTCATGTATTCGGTCTTACTTCGACTTAACGTAAACCCTTTGGACTCCAACGTACTTCTCCATAATTCTAATTTAGCGTTAACCCTCGCCCTTGTCTCATCGATGAGCACAATATCATCTGCAAATAGCATACACCACGGCACCTCATCTTGGATATCTCTTGTTAGCTCGTCCATAACCATGGCAAAAAGATAAGGACTCAAAGCCGAGCCTTGGTGTAAGCCCATTGTGATTGGGAAATAGCTTGATGTTCCATTACAAGCATTCACACATGTAGTAACTCCATTATACATATCCTTGATTGCCTCTACATACTTTGACGGTACTTTTTTTCTTCTCAAGCACCCACCATAAGACTGTCTTAAAACCCTATCATACGCCTTCTCAAGATCAATAAACACCATATGTAGATCTTTCTTCTTTCTTGATACCTCTCCATCACTGTCGTATCAAGAAAATAGCTTCCATGGTAGACCTTCCCGCATAAATCCAAATTGATTTACGAGATATCTTAGTCTCTAGTCTCAAACGATGCTCAATAACTCTCTCCCACAACTTCATAGTATGGCTCATAAGCTTAATGCCTCTATAGTTGGAACAATTTTGGATATCTCCCTTATTCTTATAGATAGGCACAAGCATACTTTTCCTCCATCCATCGGGCATCTTATTAGTATGGAGAATCTTGTTAAAAAGGTTAGTCAACCAACGTATTGCCACAACTCCTAAGCATCTCCACACTTCAATAGGGACACCATCGGGTCCCAAGGCCTTACCGATCTTCATTTTCTTTAATGCCTCCTTAACTCGTGCGCTCTAATTCTACGCACAAACCTTCTATTTGAATCATCCAAACGTCCTCCAAATTCATCTCCATGATATTACTCTCTCCATTAAAAAGCTTGCGAAAATAGCTCATCCACCTTTCCTTGACGTCGCATCTCTTACTACAAGTTTTTGATTTTCATCCTTGATGCATCTAACATGTGTCAAGTCTTTACTTTTCTTGTCTCTTATCTTTGCAAGCCTATAGATACCTTTTTCTCCCTCTTTGCTCCCTAGTTTTTTGTACATATCGGAAAAAACCTTGCCTCTAGCCTCCCGCACGCCTTTCTTGGTATTTTTCCTCGCTAATCTAAACTTTGCCAAATTCTCTCCATTAGGGAAAATATGCAAACGATGAAAACACTCCTTCTTATGTTTAATCGCCTCCCGCACCTCGTCATTCCACCACCAAGTTTCCTTTGCGTGATGTCCGTTGCCTTTACTTTCCCCTAGTACCCCCTCTTGCCACTTTTTGGATGCAATTAGACATCTCGTTCCACATCACATTTACTTCGTCCTCTAGTTGCCACGGTCCTACCCGAAACATTCTTTCCTTGAAATCTATTTGTTTTTCCTCTTTTAGCTTCCACCATCTTATTCTCGGAATCTGGACACCTCTTTGCGGTTTTCGTGCTTTGTTATACCTAACCTCCAAAACCACTAACTTATGTTGCGTAGCTACGCATTCTCCAGGGGTAGACTTTGCAATCTACATACGAGGCCCTATCATCTCTTCTAGCAAGGAAAAAGTCAATCCGGCTACAATTTTGACCATTGCGAAAAGTAATCGGGATGTGACTCTCTTTTCCTGAAGAAGGTATTTGCCAACATCAAATCATAAGCTAAAGCGACGCTCAAGATGTCCGCACCCGGCCTCATTTCTAGTCCCATAGCCAAAACCTCCATGAACTCGCCAAAACCTCCACTACTCGTCCGACATGTCCATTTAAATCTCCTCCTATGAATACCTTCTCCTCGCGTGGTATTCCCCTCAAAATCTCTTCCAACTCTTCCCAAAATCTGTTCTTATAGGATACCCGGCAGTCAACTTGAGGTGCATACACACTAAGGATATTCACAATTAGCTCTCCCACTACTAGCTTAACCAAAATAATTCTATCTCCCGATCTTTTGACATCAACCACCTTATCTACGAAACTTTTATCTATCAAAATCCCAACTCCATTTACACTCTTTTTTGTGCATGTGTACCACGGCTTGAATCCGGTGCCTTCCACCTCCTTAGCCTTTTCTCCAACCCATTTAGTCTCTTGCAGGCAAGCAATATTCACTCTTCTTCTAGCAAAAGTATCTCGCTAACTCCCTCAATTTACCTGTCAAGGTTCCTATGTTCCAACTTCCTAGTCGAATCCTTACCCCATGGGCCTTACTTGTCCCCCACACTCGCCCATAGAAGTGTGAAGACCTCGCTCACTTCTCACCACACCCGGGCACCGATGTGGCGCATCACTCGGGAATGATGGCCCAAGGCTAGCTTCCTTACCCCTCGCACCCACCTATCTTGGTGCAAGGACCCTTGCCCATTTTTTCGCTACATCCGGCGCCGATGCAACGCGTCGCTAAGAAGGGTACGCTCCAACGAAATATCAATAGGGTTCATCTCATAAAAGGTAGCTAATTTTTTTATAGCCCATTTCGCTACGTCGACGCAACCCTCCTCCTTCATCCTGGCTTGGGATGGACTATGTAAACATACATAGGCGGAGTTATATGTCTTATTACATAATAGAAAAAAAAAAAGAAGCCATTTTAGTATTATATCATTAATAAACTCATTAGAGGAAAGTCGTGCACGGCCGTAATACCAAACCAAATACGGCGAATAGTGGAGTCTTGAGCTACGCCTTATCTAAACCATAGAAATCTTAATGCCACGATACCTCTTAGGGGTGAGCAAAAAAACCATGATCCATCCAAACCGGACCGGACCGTACCCAACCAGCCGATTTTGGATGGTAACGCCAGGATACGGTCCGGATTCCGGTTCCAATTTTATGGAACCGGCGCGGTACCGGTTCGGTCTTCAATTTCGACTGAGAACCATCCAACTGGCCCAACCGGACCGGTCCTTTTATATAATACAACTATATATTCTTTTGAGATAAATTTTACAAATATTACAATATTTGTTATATTGTATACTGAATTTTTTTCATGTGCAAATGGTACTAAATCGTTGTATACATTGTTATCTTGCATTATTGAAATTTTCCCTTCTTCAACCGCTAGAGATTGGTTTCCTTTTTTTTTTTCAATTGATGTTGGTGCTTGGTAGGACAGTAACCTAATCCAACCGAAATCGGACCGGACCGGTGGTTCGGTTTCGGATGGATCCATGAAATGAGCGGATGGTTCACGGTTTACATTTTGCGGAACCGGTCCCTTACGGACGGTTTCTGCCGGTTAAGGTAAAACCATCCATCCCTGGAACCGATCACCCCTAATACCTCTTATCGATAAGAGCCGGTTTTTTAATGCTCTGATCGGGGGTACTTTCCGGGCCCCGAAACCGGGAAGTCTCTATTTGGATGGTCCTAAGAGTTTTGGACCCCACATGCTTAGCTCTATAAGCTCGCTCTGATGTCCTGTCTCCTTTTTCTTTGTAAATTCATCAAAAATATTTTCGCAAAGCCCGTTTAGTTTTCCACTTGGGCTAAAATGTAGTGAGGCTCTTGATTTTGATCGTGGGCTCAATCCGGCCCATGAAATCGCAAAGAAAAGCCCACCGATCGCTGGATCAACATAGCGACACCTCGCTCCCCGCCGTTGGACGGTCGCTCGCTCCCACCAGCTCCCGAGGAACATGCTAGCAGCTGCACTGTCATCGTCATCTTCCAGAATCTTCTCGAGAACCATCGCGAAGTCCACCTCCTCCTTCTTCTTCCCTCCGCGCTCGACTCCTTGCCTCGCGATCCGCTCAATGGCCGACTCCGCCACTGCCTCGGCTCCCTTCACCAAAGTCCGCATCCAAAGAGAGGACACTGTGAGTACCGTCTCGATGATCGCATTTCTGGTTTACAGCCCTTTGTTTGCCATTCCATGCCTCTGCTATCTTCTTTATCTTGCTCTGTGTTTTTCCTGGGTTTTGTTTTGGCCACACAATGGATTGGGGTTTGTTTTGGTGTTTGCGGCGATGCACGACAAGGGCTGTTGTGTCGGGATTCTGGGTTTTTGAGGTTATAAATCAGTTGAGTGTAAGTTAGTGCTAGTGCAACTTTTGGGTGGCTGAGAATGAGAACTATCCAATTCAGAAACTTTGAACGCTCTATGTGGAGGTTGGTGAATGGCAAATGCATCATTGGACTAATCTTTCTCTGTAATCAGTGGCTATCCGATACGGACAAGTTGTAGTTAGCGTCGGTGAAATTCGTGTAATTTTCCAGGGTGAAGTGCATTGCAAGTCGTATCTTGCCGTAGGCGTCAGAAGCCCGTTTTTTCCCCCTTTATCTTTCGCAGATTATTGTTGTTAGTTGTGTGGTTTTGAGCTCTATATCTTTCCCTTCCCCTCTCCAGCTGAAAGTATGAACAACAAGGTGCAATGAGGCATGTTTGCTTGATAGTTGTTTGTTCCCAAAGTGATTTGACAATCCGAGATGCACACACATGCTTTCTTAGGAACATGTATATAGGCTTCAAAACCTTTGCTTGATAGTCGTTTGTTCCCAAAGTGATTTGACAATCTGAGATGCACACACATGCTTTCTTAGAATCATGTGTATGGGCTTCAAAACCTGATATCTTTAGTTGTGACTGAATTGGGTGTGGATCATTAACCATGAAACCTTTCTAGAGACTAGAAAAACAAGCAACCACCTTTTTGCTTGATATGTTTGTTTTGTTGATTAGGCCTTTGATGCATATGTGGTTGGAAAAGAAAATGCCCCCGGGATCGTGGTGTTGCAGGAGTGGTGGGGTGTGGATTTTGAGATCAAGAACCATGCTCTGAAAATTTCCCAAATGGAGCCTGGATTTAAGGCACTCATCCCAGAGTAATTATCTTTGTGCCTGTGGAACTGTATTTGCTGTCATTAAATAAGAGCGGATCAAAATGTTGTTCATTTGCTTGAGTTCACCTCTGGGTATATTGCTGTTATTGCAGCCTTTATCGAGGAAAAGTTGGTCTAGATGCTGCAGAAGCACAGCATCTAATGAATGGTCTTGACTGGCCGGGTGCTGTGAAGGATATCCATGCCTCAGTTAACTGGCTTAAGGCTAATGGATCTAAGAAGGTGAGGACTTTTTCCGAGTTGTGTTATTGGTTTTTCTATTTCTTCATGTGCCATTTCCTCCTCTTGCAATTATTTCGTGGGTCTTCTTAGATATCTGTCAGTACAAGCTCTGGCTAACCCTTGATCTAGTTGTGTAATTGTCTATCCCCTCTTTTTATGTTAACTCTTTGGATTTTCGAGCATGCATACAGAAGCTCGAGCACATGTGACATTAATATAAATATACTTAAGTAGTTGCATGCCTATTGTACTATCCTATGACACCACCTGAGCATGATTGCTCATGTTTGATCAACCAAAGTCCTTCGAAAAGTTGTAATACAGGTTGTGAGGGGGCATGTCTCATGTGCAATGTTTTTGCTGCTATGGTAGTCACATTTGTGTTTGAGATCATCAGTAATCCTGCAGTTTCTGTTGCCAAGTGATTAAGCATCAAAGGGTGAATAAAATTACACACAATATTGGTATATGATTCAACCTTACTAGCAACCAAAGGGTCTCTGGTTTAGGCTAGTTTTGACTTGGCTTGGTCGGACCTTGGTTAGTGTAAATTCGTTTACTGCTTTGTCTTATGCAAAGTGGAGGTGACCTTGTTTTGTGAGTGATCAAATCCCTTCTTTTTGTTGGCTTCAATTTGTGTGAGTTGATCTTTCTGATCAATCTTCCGCTTATCTGTCAAATGAGAGGCTCATACTTCCTTTGTTGACGTAAGTACAAATGGTCTGATTTGAGATTTCCTTAGAATTGACTTAGTGAAATTCTCTATTTCATATCTCAGAAAAAGGAATGATCCCTCAGGCTTAGGATTGATCTTAGATTCAGATAATGTGTTAGATCAGAATTCATTCGCTAATAATTGGTCTCTTTATTTATGCATTAACGATGATAGATGCATTCGCCATAGTTTTAGCATTATGGCAAACTCGTGTCAAATATATAGCAGATTTGGGCGCTCTAGCCAAAATGAATCCTATTTCGGCTATTACCTTCTACATTACTGTGTTCTTATACACAGGGATATCCCCGTTAGCCGGCTTTTGTAGTAAATTCTATTTGTTCTTAAAAAACTCATTGGCGCCAAGCGTGAGGGAATGCTAGACGTTTGATAATCTCTTTGCCGACCGGGATAAAAGATCCCATTGAAGCAACTAATCCCATGCATATCATAAATAGCTACTCCGGGGATTACCCATCCGCCAGGAGAGCTTATAAACAAACACAGATCCTTGTTATCATTCTCTATACTGAGATATACCATAAGACCAATAAGTTGATTCGAAATGTCGCTATCAACCTCTTGGCCTAAAAAAAGTAATCTTTCTCGATAAATTCGGTTGATTAGGATAAAATTTGTGTCCCTTAAGATCCGTGCATGCACCTTTTGATGCTTGATGTTCAACAAAAATTGCGAAAAAAAAAAGAATCTATGTGTAGATTCTAGCCCTCTTTTTTTTTTTTTCATAGTGGGGACCTTTTCTAATCTATTTTTTGAATTTCTTAATGAAGCGGCTTTTTTTTTTCCTTTCCACTTTTCAAGAAAGAACATTTGAATTGCTATATTCCCATTTTTGCTCATGTTCCCTAGGAACTCAATTTTGCATTATCCATTATTCGAACGTGGCATGCGTTTTGAACCTATGATTGTTATATCAAGCTGACTGAACATAAGTGCGATAAAAATCTTTGTTTCAGCAAGATTTGAGGAAGGAAATGTACGCGCAATTCATATCATTATATGCAACTCACATTGATTATCCATTAGGCGTATGTAAACTCTTATGAATGTTGCAAATGGCTTATAGTTTCATCATAATAGCAATTGAAAAAAGTTATACTTTTTCTCCTCAAGAAATGTTCATTTTTTAATTGAATCCTTAATTGAAGAATAGATTATTATGTTTGCATTACGTTGGTGTGACTGGTTTCTTGCATTAGGTTGGTGTGACTGGTTTGTGCATGGGAGGTGCTCTTTCCATTGCAAGTTCTGTTCTGGTCCCTGAGGTTGATTGTGTGGTTGCCTTCTATGGTGTGCCTTCTCCTGAGCTCGCTGATCCTGCTAAGGCTAAGGCTCCTGTACAGGCTCATTTTGGGGAGCTCGATAATTTTGTTGGCTTTTCAGATGTGACGGTACGTATCATTGTGCTTGTAACCTCTGCTTGTTGTCATCAGTGCTCTTGGTGCTAAATCATGCTTTGCTCAACGGTTAGTATGCTCCAAAAAATTCTTTACTATTTTAATTTTTGTTAGATAAATATCCTCATGCATAAACATGATACCAGAGGAATCTTCTGGTTTTTGCTCAGATAAGTCCCTTGAGCGCATTCAACTTGTACTTTACTGCTTTTTGGATATACTTTGTTAGTTGATCCCGCATGTGTGTCATTCGGCATCATTATCTTATGCACTGGCCTTACTATTGCTAACAGCTTCTTGTAGTATGCCTTCTTCCTGAAATAGCTTCTTACCTCTACTAGAATCGTAAAATTACTAATGGATATGCTTTTAACGCATGTGTCCCTTTGTTTTTAAGGGAATGTTGATTGAGTGGCTGGCTAACAGAAAAGAAACGTAGTGAAGAAAAGTATGGGCAAGCTCTTCTATTTTGTGCAAGGTCAATAATATTTTGGCTTGGAAGGAGCAGGCACATATGAGGGCAATGTTTTCCCTGTTCATGTGGGGCTGCTTTTTAACTTTATTGTGGATGGAAGAATGAACAGAGTATCAAAACCCCCTGTTTAGTAAAGTGTAAGATTGGTAGATTGATTATCCGTCGAAGGGTAACATCCACGCACCGTTTTGCTCTGGACATGGTTTTGTCAGCTGCTCAACGTGAAGCTTTTAATCTGTAATGTTCAATACAAATTTAATTCAAGTAGCATGAGAAGTTAGTGTTTGGTATCTGAGTTCTTCTGCTAAGATAACTGTTCCTCTTGTGGTATACCATACTGTTCCTCCTGTGGTATAGCATTCTCTTGCAGAAGATGGATTTGCCAGGTATTCTTTCACGTCACATGAAAGAGGCAGATAATGCATTTTGCTTATTCTTCTTTCCAGGCTGCCAAGGCTTTAGAGGAGAAGCTGAAAGCTTCTGGAGTCCCTCATGAGGTACACATTTATCTGGGCAGCGGGCATGCTTTTATGAACAGGTCTCCTGATGGTGTTAAGCGGAGGAAGAATATGGGAATGGAGGATGAAGATGAAGCTGCAGTCGAGCTTGCGTGGTCTCGCTTCAAGTCATGGATGTCCCGCTACCTGCATCCGTAGATGACTTATCTTTCATGTGTATGTGTGCCTGCGGTATGTTCATATAACCACGATGCTGCTTTAGATGCGTCATGGTGTCAATAGTGAGTACTCGAGGCTGTCTAAATAAGTGGCATTCGTGTCTTTTAATCGATGTAGGCTGCGTGTATGAGTCTACATCTGTCTGTTCTTGTACCTATTTCATCTACCAGAGGATCAATATCACGGAGATGGTTTGAAATATGAAGTTTTTGCCCTGTGCTGTGAGTTTTTGAGGGTTTAAATTCATTCTGTGTGTTCTTTTGCCCCATTGGAATGTCATGATTCATGAAAACTCTGGTGGTGATCCAATCACTTCGTAATCTACAATTTCAACTTGGTACCTGAGGTTCAAGAGCTAATTAGACATCCCCCCCACTTTTAGGCCGAAGCCCGAACTGACCCTCATCATAATCTATTGTATACATTCGTCTTAAACAGACGGATGGACCATCTGGGACGCATTGGTCAAAAGAAAACAAGCTTTTCTCTGGAAGAGTTTGAAAGGGAAGAGCTGCTTTATCAGAGGCATCTTCTTCTCCGTCTACCAACTTCTCGGTGTGCAATCTCCATCGCTCCTGTTTCCATCCATTCTGATTAATCTTTACCTTTGACAAATCTTCGGTGTAACGAGAGCGTCAATTCATACAATTGGAAGTAGAAATCAGGCACAAGTGCCAGGAAGTCCTATGAAATTGACCGGGCTGCATGGGTCCAGCTCTCGTGTCAAATGAATAGAACGGTTTGGGGTTGGCAGAACAACGTAGTTCAGACGGATGAGGGCGAGAACGAGAAGTTCCCGAGTAACATCACTTTGCCTTGTCAATACGGAAGTCTTGAGAGGTTAATGTTTTGGATGGAATAATACCTGAGCAACGACCGAACACTAGCCTCAGTCTTCTCGACGTCGCCTTTGTCATATTCAACCACCCCTTGTCGTTCTCCACGTTTTGGCGTGCATGTCGTTCTCTAACCATTTTTTTTTTATAAAGTCTCGGTCAGTCAACATAAATGCAGTTGAATGATGCATGTTTCAAACCTTTGAGAGAGAGCAAAGTGAGAGAGAGAGATAAACGGGTGGATGTGAAAATGTCGAACGGACTCTATTGAAGAATTTTTAGTGGCGATCGAAAGCCGGTCAATCTCGGGCCGCTCGGGTAGAGTCGAGCTTGTACTCTCTTCTGGAAATCTATTCCGTTTTGAATCATACTCTCGTGTCATGTCAAGAATTGTTCGTTGTGTTGAACCCCGTTTAATTGATTACATGGCGTCCTCTTTCGTTTTCCCAGCTAGATGCCTTCACACTTTGAATGAACTGTTTAGCTCTCGCTATTAATTCTGCAACCATAGCTTAAAATTTGGAGACAACTTCGAACAAATTCCCTAACTTTCCCAACGATAATTTACCCCTTTCAATATTTTAACTGATGGACAAAGATATATGGTTGCCCATGTGGAAAATCAAATTTTTTGCAGGGACTATAGGCAAAATGTTTGATTTAAATAAGACGCGCACTAACTTCTCAGAAAATGTTCGATAAAATGATTGAGTTTCACGTTATCGAGAGTAGCCGACAAGAGTCAGATTCGCTACTTGGCGTGAGGAGAAATGCTTGGAAAGAAGGTACTCAATCACGTGGTCAGGGAAGACTAAACTGAACTTTCCATTGAAGGACAAAACCCAGAAAATGAGAAAGAAAAAGAATTGTTGATGATTCAAGTTTTACATGCATGTTTGGTCGGCAATGAATGATGAGGCAACTTACCTTTTATCTTATCAACATGGACACATGATTAGAGGGCCGAGGGGGATAATTACTTAAACAAATTTAAACCTATTGTACTTGTGTCAATTCAATAATAAACCTTTTAATTTGGCCAATTTAGTCTCCAAAATTTTGATTATTTGCAAATTGAGTCATTCCGGCCAATTTTGGATGGAAATTGATGATGTCGACGCCGGCCGTCCACACGACACGACCCAGGTCTCGACGTGAAAATTTTTAATATTTTTTATGAATTTTTTATTTTTTATTTTTTTTTTTTATTGTGACCCCACAAAGGCCTTGCCCAAAATCCCGGACGAGGACCTTTGCACCCTCGCTCACGGCAAGCGGAGGCCGCGATAGCCCTAGGTGAGGCCATTGCGGCCTTGCTAGTTGTGGGCGTAGGCGTAGGCGCGATTGCCCTCTCTAGAGTTGGGCAAGAGCTTTTCACAACCCTGCCAATCACAGGTGAGGTGGCCCTTGCTGGCCAAAAGTTAAAGAAAAAATAAGAAATTATAAAAAAATTTTATTTACGTCGATGTCGGTCATATCACATGGGACGATTAGTGTCCACATCAGCAATTTTCGGTTAAAATTAGCCGGAAGGACTCAATTGGCAAATTGACAAAAGGTTTAAGGTTAAATTGATCAAATTAACCAAATTGACACAAGTGCAATGTATTTAAAATTTTTTAGATAGTTTGGCCACCTATGAGATATTAATGCACAAATAGGTTCCTTCTCAATTTATTTCATGTTAGCAACTCCCCATTTATCAAATTCCATATGTTGTTCCTAATTCGTCTTGTAAGTGAAAGAAGATATTAAAGTATCCCACAACACTTACCATATGTTCTTTATATACATGAGAGATTCATCTACCTATTAGGTCAGGCTTTTGAGTTTGGGGAGAATACATGTTTAAGCAATGGGAGATTAGACTTAACACTGACTACAAATTTGAGAGAGAAGTGTCGGCATCTCCTAAACAAGAATTCAGATCTTTGCTATCTCGATCCACCGGCAGAAGTGGCTCTGAATCTTGAGCGAGATCCAGCTTCATGGAAGCTTTAAATATCAGTTCCCTTTGTTGACTATCTTCATGAAGAGAGCAATGATGAAGCCATCAAGAATTTGATTTTTATTTTTCAAATCGGATTTGTTGAAAACGAGGCCCAACCTTAGGGATCAAATCACAGAAGCCGGTCCCTCATTTGCAACATGAAAATCATATCTTTGTGAACAGTATCTTCTTCTCCTTCTTTTTTCTACTATTTCTTCTCTAACCCTAATATTCTATTACAGTACAGCTTTTGTTGCCGGAGATCCTCAAAAGAAACAATGATAATGTTTTTTTTCCCTGTTAAATATTCGCGTGTAAAATTAGAATGAATTCTTTGAGCAAAAAAAAAAAAAGGATTACAATGAATTCTTCATAGGGCTTTACCATATGTTAAATAGGGTTGTCAATGGATCCGGCCAGGTCGTATATCAATGATACCTGACCCGAAACAATAGGGAGATATGCTTGACCCAGCCCGAAACGCTAAAGACATAATGCAAAGTGATCAAGTCGGGTCGGGTCGGGTCAGGTCGGTATCTAGTCGTGTTTCATGTTTCTTTTCAAAATTCAAGGCACAGTATTTCCTAGCTAGCGACTCACGACTGTTTGACTAGTGATAAGAATAGTCAAAACAAGTCTATATGTCTTCCTTAATCGGGTATTCATGTTGGGCATTTGTACAGAGATTAAGGATTTACCAAGAACTTTCTTTGCATGAGTTGGCTCCAATAGATTATGAATTCTTTCATGAACATCGAGAAATTCCATATTCCATTCACAGAATCATAACTATTAGTGAGACTTAAATTTTCGAAATATTTATATTTATTTTTGCTAATATACAATGAAAGCTTGCAACTAATTATTTAACCTAGAAAACGGGAAAAAAAAAAAAGCAGCAGACATCAATGAGTGTACGAGTGAAAATGATTATATACGGTCAAGACACAACATATATACGGCCAATTCAATGCATTGACAAGTATTAAGCTGAGGAAATTACCAAAATAGTCATCAATTTATTGTAGTTGTGCCAATTCAGTCTTAAATTTTTCAATTTGACTAACTAAATCCCGAACCTTTTAATTGTTTGCCAATTTAACTCTAAACCTTCCAATTGTTTCAGTCTTTTTTTTTTTGTCGAAATTGTGTCGAGTTTAGTACTAAATATTTTGATTGTCTAATTTAGTCATTCGGCCAATTTTGGCTAGAAATCGTTGATATGACCGTCTAGTCAGTGCCGACCATCATACATGACACACCAATGCTGACTTGGATAATTTTTATAATTTTTTATTTCTTTTATTTTTTTTTTTTAACATTGGGTTGGCGAGATTGTTGCCCGACCCTCATCAAGTTTGGACGAGGGCCTCCGTGCCCTTGTGGCTCCAAGTGAGGGTCAGCCTTGCCTAGGCAAAGACACCCTCACCAACAAAAGGTTGCCAAAAAAAAGAAGAAAAATTTGCAAATTTGTCAACATTAATGCCAACTGTGTCATGTACAAGAGCCGGCACTAACTAAACTTCTATGTCATCATTTTCACTAAAATTGGTTGAAATGACTAAATTGACAAATTTTCAAAAATTTTATGATAAAATTGGCACAAATGAAGAATTTAGAACGATTTGTCTGGATTTTAGGATTAAATTGACTAAATTAAAATATTTAGGACTAAATTTGTGCAATAGATTTAGGACTATTTGGTGATTTCCCCTATCAAGCTATTTATGTTTAGATCTCTGAGAAAATTAGGCTCCTTCTCCTAATTTCTTGTAGTAATTAATTTCCAACAGTTTTTCAAAACCCTTGTAACCTGGTTTTGCTCATTTTGACCTACCGTCGCAGACGTTTTTCTATTTTGCTTTGTGTTTGGTTCGACCAAAGACAAAAACAACAAAGCATGTGCGGCCTCCATGTACATAGTACCGCTTTGTTACCGTCCAATACGCTCGTGAAAAGAAATATGAGCTTCTTGAACATTCAACATATAACTCGAAGGATCGAGAGATTGAGATCGAGAGAGAGAGATTGGGTTTATAGTTTACGCAGGCATTGACAGAGAATGAATTTTCGTAAGAACATGCCGTCGTGCAAGAAAAGTACTGAAAGGCTATTGCACAAATTTAATAAAAAATATTCCCTTTCCTTTTTTTCTCTAAATTTAGTCCAAAAATTGACCACCCTGCAGTGAAACCTTGTAAAGAGAGAGTTTGATGTAATACTAAGCTAATGTGAGGTTCTTTTAACTTATTTGGATTAGCATTATCTAATGCTTGATATATATAAAAGAGTGCCGATAATCAATGAAATGGAAAAAGCTCCACGCTGATCAAGAAAGGCTATTCATTTTCTCTCTCAAGGGTTCAATAGAGTAATCAAACATTCAATTTGGATCCGATAAATTCCGTATTCGCACTATGATTTTTCCGTCAAAGTAACTTCAGAGGCCAAACCCTAGCCTCGGTCGATACACCCTCACAGTATTGTTTGCGTACATGCATAAAAATAAATCGAATTGAAAAAGTTTGAATATCCTGTGTTGTACAAGGGGAAGAGTGCTATGTAATACCAACTAGAAAAACTAGATGATATGTTGAGTTTGAACTATGAGCATGCCAAGGATATCTTGTCCCAATTGGGCTTTAGACTTCAGAGAGACAACATGATGCCTCCTCAAGTAACGACTATTCACGGCCAGTGCGACTATTCACGACCAATGCGTTCATCCCAGGTCATGGGATTCACGTCCAAAACCCAACACCCCCTTCTTTTTTTTTGAACTGACTCGTCAAACAATGCGGCCCACCATTTGCTCACTTTCTAATTTCTAGCTTTGACCCCACTCTCTGCATTTAATTATGCCCATCCAGCTCATTTTTCTCTTTTCTAGCCATCGGTTCATTTGTATAATTTTCAGGTGTTCTCGTGACGTTTCTGTCCGTTCAAATTAATCGATGAGTGCTTAATGTTATGAATTCGTTTTCATTCTCTCCTGAGACGCCGATACTTCGAATGTTGTGACGATTGCCGTAATATATCGAGAACATCTCCGGGTTCTCGATAGATAAGTTGATGTAATGGAGATGGTATTTTCGAAGGAAGAAATCTGTACTTTGCCCGGTAGATTTGGCAATTCAATTATCAGGAGGGCAAAGTTTTAACATTGAAGAGTTGGTTTTGATTCATGAAAGCTCTGGTTGTGATCCCAAACATTTGATAATCTATAATTTTTAAATTTGATACCTGAGGTTCGAGAACTAAATAGACATTTTCCCCCGTTAAGGCCGATGTCTGAACATCTCGGTGTGAACTCTTGAGGGAAGTCCTACGAAATTGACCCAGTCGTTTGGATTCAACTCTTGTCAAACGAATGGAACGTTCTGGGGTTTGGCAGGGCGAGGACATTTAGATGGATGAGAGCGAGAAAATTCCTGAGGAAACATCTCTTGCCTTGACATGGAAGTTCCTGGGAGGTCCATGTTTTGGACAATATAATACCTGAACGATGACCGAATACTAGCTCGTCTTCTGGCGGTCGCCTTTGTCATGATCAACCACCCCTTGTCTTTCTCCAAATGTTGGTGTCTCCACCTTTTTCTTAACCATTTTGAGAGTCCCGTTTAACATAAATGTAGTTGAATGATGCATGTTTCATGCCGGCTCCTAGGTCATTTAATGTTGATGCTTGAAGAGGTAAAGAGTTTTACTTGTTATGGGACTAATCTCACCGGTCTCCATTTCTTTTAACACCAATTTGACTCGAGTCGGATGAATCACAAGTATTACAACATTAAGTTTGGGTGAGGATTTTCCTAATGGAGGTGTTGAAGAATTTACTTTATTGGAGAAGTTCAGTGGAAATCAAACGCCGGTTGGTTTCGAAATGGTCAGGTAGAGTCGAGCTCGCATCCCTCTCTGCCAATCCCTATCAACCTTTGAACTGCATTCTTGTGTCACGTTAGGAATTCTCAATATCAGATTGAACTCAATTTCATCAATGACTTTCATTTTCTAGTTGAGCACCTTCAAACTCTGAATAAATTCAAATTTATTCAACAAATTTATCTGCTCCAAAACCATCCTCACATGGTTCATTGGAAAATTGGACTTTAGCGTGTGAAAGAGAACTTCATGTTCTCAAAATCCAAACACGCATCTTGCACAAGTTCTCTTCCCATAAAATGTTTCAACAAGCTTTGAGAAGTCTTCTCTTGGAGTCTTGGTTGACCGTCTCAGGATCTAACGACTTCACGTACTTTATAGTATGATGCTATTAGACAACATGGTCGTTTTATTATACAGTATGCTGGAATTAGTGATTCGGTTATTTAAAAACTTAACCTATTTAAAAGCTGAGAGAGAATTGCCAAAAATTTCCTTTTTTGTTTTGGTCAATTGAGTTATAAACCTTTTATATTTGTGTCAATCCGGTCCATCCGTGCAATTTTCACCGAAAATCGTTAACATAGAGGCAAGCCATCATACATGGCGCGGCCGCCATTGATGAGGACAATTTTCAATATTTTTTCAAATTTTTTATTATAGATTTTTCTTTTTTCTTTTCTTCCCTTCTTCCTCTAGCCGATTCTTTGGACCTTTGTGACCAACCATAGGCGAGGGCCAACGAGGCCCCCAATGGGTGAGGTCGGTCTCGGTTGCCCTTGGCAAGGTTGTCGTCTCTCTTCATGTTTGTTCGGAATTCACGGGACCGATGTTGTCAGTAACTTTGTTACAATCTTTTCTATGGTGAATGTTATCAAGCAATATTGCTATTAGGATGCACATGTTGAATGAGTTATATTAGAGAAATCTCACATCGGAAAATTGGTATGGTGGCGAACGGTTAATATATCATAATTAGCTCATAATTTATTGGTTTAAACTTTTGAGTGAAGGTGGGTCCTATTGGTTATGTCAACATGCTTGGACTTGGGCTTCCTCTTGACAATCTCCCTAGGTGAATGTATCGAGCTTATCACGCATGCTCCCAATAAATGATATCGAGTTGATGCACGTATGAGCAAGTTGTATTAGAAAAATTTCACATAAAAAATCAAGATTTTGAATGAAAGTGGGTTCATTTGGATATGTTGACGGGCTCATACTTGAGCTTCCTCTTGGCACTATCGAGTTTCTATCGCGCACTCTCAACAATTGCAATACCAAGGACGATAGAACTAGCTACCATTACCTAATTGTTTTATGATGACAAATGGTACTTGAATAAAGCGTTCTAGGCTTGATGCTTCTTGCAAATCAGTCATAATGTCTGAATAATCTTACTTTTTTCTTTATCATTTTAATATAACGACTGGACAGGAGTCAGATTTACTACTTGGCGTGAGGAGCAATGGTTGAAATCCATGGGGAAAAGGTACTCAAATCACATGGTAGGTGAAGACTAAACTGAAGTTTCCATTGAAGGACAAAACCCAGAAAATAAGAAAGCATAGAATTAGTAGTGAATCAAGTCGACGGGCATGTTTGGTCGACAATGAATGATGAAGGCAACTTACCTTTGGAAAATTTGTCCAAAAAAGTTATAAACCCATCGCACTTTTATCAATTCAGTTATTAACCTTTTAATTTTATCAATTGAGTTTTAAACTTTTTTACATTTTGTTAATTGAGTTCATCCAATCTTAGCTTAAGGATCTCTCACGCCTTTTCTATCTCGATCCATCGGGAGTGGCTCTGAATCTCGAGCAAGATCAGGTTCTTAAAAGCTTGTCTATTTATTCGTTTCATTGCTTGTTGACTCTATTCACGCAGAGAAGTCAATGAAAAGTTTCATTTCTTAAATCATATGCGCTGAAAACGAGGCCTAAACTTAAGGATCAGATCACACCCGTCGGTCCCTCATTCGCAACATGAAAATCAAACCTGTGTGAACAGTATCTTCTTCTTCTTCCCCTTTCTCTATTGTTTGTATATTTTTCCTCTTATCCGTAGCTTTGTCTTCATCTTCCAACGGTCCCCAGTGTGCGCACGGAAAGTCTAGTCTGCTTCCGAGCGTATGTCTCTAGGGTTTCCTTTTTATTTTCTTTTTGTTGCATAATATTGTTTGGCTTTGATATTGTCGGTCCATTTAATGCTCAACACTTTGAAATTTCGCAGAGTTTTCTTTAATGTTTGGGGGATTTGATTCGTGGGAGAGCATATGTCACCATGATCTTAGTTGTTCTCTAAACCCTAATATTTTAGTTGCGGTACAGCTTTTTGTTTGAGTATACTTTCTAAGTTTGAAAAATCAGTAACTGAACTTTATGCATCTCCAATGACTAAATAACCCTTTTAATGTAACCCAAGATCCTAAGAAGAAACAATATACACGTATGCTTTTTGGCTAATTCCTTACATAAATATTATTAAAAATATAACGTCGCCGGTAGCGCCACTTTCTCTCTAGTTATAATTGATCGAAAGAATTGAATTGACACTAATACAAAAGATTTAGGATTGAAACAATATAATTACAATAGGTTTAAGACGTTTTTGGCAATTATCCCCAATATTCAGAGTACAAGTATATGTAGCTTCCCAGTCGGATATGCACGTTGGTCATTTATGATGAGATTAAGGGTTTACCAAGAACTTTCTTTGCATGACTTGGCCCCAGTAGGCTATAAGTTCTCTCAAGAACATCAAGGAAACCCCAATTTCAATTTACAAAAACCACGGAGATTAGTGAGAATTAATCTCTGAAAAAAATAAAAATTGCCTCGTCGATGGAAAAGTTTTCCTACCGATGGTCCTTCTTATATTAACCAAAAGAACAAAATAACAAAGCATACGAGTGGGAATGGGTCTATATGGTCAATGCACAACAGTTGTACGGCAAGTATGCATGCGCATTGACGCGTATTAAAACTATATGTGTCTAGATCAATACGAAAAGTATGCTCTTTCTCTTAACTTTCGTGTATCCATTTAAAACTCAACTATTTTTCAAAACCCTAGAAGCCTGCGTTTCTCTCGTCTTGACTTGCCGTCGTCGCAGACAAGCGGCCTCCATGTAACCACGTTCGTTCGTGGACATATCCACACTTTCTGCAATACACTCGTGAAAAGATACTTCTTGAACATTTAACAAACAATTCAACGTTCAGTAAATAAGAAGAGAGAGGAGAGAGAGAGAGAGAGAGAGAGAGAGAGATTAGGGTTTACAGATTACGTCGCGACATAGAAAGGGAGATTGGGACGAGACAGAGAAGATGAATTTTGTCCAAGCAAACATACCAAGTGGTACTAGAGAAAGTACCACACATGAAAGATCATGTCCTGTCAAATAGTTTTGGGTTGCTTTTCGTGTACACGCCACACCTTTTAGTTCACCTTTTGTTGGAGCCTTTTTAAAGTTCGATTTGGTCTTCTCTCCTTTGTCCCCTATCTTCTCTCGTCCGGGGCCCCCATGCGTGCCATGGATTGTGCATGCTCTCCCCTTTTTGTCCTAGCAGGTTTTGGGAATGTCTGTATTAAATCAGAATCAGTGACGGGGAAATGGAAAACTTCACTTCTAGAGGCTAAAGTTGCTACACAACACCTTTGATAAATTACCAAAAAAGTCCTAAACCTATTACATTTGTATCAATTTATTATTTTATTCAAATTAGTCCTAATTTTTTTTAATCGATATCAATTTAATCCATCTTGCCAATTTAAGATAAAAACAATCGACGTAAACGTTAATCGTCCCATGTGGCAGACTCGCCAAGTGTTGGGGTGAATTTTTTTTATAATTTTTAAATTTTTTTAATTTATTATTATTTTTTTCTTTTGTTTTCTCTTGTTTTTTTTTATTCCCTTGTTAGTGGCCAGCAAGGCCCCCTTGCCAAATTTGGCAAGGTCGACCCTCGTCCAAGCAAGGATGGCCCCACCGGGGAGGGAGAGGCCGGCATGGCTCACCCTCGGCCTCGGCGAGGCTCGGCCTCCTCCTCGACACGAGGCCGACCCCCCACACAAGTGAGGCCAAACCTCCCCAAGTGAGGCTCAATGAGGTCGCCCTTGCTTGGGCAAGGGTGGCCTCTCCAAATCTAGCGAGGAGGGCCTCATTGGCGCTCCCCCTCGTCTTGATGAGGCTAAACCCACTGTGTAGCAGGCAAAGGCGACTCACCCAGGTGACGCCAACCCTCGCCGGCCATTGGCAATAAGAACGGGGGAAGAAAAAAGTAAGGAAAAAACACTAAAAGAGTAAAAAATTTATAAATTATAAAAAAAAAATCACATCAGGCATTGCACTGTGTCACATGAGACGGTTGGCATCCACGTTAATGATTTTCGACCGAAATTAGTTGGATGGGTGAATTAGTATCAATACTGAAAAGGTTTATGACTAAATTGATCCAATTGAAAGGTTTATGATCGACTTAGTACTAATGCAATATATTTTGACTCTAGTAATGCCTAAAAGTAATCTCGAAAGATGTGCTTGCCATCCCGTGAGTGGAGCCTCACCCTATGCATGTCGACAGAGCTGTTTGTATGCATTCGTGTAAAATTAGTCAAGTGGAAAAATTTGAATGTACCGTGTTGTCCAAAGTGGGAAAATGCTTCGTAATTTGAAAAAAAAAAACTACAAGATTTGTTGAAGTTTGAACTATGGGCACACCAACTACATCTTATTCCCATTGGGTTTAGTCTTTAAGAGAGACGACATGATGTCTCCATGCCAAAGCGTTCATCACAAGTCATGGGATTCACGTCCAAAACCCCAACACCCCCTTTTGACTGACTCGTCAAACAATGCGGCCCACCATGCCAACCATTCCCCCTTTGCTTGGCTCTGCTCCCTCTCACTTTCTACCTTTGACCCCACTCTACAATCGATCGACAACATCCAGCTCATTCTCTCTTCCTCGTGATTGATCCCATTGAGAAACTTCCAGGTTGTTTGCATTTCCATCCTTGAACTTTGGCCAGACATGCCATATCATTTTTGGACTTTTAATCTATTTAATATGATCTTTAAATATTAGCTCATATCGTTTCTAAATTTTTGGTAAATCTTCAATCTAGTTCCTAGATTAATTGAAAATATCCAATATTATTCTTTCGTTAATTCAAGTTCGGGCTAGATTGATGAATATGTACCAAAACTTTTAGCGCCATATTGAATAAATGAAAAGTTCATAGACGAAATTACATATTAACTAAAATTCATAGACCATTTGTGCCATTTTTCAAAGGAGAAAAAAAAAGGCAGTCTCTTCTCGTCCGATGGATTAGGCAATTTAGTTATCACATAGGGAAACTTTCAACGTTCAAGAGTTCATTTTATGGACCATTGAATTTAGTCCTAGTCCTAGAGATCTTGATGTTATTTTTGTTTTTTGCGGATAACGTGAATCATGGGACGCGTAAATCTTTTGGACCCTCGAACCAAGATATACAAAAGATAATTCGGAATCGAACTCGTGATCCGTTAACGACATACGTCAAATTGATTGCTTCGGTGATTTCATGGTTTGAAGAGCATACATATAGACAAGAATCATATAAGGGTGTAGACAATGATCTTATTCGAATCTTGCGTACCCATGATTACACGGATTATCAAGAACAAATTCCTCGGTCATTCAACCATAAAATCCTGAAATTTCTCTTTTGGTTGACACGAAATGGTGAAGAGATCTTCTTTGGCTTTTCTAGATTTGCTTACCACTCGACGGTTTTGGGTCATGAGATCGGATCTTGGGAATTTTCTACGGTCGTCATTTTCTCCTTTTTAACCGTTCTTTTTCTCTAACAAAGACACATGTGGAAACCGAAAGGAATAAACCCAACGAACATTCCCGAAACCTCTCGAGCAACAAGAGGAAAAATCCAGAGCAAAAGGGGGAGGGAGTGTGTGGTGAGAAGAAACGGGCGGGGAAAAGGTCGGGTCGGCAATTGCGGGTTCAAGACAGTTTTACACCGGAAAGGAAAACCCCATACGATTCGGTCCAACTTCCAAGTGAGGGAGGACGGAGTCAAGTCAACCCGCTACTCTCGGTCCGAAACGGAGCCGGAAATCACCCCGAATTCCGACGTGTCGCGCGGTCAAACCCCGTTCAAAAGAGCCCACCACCATCACAACCGTTGACTCGGACTGGTGATCCGACGGTGCCGGGCCTATCGGGGCGGTGAACTCTCGGAACGCGTCATTTGTTTTCTTTTTCCCATTTCGGTATTAATTAATTAAATTTCCCTCACGCTCTCCCACGCAGCCCTTAAATTGACCCCCGAAGGGAAAAAAGACAAAAGTAATGATCAAACTTATTTCTAAATAAGTGGGCCCCACGGCCTTCGCGTTGGGGCCCACATCAAGTGGTCCTACCTTCCACTTGTCACCGCTTGCCATCTTTCTAGTTTTGCTGGGGCTACGTCTATTGTACATGTTCTTTCCAAAGCTGTAATAACGACGACAACAACAACAAAAATAATATGAATAATAACCCTTTATTTTTCTGTCGAGTTCTAAAAATCAGAAAAATAAAATAAAATAAATGAATTTAATGTGCCAATTTTCATAAATAAATAAAAAAATCTCAAACTTTTGTCCTATCTCTAACTTTAATTTATGTGACATTTACTCTATCTCTTTACAGAGAGAAAAAAATCGAACCTATATATATATAATATTAGCATCTCTCATCTTTTCAATTTCTTATCCGTTGGGCCGCATGTCATCCATCAAGATTTTCACATTTTCCATGAGATTGCTTGTCCACATCCAACCATATCTTCATCACTTCAAACCAAATAAATTATAACAAAAAAAAAATTAAAGAAAAATACACAGGAAAAAGAAAAGAAAAAGAAAAAGAGGCAATGACCACGACGACAACAACAAAGTTGCATTCAGCTAACACCCAGTTTGGTCTTCTCTTCCGAAGAACTCTCTCCTCCTATATAGCCGAGTCCATTGCACCGTTTCAAAGACTTCACTCTCTCTCTCTCTCTCTCTCTCTTCTCTCTCTGCTATAACTCTTCTTGATTTATGGCCAAGGGAGGTGGACTCTCCATTGATTCAGATCCAGTCGGCTTCTTCCTCCTCCACCACCACCACCACCCCCAGCAACCTCCTCCCACAGTCATCAACTCCTTCGCTGAACACCATCCCAGCAAGCGCGGATTGCTTCCTGCGACAACCATGGATCACCACCCTCACCGCCGCCACGCCCACGCCGCCACAGTCAACGCGTCCGCAGCAGCTCCTCCCACCACTATTCAGTTCCCTCTCAACCTCATATCTCGCCGGGACTCTTCGCCGCAGCCGCCGCCACCGATGCCGCCGGTGGCAGCCAGTGAGAAGCGGGCTGTCATCGACGAGATGGACTTCTTCTCTATAAAGAACTCCGGCGAGACCGCAGCCAAGAACATCGTCTCGTCATCTGATGATGGTGACGCTCGAAAGGACTTGACTGATGGACCTTCCAATCTTGATTTCAATGTGAACGTGAGTTACCCAGATGGAAATTCTCATCTTGTAGTATGTATCAGGTTATCTGACCGTGATTTGCTGAGTTTTCTCGCTTTTTTTTGTCGTCTCTCTCCCTTAGACTGGTCTGAATCTTCTGACGACGAATACTAGCAGTGATCAATCCATGGTGGATGATGGGATATCGCCAAACTCTGAAGATAGAAGAGCTAAGAACGAGGTGAGGATTAAGTGAAATCATTAATCAAACAGACGACTTTTTGTTCTTTCTGGATTCTTTTCTGGATTGATGTAAAATGTAATTCACTGTACCATTTGATTTTGATTCAGCTAGCCGTTCTTCAAGCCGAGGTTGAGCGGATGAACAAAGAGAATCAACGGTTGAGGGAAATGCTAAGTCACGTGACCGCCAATTACAACGCTCTAGAGATGCATCTGATTGCAGTGACGCAGGATCAGAAACCCGAAAACTCCGGCGAAAATCGGAAATCGGAAGACAAGAAAGAAAACAGCAGGCTGATGGTGCCGAGGCAGTTCATGGATCTCGGCCTCGCTGCTGCGAATAACTCAGACTCCCCCTCTTCCTCAGAAAGAGCGACTCGAGATAGGACGGGATCGCCGGTGAATAACAACAGAGAGCCTGCTGAAGCCGGCATCGGGTTGGATCAAGAAAAGAAGGAATCATCGAGCGGGAGGCGCAAGCGAGAAGAGAGTCCGGATCAAGAATGGCTTCCCAACAAGGTTCCCAGATCAATCAGCCCATCGAAGAGCATCGATCAGACAGAGGCCACGATGAGGAAGGCGCGCGTCTTGGTCAGGGCTCGTTCCGAGGCTTCCATGGTAAGCGATTTTCCAATCATCAAATTGAGCTGTGACAAGTACTGTTGGATCAATTTTGGTCGAATCCGTTAACAGTTATTCCAAATTTTCGCAGATCACTGATGGATGTCAATGGCGAAAGTACGGGCAGAAGATGGCGAAAGGGAATCCATGCCCACGAGCCTACTATCGATGCACCATGGCTGCCGGTTGCCCGGTCCGAAAACAAGTACGTCTAAAAGTCCTTTTGATGTTTGGTAAATTAATTGAGAGTTGAGTCGCCTGAGTGCTTACTCTCTGATTTTTCGTTAGGTACAAAGATGTGCAGAGGATCGATCCGTGCTCATCACCACATACGAGGGCAATCACAACCACCCGTTGCCTCCCGCCGCCATGGCAATGGCCTCCACAACCTCCTCAGCAGCTCGGATGTTGCTGTCCGGGTCAATGCCAAGCGGCGACGGCCTAATGAACACTAATTTCCTGACTAGAACACTCCTTCCATGCTCTTCCAGCATGGCAACAATATCAGCTTCAGCCCCGTTCCCTACCGTTACACTGGACTTAACTCAGAACCCCAACACATCACAGTCTCAGGCCGCGCCGGGGCAATTCCAGGTCCCATTCCCGCACCCAGGCTCGAGCTTGGCCAACCCTTCAGCCGCACTGCTGCCTCAGATTTTCACCCAGGCCCTGTACAATCAGTCCAAGTTCTCCGGCCTTCAAATGTCTCAAGATTCGAAGGCATGCCGATCGGAAGGCCAAGCCCAAGTGCCACAACCCCTTGGTCAAGGCCAGCCGAATAGCATCTTCACCGACACGCTAAGCGCGGCCACCGCTGCCATTGCAACCAATCCGAATTTCACCGCTGCCCTAGCCGCAGCGATCTCCTCCATAATGGGCGGCTCGAATCCAAGCGGGAGCAGCGGCATGTCAAGCCTCGTGCCATCCGGAGCGAACAACCGAAGCAACAGCAGCAGCAATAACAGTAGCAATGACAACAAAATCAGCAGTTGAAGCCTTCCAAGCAAATCAAATAAGGAAGTCAAGAAAGCTCCAATATTTCCTTCTCTCCTAGAAAGAAAAAGTTCTTTCATTCTCTTTGCTTTTCTATTATTGCTGCTCCAACTACTCTTTTTCTTATTGGCATCTTGTTTATGGGGGTGTGGAGGATGACAAAAGAAAGGTATACACATGGTCATTTTTTAGGGTTTTCTAGGGGTGGAAGGGAAAATTGGAAGTGAACATAGCATTACTGTTCTTTCTTTGTTAGAATAATTTGTGGGTAATCAAATTCAAGTCCATGTCAAAACATAGAGCCCAAAAAAAGAAAAAAAAGATAGAGAAAAGTACAAAATACAGAAGAATGAAAGTTTTAGTAATTGTTTATTTTTGCCTCTTTTTTTTGGGTCGAAATTTTTTGTTTCAATTGTGCTTTTGTATGTATACGGAAATCAATGGAAGTTACCTCTTTGGTTGTACTCTCATTGTCAACATGACAATGTTTGCTTGTACTTTTCTTTCTGGATGAAGCCAAAGGAAAAGAAGAAGACAAAGGAAAGTTGATAAGAATTGGAGGACAATCTTGGACTTATCCTTTCTTTTTGTAGTTACTTAGAATCAAGTGGCAGTCAATAGAGGAGTCAAGAATATCGTCCAAAAAAAGTTAGAAGAAAATTATTTAAAACAAATACGGACAGCTCGGATCCCATGAGTGAATAGAAAGTTAGATCTAATGAGTGGTGGGTTTTTCCAAAACACGGGAGGGAGAGTAAAGAGAGTAAGAAATTAATGTAGACAGGCCATTCCTCTTCTCATCCAAGCATGGTTCATAGACATTTAGAGTTATATGCACTCCTTGTCTTTTTGAAAATCTAGTTTTTGAGGTTTTTGTTTTTCAACCAAGTGTCTTTAACTTTTCAAATGTCAGACCTACGTTAAAATCGCGGATGGAAAATGCCAAATTGGATAGTTATGTCAATTAATTACCATTGGTATACCACATTTGGTCTCCAACATGGCCTCTTGGAGCGATCTCTTTGTCTCTCATCATCATATAATACCTAAATGGAAAGGGCACAAATAGCTAGCCACGTCAATAGTTGACTTTAGCTTGTACTATGGAAAGAGCTATTTGAGCAAAATCACATAACATGGCAATTCATTGACCGGAGATCTCTGATATTGAAACCCAATTTGAAATGTTAAGGTACTTGATTGAAAAAAGATAGAGTTAAGGGACTTGATTGCAAAATGGACAAAAACCTAAGGGACATGCTTCCCAATTTTTTTTACCTGGTCCCCATATTTATTGTTTTTGTTCCCTTTTAATAGATTCTTTTACTGTGATATAATGTATGATTTTTTAACTTGTTCTTTTCATTCTCCATCAATTAATTTTTTTTTTTTTAGTTTATTAGCCATATTCTGCTAATTCCAACATGTGAGTAAGTTCTAACTTCACATATATCCCATCAATTGGAGAATTAACATATTGAAAAAATGATCGACGACTGACTCATTTACTTTACAATGCATCGTGTGTGTGTGTGTGTATATATATATATATATATATGAAGTAGAGTTCTTGAAAGCCATATCATAACACAAGAAGATTGTTGATAATTTAGTAGTAACTAATGAATTCGGATGATGTTATTTCCAAATCACAAATAAATTTCTCTTTTTTTTATTATCAAAACAATCATTTTAAACACCTTCATTATTGCTCGGTAAATTCTATTTTTTTTTCCAGTGTTTGTGATTCGAGTTGATGACACGTCAAGGAAAGAGAAGGTGGGATTGCTCGAGTTATCTCGTTTGTTCTTAAATGGATGCAATGGGATGATTCTCTGGATTTTTAGGTCACCATTCATGTTCCCATCAAAGAGTTTAACTATTGACTTGTCACTTTGGTGCTTCTGTTTTGACTTGGAGTATCTTTATCTCCGTAATGGCAATGAAATCCACAAGAGGAAGTTTGAAGATGATGATGACGAATTCGGATCCTTGTTCTCCTGAAAATGCTTTTGCTTGATTTGAACAATGCATTTTGCTGAAAGTGATGTGAGGAAATAGTTGATATCGAAAACTACTAGGAAATGCAAGACAAAATTTTCTGTCATGTTAATTACTTGGTTTTCGGAGGTTTTCAACCCTTTTCATTTGCATGTAAATCTATAGCACAACCATGCATTTCTATGCGCGGTGATCGGTTCTAAAGTGGGAGGTTCCTATCTTAGAAAGGGAACCGCCCACGATTTCTAGACCCATCTAAGAACTAAAAACTGCTCACTAGTTCTTAGACCCACTCAAGAGAACAGGACCACCAGTTCGGTCCAGTTTCCAAGTAGGTTCATAGAACTAGCCGTATCTTGAGGGCTGGAATAAGAAATATGTCTTGAATATCTCTTTTACATATATACAAATGTGTCTTGAATCAAATCCATGTCACAGTCTCTTGCCAATTGAAGTAGAAGTAGCATGACCATTTCCAGTTAAATCGATAAGAAAGAAAGATTAAAAGAGAATGGTATTTGTTCTCTAATAATGGTGTGTAGAACAATGTACATGAGAAGCCTTTATATAGGCTTAGAGGAGAAAAGGAAGATTCTTCCTATTGGGACTAAAGAGAAGAAGAGAGGTAAGGGAAAACCTACAAAACTATACAACATGTTCTAACACCCCCTCAAACTCAAGGTGGGTCAAATAACGAGAGTTTGGAAAGAAGAAATTTAAATCGTTGTGATGTAAGAGCCTTAGAAACAATCGGCAAGTTGATTCTCGGCCCAACAAAAGGAAGTGAAATAGTGCGAGCTTGGAGATGATGCAGTCGATGACAATCGATCTCAATATGTTTGTACGCTCATGAAACACTGGATTTGCATGATATGAATGGCACTCTTGTTGTCACAATGCAGGAGTAGGATCCAAATGAAACACCCATATCGGCAAGTAGCGGCGAAGCCAAACAATCTCAACAAGAGTGTCGCATAGACGATACTGGACTGTAGAGGAGCGTGAGACAATATGTTGTTTCTTGGATCGCCAAGAAATAAGTGAATCGCCAAGAAAAATGCAATAACCAATGATAGATTTGCGATCGGTGACATTGGAAGCCCAATCAGATCGAATAGCACGCAACTTGAGAGTAAAGAAGATGGTAGAAATAAGGAACGTGATAAAGTGCCTCAAGATAGGGAATTCTTAGAATACCGCATAATGAGTTGTTCGAGGAGCAAGAACAAACCGATCGACAACATGAACAGATAGCGATGTCGGTCCGGAGATAGTAAGATAAATAAGATCGCCAACCAAGGTCCGATAGCGGGACATCGTAAAGAGGTTCTCCATCGCCTGGGCAAAACTTCGATTTAGCTCAATAGGAGTGGCAAGAGATCTGAATCGATAGAGCAGCCCGGAGAATATCGCCGGTATATTTCGCTGAGAAATGAGAATACCACGTGAATCGCGAGCAATCTCAAGCCCAAGAAAATAGCGAGGGTCCTAGATCCTTCATGGCAAAATGTTCTTTGAAGGTGCCGCTTGTATGCTCAATATGGTCACGATCATCTCCTAGTGATTGACCATATCATCAACATAAAGAAGAAGAATAGTGCCTAAGAAGAGGTATGAACAAACATAGCATGATCTCTCACTTTGAGTGAAACCAGCAGACCGAATAGATCATCAACTTCTCAAACCAAGCACGAGGAGCCTGTTTGAGACCATAAAGAGCCCGTCGCAAGCGGCAAACCTTTCCAGGTATGAGCAAGACCAGGCGGAGGTTGCATAAAGATATCTTCCTGAAGATCACCGTGAAGAAAAGCATTCTTCACATCAAGCTGAAAGAGAGGCCAACTGCGAATTGAAGCAACACTAATAAAGCACGGACAGATGTCATCTTTGCTACGGAGCAAAGGTCTCCTCGTAGTCGATACCATACTCTTGAAACCTCGAGCAACCGGACGAGCTTTGTAACGCTCAATACCGCCATCGAACAGTCTTAATCTTATATATCCATCGGAAGATACAAGGGAGCGACCCGGAGGAAGAGGCACAAGCTCCCAGTACCAAGACTTTCCAAAGTCGAGAGTTCCTCGGACATACCTGGCCCATTCTCATGCCTCGCGATAACTATTAGGTTCTTGTACAGCATGAACAGAACTAAAAGGAACCAAACTCAGTAGAATAAGAAGTAGCAGCAACATACCGGGGTGGACGCCGATCTCGAGGAGGATTACGGCGTGGCTCTAGTTGTGCGTAATCGTCGAGGCGAACAGGAGGTGCAAGACAAGGGATAGGTGAAGATGGAGAAGGTGGCAATATATCTAGATCCGATGTAAGGAGGAGGACTAGACGGGTCGGTAGAGGATCAACGGAAAATCCATAAATGGAACAGAGACGAAACATGAGGTGTAGTATTTGTCGGAAAGAAAGGGATGTGTTCATGAAACGTAACATCACGAGAAATACGTACACGTCGCGCATTTGGGTCATAACAACGATAACCTTTGTGCTCTGCTATAACCCAAGAATGCACATGGGATAGAGCGAGCGGTAAGCTTTGTACGTTCGTGAGTGGAAGAATGACAAAACAAGTACATCCAAAACTCAAGATGATTATAGCTAGGAGGTCAGAGTAGAGACGTGAAACGGGGTGTCTTGATGGAGAATGATGAGGGTAGGCGATTAATTAGATGAATAGCCGTGAGAAGAGTAACTCGTGGGAACGGATGTGCCAAGTAAGAGAGCTCGAGTGGTCTCTAGAATATGACGTGCTTGCGTTCAAGAACTCCATTTTGAGCTGGAACCCCGGGACAAGATACCGAGGAAGTGTACCATCACTAGCTAAGAGGGAACGAAAGACACCGAGAGATATTCTCCGAACTCGAACGGAAAATTTTGATTTTTGTATTAAATTGTGTGGAAACCATGGAAGTAAAAGACCGATAGATGGAAAAGAAATCACTACGTTGACGCATAAGATAGACCCATGTATAACGAGAATAATCATCAATAAAAGATACATAATATTTGAAACCACTCTTGGGAGCAGACCCCAAACATCGAATGAACAAGATCGAAAATCGCACTAGTTCTAGAGTTACTAACGGAAAAGGCTTAGCAGATTGCTTGGCCAAAGGGCGATAGAACATGGAGGAAGACTACTAGAAGAAATAGGACCCAAAGCACCTTGTTGGTGAAGGACGGTGAGACGAGAAGACGGAATATGTCCAAGACGCGATGCCACCGAGCAAGATCGAGGGTAGCCAACACGGGATGAGGAAGAGAGGAAGTTGGAAGATGGAGATGTTGCATAATATAAAGTCCATCCCGTCTCATCGCCTCGCTAATCATCTTGCCACTCAAACGATCCCGCACAAAGCAAGAGCTATTTGTAAAGCTTACGTACATCCAGATCGGTGAGTTGTCCAACGAGATAATAAATTGAGAGCCAAAGAGGGAACATGTAACACATCGGGAACATTGAAATCTTGGAGATGGTAAGAGTACTCGTCGGGTACTAGTAGAGGAGAACCATTAGCGGTAAAGAAATGTTGGTTGCTTGAGCTCGAGAGCTTAGTGAGAAAAAAAGAGTAGACATATGTCTAGCGGCTCCTGAGTCAAGTACCCAAGTAGTAGAAATATCACCGAAGGTGGAGTGCAGCGGTGCTTCCAGCAGATGAGAGAGTTGTAGAAGTACATTGGAAAAGACTCAAGAGAAGGACTCAATCGGGCAAGTTGGGCCTCAAGAGAGCAATACGGTCATCCGTAGAGGGAGAAACCGAGTAATAGGTGAGAGATTTGAGATGCGGTAGTGACTCGTGGTGATGAGAAAGGCGTGAAGCATTCCTCTTCTTCCAACAATGTGACTCGTCATGACCAAGACGATGACAATACGTACATGAAAGGCGGCGAGGACCACGAATAGGCGAAGGACGTGGTGGAGCGCCAAAATAGCAATAAACCGCCGAGGAGGAAAGAAGACCAAGACGAGTTTCTCGACTGCATTCTTTGTGGCGTCAGGAGGGATGGTCTTGAGAGCGGTGAAGAAGTTGTCGCGAACACCTTCATAGGGAGAGCAAGCTTCATAAGAAAAGAATGTAGACGGTGCCTTTTGAGCCGAGTAGATGGACACTGAGTCGTTCGGGCATGATGGGCGAGAATAGGAGCAAGAATATCCAGTTGACTCCAAAGTGAGTGCATGTAATTGTAAAAATCTCGAATAGAGCGAGACTCTTGCGTAGCATTGTAAACTTCTTGCTCCAACCGATAAACTCGAATGTCCCCTGTCCGGGTGAACATCTCCAGCCGATCCCATAAACTTTTGCCTCAACAATATTAGAAAATTGTGGAAGGAGGATCAATGGAACCAAAATGATAGCCCATGCCTTCCGATCAACTTTCCATGCTCGAATTTTAAGACGTTTCGCAACTTCATCGGATGAGTCGCTTTGAAGAGCACCGGGACAAGGATAAAGTCCCTCAACATGCTCAAACAGTTGCGATAAACAAGTGCTACCATTCGATGGTTTCCAAAGAGAATAGTTTGAACCATCGAGTTTGACGTCAATACGATCACTAGAATCACCCATGACGACGAAAAGAAATCACTAGCAAAGCTGAAATATGGATTGAGGTGGAAAATTGATCAAAGGATCGAGAAAGAAGAAGCGCGGATTAGAACGAGCAAGAATGATGGCCCAAACTCATTATCTTAATTTCGATGCGGAAGATCCAATTTATGGCAACCGAGCATACTTTAAAAATAATGAGCTCATTGTCTTATTTTCGATCGAAGATCCAATTAATGGCAACCGCAGAGCATCTCTTCAAGACATGAACTTGGCTCGATACCTGATAAGAAAGAAAGATTAAAAGAGAATGGTATTTGTTCTCTAATAATGGTGTGTAGAACATGTACATGGAAGCCTTTATATAGGCTTAGAGGAGAGCTTGATTCTTCCCATTGACTAAAGAAAGAAAGAGGTAAGAAAACCTCAACTATCAACATGTTCTAACAAAATCAAGCACAATATGCTCCTACTTTAACCCTTCGGAAACCGGATGGAAACTCACCATCAGCTTTACAAACATAAGAACTGTTGCACTTCTTGCCAGTCTTAGAAGCGAATGTTTTAGCAAATTGGCACTGATAAGGACAAGGAGGGTTTATATACCTCCGAATTGGCCATCTTTGCAGTGCGATTGCACTGGAGATCGAATTTGGATGGCTCTAGAGGAGCCAATTTGGGCGTCCTAATTGCAACACGAGTTCTATCTAGGCCGTTTTCAGACAAAGAAGAGTGGGAGAGGAAGAACCTGAGACAACCTCTCCTAGCTTCGATGGAGGTGGAAAAAGAAGAGCAAGATGAGAAAGCGTTGTTGCTTCGGCTGTGGCAGACGACATCGTTGAGGTGACCGTAGGCTACGGCTTCTTTCCAAGAGAGAGCGTGCGTGAGGATTGAGGAGCGAGAAAGGAGGCAAGCTCGTGAGCAAGATAGGGCTAAAGCTAATTAGGATTTCCAAAAGATAAAACTTATGATACATATGTGTGTACCGGTCCGGTCCGAGTAAATTGCACAAACCTTAGATACAAATGTAATTATACTGTTTTCTTTTTGTTCATTAAGAGAGAGGAGTAGAAATCTATCTTTACGAGCAGATGATATGAATTCTTCCGAATTCATACTTCTAAAGGTAGTATTTAGATAGTTAATTACGTAGCCTACAGTCGGGCATTATATGTTAGACAAATCATCTTTTGCATTCGATTAGTCAGAAGAAAAATCGAATCACGATTCGTTGAAATTGATGCTATAAAAGTATCACGGAGAACTTATGTTTTTAGAAATCTCCTAGTTCTGACTTGGATGACTTGCCTTCGACGAGTTGGAAGATGAGGTCCGATACATGAACATAGGCAAAAATTCCACAGGAAAAATGTAAAAGAAATGAATGTAATTGTTAGAAAGAAAAGGGAATGGATGGAAACCGGGAAACATTGTGGTAGAAAAACATCATAAACTGGGCTAAATGAGATTTTTGCCCCCAAATCACCAACATGGAAAAAAATCATCGCCTTTGTGGGCTTTGACCTGGCCCATAACCCACGACGATCTGGATTCCAAAATTCAAAACCGTGGCCTTCCTCGTCCCCTTGTGGGGATCAGTAGTTCAGTAGTCGTCAAGCCAAGCATCTACTCCCCTACACCGAGCCTACAGTCTTCCTCCACATGCATCCACTCATCTGAAACCACATGTCCACTTCCAACTCTTTCCTATTCCCATCCATCCGACGGAGCCCCTCAATCCCATCGGCGTTGGCCGTGCTAGAGTGTACCTAATACTTGCGTTGAAAAGTGTTCTTGAGTCCCTCTAGCTCTCTTTACGGTTTCGTGTCACGAGATCAGATCTTGGGAATTTTCTACGGTCATCATTTTCTCCTTCTTAACCATTTTTTCTCCAACAAAGACACATGTGGAAATCGAAAGAATAAACCCAACGAACATTCCAAAACTCACGTGTCGACAATTGAGGGTTAACTCGTGCAGCGACTTAGGCTTCCTTAGGGTTAACCCGTGCGGCGACTTAGGCTTATTTGGATCGTTGGAGCGACTTAGGCTTTGGAGCGCCTAAGCTAAGTCTTTTCTTGACGATTCACCGGATCACGTAGAAAGAGTTCTAGAGAGAGACTACTGAAAGGAATGCTTACTGTATTTCTTTTTATGGATGGTCAACTAAAGAAAAGAACACCCTTTTATATAGTAGATTATTTGGATTATAACCGTTGATCTATATTCGATCTAATGGCTCACATAGCATCTTCTTATCTACCTAACTACCGACAATAAATAGGAAGGTGCTAGAACACGGGACAATTACCATCTCGTCCACCCTTAAAAATATTCTAAAAAATGGTAGAAAATCCTAGGAAAACCCTAGCGGTCCAAGATACATCAAGTCTTGGGGTTCTTCAATTAATTTTTTTTAGTTTATTAGCTACATTATGCTAATTCCAACATGTGAGTAGGTTCTCACTTCACATATATCCCATCAATTGGGGAATTAACATATTGAAAAATGATCGATAACCGACTCATTTCCTTTACAACGCGTCGTATATATGAAGTTAGAGCTCTTGAAAGTCATGTCATAACACGAGGAGATTGTTGATAATTTAGTAGTAACTATTGTATTCGGATGATGATGTTTCCAAGTCAAAAATAAATTTCTTTTTTTTTCTCAAAACAATCGTTTTAAACGCCTTCATCATTATATTGGACCCAAAAAAAAAAAAAAAACTCCTTCATTATTGCTCGGTAAATTGTATTTTTTTTTAAGGCTTGTGGTTCGGGTTCATGACACGTCAAGGAAAGAGAAGGTGGGATTGCTCTTGAGTTATCTCGTTTGTTCCTAAATGGATGCAATGGGATGATTCTCTGGATTTTTATGTCACCATTCATGTTCCCATCAAAGAGTTTAACTATTGACTTGTCACTTTGGGTGCTTCTGTTTTTGACTTGGAGCATCTTATCTCCGTAATGGCAATGAAATCCACAAGAGGAAGTTCGAAGATAATGACAACGAACTCGGATCCTTGTTCTCCTGACAATGCCTTTGCTTGATTCGAGCAATGCATTTTGCTGAAAGTGATGTGAGGAAATAGTTGACATCGAAAAGTACTAAGAAATGCAATACCAGATTTTCTGCAATGTTTATTGCTCGGTATGTTTTCAGCCCTTTTCATTAGTATAATTGTATGTGAATCTATAGCACAACCATGCATCTCCATTCATGTTGATTCGATTCTAAGGTAGGAGGTTCTCATCTTAGAACCAAGAATGGCCAATTGAAAACCGCCTACAAGTTATTAGACCCACCCAAAAACTAAAAACCGCCCATTGATTCTTGGACCCGCCCAAGAGAATCAGACCAGCGGTTCTCAAGATGGGTTCATGGAACTGGCCTTATCCTGAGGGCAAAAATAAGATATGTCTTGAATATTTGTTTTACATATGTACAAATCAAATCCATGTTAAGAGTCTTTTGCCAATTGGAGTAGAAGTAGCATGACCATTTCCAGTTAAATCAAGCTCAATATGTTCCTACTTTCCTCCTTCGAAAACTGGATGGAAACTCCCCATCAGCTTTACAAACATAAGAACCATTGCACTTTCTGCCAATCCTAGAAGCAAATGTTTTAGCATATTGGCACTGGTAAGCTTTTGGTGATTGACTACTCTAGATACCTCCGAATTGGCCATCTTCGTAGCGCGATTGCACTGGAGATCGAATTTCGATGGCTCTGGAGGAGCAGTTTTGGGCATCCTAATCGCAGCACGAGTTCTAATGGGGCCATTCTTAGTCAAAGAAGAGTGAGAGAGGAAGAACCAGAGACAACCTCTCGTAGCTTCAATGGAGGTGGAAAAGGAAGAGCAAGATGAGGAGGCGTTGCTACTTCGGCTATGGCGGACGACATCGTTAGGTGATCGAAGGCTATGGCTTCTTTCTGTGTGTGTGTGTGAGAGAGAGAGAAAGAGGGTGTGTGAGGATTGAGAAGTGAGGAAGGAGGTGAGCCTGACTCACGCTCGTGAGCGAGATAGAACTAAAGCTAATCAGAGTTCCCAAAATATAAAAATTTAAAAAACATATATGTGCATATCAGTCATATCCGAATGAGCAGTTTCTACACCCTTTAATCTCCATCACATTTGCTTTGGGTATGTCTTAAGCATTACATAACCGTCTACATAATTAATTACGAAGGCTCTACATTACGAAAAATATTATTTTAAAAAAATATTTTTCTTAATTTCTGATATTTGGGTAGCAAAAAATATTTTTTAGAATGAAAAATATCGTTTTAAATTTGAGGAAAATATATATATATATATATATATATTTTAGAAAGGAGAATCATTTTCTCCTCTGTCTTAGGCTTCTTAAAAAAAGGAAATCACTTTCTGAAATAAAAAAATCTTCCCTTCTCTATCTTCCTCCCTCCCCATTTTTTTTTAAAAAGAAAAATCATTTTCTCCTCTGTCTTGGGCTTTTCTTGAGAAAGGGAAATCACTTTCTGAAATAAAATAAAAAAATCTTCTTCTGTCTCTCTTCCTCCCTCCCCGTTCTCTCTCTTCCTGGCTGTTGCCTCTGCGGCTCATTCTCTCTTCCACGCTTGTCATTCGATTCCAACGACGGAGCTCCGATCTGGGGAACTTCGGCTCCACGGCGAGCTCGAGGCGGCGAGGCAAGCGCTCGCCAGATCTACCGAGGCCAAGGCTGACCCTCGGGGCCTCGCCCATGGCGAGCTCGAGGCGGCGAGGCGAGCGCCGCCGAATCTGGCGAGGCCGAGGTCGAGCCTCGCGGCCTCGACGATGGCGAACTCAAGGCGGCGAGGCGAGCGCTCGCTGGTTATGAACAGGTGGGCGGGGAATGAAGAATTTTCGCTCATCTTTTTGAAAGACCTGGGAGGAGAATCTGCTGCCGCGGGCCTCCGAGGTGGCGCTGTACGTAGGGACGATCTGAGGCGTGGTGTGGATCCGATGGCGGCGGCGGCGGCGGCGACTCTGGTTGAGTGCAGATGAAAGCGATGGTGATGGTGGTGGTGGGATTGGGGAGGGATGTGGGACGATGAGGAGGCTGAAGACAACAAACGTGGGATGAGAAAATATTTAAAAGATAAAATAAAAATAGAAAGTAGAAAGTAATTAAAAATTCATTTTTTTAAAAAAAAATAGAAAAAGATAAGATAAAATAAAAATAAAAAAATCATTAAAATGAGGACACAAAGGAAAATCAAAAAGGATTTTCCACACTAAACGCTAGAAAATGTTTTCTAATTTATTTTTAGATTTTAGCCAAACATAAAAAAATATCATCATTTCCTTAAAAAATGTCTTGTTAGAAAATATTTTCCAAAAGTGTCACATCTTCCGCAAAACAAACGAAGCCGAAATATTATCAAAGAGCTTCTCCGTGGAAAAAAAAGGTACTACTGTATTCAACTAAGCATATAGCTTTTTATCTAGACCTCAATATTAGTAGATTGCACTAATCCTAGATACGGATCCAATAATAATACTTTCTTCTTGTTCATTAAGAGTGCGCATGGTGACACTTCTAGAAAATGGATTTCTGTATGGTAATGCAATTTCTAAAACAAATCCGTTTAGTTACGTGACATTACATTTCGTTTCGGAAGCAAATTTGTGCAAATTCCGGAAGTTAAAAAAAGTTATTTCTCTTTCGAAGTAGAAATCTTCAACATCAATGTCTCTCTTACTTCAGCCAATTTTCACTTTCGACACCTTTCTCTCTCAACCACTCCTTCTCTGTCGCGCCCATCGCCATCCTTTGCTAGCCACCATTGCCTGCTGATCCTTTCTCGAAGTTGTTGATAATTTTTCAAGCTCAGCAAAAAAAGGCCCCCAACTATAGATAGGTTAAGGCACCATTATATAATAGTTTTCGAAAAGCAATCTTTCGCCCAATTCTTTAATCATGTGAGAAGGGAAGGTAATATCGGCTCATAGTTTAGCTAAGTTTGCTTTAAATGTTGATAATAAATTGGTGTGGGACGAAGAGTGTCCGTAATGGCTGGAGCCTTCTGTTCTCAACGATGTACTTTTGTCTCATTTTGATTAATTATATATGTTATCATTTCCTATCCAAAAAAAATCAAGTCAAAGTGTTAGTTGGTTGTTCCAAAAAAATGGATTCGATACCATTTTTACCAAAAAGAAGGAGTTGTCATATCTTAGTAATGGGGCCTTTGTTGATTCGAAATCACACTATGTAGGATTTGAACCTACGACATCGAGTTTTGGAGACCCACGTTCTACCGAACCGAACTAAAAGCATTTTCTTATCATAATAGATAGGATCTGTAAAGAAAAAAGGATTTTTTTTTACCCCGAATACATCTTGCATGCATATAGTCTCATTAAATGAAAAAAAAAAATTATGTCAAATTTGAATCGGATGGTTCCTACATGTTGGAAGGTGCCTTGCTAAAGGATATGCTACCAAAGCCAACACTTGGGCTCTGTTGTACCATGCCTACTCGTCTTTAACCGGCCCATTTGTACTAGTGTTGTTGGCAGTCATCACTAGCCGCCCATAGCCGACCATCGCCGGTAGTAGTCGCCCACCCCCTCTCCCATCAATCATCGCCGCCACTGCCGTCGACCACCGCCCGCCGCATTGTCGAGTCATCGTATCTGGCTATCATAGTAAAAAATAAAAAATAATTTTCTTATTTTTAAAAAGTAAATGATATTTTTAATAACAAAAAAAACTTAAAATTATTTTTGAAAAAATAAAAAAAAAGTATAAATTTTTCGGCCACCAATAGTAATTTTTTGTAGAAAATTTTTTGTTAATAATGTTTCAAAATAATAAATTTTCAACCATTATCAAATGATTTTCTCTCATCGAAATCAACTTTTGGAGTAAAAATAGAAAAATCAACTACGCTTCTAAATAGAAGTAGAAAAATTAACGTTTTGCTATAAGTTGCTTTTTGAAAGCAGAAGCATTGACATGCGAGCCCTAAGAGAGAGGAAGAGAAATCTATCTTTACAAGCGGATAATATGAATTCTTTCGGAATCCCCTAGTTCTCAACGTAGTATTCGGATAGCAAATTAGGTAGCTTATCGTTGGACATTATATGTTGGAGCAGATAGATTATGTACTTGGGATATGTGCAAGTCAAATCCAATCATCTTTTGAATTCGATTAGTCGGAAGGAAAATCAAATCACAATTCATTGAAATTGATTCTATAAAGGCGTCACGGAGAAATTATTTTCTCGGAAAGATCCTAATTCCGACTTGGATGACTTGCCTCGGACGAGTTGGAAGACATGTCCAATACATGAACATAGGAAAAAATTTCATGAAAAAAATGTATGTAAAAGAAACGGATGTAATTGTTAGAAAGGAAAGGGAATGGATGAAAACTTGTAGACATTGATGGAATAAAATATCGCAAACTGGGCTAAACGAGATTTTTGCCCCCGAATCACCAACATGCAAAAAGCATAATGGGCCCTTAGCAGGCTTTTACCCGGTCCACAGCCCACGACGACCGCTATTCCAAAATTCAAACCGTTGCCTTTTTCGTGCCCTTGTGTGACTGGTAGCTCAGTAGTCCATTAAGCCAAATATCTACTCCCCTACGGTGAGCCTACAGACTTCCTCCATATGAGTCCACTCATCTGAGGGCACGTGTCCCGATTCCAACTCTTTCTTTTCCCATCTGAGGATGGACGATGGCCGTGCTAGGACGTACCCAATACCCGTGCGGAACATTGTTGTTGAGCCCCACTAGCTCTCTTTGCTGTGTCTGCGTAAAAGCTGGTTTCTTCGTTGCTTCGCTCGTTCTGTTCTCTTCACTTTTTCTTTTTGACTTGCGTCGATCCTCAGGTATGCTCCAAATTCTTCTCTCTTTGCCTGTTTGTGTTCATGCGTGCCTTCGTGTTCGATTGTCTTCGGATTGTGAACTTGATCTGATGCTCGGGCTAGCACCGATCGATCGTTTCGCATCGTGCGTTTGACTTTGAATTTCGTATTTCGTGACGCAATCTGCAACGAAGTGGCCTCTGTAACGTTATTTTGGTAGGTTAGACGAAGAACTAAACGTCCAAGTCGCCATTTGGCTCGGAGGTCAACAGCTTGCTGCTCTGTTTGATTACCGCGAAAAGGTTTTTGTTCATCGTGGGACTGGGGACGATGTCGATTATAGTGTCTGTTTCTTTTGATGTTCGATTTTCTATTAATGTGGTTGGTTTTGAGTGTGATGTTCCTTGGATTGATGCTGAAACCTCGGGGTGCGAGTGTTTGACTGCTGCTTACCGAGTCAACATTTCATTTCTGTTTCATCATTAGCTGTCTGTTTCTGCAGCTTTAGCTAGATCAAGTGCTTTAATTTTGGGCGAGAATTGTGATTCCATTGTTTTTCTTTAATTGAGGAAAATACTAGAAGCTTCGAATTATCGAGGTTTTTTGTTTCTTCTCAAATTTGTGATGTGAATTTAATTTGCATACCTGAAAAGAATTGGAAAAGTTCGTATATCCTGAGTTGTTTTTTGCCTGTGGAGTGGAAGTTAACAGCAATAGCATTGATTTTTTCATAGATTGATTCAGATTTCAGAGTGTTCTTGTTTCCCTCTATAGCATTTCATTCTGAAGGGGTGATTGTGCCACTTTTCCTGTGTGTGTTAATGTCGGGAAGAATTTTGTTAATGCCTGTCTTCAAATAATCCTGACGGTGAGTTAGCCTTTATACAGTTGCAAAATGACAATCAAATCCGGAGCCACGGTGGTTGCGGTCTTCCTTTTTATGCTGTTATCACCTATGCTCATCTCCTCATCTAATGATGGAATGGTCAGAATTGGACTTAAAAAGAGAAAGTTGGATCAAGTGAAACGCATTGCTGAACAAGGTAATTCAAAGGAAGGGGGAACATTGAGAGGTCCTCTGAGAAAGTACTATCTCCATAACAATCTTGGAGATTCTGAGGATATTGATATTGTCTCACTGAAAAACTATATGGATGCTCAATATTTTGGTGAGATCGGAATTGGAACTCCTTCCCAGAAGTTCACTGTGATTTTTGATACTGGAAGTTCGAATCTTTGGGTACCCTCATCAAAGTGTTACCTTTCGGTCAGTCTGTGTAGTATTCTGTCTCAATTTGGTGCCATCTAAACTTGGTTCAACAGACGAAATTCTTTGTGAGATTAACCAAAGTTTACGCCTTCTGGTTCAGGTCGCTTGCTATTTCCACTCAAAGTTCAAGTCCAGTGAATCGAGTACCTACAAAAAGAATGGTATTGAAAGTCTCTTTATGCTCCCGTTCTAACTTACAGCGTTGTAACAACATGTTTGGTTATCTCCTCCCCTTGCAATTCTTTATTTTTCCATGCAACTGCACTAGTTTTAATGTACTTGAAATTTTTAAATAACCAATCTCTGGATTGGATCACTGACTGTGGCAGAAACCTGGGCACTACTTGCAGTTAAAAACCATGATTAAAAGTTCTGATTAGATTTATTTATCACATGTTGATGGATCACTTTTCCTTTCAATCTCGAAGCAAGCTGTGTGTGACTGGGGGTAGTTTAAGATTTGAGAACTTCCTTAAGGAATTGTCTAACACTGCACTTGACAAAGTAAAGGAAGGATCATAAACAATTGTACAGACCTCTCACTTTCTTCTTTGACTGTGGGGATGAACATGTCTGCATTCTTTCTTCTTCTTTGGATTCAGGGAAGTCCGCTGAAATCCATTATGGCACTGGGGCCATTTCCGGATTTTTTAGCCAAGACCATGTCAAAGTTGGTGATCTTGTTGTTAAGGATCAGGTATGAACCTGTATGATTTATGCAATTGTTGGTCCACGAGACAACAGACTTACCTTGGGCAGTTGCATTGGCTTTCAGGATTTTATCGAAGCTACCAGAGAGCCAAGCATCACATTCTTGGCTGCAAAGTTTGATGGTATACTTGGACTTGGGTTTAAAGAGATCTCAGTGGGTGACGCTACTCCTGTCTGGTAAGTCAGTGCATGCCCACAACTAACTAGTAGATGCTTTCTCAATACTTTCAGGAGTGTATACTGATACAAACCAATGTCCTTTGATTTCATATTATTCCTTTCCTTTGTACCTGTATTAAATTTCTAAAATAGAGGATATGTGCAGGTATAATATGGTCAATCAAGGGCTTATCAAGGAGCCGGTATTTTCATTTTGGTTAAATCGCAACATTGAAGGGGAAGAAGGAGGTGAAATTGTGTTTGGTGGGGTTGATTCAAGTCACTATAAGGGAGAGCATATGTATGTTCCCGTGACTCAGAAAGGCTATTGGCAGGTTGGCTACCAAGACTTACTAGTTTTTTTGCCATAGTTCAGGCATTGTGTTTAAGCCTCTGTTTAATTGGTTCTCTTCAATTGACAGTTTGAGATGGCTGATGTCCTCATTGGAAATGAAACTACTGGTAAGTGTTTATGCATCTTGTTATTATGAGTTTCTGGATCATTTATCACTTTTTTCCTCTTTATGGCATTAAGTGATACAAACTCTCTTTTCAGGATTTTGTGCTAGTGGTTGTTCGGCCATTGCAGATTCTGGGACCTCCTTGTTGGCAGGCCCTACTGTAAGTTCCATAAGAAGTGAGAAATTGCCATTGTTTATTATATTGATAAATCCTTTGACATGCTGGACAGTGTACATGTGCCTGAGTGGCAGATTCACTATACTTGACTATTATCATATTCTGCATTATTTGATTTTATATCTGTGAGAACTTGTTTAGTTTAGTGTTTGAAAGGGATGGAATGGGCAGTCTTTTGTTATTTCTTGTTTTATTGCTTTCACTATTTTACTTTTATATCCGAGGAAGAAAGGTTTGCCGTGGTGTGTCAACTAGTTTGGGTTCCCCCCCCCCAAAAAAAAAGGGAAAGACAAAAATTCCCCCCCCAAAAAAAGTGGGTATGTTGAACTGGCCTCTTTTTTTTTTTTAGTTTGGGTTAAAGGTGATGTTGATGTTGATCCGAGGAAGAAATTTATTTAGTTCTATAATGTGAGAGGAATACAAGTAGGAATTCATCTTTCATTATGTATTCACTATTTTCTTTTATTTGAGATAAATATGCAGAAATTTTCCAAGTGTTTTGAATGATACATGGCTTAAGGTTACTTTTGTTGATTGAACATGACACTGGCAAATGGGTTTCATCATTCATCCTATTGCTGTAAATTCTCCTTCGACCCTGCTAATCTGTTGTGGAAAGTGAACCATTAAGGTGATGATAAGACAGGGCATCTTTAGTTATTATCATTCAGTGGGCAGTCGTTGGTAAGTTTGTCAATAGTTTGTTGGTGCTGTGCTGGATCTGTTTGGCATTTCATCCCAGGGTTGTCTTGTGTGTTGTTTCCCTAGATGCTCCCACATGGCACCATCGTATAAGTATAGTCTTACCCGTACTCCTAGCTCAACCTTCAGGAGCAAATCAACCTTAATGTTGCCTTTAAATTTGAGGGTAACAATTAGTGACGTTATCTTCTATCTTGAACATGGTGTGGTTCCACAGGAGTTTTATTGCATTCTATGACCTTTCTTTCCTTGTTGCTTTGTTCCTGCTTTTTTCAATAGCAAAAGGAACTTGTAAGTGACAATGTGATGCATAATGAGACTTTCAGACTGTCATAACCCAAATCAACCATGCAATTGGAGCCTCTGGAGTAGTTAGCCAGGAGTGCAAGGCAGTTGTTGGACAATACGGAAAGACTATACTAGAAATGCTTATGACAGAGGTACTTATAATCAAATTCTAGGTCATATTCGGACATAGTATTGTTTGTATTAAGTTTGGGCTTATTTTTCTTTGCTTGATGCAATTTATTTCTCCTTGCTTTTGCCATCTATGCAGGCAAAACCGAAAAAAATCTGTTCTCAAGTTGGTTTCTGTACCTTTGATGGGACCCATGGCGTCAGGTTAGCCAAAATCTGCATTGGTGCACAACTAATAGGTGCCATGTTAATGTCATTTTATTAACTGGTGCTTAACTTAGTTTTTTCAAACAGAATGGGTATTGAGAGTGTGGTGGATGAGGCCAAGGACAAGTCAAGTGGTGGTTTACATGATGCAATGTGTACTGCTTGTGAGATGGCTGTCGTATGGATGCAAAATCAGCTCACACGAAATCAGACAGAAGATCAGATTCTGAATTACGTTAATGAGGTAATTAATTATTTTTTCCATCTCTTTAGAACTTTGGCCTTGCTCTGACTTATTCCGTTTTTGGATTTTCAGCTTTGCGATCGAATCCCTAGTCCAATGGGAGAATCCGCTGTTGATTGTAACAGTCTTTCTTCCATGCCAAGAGTTTCATTCACCATTGGTGGTAAAGTGTTTGACCTTGCCCCGGAGCAGGTATGGTATTCTACCAAGTTTTGAAGCATCAATTCCATAGTAGCAAAACATTATGTTTTGATAAGGACATGAAAGTTTTATAGTCGGACCTTTATCTTCTTACCGATGCTAGGGATTAACTTGTCGCGTCTTGTTAACATCTTATCCCACACCACTTGAATGCAACGGTTTCCATGAGTTTTATACATGTGTAGTCTCCCTTTATCTATTGGCTTGAACTTTTTTGATGGATTTTCCAATATGGTATCTAAAAACAAACCAATTGGTTTTGGAAGGTGGGTGTCTTCTTGTGAAGATGTGCACTAACTCTTAAGCTCCTGGTAGTCACCCGGGTCACACTTTTGGGCTAAAATGGGAAGTTAAGAGGAAAAGGTTGGCTAAAATCGGGGACTGTTTATCAGTGTCGGTTCACCAAAGTACAACACTTGTCTATATTATCTGCAGCTAATTTAAACGCTATAGTATGTATCAACTATCAACGTCAAAATTGGGCATGGTTTCTTCGGGATATTGAATGAGACAATCTTTCCTTTAATAGACTTTATATACGGTCATGCGACTTTCTAGCCTTGGTGGAGTATAGGATGGCTTTCTTGGTTGGAGCGGCTTATACTTTTGCAGCATATGGTTTCATCTATGTGATGTGATGTTGTGGTCTTTGGTATCTTGCTTAACAAATGTTACCCCGCTTTTTCCTGTCAAAACTTTAATTAACTGTTTTCTCACTGATTGCTAATAAATTGTGGATCTCATGGCTCAGTATGTTCTTAAAGTTGGGGAGGGAGGTGCATCTCAGTGCATCAGTGGATTTACTGCTTTGGACGTGGCTCCGCCCCGTGGACCTCTCTGGTATTTTAATTATATGTCCAGTTATCAATTCTTTCCCGTTAGACATTTCCTTTTCACCATCTGAAACAACCTCCACTTTGATAAGACTTTCTGCGGTAATTTGTTTTTCTGAAAATGGGTGACCTGTTGCTTCTGTAAATGCAGGATCTTGGGTGATATTTTCATGGGTAAGTACCACACGGTGTTTGACTACGGAAACCAGCGAGTGGGATTCGCTGAAGCAGCTTAGCTTCTGCGGTTGTTACCTTACTCTTCTGATATGAATCGCGTTGGTGCGTACTATCCATAGACACTCATCTGGACTTGATAATGTAAATATCGTGGTGTGATATGCTTCTAAATTTAAACAAGATGTGCGATCCGTGGACATTTGTCATGTGATTATCCTGTAAAACGTAAGGAGCGTGAGATAATATTGAAGTTCGCATTCTGTATGCGAAGTCAAGCTGATATCCGTCTGGTAACCAGATGAAACCCTCTTCTGAGAACCTCAGTTTATATGCAGAACTGGAGAATGCTTCTGCATGGTCTAGAATACTTGGAACTAGAACATGTAGAGTCAATTCAAATTCACCGTGGGCAACGCAGTCTTCTCGAATATAGCAAAGATAAAGATACGTGAGTTGTGCACTGAGCTTTTAAAGGGCGCAGACGGATGTCGATTCGTTTTTGCCAGAATCAAGCATGAGGGGAAACCAACGCGAGCATCTGAGCAGTTTAGTTCGATCTCCCTTTCTTCAGTAACCTTTATTCTAGGCTGAGTGTGAAACGGGGGCATTATGTACAAAGCAGACCTATTAAATGGGTGTGTCGGGTGTAAAAAGCTTCGACCCAAATAGATTTGTTTAAGCCGGTTTAACCCTTAGCAAATCTAATGATTTATACTTGACTCGATTCATACGTCATACCCGATTCGATACATATTTCTAAAATACTTTTTTAATTAATTTGATTTAACAAAATTCATATTCAAATTGAAGTGAGAATGCGAGTGAATGAGCGCAAGATTGAAAAAGGGCCAAATAGAACAAAGAGAGAGTTAGATGGGGATTGGGTCTAAATAAGTTGTAAATTCATTTATGACCCATTTATTGATTATAACTAATCTAGCTCACCCTCATTAAATATGGGTTGAGAAAAGGGTATATGATCAACTTTGGTAAGTATAGTAGGGGTGAGCATGGGCTGGGGGTTGGGGGGGGGGGGTAGGATCCAGACCTAGACCTCGAAACCGACCCTATTATAACCGGTTCTCGGTTTTGGAACCGAAAACCTACCATCTTTATCTTGGAACCTTGTTTTGAAACCGACCCTGTTTTTCGTCCGTTCCAAGGTCTATCCAATAACTTGTTTTCCTTTTCTTTCTTTCTTTTTATTTCATTTTTTCCATCGAAATAATATGAGTATCGATGAAATGATCCGATTGTGGTGATAACGAGAGAGGAGAGAGAGAGAGAGAGAGAGAGAGAGAGAGAGAGAGAGAGAGAGAGAGAGAGAGTTAAGCGTTAGCGATAACGAGAGAGAGCTTGACGTGATGGCCTTGGGAAACACGAAACAGAGGAGGTGAGATAAGGTTGGCAAGCGAAATAAGTTTTTTTTTTTTTTTCAAAGCATAAGCTACAAACCGGTTCTAAAAGCTGGTCCGAGTGGGTCTTTAGCTAGAACCGGAAACCAAACCGGTTTCAATTGGTTCCCAAAAATTGGAACGCTTCCGGGACCGATTTGAACGAGGAACCGATTCCCGACCCAGTTTTTCGAGTGGGCCGATCCGGATCTTGGGTAAACCCGATTTGATTGCACACCCCTAAGATGTAGTACCAAGTAAATGCGCATCATGCAATCGAGAGCCGCTATATTCAATGGTCAATATTCATTTATGCATATGTACACTCTAATTGCTACTCTAATTACTCTTTTGAAAGATATTAACGTGCAAAAACGAGCGAGGCAAAAGGACAGCTAGAGTGTCGGTATTTGTGTATGAAGCTCACTTTAGTGTCAATATTTTTTTTAAATCACTTAAGTGACAAATTGAAGAAGAAACGATCATCTAAGTGCCAATTCCAACTAAAGCGATCACTTAAGTGTCAATTCGGCCAAAAAGTACACGTGGTATTTTTTTGTTAATTTTTTAATATCACGTGTCAATTTTTTTAAAAAAAATCACCCCACGAGGATTGTTAGTTAAATTTTTAAAAAATTAAAATTAAACACAAAAAAGCCTACAAAATAAAAAAAAATTTAAACCAAGCAGAAGTTGCGGCGGCGAGGGCTTCCAAGCCCAAGCTGCTGTAAGTTTTCCCTTTTTAAAAAAAATTTAGTTAACTTATATTTTAGTTTTAATTTTTTTTGAACTTTTAGCATTTTTAATTGCCGACTTGGCAGCTTTGGCAAGTCACGTGGATGCCACGTCGATTTTCGCGAAACTCCTCGGAGAAATAACCGTTTAAAAAAAATTGGCACTTAAGCGATAAAAATAAAATATTACCACTAAAGTGAGTACTTGGTATAAATATTGCTACTCGCAATATCCTTTTTGTCAAAACAAGCATGTTGAAGTCAATAACTAGGGACGAAAAAAGGGAAAGAGAACCTTCTCCAATATGAAATGGACCAACGAGCGGACGCATTACCAACATAGACTAGGCTACGATCACCAAGAATCACCTCAGAGCAATGCAATGGAATGTGAAAAAGCACACATTCAAAAGGTCTAGTCATTAAAATGCCGGCTTAACAAACTTAATCATGGAAAAAGCATTCTCTTCACGATGAAAGGCATCGCTAGTCAATGGTTCTTGATCATAGGCGATCGGGGGACCATCCGAAATCATTTTGATGTCAGATAGTTTGTCGGTTAATAAAGTATGGTTCGTGCCTTCTTGGATGCAGTCCGATCTCCGGTCATTGCATTCTCTACGAAACCCAAGATGGGCATTGACGGTTTTCGAGCGGTTCGGTTCCTTCTTAGGCTCTAAACACACATTGCACTGCCTAATAAAATCTAATCCTCGTTCTCTTTCGTAATCTTATATCATATAGTGGGCAAATTATGGATCGAATGATCAAATACTCTTTGCTTTTCAGTAATATCATATCCCGACTTCAACGTTTGTCGAAGATAGTTCTCTTAATGTACCAATGTTAAGTGGAAAGTCACCTTGAAATTCCACCCCGACTTCCCTTTTTCGGAGCTAATTATCAAAACAGTCTTAAACTTATTGTAATTATGTCAATTCACTCCTAAACCTTTGCATTTATGTCAATTTCAGTCCATCTATCTAATTTTTAGAAGAAAATTACTGATGTGGATAATTTGTTAATAATTTTTAATATTTTTTGAATAATTTGTTTATTTTTAAAAAATTAGAATTTTTTCTGTCTTTTTTTCTTGTTAGGACGGGCATGAGGCCACCGACCACCGGGCAAAGGCGACCTATGAGCCTTCAACCCTTGCCATTGTTGGACAAAGGCTCGCGACCGTCGCTTAGATCTCGAGAGAGGGCTGCAAGCCTTCGCTCATAGTTGGGTGAAGGCCGTGACACTCGCCGACTACTAAGGATACCATAATAACACTTATGGAAGTGGATTTTTGCTCCAAAAGTGCTTCGGAGCAAAAATCCATTTAGTAATTTAACTTTTGAAACGGAAATTTGTTTGGTAAAAATATTTACTTCTAAAGTGAATTTTGACTTCGAAATTATTTGTCCCCCGATTTGAGAAGTTAAAAAAAGTTACTTCTCAACTCAAGAAGCACTTCTCGTCTCATCTCTCTTTTTAACCTTGCATGCCTCCGTTGCCACCCACGTTTGACCACCGCCTACCACCTTGCCCTAGCCACTCACGACCCGGCCACTCACGACCATCGTCAATCGCCGACCATCGTCCGTCGCCACCCACAACAAACCTTTGCCGGCCACCACCCACCGACCACCCCCCCACCGCCGACCACCACCGAACACCGCCGACCGCCGCTGTGACCACCGTTGTCAACCAACAACCACTGCCCGTTGCTAAACAAAGCCGCCGCCGCCCATCATCGCCAACCACCACCACCCATCGCGCCCACCGCTTGCCACCAACCGTCGACCACCGCCCCGCTTGTCGCCGCCAATATTTGCCGAGTCGCCGTCTCCGGCCCTTTGGAGTAAAAAATAAATAATATATTTTTTAAAAAAGTAAATTATATTTTTAATAGTAAAAATTATATTTTTAAGAAATTTAAAAAGTTTAAAAATGAAGTTTTAGAAATTTTTGGGCCGGCGGCAATAATTTTTCATAAATGATTTCGAAGTATAACTCTTCAATCAAACGAATTTCTTTAATCGAAAATTAACTTTTGAAGCGAAGTAAAAAAATCAACTTAAGCTTTTGAATAGAAGTAGAGAAATCAACTTCCGACTAGAAGTTGATTTCTAAAGCAGGAGTATTGCCATGTGTGCCCTAAGCGAGGGTCGCAATCCCTAGGTTGCGGCTTGTCATGGGCCGCAACCCTCGACATGGCCGGTAAGGGCTTGCGGTCCTCGCCAAATGGCCTACGAGGGCTCGCTAGCCTCGCCCAGTGGTCGGTGGCCTCTTGCCAACCCTAACCAAAAAAAAAAAAAAGAAGAAAAATACAATAAAAATTTATTAAATAAATAACATGAAATTAGAGAAAATAATAAAGTACTATTTTAAAAAGTCCACATCAATGATGGCGTGCCATATCGGCATAGACTAAAATTGGCCGGAAGAACCGAATTGGCACAAATGTAAAGTTTAGCACCGAGGTGGAAAAAAAAAAATACCAATTAACACAATTACACTAGATTAGGACTTCTTGATAATCCTCCCGCACTCTTTCCCTTATTGCTTCATATCTTAGCAAAAGAAACTCTACAGAAATAACTCAACATCCGCCTGAAAACTACTAGTAGAAGAATCGTTGTATAAGAGGACAGAATTATAGGAAAATTAGATCTTTTGCGGGAGAATTACAATAAAAATTCTAAACCTATTATAGTTGTGTTAATTTAGCCCATTTGGCTGGCCGACATTGACGTGATAAATTTTTAATAATATTTTAATAATAATGAATTATTTTTTATTCTTTTAATAATTTTTTTTTGCCTTTTTCTTGTTCTTTGTGCCAACAGGCACCGGCCCCTTGAAAAGGGTCATGGCTCGGTAGGAGGCAGCCCGGTAGGAGTCTCCGGCCCAAAACCAAAAGAGAGAGAGAGAGAGAGTAGAAAAGAAAGGGACATTAAAAATTTAAAAAAATTCAAAAAAGAATAAAATATTTTCAAAATTTACCGGGTCAGCGTCGGTCGGTCAAATGAACTGAATTGGCATAAATGCAAATGGTTTATGACTGAGTTGAAAAAAAAAAGAGTTTTAAATTGTACAATTACAATAAGTTTAGGATTTTTTTAGTATTTTTCCCGATTTTTTTGCTACGGAGAATATGATTATACGTGTACAATGATTCAAACGTATGTTAATGAAGACCCGCGACTTACTTTCGATGCTTAGCGAAAAAAGATCAACAAGACAATTTTACACACATATATGACATCAACAACCCATCTTCATCACATAGCGACCCCTCTGCCAACATGTTAGCTGGAGATCACATTTCCACGTCTTCTGGAGCTAGAAAGTTATAAGTAGTAACATCTACTTGTTAGGACAAGATCTTATGGCCTGAATACATCATCCTTTGCAAATGCATCATGGGATATCTTCACAAGCAACCAAACCATAATCCGAATACCCTAATTTGACAAAACCCTAGGATCGAAGGCCAATGATCGTGGATCCACAGAGAGATGTCATGACAAGGAATGACTTAAGACAGTGGTGATACTCAATGGCACGCAAGATTCTGAATATGAATAATTTGGATTAGAAAAAGCAAAGAACTAATCTCCGAGGGTCCCACCCAACACAAGCATTTAAGTACAACTTGTGAGTTAATTAGAGATGGAAAAGCATATTCTTGGCGATGCCATTAGAGCGAAGGCAAATGAATGGTTGAGCCACCAATTTTCATTTTATTCTTTTTGTTTTTGGGGCGCCGATTAGTAAATTAGTTGCATTAATCTCAAAGCATACTAATTATATGGTTGAGCCACCAAATTGGCCTTCTAGAGAGAGAGAGGAGCACCTCATTTCCACTCCTACCAAACTCTCAAAACGTTGTCATTCCCAAGTCCACACAAAAATCAGTTGAAAAAAAAAAAAACGTGGTTCTATTAGCTTGGACACCTTCACACGTGCTAAGTTCCATTGATGGTCGATCTGGGGACCCTCAAAACTTTTGCCCTTTCCTTTTCGCCCCCTCCTCCTCATTAATACGCAAAGGCTTGATTATGGAGAGAAAGACATCGAAGCAAAGATGAGATCACACGTGACTCGCTTTGGCGGTAAGCTAAACATGGCTTTTGATCATTGGTTACCGTGGAAATCACGCATCAAATCACCATCCCCTTTGTCTAATCAAGCGACGTTCTTGTCTGACCAACTAACCTTAACTAAAATTGATTGACATTGGATGGACGGGTAATCGAAATCGGGTTGGACAATTACCCCACTGGGGCTATGTGGAGAAGAGTTTTAGAGGGTCTAAAGGTGAAAGCAGCCATGAGATATGATTTGTTTTTCTATTTATCTTCTATTCTTGTCAATTAACCAAGAAGGATTAGGGTTTAGAATTGTCTCAGTTGATTTGATGTGAAAAGGGATGAATTTGACTCATGATAAAGAATGGATTACTAGGAAAGCCACGATTATGCCCGGTAAGCTGTGCTAGTTTCACTTCGGATAGTCGACTAATTACAATCATGTCCATTTATTACAAAACAATAAGACCGATGTAATTAATTCTTAACCCGTGTTTCCACCATGTTTTCACGACTTCTTTTTTAGAATTGGTCTGGATCCAAATCTGTGCTACATTGATGATTTTATACATGGAAGTTCAGACACAAGGGAAAAAAAAACATATTCCAGTTCAAGAGTATTCTTCAAGATAACTAATGCTACATACCTAGCAAAGCACGTGGAAATAAAATATCTTCGTCCATTGGGTGTTGAGAACGGGAAAAAGGGTTGATACAATTAGGTGAGATATAACAGATTTAGGTCTCTCTCTCTTACTAATGTTTAGAAAAATCCAAGTCGATTCAGACTTGCTGGGTACAACGTGAGAGAAATACTATGAAACCCTCGTGTAAGTGATGTATGACTAATATATGGGCATGTTAACAACCTCAAGATCATGTAATATTCTCTCAGAGGATGATGCAGATCAAACCCTACGGATTCAGCTCACCAAGTAGTTAGGCTCTGAGAGACCAACCAACTCTCGTGTATCAGCTGCTTGCTTTCGAGCATAAAAATGTGAAGGGCTATGTGGTTTTAGCTTGTGAGGACCGCTCGCTTTCGGAGCCGGCGACAATTCGAAGGCGCTTTCTTTATTGGCGTTTTAGGGTTTCGATTCCAGCTCTCTTCAGCTTGTCCTCGAGACCAAGACACGGACATTTGGGTTTCGATTTCTTGCAAGTTTGGTGCCCGACGAGAATGGCTTTGGTCTACGAGGCAAATATAATAAGGACCGAGGAGTTGAGTGTGGCTTGGCGTAAGCGAGTCATGTCGTGCTCGGGCCATGTTAGGATTCGTATAACGTCTAGTTTACCCTCGGAATCCCGAGTATTGGGGGTGGGTTCTCAAGCGAAAATGAAACGTAACATGTAAGAGATAGGAGTAGTAGCAACACATGCCATAGCTTGACGAGAATGCCTTTTGCTTGGGCATGATTTCATGGACTTTTACGATCCGCTGTACTCAAGACCGTCATACGAAAGCTAATTCAGGATATTACCTAGGGTGCGTTTATTTGTGTGAAAGTATTTTTTGGGAATTAGTTTTTCGAACTTTCATCCGTTTAGCTCACTGAAAATAATTTAGTTAGCGAAAAATTCACACACAAAATTAGGAAAATGAATTTCCAAAACTAAAGAGGTTAAAAAAAATTTCAGAATTGCTTCTCTCGAATTTTTTAAATTTTTTTAATCAATTTTATATTTTATGTTTTATATTTCAACTTACTTTGTTTTAAATTTATTTTTTATTTTTATTTGTTTTGTTTTTTTTTTTTGTTTTTTTCTTTTTCTTCTCCCTCTTCAGGTCAACCAGAAAACTCGAGATCGGTCGTGGCTCGCCATATCCCAACGAGCTTAAGCTAGCCCTTGGGCACCATCAGCTAGTCGCGGTGGAGGAAAAAAAACAGAAAAATAAATTATTTAAAATTCTTTGCCTGAAATAAAATAATGAGATTGAAATCATCTTTCAAATGAGATCCAAACACCACCAAACAAAGAAAAATGAACCTTTTTTCTGAAAAATTATTTCTCGAAGAATATATTCTTTTAACATTAATTTTTTCCCAAACAAACGTACCATACTGATCTTTTTAGTCTCGTGACCAGTAAGACCTAAAAGGCAAGGATATCTGGAATGGGGACCTATCCCTAATAATATGTGAGCTTATCAAGAATTATGTTGAGTTTTCGGTGACCATGAGGCAGGAGGACAATCCACAACAATGTTATCTCACAACTTTGTTATATCTTTCATATATAAAACAAATAGTGCAGTCAAGAATCAAGAAATCTCATATTTGGCCGGGTAAGTACCCAAAAAGTCTTAAAAGCCTATTGATCTTGTGTCAATTCAATCCTATAAACTTTTTAATTTTATCAACTCGAGTCCTAAACATTTTGATGACTTGCCAATTGAGTCCATTTAGCCAACTTTGGCATGAAATTGCTAACGTGGAGGCTAGCCATCCAACATGACGCGGCAAAAGTATTTTAATAGTATTTTTTTTTATATTATTCTTTCTTTTCTTTTCTTTTCTTCTCTTTATTTCTTTACTATTTTGGTGCTAAGGGCCGATTAGGGATGCTAGCCGACCCTCACCCCCCACCAGGCGAGGGTCACAACGCACTCGCTTGATTTGGGTGTTGTAGTCCTCACCGACCACGGTAGAACATCACGGGACGACATTGGGAGAGAGCATTGCGGCCCTCGCCTATGGCCGGACGAGGATTGCCTGGCGACCCTTGATAGCCCCCACCCCCTCTAAAACAAAAAAAAAAAGAAAAGTAATGACAAAAGTAAAAAATTATTAAGATACTTATTAAAAATATTCACGTTAGTGTCGGTTTGTGCCGATCGGGCCACGTAGGATGATCGGTTTTACGTCGGTAATTTACTATCAAAATTGACAAGATGAACTCAATTGAAAAATCTAAAAAGATTTAAGGCTCAATTGATACAATTGAAAAGTTTAAGGTTGAATTAGCACGAGACACACTAAATTTATGAACTTTTTTGGATACTTGTCCTCATATTTTGCGAAGCTGTGGACGTTTGCGCTCCCGACTTTTGGTTTTAATAGGAAGTACTAATCCACGTGACGAGTACACTTACCTATGCAATATGATTGCACGTTCCCATCCAACAAATAGTTGGCATGCTACGTGGACAGATCAAATTCCGTTTATGTGACATATCAACTTCGTCACGCATTGGAAAATAGCACCCTTTTAGCTTTTGCTTTGGTGAAAGCAAAGTCTAAAATGATGGTAACTATTATGGTAGCTTCACTTCAAGTTCACACACTCGCAATCAGCCCATCGTAATAATTGCGCAAGTAATTGCACATAATTTACACATTATATTATATTATATTATTTACATAAAGTTTCTAGAAGTAAGTGGGTGATGAATGTTGTGAATATATGGGAGTTTGGCTGATTCATTCACATCTCCGGTTTGGTGCTCCATAACAAACTCGATGGCTGCCTTTGGCTGAACGAGTTCGATTTAGGGTTTAGAAATTAGGTCAAACGAACTTACTCAATTTACACGTGAAGAAGAAAAAAGAATATTTTTTTTGTTTGGCAACATAACCACGCGAGTGTAATTTTTAGGTCAAGGATTTCCCAACTGGTTCACACCCATGCCGCTTCAAATGCAGAACCGACAAAACGGTGCAAGAAATTGATTTTTGAGGAGTTGGATCTTGTCCTTCCTTTTTTTTTTTGGTCGGTGATCTTTTCCGACTTGTTCGGTTGCAATGTGAAACCAAATACTTGTCTTCCTGATGGTAGAAACCTTAATGAGTTAGAAAGGTAGAGACCTTAATGAGGTCGAAAATTCACAGTTGTTAGTCCTCCACTCCATTTATGGAACTGTATTCGGCGGACCACAAAGCAAATTGATAATGGTGCCTGACTCCCTACTGACCAAACCCCTTTTGGTCGAACAAAATGGAACTTTAAGGGTTGATTCAAAGCTTCAAGAACATTTGTAGTACTAGTACAGAGGAGGCAGTGAGTTCATCGACCCTACAACAAAGGCCCCGGACGCTTCCAGCTGGATACTGGGTGTGGATGAGGGGGCAACGGCCTCACGGTGAAGCTAATTCGAATTGTTCACACGTACTTTCTTGTTGATTTAAATTATATTTTCAGATGGGTTTCTTATTATTTTCTTATTATCAACTAGATCTATGATCATACAATACTGGTTTGTAAAGGCAAGGCATACCGATTGGAACAATGAAGAATCAATGTGGCTTTTCTCCAAACACATGATGGTCCAAATGCAAAGTTCCAAGACATTTGTCCCTAATCACATTGACTTCTGCTGAAATTCCCACATTTCAAATTGCATACTCTTGCACTTCCGATTCTCCCCCCCCCCCCCCCCTAATGACCCCAATCTTGACAAGTTATATGGTTGACCAAAGCTAAAACACCCCCAAGTTCAACCCTTCTCTCTACTCCCAACAAGAGTTTGCCATTTGACTCAACCAATTCCTCCTTTTTGGTGGTTCAACCCACTCCACAATTCCCCCCAATTCACTTCAAAATCATATAAATCAAAAATCAAACGCTAAACTCTAAAATCTCTCCTCTTGCCAAAGAAGAAGCAAAGTCCACTTGCCAGCAATCAAATGATTCCAAGTTGGGTGGATTATCCATCCAAGCTAACCCCTATCCAATCCCAAACCTCCCCCCACCTTTACTAATGATCGCTGCAGCAATCCCCCTAAATTTACCTTAAAGCCCTCGCACGTCCAAGCTGGCCAGAACCAGTCAAATTTCGACACGTGGTCGCCCTCACGTCGAAGGGATTGTCAACCCCCACAAAGCATACTCCACATAATTGACCGACCTTCAAAAATTTCCCACCTTTTTCTCTTTCCCTTTTGGATTCCCCCTATATAAAGCCATTGCTCACCAAGCAAACACTGCATCGCACACCCAACCCACACACATTACCCAACCAAAGCGGAGAAGCAAGCAAAAAGCTCGCTCCTTTAAGGCGCTCTCGCAGCCTATGGACTGGACCAGGGGCCGCGCCGTCGGCCACGGGGCCTCCGCCACCGTGTCGGTCGCGACCTGCCGTCGCTCCGGCGACATCTTCGCCGTGAAGTCGGCCGAGCTGGTTCGGTCCAAGTTCCTGCAAAGGGAGCAGCAAACTCTGTCCTCTCTTAGCTCTCCATGGATAGTCAGCTACAGGGGATGCGAAATTACGAATGAGGACGGCAGGATCATGTTCAATATCTTCATGGAGTATTTGCCACGGGGAAGCCTAACCGATCAGATCAGAAGCCAGGGAGGGAGCTGGACGAATCGGCAATCCGCGTCTACACGCGCCAAATTCTGGAGGGACTGGACTACTTGCACTCTCGGGGCATCGCGCATTGCGACATCAAGAGCTCCAACGTCCTGATCGGGGACGACGGAAGTGCGAAGATCGCCGACTTCGGGTGCGCGAAGCAGGTCGGGGCTGCAGAGATCGGCGGCACGCCGATGTTCATGGCTCCGGAGGCAGCGCGGGGGGAGGAACAGGGGCTCGCCGGCGACGCGTGGGCGGTTGGGTGCACGGTCGTGGAAATGGCCACCGGGGAATCCCCGTGGCAGAGTGGGGCCACCTCGGACCCGGTGTCGGTGCTCTACAGGATCGCGTGTTCCGGGGAGTCACCGGCGATCCCGGGTTGCCTCTCCGCGGAAGGAAGGGATTTCGTGAGCAAGTGTCTAAGGAGAGACCCGAGAGAGAGATGGACGGTGGGTCAACTTCTGAAGCACCCATTCCTCGAGAATCACAAATTGGGCTCAAGCCAAGCGGAACAAATCAAAACGAAGTCGCCCACGAGTGTTCTTGATCAGGAGTTTTGGGACGCGATGGACGAGACGGAGTCATCAGAAGCCGGCACGACAGGAGACGGGGTCGTATCGGCCCTCGACAGGATCAGAACGCTGTCGTTTCGGGAGGGACGACCCGATGGGCGGTGCGGCGAATGCGACGACGAGGGTTGGATCACCGTCAGATTGGGGGAGAGAGAAGGTGAGATCGCGGAGGAATTCGCGAGAATTGGTGGGTCAGACATGGATTGTGCTTCATCTTCTTCGTATTCTTCGCGGGTCAGTGCCGAGATGGACGCAAGTGCTGTCGGTGGTGAGAAGTGGGCGGGTCTTCCGGGCGGCGACGCAGGTCGTGGAAATTCGTGTGGTTGGTGGGGAGAGGAATGCGTTGTAATTAGGAGCAGTCTCGATTTCGAGAGGCACAAAAGCAAACTTCCTGAATTGATGTCGAGATTTTCATGAACAATTTTATCTCTCTTTCTCTCTCTCTCTCTCTCTCTCTCTCTCTTCAAGAACTGAAGGGTAATGCATTTCAAGAGCCCTTACCTTCGTTTCCAGTGGATCCCTACGGAAATGTTGAATGCTTAATCGACTCCGGTTCAAGATGCTGAGCCGGGAGCAGTTAATCGCGGTGACCGCAAAACATACTTTAAACCTTATATAAACCTCGAAGCCAATATCGACTCCGATATTCAGGTCGACTCTCGCTGCCGCATGAGCTCACCCTCGCACCCGATGCTCATCACGATTTTTGAAATCAGATGGTGTTTGTAAGGATGAGAATCGAGTCGCAAGACGTCCAAACTTCTTTTGACTATGCTAGTGATAGGTTATGTCCTGAATAAGCTCCGTAGGGGGCCGTGTTCAGCAATTGGCTCTTTTTAACTAGGCCGCCCATCCTGCTCAAGCCCTATGGTGTTTGTTATGTTCTGAAGCGTCTTTTACATGTTCTTTACTTTTGCGTTCATGAAATGGAAAAAAAAAACTCGTTGTCGGGACGATTGGCTGCCGATTGATCCATGCAGCCGATTTTGCCTGAGCAAGACCCGTGTGGCTCGCTACGATGTCAATTTGGTAATTCGGTGGGTCTCAAAATGCCAGCCAAGTTTTATTGCTCCCTCCATAAAATATTAATGAATTGTCACCTTAGCTTGTGGCCTAGCACAGGCTAATTGCTAGCTGTAGGTTGGTAGAAAAGTTGAAGAATATGTGTCCAACTGCCTCAACTTGGTAGCCTCCAAAATTATTAATGTTCTGGGTAAGTGAATGGGTCGGTTCGGGGCCAAGTCAAACGGGTCCAAGTCGTAAATTTCAATTAATTTAACGGGGTTGGCATGGGTACACTAAAATTTACACTTGATCTTCGTCGATTGGCGTGCTTCGATGCACGAGCGCTTCAAGCAGACCGTGTTTGCCCATCGGAATAATTTGCTCGATAGAAGAAATGAAGGAAGCTCGAAAATACTCGGCGATTTCGTATGTTGCGTGTACTCCAGACTTCAATTTTTACTCTATGGAATATATGCAGTATGGGTTTGAGGAGGAGGAAACTATGAGGGAGAGCACTCGTATTTTCGGCTGAACAGGGAACTTAGGAGCAATGCATAATAAGCCCACGGCAGTGCTTCACAATTAACATGTCCAAGGGCTTGACTAGTCGGCCCGGCCCGATTCAACCCGAATGCACCTTTCACAACTTTTTCTTGTCAAAAGCCGAAGAAAGGAAGAAAGAAAGAAAGCTGTTGCGTACAATAGATTCTTTAGCTCATGTTTTTTTTTTTTGTCGAGACGAATTTCTTTTCTTTGAACAGACCAGAGAGGCGGACTGGATTGTTGCAAAAAAAAAAAAAAAAGCCAATTCAAATATATCCAATATTCTATAAAGAATGAAAATTTCAGATGTCTACTCCGACCCATTGCATTGAGTGATAAAACTCGTGCTAGAGAGATGGGTTATGATAATTTGCATCCTTTTAGTTTGGAAGGTGAAACTTTCTTGTATAAGAATTTGCGTGAAATTTCTCACACTACAGCTTCACCGTAAATTGCACCAAAATCCTAGGAGCATGGATCGAACGCATATAAGATATGTGAACTAATGAGCGGTCGAATATACCGCCAAGTAAACTAAGAACAACTTGACACAAAAAAAAAAAAAAAAACTAAGATCAACCAAATGGTTTATGTCAGTTTGTGCATATAAGATACTTTGTTTCTAGCAAAGTGTATGACATGTAGCTAACAGACAAATAAGGCAAAGAAGATATCAATAACCATATATTATGCACGTTTACGGAAACCTTGAAATATAAAGACCACATGCACCGATCTTACCTTTATGTTTACTTCTTCGTTTTTTTCCTTTTGTTTAAAGATTTATTCGTACTCTAATTGACGTGAATATTGTGTCTTGAGAAAAGATTCGATTTTTCAAACCCCCATTTGAAATTTTTATTATGAAATTGCGAAGTTAATCATTGGAGATTTAATTTATGGATTTACTCTCAATAATATAATCCTTCTCTAATCACATATACACTAATCAAATTGACTCGATTATTTTATCAACGTAATGTGTCGTCGAACATTTACTAACACAAACGGAGGTAACTAACATCAATATGTTGCTTCCAATTCTCCTCGATGTCACGAAGATGGACCTTGCCCACAATTGTGGCTACTGATCTTTTTCTTCCGGCAGCTTCTAGCAATGTGAATGATATGTAGCTAAAAGACAAATAGGGCAAAGAAGAGATCAATAACCATATATTATGCATGCTCCATGGAAACCAATAAAAATAAACACAATAATCACCCATCTTTTTTCCTCTCTTTTTTTTTTTAACATTCATTCATAGTCCAATTAAGGCGAATATTTTGTCAACATAAAGCTTGTCTTGGAAAGAGATTCGATTTTTCAAACCCTCATTTGAAATTTTTTGTTAAATGAAATTGCGAAATTAATCATCGGAGATTTAATCTATGGATTTACTTTAAGTAATAAAATCCTTTTCTAATCACATGTACATTAATATAATTGACTTGATTATTTTATCATAGTAAAGCTCGTCACCCAAATGACTCTTCCTTGTGGAGAGAGAGGAAGCTATCTTCTAAAGAGTTATAAGAAGCCGCTGCTTTCTCGTCCCGCCTTTTAAAAGGGATTTGAATTTTTTGTTAAATGAAATTACGAAATTAATTATTGGAGATTTATATGGATGTACTTTAAGTAATAAAACCCTTTTCTAATCACATGTACATTAATATAATTTTCTTTGTCAAAAGAAAGATCTTCATTTCATATCAAAGAGACAAACATCACTTCAAAATAAAAATGAAAATTTCAAAAAGCAAGTAAATCGAAAAGTAAATTAACTCGGTTCAACTTGTAGAAACTCAATCATTCTTCAAGGACGGATCGACATTGCATTCTAAGCACAATCGACGGCTGATTACCGAATCTTGCATCATCATCATCAATGATGAGCACACGAGAGTCCATCTCTAATAGCAACGGTTTTGCCAAAGGCGGTGCACGCCAGGTTCGGCGTCCCAGCACCATCACCGCGCAGAATAACAACAATTTCAACGAGTTGAAATAGCATAAAAAATACCTTGCAAATCCCCGATCTATTTCTAGATCGGAATAGAATAACACAAAAATCTAAATCTAACTCTAGATCGGGAGAGAGTAAGCGCAAAAGGATTCATGTTGATCACAAAATCACTTTCGGATAAACCGATTGACGAGAAAAAAGTTTCGACAATTTGCGAGTGCATGACAATCTAGAGCAAACACCGAGTCAAAGCGAGCAGATTCTTTATAGGCACTCGCGTTTCGATCTTCAAAGGGTTTAGATGTCGATCGTAACCCCACAAAATTAACGAAAAGATTTATTGAAATGAACATGTATGGGCAAAATTAAAGCGATATAGAGAAGAGGGAGATGGGGAGGTCCTCGCGAAGGCTTTTGCGAAAAGAGAAGGGAGGTAGTGGTAGGAGGGAGAGAAACCCTATGGGAGAAAAAGAAGGTCCTCGTACATTAATATAATTGACTTGATTACTTTATCAACATAAAGCTCGTTACCCAAACGAATCTTCCTTGTGGAGAGAGAGAGAGAGAAAGCTATGTTCTCACCGGTCCGAAAGAGTTATAAGAAGCTAATGCTATCCCGTCCCGCCTTTTAAAAGGAATTTGAAATTTTTGTTCAATGAAATTGTGAAATTAATTATTGGAGATTTAATTTGTGGATTCACATGAATTAATATATGTTGAAGATATGATTTGATTATATGTATCTTAGATTGATTGATTCAAGTATATCTTAGATCGATTCAACGAATGTTTAGTGAATTGGGCGAAGATGGAAACGAATCATCTTGCTTCCTAATTTTATTTCTTCTTCTTGTAATTTATACGTTTGTGTACATGTAAGAAAGCATCAATTGAATACAATTTTTTTATTACTCTCCCTATCTCTTTTTCGTTTCTATCATGATATCGAGCCTCCGTTTTCGGCCTACCTTCCACGAATTCCTTCGATTCTTGCTTGTCAATTTTTGATCTTGTTGTTGCACAATAACCCGCAAAACAAAATTAGCATTCCGGGTCGAAATCATTTTTTTTATACCATGACGAACAATCAAACTTCAAGTTTGAAGAAGTCAATGATCAAATTGCACCTCCAATGGACGATGTCACCAACAACATGCCCAAGAATTTGACTCCAAATCAAATTGAACCAATGGCCATAGATCCATTGGACACTAGTCTCGTTCAAACACAACCAAGCCGGATCCAATGGCCATTGGTCTATTGGTTTCCTATTCGGGGACCATGGACAACCGCGTCTAACCAATCTTGGGCTCAAACGGGCGCATTCAAAGAAGAATCAGCCATTGCTTTTGGAGCGCAATCTAGTGGAGGTGGTCTAGGTTAGTCATTTTCGGGTCAATGACTCGAATCAGCCCCCTTAGGTTCGGGGACAAATCCCTACCCATTTATTCAACCCGGGTATATGCCGTATGTTGTCCCCATCATTGGCGGCTGCCCGAACTCAGCATCCCACTCTACACGTTTTCGGTTGACGAACCGGGAATGCGACTCATCAATCAACAACTTGTCGGACCGGACAACTATTCAACTTGGGTCACGATTTTCGTTGAGCTACGGTGACGAAGGACAAAGACGGTTTCCTCGATGGAACCGTGTCTTTCCCTACCAATGATCGGCTTCAATGACATTGGCGCAAGTGCAACCAACTTGCTCATGCATGGATCGGGAATTGTATAGTTCTCGAAGTCACGGTTGGGGTCACCATCAACCGAAGACTCATAAACAATGTGGGAAAATATACGCGAAATGTGTGGGAAATTAGATCGAGTCAGAATTTTTTTCGCTCACCCAAACCTTGTCGGAATTGAAACAAGGGAACCTCTCGGTTGCCGCTTGTTTCAATTGACTTTCAATTGACTCTCGGCCCTTTAGAACGAGCTCGACACGGCTAAGGAACAATTAGAGGGTCTCGAGGCTACCTTGAAGCACGACCAGGCCATCAAAGAACTAGAAAATGTGACGAGGTTTCTACTTATTTTGAACGAGAGTTATTCATCTTTTCGTTCTCGAGATTCTTGTGATGGAACCTATCCCGCCACTCGATCGCATTTACCGGCTTGCTTGTCCCGAGAGGAGAGCTAGCGCCTAGCTACTGATTGAGTGCGTGCGGGCAAGATAGAGTGTCACGCTAGAGGCTCCAACAAGGCGGTTCAATGAGCATCCATGGCCCCGGATTTATCTCATGCGGCGTTAGGTTTCAAATGGGAGGAAGATGGAGATAATAAAAGGAGCAATGTGGACGAGCACGATCAAAAAAAGAAATCCAACGGCTATCGGTCAGTATCCGAATTTAGTGGCTCATATCGCGCCACATCAGCACCGGCATTTAAGTCATCTAGTGGCTCACATAATTGCATGTCATTGCAAAGAGGAGGTGGGCATTTAAAAAAAAAGTAAATTTTGTGAATATTGCAAGCACCCACGTCATACTATTGACACATGCTTGAAAATTACATGGAAAACCAAATGATAAAGAAAAAAAGGAGAAAGAATTATCTGCTTATCGGGTTTCAACACAAGGAACCGAAAGGGAAAATCGGACTATTACCATGATCGGTACCATAATATCATGAAGGTTTCGAGTCAATTGAGTACTACCAATAAGACTATGAGTTTTTCGGGTACATTTTGTAAGAAAACTTCTTTTTCGGTTGAAACATGGATAATTGATTCGAGTGCCGGTGATCACATAATATGCAATGAGCAATTATTCTCTCATGTTCGAAAAGAACCTACTTTTCCACATCGATTGCACCTTCCAAATGGAAATATCACTTATGTCACTAAAATTGTCACTTGTTTGTCATAGTCCAAATATTATTCTTAGGAATGTCTTATATGTTCCTAATTTTGAGTTCAACCTCATATCTATCTCAAAAACTTGTGAGGACAATTCTTGTCGAGCCATTCTCAATTCTAAAAGTTATCTCTTTCGGGACCTTTCGATCGGCAACCGATAGGGCTTGGGTAGTGTCACGGACGGACTATATTTTTGGACCATTTTTCCAAAGGATTTCGATGTATCTTCAATTTCCTTGAATAAGAATGCTTCATGTAATATCACCACCGTTAATGACACCTTTCTTTGCCATCAACGCCTGGGCCTAGTGCTCGTTTTCCTCATCCAAAATGTCCAGTGTGTCCATTGGCTAAACAATCACGCGTGTCATTTCTCACTAGTTCATCTCGAGCTACTAGTGCTTTTTCGTTGATTCATGTCGATATATGGGGCCCTTATCATACCCCACATCGCGATGGATCTCGATTTTTTCTCACCATTACTGGATGATTATACTGCGCTACTTGGATTTTTCTCATTTATCCAAGAGTCAAACCTTTTCCCATTTGTCAAAGTTTTTCGCCATGGTTAAAAATCAATTCGACACATATGTATAATGCATTCGTACATATAATGGGCGTGAATTTTTCATTACCGAATGTGTGAATTTTCTTTCTTCTCATTGAGTTCTCCATGAAAGCTCTTGCATTTATACACCGCAACAAAATGGGATTGTTGAGCGTAAACGTCGTCATCTATTGGAAGTGGCTCGAGCTCTCAAATACCAAGCATCTGTTCTAGAAACTTTTTGGGGAGATTGTGTGATCACGTCTGCCTATTTAATTAATCGCATGCTAACTCGAGTACTTGAAGGTAAAACTCCTTTTGAAATGCTTTTTGGGAAACAATCGGAAATTGATCATTTAAGGATTTTTGGATGCTTATGCTATGTAACAACTGTGGGCTCTTGGGACAAAATGGGTCCTCGCGCCATCCTCGTTATCTTCATGGGATATCCTTCTTTACGTGAAATGTTATAGAGTTATGGAGATATGTAAAGGTTGGTTGTTGGTAAGCCGTGATGTTGTTTTCCATGAAGATATATTTCCATTTTAATGAAGTGATGACTTCGGCGGAGGATTTATCATCGGATCATCATAAATTCTTATTGGAGGAGGATTTATCCTTGCATCAACAATATATCTTTATTGTCAAATCGGCAACAACTCTTCGGACCAGAGATATAATTTCCAATATTATCATCTAAGAAGAATGATTCACCTACCTCATTAGTTGCACCTTTTCTCGATGAATCTCATTCACATGTTCACGAACATGTACCTACTAAGCAACAGTTTCGACACTTTCGTCGGCATCTTCGCCCTTCTACATGGACAAAAGATTATATATGTCCAATGTTGGCTTCTCCAAGTACACAGTATCATGTATCCTCTTACATCTCATTTGGTTGATCGTCACCAAAACACATGTGTTGTGTTAGTCGAATATCCAAGGAATAGGAACCCTCTTCTTACAAAGAAGCGGTTAATGACCCAAGATGCCAAAGGGCTATGGAAGCTGAATTAAATGCCCTAATAGAGAATCATACTTGGGATATTGTTTCATTACCTTCCCATCGAAGATCGATTGGCTGCAAGTGGATATACAAAATCAAGTATAAGGCATATGGTTTCGTTGAGCGCTACAAGGCTCGATTAGTAGCTGAGGGATTTACTCAATGGGAAGGTTTTGATTACCATGAGACTTTTTCTCCTGTCGCCAAAGAGCTAATTATTCGTTCATTTTTTCTCCATTGTTGCTTTTCGTAATTGGTCATTACATCAAATGGATGTCCATAATACATTTCTTCATGGTGATCCGGAAGAAGAAATATATATGAATCTTCCACGGGGATTACGAAGACAAGGGGAGTCATGAGTATGTCATTTTCGTAAATCCCTCTATGGACTTAAACGGGCTTCTCGGCAATGGCATGCCAAGTTCACTACTACACTTACAAATGCAGGATTTTAGCATTCTAAACATGATTATGCCCTATTTACGTGGACTAAAGGCATATCATCAATCTATTTATTGATATATGTTGATGATATCCTTATTATGGGAAATGATGACTCGCTTATTAAAAAGTTTAAAGTATATATGTACTCCACTTTCCGCATTAAAGACTTGGGACCTCCCAAATTTTTCCTTGTAATTGAAATAGCTTAGTCGGACAAGGGAATATGCCTTAGTCCTTGGAAATTTATCTTGGAAATGATATTAGACGCAAGATTGTCTAGATGTAAGCCAACTACCATTCCGATTGAGCATAATATCAAATAGACGACTCTTGATTATGATGCGAGCTCATCATCATCTAATGAAGACCGAACACTTAAAGATCCATCAAGTCTGTAGGCGACTCATTGGAAAATTGATATACCTCTCCATGACTAGATCTCGATATTTGTTATGCGGTGCAAATACTTAGTCAATTCATGTACAACCCGAAACAATCGCATATGAATGCAGCTCGAAGGTTTTGAAGTATTTAAAGGGGTGTCCAAGACTTGGAATACTCTTTATCTCGTGATTTCGATATGAAGATGACATCCTATTGCAATACGTGATTTACTTCTCGACCTTGGTGTACGAATCAATGGACCAATCATATTGTTTTGTGATAATGATGCGGTGCTAACCCAGTTTTTCATGAAAGGACAAAACATATAGATGATTGTCATTTTACTCGAAATAAAATCCAAGAAGGAATTTTTTCAACAAGAGGAATTGGGACTGTTGAATGGCCTGCGGATATCTTTATCAAGCCGTTATGTCAAAGATAGCACACATATCTATTGAGCAAGCTAGGCGTCTTCGATATTTACAAGCCACCAGCTTGAGAGGGAGTGTTGAAGATATAATTTGATTATGTGTATCTTACATTGATGGCTTCATTATATCTTAGATCGATTCAACGAATATTTGGTGAATCAGTAGAAGATGGAAAAGAATCATCTTGTTTCCTAATTTTATTTTTTCTTCTTGTAATTTATACGTTCGTGTACATGTAAGAAAGCATCGATCGAATATAATTTTTTATTACTCCCCTATCGCTTAGATTCGTCTTTCTTTTTCACAAAAAATACCGATACACCCTAAGGTGATGCACGGGTCTAATATACCTTGATCCAACGGCTACCGTAATTGTACCTTTAATTCCTTCGGTTCCTTTGGGGCCATCCTAGAAGGTTCATTAGATATGGGCTCCGTTCCTAGGGCTAGTTCTATCGCAAACTCTAGTTCTCGCTCCGAGGGTAATCCTGGCAATTCTTTAGGAAACACATCTAGAAACTCTCTAACTATAGATATCTTCTCAAATTTCCTTTTTCGACTTTTTCTTATCAATAGCAATCGCCAAATATCTATAGCATCCCTCATTCAATAGTTGACAAGCTTCAATTGCGAAATAAATGCCTTTGTGGCATTTGCCCCATTACCTCGAAATTCAAAGTTAAGCTCATTGGATGGATTAAACGATATCAATCTCTCATAACAATCCACCGTAGCTCACTGTCTATTTAGCCGATCCATACCAACAATGACATCAAAGTCATATATAGCTAATATCATCATATCAATCATCTATCTCCTCCCTTCAATCTCAATCTCACAGTTTCTACGTACTAAAGTCGATAGCACACTTTCTTTCATTGGTGTCGAGACAGTTAATTGTACTTCTAATCGACTATATTCTAATCCATTTAATTTCACGAATCGAACGGACATAAAGGAATACGTGGCACCCATATCGAATAAGGCATAAGCTTTATGACCATGTATAAGAACGATACATGTGATGACGTTTTTAGAAGCATCGGCTCTCCTCCCGAGTGATCGCGTACACCTTTTCCTAAACCGGTGGCCTTTGAGAGTTCTCGTTGCCTTCTACCCATTGGTGGTCCCTAAGGTAGTTGAGGAGCTGTTCGCACCTGCGGTCCATTACGTAGGCGTCTCTCACCAAATGTCTCATTTGCCCGCACCCAAAGCACTTCCTCAATGACGGATATGGAGCGAATCCGTGGAACTTGCCGCACCAATGGCATGGTTCTCCAAAATTCGGTTTTGTCTCTCTTGTCCATTCTCCATCTTGTTTACCAAACTTCCCTCCAAAATACCTCTTGTTAAGGGTTGAATTGAAATCGTCCCGATTGTATGGGCCTCTTGCCGTATTTCTCATTGTCTTGGGTCACCGGAAGCGCCAACTCTATATCTCGTGACGTCCTGAAATTTCAACGATCGTAAGATAACTGGATTCGGTGAATTTTAAATCATGAATTTCATTATGGTAAATAAAATTAGATTTTTGAGGATTTGAGGGATAATAATTGGATTATTCCGAGACGTCGGTTAGAGAAAGTCAAGCTCAAGTAGTCGAACCATCACGTTGTAGTATCGAGACCATTCGCGCCCGAACCTAACCCGGACCGAACCCTAAATGTGAATTGACAAAAAAAACCCTCAATTTTTAGTACCTGTAGACTAATTTATCCCAAGTGAGCCAAAGTACCGTTTTGCCCTTACATATTATTCATATAAGACGAAACTCATTAATGGAGATTTGTCCCATGGGCCCCACCCCATTAATTTCCTCACTTTTTCCCCCTCTCTCTCTCTCTTCCTTCTTTTTTCCATTTGGCCGATGACACCCCTTCCCCCTATTTCCCTCTCATTGGGCCACCACCTCCACCACCCTATTTCTTCCATAGCCGCCACACCTCAAGCTCCATCGATCATCGTCGTGCCGCGCCAAGCTACCCTCCGCCGTCGCCCAAGTCATCACCCCTTACGCCGACGCCCGCGAGCTTAACCTAGCTTGAGATACCCCATAGCCTCCTTCCTCCCTCTCGGTTCGACGTCGCATCGAGCCCGGAAGTCGCTATTGTCGCCCAAGCTCGAGCCCCTGTGAGCCCGAGAGTCCGTTGAGCCTCGATCGTACCCGCGATCCCCCCCATTGTTCTCGTTGTCGTCAGTCGCACCGAGTCGTTGCCGACCATCATTAGTTTGTGAGTTAACCCATAATCTCTTATTAGGTCGTTAATTGCACTTATGATTAGTTTAATTAGTGTTAATCGTGAGTTGAATTAGTTTGATGACGGTTTAGTTTAGTCCACCGTGGTCGAGTTAGATTAGTTACTATGATTAGATTAGTTGACCGCAATTAGTTTAGTTAACCTTGGTCAGTTAAATTTAATCGTAGTTAGTTTTAATTAACTTCGAGTTACTTTATGGTTAATCATGGTTAGATTATTTAACTATAGTTACTTTAATTAATCGCGATCGGGTTAATTAAGCGAGGTCGAGTTATTTAATTATTGTGGAACTAATTAATTAAAGTTTTGCTAATTAACCTTGGCCAGGTAATTAATTAATTATTATTATGTGATTGTTTGATAATTATCTTATGATTGCTATATACCTTGATTGTGTATATATGTATAGGCGAGAGTTTAATCACCCTTATATAAATGCAAAGTCTAGTGGATAATATGTATTCATATGACCATATGTGAATCGAATTTTGAGCATAAAAATGACCTTGAGCCGAGTTTTGAGCACCATTGTGTGTGCATTGAAATTTAATGCAAAGATATAAATTAGCTTGGTTGCCTAGCGTGCTTGTGTGGTCATATGATGGTTATCGTCATCCCAAGGGTACTTGGGGACAAAGCCGACACCCTAGAGTACTTGAGGTCGAGCCTGGTATGTTCGTGCCGAGAGAACTTTGAATCGCACGGCTTGGGCAAGGTGCGGACCGTCTCTCCCTACGGGAATGTTTGATTGTTAGTCCATGTTGAGGGTATTTGGAACCACATAACTTTTCGTCGCCATTTCCCAAGGTATGGAACAATGCCTGGTCCTGCTTGGGAAGAACGTGATTTTGTTGTGATTGGGATCGGTCGTTAATATTTGAAACACATGTGGTACATTGTGCATGCAAGTTGTAATGAGTGTTTTGATTGTATGCATTGGATTATGTGTAATTGATTGTCATGTTACGCATTGTTCAATGTGTGGGCCAAAGCGAGGTAAAATTGCATGTGATTGATAATTGATCGTTGGATTGTGCCTAATCTGTGGTAGATAAAGCGTGGTGATAAGCGCATGCTATTGATCCGTTATCGATACTTGTCCCGCATGTTTAGGCTGCCTTGAACGAATCGGCGTCCTACTTGGACTTAGGCGTTAACTCACAAAGATTTTATATCTCACCCGTTATTTTTAACTATTTTTCGGGTCTTTAACTATGGAGTAGCGATATACTAGATTTGAGTAGAAAACGTGGAAGTTGATCTCTTTATGGAGTAGCTTGAAGTAGTGTTAACCCCGTCCCCGAATTGGTATCTTTTGTGTGGTCATAAAAAGTAGCCTTGAGGTAGGGCGTGTGTTGTATACATAAATAAAAACGATCTTTTGCGATGTCGTGATCGGGTTGCCTCTTGTTCTATTCTTATTGTTTATATTATTGTTTAGGGAACAAGAACCTTTCGCATGCGCTTAAATAAAAGATAAAAAAAATAGGTCGATGACATGCTCGATACGTCATCCTTTATGACCCGAGGCGTTTTGGTAGGGTTATTGTGTACCCGGAGATTGGAACGTGATATTCTCATCTCCAACCATTTCTTGTTTCACATACTATGCCCGGTTATACGCCTCTCGATAAATTATCGGTCCAAACGGCGTCAATCGCTTCCGTATTTTTTACTTCAAGCCCATCGAAACCTTTTCGCCTTATCCTCAGCATGCTCAACTAAGCAAGGAGCAAACCCGGGACAGTTCCAAAGACTTCGTTTCATATTCATCTACTGTCCTTTCACCTGTTTCAACTCCACAAATTATGTTAGCTTCCTATCCCTTGCACGACTTGAGAAATACTTATCATAGAAAGTAGTGACAAAGGTTTCCTAGACAATCTCCGCTCTTTCAGAGAACACCATATTTTTCATTGCCCGCCACTAGTACATGGTATTTCCATCCATCCGATACTCCACCGAGTCATCTCATCGACCTCCGTACAATTTATCGGACTAAAAATTTTCTCCATATCCTTGATCTATCATTCCGCTTCCACAAGCTTCCCGGTTCCGATGAACTTAAAGGGATTCGGTTTCAAAAATTCCTCCACTAACCCTTGGGTACGGCGTCCACCCACACCAAGATTTGATCGCAACCCGTTGCTTTGCGCTTGTTGTGCCATCGGTGCTCCCACTTGTGTCAATGTCTTCAAAATGTTGTCCACCCTCGGGTCATTAGGAGAAGCTATTGTCGGTTGCGCCTCTGTTCCACTCATTCTTACGTTTCTTTTGCACACAACCGATCCTTTAATAAGTAATAAGTAATACTTGTCTCTCGATTCCTAATAAGTAACAAAAATGTTGCGATATCTCACTTAGCACACCCTAACAATCACATGCACGGTCATCCTAGACCCCAAAATTTTAGCGCACCTTGTCACTCCATGTAAACCTATGCTCCGATACCAACCAAAGTTGTGACGTTAAAGGCCCGCCACATTAATCTAACGTATAATATTAATTAATTAAACCCAAAACATATGCCAAATATCAAAACACAACATTTTTATTTAATAAGGACCGACCAAGGTCGGATCGCTTTAAGTACAACCAGGGAGATATCATTGGGAGGGTCTCAAAAAGTGTCTGCCGCCTCTACCCAAGTACGGTCAAATAACCCATATACATCAAAAACTCCCACCACGCAAAAACCGGTCGGCCTAGTCATCAAAATCGTCGATAATTGTTGTACATCATATATACTAACAGCCTGGGGTCCCCACTATGCAAATCTACCCCCGGCTATGTGCTCGAAGGGTAGGGGGCCAAAGAGTCCTAAGCCATCTCCCAAGTGACCGTAAAACGGCTACGAGGCGGTGGGGGGGGTCGTCTCCACGTCAAGTCCCCCATGCACCCATAATGTGCACTCTACTCTAACAAACTCCAATCCAGGTAACCCCGAAATAGTGAACGTAGTCGATTCCAAGTCGGTCGGAGCGGCACTCACGTAGGATGCAGGTGGGAGACTAGCCATATTACGTACCTAAAAATTTTTCAACAGAAAGAGGTGAGAAAAAACTCAATAAGTTAAAATTTCTAATTCATCGACTAATCTATCCAAAGATGAGGACAAGCAATTTTGGTACGCAGCATGAATCCGATACTCAAGGGATTCGGTTCCCTTATAACAATGCCTTCCGGTACCATCATGTGTACCAAAATGCTTCGAATGACAAATCGACTACGTGCATATGTAGAATGTCGACAAACAATTAACAAAGCAAAAAAACATCTCGATTATACATGAATGTTCCATTGTCTCATACCGCCTTCATGATCGACCCAATCACACGGCGGGGTCTTCTCATAACTCAACTCCATTGGGTACATACCTCGGGTGCGAGACCCATTTCCACAAGTATTATTTGGCATGAGGTTGCGACAAGTGAATTCATGTCTTATTACATATCAAACTCGTGCTTTCGTGACAAGTCATGTAGTGTTTATCCATAATAAATATGTACAACGAAGAGATGTGACATAATATACGAATGAGTCAATTATCAAGTCTAGTCTGTCTACTTGGGTATCACCCACAATACTTGTCCAAGTCGAAAAAGCTGAAATTTTTGGAGTAAAGTAATGGGTGAACACACAATCCATTCAACTACGCGTGACTAGCCAAACAACAACAACATTTCCTATGCCCCGTCACCACCGAACTTGGTTCTTTTCTTTTCTCTTCCCCAACCGTATTGCTCACGAGTTAGCTAAAGATAACTCGTCCACTTACTTCGCGACCCGATACCAACAGCTTGCTCTAACCCGAAACCACCGTACTCGAAATCATTTAATCCTTCACGTTCGTGTAACCGCACTTCGGCCCTACCCAATTCAGCACCTCATTCCCGTACTTGACGCGATGATCCATGAGCTATCATCGTTCACCACATCACAAAAGTTCCTATTCTACCAAAATTCGGTACATGCAAAGCAACAACCGACTACTCACAACGGAGAAATTCCCGAACATCACCTGCGATACCCAAGCTAAACCACTCTCCTCGGGCACGCCATTTCACTTTTGCTATCAAATACCGGTTTATAATACCCAATGCCCTACTCCGACATGCACAACAATCAATTTAACTAACAGCTCCTATTGCTTCCCCTCCTAACCCAAGTCAACCGGGGAACGCCTCCATGACCCGCGACGAGTTAGAAAAAACTGGTAGACAAGTTAGAAAAATTTACTTGCCTTGACCTTTGTTGCTCGTCCGGATTCGGGCTTGTCGGTTGCACCGGTGTCGTAGGGTGCTTATCGAATGGAGAGCGAGAGAAGCGTCGAACCGTCGGGGAGGGAGTTCGCATCGGGCACACCAAGAGAGCTCCCACCAAAAGAGCTCCCCTTTGGCTTTTGTTCTACAATTTGGGCCACATACATTATGCGGGTTTTGGATCCAACGCCGATTAACAGCTTGAGTGCTTGGCTTGCATTGCGGGCCTTCACTGCTAGATCGGCCCACCAGCCCTCCTAGATTGTTGAGTCCACTTCTTAATTATCGGTCACGGTACCGGGCCCGGCCTCTTACGGCCCGGCCCGGCTGTAAAATCAGCCCAACCCAAAGTTGATTGCGTCCCCTTTGGTGGACTTGGGCCGCCTGGCCCACGTTGGTTCGATTTGAGGCGTGGTCCATTGGTGGATTTTACACAACATATTTGCTTGAGCCGAAAATTAGGGCACAGACCCTCCGCAATTAGATTGAATTGGGTCGGAGCACTCCAATTAGCGTCTCATCGATCATTCATCTCTTTTCCGATCCCTTAATTAATTCATGGCTTAATCCGAACTATTCGCTAATTCATCCCGCATGAGTAAGCTTTTCAATCCGTTTCGTTTATTTCTTGGTAATTTAGAACTATTTAAGGGGGCGCTGCACCTTATTTGGAATTTTCCCAAATATGTGGGATCTCAAGCCTAGTTTGCATTGGAATTTACTTAGTAGCGACATGAACAGTACTTTCCAACTCAATAATTCAACTTTTGAATGTAACCTATAACTGTTATCCATATTTTATGTAATCGAAATGAAAATTTTCGTTTTTCTATTACTAATTCTCACTTACTTTTAGACATGATTAGTGAGAAATTGATTCTTGGGATCTTGTCGAGAAGTTGGGTTACTACTTCCAATTTTTCTCGATGCCGCCGAGATGGTCCTGTCGCAACTACGACTACAAAATATGTTTCCTGACAAATTTGTGCAATTTATATGTCATGTACCTAAAAAATAAATGTGGCAAAGAGATCAATAAAACCATATACTATATATGCTCTACGAGTGCATATCTATTGCACAAAACCTTGAAAAATGAAGAAAATACTCACGGATCTCGCTCATGAATCCATTGCGGTGGGAAATCCTTAAAAAGGCAGCTGCTAATGCAAAAAAGCAAAAGGAATAATGATATAAATAGTCCCCGAACTTAAATCAATGGAAGGACTACATTAAACATCTTCCTATAGTTTTAGGGACTAAGTTGAATATGTTTCAAAAGTTCAAGGACTATATTGGTCGAATTAAAAGTTCAAGGATCACATTGCATATTTTATTAAAATTCAGGGAGCATATTGGTCAAATTAAAAATTTAGGGACTACATTACACATTAAGCCAAAGTTTAAGGATCATTTGTATCATTTTGCCAAATCAGAAATATCACCACATGCTCGCAATATTTTCAGTGACATAAGCCGATAAATCTTATACCTTCTCCTTTCCCCGGGTTGCATTTTTTCCAACGACATATGGAGCAAAACAAAAGTAAACCGATAAATAAAGCCCATAAACTAATACCCGGTCGATGCTTGCATAATTTCAAAAATACTATCCGCAATCTTTCAGCATATCTTACTACTTTATTTTTCCCTTTTTGTGAAAATTTGTTCGCGGTACTCGAATATTTTTTCAAGGAAAGCTCATCACCAGATATTTTTGAAATGAGATTCGATTTTTCAAATTCTCATTTGAAAATTTTGTTAAATGAAATTGTGAAGTTAATTATTGGAGATTTAATTTGTGGAGTTACATTAATTAATATAATTCTTCTCTAATCATATGTACATTAATCAAATTGACTCGATTATTTTATCAATGTAAAGCTTGTTATCCAATTTTTTGAAATGGGATTTGATTTTTCATCATTTAAATTTTTTGTTAAATAAAATTACGAAGTTAGTTATTGGAGTTTTAGTCAGTGGTCCTCTCTTGCCCGATTCTTTCTACTACGTTAAAGAATTGTCAAAGATTTCGAATTTTGACTTTCCTAAAGCATGTCCAGTTAGAAACGTACTTCAACGGAAAAAAACAAAACACGTTACGTTGACCAAGATCCTCAATAGTTCAACCTTTGAATGCGGTGTTCATATTCCATACTCGAAATGAAAAGTTGTGTTTTTCTGTTACTAATTCTGACTTACTTTCAGACATGATTAGGGAGAGATTGATTCTTGGGAGCCTGATCGGTGCAGAGGCAATAGTACTTTCAATTTTTCTGGGATAAATACACTAAAAGCGCCATAACTTTTATACGACGTTCACTTAAGTGTCATAATTTTCAAAACGTTCACTTAAATACCATAACTTTTAAAAACCGTTCACTTGAGTCTTATGTTGAAGTGGCCACCGAAAGCGACATGACAGTAGAAAAGCTCAAGTGGCTTGGAAAGCTGAGTGGCTCGCCGAAAGGCGACGTGGCAAGGCAAAAAAGTTGATGTAGCACTCAAGGAACGGTTTGCTTCGATGTGGCACTCAAGTGAACGATTTTTTAAAGTTATGGCACTTAAGCGAGCGTTTTGAAAATTATGGCACTCAAGTAAACGCCGTACATAAGTTATGGCACTCACGGTATACTTATCCCAATTTTTCTCGTTGGCGCTGAAATGAACCTTGCCCATGATTGCAACTACACAACTATGTTTTCCGGCAAATTTGTGCAATTGTTATCTCATGTACCTAAAAGACAAACGAGACAAAGAGATCATAAAACGATATACTATACAATGTCTACGAGCACAGATCTATTCCACGAAACCTTGAAAAAAAAAAAAACTCATCGATCTCGTTCATCGAGACATGTCTCCGTCAATTGCCAATCAAATAAAATGCAACAAAATATTTGTTCCTTTCTTGGGTTGCATTTTTTCCAACTATCTATAGAGCAAACCTAAAGTAAACCGATAAATAAAGCCCATAAACTAATATGCGGTCGATGCTTGCATAACTCCAAAAATTCTAACTGCACTCTTTTAGCATGTCTTACTTCGTGGTTTTTTTCCTCCTTTTTTTTAAGATTCGTTCATAGTTCAATTGAGCCAAATAATTTATCAACGTAAAGTTTGTCACCTAATCTTTTTTAAAACGAGATTCGATTTTTCAAATTCTCATTTGAAATTTTTGTTAAATGAAATTGCGAAGTTAATTATTGGAGATCTGATTTGTAGATTTACGTTAAGTAATATAATCCTTCCTCTAATCATATGTAAATTAATCAAATTCACTTAATTATTTTATCCACGAAAAACTCGTCAGTCAATCTTTTCTAAATGAGATTCAAATTTCCAAACCTCAATTGAATTTTTTGTTAAATGAAATTGTGGTTGGAGATATAATTTATGGATTTTTGTTAATTAATGTTATACTTCTCTAATTACATGTACATTAATCAAATTGACTCGTCATCCAATCTTTTCGAAACGGATTTTCGAACTCTCATTTAAAATTCTTGTTAAATGAAATTGTGAAATTCATCATTGATTTTTATTAATTACTCCAACAACACAAAAAGAAAAAAAAAAAAAAGGAATTCCATCGGAACTAATATGTACAACGTTTCATTAAGTTTATATACCCCGGACCCACCATAGAATTTTCCAGCAAAGCCTTACAAATTGTCAAAAGAAATTAATGGTCAATTAATATTCCGAGTCGTACTCCGTCATCTAAGAAAATAAAAAGTCAAGGCATTGGACTGGAGACGTCGTCATCCGGCGGACCAGCCGGAAAGAGCACGTTCGAGCTGGCGGCTGTGAGGACCATGAGCAAGACCCAGACGAGGACGGAGAGCGAGGACAAAATGAGCATGAGGGCGTGGGCGAACCCGCCCTTCACCTCCCGTGCGTACTCCACCGACGCCAAGGCCAGCACCGTCAGCGGGAACGAGTACGCCCACCATGCAACGTTGTACTTCCTCATCGATTTCTTGAACAACATCGGTCTCGTCGCCTGTTTAATATCCCCACAATTTCTTATTAATGTCCACTAACTGCTCAAAACTAGTTGAAAGTACGAAAAAAGAACAACCCGATTAATGATTTATCGCGTCATTTCGCTGAAAATAATGTCACCAATCGATACGACGATACCTAACTTAATTACTCTTGCTAAGTTAGGGGAGGGACAAAAAGTAGAGAAGAGACAAGGGCATGCAAATTAGTTGAAAGTAGGCGGGAAAAGGACCAAATATTTTATTAGATCGAGCTTTGCCTAATCAAATTTCTAAAGGCTTTCGCCAATTACCATAGAGACTAATGAAAAGGAGGCGTGAACTATGCGCGTGAACATTGCGTAGGCCCCTTGACATGTTGGAGTGACACAAGTGATTAGTCTTGGTAAAAAGCCAATCAAAGCTCGACGTGTTGTGCATTGACAAGTGTATTTTAGGGTCCATCTCTTTGAAGGAAAACTGTTTGCCGAAAACTATTATTCGACTTTTCGGTGTTTGGATGACGGAAAATTGTTCGAAAACGTTTAGACCGGACGAAAATGGCTTTCCCTTCTAGCAAGGAAGAAATCAATTTCCCTAAATCACCAGTTAAATAAAAACTTCTTTTTATCATGAAATTTCAATGTAAAAAAGACACACATTCATTCACACTCTTAATACATAGGATCACTCTCCTTTTATGTATGTTGCCACGTAAGATTTTCCGCTATGTTTATTTCATGAAAAATGAATAATCTCGAAAATATTTTGTAAAAAATGAACGATTATGTTGCACACAAAAAATGAACAAATGAAAAAAATTTCTCGTTGACAGATATTTTAATCAATACAAGTGATTATCTTTAAAAAAATATTTTTTGAATTATTCATTTCTCGCTAAACAAGAAGAGAGGCTTAGTTTTTAATGAATTTCGACTGTATATGTGAGCTTTGGACGGAAGACAATCCCCTCAGAAAAATAATATGATTGGCCAAGATCTGTTGGAGGCAACCGACCAGAAGGTCTATTAGTCAGCCTCGTTGTAGTTAAAAAAAGTTTCAATGGTTTTTGGCATCAATACGAGAAGATGATGGAATAATATTAGTTCTGTTCTCTCACAATTAGTGATATGACCATATATGTACGCATAGCGAAAGGAGGCTATTGAATTACCAGGCACATGAAGAGAAAGAGTGACAGAAAGAAGAGCATCTTGGCCGATTCGTCGAAGCTTCCGGAGATCGAATCCCACGCGAGACTAGCCATGCTCGGCGTCGCGATGAACAAGAAGAAAACCGGCCGCAGGATCACCGGCAGGCCCTTGTTCCCCGTTAACCTTTGATAGAGCGTGACAAATATCACGAGATAATGCGTCATCCCTAACGAGAACATGCATAGCGCGCTCTCCCTCCACCCCATTTGGGCTGCCGCCCTGGCCCCCACCAGGTTCCCAATCACCGACAGTTGAGATGTCGGGTTCGCCACCGTCGATAGGAGCCTCTTACCCTTCGTGAACCATTGCCCGTATATCTTAATGTCGAGCGCCACCACCGGTACTATGAAGATCCACCATAGGACATGGTACGGCGAGGTTTTCTGGGCGATGAAAGGGCATGACTGGAGAAGGAGAAGCCATGAAATCCATGGTGCGAACATGTAGTTCACGCTGACGTGGTGCAAGAACTCGGACTTCACCATCTCGAAGTGGAGTAGGCACCTCAGGACGTACGAGAAGGAGAGCAGAGCCAACGTGAACAAGGCCAACGACCAGAGCACCATGAAGGCGGTGGAGGGCAAGACATGGAAGATGCGGCGGATGGTACTGTGGGTGTCCGCAATCGGCTCGCCCAGGGTCCTCCACAGCAAGGCCTGGCTACATAAAGACAGGCTTATCCTGAAGTAACCCGCATGGATTTTGGAAACGCACCGCATTAGAGAGCGCTCAACCATCTCCAAAGGGAACGAACAATGCCGCCGAGGTGACATTTGATCCGTGATGACGGACGCCTCGAGCGCAAGCTCGATGACATGGGGTCGATCGACTGTGGACATGGAATTCGATTCGAAAGCCAAACACTTCTGATGATATTCAGCCAAGCGACACACGCTGCTGCTTCCTAACATGTGTAATGCTTGCCACTTCATGTTTATATAGGAAGCAGGACATTTGTCCTGAGGAGAAAAATGGATTTAGGTGCATGTCCCACTTAATAAACTAATGAAGACAAAAGATGCTCACATCGGTAGAATGTCGACGGTGGATGTAGAGTGGCGGCTGATTCATACGTATTTGAGGAGCCATTTTGGACTTAAAATTCCTTTTTGTGGACGAACCATGACTTTTTTTTTTTTTTTTGGACGAAAGATGAACCATGACTTTGTCTTGTACTTTTGAACCCTTTACAGCTTGCTAGGGAGGATAAAGGGACCCCCATTTATACACTGCCGCTTCTTTTTGACACATTGAGCTAAACGTTCTGTTTCGGAGGACGAAATGGAGCTCGTTGAAGATGACTCCTCATTCATCCTGACCTATCCTCCTAACTTTGAAGGAAGAAGAACGATGGAGCATACACACCTGCTTGGGAAAAACACCCATACGATTACCGAGCGAATCGGTGATTTGTGATCGATCGATTTGGCATGCATCTTTGATCATGTGGGAGTCACTCCGGGTCTTGTCCTAACTTCTTGACTCGATTTATCCCGATTTGTCAAAGTTGGCGTCTTCCTGGAAGTTGTTAGCATCTTTTGAGTGGGCCATATACGAAAAGGTTATTCAAGTAAATTCGGTTTTGCAGATGATATGGTAAATGATGAAATTATTGAGAACGTAAGAAAATTCATTTGGAAGGCGTGCCTTTTCCTTGGAATTAAAGTTGTTTCTTGAAAATCAATTGTCTTAGACTGACGAAGAGCTAGTTAGGAGAACGAGTTCAGCCAATAATATAAAGAGTAGATAGATAAAGCAAAAAAATTCCCATTCCACCATGTTACATCGTGGGTGCTCCAACTTGAGCATGAAAAGGGAAGTTTGAAAGCAAATAGAAGCCACTTGTTGTCTGTTCTGTTTGGGATCAGTTCTGCAGTGAATTGGATCCCACCAACGCCATGGGACAGCGAAAAGGACAGACAAGAGAACTTCCAGCCAAGTTCACTGTATTTGCTAGGATAAAACCTTAAATGGTCCTAGTTTTTTTTTTTTGGATAAAGTTAAATGGTCCTAGGTTTTTTGTTTCTCTTCTTTCAAAAAATGTTCCTAGGTTTGTACCCAACAAAAAAAAATTAGCAACTTAGATGTCCAAGTATATCTTTTTTTTTTCAAAAAAAGGTTGTTTCTCTTGATATACCATATTGGTAAGATGAATGATTATATGGCGCCGGCATTATTTTCTTTTAAGTAAATTTAATGTACGTATCGGCAATTTCTATTGAAATATCTATCTCGAAGCGATTGATTTATGGGCCATCCCTGTTTACTTTTTCTTCGCATGTATGTTGGTCAACGCTCCATGCAGTATTCTTGCTTTAAAGTTGAAAATTACTTGGACGTATGTCATCATGAGCGATCTATGCTAAGATTATTCAATTTGGAAAATCGCGGTCCCCGCATGCAGCTTGAGTTCCTATTGGTGGCAATGCTGTCTCCGGCCGTGTAGTTCTAGTCTTTTTTCTAGCATGAACAGAATGCTGATGAACATCACTTTCCGCGATGCGACTTCAAGTTCACGTGACGCGAACATGTACCTATCGGATTAACTCTCACCAAAGTCTGTCAACAGTAAAAAGAAGACCAAAACGAGGTTTCATCCCGATTAACCTAATCAAATATCTCTAAAGTTTGATTACCACCAATCCCATTTACCACTGAACAAACACATTATACTAATGGCTCTTCTTGGATGAGAGGGATAGATGATACGCCCATCATTTCGAATTTTTTTTATCTTTTTTGCTATAGTTGATCAGGTCCCTTCGATCCTATACGATGAACATCTATGTCTGAGAGATTCTGATAATCCGAAAAGATGCCAAATCATTGGTCGAAACCCAAGCGCTAATCAAGTCTTCCAAGATCTCCAAACTACATATGCATCTTCATTTTGTCCTCAACCGCAGCAAATCTTGGACCTCCGATTCTGCTCCAATGGCGTTCGAGCAATTATCGTGGGCATGTAGTCGCGCATTAAAACCCTAGTGGGAGAAGATAGTGACAAACCCTTTTGCGCTTTTTTACGCATGTAACGATACAACAGATCAAGAAGGAAAGATTATTGCATAATTGTTAATGGGAAAAAAGAGCAAAAAGTAAGTTAGAATATTCTCGTAGCTTATACTTTCCACGTAGTTAACTTGGGAACTGGATAATCATCCACTAAGTAATCTTATGCAAAGGCAAAGCGCACTGTGGTGGGAGATTTCAGATTAGTACATCACGTATGCTAAGTGATCACATGAGATACCAATTCGATATTCTCGAAGTATAAAAGCACGTGAATCATATTTTGTCACCTTAAGGAAAACATAATTAATGTACTAATGAGAGAGAATTTTGGAAACCAACCCTTTTTTTTTTTTTTTTTTTTGTAAGGCAGGCAAAACTTGGATGGATAAAATATGGTATGGCTAACGTGTAAAGTTTTATCATCACATAGTGGCCCTAGATGGATGTCATATGTACGTGTGAACCTAAAATGTTTGATCCTGCCCTATGAAAAAAAAAAACCATAGAAAGATAGGAGACGTGAATGGAGACTAGTATGTGTAAGAAAAATTCTACCTAACTCGTCCCCATAATTATAGTGAGAAAGATGATTGATCATGAGCCAAAATGGGCAATCGTGACCCACGAACTGGCCTCGGCACGCCGGCCGAATCCTGAGCAGCAATGCATACATGGAAAGTAGCTTCCGTTAAGGCCATCGAAGGAATTCATTTTCTTCAATTTTAGAAGGTTCTTTCTGTTGATCGAAAAATATTTTTCGTCAACCACTCATTTTCCGCCCTCGGACGTCGGAAATTGAGAAAAATATTTTTCGGAAAAAAAAATCGCGAAATAAGGGAGCCTTAAGCAAACTTCCTATGGATGCTTCTCAAATGTCAACACGTACTTCATGTTCAAAGAAGAAAACGGAACCTTGTGGGAAATTCATATTCCATGTTTTTGCAACGACCGACCATCTCGTTGGCAAGAGTCGTACGTAGGACTTTCTAGTGTGACCGGAGTTTCTTTTGCGATTCGGTTTCGGGTCGGATTTCAAGTCAATCGGATCAACTTCGAGCCATAATCAACAAGACTCGCTCGCAACCCAATAACAAATCTCAACCCATCATGAAAAGAAACTGCAAATTTCTTTTGAAGCATTTTCCACGAGTAACCAAAGTTAATTCATCATGTTCTTCAAAAAGGGTAGGCTCTTCTTTTCATCGTTCATACGCTGGGGGAGCTCTTTTAGCTCTATCTAGGAATCAGCTATGAAAAACGCATCTCTTGAAATACTTGGTTTGTCAATGCATGTAAAAACATAGACATAAGATTAATTCAACATTAGAATGGAAAAATTGTCTAAAAAATCTTAAGCATATCGCCCTTTTGCCAATTCAGTCTTAAACCTTTTTCACTTTTTGTCGATTGAGTCCATCCCACCAAAATTGTGAGAAAAAACCGCCGACATAGACACGGGCCGTCCTACGAAAATGAATGATCGAAAAAATATTTTCGCCATCCCCAAAAATGTTTAGATTCACTATTGATAATATTTTCTATTGACTAATTATTTCAAGCAATACAAGTGATCGTTTGTAGAAAAAGAAATTTGAAATCATTTATTTTCCGCAAAATAGACGGGGGCCTAAATCATGAGAAAGCGGCAACCTCATCCCAACCCTCTTTTTTCATCCTAGCAAGGGTTGCCGACCCTCTTCTTGCAACCATGAGAGGCCATCTCTATGTTCACGCACGCCTATCTCTGTGTGTTTTTTTCCTTGTTTATAGGGTGTGTTTGATTTAGTGAAAGAATTTTTCGTGAATTAGTTTTTTGAACTTTCACATATGTGGTTCACTTAAAATGATCGGTCAATGGAAAATCGTTTACGATAAATATATTTATATATATATACACACACGTGCTTAAAGTTAGAAATATGAATTCCCTAACTTCAAGGGCAGAATATTTCCTGAAAAGGGTTGCCCGAAAAGCATTTAAAAAAAAATACCTGATAGATTGACGCAATAACATTTGCGGTAAGAGCAATTTGTCAAAGACGATCAAAGCACATGAACTTTGACAGGAATCGCAATGTCGAAAACACGTGAAATCCATCTGTTCTATAGCACGTGTCCCCATTATCTTCTTCAATGTAATTGACTTAATCCTTTTCAATTAGAGTGCGCTCATTTCACCGAAAAAATTATGGTAAAAGAACAAAATACATAATAAATAAAAAAACCGAGGAAAATAATTAGCTTTCATTTATTTGATGATTTAGAAAAAGTGATTTCATTCTTGTCGGAAGATAAAGTCGTTTTCCCTCAATATAAGCTTATTATTTTCAGTCCGTGAAAAGCGTTTTCCATCATCCAAACATCGGAAAGTCGAAATTAATTTCCCAAAAACAGTTTTCCTTCAAACAAGCGGATCCTTAATATGGGCCACATTATATTGTCTTGCCACCTTCTGCTGAGACAAGAAGGAATTGCCTCAGCCTTTGAGGGTTGTCATCTCCCATGAGCAACACATCTTTCCTCTACTACCAACTCATTCTTTAATCATGATTAGTAGTTAGTGTCGAAACCTCTTTTGTCCTTGTAGGAGCTCTTAAACGTATTCTTTATGTTGCTTGACTTATCTGCTTTGACACTTTTGAAGCCCACTTTCGACTAATACAACTAAGAATTAGCTATGTCCAAATGAACAATGATGAGGAACTAACAGGAACTAACGCATATATTAAAAATCTGGAAATCGCACTTGCAACGTCCATAATTTTTCGAAGTGTCCAAATTAGGTTTGTGTACTTTTTGGTGCGTAGCAACTCTGATCCTCATTATACATTTGATAACGATAGTTTAGAGTGGAAATTAATTAGTCACTTTGGCTTTTTCTGATAGAAAAAATAGCGGTTGTGCGGTGTTGGGATCGGTTTTCGCGCACCTCAACAAGTGTATCTCTTTCGGGGAATCTTAAGAGAACATTTTGTTCACATTGACGAGGTGCATTCGGGATTTTACTACTAGAGTGCTTACAAATGGCAAAGTATACTTGAAAGGAAGGAGCTAGGGAAGAAAGGAGCTGAATGGCAGAGGGAAATTTATCAAAAAAAATCTAAACTTATTACAATTGTACCAATTCAGTCCTCTATAGTCACTATATATATATATATATATATTGCTAATTTACTCATAAACCTTTTGCATTTGTACTATTTCAGTCAATCTATCCAAAATTGGCTGGAAATCGCTGACGTGGCGATCTTAGCGATTATGTGAAAAAGATCTAAACTTATTACAATTGTCGCGCCAAGCCGGGGGCGGGCGAGCTACACCTTAAGGCCAGCAAGTCGCGGGGCTCTCGGCATCCGACTGGAGGAAAAAGAAAACCGGGAAGAAAAACAATAAAAAATTTGGAAAAAAAAAATTTGAAAAATTGCCCTGTCCCGCCTCGGCAAAGCCACTTCGGTGATTTCCGGCCAAAATTGATCGTATGGACTGAATTGTCAGAAAGGCAAAAGGTTTAGGACTGAATTAGCACAATTGTAACAGGTTGAGTACTATTTTTTTTTTTTTTTTTTGGCAATGGGAAATTTGTTTTGGTATGGTGAGATGAATGGTATCTTCATAGTCAGGACCTAATAATGCTGCAATTTGATGCAGACACTAATCCTGTTCTAAAGGTGGAAGCTATTATTGATCAGGAATACAAAAGTTGAAGTTTGGAACCGATTAGGCATCAACTGGAAAAGGAGGAACTGGACGGAGTAGAATCAAAGTCAACTGCAGCAAAGGCAAGGACAGACTAAGATGGCCCTGGCAGGGAGATGGAAATTCTTTCAGTCAGAAACTGCTCGTCATCGTGCAAGACAACTTGGAAAAAGAGGTATGGTTAGACTAAAAAAGCAGCCTCCTGTTCTCGTGCAATTGAGGAGCAGGTGCGGAAAGTGTGTTCTGGAGCCATTCCTTCCAACGAGGACTTTTCCGAGGGAAGATTAATAATCATGATCTTTGTCACCCTTTTATGTGGAGAAAAGGAGACTATAGAGCAATTGTTGTTAACATGTGCTGGATATAGAACTATTTGGTTTGGGTTTGCCTACGTCAGGATTTATAAAGAGCAGATCAACAATTTCGATGTATGGCTAAAGGAGATGACTGCAGATCTCGTTCAGATGCGAGTTCAAGCCTAGAGATTGTGACCAGAATAGCCTCTTGCTGTTAGCATATCTGGAAGAGTAGAAACGAGATGGCCTTTTTAAGCCAAGTTGTGGTCTCCCTGATTAATACTGCATTGTAGAAGTTTGTTACAACCGCAGGATTGTCATGCAAGATCGGGAATAATGCTCCTAAACATACAACAGAAGTGAATCGTGACAGGGGCTTTTGATCCTGGATACTTCAGAAGCAGCAATTGGAATAGTGGCTAGGAATTCTGATGGAGAGTTGCTTGGTGGCAGAGGCTTAGTAGTTAATGGAGACTCAGTTGATATAACAGAAGCTCTTGATGTGTGGGAACTCTATTCAACTGGCTAAGGAAAAAATCCTGGGGCAGCATCTGCACTGAAATGAGCCTGTCCTAGTAGCCATTTCTAGGGAATTTGAGCATTTTCACAGTTTTCTTTCCCTCCTTTTCCTGCTGTTCCTAGAAAGCTTAACATGTTTAACCATTGGGTAGCTTCACGCTTTGGAAGAAAGATGGAGCCATCGATTGGCATCTTGAACTCCCGTGTCCTCTGAAGCTTCTGAAGCGGTGAATCGTCCTCCAGGAATTTGGGACAACGTTATATAAATGAAGGACTTTGGGACAGATTCCAAACTCAAAGATGTGGATCGAAAAACTTGTTAAATTGTAGTTCTACCTTTCCACTTTCATTCTCTTATTAGTAATTCATTTACCATGTCTAAATAATATTGAGATTTGCAGACTTTATACAGGATCTCTGTTTATTCAATTACGTTCATATACTTAAGAGAACTCGATCTTCCTTTAACAGAAGGGAATAACATAGAGGGTTATTCTATAAATCATCGCGATAACATATAGGTTTTGGCAACGTAGACGATACAAGCTCTTTTTCACCTGAACTAATGACGCATCCATCGAGCACAAATGGGGAGAAAAAGACATGACAACTTGCCAATGTTTTTCACTTATTACATCCAATCCTTCGAAGTGATTCTTATTTATTCTATGGAAGCAACCAAAGTCGAAACTCTTCCGTATCAATAGTGATACACGGTGACATTCCATCGTATGATGGCATTGGAGTTCACCTGATCGAGGAACAGAGTTTCTAGAAATGCGTATCCCCTAGCGAACCGGAACTTCCCAGTGCCGGACACCACGGACACTTCCCTATATTTGTTGTAAAACCGATCGGAACCCTGTATTTCTAGTGTGCTCCCATTGAAATCCTGGTTGGTGAACACAAGTGACATCAACAGGTGCAAATCCGAGCCGTCCACGGCCGAGTTCACATAGGCACCTCGGGCCCTCCCGACCTCAGTGGAGTTGCGATCGTATGACTCTGTCAGCTTGTCGTCGATCGCGAAGACGGTGCCAAACCCGAGAATCCACCACCGGTTCCCAGGGATGCCGGCGACCGGGACGGTGGTTATGTTGAGGCCGGTCTCCCAGTCGAACATGTAGAAGACCAACTTGGTCTCTTTGAGCTTCTGGTTGAAGTCGAAATTAGCTTCTGAGGAAGCAGAAATGGCTACAAGAACGAGTAATGAGAGAGTGGCGAATTTCGGGATTGCATTTGGTGCCATTTGTGGGAAAATTGACAGAATGAGATGAATTTGAACTTTTGAGTGATGGGAGTTTGTAGGAGCTGAATGTGATTTTGGGGTGATTCATGGCAAATGGTGGAATGGCGTCCTATTTATAGTGCGATCTAGTGAAGGGCATTTGATGACGTGGACTGTTTTTGACAAGTCATCCATTTTTCAATCTCTCTCATCTAAGAACGCACAAAAGTTGGAATTTTTCAGAGGCCCAAGTACCATACATGTGGTCAAGACGAATTAAGGAATTTCGGGATTGAATTTTGAGTTTGAGAGGGTTTAAAAGCTTTGGAGTGGAGGGTAGATGGGGAGCTGAACTTGAACTATAAGATTGCTAAACAATGATTGTTATATAGTTCATCTCTGGATATTTAAAAGTGACAGAAAATATTCCTTTATCAACCACTAAATTGTATCGTCTTGAAAAGCACGTTCTCGTCTATTTCTCAATCGATGGAAAGTGAATAAGCTGCAATCTCTATATGCAGGTAGTATGGCACTGCATTATTAGTGTGGAAAATCGCATTTTGACAACATGGCATAGTAATAAGTTGCAATCCCCATCCGAAATTCGAGTGGTAATTTTAGCAAACTCTGCATGGAGTATACAAAGATCATGGGGTAGGTGTGAGGCTGCATGAATTGGTCAATTTTGTCTTAGCCCAAAAAGAGCAGCCCACCACCCGATGCGAGAGGATGTATAAAAAATGGGAACTTTTGCAAGGACTAGAGGGACCGAGACTAAGTAATTCAACAGAGCATGAGAAAGAACTAAGGACATGTGCGCAAGAGGCCAAGCCAACAACCCCTTGATGATCGAGAGTAGACACAGGTCGGACAAATCTTCTTCTTTTTTTTGTTCCTTTTTTGGATTTTTTTATCTGTTTCTCTCATCTATGTTATCTTCGACCGTTATTCATGTCAATCATCATGAAAAAGAGTGTAATTTCACGAAACAAGTTGAGCCACTCATAAGTCTATCCCCTCGAATAAGCAGTTCGCAAGTTTAATTGGGTAGTTGAAATTCGACACGGTGTAGCTTTAGCTATAGGTCTGTAAGTATACAACCGTCGCACGGATAGGACCATTCATTTGCTGTATGTATACATTGACCCCCAAAAGGAAAAAAAATTTACTGTATGCGTACGCCGGAGCTTTCGAGTTTCATTTAGTTTCAAGTATAATCGCGATAATCAAGCTCAAGGATTCCGGTTTACGGAGGGTAGCTGGGGAATGGGTTGGTGAAGATAAATAAGTTTATGATTTAGCAGACGGAGGAATCAATTAGCAATTGGCGAGTCAAAAGAAAAGAAAACTACTTTACTCGGACCCACTTATGTAGCAGGCAATGGAGGAGTTTCCGCCAAAACAAAGAATTGAAGTTCAAAAGTCAAAAACTCTAGAGCGCACCTACTTACAATTTTGATGACAATGGAGATAGACACTGCCTCAAACCGTCATAGCTTAAAGCTTATCTGAGGCCTTAGAGACTCTACCACCTAGGTTACAAACAGGAATCTCAAATCAGACTCTGTTAACTTACCCAAAGCCTCTGACGAACCTCCGACCGTCCTAAAGAGGAAGGAGCACGTGATTAGTTCACTTAGCACAGTGTACAAGAGCTGGATATTGTATTACACACTTACCCTTCGAAGACTAGTTCCTTCTTCTCCTGCAACTTCAGAATCCTCTCCTCAACCGTGTTTTCAATAACGAACCTCATGATTCTGGAAAAACAGACACCCAGATTTGATCTGAGTTTTGCCTAATTCGCTTTGCTCATGGAAAGCAGATATCAGTAGAACAGACGCTACCTGATTGGTTTGTACTGTCCAATCCTATGGATCCTATCCTGGGCTTGCCGCTCCACAGCAGGGTTCCACCAGGGGTCCATCACAAAAACCTACAAGAGATGACCATAGGTATCAGAGACGGAGATTTTTGATAGCCAGATAGTAGAAGTACCATGCAGTAAATAACCCACATAATAGAAAATGCAACTCACATGCGATGCAACTGTAAGATTAAGAGCAATGCCTCCGGCTTTCAAGCTCACAAGGAAGATCTTACAGTCGGGATCATCAGTGAATTTCTTTATAGCAGCATCTCTCGCATTTATCGTCATGTCCCCCACAAGTTGAACACAATTTATGCCCGACTGCAAGAGGCTTCCCATTATCTTCATTTTCCTTTACATCATGAGTGAATAGAAAGAAGATATGTTTTATTTCACCTTTTGTAGGGAATAATTGATGAGATCCAGGAACGATGCAAACTGACTGAAAACAATGCCTTTGGCAGAACCATCCCGTTCAATCATGAATCTAATTTCTTCCCTCTGACATCATTCACAACAGTTAGCAAAGCATAAATGAAAACACTTGCGTATCAAATTTTGAAAGCAGCAGATGATTCAGACAAAATAAAAATGAAAGAACGAGATCAATATGAAAAGCATTCAATTTGCTCCAGCAACCAGTATAAACATCTATCAAATATGTGCAGAGAAACCCATCACATTTTCCAGTTAGCCTCAATGAAACCATTAATCCACAGTCCAAGCCACTATGATATATGACCAATGGTCATGAACGCTAGTTTGGAACAAATGTTAATTTCATCAGATTACAGCAATGACTGTACATACTCTCACTTCGAGGCACATAGGTCCTTGGATTCTCAGTGTCCTTGAAGCAATACGAATTAATATTTTAAAATGACTAGTCGTCAGGATATCTAGCTAGCATTAATGCAATACCTAAAAACTATGATATCCATCATCAGCCTATGGCTGTCAGCTATAGCTTCTCATACTCAATAACAGATATGTGACAACTAAAAGTACTGTTAAAATAAAATAAGAAGTTTCTGGAGTGTACATGCCCATCAGAGCATGTTACTGTGGCTATGAAGACGTTAGGGAGAGTCTAGGCAATAAAACTACAATCAGAGTGGTAGAACCATGAAAGACAATTTTTTTCCAATGCATTAAATTGCTGATTCAACACTAGTAAATTTCAACTGCTTCAAAGTACACGAGGTGGCTTTCACAGTTACTCATACTATCTCGCAATACTTCATCAAGAGCAGGTTAGGTTGAAGAATGGAAAGTAAGCCTAAAAGTGGCCTTCAAAAACCCTACTTATAAATGCAATTTCATGTGCTTACAAACAAAAAACAAATAAATAAACATTAATGAGGCCATAAGTGAGCTGTCCATCAATTTAAATCTCCTAGGAATTCTAGAGTAGCTCCACTATCTATGCCCCCATAAGGAACTAGCTACTATCGTAATTCATTGTGAAAAGCCTTCCAGCAAAAGAGATGCATGAAGAAATACGAGCGAAAGGTGAAGCACCACATACCAAAGCTTCAATTTTCGTACTTGTCTGGAACTCACCCAGTTGTATCCTGTTAAGAATACTAGTGGACTTAAACCCTTTGATAGTTGATTTAGAAGAATTATTCCCAGCATCCGACTTTGAAGACAGATCAACAGTAAGTGGCTTAGAACATGAAGGACAGGAGAGTTGTCCCGATGAAGTAGAAAAATCAATCAAGCAAACCTTGCAAAACACATGTACACAAGAGGTAACCTGAAATAGAAAGTTGAACCATTAGTAATGAAATATATGGATTTGACCTTGGAAAGCTTGATTTTCAGACTGCGAAAGAGAAAAACAGCAGGACGCACATCAGTTTTTAAAAAAACAAAAGAATTTCATGTAGTTCTTACGCATCTGACTACGCACACACATCTAATATGGCTACGTACACACACACATCTATATGACCATGTCTAAATAATCAAATTGCTTCTACAGTGTCCTCTACTAAACAATGGCATCACAAAAGAAAAAGGGCCAAGAGAGAAAATGCTATCGGTTTTAAACCACATCTACCGAACCAAATACGAGCATCAAGCTTGAGATGTGGGAGGAGCTCCTTAGGGCTTGCTGTTGCAAAGCTCTCTTTTGCAACATCCATATCTCTACCTTTCAATCTACAATTATGACAGCATCTTGCAGAGATCTTGCACTCAATATGTCTAAACCTTGCTCATCGCCCAAAGGACAGTCGCAAAGCTGAGACTCAAATATTAGCCCTCCACTTATCACATTATTGGCATACTATATTGGATCATGCAGAGCTCAAAACCAACAAATAAACTCCTAAAAGTAGATAATAGCCGGTTATTTCAAGAATGTTAACGCATGTGGATGGCAGAAACCATTCAAACTGTGCAGAAAATACTGTAAATGAAGTAGAGACCGGCCTAAGACTGGAAAAGTGAAGTTCCTCATGTACTTTCGAACCATGAATTAGTTTTCTTTTAATCTGGATGGAGGCCGACGGAAAAATGATTACCACAGGATCTTCTGCAGGTTCATGGCAAACGCCACATGGCTGTACACCAGTATCAGGCTCAACCATATTTCCACTTCTTAAAGCAGCACTCTTTGAATAAACAACAAGGTAAGGATGATCAACTGCCTGCAAAATTAACAAACAGTAACGTGTAGAGTTGCCATTTATATATACATAAATTAGTCTGGCCTTCAAGTATTTTGGTTCGAATAAGTTTTTCCCGAGTTCTTGAGAGAATAAACGGGAGAGGACAAACTGAGATGTGCAATTTCAATATGATATGATCAACAACATAATCCAATTATGAAGTCCCATCCAATCAAGGTTTACATATAAAAAATACAAAGCTTTGGCAGGCCTGCGCTCATAGCATTACTATGTCTAGTATACAAAATCGTGATCCACATGGAAGTCTCACATTCTCGCCACTGAAGCAGGTACATGCATAAAGAAATGACTTTGACACTGCACCCCCAAAATCTAAACAACCAACATTGGATTTTTAAGTACCTGGCGGAGGCGCGTGAGAAGGTCAAAAATATGCGCATAATTATTCATCACAGTTCCTGCCTCAACATATCTACAAGGCAATATAATACTGTCAAGAAAGGTACACCCAGAAACAGATTCCATAACAATCAATAGAACATAAAAGAGACACAAGAGAGAATTTAGTCAAGCCAAATGAAATGAAGAAAGAAGGTCTCTTAATAATCGATCTAAAAAATACATTATCGATTCTGATACGAGCAATATCAAGAGTCTAAGGACTACATCAGCATCTTAACCCAGAGAAATAATACATCTTCCCTTATAACAGTGAAAAGAAGGGAAGTCCCCAAAGCATGTCTAGAGAGACTGGCACAATCACCCAAAGAAAATGCAAAAGCAGGAAAAGGCCATGACATCTACTATTTGTATGATGATATAGTCCACTGCTCTCAACAGTCAAGGGTTATGTTTCATCCCTATGGAATATGATACGTGGTCATGCAAGCTAGCTGTATGCACCCCTGGAATGTTCAACAAAAGCATTCATCCAGTCGCCAACATATCAGCCAAAAGAAAGCATTAAAAGACGTGTAATATCTTCTTACACCTTGAAATAAAACTCTCTTGGCTTCAGCAGATAACCCATGTCAAACAACTAAGGCTCTTCAAGATGAAAAAACGAAAAACAGTGGCTAGATAAAAAACAGTGCAAAGTCGTTTAAGGTTCAAAGATCTAAAAGAAGCCTAAAGGTATATCCATGCGCAGGAGACAGATTTATAAAATATTTAAGCCTCAAAAAAGGCATATGGAAGATTTCAACAAGGATAGAACCTAAATTAAAATTCTCTTCAATGATTAAACTTGAGAAGCAAAGAGAATCTCACGTATTAAACTGAGATTGACTCTCATTGTACAATGATGTATAATAGTCTTCTTCTCTAATGTCCATTGTATCCCGCCTCAAAGTAATCTGCAGGGAAAATGAAGAGAGAAGGAAGCGGGGATTTATGTTAAAAATCTTGGACATGCTGAAGTGCAATTGTACACATGCAAGAGAACTCACAATTCTAGGTGGAAGTGCAAGATCGGCAGCTCTTCCCTTTTTTGTCCGTCTCAGCAATATATTCTTCAAAATTTTGTATTTTAGTAGTATCATTGCTCGCCTTCTACCAACAGCATTTCCATGTGCTTGGATAGGATTTGCTATATACTAGATAGAACAACATATACCCCATATCAGAGTTCAAATAAAGCATTCCATATGATTTGCCCCAAAAAAATAAGAAAAAGAGGCCAAAGGACTGAAGAAAATGCAACTCACTCTATTCCACCAACAAAAGTGCCGTACAGAACTGTGAGAGCAGTCAGGACATTGTTTTGAGGAACTGCAAACGAACAACGGACTTACAAAATAGGTAACAACAAAGGAAAAATACATCAACTGAACTGAGTGCATGCAATCAGCAAATGAAGCTCTAAGCCCAATCGATAAAGTTAATGCAGAAAACAGAGAGTGAGATTGCATTAACTAAGATAATGAAAGTGAAGTCAACCCAGACGACAAATATAATTGAAGAGCACTTCCTCACTAATAATGGCTAAAGGAAATAGAAATCAGAAAGATCATCTGAGTAAATGACGTCCATCCATTGTCTACACCCTCAGTCTATGGTACGTCACAATATACCTACATCTTTACTCTGCCAAACGTCTCCCATACAGAACTCTTCTTTAGATTATACCTATTTGATGCTTCGCTCTTAAAAGTAATAAGATGCTCATTAGCAAAGCTTATAAACTACATATAGGAGCTACAATCTCCACAATGGCCCCACTATCCAAATTTTCAAGGTCTTTACATCAAGAAAGCAATATCTACTCCATCATCTTGGAAGAAGAATCAAATATCCCAAAAAAAAATCTCTTCAACAGGCATGATGCTTTATATTGCACCACTTTAGGTATGTCATTGTCAACACAAAGATAAAGAGATACTTCAGTTTCTCTTTTCTTTAATTTTTCCCCGGGCAGGATGATCATCAATTCAGGGATATTCTCCATACAACACACAAAACAATAGCATCCACATGTCTACTACCAACTGTAGACCTGTGGACCAAGATTTTGAATGTTAGGGATATATTCAGGAACAAATTTTGTGTATGCTTCAATGAATAGCGATATGAGATAACAGCCCTTAAACACATATGTCACAGGGCAAGAGACAACTATGGACTTGTTCTATAAATGTAACATCCACCATGGGGGTAAATATTCCAGCAATAAGTTGCATCAAGATCAAGATGCCCTGTAAGAACTACGTAGCAACGTGAAATCTGAATCACATCACACTCTTAACCCAAAGTTAGGTAACTTATACACAGGCATATCACATTCAAGCAAGGAAAAGATAACATGCAGATGAAAGTATAAAGTCACATACACACAAAAAATTTATCATGAAAGCTTAGCCCTTCCACTGCAGATCTTAATGTGTCAGAAAGATGAGACTGAAGCCTGAGGTACAAATGTTTTGGCAGAAAATTCATGAAACTGAAGCCTGAGACACAAACACTTTAGCAGCAGACTGAATTGAGGCTTGAAATTAGGAGGTTGCAGCCTTCACTTGTGGAAAAAATTAATAAAAATGTATAACCTAGATGAACAAGGCTACGACTCTTTAAACCCGCAATACCAAGCAGCAAAGATTAAATGGATGTAGTTAACTTGTACTTTACCATTCATAGAATTGTAGGGGAACAAATACTTGTTAACAAAGAAAATTAATAGAGTGACACTACGTATTATTGCGAAGAATGCCACATGGACTGCTTCTGGAAGTATCTATGCGAAGATTGCGACAGTATTTGGTATACCACGCCACTAAACCAGTGTTTTTGCGCATGTAGTTGCTCTAAACCGTTTTGTGTCAACATGAACAACTGTGGTCCTACAGGCTGAGATTGCCTGTTATACCAGAAACCAACCCAAAAAAAATAATAATAGCCCGATTATATTGTGGTTGAAATTTTACATACCTATAATCAAGTGTTCTGCAATCACAATCTTGACATAAGTAGAATGAATACGGCACAATTCGAAGAAAACGGACCTGAAAAGATTTATTACAGGACAATGTGATTGACGAAGTAAGGTGAACAATAATTAGCCACTCAGATACTAAAATAGAAACTTACAAGAGAGTAGAGCTCCCCAACACGATTTTGAAGAGGTGTTCCACTTAAGGCCCATCTGTATGAAGACTCTAGTGCAAGAACTGCTTTTGCAGTGTTACATCGCCTATCTTTGACAAAGTGAGCCTACATTTGAACAAAATTGCATAGGCATAACCAGGAAATGCACATGCAGATGAATGTCCAAGATAATGAAGCAAATCATACTAAGAGATCCTGGATAAAAGTTTTTTGACAAATTGTGGAAAAGACTATGCATATACGGTTCCCAAAAGTAATCAAACTTTCAAGTGAAAGGCCTAATCTTACAGAAATTTGTCTTGCCAAGTGCAAACTAACACATTCATGCGTGGCTTCACCCAGCCAAACAAAATGTGGAGTCATGTGTAGTCGGTATGGACATATTGAAATCTTTCTATTGGTTACAAAGCATCAAACTATGTTAGCACGCACATCACAGCAAGATGCTCCAATTCACTCACCTCATCCAAAATAATGCGTTCCCACTTCACTGAGTGTAAAAGCGACTTCCCCTCACGATGACTCTGATCATCCTCCAAATCACTGACGTTTCCGACTGTAGATTCTGTTTCTTTCTGTTTCGTTGTCCGTCTGCCTTTCTTCTTTTCTTGCTTAGACTGCTTCATTGTCTTGATAGCATGAGGACCGCAAAAGTACCTGAGGTGAACCGTCATTTTCTCCTTGTAAAGCAACTTCCCACAATATACACACTTCTTCTTGGGTGGCATCACAAATTTCCTGTACTCGCCTTCAACAAGTGAATATGTGGTTACAACGAAATCATAGTTCTTGAACTGCTCAGCAGTCCTTCCTCTATTTGCTCCATGATATACTAGGACCTTAGTGCTTCCTTTCTCGGTGAAGCGATTGATCTCACCAACCCATTGAGTCACAGCAACCACAGGACATACGACAAGGGTTCCTTTAATTTCAGGCAAACTTGTCGATGAACCCGCTGAAGGTGAGCACCAGTCCAATCCAGTGCCTATGCTACGGATGATTTCCCGTTTGGCTAGGACGAGAGCAATTGCCTGAAGAGTCTTCCCCATTCCCATCTCATCAGCAAGAATTCCTCCTTTAGTTGCAGACTCTTCCTGTTTTAGAGCCCAAGCCAACCATTCTTTCTGATACCTCAGCAATTCTACGATCAAATCTGAGGATGCTTCCACTGTCTCTGTCACTACTGCATTCTGATTATCCAGATCAATATCTTCTTTAAAGTTCTCATCGATCCATTTCCCATGTTCGTCTTCCCAAATTTCCCACAATAATGGCGGCCCCTCTCTCTTCTTTCGGCCTTTTCTCTTCCTCCTTGAACCTCTAGCGCTGATATTTCTCGTATTAGCCAGTCGCTGAGCAATTTCATTGATCTGTGTATCCCCATCAATTTCCCCTACTTCCAGGAGGTCGTTCTCTATATCGTGGCTTGTATCCGCGATTTCCCTTTCAGGTTCAACTCGTGCCCTTTTGGAAAAATGCTCACCAGAATCAGCCACTTCACCTACAATGACACCATCTCTGTTACTGCAGTACTGCATCAAATTCGTCACAACAGTGCCAATGCTTAAATTGCCCAATTTGTTTCAGAGAAAGCTTGCTAGCAACATAGCTTATTCAAATGCCATTACCTAATAACTTCAGTTGTTCGTGATAGAGTGTATAACTCAAGCATAAACAGAAATCACTCCTGTACTTAGACGACAGATTTAAAAAAACTATCTTTACAAAATTCCGGCATGTCATCAAAGTAGTATGACACTTCACGAAGTGACAATAATCATGACGTTTTGCATAATGGCACGTAATGGCGGCAAAGAGCAACTTAAAGAAAGCATGCGACACGTTAGGAACCACATTACCATCGCTGCTAGCACTCGTCTCAGAATCCGAAAGCGGAACATACTCATCTCCGTCAACGCCGCCACCAATCTCACTCTCATCGTCCTCTCGCCCATCGCATTCCCGCTCGGTATCTGCTCCAACAAACACCGATAAACAAAAATCAAGAAGCCTATCGAGCAAAGCCGCCAAGAACCCACCGCCCAGACCCACGAAAAATTCCGGCCAGCAGACTCAAAAAAGGGGACCGTTCCAACAATCAAGAAAAACAATCCGATCGCGCACGCCAATCAGACTCATTGTGAGGACGAAACAAAGCCCACAAGTCGCAACCAGCAAACGAAACGGAGGACCCCGAACACCGTCGCAACCAGAGCCCCCAAAAGGGGGGGAGCAAAAAGGAAAACGGGGAACGGAAGTGAGACGTACCGTTAGGGCTATCGGAAGAGGGGTTCGATCGGACGTCGCGCGACCGGAGCCTCATTGGACCGGAGGAGAGAGAACCGGGTTTCTAGGGTTTCGGGGGAAAGGTTGGAGAGCGTCCGCAGTGGAAAGAAGCACTGCAGAGAAAGCAAGAAGAGTACGGAGGAGAGCGCAAGAAGCCCACGGGGAGTTAGCGTGATTTTTTATATACGCTTAGTGAAGACAGTGGGCAGAGCAGAGGCGACGGCGGGAAAATCCTCTGCCACGTCAGCGCGTACGGCCTCGTTACTTGATTTGGCGCCCGCTCCGCAGCATCGCACGGGATTTATCAAAAACAAAATAATTAAACTAGGTTTGGGAGGTATGATCAAAATTAGGATAAAATAAAATTATCCTGGCCAGTATTTGATTCCTCTCCAATATCGGAAATAGTTGGATATAAGGCTGCGTATTATCCGAATTTCTAGTTAGGATATGATTGAATATGAAATACTAATATTTTGTCATATTTTATCCATTATTTGGTGAATTATAATAATAAAACCGGATATATTCACATTATACCGCGTTCATCGTTTGACATTTACACATATCGATATAAATGAACTTCAATATGCACAAATAGAGACTATAAAATTCTCTCATAATTCACTCGCCAACTCTAGTAAGAAATATAAAATATGACCATTCATATTTGTAACTACGGAAATTTTTTCCTCTCTCGGTACTTTCGTTAAATTTCCACGTGAATCACAAAACTAGGGAGGAGGATGAGTTTGGACTCTTTTTCTACGTTTACGGACGTTTGACATAAACTAGGAACCTACAAATGAGGAAAAGTTTCGAGTGCCTTGCCGTTTTCGTAGAGTTTTAACGTGAACTAAAAAAATTACAAATGAGTGGTGAAACTTCAACATAAACCAGAGATACACAGGACAAGGAGATAAAGGTTTCTAGGTTCTTTTTATAAACTTCATTGCCCCACATTCTTCGAGAATTAAAAAGATTATTTTCGAGTTCGAATTTGTTCACTTAAAATCTGGGTTCTCCTACTTCACTTTTATTTACTTATTTTTTTGAATCTCTATTTTTCATTATTTGTATTTTGTTCCTTCATTTCTTAATAACAAATTTTATTAAATAATAAACCATACTATCATATCTCAAATATGTAATGATATAAATAGGAAGAGTGTGCATGCGCCCACGAAATGTATATTATAAAGTATAAATAATTATTTAAAAATATACATTTGCTATTTTTTTTTTAATATACTAATTAAGTGAGAACTAATTTAAATTTTATTATTAGAGAAAAAATAGCTTTTATTCCATGAACATAAGAAGTCATATCCACCTTTATCCCACATCTCATATGGGATAATTTTATCCAGCCTACATCCCCATTATATCAAACTTTATCCTGTTTGAGATGGGTGCCAAACACAGGATAGGCCGAATTTGAGTTTGTTGCTCCAACCATTACCAAACTAGTACCTATTTCGTTTAGTACTTCAGGTGCTTCTCTTGCGTATAATGTAAATCTCGTAGCGGATCAATTCCAACGAGCCTTTCAAACTAGTACTTTTTGTAATCGAATTTATAGCTTCTTCAATAAACGATGGTTCTTTGATGTGAAATTTATCTTATTTTGATTTTTATCTTGACTACCAAACGCAGCCTAAGAAGATTTAATTTAAACAAAAATTTCTCATTGGGCAAGTGAAATAAAGGTAGATAAGATTTCTTATATCTCAAGTATAAAGCTATTTTTTCAAATAATAAATTATTTTTAATTAATTAATTAAAATAATAATTAAATATAAATAAAATTTGAATTTGGATATAGAAAAATAAATTCAAAATAACCAATAAAATAACAACATGTTGTTTTTATTCATTCTTCTACATATGTGTGGATTGTACCTATCCTATAGTAGAATATTTTATATTTATATTTCTCACGTATTTTTAAAATACTATTTGATAAAACAAACAAGTAAGGAATGATTGAAGGCAATAAGAATAGTAATACATATTTGAATAAAAAAAAAAAAAAAAAGAGTGAGATGGAAATAGTAAATAAATAAAACTAAAGCGAGAAGAACTTAGATTTAAATAAACAATTTCAAACTTGAAAAAGTATTTTTCTAATTTTAGAAGAATGAGAGGCCGTGATATATATATATGGTCCAATCATTGATTTCGAAATTTTCTCCAATAAATTAGGTAGGTCACTTGTATAGTTCCCTATCCATAATTCCGTTATTTAGTTTATTGAAATAATTTTACTCGGAATATAGTAGTAGGAGAAATTCATGTAGGGTAGAAAGAGTATATAAGAATCACTCTCTTTGTCTGCTTCTCCTTGGTATTTATGGTTCATGTTCAAGATTCACGAACTTCTCTATAGTTTTTTTATTCAAGTCAAAACTCCATTAAAATGATGAGAGAGTCGAAGTTCCTTCTCCTCTATAATTCGTGGTTCATTTTGAAGTTCCATGTGAAAATAGTGAGAGAATCGAAGTATTATATTTTTTGGAATGACGAAGATGAATCATGTTTTCCCTCTCTTATTATAGTTGGCATAGGTTGATTAATCTACCTCGTAGATATTGCTATGCTCGTTTACATTTATTGTCATGATAAAACGTGTGGCTCTAGGATATTATAATGAGGTTATTTACTATTTAAGATTTAGATCGTACAATGATCCCGAATTGATTGATGGAGTTTACATCCGTTTGTAGCACTAACTTTATGCACTCGCTAAAGAAACCATAGATGCATAAAATTTGTGCAATTAAGTTTGAAAACTTGTCAAGTTAGTGCAATCAAGTCCTAAAACTTATTAGCATTTTCCTTTTTGTCAAGTTGGATAGGATTAATGGAATAACTTGATTGTATCAACCTAACAAGTTTTAGGACTTTATTTTATTGTAATTTTTAAAAGTTTTAGGACTCAATTACATTTTTTTGAAAGTGTTAGAATTCAAGTGTACTTACGCAACAAGTTTTAAAACTTTCAACATATTTATCCCTTTTTAAAATACACATACACAATCTTTTAAGGTCATTTTGAGTCACTAGAAAATGTTCATGTCTTTCATTTAGTATCGACGAACATATAACAAACTAACTTTTTTACAAAATTAAGTAGCAATAAGCATCCGATCGAAAAAAAGGAAAAATTTTAATTAAGGACCTGAAGTGCTCTCATTTTCTCAAATAATGGTCTAAAGTGGATTTTGTTTCAAATATGGGCTTAAAGTGAGTTCATTGTTCCAAATAAGGGCCTGAAGTGGCCATGATCGTTTCAAACGTGGGATCGAGCTCGCCGGTCGTCCGTTCGACTAAATATTCCGGCCGATCAAGGGTATTTTCGTCAAAATACAATTTAAACTTAATTTTTAGTTCAATTAATTTTAAAAAACCAAAAACCAAAATCTAAAGAAAAGAAAGAAGAAGGACACAGGCGGAAAAAGAAGAGAACACAAGTGAGAGGCCCTCTTGCTCGTGGCTATCACCCCTTGTCGGTGGGGTGTTGGGCATGGCCGATGGGGTCACCAACGCCTCGGCGAGGGCTTGCGACCCCGCCAACCCTTGACGAGGCCCCAAAGAGATCTCTTTCATCCAACCCCCTCATCCTGTGTTGTTCGAAGAAGAGGGAAAACATGAGTGCCTTCCTAAAGATGGTCATCGCCATCGTCAAACTCGGCGAAATCTGGGTCATGGTTGTCCTCTTCTCCAACAAATTCGTAGTTGTTTTGGTTCATCACCCACATGTTGTCATCATCACCAAGAATAAGAATTATCACGATCGCTCGCATTCGCATTGCGTTCTTCATCGCCCCTTCGTGTCCATCTTGTTGTGAACAATCCTTCGATCGGAGACTTCGTTGGGTTGCAAAATGAGCCGAAATTCGACATGACTTTAGCGGGCGAGGTTGGCGCAACCCTTGCCCAAGAGAAGGTTGGCCACACCTGAGCAAGACGAGCCCTCGCTAGATTTGGGCGAGGTCGGCCTCGCCCGCGATCAACGAGGGTCCGGGCAAGGTTGCCAAGGGTCCGGGCAAGGTTGCCGGTTGCCCGGCGAGCCGTCATCGGCCCTCCCGGGACCTCGGGCGAGGGCGACGACCTTGACAATGGTGGGAGCTACCCCTATGTTCTTCTTCTTCCCGCGTTCGTCTTCTTCTTTTTTTTTTTTTTCTTTTTTTTTGTTACGTTTAGTTTTTTTAACATTTTAAAAAACATAAAAAGGAATAAAACAAAGAAAAATTTTTAAAAAATAAATAAATGACGAAAATGCTCCTAATAGGTTGGTAAGTCAAGCCCTTTTTTTTAGATTGATATTGACACTTTAGGTTTTTATTTAAAACAAAGATGGTACTTCCGACCCCTATTTGAAATAATGTCTATTTTTTTGTCTTTATTTGAAAAAATGATGGCACTTCCGGCTCATATTTAAAATTTTCCACACAAAAAAAGTAGCAATAAGCAGCCTTATTTGGTTACCATGAAAGAAAATGACGAAATTGGAATAAACAAAAAGCCTTTTCAATGACCATCTAACTCTCATGGCATATTTTCCTGTTCGCTTGTACGCGGGCATGCCGAAATAGTTTCAAAGCCATTCGTTTATCACGCGTGTTTATCTATTAGACATAGGTGCTATAGTAAAAGCAAAATAATAATAATAATAAAAAAGGAGCGTGCATAAAGAAAGTAAACAATATTAAAATACGTAAATATCAAATCATTTTTAGAAGCTGTCCTATAATATTTTACATTGTATCAAAGCGGTTCAAATCTTTTCGGGTCCCTCGTTTACATTCCTTGTTATATATATTTACTGCTTAATCGATACTACTGGCTTCGAAGAGAGAGAGAGAGAGTTCACACTTCACACACTGCCCAGCCGACTTATGCATAGAGGAAGACCATATGCATGTGTTTGGGCCTTAGGGTTCGCCCCACGTTTATCGAGGGAAGGGCTTGTTCGTGGGCCTATTTACACGGCAAAAGCCATTATGGGCTTTTCCATTGGTATTAGGCCCAATCAATTTATGGCGTAAGACCATATTAGAGAAAATAAGAAAAATTTCAATTTTGCGAGAGTCGAAATCGTCCCTTTGTCCCTAGACGAAGGGCATCTTCCGGATTAAGTAGTAGTGGGTACTGGATAGGCAGTCACGTTCGACAATGTATGGTCTCTGTGTCTGCTTTCGCTCCCCTTTGCTCCCTCTGAGCCAGCAGATTTACTTGTGGATGCTACCACCCCGCTATAACATTCCCGAACACCTCAAAACATGTCATAACTCTCTCTCTCTCTCTCTCTCTCTCTCTCTCTACGACCCGCACGAACGTTGACAGGTCGCGGTGATTCGAGGCGCCAGAGATAAGGTGAAGATGTTGGTGTGGCTCAATATGATCACTCGGGTAGAGAGGAAGCCAGATACTAGCCACTGTGATTTGATTAAGCCACATCAATATCTCAACTTACCTAAGTTACTAGTTTCATCGGTGTGTGCAGTTTACTTCAGCGGATGGCTCGTATCATGGTACATCGCATCTGTTTAAGAAGCGAAGCAAGCCCTGTGTCGCAGCTATCTTCCTCGAGCCGATTTCCCTTGCTTGAATCGGCACCTTTCATCCGGGTAATATCCTCGCCGCTGGTATCTTTTGTGATTTCATATTCGTGAGGTTTCTGAAACTTCTTTATCTCCATCACTAAGTGGTGACTAAGTTTTGGTCAATGGAAACTGCAGCAGAGCGAATTCTGAGTGCCTAACAGTGGTTAGTTCTGGCCTTTTTCCTTTCTTTTTCGGTTCTGTATGAAGATTGGAAGCACAGGAGATCATCAATGCAGACTATATTCATGATATTTACAACTACTTCATTGAAATCGAGCCAAGCAAAGTGCCTGATGGTCAAGCGAAACCGGGCCCAATCAATGGGCCTAGGAAGTTCACTAAAGCCTTGAATAAGCTTGACCCCCAAAATTAAGGGTGCATTTGTTTTTCAAAAAAACTCAAAAGTTGGAAAGCATTTTTCGAAAAATAATTGATCAAATCGCTTAGAAAAATTAGTCGATGGAAAATGTTTTCATTAGTGACAGCAGTTTCGACTGACTATTTTCATGGGCGATGAGAATATTTTTCGTTCATTCATTTTTTTTAAGCAATACAAATAATCATATTTTCGAAAATATTTGCCAAACCTTGAGTTTTCCGTTAAACAAATGCACCCAAGCTATCTCAATCTGCTGCCAAATCCTTTTTTGACTCCTTCATAATTGAAGAATGTCTCTGTAAACATAGGCCCCGATTCGAGTATTATACTTCCATTCCCAATGATAATCTTTTGAGCCCTAGTACCCTAAAGGACCTTCAATTTTAGCTCTTATCTCAATTCTACTTTTTATCTCATAAAAAACCTCCAACTTTAGGTGCATTCCCAATTTTACCCTATATTTTTTTTGTCCCATAAAATATCACTAACTTTAGGTTTAGTCCCAATTCTATCCTAAACCTTTTTTTTTTGTTTCATAAAAAACTATCAACTTTAGGTCTAGTGTCAATGCTGCCATAATTTTTTTGTCTCACAAAAAAGTCCTAGCTTTAGGTCTAGTTTCAATTCAATTTTACTGTAATTTTTTTTTATCTCATAAAAGATTGCTTACTTTTGCTTGAGTCCTAAATATGCCTCCATTTACCCTCCATCAAAATCTTCCTCAATGATTTTGCTCTTGGTCTTTAATCTATCGTGTTTGGTAATATTCCATCTCTCACGGTAGGAGAGTTAGGGTCAAGATAGTCGAATGGCTTGTGCTTGGGAGTTTTCCATCTTGTTAATGAGAATTTTGAATGAAGGGTTAATGTGGGAAGATTTGTAACTCAAGTCAAATTTTATGATTTTTTTATGAGATTGTCAACTTTTTAGGGTAAAATTTTGACTGGATGTAAATTTGGAATAAGATCTAAAGTTGAGAGTTTTTCATAGGACAAAAAAAATTAGGGAAGACTTGGCACAAGACCTATAGTTGAGAGTTTTTTATGGGATAAAAGAAAGTTCAGCTGGAAGTAAGATTGGACCTAAAATGGGAGGTTTTTTCATGAGACAAGAGCTAAAGTTAGAGTTTTTTAAGGTATTAGGCCATTTTTTTTATTAAAAAAATATTATTTTGCGTTGAATCGAGTATCCTAATAAGAGTACATTACCATGCATAACAGACGCGCCAAATAATTGTGTGTTTCACAAAGAGGAAGCAATGTCGAATTGCACGAAAAGAAACGAGACAAGATCGAGAAGTACCAATGACAAAGTTATAGAAATAAACGGGATAGCGAAGTCCGTTATGTAAGGCCCTTCTTGCACAAATTTACGGTAAAAAGGTTAATCAAGAACAAAGCGATGCGCAATAACCGACAAAACTACTTCATATTGATATGTCGTTACCGACGGATATATGCTTAGCGACGAGTCTGTCTAATAAGAACGTAACATCAAAACGCGAAAATATCGTATTCGTAATTTGTCGTCGTGCCGACATAGAAGAATGTGTTTGATTCCATAACCAAAAAAATTTCACCCATCATGGCTCTTAAGTCCCTGAATTGAATGTTCACCATAATTTAAAAAGCGAACTTGTCATTATTGTACATGCTCATCCCTAATTGCATAAAGATCTCTTTTCCATTCCAATTCAGTCACATAAATGCACTTAGGTAAGTTGAATAACCTTCATGTTTTCATCGACTAAATACGAAAAATATATGAAAATGTGTAGTACCCATAATACCCCTTGTGATACGTAAGGGATGCGCGAAGCTTACACATCAGCGGTGGAGGAAGAAAAAAACAGATTGGAAGAACCACGTTGCATGCACGCCGGAGTGACGTCCCGGCTCTCCCCCTGAAATCTCTCTCTCTCTCTCTCTCTAGAAACATCCTGCAAACGATGAAGAAGAAGAAGACGACAACCACCGTCATATTTCTCTCTCTTTCTCTCTCTTCCTTCACGTCTCTCACCTAACTAGTCGAGGAGAGACCACAGTCTTCACTCAAACCGGAAAACATCGGCAGTGTCGACTTCAACCCTCCCCCTCCTGAAACCTGAACGCTTTACCAGCACCGCATTCGCATACCCAGAAGCATAAAAGGCTCGGAAACCACAGGCGGGGATAGGCTAATCGAAGATCCGAGGCCATGGACGGGGGCAGCAGCAGTGGAGGAGGAGGAGGAGGAGAGGAGCTGCCAAAGAAGATGAGCAAGAAGGGGATGTGGACACCGCAGGAGGACGAGATACTTACGGAGTACGTGAGGAGGCACGGGGAAGGGAACTGGAATGCGTTGCAGAGTCACACGCCGCTGCAGAGGAGCGGCAAGAGCTGCCGGCTGAGGTGGGCCAACCACCTGAGGCCCGACCTCAAGAAGGGGGCCTTCACGCCGGACGAGGAGAGCCTCGTCGTCCAGCTCCACGCCGAGTACGGCAACCGGTGGGCCCACATGGCCTCTCTGGTCAGTCTTCTCCTCCCTCTTAACCCTTTCCCAGTAATCGGTTAAAGCGCCTGTCCGAGGTGCTATCGTGAACTCCATTCATGGGTGTGTCGTGATTTTTCAGACACATTACGAGATTTAACAGTGGATTTGGTCTCACAAGTGTTCTTCGGGGCTGATCCCTGGATCTTGCTTTAGTGTTCTTGGGTTACATCGATCCCCACGAGAACGTGCGTGCATTTTGTTGTTTATCATTTTCCTTCAAGTGGTGTTTTCATTTCCTTCTTTAAAAAAAAAAAACTTGCTTTGTTAAGGAAGCTTCTGTTTGATTTGATGCTAGACTCTTTTATTGAGGTGCATTTGTTACGGGAAAAATTAAGGATTTGGAAAATATAATTCGATCGCATTATCACTCGCAAGAATGGATCGGTAGAAAAATATTTCCATCCAGGCATATCTTTTCGTCAACTAATTTTTTTTATTTGAGCCATATGAATAATCTCTTTTATGAAAATATTTTTCAAATCATGGGCACGAGGGATGACGAGGAAATTGGTTTTGTGGGGAGGTGTCGCCACTGAGAAAATATTGGGTACAGACGTGGGAAATCCGACGTGGTCCAAATCACCATTCAGTGCTCGACAAGTGGCGTATAAGGGTCCCACCACAAAAAGAAAAGAAAAGAAAATTCTCTCATCTCTCTCCACTGTCTCTTCTCTCGTTGCATCTCGACCGGAAAATCGAAGACGTCGGCTGCCATGGCTACGGGCTCGTGCTCCACGGCCATGGCGGCTGTGACTTTGCGGCCGGGACGCCGACTGATGAGCTCTGCCACCACGGGCGAGGAGCTCGAGCGCACTGCTCGTGGCCGCCATGCCACGGAGCTCGAGCTCGAGCTGCACAGCCATGGAGGCCGTGAGCCTGGGCTCGAGCTTCGCGGTCGAGACCCAGAAGACGTGGCCAACGTCGCGAGCTCGGCTCACGGCTCGCGGCCGCCATGGCCGCGGACCTCGAGTTCTCGAGCTCGACAACCATGGCGGCCGCGAGCCGCGAGCTCGAGCTTCGCGACTAGGGGCAGAAGACGTCGGCCACAACAGAGAGCTCGAGCCCACGGTTCCGGGGCCATGGCCGCGTAGCTCGAGCTCGAGCTCCACAGCCATGGCGGCCGGGAGCCTTAGGCTCGACCTTCGCGGTAAGACGTCGGCGAACGAAGGGACAGAATCCATCGCGGCGAGTCAGTTACCGAAGACTCCGAGGGCGCTCTCAGACGCGGTCCATAGCGGCTGTGGCTCGGCTCGAGGTCGGAAAGGGTAAGAGATTAGCCGGAGGAAAGAGTGGGTAGGGGTCGGAGAGATCGGCGAAAGACAGAGAGAAAGTGGCCGACGGGGGGGAATTTTTCTTCTTTTCCTGAGTGGTGGACCCCCCATTCGCACGTGTCATAAATTGAATGGTGAGCTGGCCACGTAAGCTTTACAGGTCTTACAATATTTTTCGTCGCCACTTGAGTTTGATATTTCTTGCATGGCGTTTTCTCCGTACTTTTTGACATTATGAAATTGTCCTTTTCGTTTTCACTATTTGATGACGTATGTCGGGTGCATTTTTTTTTCCTTTTTTCCGGTGAAACACATGTCTTTTGCGTTCCTTACGTATAGAGTCGTTACAATAAATGTGCCCACATGCATCACTCGACAAGTACATAGTTTTACCCCAAAATTTTAAAAAAAAAAAACCGACAAGATTTCAAATTTTAGACAATATAAAATGTTTGAGTTTAACGTATCACTTACCTTAGTGACGTCATCATCCCAAATATTCGCCACATTTCCATCCACCGAGCATATGTCAAACCTTAGCATAGTCGAAAATCCTATCATCTTGCCAATTTCATCAACAAAACAAAAACCACCAGCTTTTACGTAAAAAAAAAAAGTGGCATTAACTCTAGTCGAAGCTTATAGGTTCTTGAGATATTTGTCGCATATTATCAACGTTTGAATTAAATTCTCTCGTTTGAGTTTAGATCGAAGATATTTGGAATAAAATTCATTTCTCACTCGAGGAAGAACAATCGTATTTTGCAGCTACAAATATGCAGTATCGAAAAGAATAAGACATGTACGTAGATATGTCCCTTCAAATGTACAATCTAATGTTCTTTATTTTTTTATTTTTTAATAATATTCTCTATTTGACGGGCAAGACCCGTCAAAAAAAGTGAATTAAATAGTCTTTGTAAATTTCACGGGCACTAGAGTCTCGTGCATTTTATTTTAAGGGATTATGTAAAACGGATCTTGTTAACGAGTACTTTAGATTATTTATAAAGCATGCTCAACAAAGGAACGTTCTGATTTTAATGATAATGATCTTTGAACATAAAAAAAAAAAAAAAGAAAAATTTTACAATTTACATATTTTTTCCCATTTAATTACTTGGATATGATCATGAAAATGAGGCTCGGTCAATTCGTTATTTAATTATGTCTTGAATTTTTTAATGGGGGTTTGACTTGAGTCGTCCATGGCATCTCCAGATGCCGGGAAGAACGGACAACGAGATAAAGAATTTCTGGAACACGAGGATGAAGAGGATCCGGAGGGCGTGTTTACCTATTTACCCTCGCCGGTTCCGCCGTGCCCAGAGCAACAAGTCCAGTCCGTCCAACCCCAGCCTCGCCGGTGGCAGTGCCCAACCTCCCCCTCCCTTCTTCGGACCTTTGTCGTCGCAGTGGAACTGGCCCGGACCCTGTCAATGCCAACGCTATGAGCTCCCGCCGCAATCAACCATTGCCGGGCTCCGCCACCGTCTAAGCGCGTTCTGCGCCGAATCTCACCTACCATCTAGGGGAGCCGGTGTGGTGCTCCCTTCAATCCAAATCACACCACTGGGGGCAATGGTTCCGACCTCCGGTGGAGCTTGCGGCTTCTTCCCGATGCTGTCCAAGGAGAGCATGAGAGGCATGTTCGGGGACTTGTTGGGAGAATGCGAAACCCTAGCTCAGAAGGAGATGGCAAAGAACAAGAGGGAGGGTTTGGGTGGCGGTGGTGCGGAGGCGGTCGCTTCCTCCTCATTCAGTGAGTACTGCACATGGCATGCTTGATATCTCTCTTTCATTCTCATTGAAATGTGGTCTGACTTTCTCTCGCTAAGCAATAGATGGGGAGCCAATTGAGGAGCCGACAGACCAGATCCATTGCATGGACGATGGCCTGTTGGGGGGTTTGAGGGCGGAATCTGAAACCCTAGCTCTGAAGGAGATGGAGAAATACCTGAGTGAGAGTTTGAGCGGCTATCATGCCGAGGTGACTTACCAAGCCACTTTCACCTCGTTTAGCGGGTACACCCAATTCTTCGGTATATCCATAAACTACAAACTACATAGTTTATGCTTGATATTTCTTTTTCATTCTCGAGTACACATTTTGTTTATTCATAGAGTACGGTCTAAATCTCTCTCGTTAAGCCATAGGTGGGGAACCAACCGATGAGACGATAGACGAGATCGAGTGCATGGACAATGGCCTGCTGGGAAATTTGTTGGCGGAATTCAAAACCCTAGCTCCGAAGGAGATAGAGAAAAACCATAGTGAGAGTTTGAGCGGCTATTGTGCCGAGGCGGCATATCAAGCCACTTCCACCTCATTTGGCGAGTACACACAATTTCTCCGGTATATCTATAAACTACATAATTTATGCTTGATATTTCTCGAGTACACCTTTTGTTTATTTATGGAATATGGTCTAAATCTCTCTTGCTAAGCCATAGGTGGGGAGCCAACCAAGGAGCCGATAGACGAGATTGAGCGCATGGACGATGGCCTGTTGGGAAATTTGTTGGCGGAATTCGAAAACCTAGCTCCGAAGGAGATGGTGAAGAACCATAGTGAGAGTTTGAGCGGTTTCCATGTCGGGCCGACGTATCAAGCCACTTCCTCCTCATTCAGCGAGTATGCACAATTCTCTCTGGTATATCCATAAACTACATAATTTATGTTTGATATTTCTACTTTTATTCTTGAGTACACCCTTTGTTTATTCATGAAATGTGGTCTAAATCTCTCATTAAGCCATAGGTGCGGAACCAACCGAGGAGCCAATAGCGGAGATTGAGTGCATCGACGATGGCTCATTGGGGGCTCATTGGGGGATTTGTTGGTAGAATCCGAAACCCTAGCTCTGAAGGAGATGGAGAAGAACAAGAGTGAGAGTTCAAGCGGCTGTCATGCTGAGGTGGCGGATAAAGCCACTTCCTCCTCTTTCCGCGATTCCCCAGAATTCTCTGGTATATTCATAAACTGCATAATTTATGCTTGATATCTCTTTGTCATTCTCGAGTACACCTTTTTGTTTATTCATGGAATGCGGTATAAATCTCTCTTGTTTTGCCATAGGTGGGGAACCAACCGAGGAGCCGATGGACAAAATCCAGTGCATGGACGATGACTTGTCTGGACTCCTCTCCAGCTTCGCTTCGACGATGCCATCTCCGGACTGGTGATGGCAGAAGACGGCACCGTGTTGATCGGACAGCAATCGGTCTGTGGCAATGGCATGTAGGGCTGCCCACATCACTGACACATCTCTCTCTCTGTCTCTCTATAACAGCCGGAGAGCTATAGAAGCAGTAATAAATGGAACAACATTCAAGTACATATGTGAATGTGTGAGATCACCTGATATAGACCGTGTAAGTGATCTTTGTGTAGCTAATGGAGAGGACTTTGTTTAGCTCTACTCTACTAGACAAATTGGTCGTTAATATTACTGACATTCCGGTATTGCTAATGTTGTTATTTCGGGTCAGCCAAACTTTCTTGGTTCTCTAATTCATGTTTGTGTCCAAGAACATGTGTTGGCGTGCGACCAAGAAACTAGAAGGAAATAGAAAAAGGACATTTAGTGCGTAAACGCTTGTATGATGATCTTGTAAGTTTTGAAGCGATAACCCTTTCTTTTAACGAGGCATTTGCAGCTCGGAATATCCATTATTCGGATGACTTAGAACACACTACAAAGCTCTCAAGATAAACTTGCATACTTTAAACCGAGAGGTTCGGTCCAAATACCGCAAAAATACAAATCAGACGAGTCGATCTCAATCGAATACATAAGAGACTCCCGAAGCTCATCGGGTTCAATCTTGCGACATTCTATCACAGAGGTTTGACTTGAATGATGACCTTCCCCATGTTAGAGCTCGAGAAAACCGACTGCAAGCTCTCCAAAAAGCTCTCGACGCCATGGTAGATCTTGTGCTTGGACTTGATCTTGCCTTGTCTCAGGTGACCTTCCATCTGCTGAGCGAAGTCCCCGAACCTCACCAGGTGCGATGGCGAGCCCACCATGAACCCTTCCATCCTCACCCCCTTCCCAACCATGTTCAGCAGATTCCTGACCCCTTCTCTCTCCATCCACACCTGCATGCAATTGCATCTCACTCAAATGAGGTTCAATTAAAAGAAGAATCGAATGAACAATGTGTTAAGGAATGTAGTTAATACGACAATTCAAAATTCTAATTTTGAATTAGTCCATTAATGTAGTTATCTTATGTAGTTAATATTTTAACGGACTAATTTTGAATTAGTCCATTAATGTATGTTATTTCATGTAGTTAATACTGTAACGGACTAATTCAAAAGTCAAAATATTTTGAATTAGTCTATTCTAAAAAAAACTCTATAAATATAAATGCTATCCTAGAGTTAAGGATAAACGAATCTCATTTTCAAACCTAGAGTCTAATTCTTTAGATGGATCGCGAACTGCAACTTTAATTTCGGTAAAGCGACATCCTCGACATTATGAGGTATAAAGATAGACCTGCAACTTTGATTCTTGGGGCAACCCTCTCGATAAAATGACTCCTAACATCTAGACAAGTTCATTTTGCGTTCGCTCTTGTGATGAGTTAAACGAGATAAATCGAGTTAATTTAGCCTTTTTTTACGTTCTTAATAAAATTTTACTAATCGAGTTTTACCTTTTAAGTGGCTTTTGTCTCAAGAATCTCTTCTCGAAAATGGAAAAAGCCTCAGCAGATGATTGGACCGACACAGCTCTTGCCACTCCGCGGAGGAGAAAATATTGGGTACAGGAGTACAGACGTGGGAAATCCGACGTGGTCCAGATCACCATTCAGTGCGTGACAAGTTGCGCGTAAGGGTCCCACCACAAAAAGAAAAAGAATAATTCTCTCCTCTCTCTCTACACTCTCTCTCTCTCGCGTTGTATCTCGACCGGAAAATCAAGAAGACGTCGGTTGCCATGGCTACGGAGCTCGAGCTCTGCAGCCATGGCGGCTGCGACTTTTGCGGCCGGGACGCCGACTGACGAGCTCATGCCACCACGGGCGAGGAGCTCGAGCGCATAGCTCGTGGCCGCCATGGCCACGGAGCTCGAGCTCTCGAGCTGCACAGCCATGGCGGCCGTGAGCCGTGGGCTCGAGCTTCGCGGCCAGAGACCCAGAAGACGTCGGCCACCGTCGCAGAGCTCGAGTTCACGGCTCCCGGCGGCCATGGCCGCTTAGCTCGAGCTCGAGCTCCACAGCCATGGCAGCCGGGAGCCTTAGGCTCGAGCTTCGCGGTAAGACGTCGGCGAACGAAGGGATAGAATCCATCAGCGGCGAGTCAGTTGCCGAAGACTCCGATGGCGCTCTTCGACGCGGTCCGTAGCGGCTGTGGCTTGGCTCGAGGTCGGAAAAGGGAAAAGAGATTAGCCGGAGGAAAGAGTGGGTAGGAGGTCGGAGAGGTCGGGCGAAAGACAGGAAGAGAAGGGAGAAATTTTTCTTTTTTTCCCTAAGTGGTGGACCCCTATCAACACGTGTCGTAAATTGAATGGTGAACTGGGCCACGTGAGCTTTACAAAGTCTGCATCTAATATTTATGAGTAGGTTGGCGAGCTACTTTACCGATTCCTCTCTCACATTTTAGTTTCAACAAAGCATCACCGGAAGCCGGGAGTGTGTTCCGGTCGCCGGAACAAAGCTATTCCATATTTCGAAAGCCGAGATGGATCGAGACAGCTCGTCAATCGGCTCTCTCACGTCCATTTAAACGCCGAATCATTTCTCAAGAAGCGAAACACCGTAGCGTAACGCGATCGAACGTACCTTATTGTACTCGGAAATCATGCCGCAGAGTGAGATCTGAGCTCCTCGATTGACATGGTTCAACACGGCTTCGAGAGTCTTACCACCGACATTGTCGAGGTACATGTCTATGCCGTCGGGGAAGTATCTGCCACATCCGCAATTCAAGCAAAATGAGCTTTACGCAAGCACAACTGCGCTGATGAAAACGAGATTAATGAGCGAGAACGGGGTTTTCAGTAATAATTACTTGCTTAAAGCAGCGTCAAGGTCAGTTTCTTTCCTGTAGTTGAATGCTTCATCGTAACCGAATTCCTCCTTCACCAGGATTACCTATAAAATATTAAAACAATTATAAGGATAATAAAGACGAAATTACTTTTGTTATGCTTTAGTGCATTGGAAATTAAAAATAGAAGGCACTAAGCTAGCTTGATGCTCACCTACGACATTTAATTTTCAATTTATCAACTTTATTTATCATGTTCGACCCAAAAAAAAAAATTTATTTATCATGATTAACAACTCCTAACATTTATCAACGTTTTGTTTAGAGATTAGTAATCTAAGATGTGACTTACCAAGTTTTCCTCCCGTTAAATTACGCATAATACAATACTAGACTAACAACTATTATTTTGAGTTATTTCTTAACCGTGTCTTAAAGTTACCAACTCTTGTATGAAATCGCTAAATGTAGTTTAAGTGGCTTATCGGCTCTTTCTTTGAATAAGTTTGTCAACTAGCTTCGAGTTACCAACCCTCGTGTGAGTTACTTGTCGACATTTTTGTTCGGTTCTTTTTTAATCTACCGACATTTTTGAAGATTTTCGTAATTTCATCGAAAGGAGAAGTTGGTAATTCATTCAAATAACGATCGGCAAATTCATTTAATTTACAAGTAAAAATCAGTAACCAAAAAAAAAATGATAATTTACAAACTGTGAAAAATAGATGGTATTTTGGCGAAAGTACGGGTAAATCACTAACAAGTTGCCTGGAAATCAGATAATCAATAAATTTACTTTTTACCAACAAATTTTTTTTTTTTTGACATTCATCAATTTTTCTAGAAATCTACTTGCTCGCAATGAAAATCCCTTTTTTTATTAAAAAAAAAACAAGATATCAATTGGATTTATCAGCAAAACATTACCTTTTCATCAGATCCAGTGCTCCCCACGACTCTACACCCTCTGAGCTTGGCCAACTGCCCCGCGTACATCCCCACGCCGCCCGCCGCGGCGGAGATGAACACGTTCGCCCCCGCCTTCGGCTCTCCCAGCACCTCTATCCCCAGCCAAGCCGCGAATCCCGGCACCCCTGGCAACAACATCGCAGCGAAAATCAATTGCTCGTTCGGATACACACGGCGGCAGAACGCCGTTATGTTTCGTTTACAGCGATGAACAAGATAGAATAGCATTCTCATTTCACTTTTATATAACTACGTGAAGGAAAACTTGTGGGCAAAATGAAGAGGCATGCGCATGAATGAGAGGATGGTATACTATAAACCTAAGCAGCTGAGATAATCCGGCAACTCGACGTCTCCAGTAGGCTCGATCTTCCTGATAATGAAGTCCGATGGCACCACGCAGTACTCTGCCACGGGTAAAAAGGGACCGGTCACGATCTCTCCCTCGCCATACTTATCATCCGTCGACGCCACCACCCTTCCGATCCCGAAAGCTGTCACCACCTACACTTCCCAAAGACACGAGCGCATTATCTTCAAAGATATCTAGTTATTAACCTACTGTTTTGGTCATTTTGCGTAGATGCGGCACGTTTAATTCAACTTATGGAAAACCTGGTCGAGATCGAATTGAGGGGAGTACAGGCCGTCTTCCCGGCCTGTCATCCGGGAGCGCAAGAAGGGATCGACGGAGACGAAGAGCATCTCGAGGGCGACGTGGCGGTCGGGGATCGAGCCGGCAGCGACTGGGATCTTCGCGGCGCGCAACTTCAGGTGATCGGAAGTCGGGATTCCTCCCGGTGCGTAGGCTGATATGAACCACTCTTTGCTCTCCATGGCCATCTTCACTGCGTTCATTTCCTCCGAACGGCTTCACATATGGAGGAGGAGATTTCTCCTTCCTCTCGCTCTCACTGATGATGCAGACAACATCACGGAAAGAAAGCTATGTCTAGCAGCTATTTCACTGCTTTGAAAGCTGCACTTCACCCAATTAGTTCACACAAATACTGTTGACGGACCACTTTAGAAAAAATACGATTCTTTCGCAATCAAATACGTACACGACGTATCCATTAATCCAAGTACGCACACAGCACGCTGCATTCGGCCAAATCGGTGCACCCGATATTCTACTTGGCCAGCGCATCCGAGGAGGTCACCCTCTAGAATCCCACCGGCCAGCACCTCGAGCGATTTCAAGTTACATGGATCGGCAATGCTGAAGAAGCGAACGCTATAAGGAAATGTAAGCAACACGTAACAACACCCTCGAGTTACACATCGAACCAGAGAGAATTTGTCGAGCGATGCTTAACAAGAACTTGATGCCGGAGATACCGATACCATACCACCTTACTTTCCCCGGAACGTTCAAATGAAAACCTTGTCAAGTATTTTTGTTGGATCAAAGGGCGACGGTCCAGATTATCTACACTCTCAAGGGCTAAGACTTGGCGACCGTTCGATCGCCGAAAAGAGTTTTGCCGAGAAGAGAAGCTAGAAAAATTGGAGCGCCCTTTCGGAGAGGATGTATTGGGAAAAGAATTCTGAACTTGAGGGTCAATTCACAATTTATTGAAACTTTCGGGTCAAACCTAAAAAGTGGTCGGACCTAACTTAAGGTCGACGATTTCTTCAGGATGCAAAGGACTCTTCCGCACCCATGATGATGCAACCCCGTACGGTGACAGCTTTACAAGCACCGAGGCCAAGCGCAATCATCGGGGACATGAAAAAAGTGAAGCTTGTCGTTTATTTGCCGGCAAACGTCACCTGAAAAAAAAAAAAAAGGTTACCAAAAACTCCAAAGACTTACTTCAAATTTTTTTTATTGTGTGATCTCAATAATCTCAAACTTATATGTCCGCAAATATTTACACCCGCCATAATTTCGTCAATAAGAATCGCCAAAAATCTTCTACATGAATGGCAAAAAGCAATGATGTTGAGATGACGCCCACGTGACTTAAGTAAAATAAAAACGACTTATTTTGACTGAAAAATCATATAATGAAACCTCGACGAAAGAGTACACGTGTCACGCAAGTACAAATCTGTATTTATGCCGCAATTAAAAGTTTAGGAAAAACATGCCACTTTGGCTTAGTTTAAGAATTTGTGATTTTGATTTCAAAAAAAAAAGTTAAAGGTAAATATGTATGTCAGAGTGAATATATAATTTGGAATTTTTGTTCATTTTTCTTTTCCTTTTATTTGTTATTATGCTTAGTCATTAGGAAGAGAGAATTCCAAAACAAAAGAAAAAGAAAAGATTGGTCAGTTAAATCATGAAGAATTCGTGGATTAGCAAGTGAAGAGGAGGGTCCTCGGAAGATGCCCATGTCCCTATGTAGCGGCCTTGACGACCTGCAAGAAGGAATGCGACAAAAAGATAAGTCCTTCGAGCCATTCTGTCCTTTTCCTTCCTTACGGTGGACCACTGGACCGCAGCAGTACACCTCGTGACGACTGACGCTCATTCAGTACACAAAGAGTGGACCCGGATCTACGCACGATCCAACATCAACCCCCACCAAACCCTACTTCGATTGCGAATGACGTTGAGACCAGCAATTCCATGGCATCGACCCTACTTTTGAGTGTTACTAGCGAATCACGACATCATACATGGTCTGTTACTCACCCACGAATAATTTCAGGTATAGGTGATCGGCGAAAACGGGGCGAATCAACGGCCTGATGGACTTGCGCATTTCCCCTTCTCAAGAGCTAGTTGGAGCCGGGGGACAACCCTGTACAATGCTCTGTCACATAAGTAAAAAACCTAACTAATAGGGTGTGTTTCACACTTTTCCTATCATCCTACGTGTGGCTTGAAAAAACAGACACTTCTGTTTGTTTTACATGTTCTGTTGATGTCTTCCAAACAAACGTCAACAGAACATCCACCACATGCAAGGCAGACCGTAGCCTAAACAACAGTACAGTTGTATGGGTAAGCCCAATTGAGTCCAGATTGACACTAAAAACAAGAGTAATTCCGGAGTAAGTGACTATCTTACCAACCCAGCTTTCTCAATGATATGACAAAATATCGAATGCAAATATATTCTTATCTGAACAACTCATTCAGAGTTCGCCACGTCATTTTATTAAAATGTTTGTTCCAGTGTCAGTTCATTATTCAAAAGACAATCATCTCAACCAAAACCCTGCGCATTTGGGAAGAGAGAGACAGAGACAAAGGGAGGACAAAATTATCCAAGTCTTATAGATGTCATTGAGCAGAACGTAAATTAAAGGAGCATCAAGTAAAAAAGCGAGACATCAAAGAGAAGGGGATGCAAAGAATTTACATTTGAAGCTGGCCACTTCTTCCCATATATACAATGCAAAGCTTTTCATCAAAGGTTTAACTAAGTCATGCTTCAGAGAGAACCAAAAGTATTCTCGCCGCTGTAGGTCATGTAGAGAAAGCCATCTTCATCCTTGTTTTCCTCGTATATTGCAGACATCATAGCAGCTACAACATCAAAGAGACATCGCAAATCAGTAAAGTCAGTAGTCCATGACAACAGTAGGACCTAATTAAAGATTTTTTCTCACCGGTGGGTGGCAAAATGTTCTTAACAAAGACAAAAATAGCTTTCTCCGGACTTAGCTTGATCCTCTTCCGAACGACATACACAAACTGGCCAACAGTAAGGTCAGCAGGAACGAGATACCTGAATTTGCCACGAAAAAAGATCACACCTAAATGACAATCATGAAGAATACCATTTCATGGATGAGCGCAAATTGCGAAACATACTAATAGGAAACGCAAGCGTGATAAAGCCTTATGCAAGCTTTCAACTAAATGAATGACCTTCAACATAAACATCGACACCAACATCAACATCGACATCAACAACACCTTTATCCCAAACTAATTGAGGTCGGAGGTCGATGAACCCAAAAATAAATAAAATAAAAGCAAGATCTATTGAGGGAAAGAAATAATTATCTAAAAATAAATATATATAAATAAAAATATATAGGGAAAAAAGATTAGAAAGGACAGTCTGGAATATAGGAATTCTGCCCTTCCACAATTCTAATTGCTTTCCTCCACTCCATCCTAAGGCAAACCGTACGCCAATTTATTTCCCACTCCATTAAATGAATAACCTTCGAACATTGAAATATTTGTTGCATGCCCTGTATTTTAGAGTTTTCACTCAAGTTTATTTGCTAAGTATGCCAAATTCGTCAAATAGCTCTCCTTGCCTTCCATAATACAAGTGCAGCATTTTAAAAGTGAGGACTACCAAAATCTAGACATCTTTCTTTCCTACGTTTCAGCAGAGCAACTGTTCACCAAAACTTTCAAATTGCCGAAGTCACAAATCTATGTGAGGACAAAATGCTCATCAGTGGATGGATTAGTAGTCACAAAAACCAACGGCCAACGAATGAATCTAAACATGAAAAGTACAAAATTTCCCTTGATTTAAACTGACTTTTTCTTATCAATGTCGGGCACATCGGTCTTCTCAGCCCTCTCAACAATCACCTGCACCGCACATCGCAGAGAGTTACAATTGAGAACCAAGGGGAAAGACACAAAAAATGAGCAGGACAAGTTAGATCATACAGGAATTCTATCGGGATACTTCTCTCTGATTCGTGCAGACTCTGCTTGTCTCCTCTCTGTCATGTACGTGCAAGATCAGAAGGAGCAAGAAGAACAAATGCGGAAAACGCAAAAACTGGGCACTCTTTCGATAAGCTAAACAAGCATAAAACATCAGGAAACAAAGCACGATCAATGTATTACATACATGAAATGACCACTAGACATATTCTAACGAAAAAAATCAAAACCTAACCAAAGTGAATCCTGAGGAAAGCGGGCACAAAATTATTTTGCATTTCATAACAATCAGCCATGCGAAGAGACACTGACTTTCGCTCAAATAAGTTGACAAATATCAAGATGCCATAACTTCTCCATCACTCATAATCTGCACCCCATCGTCAATCTTCATTTCTTTTCCTTCTCCAAGAAAGTGCCGAGAATTTCAATGGCCACTGACAGTACCACACCCAATTAAGAAATTCGTCTTCTGTTCTCTGTCTCCAGATTAGAGTATACCCGTAGAATTAGACATGGTGAAAACAGATTCCTCTGATAACATCATCAATATCACCTTTAACCCAAACTAGTTGGGGTCTGCGGTCGATGAACCCAAAAAGCAAGACTGAAAGAGCTATAAAATAAAACAGATTCCTCCGATAAGCCATAACAAAACCAAACAATTCGACCAAGCACAGTTTTAACCCTAAAGAACTGTTCCTTTTACCGTAAATCTGAAACCCAAAACAGAGAAAACTAAGTCCTTATCCAATTACCTCCCATCTCACACCAAAAACAAAGAATCGACCAAGGTCGGGTTCACAGAAACCACAATACTCCCAGGAAGATCAACAGATCAGAAACCCAAATCAATTAAGATCATCCACACACAGTCCCCCCTATACAAATCCAGCAGAGCGTACGATCGAACAAGCCCGCGTCGATTTCGACGAAATTCCCCTTATTAGCTCCTGATGATCAGGGAAAGCAACACATGGACACACAGAGAGGGGGACGGAACGATAAAGTTGAGATCGGAGACTATGACTAACCAAGGGGATGCTCCATCTTGAACGAGTTTCTGGCCATGGCGAAACCTCCGCAGGAACGAAGCAAAAATCTCGGTCGATCGTCGCAGGAGGGTTAGGTTTTGTTATGGCTGCTAGATCGAAGAGACATAAGAAGGACAAGACCGAAATATTTTCTCGAGATCGAGAGAGATGAAGAAAAGGACGGATTGGCCCTCACGCAAACGGAGGCGTAAATCTGTACGATAGGCAGTTGCGCACTCAATATTTTCTTTCTTTACTTTAATTTTGCCTTTTCTCCTGTTCGACTAACTTCGGGATATTTTCGTTCCGATCCTTGGCCTCATCCTAAAACATTATATTGACTAATAATTCCGCTTTTGAAAACTAGCGTAATCTTTATTACTCGTATACAACTTTAAACATGTTGTTATGCAATGTCAAAATACATTCGAACGAAAAGATACACGCGTTTCAACGAATACTTATGCGATAAGAAAGATTGGACCTCAAATTTGAATTCAATATTGATACCCACTAACAGTCAAATTATTTTTATTGATAAAAAAATGTCCGCCAATTTAATAGGCATTGGTTGTGTATAGCATTTTCTTTTCTCGTTTTAAGTTGAGGATGAACGGTTCTTGATCTCGGTATATCGGATGAACATCTTAAGAAATGCGATTCTTTGTCCTCGTCTAGGTTCTTCGATCAATGGTTTTCGTACATTACATGTATATACACATATATAGTACATTACAATTAGCATTTATACCACGGAAAACTCCAAACCGACATACCTATGACAAATCTACCTCGAATCAATTTTTTGACTACCCGAAATTCCAAATTGGTACACTTATGATAGATTTATCTTCCAACAATTTTCGTTAAATTTTATCCGTCAAAATATGAGTTAGATGACATGATAGGTCCATTTGCCAGGCAATCTTCCTATACCCGCCATGGCCCGTCTAAGCCTCGTGCCAAGCTTTATCTATTTCCACTAAAGAGGCTCGTAGTGGGGACAAGCTCAACTCGGCCCGCACCATAAAGGAGCTCAAGGACCGATATAAAGCTCCTCCATAACTAAGCTCGACAATGGTGATGCTAGGGCAACTTGGACATACACGAGAGCCCGAGATCCGAACGGTCGGCATTTAACTCGGCATGGGCAGAGAGGAGGAGGTGGAGGACGGGCGAGGAGAGTGAGGTGGGATTTGGTTGCTAGAGCCATTCAACATACAATTCAACTTAGATATTTGTATGCCAGCCCAACACTAAATAAGATGGTAGAAATCCAATTTTTATCCAAGTGGAACCATATCTCAATCCGATGTTATCTTTTCAAGTGCTATAAAAGCATTTTTTTTTAAAACAAAATCCTACAAATATGGTGTTCTCCAAAATTACTTCTCTACTCACTTCTCAACTACTTTCCCCAGCTACACTTGTAACTCAAAACTCTTTGGCTAAATAAACTTTGGAAATGGTAAGGTTTTCGCAAATTAACCTAATTGGATCACATCATTGGCCAAAATAACTCCCAAAACTAATTAGGCCCTTTGACCATCAATGTATTGTGCAGAAGCCAAGCAATCGATTCCTCCTTGCCTGCAACATTACAAGCTAATCGAGAGCACTAGGGCCCTGACTCTCCTGAGTAAATGTCGCAGCCAAATCATGTTTACCTCATACACAAGATAATGAAATTTGGCGGTGTCGGGATCTCTTCCACAAGAATATCGGCAATTGCGAGATTTGCCGGAACTGCTCGTGCTCGTGAGCACAATCGACACGACTTGCTCACAAGCGGGCAAAGCACGGCATCTGAATCCAACAGAGCAGCTTTTGAGTCTGGTCATATGAAGATCGAAAGCGGCAATACTTGCTCTGTGAAAAGGTACTCACGAATCGCCAGCCAAAAGAATGCCAATCACAATCAAGCCAAATCGCTTTAATTCGGCATGGAAAATCGCACATTAAGGCCGTTATTTAATTCTTGTTTCTGTTCACAAAGGAGTACATCCACTGAAATTCACCGCTCTACAACATGGCGAATCTAAAAGAAGAAGAAGAAAATGAAAACGAAAAGAGAAGCTGATCAGTTCTATTCAATGAGCAGCGACACCATCGCCACCAAAAAAATCAACTGCCGGATCCGACTCGTTCCGAGCAGGACTCCCGGGGGCTGGATCCGACGAACCAAACGCACTTGGCGGCCAAGAGCTTCTTCCTCTGCGGGCAACGAGGCCCGTAGATCCTCCCGACGAAGCAGGGCATTCCGTCGGCCGCGTCGACCGGGGGCTGTCCTTCCTGGTTCGGCGGCGGAGACGGGCAGATCTGGATGAGGGAGTCGACCCGGTGGAGCCTGGCGCTGATTCGCGAGTCCCTGAGCTGAGCGAGCGCGCCGGGCTTCAGGTACTTGAGGTAGGGCTCGGATCTGCGATTGATTCTTCGAGTCCTGCGATTCATGATGTTGAGAGAGAGAGAGAGAGAGAGAGAGAGAGAGAAAGAGAGCGGAGGCTAGGGTTAAAAGGAGAGGGACAGGGGCGGGAAAGGGGGAGAGAGGCTTTTGGTTTTCGAAAGCGAATGCGGAGCGCGGGAGGTTCCTGGAGTTTTGACCTCTCCGACTGTACACTCGACCTACTCGCCCTGTGAGGGCGCCGCGTGTCATTTGATGATAGGACGACTATTCTCTTAGGGAGAATCTGACTTTGCTCCCCTGATCTATAACCATCTTACATGTCGCACCCAAAATTTTAAATATTTCACTTCGCCTCCTCCCTAAACTTTCATATTCTTCGGCTTTAAACCCCAATCATGAAAGTCTTTCAATTTGCCCCCCTAAGTGTATAGTGCGCGTGATTCCCAAGCTGCAATCAAAGTATTACACAAAAGGCCTCTCTGTCCATAAAACGGAAGAACGCGATGTACTGTAGCTCACTGAACCATTTTAATGACAAATAAATAATTTAAAAGATATTTATTTTAAAATTGATCTTTTGTATCTGCGTAAAATAATAAGCCAATGGAAAAATTTTCTCTATTGGCAGCAACAAATATTTTAGCATTGTCATTAATAGTGAAATAATTTTTTTATTCATTATCATTTTAATGAATTATTTTTTAAATATTTTATTTTTGTGAAATAAATGGAGTTTAATTTAGATGTATAGTCCAACGTGCGGGAGCCTCCCCGGGGAGGGTGAGTTTTGGGGGTTAATCTGAAAGGACTGAGGTTCGTAGGGGGACAAATGAAATTTTCACAAAGGCTAATGATACTGACATTTTTCTGTTTTCATTGTTGTTATCTTTTTCTTCCTCCTCAATCATACAATTCTGCGATTATTCTTCTTCTGCAACTTCGCTCTGCTTTGCTTCTCATCACGTTGTGCTTAGTTTGGTCAAGTGAGTCCTCAGGACGCACAGCAAGGGCTGATTCGATACGAAACTCTTCGCAAGCGTAGCCACGAAACTGTTCCTTGGACGAGAAAGCTTCGTTTTTCACGTGGGCCACCTTTGCATCTTCACCCAACTTTCCACCAACAAAAATTTTACTTTCCATCTCAAATTCCATCTGTTTCCCCCATTGGAATCCTTGCTTCACGCTTGCTGGTTCGCGTTCGAACCAAGCCTCTTACTGGGAGCTCCAGTCTCGCCGCCCCCGGAAATGAAGCGCCCCCCTCGCGCTGTGCTTCCCCTGTTCTTGGTCCTCTGCCTGGTGGGGCCTCGTCGCGTTCGCTGCGAGAAGCCTCCGGTGGTCCGGGTCGGTGCGATCTTCACGCACGATTCGGTCATTGGGAGATGCGCGAAGGCCGCGATGGAGGCCGCGGTCGCCGATGTGAACGCCGATCCGGCGATTCTGAGCGGCATGGAGCTGAGTTTGACCATGGAAGACGCTAATTGCAGCGTCTTCATGGGGTCCATTGAAAGTGAGCTCGAATTTTTTTCCCCTTTTCACGTTCAATGAAAGTTTGAACTTTTCTTTTCTAGTTTAGGATTTTGTTCTTGCAGTTATGTGCATTGTAGTGGAAGGACTCTTCTGGGGAATTATTATTATTAAACTTGTGGCTTTCCGGATTATTATTAGCTGAGGTTGACCATAGATAAACGACTTTCTGATTACTCTATGTACCACACTCCACATTTTTCTGAATATATTAAGGGCCTTGTTGTTACTTTTCCTTTTGTTTCAGATCCAATTTTGCTTACTCCGTGATGAACTTTGAATGTTCACTGAACCATTTTAATGAAAAAAAAAAGAGAAACTGTAACGAAGATCTAGTTCAAGAACTTGATATCCAGCAGACTGAACACAGTTGTCACGAAATAATCCAATTTGATGCCTATTTTCGTTTTGGTTTTTTTGGGTTATACTGATTTTCTGTTTTTAGAGTCTATAGACAAAAGCAAGCAAGTCAGGCACGAATTTGCATCATTAAGTTTAAATGGTCTTTCATCAGTGTAGCAGGTTTTTATGTGCTAAGTTAATGCATGGACTAGTTCTTTAATTTCTCTCTGTTCAAGAAGTTGTACTTTGAGCTCTGCTACAAAGATTATAACTTGAAATCGGGTTGTTCTGTATCTGGCAGCCTTTAAAGTGATTGACGAAGAGGTGGTGGCTATTATTGGATCACAGTCCTCGGCAATAGCTCATATGATTACCGAGATCGTGGATAATCTCCAAGTTCCTCTCATCTCTTATTCTGCCACTGATCCTACGCTTTCTGCTCAGCAATTTCCATATTTCGTCCGCACTGCGCAGAGTGACTCCTACCAAATGGCTGCAATGGCTGATTTGATCGATTATTATGGATGGAAAGACGTCGTCGCTGTCTATATTGATGATGATTTTGGGAGAAATGGGATATATGCTTTGAGTGATGAACTTGAGAAAAAAATGGTGAAGATTTCATATAAGTTGCCGTTGCCTATCCAATATGATTCAAGACACATCATGGATACACTCAATAACTCTAAAAGATTTGGTCCTCGTGTTTATGTTGTTCATGCAAATCTTGATCCTGCTTTCAGAATTTTTACCATAGCACAAGAACTGCAGATGATGGGAAGTGATTATGTGTGGCTGGCCACAGATTGGGTCTCTGCCACTTTAGATTCACTGTCTCCCAAAAACCAAACATCAATTGAGATTATGAAAGGGGTAGTTGCATTACGCCCCCATACTCCAGATTCTGTCCAGAAGAGAACATTTATTGCTCGATGGAGGGACATGCAGACAAAAGGGTTAACTAGGTCTGGACTAAATACTTATGGTCTTTGTGCGTATGATACAGTATGGGCGGTTGCATATGCAATCGACAGGTACATAAACGAGAATGGAAATTTCACATTCACATTCAGGGACACCCTTTACGATGAGAAAACAAAAGACATGCGGCTTGGAAAGCTTAAAGTCTTTGATGGAGGATCTCTTCTTCTGAAGAAATTGTTGCAGCTAAACTTCACTGGTTTGACCGGTCAAATTTGCTTCAATGCAGAGAGGAATGTTCCCAGTGGTGGTTATGATGTCATCAACATAGTCCAGAGAGAGATTCGTTTGGTTGGATTTTGGTCTAATAAAACAGGTCTCTCAGTTTTAGCTCCCGAAAATATTAAAGGGGGTCAGAGCAGTTATACCCGTGAAGACCAGAAGCTCCATGATGTGACTTGGCCTAGTGGAAAAACAGAAATACCACGTGGCTGGGTGGTGGCAGATAGTGAGAGGCCTCTCAGAATTGGAGTTCCAAACAGATTTAGCTTCACTGGATTTGTCATGGAGAACCACAGTAGTCATCAATTCCAAGGATATTGTGTTGATGTGTTCAATGAAGCAAGGAATTTTGTGCCATACGATGTCCCTTACAGATTCGAGGCATATGGAGATGGACATTCAAATCCCAATTATGATGGCCTGACCAAAATGGTAGCAGACAATGTAAGTAAATCATACTCTTGTAGCCTGAAACAGAGAAAGTGATGAACTTATTGCCAAGATGCGATTGCTATTTTGATGTGTGACACGAGTTACATTTGTAGGACATGAAGTCATAATGCATGTGCGCAAGATGGGCTTGATTCTTTATGCTCAAAGTCCCATAGGATTTCTAACTGTATGTAATAAACAAGGCAAGAAAGCCGAGTAAAATTCTCGTTTTGTCGGTAACCTCTAAAATGAACATACTCGTGATGGTAGCTTTAGGATTGTATGGTCTTCTTCTACTGAAGCATGATTAATCCTGGTGAGTCCACCTATATCATTCTTGAAGTTTTAATGTTAGGAGTTTGATGCTGCCGTTGGAGACATTGCAATTGTGACAAACAGGACAAAAATAGTAGATTTTTCTCAGCCATTTGCTTCAAGTGGTCTTGTCATAGTGGCTCCCATCGACAATTCTAAGTCGAGTGCTTGGGTGTTTCTCCAACCTTTTTCAGCTGAGATGTGGGTTGTTACAGCAGCTTCTTTCGTGATGATTGCTGTAGTCATTTGGATTCTTGAGCATCGAGTGAACAACGATTTTAGGGGTCCCCCAAAGAGGCAACTTGCAACAATGTTCCTGTGAGCATCCTTTTTGTTAAAGGATTTTCGCTTTGGGTTTATCTTTCTAAGCATACATTTTCACAATGGGAATTTTCCTATTGCAGGTTTAGCTTTTCAACTCTGTTTAAGAAGAACCGTAAGTATATCTTTGTATCTAGAATCATTTTGCTTATCTCTGTTCATGATTAAAATACTCAAACCTGGAATTTGATCCTTCTTTTTACAGATTGTGTATGGATTGTCAAACTAATTTACTTGGATAGAACAGATATAGAAAGATGTTGGCATTAACTGAAGATGGCTTTTTCGTGTTCATGCAGCATCTGTTAGTGGACAGTATATATCTGTTATGCTTATAATCTTTACCTAGGCTTTGTCATATGAGACATGTATTTGAATCTTTGGGCTATGTTGCATTGGATATACAGCATACTCGTCATGGAAAAGGGATTTTGTTCACATGTAAATACTTGGCGACAAAAGAATGCTGCTGTGACAATAAAAATTGCATTTCATGGACAGGCACACTGGAGAATTGGTTACTTCATATGTCACTGTATTTCTGAATATTTCTTGGGAAAGGAATTTGCATCAAAACCCATTTCGAAATAAGAGCATATGGATGTGTATATCTATGTATGCATTGCCAAATTTCTGTATATGAAAGAATTCGGTTTTCTATTTCTTGTAACATCTATATATGGTATCCCTAGGATGGAGAATGATCCGCTACATAATGCTTCATTCTGGGAATTATTAATTAATTGATGCATCCCCAGGATTTTGAATATTTGACTGATTTTAGTGGTGTCGCCTAATATCAGAAGAAGAAACTGTAAGCCCACTGGGGCGTATGGTAATGGTAGTGTGGCTTTTCTTACTGATGGTGATCTCATCAAGCTACACAGCGAGCCTTTCTTCAATCCTCACAGTTCAACAGCTCTCATCGCCCATTACAGGAATTGATAGCTTGATTGCAAGTAATTGGCCCATTGGCTATCAAGTGGGATCTTTTGCTCACAGCTATCTAGTGGAAAGTCTGTACATCTCCCCATCAAGACTGATTCCCCTAGGCTCACCAGAAGAGTATGAAAGGGCACTCCGGCTAGGGCCAAACCATGGTGGGGTGGCTGTTATTGTTGATGAACAGCCATACGTGGACTTATTTTTATCAAAGTATACTCAATATGGGATTATTGGGCAACCATTTACCAGTGGCGGCTGGGGATTCGTGAGTAGAAGTTTTACTTGTATATATGTTTCTGCATATATGACAGGAACTGCTAAGGAAATCGATTGGGCATAGCACAGTTTCAATAGATGAATTACGGAAGGTCCTCTGCAAAATCGGTTGCCTTGTATATATGCATAGTAGCTGAAAAACTGTGATAGACCACTGCTTCATATTATTTGTTGCATTTACTTTGAAATGATCATCTGCCCCCAAGTTCCCCAATGGTAACAGTTGACTAAAAGCTTGACAAGAAAGGTCTTCATTTTATAAATCTACATTCACATTCTGGATCCTCAGCATCTGGCCCTTTTTACTAGTCTTGCTATCATTTGCCAATTTAATTAGTTCAAATCAGAAGTTTTGATGATAATGGGGAATACTGCTCGTGGATATCTGATTTTTACTGTGGCTGTTGTCATTCTCTAATGGATGTCTGTCTACATTATGTTTCAGGCGTTTCATAGAGGTTCTCCACTGGCTGTTGACATATCAACCGCAATATTGAAACTGTCCGAGAGTGGGAAGCTCCAAGAGATTCACGAGAAGTGGTTTTGCAAAATGACTTGTCCCAGTGAAAGGGGACAGGACTCAGAACCTGAACAACTCCACTTGATCAGCTTCTGGGGCCTCTATCTTCTATGTGGTGTCATTTCTGTCGGAGCCCTTCTGGTGTTTCTGATCCGGGTGATTCGCTTGTTCGTCCGGTTCAAGAAGCAGCAAATGGCTACGACCACTTCGCTATCAGAGTCCTCAAATAGGCAATGTTCTGATACCTTCTACAAATTTCTCGACTTTGTTGACCGGAAGGAAGATGCTATCAAGAAAAGCATGTCTCGAAATGGGAATGCTCAGCAACAGATTCCCTCATCGACATGCGAGGATGTTCCCTGAAGTCGGTAGATTTGCTGAGTTGGTTTTGCTAGGTAAAGCTTTTCGCAATATCAAGTTTTCCGTCAAGTGTCGATTAGTCTCTCTCTAAGACTAGATTGAAGCATGTAAATATATAACCCTCTTCCTTCTGTCAGGCTCCCCTATAAGAATGCAGTCTGATCATAATTCTCCTAGATAACCTCTGGATCTATTATTGCGTCTGTTCTTAAGCGGATTTCCACTGTTTGGTCTCTGAATGACTGGTCATCGAGTCTTATTATCCTTGACCTCCATCAAAGAACTTCCATTCAGGTTTTTTAAGTACCATCACCGCCGCAACCAAACAACAAGTACAGCGAAATTAATGACATCGTAGCTCTCGAGTGATGAGTCGTCCGAGATATGCGGTTACAAATCGTCTGAGTCGGATCCTATTCGTGATAAGCCTGGACTACCATCATTAGTCACGCTCTTGAGAAGCCCATTAGATTTTGCTTTTCTTCTTTACAGGCAGTTTGTACGGAATTGTCAAGTTCCCATGCAAGGTGGATACTAATATTGGTGCCAAACCATCTGTGACATTGGAGGAAGCCATTGCCCATTTTGCCTCTTCAAAGCACAAGCAGGAATATCTAACAAGGAAGATACTGAAACTCTGAAGCAAAGGCAAACAAGTTCATCAGCCACATTTTCCCATGGCCCATTGTCTGCTCCTGCGTAAACAGAAAACGTATCAAGCAGTACTTGTCGTGCTTGACCAGCTAACACGATGTCAGTTGTTGAACCAATCAAAGCGAAAGGTTGTCGAATCCCTTGTCACTGAAAACGAACAAAGCCAACTTCAAAGATCAAATGAACCGGGATGCGCTTCTCGAATTGACCCGCCGTTGAGCTTGTCATTCGCGAGTATCTTCTGAGTCTCTTCTTCTATCACGAAGAAAGACTTCCCTCGGTGGTTAGAGAATGGACAGATTTTGCGAGACTTACCCAAGTCCAAGCAACTCTTTGCGAGAGTTGCAATCTCCATCTCTTTCATTGTTTCCTCAGGCAAGCTCCCCAAGTCAAGGTCAAGCGAAGATATTCTAGGTCGTCTTCCATCGTTATGACGGTGGAGATTACTTCTGGTATCCTGTCTCTTTGCGGGAATCTTTCTTCCTCGAACTTAGGACAATCGGAACAAGGGAAGGAAAGAAAAAAATCTGGGAACGTGGACAAGACATCTAGGGAATTTAGATCTAGCCCCCAAGCTTGGGAAAGTCAGGTGTCCTAAGTCGAACCTCATGAAAACTAAGTAACATGCTTTTCAGAAATACCATTTTTTGACAATTTGTTCTTTCTTTTTGCTGCGTGGTTCTCACTCCATCACACGACGTTCGATCAATCTATTCACGGCAATGATTCTATTGGCTAAAGCCCATGAGATATTATTATTATTTGGGGGTGAAAACGAATAGCGGACCGGTCGTGGAGGTCCCCATCTCCTGCTCTTTTTGACCCCCTAATCGAACGCACCAAAGTCTCTTCGACTTCGAACTATTTGAAGTTGTTTTCGGCTTGAAACAAATGGCGGGTCGTCTCTCTTTTGGCCCTTCTTTGTGGAGCAAACATTCCGGGGGTGTTATTCATAATGTTATGGAAAAGATCGAGAGCCGATGAGACGAGCGGAGTCGAATCAAATCGAGCCTGAGTTACCCCGTACCCAGCTTGCCCTAACGCATGCGATAACGACAGTCGGCTCTGGATCCATCCTAGCAGGGAAATCGCCGAGCACCTTCCTTGCCCGATACACGACGAACCGAAATGGGAATGAAACAAGAACAGGAAACTTCAGTCCGCTGTTTGATGCGGAATCCCACACGATGCATCGACCAAAGCACCAAATGGGTCCTCTACGCTTGCCAAGTCTCTCGTGCATTAGACTGCATTGGCTGATTTTTCTGACATGAAATATCCAAAGAATCTAACTATTCTGGTGAGGACACCAGACGGTCCCCTCCCCGGCGTGCTGTGGACTCGGAGATGAAGTCCTCGGGGTGTTCATTGCCAACTACCCGATCGAGAGGAGCCGGCACGTACCTCGAAGAAGGGTCTTCTGATAGGATAGGACACCGTGTTCCTTCAAAACACGCTCGGCATCTTGTTGGGTTGGTAAGAGGGTTTTGCTTACCCGGTCGCTATAGCCTTGCCTGATCGCTCGCTCGCGGATTCCTCGTCCTTTTCGGAACGACCCGATGCTACGCAAAGTGAGTTTTCATGGGGTTTTTTTTTTCCAAAATAGGTCAAAACTTTTCTTTTATCGAATTAGGTTAAACTTTTTTTTATTTACTGATTTGGTTCTCGCGCGGCAGTTAAGGTGCTGCGCAAAAATGCAATCAAGACCACTTAATTTTTTTTTTTTTACTTCTTTTTCTTGTTTTCGTATAACCATTTTTTTTATTATGCAGAAATTTTTGGGTTATGCTGCATTTAAATTATCCAAGACCTTGTGCGGCGCTTTTTTTTCAGTAAATAAAAAAATTTAACCTAATTTGATAAAAAAAATTGACCTATTTTGGAAAAAAAAACCCAAAAAATTCCGCGCAATATCGAAGCTGCCGTCGTCTTCCTCGATGACGGCCGTGAAGCCCCAGGACTACATCCACAACCCTTTCCACTACGCCGACTAGAGGTGGGAACGGGAACTTGTGAGGCGAATTAGGTTTTGAGGTAGGAGACAAGAAGGGCGGGGGTCCGGAAGTCATGGAAGCAGATGTCGTTGGTCGTGGACTAGGCCTCGACGGCTCCTGGGCCAGGGACTCAGACTCGGAGTGGACATTGGCAGGGTCGGAGAGGCGGGGAGGGAGGAGGGGAGGTGGGCGAGGGTCTCGTGGTCGCCGAGGGCGACGGGTTTTTGTCAGTAAATAAAAAAATTTAACTTAATTTATTAAAAAAAATTGACCTATTTTGAAAAAAAACCCGTTTTCATGGGGGCATTGATGCTTTGTCCCCACTTTCAGGGCATCGATGCTGATGCTTCATGATGAAGACGAGTCACCTTAGCTTGGATATTTATTCATGGTGGCCATATTCAGAACTCAAGTGGAGTCTTATTAAGAAGAGAAGTCAATCCCCAAATCCCACGTTCCATTTAATCAAAACCCCCTCAACTCTCTCTTTAGCGATCTCAGTGGATATATCACGTAACTGTGATGGCAATAGACCACGCAAGCAGCGACAACATAATTAGGGATGAGCATAGTCCGAATGGGTGGTTCCCACCCTAAAATCGAGAATCGCCCACTGAGAATGGATTGCAAAAAATTGACATCATGAACTAGCCATTAATTTCATGGCCAGTCCGATTCGGTTCTCGGGTGGGTCCATGGAACCGGTTCTATTAAGCTTCACCTATCAAATGGAGATTGAAAATTAGAGATTTTGTGAGTAGATTGAAGATTAGGGATTTCAACTCATAGCAAATGGAGGCGATCGAGAGCAAGAGAGGGAGGTGATGAATGGCCTGGAGGTGTGGCGGTGAGTTGATGGGGTTTGAGCCGTGAGTCAATGAGAGTCGAGATACAAAGACGGAGACGGAGACATGCAAGAGACCAAGATGAGAGTGAGACACTAAGAGTCCGAGATGAGAGCAAGTAGAGACCGAGATAAGCAAGTTTCGGATTATGGATTTAGGATTTGTCATATTTTTCCAAAAGTTATAAATTACATATATCACATATATTACCGGTTCGGTCCGGGTGGATGGGTGGATGGTTCCACACTTGGAACCGTGAACCGGATCATTACTCTTAGGAACCATTGGTTTTGGGCTGGTCTCGATCCGATTATGGCGGTTTTCGGTTCTTTTGCACACTCCTAAATATAACTAAAGGATTTAGGGCTTTATTGGTGTTCGCACAACGGATTCCAAACATCCCCGATCTACACCACGAACGACATTTACAAGATATTCATCGTGTAGAGTAATGAATTTCTCTTTCATCCGAGCATCTATCCGCACCAAGAAAGGAACCTTAACATGTCTACGGAGCCCAAATCAAGCCGAAATTATCAAAGTGCGGAAAGAATAAAATGGAGAATAAACAAAGAAGATACTGAGATTCCGACCAAAAAATGTCCTTTGCGATGTCCAACAAATTTGACAACATAGTCTGCCGTTCTCGTTATAAGCGCAGCATTAATGGTCTATTGGCGTGGCCCACGGGGCTCCAGATCTGGAGCTCGCGACCATGAGTTCCAGATCGAGCCATGGCCGCGAGCACGATGGCCGCTCCGGCTAGTCCTTGGGCGCGGGGGCTCGAGGTGGCCGTACATGGAGGAGGAAAAGTGAAGTGGACGGTGATTTGCTATTTTGTTAATCTAAACCCACGTCAATACATACGTGTCAATGTGTGATTGGTTCAGAGTTCGGCAAACCGCTACGAAATCTGATCCTACCTCTTTGATCGTAATTTTACGGTGACATTCGCTGATTTCCATATTAATAATAATTTAATTATCGGTAATATGTCCTCTCATAACTTTCTTTTAAAGGGAATTGCTCCGTGATCCGAAATATTTCAGAAAATATGTAGTAAATTGTCTACATTAATAGTAAATGTCATATGTCTTATGTAGTTAATGAAATGCATGGTTGGTCGTGTATGTTCCTTTTTCCCATTCGATCCAAGGGTTCACATTAAATGCGAGAGGGGTCGAGGAGTCCCATCACCTCCATCCTCCCTCCTTCTTGAGAAATCACTTTCAAGATAAAATTCCCTTTCCGTGACGACACGACTTCCCTTAACTTATTGTCGAACAGTCCATAGACCAAGCCTAATCACCTTTCGACCCCAAAAAAAAAAAAAATCCCTAATCACTTAAACATTTTTTAAGGGCTGCTTTACTTTCACCCCTTTTTTCACGGGAAAAAGCAAAATTAATGTCAAATATATATGAGTTAATTGTCAAGTAGAATATAGAGATTAATAGAGACATTTTTTTTTAAAACAATTCCGTAATCACAATTTTACTTTTGTTGTGTATATCACTATCAAACCCTTTCATGTCTTGATCTTTTTTTTTTTTGCAAAACACTTTGTGAATGATATTAATTTTTGCCAATCCAAAATGATGAGATTTCACCGGCATTTTTAAGGAAACATTTCTTATTTTATGAAGGTTGTGATTTAATTACCTTACATCTCCCATACATTGGAGATTGTAACCATAATTTTATTTTGGAAATTCTTTATAGAGGTTTTTTTTTTTTCGTTTCATCGATTATTCCAGTATATATGTGTGTATAAAAGATAATCGATTTAAGAAAAGGGTTTGATATTGGTACGCACAACAAATTTGAAAGCTTTTTCTTTTCTTTTTTTGGGTCGGAAACTGTGAAAGTTTATTAGCAAGCAATTGCGTTAAAAAAGTATTTATGTTAATTTTTTTTCTTGATTCTACTTGTCAATTAATCAACAAATCTATTAAACAACGTTGAAAAGAATTCGGCTTCTTAGATATTTCTCCTTTCAACAAAACTAATTCTTACATAAGTAAAATCTAATAATAAATTGAAAACGTAGTACATGGATACCCACAATTAAAAAACTAAAAAAAAAAAAAAAAATTTGGGTCACCACTTTTTAAGTTGCTATTGCGTGATTGAGTGAAATTTTATCTTTTTCATGAAAATTTGATAGATTTAACCATGTAAGGGGCGAAAATAGAAGAGATGAGCAGTTATAGATTCCAAGTTCCATACATGTTCCGTCTAGAACCGGAATATACCCGTAAGAATATGTTCCTCATTTTTGGAAGCATAGAACTTACCTTGTCACAGGTTCCACGATCTTCCCAGCTTCACCTGTATTTTTGTTTTAACATTGCAATAAATCGTTATATTTAATAACCACCACTAGATGCTATAATTCACTAACCACAACTCATATTTAAACACACGAATAGATATAAAATAAACTAAAAATCTCAATCATAAATATTGCAAAAAATTTAAGTTCGTATTAGTGGTTTCATATTACACACTTATCATTGGATACCGTGGAATACCTGCAAGATCGTACAAAAATATATATGAAGAAAAATGTAAAAACTTGTTTCAAGTTCCACCTACTTAGAACCCGAAACTACTTGTCAAAATAAGTTCTCTAATTTTTAGAACTTAAAACTTACTTTGCATATCTTGAAACCTTTTTTTTTACAATAACAATGCATGATAAGCAAAATCCCGAAAACTATACTTATCGCCGTTTTATCTCGTGACGTGATCATGATTGTATGTAATGCCAATCGAAACTTTGTCCCTAATATTATAACTTAGGTCAAAGAAATAAACATTATTATCTTTCTAATCCTATAACTTAGGTCAAAGAAATAAACATGATTATCTTGCTATCTTTCATATGCCTATGTCACCACCAATTGTTACTTAACGTTTCCCCCATAACTAATTTTATTTTCTCTCCTCGCAACGTATGAATGGAATATTGAGGAACGCAGACTCATGCGAGGCACGAAAGTCTATGCAAGTCAAATTGTTTTTCGGCAGTGCTCATGGTTCAAGAACAGAGGCCCACATGTTTCACACTTAAGAGGACGGGGCCCACATCCTATTAACCCTCAATAATCCCAAGCGGGCCCCACTAGGATTAAAAATAAAATAATCCCCTTCCTTTCATCGAATCAGCCAGACAGACATGTCCCTGCGTCAGGTACATCACGAGCCAATATAAGTATTAGAAATTTCCATCGCTGTTGCTGACGTGGCCCAATCAGGACCGTTCCTTCTCTGGAACTCCCCTGGCCCACTCTCAGTTTCCCTAGCTATATAATCGTTTTCCTATAGGCACCACATGATGATGATGAATTGATGATGATGCTTCAAATGACTCGAGCGAACGTAGGCTCGGTTAGCTTTTCGGGACATCACCACCTGTTTTTGTTCCAAAGCGAGGCACCAAAATGACAGAATCATTCTTTACTTGAGGCTTCCGCGCCGTTCGTTCTTAATTCTGCGAAGTCTCTCGTTTCTTCACTTCTTCTCCTCCTCCTTCTTTCAAATTTTTGTCTGGTCTAATGAGTTTTAGATACATGTAATCTCAGCGAGCTCAAACTAGCCCCAAACCATCTATGTATTTTGTGTTTTTTTTTGGAGAAATCTGGGTTTCCAGGTAATCTCCGAAAGCTACCCTCCTGAGTTCTTCTCTTCCCCGGTGGTGTATTGGATTCTCTCTCTCGCTCGCCTGTCGATCAATGCATGTGTGTCGTGTCCGTACTCCGGTTCAAAGTTGGATCTTTTTCTCCCCGCCAACTTGCTTGGAGAAATATTTGTTTATTTCTGCTTGACGATTTCCTTTTTTTAAATCCTTTTTAGGCTCTCTTTCGTGATTGGATAGTGATGGCAGTGAGTAATAAATAGTGGGTCTTGTGGGTCTTGTATAGGTATGGCAGTCCTGAAGTATACTAACTGTTTTTATAGGCTGTTTCGCTAGTTTTTGAGAGGGTGTTGATTCTTGATATTCATCGCTGATGAGCTGGTTCGAATGTTGATACTCTTAACCGCTCTTAATACGAGAAATCTGGTCATGTGAATGGGATTATTTGGGTTTTCGCCGTCCGAAGAACTCCCGGGCTGAAAGTTCCCTTTGCGTGTCTGGAAAATTTGCAGGTCGGTTTTTGTCATGCGTCTGATGCTGCGGTGTCGGTGTTAATCGAAGAGTAGCGAAGCTTTCGGAGACATGGAGGTGGTCTTGAGAGCTAATCGAGGCCCTGTGTCCATGAGAAGGATGCCATGTCTGTCGTTGGTGACGTGTTTGTGGCTGACCATTGGAGTAATGGCCGATGCGGCTGGGAATTCCAGTTCCAATTCTTCATCTTTGCCTTCTTCGTCGAGGAGGCCGAGCGCTGTGACTATTGGTTCTTTATTCACCCAAGATTCCGTGATCGGAAGAGCAGCGAAACCAGCAATTCAAGCTGCGATCGACGATGTTAACGCTGATTCGAGCATTCTTGCCGGTACAAAATTGAACCTTCTCGAGTATGATACGAATTGCAGCGGGTTTCTCGGAACTGTGGAAGGTACTGCCTGAAACTCTGCACTTCGTAGAGATTAGATACCATGCTATAGCAGTAAATCTTGCTTGAAACCTGAAATGTTATTGTGAGTTCACAAGATTAGGTTAGGCTCTTAGCTGGTGATTTTTGAGCTGAGATTAGTTGCTTCTGATTCACTTGGTTTCATGAATTGGGAGTATTTATCTATACTGTAGTGAAAAATTTTCAGCGTATTCCCGGGTTTCACTGAAAAATTGCAGGGAATGTTGCAAATTGTGTAACCCTCTGATAATTTTGAAAAAAGTTAAACTCGAGCTATCAGATGGGGAAAAAGAATGAACCATGTATTATGCATTGGACGTCTCTCCCGTTCAGAGTCCATTTCATTAACGATTCCTATGTTTCATCTATAGCTTTGCAGCTCATGGAGAATGACGTGGTTGCTGCCATAGGCCCACAATCCTCTGGAATAGCTCATGTCATATCCCACGTAGTCAATGAGCTTCATGTGCCGCTGCTTTCGTTCGGAGCGACTGACCCGACTCTGTCTTCACTACAGTACCCTTATTTCATCCGTACCACTCAGAGTGACTCTTTCCAGATGTATGCAATCGCAGATTTGGTTGAATACTATGGCTGGAGGGAAGTAGTTGCCATCTTTGTTGATGATGATTATGGTAGAGGTGGGGTTTCAGTCCTCGGCGATGCTCTGGCGAAGAAGCGTGCCAAGATTTCTTATAAGGCCGCCTTCACTCCCGGGCGCCGGGAAGCACAATCAAGGAATTGTTGATTGGAGTGAATAACCTGGAGTCCAGGATATATGTCATACACGTAAATCCCGACTCCGGTCTCAAAATTTTCTCGATTGCGAAGAATCTCGGGATGATGGGTGGCGGGTATGTTTGGATTGCCACTGATTGGCTTCCTTCGGTTTTAGATTTGTCTGATACAGTGGATGCCGATACGATGAATCTCTTGCAAGGAGTTATAGCTCTCCGTCATTACACACCAGATACGAGTAGAAAGAAGAGCTTCTTGTCTCAGTGGAAGAGCTTGAAGTTCAAGACTACGGCTGCCCCTAATTCGTATGCTCTCTATGCATACGATTCTGTTTGGTTAGCTGCCCATGCTCTTGACGCTTTTCTCAGTGAAGGTGGAAATATTTCCTTCTCTAATGATGCAAAGTTGGTTGGCTTGAATAGAAGCAGATTGAGCTTATCCACTCTCCGTGTCTTTGATGGAGGGACGAGATTGCTCCAGATACTTCTTACTATGAACTTCACGGGTTTAAGCAGTGAAATCCAGTTTGATCCGGATAAGGATCTGATCCGCCCGGCAATGGATGTTCTAAACATTGGGGGCACAGGGACCCGAAGGATTGGATACTGGTCGAATTACTCTGGTCTTTCAGTAGTCACTCCTGAAACACTGTATGACAAACCGCCTAATAGATCGACAAGCAGTCAAAATCTTTACAGTGTGATATGGCCTGGTGAAATGACATTGAAGCCTCGAGGATGGGTATTCCCTAACAATGGAAAACCTCTGGAAATTGGAGTGCCGAACCGAGTGATTTATAAGCAGTTTGTAGCGAAAGACAAGGATCCTCCAGGGGTGAAGGGATATTGCATTGACATCTTTGAGGCGGCCTTAAACTTGCTGCCTTATCCTGTTCCGCATGAGTACATCTTATATGGAGATGGCAAGGGCAACCCTGACTACAGCAGTCTGGTTTATGAGGTTGCTCAGAACGTAAGTATTTAATTTAAAGAGTTACTTTCGTTCGATGAGTAGCTTAGTCGATCTTCATTTACTGAAGTTTAGAATTTTATGTTGGCGCAAGAAGCTATCGGTTCTTTAGCAGTTCTATTTGAAATCAAGAATGTTTTCTCTCTTGCTATGTCAGAATATTGATGCGGCTGTTGGAGACATTACAATTGTCACAAACAGGACAAAGATTGTGGACTTCACTCAGCCATACATGGAGTCGGGGCTTGTCGTCGTTGTTCCCATGAAGGAGCAAAAATCTAGTCCGTGGGCTTTCCTCAAACCATTTACAGTACCAATGTGGTGTGTCACTGGTGCCTTCTTCCTCTTCGTGGGGGCTGTGGTTTGGATACTTGAACATCGGCTCAATCATGAATTCCGAGGTTCACCGAGGCAACAACTCATTACTGTATTTTGGTTAGTGTGTTTGATTTCATTACAAGCTTTTGTTTGAGGAAGGGCAGTTACATGATGCTGAAGTTTCTGTGGGAGTGTCTGCTTCCCTTTTGAATGATATATAACAGCAAGAGCCAAATAAAATTCCTACTCGGGATTTTCTGAACTCGAGATGCTTATTTTGTGGCTTTGCTTAACGGGAACAGCATTCTTACACTGAAATTTCTTCTGGTCTTGCAGGTTTAGTTTCTCAACTATGTTTTTCTCGCATAGTGAGTATCCTATGCCTCATGCGTTGATTTTTCTGCATGAAAGATCGTCATTCTTGCTAATTGTTTCAGAGGAAAGATTGTCATGACTTTTCTGGTTAACCTGACCAGGAGAAAACACTGTGAGCACCTTAGGCCGGTTGGTGTTGATCATATGGCTGTTCGTGGTACTGATAATCAACTCAAGCTACACAGCTAGTTTGACATCAATCCTCACTGTGCAGCAGCTGACATCTGGTATTGAAGGGATCGACAGCTTGATATCGCGTTCGGATCGAATCGGAGTCCAAGAAGGGTCATTTGCGTGGAATTATCTCATCGATGAGCTTAACATAGCGGAATCTAGGCTCGTTGTGTTGAAAAGCCAGGAAGATTACACGGTTGCTCTTGAGAAAGGATCAAGAGGAGGTGGAGTCTCAGCTATTGTCGACGAGCTTCCTTATGTCGAGCTTTTCTTGTCCAGTGCAAACTGTGCATTCAGGACAGTGGGGCAGGAGTTCACAAGAAGCGGCTGGGGATTTGTAAGTTCGTGAACAATTCTCTCCTCATCTCTTCATCAATTATGATTTTCGGAGGAATAGGAATTGGAGCTAATTTAATCAGGCGGTGTGAGATGATCTCTCTTTTTGTCGACAAGAGCCACACTTATGCCATGAACATGATGATTGGGAAGAAACAGGTTGCAGTTGCAGAATTTGGGCGGTGCTAGAGTAGCAAAACAGATTTTTCACACTACCTTAATGTACCCTATTGTTAATGTTCCTCTGATTGTGTCCTTGAGATGTAACATGATCCCAACCGGCTCAAAATCTAATGTGGTTCTTGGCATGCAATCTCCTTGTTTCAGGCGTTCCAACGGGACTCCCCTCTCGCGGTTGACTTGTCGACTGCAATCCTTCAACTTTCCGAGAACGGCGAACTCCAGAGGATTCATGATAAATGGCTGTCACAAGCTGGATGCTCAACTCTAGCAAATGCAGCCGATGACAGCCGGCTCTCTCTGAACAGCTTCTGGGGTCTGTTCCTCATTTGTGGCATTGCCTGTGTCCTTGCTCTCACTTGCTTCTGCTGTAAGGTCCTATCGCAGTACCGCAGATTCAGCCCCGGGACCGAGGAACCCGAGGTTGAGATCGAGCCTGCCAGTGCCCGACGCCCAACTCGCTCGACCAGCTTCAAGGACTTGATGGTATTTGTAGACAAGAAAGAAGAGGAGATCAAGCACATGCTGAAGCGGAAGAAGAGCGAGGAGAAGCCACAAGCCAACCAGAGTCCAGACGGGCATTCGCCATATTCTCCTGCCTAAGAGGAAGATTTGCTCTCGGGCCGTCACACTTTCTTGTGTTTTTCTTCTCTGTTATAGCCGTAGGATGTGCACAAAGTCAGAGCATGGTTGTTCATCTATATCGTCTTAAGTTGAGCTTCCACTAGGTAAACAAGTGGAATCATGTAATACACACGAAGGTAAACAAATTTTCGGAAGAAGTGTTGCCATTTTGTGCAATGCGTTGAGAACCAAAGGTTGCTCTGTATCGTAGATGAGAGTGTCAATGCAACCAGAGAAGTTGGTCCATGAAATTCGATCTAAAGATTGTCAGAATGATGTAATCTCACATAAAGAAGTGATCAGAATCTGGCTGCTTCAGTATCAATGTTTGTTAGAAATCGCTGACGTGAACGCCGATCGGCACCTTTCACATTGACGTGAAAGCCGATCAACACCTTTCGCATTGACATGAACAATTCTTGTCATTTTTAATTATTTTTTTGAAATTATTTTGTAACTTTTTGTTTTTTGTTTTTTGCTTTTACCTTCTTCCTTGGCGGTCACCGGTCTCCTCGATGGCCACGCCGGTGACCAGCAATGGGCAAGGTCACGCTAGGGCCGATCTCACACGCCGAACGAGGCTCGCCGTCGACAGAGAGGGTCCTCTGTCGGACGTGGAGCAGGGCAAAGAGGGGATAACAGTGTCCAAGCTCGTGCCTCAGCAGAAACCAATCGAGCAATTGCTCATGCGAGGCCGACCAGTTTGATCCGGGCTTCCGGGTCGGCCTAGGGAGTGCGGACCATCTTATTCACAACACTTTAGCCCAACTTCGGAACTCAAATATAGTTTTAAATGCTTCCTCTTATCTTGTCTTCTTGAATCTATTTTGCAGGCGTTGTTCCTAGTCTTCGCATTCTACCTCCTTTATCTCGAAAAACTTTCTCAGTTGGTTTTTCTATGCTTTCCATTGTTGCAACACATCCTAATCGATATATTGCTTCACCTCACAGGGTATTTCGCGACATACGACTCCTGTTAAAGTGAGAATTGCACCAGACGCAAAGAGACGCCACCTCGCAAGTGAGTCTTCAAAGTTTCCATGACACACCTCGGCGAAAATCGTCCCAAATATTCCTGAGCTTATCGTACCGCGACTGATTCGGTTCTAAATTTTTCAATTTGGCCAATTTACAATCCTAAATCATTTGATGATTTGCTGATGCGGCCCTTCCGATTAGTTTTTTCTGAAACCGCTAACGTGGAGGTCCACTTAGGCGCTGGCCATTCTACATGGATGGCACTAAAATGGACAGTTTTCGTAAATTTTCTGAATTTTTTCTTCTTTTTCCTTTTCTTTCTTTTCCCTATTTCCCTTCGCCTGCCGGATGAAACGAAAAAGGAAAGGAAGGGGGAGGAAAAAAGGGAAAAGGACAAAAAAAAATCTGAAAATCAAAAAATTGCACAATCGACAATAATGTTGCCGATTTTTCTATTTTTAATTTTTTTCCTTTACTCCACGTAGGATGATAGACGACTATGTTAGTGATTTCCAAAATTGGCTAGAAAGACCACTTTGGCAAATCATAAAAAAGTTTCAGACTAACTTGGACAAATTAAAACAGTTTAGCACCGAATTGACGTTATACCGTAGGTTTACGACTTTTTGAACAATTATCACCCTTCCTAGATACATGCAAGAAAAGTCATCATCTATGCTAATTCCGAGTTTGTCGACTAAACCGAATTTCGATTTAAGAAAAATAGAAGACTGCCCTAGATATAATACTCCTCTTTCCACGTAAAGTTGCTGCTGCTAACAAAATTTCTAGCAATGTTAAGAGACACGACCTCAAGAGCACCGAAAAAGAAAATGATCGAAATTGAAGGCAACATCAGGAATGAAAATCGAACATTAAGAAAAGTAAATCCGATGCTAGCCAGAAGATGAGCTTTACTGCCCTTGATAAGGGAAGTCATGAAAATAGAGTAACAGCATCCTCAAATTCCACAACAGTAAAAACCCTAAACCTAGCTAAACTGAGTGTTTTTATTTTTTTTTCCCCTCTTGACATGACAAAGCTATAAGCTAGCATAAGCCAAATGGTTCCGGACTCTTCTGCTCTAGGTACTGAAGTTAACAACAGAAATTTAATGGAGTTCTCTGATTATCTTTGATCCGAGAAGTCAATTCCCGAACCTCTTATCGTCGCGCTTGCTTCGGAGAATGTTTGAGGCCGTTGAGTGCTTAAAATAGACTCCAAATGAAGCGTTGAGGATCACCCGAGGTGCGTTCTTGACTTCTCCAAATAACTCTATGAGCTAATATACTGTCCCTTAATCGCCTTCTCTCCCATGGAAACTCACCTCCTCATTCTTGCTCTTGCCTTCTAAATTGAACTGTTCAAAAGAGAGAGGAAGCGTTCAGAGTTTTAGATAGGAAATCAAAGGAAATAGTTAGATAAACATTTGTCAAGACGAACAAAGCAATCGAAGAAGATTCTATCTTGTTCAGACACGGTGGAGAAAGAAACACCACGCATGTGGTGTTAGGGTGATTGATATTGCTCATCTACATGAGACAATCGTTTGTTTCCACCGACAGCGAACGAAAAATATTATAGGAAAGATTTTTGCTCCATGGATAGAAGAGCGGAGAACGAACCTAGATTCACAACATGCATTTTTCGACGTTCAGAGCGATCATGTGAATAACTTAAAACCCTAATGCACCCAACAGAGGCTATGCTGCTTGATTTGGAAAAGCAGATAACTATCGACCTAAGATGTAGAAGGTAAAACTTACCCAGAAAACAAGGAGAAAAAAGAAACATCAAGATGAGATGCTGTTTCATCACTGAAAAAGAAAAGAGATGAGATGATTTTGAACTTACCAATGTGCATGAGAAGCTAGTTGTTCTCAGGCGATAAAGAAGCCCTAATCCTCTCAACAGTGCAAGCAATCAAATTGTTAACGGTTGCGACCGATCCCAGAGAAAGCTTAGCAGTCGGGACCGAATCGACCAGAATTTGAAACGCGACAGTCAAGAGAGATCCATCGGATGCCACTTCACCACCACCTTGCATGGACAAGCCGCCAGGAAGTATGGAGAACCCCGAGGGAAGAAGAGCCACGTAGTCGGGTTCTCCGCCGTTTAGAACCACATTCATCGCAACGATGTCAACCGGAGCATATACCACAAAGGAGCCTGTTGCATCAGTGCAGCTCTCTTGCAATATCAGCATGTTGCTTTGGCTTGAATTTGCACTCTGGAGAACATTCGCAACAAAGGATTTGGTTAGATTCGGTGACTGAAGAATTTAGCTGCAACATTGGGATAGATACAAAGCTCACATTTACTCGCAACAGAGACACACAGTTGCCGGTGTCCCGGCCATTGGCGATGTGTGCCATTTCTTGAACAATTCCTCCATTTGAGAGAATATCCCACTGCACAGTAGCAAAAAAATAAGAGCATCAAATCAACATTACAAGAGCTTCCATTATGCTTATTCAACAAATTAATCCTAGCAACATAACCGCCACACTCGGAAGGACTTCGGATACTTCATAAAACAAAATCTTCGGTTAAGAAAATGAATGATCAATCATTTATGGCTCTATCATCACCCAATTAAGGTGAAATGTAGCACGATGTATTATATAAGACATACTAGTACTAGTAGAATGCATGTTAGCCCAAAATCATGTCTAAGGAATTTTGGACAATGTTAGCTAATTAAGGCATCAAATGAAACGCCGACCAACAACCTGCATCGCTCTCTCCATTATTCTTGCACCCGAATGAGAAGGAAAAAGGAGGAACTGAAAACATGGACTCGCAAAATTCGCTTGACATGTATTGAGAGAACAATATCTAGTTGACTGTACCCTGATAAAATCCTTTTTAAGGTAAAAATCTCGAATTTAACATCCTACTAGAAGAAATTAAAAAAAAAAAAAACAGGGAAGCTGTACATATTAATGGCAATGGAGAATACCTGCATAGAATTTATTAGAAATCCATTTAAAGAATTCAAATTATATTTCTTAGTTTGTCAAGTTTACCAACCACACCGGCAGAGAATTGTTTCCATCAAATGTGAGGTTGAAGAAAGTAAATTCTTCAGATATCTTTCCATGTATTCCGCGTTCTCATACTAAAAACAACATATGCTGTAGACTTGTTAAGGAAAGAAAATTGCATAATGCATACATAAGCTCATAAACTTTTTCCCTACCTCGCTTCGAGAATTCTCATCACGAAGGAAATCGAAGACCTGCTTTGGGGAAACTGGCAGCCAGAAGGAAGTGGCAGCACATAGAACTATTCCTGGAGGCCTGCCCGGATCATCCACGCTTTTCCGAGTCATCACACGCACATCGTCTGCTCCGGTTCCAGATAATGTCGTCCATGTATGAGCTGTAGATGCGCTGACTCCGGCACAAAAGCTTATTACCATCCTCTCTGCCAGCTTCATCATGCTTTTTCTCCCTTCGGGGCTCGTTATGACTTTGGAAAAAAGCAACAAATCAAAAGTTTAAACTCGTCCAACCTCAAAGCTTCCGAACTGTTACCGCCAAAAAGCTTTGATAGTGTACATTGCATTGTCTAGACTACAACCTTAGCTAACTCAAAAGCTGAAACATTTTTGGAACCAACGAAATTAACGGTAAGCATAGCCTTGGTGAAAATCAGTACTCACAGACAAAGCACTAGGTCACACTATAAAGCCCTCTGATCTCAATTGAACCCGAAACTCGTGAGAGATACCGATGAAAATTTTAATCAGAAGGGGAAAATATGGGGATAAAGAATAAATGATATGTATGTTTGCTTGAGAGGAAACTGAAAAACCCTAGACACAAGTAAGAGAGAAATGGTATTCGAGAATTTGTGAGTGTAGGCCAAACTAAGAGATACAGAATATCGATTTGCAATCAAATGAAAAAAAAAATAACGGCATCCATAGTCAAATAAAAAAAAGAAGAGTCAAAATAAAAAACAATACCGCCAACATCTCCGCGAGAAATATGAGTTGCCATGGCGCTTGCGAGCCGTTCACATTGTCGATCTAAGGTAGCGACCCAGCGTTTGGCCCCAAAAGCATGGCCAGAGCCAACAAGCTGCCTGTATAGGTTATGCACTCCTCTATGATCTACTTCCACATGCTCAAGCCATGTGACCTACACCGTGATTTTATTCACTTACTCTTTCTCCTGGAATAATATAGTTGATAAGAAAATCATAACAGAGTAAAAGATTCACCATACCCTAGAGTATCCGTTCGGCATTTCTTGAATCAGACATCCCGAAGGCTTCCTACGGCATCGAACCGCTGGGTTTGGGCGTAAAGTGTCCAAAGAAACATCGACCACTGCCCAAGTCCCGTCGCTATGCTGCTTGCAGTAGCGGACGAAATGTACCTCCCGAGTAGGAACGAGCGGCGATGGAACTTGAAATTCAGCCGTCACCTGGGAATTCATGAGATCAGTCAATCAAATAATCAGATACGCTAATGGAGGCTAAGTGCTCACTAAATTCCCAGAGCTCACCTGTCTTGCTTAATTAATCATAACAACACTAATTTTGGGCATTGGTTTGATCTACTTAAGTTTGTTTGAGTAGAAACACATACGAGTCATACGAATTGGGTGCACATACATACCACTTGCAAGGCTCCGTTGTAATTCCCTGCCACCCCAGTTGATAGAACTTCCAAAGTCATAGCTCTTGAGACAATGCTTGAGAAAATAGTGGACCACTGGCTCTGCAATATATAGAATTAGCAAATGAATGATTGAAAGGTAATTTGAACGATCAATTTTGCTCATTTTAAATCAACTTGGCTACATTGTGGATATCTAGAAGTATCAATGTGGCCAACTAAGGAGGAAAACCGTACCACATCCATGAGAATCTCAACGAGATTGATGTGATTCATGATGATGACCCCAGTTTCTCGCGAGGCTTCGCGCTTAAATCCGGTGGGGTTTGTTATGATCCCACGAGCAAATGCACGAATGTACTCGTCTTCATTTAGCACGCTTGAAGTGCCGTCAAGTCCCATAGTCCACATGGGCTCTCCCACCTGTGCCATTCTGATAAGTTCCTCCATGGCCGCCACCGCCAGCTCGATTATGATCGGCTTCTCGGCTTCAGTCGGTGCAGTGATTGATCGGAAAAGGTCCCCGCCTCCATAAACGTCGCCCCGACACCTGATTGGCCCGAGAAGCTTCCGAAACCAAGATCAAGTGGGCGAGGAGGGACCGGAGAGGAAAGAGGAGGGTAGTTCCCTATCGGCTTGCCTACATACCTTGCAGCTATTGCCGATATCCTATCAATCTGAGACCAAATCAAGAATCAAGATATAGTTTCCGTGAGAGGTAATCTTTAGCTGAACACAGTTTTGGGTACTCATATTACAATACTCGTCAAGTTATCCACTACGCTGCTGGCAAAAACATTACTTCCACAAGCGGTACTGGATTGCGAACCGAGTAACAACAGTCTGACCTCACTTTTTCTCAAGTGCACAGTCGTCATCAACTTGGACACTGCATACGGAAGACAAAACTTCTGTCCATCTCTAATAAAAACCTAGAAAATTACTTTACCTCTTCTCTTAGACGTGCATTTTCCAGCCTCAAATGATGTTCATCGAAGGACATCTCTCCTATGGCAGTTGGGCCGCCACAGTTGGGACAGGAAGCGCTGTTCAGTGCTTCTCGGTACCTCATGTTATCTGCCTGGAGCTTCTCATTCTCGGTGCGGAGCTGTGTGTTCTCATGGCGCTCATGTTGGGTCTGAGAGGAAATCATTAGAGTGAATTCAGATCTTAGGAAATATAGAAAAAAGTATAAGATCATATGCCCAGTCGGTAGCCATAGTCGTAGATCCATGCACTTTCCGTAGTCCGAAGGCGGTATTTATCTTTCCTTAATTCAGGTTTAGGTGCATCGTATTAGATTCATGGTGGCCATGATCAGCTAGTGCAGGGCCAACGTCAATCTCACGTAAGTTGTAAGGTCCAAAGGTTTCCAAAGGCAAAATGCCGCGAAGAATTATTCAAGATAACCACGTGAACCTTAAAACCTCTAAGTACCTTTCTTGATTACTCTAGAATGCGATACGGGAAATGTACATAAGGGCTTTCTAAGGTATATATACTTGAATTCTGGAGACTTCTCATCGATCTCCACCGTTAGATTGGTTGGAGATCAACCGCTGGCATTAGAGGTGTTCTTGTATTATTACATGTTGTTACTCTTATATTTTTTTAAATTTTGAGGGGCTAAGTAAGGAGTTCATTTTAAATACCTTCATTTTTTTGGGGGGGTATGTAATTACCTTCATTTGAGTGCGCTTGTTTTGGAACCAGAATTTGACTTGCAAAGGCTCAAGCCCTAATTGACGCCCCAGTTCCTTCCTTTGCTTATCATCCGGGTGCGGACACTCCTTGAAAAATCTAAACCCCAAAAAAAAAGAAAAATGGCCAAATCGTTAAGAAACATGTGAAAAATAAAAATCATTTTTGAGAGGAGAAACAAAAAGAACCACAATTCGGGGGCAAAACTCACGCTTCCATTTCTTGAATCTGGTGCTGGGTGTGACGATGGTAGCGCTTCTTCTTCCGGCGCTCATCCTGCAGATCGTCGCCAGAGGCGGGACCCTCGTGGTTGTCGCTGCCGGACTTGTTGCTGTCGAAGTCGTCGTCTCGGAGGCGAGCGAGCTCAATCTCCGACGGGTTCCCCGCCATGTCTAGAGGGTGAAGCTGCGGACCGCCGCCGCCGTCCATCAAGTTTTGCTGGAACACGTCCATCATAGAGATCTCCTTTAAAGATTCCCAACCAAACGCTTATGGGTTTCGAATCTAAACAAAAAGAAGAAGAAGAAGAGGAGGAGGAGGAAGAGAGACAACGCAAAAACGACCATTCTCAAAAGAAAGCAAGGCAAAGAAAAAATCACATCAGTGTCCTAATTAACACACGAGCGAGTGTGAAGAGAGAATGTTTGGAGAGATAATAGAGGGGGAGCATAATGGCAACAAGGAGCGATGTATATAAAGGAGAAAAAAAAGTTGGATATGGCTTTAAAAGGCAGGCAAAACGAGAAAAAAAGGAAAAGCATTAACCATTCATGGGCAAGTTTGATAATTAAAAATTAAGCAACTAAAGCTGCAATGTAATGATATTGCTAAACAAGCATAAAGCCAGGGTTTTGAATATTTTACATACCCCATTTTTTTTCTTTTTATTTAACAAAAAAGAAGAATGGGTTACATGTATTTCGACAGCAAAAAAAAAAAGGGTTACATGTACGAGTGGCGATAGAACTGGAGGAATTCACGCGTTTTTGCCGAAGATCGAGATGGGTTTTTCTTGGAATAGCAAAACATCGAAAGGGAGAAAAGATGGGAGATCAAGCTGAGAAATTAAGAGAAATTTCTGGAAAAAACAGAGAGGAGAGGAGACCTTTGACTTCCTGTGACCTGCGAAAGGGTTGATGAACCCAGAATCTAAAAATCTGTCGGAGAACGAGGTGGAGAGACTGACAAGAGTCGTGAATTTGAGGACACGAAAAATAACCTTCTCCTTGTTAAAAAAAAGGATTAGAATTTTGCAACGAGAGAGTGTTGGTTTATCAGTGAAAACAAAAGGGTGAAATGAAGACCAAAATGGCAGAAGAAGAAAGAAGGAGGAGATGACAGAAATCCCGACGACGAGTTTCAAACTCCACAGAGCTTCAAGAAAGCCAAAAGCTGACCTGAGGAATCCCGAAACCACCGACGCTTCCGCTGGTACCGATCATAGGAGGCATGTCTCTCGCCCGAATCATGAGCCGGGCAGGCATTCTTCTCAGTGTTCTTCTGGGCTTTCCTTTGTATGAACAGTGGTGATTTTTGGGCTGGGGCTTGGTAAGGATTCTGTTTGGAGGTCTGAGAATGAGGCTAAATATAAGGTCACTGCAAGTTGAGAGAGAGAGAGAGAGAGAGAGAGCCAGGTAAGTCTTGACTTGGGTCCAGCGTTGCCGTTGAAAAAAATTAAATAAGATATCGGAATTTTTTTTTTTTTTTGGGCCAGAGTCAGTCCGTGTCTGTTTTGCTCTTACGTCCCAAGAACACGAGTAAAGTGCAGGGGATAAGGGTTGACAAATTTCTCTCGACCTTGTCCTCTTCTTGACAGAACCGAAAATCAGGAAGAAACAAATGAAAAAGCAAGTATAACGCCCGCTAATCTCTCGCTATCTCTCTCTCTTTCTCTTTCTGTGTCGTCTTCTTCAAATACTGAACGTTCCGTTTCGTTTTCGTCTCATTTCATCTTTGCTCCATCCGTGCTCTGCAACAAGGGAGAGAACGCCAAATCTTAAGCAAAGACAGCAGATTATGTGAAGGTAAAAATCATGGGTAGTGCGTAGAAATCTCTGTTAGGCCCGTCTATTCAAGCACAGGGAGATAAAACAGATTACTCCAAAGTTTTGCCACTGACAACTGCATGAGAGATCATTGCCAATAGGAAAATGAATGCAAAGTAAAACTTGGAGAAGAACCGCAGGACTTACTCTGAGAAATAACATAGAAACATAAATGTGTAGAAGGATGAAGGGAGATCTTCCGGGGGTTATTCTGTGTTTTCGTGGAACCCTATCCCAGAACCATTTTCTTGGAAAGAGCGAGAGAGAGAGAGAGATGATGAAGAAGATGATGGAGGAAGGAAGCAAAGGAGAAGAGAGGGAGAGGGAGAGAAATGGCAGAGAGGAGTAATTGCAGAGGGCATCGAGAGGGTGCAACAGCATTAAATGGTGGAGGGGGTGGGGTGTCAAAGAATTCAATGTGAGAGAGAGAGAGAGAGAGACTCTTAATTTGATGCTTAATCTGATTTCACAGGTGATTCGTTGTTTCTTCCTCAGCCACTCTTCAAGTTTCAAATGCAAACTCATACACAGTCCACTATGCTTTCCTGAACGCTCCGAGAGATCCTGGATGGATTAACAGATAGTGTTACTCTTGCACCAAAGACAATGTAAAATGATCTTTATATCGTCCATGATTGGATACACGAAATCTGGATTATGCCTTTCGGGATTAAAAAGAAACGAAACTAAGCGTGCGAATCGCTCCGGTGACATATCTATCTATCTTGTCGTATGCTCATGTTGTTCGTGGATCGTGATCGAGAAATCGGATTCCGTATTACCGCCACATTTCTTGCATTGTGTGATGACCACATCGATAATCATCGAAATGACAATTCGTCACTCGCGTGATAGAAAATAGAACTTCAGTTGTTTTTATACGGGAAAAAAAACTAGGACAAGCATAGACATTACAAATTTTACTAATTCAAATGCTTTCAACATGGAGTAACGGCACCGACATCCCAAATGAATTCAAACGTTTGAACAACTCTAGGTGTGAAAATGAGAGGTTAGAAGGATCTATGTCCTTCCTCTTTGCGCAATTCATCAATTTGGATTTCGAACATCATATTGTCCAACCTATTAAATTACTTATGTGACTTTGTATCGGCAATTCATGTGTAGATTGAAGCATATCGTGTGGGATGCGATTCTAATTCACTTACTTTTCTTCTAACAAGCATGTGATCAATCTTTATTGGTGTGATCTTAACGAGATAACGATACTAAAATGTATTGAATGTACCGTTTGACTGTTGAATCAACCAAATTATATCAATTTAGTCGATTCGATCTTTTGAACATGCCGTTACGTTTGATAGCAAACCAAGCTAATCCTAAGAGATATGCATTTCGATGGTGCTTGTATTGTAAAATCTATTTACTTTTGTGATTAGGTATGTTCGAACTCCTTCTTTGGGCAGGATATCTAAACATGCTTCATGGGTGTGTTAGCTTTAATTTCCATGATTTCGTTTTCGTGGCATAACATTATCGATAATCTCACAAATGGGAATGAACAGAAGGACAAACTTGAAGCATAAAGCAACCATTCCATATACAGATCCATTTATTTGGTAGGAGACTCCAAAAATTGCATGAGATAGTGAGGATTGAGTGTGACACTATGAAAACGAAACCCTAATTATTTTCCCTTTTTGGCAAGGATGTCTTCAATGCTATGCACAACTTCCTAAATGGCTTTCATTCAAATATCGATAGTTTTAGATTGAGGAGCCTAACCATTTTGTCAAGAAACTTAATACTTCTAGAGTGATTATTTTGATGATATCAAGTGATGCATACTCTTGCAAAAAGCGAAACCCATATTTATATGATCTTTGTATAAACAAATTTCTTCTCTACAGCATATCGTGATAGATGTCGTTGAGTATAGCTGTCCTTAAGGTATTGTGATTACTGGACAATTTTGTAGGTAATCTTTTCATGTGCAAAATTAAATTAACATTTTTCTTTCGGGTTAATACCACGAAAAATCTTAAATTGGTACACTCGTGACAAATTTACCTTGAATTATTTTTTTGACTACAAAAAATCCTAAACCCAGACACATGTGACAAATTTACCAAAATTGTTTTATGACCACAAAAAATTCAAAATGGTACACCCGTGACAAATTTACCATAAACTAAATTTTTCGACCATAAAAAATCCAAACTAGTACACATGTGATAAATTTACCATTCATTAGTTTTCTTTAAATTGGGTTAATCCCAAAAAAAAATTTAAACCGATACATCTCGTGACAAAAAAATGGTAAAAATCTCAAATCGATACATCGATCAACCGTCACAAGTCATCAAACTCAATAATTTAATAGTAAAATTTAAAGAAAAACTAACGAATAGTAAATTTCTCACAATTGTACCATTTTAGGGGCAAATTTGTTACATGTGTATCGTTTAGGATTTTTGGTGGCCAAAAAATAATTTTGGGTAAATTTGTCTTAGGTGTACCAATTTGGAGTTTTTCGTGGAATTAACCCTTTTCTTTTCAAACAGTAATATATCATGTGCACCAAGGTGGTAAGATCAAAGAATTTGTGGAAATATAATCCTTTAACCTGATTCAAGATCTTTCATAAAATAACATCAAACTCTAGATGTCACGGTCCGTACAGTACAAAATGACGATCAATGCTACCTAAAATGATCATATTATGTTGTACTGTATTGAGAGAATGGTTATCTGTTCTATTTTGCATATCTTGGTTGGCAGTATTTACCATGGAAACATTGACAAACCGGGACAAGAAAACCCACATGCTGAATTGCTCTAGGTCTTTCTAAGAGGAAGCTTCCCTTACCCAAAGCCTATTACATTGTGAAAGTAGATGCTTTTGCATTGTCCCACTACAAATGAAAAGATATTCGAGAAAACCGAGTCTCACATTAGATAATTAATATGTGGAACAATGAATAATCTTTATTGCACTCGCAATTCACAGGCTTAAAATTCTGAATAAAAAGCGATTTAGCCAATATAGTGATAAAGTCGAACTTAGCTCCCCTTGACGATATGGCATGGAGCGATGGATGGGGATTGAATTGCGACTGCGCTGAAATCATAAACGCGGAGTACGTATGACATCAGGCCACGAGAAGAACGTACATTTGAACTCCTTAACTCAGAAAAACCAACTCGGTTCCGATCCTTCCAAACAGCCACAACAGATTAATTAAATTTCCTGTCAGTATGGCATCATTCTTCTTCAATTCCCCATTCACTGCCCCACCTGAGAAAACTAATCGGAACAAAGGAAGTAAATTGCTCCTTGAGGGATGAACTGTTCTTGTTGCATATGATTGAAAACTATAATCAATACCCAAGTAACACCAACATGCTGACACGTTATTTAAAAAATAAAAAATAAAAAATTCCGACATGTTGAGGCTGGCTAGGTATATCAATTTTGAGGTGACCGGGTATATGACTTAAATATATATACTTTTGGTAGATTTACATTTTGACCCCCGTATTTATTGAAAATGTTTAGAATTGAGCCCGTGCTTGTCGAAATGGCTTGTGGGGATACTAGATTAGAGTATTGCTGGCTTGTTCGAAGTGCCGACTACGTGTTCGATGTATGACATCTTTTGACAGCGTGTCGGTCGCGTGCCGGTGTCCAACACATGTCGACACGACACGAAAGTCCCGCGAGAGTGTCCGTACTTCCTAGATCAATACACAAAAATGTATGATTTTGCAACATCATAAAATTCTTTGGTGGGATTTCAATGACATAAAATTTTCTTTTTAATATAGATAAATTGTGGAGAGATTTAAAGTTTTCCTATCCACACGCTCTTTCCTCTTTCTGCAATCTTTTTTGCGCCATCAATGGCTGAAGTAATTAATGGAGGCTGGGCATTGCGATGACCATTTAATGCATCCATGCCTTTCTCGTACAACTTGCTCTCTGAGTTCTCAATAATCATAAAATTAAATAACTATATTTGCAAGGAAACCGCCACTGACAATACTATCGGTTATTTTTTACCATAGGATCTTTCAATTAATGAATGCTTTATAGAAAAAAAAAAACTCGGTGATAATGTATGGATCTAAGGTTGATATTGTATAGTTTTTGACAATACTATCGAGAAGCATTTCCCTATTTGCAGTATTACTACAGAAAAATTAGCAATCCACCCTGCATTGCAATGGATTGTACACTTCCAATTTTTTATAAAAAAAATACTAAAGAACTCGAAAACCATTTCATTACAATATTTCGTGAAAATATCATTTCACAATTGAACATATATACTATTTGCGCATAAAATACAGACATTTTAGACACATAAATTTATGATGAAGCTATTTTTAGGTTTTGTCATACTTACCCGAACTTTTTTCCACGCACCCTTTAAGGAAAACGACCGTATAAATCCGTCCGTATTCCCGCATCCTATAATTTCCGTCCTTTATACCTAACAAAAAAAAGAGATATTTCCTTCATTTACGTAAGTTTAAGAAATTAATAACATAGCAAACAAATAAAAAAGGAGGAGGAGGAGGAGGAGAATTTCCAAGCCAGTCCAAATCAAAACACATTAAGACTTTTGGTGAATTGACACTTCTCTACCTTCTCTTAAAGTCCCACAAGATTCACTACTTTTATGAGCACAACTCGTTGGTATTTAGGGAAAACATTCTGCATCATTAATAAGATTTTTTTTCTCTCTCTCCCTCTCTCTCTTTTCATATCTACTTAATGTCGGAATTTTGTGGTTTTCGTGATTCCCAGGTAACCAAAAAGTGTAAGAGTGGACATATGTCGTTTGAATGCGACCGATATCTGCATAGAATTTACTCATTCATTTTCGTTTATTTGCAAAGTAATCTACTCCTGCTTCCGGGCGAAATTAGCCTGAAGGAGTGTCCCAGCTGATATGAATGATTTGACAACGAGATGATAATATAGCACGAAAACCAGTTTTTGAATCAGAAGAGAAATTTTAGGAAGCGGGGCTTTGTTTGATTCCACGGCTATAAAGTACTACGCGGAGGTCAATAACCGGAAAAAATGCGTCTCCTCAAATGTAATCGACAACTCTTTGACAACCGAACGATCAAATAAGGAAACCCTTTATGCTATAATTTTGCATGAGCCACGTTAAAAGTCGAGAGTATTGTCTGAAAATAGTCCGAATACGTTTTATACGTGGACCGTCGATTCACTAAAGAGAAACGCCTGCTTTTTTATTGGTTTAAAAAGCATATAGAGAGACGTAAGCATGTATGTATATTGCACTATAAGTGTACTAAAATATAAGTACTTTGGTGATAGATAGTACATGTACTTGAACTTCGTTAGATTCGCGAAAAATGAGTAATTTATAAAATATTTTTAAAAAAATGCTCACTTGATTAGCTAATGATTTATTATTAAAAATAATTTATATCTAAATTTTTGGATAGACGAAACTTTTTTTTTTTTCATTTAAAACATTCATTTTTCGCGGGCCCATATTTTCCGATCGTGGGGGAGTCGTGGCTTAATCTCAGTCCGTCCCTTTCGGGGAAGCGGCCGAAACGGAAAACTACCATGCGTCCAAGACCAGCGGTTCCTCGGTGGGGCCCAGCTTATGTCGGCCCTCGATGCCGTTCCAGGGGAATCGTCAAGTGGGGCCCGCCCTGGGTCAACATTGACTCCGGGGAACTTCAATGGAGGCCCAAAAGCCAAAAAAAAAATCGTTGATAGGGTCAAAGGGGAGATGAAAAAGGCATTGGAAAATCGCGACTTGGGCCAAGTCAGCGGCTCTTATTGCAAGCCGTCCTCGCGCAATTAAAGTTTTTTTTCCCCAATTGCATTGCCCTTTGCTTTTTCCCGGTCACAACTTTTTTTTACCCTTCTTAGTTTTATTTGTCCGGTTCAATTTAAGTTTGCGCCATAAATCTTGAGATCGAATATTAACAATTCGATTTGAGCCATGACCGTTCAACCCGCCTGTAAGAGTACGAAACCATCACCCCTAACCCCGCCGGCGTGCCAAAAGTCGGGAAGATCTCTCCACGTGAGGCAGCAAAAACGCTTCAAGCACGGGGTCAATCATAGGTTCGATCACGACATGGCTCGAGTCCGCAACCTAATAAATCCAAGCACGACATATATATACCACCGAGTTGCTCAATCGCAGTGGAGTCGCCGATTCATCGAATATATCGGACGCCATATCGAATATTTAGATTTTCAATAGATCCATGCCACATAATACAAGAGACAATAGTGCGCGAAAAAAATTGCGGACTCACATTAAATGGCTTCTTAGCAAGTGTGTTCAAAGTCGCTTTTTGATAAAATTGCTTTAATTAATGAGTCGGCCAGTTATGATCCGGTCAAACCCTTTTGATTTTGTGTGGATTTTCGTGGGTATCCTAGGAACTTTTTGGCTATCAACTACGATACTCCCCCAACTACTTGAAAATGCTTTGTCGGAGGGGTCAATGCGAGACCAATCTGGGGACGCATTTAAGACCGACATGCCGGTTCAACGTGGAAATTGAAGGAACCATTTGTATTCGACAAAAAACAAAGGAACCATTTGACTTTTTTGTGCGTTTTTTCCCAAGAGTCTAGCGAGGCTTCGAGGCATTGGATTAATAGGGCTGCTCGATTTCAATGCATGCAGCAACCTCGCAGTCTCAATAATATTGACGAGAAAATTATCAAAAAGATCATAAATTTTTTGTATTTATATCAATTCTATTCATCTAGTCAATTTTAACCTAATATTACCGACATGATCCGGCCTGCGCTAACGTGAATATTTAGTAATAATATCTTTTTTTTTTAATCGGCGATCGGTCGAAGGAAGAAGGTAGAAAAGAAAAAGAAAGAGAAAAAAAAAAAACATAAGGAAAATGTATAAAATATGAAATATTATTAACAATTGTCCACGTCAACGTCGGCCCGTGCCACCTAAGCCGCTTTTAGCCAAAATTGGCCGGATGGACCGAACCGACACAAATACAAAAGGTTTAGGACTCAATCGACATAATTGTAATACATTTATGATTTTTTTTCGGTAATTCTCCCATATATTAACTCTCAATTCTTTTCCCTAGCATAAATTTAGAGCGCACCCCTCCAAAAACACAAAAAGGAAAGTGAAATTGGGAATGTTGTAATGCGATTGGCCCTCTATGTTTGGTGCTTGCCAAGAGGGCATTTCTAGGGTTGTACGTGGGAACGAATGAAGGGATTCTTTTGTTATGTGGTGTCCGATGAGACATGTAACGTGGGCAGTAGTGGTGGTGGTGGTGGAGGAGGGGCTTTGGGTAAGATTCTTAAAACTTGGAGACCTACCACAACCGTCCTTTTGCCCAACTAACTTGTCCGATGCGTAGTTAGGGAACGAGGAAGCAGCTCGGCGAGAGTGAAGATGTGTCTTGTGTGAGGGACCAGGACTTAGAGGGCAAGGACTTAGAGGCCAAGGAAAGGGCAACAACTTGAGACAAGATTTGAGAATTCTTCTCCCGCTTTGGGGCTTTTGTTCACCTCTCCTTCCCAAGGCGTACCTTATAGGCAGTATGTTCTTTTTTCCCCACTTTTTTTTTGTGCTTTAGCCATCGCTACGATGACCGAACTCTTGGACGGCGTTGATCAAGTCTTTCTTCTTCCTTTTTCCACTCATTTAGGGATTCGATCGCAAAGAGCCTTTGCCCTCTCCCCAAAATTAGATATGTCAAACGGATGGGCCGGGTCAGGTCATAAATGATCCGGCTCAAATTGATACATATAATTCGTTTATGACTCATTTATTACAATGCGAATTCCTCGACACATACCCGATCCGATCCATATTGATAAAACACTTCCGGATTTAATCCGATTTATGAAAATTTTGTTTCTTATAAATTTTTTAAAAATGTTAGATTGATAAAAGTTATATCGACTCTTGTTTGTAACTTTGTATATAAATGCATACACCTTTCAATTTGAACAACCTCCCTCTGACCCAAAAAAAAAAAAAAAAAATTGAAAAACTTCATAGATTCATGCAAACAGCCCATATCCAATGCAGAAGGTAGTGCGCTAGCGCTCTAGCTGGGCCGTGGCCCGTAACGTGCATCTGTTGCGGATATATTTAAAATGCGGTCCAATACCAAACAAAAAAAAAATTTCAATTTTAGCATATGTTCCAATTATATAAAAAAAATTTGTCTCATAAAAAAATTTAAATTTTACTTTTGTCACAATTCTACCAGCTTAATACACAAAAAAAACTCCCAACTTTTGCATCTGCTCAATTATATCCAAATTATTTTTTGTCTTATATAAAAACTCATAACTTCTACTTTTTTTTCCACCATCAGCCTTCCGTTCATAATCAATGTTAGTCAATCCTACGTGGCATTTTCACATCGTTAATGAATCATACTTTAGCAAAGCCGACAAGCGGAAAACCCCCCAACTTCTCTTCTACCTTGTTTGCTTCCCCTAAATATTGCATGGAGATACGTAACCACTCAAAATGGCGCGTTTTGAATTCTCCCCAACACTCAACATCTCAAAGAAAGGCTATACGTGAAGATTTGATTATTTGGACGAGCAACATTAAATCTCATCGTCTTTGAAACCTACTATTTTCAAATTTCGAAGATTCACCGGTAAATTTGGCGAGAAAATGAAATATTAACAAAGGCCCTATTTGGTTCAAGATTGCAAATGAGCATTGGGGCTCTAAAATCCCTTGGCCAAATGCAAATGTTGTTTGGCTACTTTTTAAAGTCACTTTGGAGAGATGCAATTGTATCTCAAATGCTCTTCAAAGTCCCTTAGCCCAAAGTACCTCCAAAGGTACTTTGAGTTAAGGAACTTTGGTGAAATGCAACTTATTTTATTTTATTTTTAATTTTGTCACATTAGAGTACCGCCGCCGCTGGTCTCGGTCCCGGTCGCCGCCCGCCGCCACCGTCACCGCTGCCTTTTTTTCAAAAAGAAAAAATACTTTACAAAGTTCATTTTTCACCAAACAACATTTACGTCAAAGTTGTTTTCCAAATGTGTTTTTAAAATACATTTTCCTAAACACTACTTGCATTTTGATAAAGGTCTTTAGCTCAAAAGTATTTGCATTTTCTCAAAGTCTCTTGGCCAAATATTGAACCAAACAAGGCCAAAGTAAATTGTTGGCTCACTAGTAAGTGCGAAAAATAAACTTCAAGATAGAGACTTAAAAGCCTAATACCAAATAGAAAAAAAAAATCCAACTATAGTATATGTCTCAATTATATTCCAAAAAAAAATTTGTCTCGTAAAAAACTCTCAACTTTTACTTTTATTCTAATTATACTAGCCTAATACAAAAAAAGAAACCCACTTTTGCATGTGTCTCAATTATATCCGAAACATTTTTTATCTCATAGAAAATCATTAACTTTTACTTTTATCCTAATTCTATCACCGTTAGCCTTCCGTCCATAATTACCATTAGTTAGTATTACGTTGCTCGAATTTTCTCGCTACTCCCCTTTAGGCGGCTGAGGTACCCAAAAGCAATTACAATATTGTAGGGTGGGGTTCATCTAGGATTGAGAAAACTCATTAATCTTGTAGGGTGGGGGTGTATCTAGGATTGTGAAACACTTGAACGTGACCGTTTTTGAGCAATTGCAATCCCCGCTCGGTCAACGATATGGAGTAGGACAAGACCGAACCATGTAAATTGCCCCCGTTCATTTAACAGGTAAGTACCAAAAAGTTCTGACAAACACATTGAGAGTGCAATTTAGTCCACAATGTTAACAAAGTTTCAATGAAAACCTTCTCTATCAAACTGAACCAACGGAAAATTAACACGAGGAATTGATCGAAAAGATCTCGAAAAATTTTGGGACTCAATCAGTCCCCGAGAAAGTGTGTAAGAGCGAATTGCACTTTGCAACGTAAGTTTACGATTTCTATGCACTTTTCATTTCTCAATCAAGTATGGTCGGTACCAAGATAGAGCTGGATAACGAATTGGTTTTAAAAACTTGCATTTGTTGGCCCAAAGTATCGTCGAGGTAGGGCTTCGGTTGAATCTGCAGTATGAGGCAAAATTGTTAAGCCCATCAGCTTCGGTCTTCTTATGGATACCCGCGTTGGTTGCTTGTAAGATGAAGGGAAAGTGATACAAACAGTCCTTAAATTTTGGTTCACCGTACAATGCGGTCTTTGAACTTTGATTTTTTTTCAACACGACTCTTGAATTTTAGTCTAATGTGCAATATCGTCCATAAAATTTTAATTTGATCAATGTGGTTTCGAACTTTTGGTGCGTATTCGGTTCACTCCTTGATTGTTCGTGAATGTTCGATATTGTCCCTCAACTTGAACTAGTGGAAGAACGACATTGTACAGTTTAATATAGTTTAGGAATTAGATTGAACATTACCAAAAGTTCAATAATCACGTTAAATAAATTAAACGTTTAGGGACCACATTGAACATTGGATTAAAGTTCGGGGATCATATTGAATAAATCAAAAGCGCCAGAGACCACACCGCACATTAAATCAAAGTTCATGCATCATAATTCATATGATGGCATGATCAGGTCACGACAATGTCTTCTCATGGCAAGGAAAACAGGACGTGAACATTGAACAATGCTTGTTGGCGGTTGCTGTACTTGGTGGCCAGAAGATTGCTAGCTGTACTGTTCGAAAGGGCTTGTTGTGCGGCTCTTCGCCGAATATTTGGGCATCAACAGGCATTAAGAAAGTTGAGAAATCACAAAATTTTTGAAATAAGCCGAAGCCACGAAGCAGCTCGAGACAGACGACATGGGTTGGTCAGTGTCAATGCGCAGTTTCCTTTTCTCGGACTCTCGAGTCAAAAACAGAGCATAGGCCATCGGTGCATGCGAAAAAAGAAAGCTCTTTTAATCTCATTCGCTGTCCGCAAATTCAGAAAGATTTTGTTCGTAACGCCTTTTGGGTGCCAAGCCGGCCATCCGACGTTATCATCAACAACTCACCCTGTCACGTGGTGGTTTCAATAAACACCCTTTTGTGATCCTTCCATGTCTCTGTCATTTCTCTATCTCTCTCTCTCTCTCTATCTCTGAGCTTGTGACCCTGCTTTAATCTGATCGAAGATGAACGATTTGCTCACGGTAATCCTGGAGCTTTTTACTCTGATTATGCTTGCTTTTTGATGAAATTTGGTAAAACACTTCGTCATGATCAATCTCCACTACTTTTGTTGGTTTTTTGCTGTTTTTTGGAAGTTGATCAAGAATTTCGTGCTTAGTGTTGATCATATTGTCTGATTGATTCGCGTCAAGATCTATGCTAAGACTGTGCTGTGTCCACTGTCCAACATGCCACCTTCCTCGTGTTGTGAGACCTTTGAGGGAAATAGTTTGTCGATTTCAAGTGCTATAAAATTTGTGTCATGGGGTTTTTGCAACGCTTGATGTGCTAAGAAAGTTTCGCTCTTGAAATCACTGATTGAGCGAGTACTTGTTGCTTTGCTTTATGGTCTGGTTTAGGACTCCTTTGTCAGCGACGCGAAAATTCAACCTCCATCGGAGAGAGATGTCGAAATGGGCGCTCGGTTGCCGAGGAGCAACTCCAACAATGGACTTGAAGCTTTTAATAAGCAGGTGTTTCATACTTGACCGTTTTAAGTTCCTCACACACTACCCATGGGACAAGCAGGAAATGAATGTAATAGGAGCTTTACATCTTTTGGATTGTTTTGGTTTCACATATATTTTTCATGCTCCTAGTTCTGTTCTGAAACTGGATAGTGGATAAGAGTAATTCTTGGGAAAAAAGAGAAGAATGCGCCCATCATTCCTCTTGCCAATGTTGCCATCAGGCCCAGCATGATGATTCTCAAGCTGGTCTTTGTCTCTGGTCCAGTTCACTCTGTATTGCTGATATGATTAGTCTCAACATGAACCAACGGAAGTGCTCTTGTTGTATTTGCAATTCAGATACAAGAGGTTGAAAAACAAGTGCAGAAGGTCTCTAGCCTCCTCAAGAAGCTGAAGGTATGTTTAGTGTAACTTAATAAATGGAGATGTTCAGAAATTATCGTGTCTCATCGTCAGAGTGAGATATAGTGTCTTTGATGACTATTTGGATGGACCCTCGACTCTGGTAGATGCTGCTGTTGCTCATTATAGATAAAAGTTCCTCGAAGCATCTGTCTTCTTACCTGTAAATGTAGTTTGCGGTCGTGATTAGCATTTCATTTAGCTATCGATATGTCTGTAACGCTCGGCTAAGACATAGGCTAATGCTGTGCGAGAATTTGAGGAAGAAAGGTTACGTGTGGCATGTGGCTACAATTCTGCAATGAAACCTTAAACATTTCCGACATCCATAGAATTTGTCAGGATACTGTGGTAGCATGCGTTTGTGTATTGTTTTATTACATTGTGCACGGCTGATTTCAGGGATTGGTATCAGTATAATCTTTTATTTTACCATGCTTGATTTGAACGTAAAACAGGAGTCTAACGAGGAGTCAAAAACTGTTACAAAAGCCTCTGCTATGAAAGGTAATCGTCTCATTATGTGGTTGGGGTGATAAGCAGCTTAATCCTGGATGACTATATTTTGCCTTTGATCAAATATGAGGATTGAATGATTTGGTTAATTTGATCTGAATTTCTGAAAACATCTGGCTTGTAACAAGAGTGAAATGTCAAACTTCTCAGCAATCAAAAAGCAGATGGAGAAAGATGTGGACGAAGTGGGGAAAATTGCGCGAAATGTGAAAGCAAAACTTGAAGCAATAAACAAAGAGGTACGATTCTACTTACTCTCTTGATATGGGCTACAATTCTCACTAAGCTCATTAACATATTTGCGTTTTTATTTTCAGAACTTAGTGAATCGGAAGAAACCTGGATGTGAGAAGGGAACAGGAGTTGATAGATCAAGGATGAACATGACAAAGTGCGTCGCTGGTAGCAAGCATAGCTTACATTTGTCCCTATTGTTCAATACTTGTGTCTGATGGATTAATCAATGGTTTTGTCATTGCAGCGCGCTAACGAAAAAATTCAAGGAACTAATGACAGAGTTTCAGGTCTCGTTTTCATTAAACCCGCCTATTTTAGCCCGTCTCTAGCATCAACTTCTCATGTACGATGCATGTTTTCAGACACTAAGACAAAAGATTCAGGATGAGTATCGCGCGGTTGTTGAGAGAAGGGTCATCACGGGTAAGAATCCTCAAGCCCTCATATTGCCAAATCTTCAACATGATGGACATAAGTCACAGCTTTAAGTGTCGGTTCCCTTATACCGATATATATGACGATAACTAATGACGCCATTTTTGACTCTTTGGCACTTCATCATTGGGTAGTCACGGGAACCAGACCAGATGAAGAGGTGAGGCTGATTCCTTATGTTCAGATTTGAGTTATTTCTCTATAGATCACGCTGTAATTGGTTAAAATTGGTTAAATCTAATGGGCTGTGTTAGACAATTGAGCGCCTAATAGAAACGGGTGATGGCGAGCAAATCTTCCAGAAAGCAATTGAAGAAATGGGACGAGGACAGGTAGGTCTTGCATATTCACTTTGGGTCTGAGCATGGACAATATGATCATTTACAGTTTCCCCTGAAGTAAACTCATGTAGGCTAAGATTTCCATATTTTTGCACTACTGAATGTCATTGGTTACTAACTCTCTAGGTCCTCAATACACTAGAAGAAATTCAGGAGAGACATGATGCGGTACAGGAAATCGAGAAAAAGCTACTTGACTTGCATCAGGTAATTTCTTCCCTAAGAACGAAGCAAGGACACTCTAGACCGATGTGTATTCTCTAACATTAGTGTCTCTGGTGTTGACAGATTTACTTGGACATGGCAGTCCTAGTAGAAGCCCAAGGAGAGATCCTAGACAACATTGAGAGTCAGGTTTGCCGCTTCTTCCTGTGTCCTGGAACTGTAACTCACACTATAATGCTACGAAAAGTTGCTGCTAATGATTGGTGTCTACTTAGTGTTGACTGGGCTCCATAGATTACAATAGATAACGAAGGAAAGCTTGATTGGTAAAAAAAATCAAAATTGAGCACATTTTAGACATGCTGTGTCAAATCTTCCTGCACTTTACGTTTGAGCAACAAATTTACAGCTATGCAGCTAAGATGCAGAAAAACTATTAGGGGCAGACTAATTTGGCTGGCAGAGGGTGAATGTTAACGAACCTGTTTGATTTATTTGCTGTGTTTGTTTGTGACAAATTAAATTTTTAGAAAGAATGATTCTATAACGCGGTATGACAGCACAAGCATGAGTTTGAATTCTGACAAGCACTCTTATCAATAGTTGGCCTGTTTTCCTACAATTTTCGACTCCTGCCTTGGGGTTTGTTGGCTTGATGGGATCACATTCACATAAAGATTTGAGGTCCTAACTTACAAGTTGAAGGGAAGTGCGAACGAATGTAGTCAACGGCGATTGATGCTACGATGCTAAATAGATCTATTTGGTGCAGGTGACTAATGCAGTGGACCATGTGAACATGGGCACAGATGCTCTCAACACCGCCAAGAACTTGCAGAAGAAGTCGAGAAAGTGCATGACCATTGCCATCATCTTGCTCCTGGTCATTGCAATCATCATCATACTCTCAATCCTAAAGCCATGGAAGAAGTAAATCACATCAGAAAGATTCAAGCTTTCAATCCACTGTAAAGGCATAAAGGGCTAAAGGTGACAAGTCTCTGCAAGGTGCGGCCCCACTCTGTTCTGTCTTTTTCTCAGGACTCTGTTTTGATGGTGCAGATGAAGCTTGTGGAACTGTGCATTGTGTCATTGATCTGCTTTGATATTATTTTTCCACTATATTTAGGTGAATTCTAATTCTTTGTGAGCATATATGACACTCTGTATACTTGTTGCTAAAATAAAGAGGGACTCATTCAAACACTGGAGCAAATTACAATGAACACAAACAGAGTTTGAAGCAGAGAACAAGTTCCAAAAGTTCAAAAGAGAGCTGAGAAAAGGTTGCTGACATGCAACAACATTATGGCCCCAGAAAACAATGCCCAGAACGACTCAAATGACCTGAATGTAAATTATTTCCCACACATTGTTATTCTACTCCAGTTTCACGAAAAAGAGAAACTGGGCAATGATCCCTCGAAATCCCCAATTGACAATAGCCACATCACATGTAGCTCTCCTACATCCTTGACTTCGCGACCATGACTGCCCCTTCTCCGAGCCCCAACGCCCCCGGCCTCGTCCACGATTCTTTGAACTGCTCTTCAGTCACCCCTGCATATATCGGCATGAGAAATGACAAATCATGTGGTCAAATCGAATTGTTAAACGCGCTTGATTTCTACGATAAAGTGATAATGGAGTTAAAAGGGTGTTCATCTTGCCTTTGCCCATAGCAGCTGTGGAGGAGATGCCTCCCTGGACAGTCGTGAGGTACCTATCATAGTAATTAGCACCAGACCACTTCTGATGAGCCAGTGTGTCCACTCCATTGTTCCTCTCCTCTCTCTGAATCCTCTCCACATAAGCCAGCATTCCTCTCCTCGCGAAATCCTTGGCGAATGTGTCGATCACCAGCGCATCGGCGTGGAAGCCAGCGAGCGTGATGAACTGCCAGCAAAATCCTAATTTGGCGATCCTTGGGATGAATTCCCTCATCTGCTCGTCTGTCATTCCTGAAGCATCCCAGTTAAACGAGGGAGAGAGATTGTACGCCAACATGGTCTCCGGCTGCAGTGACTTCACGCCCTCAGCGAATTTGGTGCACTCCACCAGGTCGGGGCTTGAAGTCTCCATCCAAATGAGGTCGCAGTGAGGGGCAAAAGACCATCCTCGGACTACTGCCGCCATAACTGACCCCTGGAACCTGTAGAATCCTTCCCGGGTCCTAGCCAAGTCCCAATCCCAGAAGAGATTCTTGAGCCCCAGTCGCTCTGCGATCTCGCGGCCTTGCTCATTGGAGAGGCACTTGTCGAAGCTAGAGTGGTTCATCCACTCGTTCAGCCGCCTCCTCTTCTCGTCCTCCCCGGCATTCATGTTCCTGATAGCGTCTGTGACGCATTCAGAAAATGTCTTGAGTTGTGCCATGGCTAGCCAATTATCCTCGAGGGATTGAAGCTCGGGCCCGGTTTTACCGGCTGCCATTGCCTCTGCCAAAAGTGAGGCCAAACTCTTCCCTCGGAAGCTTGGGTTAGTAGCACCCAGTATGAATTGGTGATCTCTAGTGTCCACATTGGTCTGGATCAAAGTAGCTGCAACCGCATCTGTTCTTGCGACCAGGACAGTCTCTACTCCCATGACATCGAACTGCAACCTCGCAGCCACGAGCCGGTTGATGTGTTCGCTCACTGCAACGAGCACTTTACCGGCCATGTGACCACATTTCTTGGTCACCGAAGATTGGTCTTCAAGGTGGACTCCCGCTGCACCGCGCTCAACAAAAAGCTTGCACAGCTTGACAGTCGCTGTCGTGCCACCAAATCCAGTGTCGCCATCAGCTATGATCGGCTTGAGATAGTCAATGTATTGGGTCCTGGCCCTCTCCTCTCGGCTCATGCTCATCCGCGCCTCTCTCTGCTTACGATCATGGTATTGTTGAGCAAAGAAAAGGTGCTCGACCTTGTTCGGAACGGTGTCATAGGGATAGTCAGCGAGGTCCGGCCCTGGTTCGTTGGTGGACGTGTGGGTCGACGAGCACTGCCAACCAGAGACATAGATCGTGTCCAAGTGCTTGGCCATCATGGTCACTTGTACAGGGTCGAGCGCGCCAAAAGTCCTGGAGGCCGTGCCGTTGGCTTGGTGGGTCTTCAGAGTTCTCCAGAGCTTCTTCGCCATCTCGTTCGAGCCATAGCTTTGTCTCAGGTTGCCCCGTAGTGCCACGACGTCTCTCGCAGTGTAGGGCCGCTGGGTTAGCTTGAACCTCTCGGAGTTCCACCATGCCTGCACCTCGGCAACTTCGGCTTCGAACCTCCCTTCTTCCTCCATTATCTATTCAAACATTTCGACCATTTTTGTATACTTTTAAGAATCTCGAGTAATATTACATGTCATGCAATTCTTATTAAGATTCAATATATAGTTTGCAAAGTGTCGTTGTCATTAGAATATACTGAATGTATAGAGTTGGAGAGTGGCAAAATGTGGTGGAAATTCTTCAACATCCCTTAAATTGCTAAAAGAAAGAGCAATTCTTTCGATAACTATTTTATTCGGAAGTCCGGGAAAACTCAACTCTAAGGGCCTATTTGATTACAAGCCTTTTTTCGAGAACAATATCTGAGCAAAAATGATTTTTTCTTATTTTGTTCCCGAGAGCGGAGAAGTAGAATTTTTTTTTTTTTGTTTATGTTCCAAACCTAGAGTATTCCCTTCCCTGCACACTCACGAAGTGGGTATTGAACCTGGGTCGGCCCTCTTTTTTTCTTATGTTCCAAACCTATTCCCTAGCCACTGATTTGTTCCCGAAAATAGAAAAATTAAGTATCGTTAACAAGCATAATTTTTTTTGATCTTTTTATGTTCCCGAGAACAAAAGAACAGAAATTAGAGTTTACCAAACAGGCCCTAAGAGTTTTGTGCACATCATCATAGAAGTATTCGCATGTGCTACTAATTGTTTGAGGCTCAAAACATAACTCGAATTTTGCATAAACAAGCACTAGTATACACATTAATTATCTTGTTTAGATCTGATTGGAGAAACATGAATCTTTAACAGCTATTCTCGGTAGCCAGATATAAAACATCCTAAGAAAATTCCAGGACCGGCACAGTCTACCGATCCAGCCCCAAGACCCAGCCGGGGTCCGGGAGTCGCTCGACCATTTAAAGATGAGAATATGAATGCATCCTTATACTTTCGAAACAATATAGAATCCCGAAAAAAACGTCATGATATTAGAGCGGAGGCAAGCAAGGGAAGCCCAATGCTCTCCTGAATTTTACAGTAATCCTCTGAGAGGAACGACAATTTTTGTGCATCAGATAGCTGTCCACGAGGAAACAACGACTTAATAACAGTGCCAAACACGACAGTCAAATGGCAAAAGCTGCACATAACGGGTTGCTGCAAGAACAAATTCATGTCTTCTTTTAGCAATCTCAATTGTAATATTCACTCTCCGAAACATATCAGAGATGAGCACTTGCATGTGCTCCCAGCAAAAGATGGTGTTCATGAAATTTTTGTCATGCGCAGCCAAAAAAAATTGACATCATAGTAACTATCCGGTCATGTCTACCACCACCAACCAAATGATCTCAACTCTGCATGTGGAGTATCCTCACAAAAAAAAAACTAAAATCCAGTATTGAATCAGCATATATTAGACAACATATGACCCATTTTAGGTCATTTTCGCCAGGGCCAGGAACCCTAAAAGTTCATCATGTGATTTTCTGAGATCCGTTCCTTGCAAGTTAAGTCTGAAAACACCCACAAATAGCTTGAACCAAAAACAAAATGAAATCTCCGGAATTCAACTCAAAATCATCGGCTACAAAACTAGTGCATGCAGAAAGAGTGAAGAAGAGAGGCTGAGGAAGACAAGATCAGGAAGAAGGGTTAAGTGAAGGGCTTACCATGGAAGGCACTGAGAAAGATGCAGCCATGGCTAGAACTTGGTTTGAGCAAAGGAAGAAAGGGGCCAAGCAATAGTAGTACAGTCAAAAACTATTTGGAGAAGTTCATGCAAGAGCTCCCTCGAGTCCCCTCAATATTTATAACCAACAACCGGAGAGATGTTGATCATGTGAAACCAATGAAGATGAAAACTTTAACAGTTCTGAGGATAAGAAAAGAACAAAAACCAAGAAATTTCCAGAGCAATTCCCGATTTAAAACTTATCTACAGATTGCTGATATATATGTCTAATAAAAAGGTGGGGTTCATTATTATCTTGGTGCAGAAATGGAGGGAAACATGTCTCTTGGGAGCAGATGTTGCAGGGCACGTAAAAGAAGATGGCCTCTCTTCAAACATCCTGTGCCACCATACTTGTCTTCTTCCCATTCCAGCATGGCGCCACCTTTCTCTTTCAATGCCCGGCCGCTTCGGTTCTCATATTTTTCTTCTTTGCTGACAATGTTAGGGTTTGATTAACGATGATAGAAATTTTTATTTTAAATGCTCAACAATAACCTCGTTAATATAAGGATCTTTTTAATGAGTGCTTGTGGTACTTTTTAAACATGCTTACTAACACATTCGATTGTCAAAATATCGATCTGCATGTCATGAAAATAGCCGGTGCATTAGCCTCAAATTATGTCTATTTTGACATATTTATCTTAAATTTTTTCTTAAGGCGTAAAAAATATCAAACTTGTAGCTGCATCACGACTGGTTGGTCAAAGCGGCACTATCTTTTCTAGACCGCCGTCCTGATTCGTGAGCCGTGTGTTCCCCAGAGACCCAAGCTTTGAAGTCGCTCTTATCGTGAGCCGGATCGGCATGCAATGTGCATACCATCTATATCTTTTTGGCCCGACCGAGTGAACCCTGAAACGACTTTATTGTATTTTAGCACCGTCACATCATCATCAATCAACGTGATCGCTCATTAGTCATTGGGTGTGAGTGATTTCATGTTCAACCCATGTTACACTTTGAGCCTGAAATTTATCCCGGAAATGATTCTTCAATTTTTTGAACCGATAACTAATCTTACTTATCCCGAAACCTAAAATCTATCATGTTACAAATTTCAAAATCAATTTCAAAGTCCACTCAACGTTCCACCTATATTATTTATTGAATGATAGCATATCGGCCATGCCCGAAGTCGTTAGCTTGACCGCAATGAAGGGGATGCCTTCGCCTTTAATAACCACAATTCTTCGCTATAATTCACTTATTATAACTCATATTTAAGTACACGAAAAATAGAAAACATTAACAAAATAAAAATCTTAATAATGAAAACTCATAGATTAGTTATTTCAAGTTACGCGCTCATCATTGGACGATATGAAATATTGTAGAAGCACGAGGCCTTATTCTAGTTTACAAGAATCTACTTATTGAAATCGATTTCTTAATTTTTAAAACTTGAAATCTACTTTGCATATCATAAATCTAAGATCGAATCGATACCCATCGGTCATATCCGAAAATCATGTTCATCCATGTTAGTAATGGATCGCGTCAATTGATGATGCGAAATGCGAATTAGGATTAACGAATATTTTATTGGTCGGAGAGCCTGGAGATGCCACGTGGTTGCCTCTCGCTCTCTACACGAGCTTCCTAGGGACAGCCACACGTGGGAAAGTTGCATTTCCGAAAGCATAAGGTGTCAAAGCAAGGTGATTTCGGAGGGTTTCAGACTTAGCGACAACAAATTCAGTCCATGCATTGGCCGAGAGACTCAGAGAAGTTGGACCGTTATCTGACGCACTAACAAACGCCCACTTTAGATCTGTCTGAAAGCGTTTTTGTCAAAGAGTTTTGTGCAAACTGCGGGCGATTTTGCGTGGATGACCAGATAATGACGACAAGACATGATAACCAGTTTTTCAGACTCCCGAGGACGACAGTAAGATAAGCCTCTCTCTCTCTCTCTCTTGGCATGATTTGTTCCTCGTGATCTGATAGAAAAGTTACGAAAAATCATCCGAAAAGATTTGAAACGAGGATTTCCTACGCTGTTACATAAAATTTAGTAGAACCACTACCCATTAATTTATATTAAATAAAATGATGGTTTAATATTCAAAATAGTTTAATATTTTTCATCGTTTAATATTGAAAATAATTTCGATTTTCGATTGAATTAGGTAAAGGAACGTGAATCACTCTCTTAAGTTATCTATTGGTGAAGAATGATTTAATCCGTCAGCGTTGCTGTCCGTCACTTTTAATGGACAGCGTTGTGCGGTGATGAATTTTCCTTCTTCCATTTGTCTATTGCCATTTACCTTGTCTTCCACTTATTTATGTATGCGAAAAAGTTCAAAGGAAACGACATCCCTTCGAGGATCCTCTTCCTCCGGTGTGGAAGTATGTAGACTTTACCCGAAAGAAAGAGGGCTTGCCAAAGATGGAAATTTGAGCATAGACTTAGATGAAACGCCATTCGGGTTATTTCATGCTTTTGGTTATTTGTTTACGGAGCGAATCCGTTTTTGTTATTAATAAACTAGGAAATGGAAAATTCATGGAAAGTTACAATCCTCACCACGTAATAGTGGCCTACACGGCTTAATCGACCTTGTTTTTCTTGTCGTAGTGTTTCAATGGAACGAAATCCTATGAAGTCGACCTACTACTTGCAAAAAAAAAAAAAATCGTGAAGGCATGCTTTTTAACATACAACATGGAATGATTTCGCCGACGATGTGAGACTGCGGGACGCTCTTGTTTGTAGTGTTTTTTTCCATTCTATTAACCTATTTTGATTGAATTAAGTTAGTTGAAATTGTTTTCACGAGCATCTTTAAGCATGGATGCAAGAGAGGGAGAGGGAGAGATTAGTTGGACGATTACATGATATTAGAAACATGAGGTGGGTGATGTTCCAAGGACGTTGGATTGATTTTGTACTAAAATAATTCACGAGCAAAATCATACCTAAAAAATTTTACTAATGAAAAGATTCTTGGGCCGTGGGAAGAGGGGCATGGAGGGGGCAGTCGAATTATTTTGGTGGCATTTAAAGTGGGGGGTGGGCTCGATTACGTCATGGACATGGGCCACACATAAAAGAAAAAAACAAAGGGAAAAGGTTCTGAATCATTATTGCACCGAGAAATATTTAATAATTTTCTTGAAGATAAGAGAAAATCAGCTCATTTGACTGTGAATTTTAATTTCAGGACGCGATGCATGCATCAATTTTTAGCCACAAATTGAGGAGTGTCTCTTTCCTGGCCGATGCGACATGGAGAATATATGTGGCTGGAGTTATGATGGATGGCATTCCTATGTCGGATTTAGGTTTTGAGCACTTCGAGGAGAAACAACCCCCTTTTTTTTTTAAAACAAAAATCTTTCACAAACTTTAATTTTTCTTTTCCATTTTCCTTTCGACATCGTTATCCTTTGTGTCTTTGAATGTAATTGGCAGCTATTCTCTCCCTGTATCTATACTGATTTTAAACTGATTTTTTTTTTATTTCGGGTCGAACAAAAATCGCCGACATGACAGTCCGATTAGCACCGGCAGCACCAGAATTTTTTTTACTATTTTTTCTATTCATTTTTTTTTTGTCAGTGAGCGCTGGCGACGCCCTTGCTAGATCTGGCAAGGGGAGCCCTTGCCAGCCTCAGTGAGGGCCTGCTGAGTCCTTTCCTAAATTCGGCTAGGGCTGCGGCAATCGCCTGCAGCCTGAGGAGGGCTTCGCGAGTCTTGTCTAGGGATTCGCAAAGGTTGCTAGCCCTTGGTCAGTGGTTGACGGCCCCACCGGCACAATAAAGAAGAAAAGAAAATAAAAAAAATTCATATTTTTTAAAAACAAAATTTAAAAATTGTGCACATTAACAATATACGATTAAAAATTAGCGAGGTGGATTACATTTGTTATTTGTGAAAAGGTTCGAAATTAAATTGACAAATCGTCAAAAAGTTTAAGACTAATTAATATTATTAAAAAGTTAAGGATTAAATTGTTTGGTGCACAACTTGGGCTCTTAAGGATTTTCAATTAGGACGTATTTCATTCAATTCAACCAAAATTGACGATAGTATATTTTTTATTCTTTTTTTTTTGTGTGTCGAAGACGATCGTATAGTTAGTTGGTCGAAGAATCTATATATGTGTCATTTGATGATAGGCAGGGGGATCGCATTCTAATCTATCCGATCGTGGATCCTATCATATTGAAGCGTTAAAATTGCACGATCGATCTGGTTCTATCTCCATAAAGCCAGGCATCCGTTTAGTAGTTAGCCCGCCATCCTCAACACATCAGTCACCGACGGAAACAAATGCGATCCTTTTGCGCTCCACGTCATTCTTATTGGTTTGTTCACAGGATGTGGGATATCTTCTGCTGTTTGAAATTACTTCTAAATCCATTTAAGTCATAAAAATTTTAATTTTGCTAATTTAATTATAAATCTTTTGAAAATTTGCTAATTCAACATTAAACTTTTGATGATTTGCCAATTTAGATCCCCGTTTGATTTTGCATTCTGAAGGGGCTCACAAGGTGGATTTGGTTCAACATTTGAAATGGATTTTGGGAAAATGCAAATGCCTTCGATCTAAAGGAGTTTGGGAAAATGATCATTGCATTTAGTAAAAATTCATTTGAAATGGGCTTGGGTTTAACTGGTGTTTGGTAAAAATAACTTGGCAAAGGGGCTTTTAATGCAATTTTCTATTTTTTTTAATAAAAAAATAACATTCACCGAATCGGCAAAGGTTTTAGGCCGTCGGCAAGCCAAATTTGGGGCCGCGGCCATCGCTCAACCTCGGGCCGACCTCGTGAGGGTCACGCAACCCAGGCGAGGGCCGCCCGAGGTCGCGGGAACTAGGAGCCGCTGCTTGGGGCTTAGGCATTGTGGCCTAGGCGGGGCCTTCGCTTGGGCAACCGATCTTTTGCTCGGCCTCTCGCCGTCTCTCGGCTGGTCCTTGCCTAAAACATTAGATTCGACTCCTCAACGAAGAAGATGAATAGTAATAGAGAGGGGTAAAGTCGAAAAAATAGGAAATTCATGATGATAATTTTGGAATAAAAAAATTTTTTCGCATTTGGCCAAATCTTTGAAAGCCCAATGCCAGTCCCTACTAGCATTGGGCTTTTAATTTTTCTCAAGGTCATCATTTGGTTGAATGATAGCTAAAATTGAACCAAATGCTTAATCATTCTCCCAAGAGATTTTTAGGGCTGAAAGCCCCTAAGAAAGCTGAACCAAGCCCACCCAAAGTCCCTTTGTAAAATGCAAAGGCGTTAGACAATTTTTTTGGATAGCTTTGGCCTTTAGCCCAAGGTAGGTCTGGAGGTGCCTTTGAATGCTACGTTTTCTAAATGCGAATGAGACTTTTTTCCATCCCATTTTAGCCTCACTATATTGTCATAATCATCAAAATGTCCTTGAAAACCCTAACTTTCTCGGCAAAGCATTTGTGAGTGGGCAATGAGCTGCCGGTAGCCTCGCTTGGGTTTGTACGATCCCAAGCGGCATTGTTTGGGTTCGCACCACCCGATTAAGGATCGCCTGGGTCACGCAACCTAGGCCGAGACCCTGACTAACCGTCGGCCCGAGTCGCGCGACTCACACCTCACCCGAGATTGCGTGAACTCAGGCCGCCTTGCCTGAGATGGGTAACCTCAAATGAGGTCAGCGGCAATAGATTTGGCTTCGCTGGAGGCTCATTGTAAGCTAGCCGCTAGTCCTTTGTTGGTTCTGAGTTATTTATTTTCTTTTTTAATAAAAGCAAATGGGTTTTACGAAGTGTAATTTTTTCAAATACCATTCAAACTAAATTTGTATTTCAATATGTTTTTAAAATACATTTTACCAAATACTATTTGTATTTCGTAAAATTCATTTAGCCCAAATGCTTTTGTATTTTTTCAATAACATTATCAAAATGAATCAAACGCGACCTTAATCAATTCAGACGTGGCAACCTAGTCAGTACTGATAGTTTTGCGTGGCGCTGCGACAAAAAGATGGGAGCATGTGTTGATGCGCGTGATATCATGTTGGGAGTGCCAGAAACAATAAAGAGAAGGGGGCAGGAGCCTTGCTTTCCAAGTTTCAAGACTCAATACTTCAAGTCCCCTCCATTTTTCAAGGAAGAAGTGAAGAATTGAAATGGAGGGCCCTACTCATATAGACCATGTCGGATCGGATTTGGTTGTATTGGGACTTTGCTTGTGGGCCAAATTCCTCTTAGCAATAGGACGAGCACCGCAAAATCCTTGTTTCTGGCTTCACAATTGATATCCGTTCCCGAGTTCAAACAGAATTGCCTGATTCGAAAGAGAGAGCTCACTTGTACCTATGAATCGAGACCCGAGCAAGATAGAACCGTCCAATTCGGTCTGATCCATGTACAGGCTGCTCATCTAGATATCCAATTCATCTGAAGTGAAGTGAAGTCCGTTTCTACTCCATATGTCTTTCTCTCTCTCTCTTTTTTTTTTTAATCGGGACCATTGCAATTGCATGTCGAATTACATAACACTATAATGACATATTTACATGCACAAGCATTTGAGACTAACACTACATTACACTAGGCTTCCCTTCTCGTTTGAGATTTTCCCTTTTCTTGTTAGCCAAAGAAATAACACTACCTAGTACCGGAACAACCGGTTCCCCCCACCCTCCTTTTTTGCGAAGAAACTGGAAGATTTTCCCCCACAAGAGAAGAACCAAAAAGAAGGAAATCCCAGAAACTTTTCCTGAAAACTTTCCTTCAGTTAAAAAGGGGAGGGGAAATCTTCTCCCAGGACTTCGAAGTTTCTCCGTTCATTCGCCATTCGAACATCTTGAAGTCCAGTACTTCTCGATCTCCTCCGCCGTCCTCCCCGGAATCCGCCCCGCGATCAGCGACCACCTGAAACCAACCAAAATCCCCTCATCACTCCATATGACTCCTTTGCTCTCATTTTCGTTTTTCTGAAAGAATGGAGGGAGAGTTCAATGAAATTGGTTAAGAGGTCCGGTCCCCACCCCCCACCTTTGACCAACCAGAGTGTACATCCTAGCTATAAGGGTTTCCTCATCTTCAGAGAAATCCAGGAGCTTTTGATCCTGACTGTTATTATCCCCTGCAGTTTCATGGACAAATTATGGATGGTCCCAGGACTACTGTCATCAAGAAGGGTAGGTGAAAAGGAAAACACAGTAATTATAATATTGAAAACCACCCAAGTTTCTGATACGAATCAACTACCTCTAGAGTCCACAGATGTTGTTGCGTCGTGAGAGGAGTGATCCGAGTCAGCCATTGAAATTCTGGTGGAAGCGCGAGAATTTTTCTTGTAAACCGTCGGGTGAAGTTTGAGAGGGGCGGTTAATTGAGGGCGAGTGTTAAATAAGGGAAGGAAGAAAGTTCGTGGAAACGGAGAAGAATGGCCGGTGAGAAAGAGAGATTCTCTGCGTGCGTGTGTGAACAGAGGAATGGTAGTTCGAGAAGTCCAAGTTTGATGGGTAGTTGCAGCAGGTTCTCAAGGGAAGATGGTTTTGGTTGGTGGTGACAAGTGACAACAATTCTCCCTACATCGCAAGGAATTTTCCTCGGGCGGGACGAGCCCGACATGCTTTCCTTTTAGAATATTGTCCTGTCGATAGATAAAACATCTCTTTATTTTAATGACTTAATACTCAAAAAAAAATATTCAACTTTAACATTTGTGACAATTCTATTCAATTTTTTTTTTTCATAAAAAACTTTTAACTTTTACATTTATCCCAATTCTACTCCAAACTTTTATTTTTATCATAATTCTACCAACTTAAGTACTAAAAAAAACATCATTTTTAATATATGTCCCAATTATATCCAATTCTTTTTCCCAATTATATCGAATGACATGATATGCATCACGCGATGAGTTTGATTTGTCCATGCCACCACGCGAATCGTCATGACGATCCATCTATCGAATTCCATTTAAGATTTAACGCTCCGCACTTTTCGATGAATCCCAATTGAGCTGGACTTCTAAACGGAATCACAAGAGAAGTTTTCGAGTCAGATTTTCATATCGGTTCTCCCCAAAATCAAAACATTCTTTGTCAATAACCAGTGACATCCATCTCTTTCGTTACTTCCCTTTTGGAGGGATTTGGAGGAATAGGTTTTCTATAGGCAGGCTTCAAATATAAAGCATAAACAAAGTTAGACAAGTCCTCGGGATAGAAGAGCGCACAGCTTTGTCCAGATTTAAAAGATATTATTACTACACGACGAGCGGCTATGTTCAGACTGACAAAGTACAGAACGGTCGTATTAGCAAAGCAAAAACTATCTGCTCTTCATAGATTGTAAAGCTGCGAGCGTAGAAAGGGTTTCATTTGAACTTTAACATCATTAAGACATAAAAAGGACCCTAAAATGGGAGGTCTAGAAGATCCCGAGTTTCGCAAATAACAGACATATATGCAGCCACATGTGCGCACGCTCAGGCAATATATGAGCGTTGGCCGGATCGAAGTATGCACCAGCCGTGTGAGCCTTGCCCCTCCTAAGCAGTAACCGGCACTTCGCAAAACAATTGAAAGGACTCAAGGAAATCACAAACATAAGATGCAATAAACCATCGCAATTTCAGAAGCAGCAGCAGAACCGGCAATAGCGTCGTACATATACTATGTCGTGTCTAAGATCTCTTACCTACATATAAAGATAAAGTTGATAGTAACAGTCAGGCGATTGAGAACATGTAATAGGCACCACCGCCTAGTGGGCACATAAACAAACTACATTTAGCGATCCCGACTTCCCGACTTCAGAAACCGTGAATCTTGATCTGTTCCTTCTTCACTATCCCAGCCTGCAAAACAAGGATAATACGAAATTAACCGTGGTTCGGTTTGGGATCAACTTAAGGGTAAAAAGTCATGTAACAAGGTATACCGACCTGCACAAGGAAGGTCGAAACATTTTTCCGCTGGTCACCTTGCAGTTGAATGACCTGCACCAACATATCGAATGTCTCAGCCAAAGAAAATGGCAAATAAAACCATAAAAGACGTGAGCCAACAGGAGACAAAATTTGATACAGGTTAAAAATGGCCAAGAATGCACATATCATATTCACCTGGCCTAACTCCGGGTCCTGGACTACAGTTCCATTGCAGCAAAATTCTTTCTTCAGGTCCTTGAGTATCTTGTTATAGCTGAACTCCTTCTTCAGACCTTGCACAGTGGTCAAGCTTTTCCTACCATTGCGCTGCTGGACACGAATGTGGACGTATTCTTTTGACCCAGCACCCGAATCCTCAGCTTTCGCATCAGCAAAAGGATCTGTCGCACCACAATACACGGACAGAAAAATGACACTAGCGCTGTTAGCCAATGAAACCACTGATCTAAAAGGGGTCGAATAGAGCAAACGAAACATACCAAAAGTGGTTGGAACCTGGACGTCGAGCTCAGACATGAAAATAGAGTAACCACAAAGGACTTTGTTCTTCTTTTAGGCAATATTTGAACTGAAAAAATTGAACAAACAAACGATTAGCATGTCATCGACAACGAAATAGAACCAATTACATTATCTTTTCATGTTGGTGAAGTCTTTAGAATGCGGAATACAGTCTAGGACTTAATGGTTCTGAAATTGAGAAACTCATCCTAAGAATAAATGCTATTTGAATCTCATTAATCCGTCAAGAGGAGAAAAGGGTATCAGAAAGCATTTCCTCATGAACCAGCTCAGAAAACTGATTACATGAAGCATGAATAATAACAGACTGGAACGATTGGCATAACATCAGGCTTCAACATCAATGTAACAGAGTTCCTAATGTTACCGACAGGGCAGTTTTAGGCCAACACATAGTACAATGTAGAAGCCAGCGCACTGCCACAAGCATTAAGCTTAGATGAATCTAAGGACAATTCTACTAGACACAGGCATAGTACAATGTAGAAGCCAGTGCACTGCCACACGCATTAAGTTTAGATGAATCTAAGGACAATTATACTAGAAACATAGGTTTAAATAAATCCACAGATGGAGATATCTTGATCCATAAATCCACCAATAGTTAGCAGAACACTCATTTTCTTAACATATCATGCCCTGTCCTAACAGAAACCAAGCACGACAATGTAGATCATGCATAAAAATCACTTCACTGAAAAGACCAATGCCAATCAAATCTCCCTAATAAATTAAAATAACAGCCAGTAACAATATTGTTTTTTGTGTTTAACCAAACAAGTTATACTTACTACTCAACAAGAAACAAATCTCAACCAAGGATGACAACTAACTCGAGAAGATCTATCCACTCTTATCTTGCAAAAATATGAAGAGAACAGTGAACTTTCATAACTTTCAGATTTTCTAGAAAGTATGACATCACATCCATCTATGAACTTAAGCCAACACAACCACTTTCATGTTCCTTTAATCCTACCCAGGTGGTTCAAGATCAAAGAATCGGTTTCCCATCTTCTAGGCTCTTAGGAACTACCATCTTCTTCAAAGACCACCTATATAAATTCTAAACTGACTTCAATCTTATGCATCGCACCAACAAAGCAGAGGATTAGTAGATGGGGCATTTTGTTAAGCAACGCGTACTCTCTCAAACCCATAAAAAAGCTGATCCGAGATCATTAAACATGAGGGTAGATATAGTGATACAGATACTATTTCATGCCCATCAGTCCTTCTGTGAGCAGCATAAATCACATCACATATACATCCTTAACGTGCTTGGTAGATCTGAAAGGCATTATCTAACGTAAACCCCAAAAAGCCTTGAACATCTCCGGGCTTGGACCATGTCTCCTGAACAATCTCAGTACATATGGCGCAAGACGATTCCACATATCGAGGTCGGAATGGGATCGGGTGTTTTCACATCTCACCGTAGTGTCCGGTTTGTCTTGATTTCCGATTGATGAACATGAAGGAAAATGGAACTCAGGGATTTTTTGACTCGCCCCTGATTCAAATTCATCGGAATGCCTTTTAGTTAAATCTTTATTTTGCACTATATGTGTTTGATTGAATCTATTTCGCCTCTACAAAGGCATGGTTTTTTGACAATAATTCACAAAGGCTCTAAAAGAATTGGTTCCTTATTCCCTAACCTCGCTGCCTTGTCTTTTAGAACAGAATTCCACACTGTCCGGTCTGTTCCCCGAGAACTTTCATCTGATTATCTAACGACATCGCAGGTAACCGATTATAAGACAAACAAACCAATTCCACATAAACCTGGTATTCGCCAACACAAACAACGAAAAGCCAGACAGCATCGTGCAAAAAGCAAACGAACGATTCATCGAGCACCCAAATCACACCGCATAAGAAATCGCGAAATCAAAAGCAAGAGTCGGAATTTAGAACATACCCAGAAACCCAAATCAAGAATTACCACCGATGACCCAAGAGGACCCAAAAAGAGACAAAGAATTCGATGAACTGGACGAACGAAAACACGGACCACAAGAATCGGATCGTAAAGAACCTCTCCACGCAAACAGCAGACAACAAAACCCGATTACCGAAAGAGAGAGAGAGAGAGAACCAGCAATTTTACCTGAGATTTGATATACCTATGTGAGAGATAGAGAGGAGGAGACGCCGAGAGAGAGAGAGGGAGAGAACGAATGGCAAGACGAAACCTTTGGGGACGCAGGCGCGTCCTTATATATAGAGGGCGAGAGCAGACGGGGCGAGCTCCTTAGCCACACAACGCTTTCGGTATTTTCCGTATTCTTGCTTTTTCTCATTTCTTTATTTTATTTCCTTTTATCTGAGGATAGCGGACGCCTTCCTCCTTCGAGTCGGTTTCGGGTGTGGGGGGCAAAAGGGACGTACGGTCGGGATCGTCGGAGGCACTTCCGTTGGGGGAGCTCGATTGGCGCCACGTGGGCAGGGATGGGAGGCTTGGGATTAGAGGGTAATTTCCCGTTAAAGGTGACGGGAGCAGATGCTGCGCGTGTTTTGCCCGCTCGACAGCCCCGACGAAACACGACTCCCCGAAAATTTCCCATTTCGTTTCTTTTACTATAATTGGAGAGGCGTGCGTAGATGCGTGTCTATGTCCATTTGTCTATTTGTACAACTCACCGATTGCTAAATTTGGTGTTCGCTTGGTGGACCTCGATATGTAGTTCATCTTCTACCTACGATGCTTCTTAACAGCGGAAGAGAAATTACGTATTACGCTCGGATTCAATTTACCCGGTCGGGGCCGGGCACTATGACATGCCGGGCCGAGTTGGCGGCAGGTCGGTGCTCGGGCTCGGGCCGTCATATGTGCTTCTTGTTGCCCAACTCATCATCGCGTGGTTATGGAACTTATGCCATAGTTGCGTTAGCCCTTAATTTTTCTTGGCCCACCGCCATTTACGGAGAAATTACCAAAAAAGCCCTAAACTTATTGTATTTATATCAATTCAGTCCCAAATTTTTTAATTTGACCATATTAGTCATAATTGTACTGTATTAGTGTCAATTTAGTCCGAAATCATGTAATTGTGCTAATTGAGTCCTCAATCTTTTCGATATTTTGCCAATTTAATCCTATATATTTTGATCATATGTCAATTTAGTTGTTTTGACTAATTTGGACCTAAATTCTCCAACATGGCGGTCCCAATTAGCGTCGATTGTCCTAGGAATGCATGGTAGCACTAACGTGAATGATTTTAGCAATTTTTTTTATTTAAATTTATGATTCTTTCCATTTTTATTTCTCTTTCCTCTCTCTTTTGTCTTTTTTTTTTCTTATTTACCTCCGCTAGTCACTGCCAAGGTTGGTAATCGTAGAGGTCATGTGATGACCGAAAACCCTCACATGCTTAAGAGTGAATTAGTATTTAACGAGTTCGAATTATTGGATAACTTTGAGGGATTGTTATCCGAACTTGATGACATTTTTAAGGAATTGTTATTGGCCCAGTAATATTTTTAGAAACACTATATATTTAATTAGGGTCCCATCGAATCAAATATGTGCGAGATTAAGACAATTGGAGATAGGAAGTAACACATGGCCGCACATGGACACGTGGGGGGCCACGTGTCCACGGCATGACACGCGAACAGCCGCGTGTCATGCTTGTGGCACACCGGTGCCACGCATCACCTCATGGTGACACGTGATGGACACGTGTCACGCGCGTGTCCGTCGTTGCTAACTCGTCCAAGTAGACCGGCCTTCATCTGCTTCTCCTATATAAACCTCTTATGTCGGTTTATTTCATTGTACGAAATGTCGGAATGTCGTTACTCTGCCCTAGCTGTCCACGATTGCCGCCATCCATGCCTCCGTCTTTGTCCGACCATCGTACGCCCTCGTCCCATTGCTGGCCGCCCTAGTCACTCGTCCGTCGTCTACGAATATCAACTTTTCTATCGAAAAGGCGAATGGATTTCTAACTTTTATAGTATATTTGGATTGACATTAGAATCGTACGTCAATAGTTTGAAATCCTGATTGTATTCTTGAAATCTCGCCTTTTATGCATGATTTTTGCATTGAATTTCCAAAAGGGCATTGATCATGAGAATGGTATGATTCATTTATCTGCACTGAACTTCCTGAACGCCGATGAGGGTAAGATTACATTGTATATGCATTGCATGTCATTGTTGCCGGAGGAGGAGGAGGAGGAGGAGGAGGAGGAGGAGACGAGTGTCATTGTTGCCAGAGGAGGGGACGGGGCGTCGAGGAAGACAAAGCCGCGGGTGAGGCCGGGCCACCACCATTGCGTGATGTGATGCCAGCGGCAGGGGAAGGAGTTCTGGTTGAAGGCGATGCCAAGCACGATATGGTGGAGAGAGAGAGAGAGAGAGAGAGAGAGAGAGAGGAGGAGGAGGAGGAGAGCTTGAGGCGGTGGAATCACCGGAATGCGACGAAGTTGAGAGAACAGACAGATCTGATTGGGGACAATGGTTGTTGAGGAGGAGGTAGAGGATGTAGAGGGAGGAGGGGATGAGAATGAGGTTGACGAGGCGAGAGGGAGAGAGAGAATGCTAGGCGGGTATATTCAGGATCTCCAGGGGTTGCATTTGCAGGGTTTAAACTAGGGTTCTCGTTTTGCTGAATTAGGAAGAAGACGACGACTACGACGAACACGAAGACGAAGAAGATGTGGACTGATAAGGAAGCGGGGACGAGAGAGTCCTGGAGAGTTATTAAGTACGGCGAATCTTTTGGTGCTGCGAGCAATATTTTCTGCGACAAAGACGCACAACTTCAAAGAAAGAACTCAGAAAGCGAGGAGTATGAAGTTAGACGACCAAATAATGAAGAAGGCAGGGGAGGACCTCGTTTGATTCAGCATTCCGGCTTCGAGAAAATGCAAAGCAATTCAACATAAGGGACTTTGGAAGCGTGAAGATTGTTTGGTAAAACGTGCTTTGAGAAGCAACTTTGAGATGAAAGTGTTGTTGGAGTCGACACCTAAAACGAAAACAAGAAAAGTAAAAAGAAAGCAATTTGGACTTTGGGGTAAAAAAGAAAGTTGTGGCAGCTTCCTCTTCTTTCAAACTAAAGGTGGCAATACCATGCAAGTTGGCAGATGCCCCATGAAGCTTTGACTTTTCCTTGGCGGTGGAGAGCAGCCAAGTTGGACTTGTTCACTTCCGGCGAGTGAATGGAGTTTGATTAGAAAAATGGACAGCTCAGTTTCATATTGAAGTCGGCAACGTGGTGAGTCCAATGGCGGTGGAATTTAGTCTATAAACAGGTATTAAACTTAGGCTTGTGAGGTGTGTGGGGAACTTAGAAATAGAGGGAGAATAGAGAGAAGTCACCAAGTGCAAAGGTGATCTTCATGAAGTGAGGCCTCGCAATCCATATACTCACAAAGAGCAAGAGAGTTTTTGTGAGAACAAGCTTACAGAGCAAAGCTTGTATATTTCTTTTGTGTATTGCCTTTACAATAGGCATTTTGAATATTATACACTCCCATTTGTATTTGTGTGTTCCCCCACCAAACTTCCAAAACTTTATCTATTTTTTTGTTTCAACGCTTCCGTATTACCTACACTTGGTATACCTAATAAGGTTGCGCACTCTACAAGTGTTTGGTAGGAACACATTTCAAAAGTCCCTGTCGTAATTAATTTAAGCTTTTTAATTTAAAATATTGACAATCATGTTAAAGACATGCATTAACAAATAATTAAAAAAAATGGACAATATCCCAATCAGAAAAGCTCATGGGCTTCGGCCAATCAGGTCGTTGCAGGTGGAGATCCAAATGTGAATAAGTTAAATGGCCGACGGTGTCGAATTTTGAATCTTTTATTTTCGTCATTTGTTTGGAATTTTATAGATGAACGTCTTGAATTCACTTCTCGAATCCAACTAAATATAAAATTTAGGGCCAATATCACAAATATCTCAAATTATGTCTACCGTGACAAAATAATCCCGAATTTTTTGTGTCACAAAAAATCCTAACCTTTCATAGTACAAAAATACCCCCTACTACTTTTTTCTCTCCTGAAAAAATCCAAGCTTATATAATATATACCCTCTTTTTAGTTTCATCTAGAGTATACTTGTTACACCGGCATAAGTTCAGGATCCTTTATGACACAAGACCAAACTTGGGGGCATTTGTGTCATAACGGGCAAGTTTAAGATTCTTAGGGACACAAAAAATTGTTCAAGGCATTTGTGTCCCAATCTGGTGAGGGTGGTCTCATCGGTGTTCGCTCTCGCTCCGACAAGTCCGACCATCACATGTGGTTGTAGGGGCCACCCTCGCTTAGGCGAGGCTAGCCCTCACCAACCATGACCATGCCAGCCAGCGGAGGAAAATGGAAAAAATAGATAGAAAAAGAAAGGAGAAATAGAAAAAGAAAAGTAAAAAATCGAAAATTCGAAAGCTATTAGAATATTATTAGAAAATATCCATGTTAAAGCCGGTTGTGCCACGTATCTTGGCCAGGCGTTCACGTCGGCAATATTCGATCAAAAAGTAATCGGAATGATTGAATTGACTCTATGTCAAAAGGTATAGGATTAAATTGGCATAATTAAAAAAATTTATGACTAAATTGGCATAAATGCAACAAATTTAATACTTTTCCGACACTTTTTCCTCGAAACGGATCCCTGGGCAATTTCTTGCGAAAATTCTAAAATGGCCCAAGGAATTTCTGGTTTTGCTTATTTCACTCTCGAACTGTTGATTATTTACCAAATCTCGTCCCTAATACTTAGCTCATACTCAAAACTCTCCCCTCGAAGCTTCGTCGCACGAGATCAGGCGTTGAGATCCATACTGCGATGGAGCCACTAGAAGTAGACGAAGAGTTTCGCGTTCCAGTGAAGATACGATACATTCATGCATAATCTCCCAGGTCATTGAGCTTTCCCTTCAGCGCGTAACTTCCACTTCTCCTTTCTCTATAATTTACCCAATCTACTCCACAAACGTCGATCGCGGCAAATTCCTGATTTTCTTTCTAACTTTTTTCCGATTTCCGTGGTTTTGAGCTTGTAATCGTGCATTACATCTTCGAATGATGCTCGCATGCTTGAAGTGTGCATCTGCTGTTTCCCCAGAGCTCCTCATTGTCTGGCTGTTCTAATGGTTGTCCTTTTCCTAGTTTATAGCTCGTGATTGTGTCATTTTTTGCGTCCTTGACCAAATGCCTGCCTTCTGAAGAAGTGTCTGGTGTTTGTATTGCTCTTTTCATATGTGTATGATCAGAGGCTTCAGTACGGCTCCTGCTAATAGTCCGCATTTGAGAAAGGCGGGAAGCATAACTCTCTGATCTTGGTAGAGAGTATTAGATCTTTGCACTGGAAATGGGAGCATGGTCGGGCATTGATTTTGTCTTTCAGGCTATTTCTTGGAAATGGAATTGAGGAAGGTCCGATGTATTCAGTCATCGCAGATGAATTGCAGATTGCTAGCAAGCCAATCACTCAATCAGCACTACAGCAATCATGCCTTCTCCAATCTTATTGTGGAGGTCCAAGGTCTTTAACTCCCGGAAATTCAAATTTCAGTCGTGTGCTTGACGGATGTCAAATTTGGAGTAAAGATGGTGGGGGGCATGAAAGCTATGAGAGTCATTTATAGAGAATTTGTAGCTTGCGTTACTTCCGATGGTTTCTTGTTGTCTTTAACAAAAATGATCATCCATATCATAGTTACTTTTCAGGACAGAGTGGAGCGAGTAGATATCTCCTTAATCATTATAAATATGAAAAATTATGGGGTTTTCACGTTGTTGGAAGGTCATTTTCGTTGATTGTGTCCTTATTACCAATTCACTTGCCACAGAAGTTGCCAATTGCCACGGATAATTGCCGATTCTTCTTCCTTCGGCCATTGCGATCAATCTATATTTGCTAGACAAGTCCTGTGTGAAGGGAATGTCAACTAGGAACCTTAATTGTGTGAAGCAAACAAAGGTGGAAAGGTTCCGTATTAAGAATAAAACAAAATCCCACCCAAGGTGCTCAATTTTCGAAGCCAGAGCTGGAACAAAGATATATAAGAAACCGGATCCACCGATTCAATAGCATGTACTTCCCGAAAATGTCAAAGTCATTTGGTGCTAGTCATGACCACATTGGAGAACACTGCGTTCCTCCGTCTGGCGGCATGGCCTGGCTTTTTTATGGACCACTCCTCTTACGTTCTCTTGAAGCCTGTTCGATGTGGAACAATGAGACTCTCGGATTAGGGCGCGAGAGATGGAGTGAGTGAGGGGGGACAGAAATCCCACATTGGCTGCTAAACAGACACAAGGAGTGAGCGTGGGCAGTAAATGGGGAGCTTTCCCTTCTGACTCTCCTCGTTCGGAGAGGCGATTGAGTACGTATCCTGTTAGAGAAGCAAGCATTAGGGGTGAAAGTGGGAATTCTACTCAGGACCTCATGATGAAATGTGAAGGCAAGGTTGTGTTGGTGATCGATTCGGTTGATTGAGATAAAGTTTGATCGAGATCGGTCGCCAAGCATGATCTTGCATCCATATTTCATTTTATTCAGTACAATCTTGCTTTATTATCACCTCATGCAATGGGACCCCACCCGATGGGTCTAATTGTGATAACGGTGGGATCCCACCTCAAGTTGGACCACCCTATCCTCAAAGTGGCTCTAAGAGTGTAACGGCACAAACATTCTCGAATCTTTTCACAAGCTCATATACAGTCCCGACCATGTATACGTGGCACTTGCTGCCCTCGGTCTTGGACTCACAATAGACACAAGCCGAATGATGATAAGTCGATGCACAAATACAACTTATAACTCGACCAAACAAACATGGTTGGTGTACCACTGAAACTTCTCATTGGACACTCGGCAAGCAAGCGTCGACTCAAGCGAGAAAATTACACCAATCGAGAGCCGAATTCGAACCAAAATCCAGAAACAAAGCGGCACGCAACTCTCAAACATAGAACAACTTGTTCAAAGCCATCACTCGTTGGAAGGTCATTTTCGTCGATTGTGTCCTTAGTACCAATATTCACTTACCATGACAGAAGTTGCCAATTGGCACGAATAATTTGCTGATTCAGCTTTAAGGCTCAATGCGCTTATCTAGAAAGTGGATCGCTGAGAACGCCTGTTGAAATTGATGCTTCTGTTGGCTGTGCATATGGATGCTATGGAGCTTCCTGTTTCCCGTGGTTTCTCTTGTTATCTTTTCTGAAATCATTTCTTCCCGCTACTTCCGAAACCATATCTTCGTGCGGCCAATGCGATAAATCTATTTATTAGCCATTTTTTTATTTGTTTTTTCTCGTTTGAGAGTCGCTTGCCCTTTTTCGCATTCATAAACTCACGTGACAATTTTTTCTCGTTCTGGTCCTTATCGTGTGAAGCAAATGTCAACTAGGAACCTTGTCGTGTGAAAATCGTAGATTTTCGAAACCAGAGGACCAAAGATACATAGAACTGGCGATTCAATAGCATGTACTTTAAACATACTCAGACAAGCGAAAAGAAAAATATACTTACTTCTATTATTGGGTTAATTTTTTTCAACCCCGAAAAAATAATATTGGGTTATGTTAGTGTGAGCATTGACTACCCTCACTAAGTAGAACAACATTTTAAAGGCAAAAGGGCCTAACAAAGCAATCCTTCGGTGGGGGGCATGGCTTGGTTTTTATTTCAATTGAACTCTTGATGGCAAGCTGAAGTATGGCATGAGATCGGGACGATTCTTCATTGGCACCACTTGTCCCTGTACTTCTAGTCGCATTTGATTGTCTCCCCATCCGATACTCTATATTCCCGTAAAGCTACACTGCATACTTGCTGCAGATGCATAACCAAAGCATTTAAAACGCTAGCGTAATTCTATGCCGGAAATGCTAGATAAATTATCCGGAGAACCGATGCAGCTCACTTCCAATCGCTCCGAAGATGAAATGGTTTTCCTCCAATGTATTCCAAGCTGATAAAAATAGTTGGAAGTGTTGGTTGTGGTAAGCGTGTGGTTCATCGACCTCAAAATGTTACGCGATGCTTATAGGGGCACTGGCTTCATGTACGTGTTCCTGCTTTCCTGCAGTGAGTATCACGCCGAGAGGATATAGTGAGAATTACACGACAGTCCCACATTGGTTGCTCGAGAGACAAGGAGTGAGCGCGGGCAATAAATAGGGAGCTTTTCCGTCCCACATCGGTCGCTAGAAAGCAATGCCTTCCATACGCAACGTTCACTCAAGTCATGTGCAATTCCACCGTATCGTCCTGACCACGTGTGGCACGTGGGGACCACCATGTTCTTGGTCGTTTTAATTGGAATTGACGGAGAATGATGCCTTCCATTGAAGGAATTTATTCCATGGAATGCAAGTCCGCGGAGCGGTAGTGACTGAGAATGTCAAAGCATCCAAAAGCAAAAAAAAAGAAAGAAAGCTGTTCGATGAAATTGTGGAGCAAAGATATTTCAAATTTATACTTGGTCAAAAACTAGTAACGATAAATCCCGAAACTTTCTTTTGTTATTTTTTTTTAAAACAGTAGTAATATTATTGATATTGATATTACTTTTCGAAAAGAGTGATTGGATTCGGGGTAGGCTCAGTAAGCCGAGCCATGGGCCTAAATAAAAACCGAAATAGTCCCATTTCGGAATTAGCCACTTATGCCTAACCATTTCATTTCTATGGCCAGCCCAGGACTCTTCGTCTGGCCCAAACCGTCAAAGCCCATTCTCACTTAAAACTAAGCCCAACCCAAGCTCACTTAGAAGTTAGAGGAAAAAAGGTAACCCATATTAATCAATCTGCAGCTGAGGCCCAGCATCAACCAAAGCCCAAATTTACTAATTTTCTCCTCTTCCACACGCCCCAAAACCGGATTACTTAAGTGAACGCAAGAAAAAACCAACGCCAGAACCTACACCCGCTTCGTCAAATGTCATCAAAAGCTACCAACAAAGATCACCACCATCTCCATTTGTTGACAGGGACTTTGGTAATATGCATATTGGAGAGACTTGCTCAGATTCGTCGCCGATGATCACCAAAAGCAGGACGTCATTGAAGGTACCACGCATGAAACACGGAGAACACAAGAAGAGAGAGAAAGCCTGGAGAGACCACCATGGTGATTTCGGTTGATGAGTTAAACTTCACACGGACATATGCTCAATGACCAGCAAGTTCATGACTCGACCAAACAAAGATGGTTCTCGCGGGTTTGCCACAGAAACTTCTCATTGGACACTCGGCAGGCGTCGATTGAAGGGAGAAAATTACACCAAATTGAGAGCTGAACTCTGAACCAAAATGTAATCCTTGTTTTGGTCTTTTCATTCAGAAGTGTGTCCGCACACGGCTTGGAGGCTGGTGATGGCGGAATCCGAAGGGGGTTCAGACGAGTTATGGCTCCGAAAGAGGACTCGTCCCCCAGAGGAAATCCATGTTCGCCTCCACCGTTTTTTTCTTCCTCTCCTCCTTCACTTGCTTTTCTTTCTCTGTGTGTCGCTCCTTGCCGAAATTTGCAGGAGAAATGGGAACCGTCGATTTCATCGATCAAAGCCAGTGAGGGAATGAACGGTGTAGGATCGCGGGCTCCCGGGCTGGGCAGCAGGAAAGTACTCCTCTCGAATTATCGAGTTATAATGCTGATTTATGTGAAATCCACGCAATTTTTTTAGGGTTAATAGCACGAAAAATCTTAAATCAGCATACCTGTGATAAATTGGCAGCAACCTATATTTTGGGTCATCAAAAAATTTACCTAAAAATTATTTCCCCGTCTTTAGTCTCTTTATATGCTCCTTTTGTACTTGTTCTTAGCAAAATTTTGCAAGTTTTTCCTGTGGCTACGAAGATAAATACATGCATATGTGTATGAGGCCTGTGAATGAACTTTGAAATATACAGTGCCAGTTCTTATTGTATCATTGATTGACGCAGGAATATGTAGTCACGTTTTCACTTTTTCTCTCAGCTTTTTGCCCAATTGTGTCCATCGATGCCTTATTCCCAATTGCTACAAGCACTTCAGTGTGATGAATACACTGCTATCATTGCTTTTCCGAACGGTGAATGTATTTTACGGCTTGCGTTTTCTTACACTTACTAGTGACATCTTCTTTTTCTTAATGTTGATACTACCAGATTAGGTCTTCTATGGCCATAAAACTTCATTCTTTATACAACTAAAAGATGAAGGTTTCATTCTGAACTTTATTTACTACTGGTAACCAATATGATACTGGCTTTCCTTTGGACAAGTTTCTTATTTGATGACTGAAAAATGGAAATCTGGAGTCAAAAGTTTCATTTGCATGTAGTATTAAGCAACCACTCTGCCTAAGCAAATTGCGAACAAGGTTTCACAATATGTATTTATATAAACCTACGACTGTGTATGATTCATAAGGCAATCAATTGAGATAGATGGGTTGTCCGCCCTGGTCCTCGTTGCCCCTAGGTTATGCTTTATATCTCTCTAATTGCTTCTTGCTGTCTTTATCGTTATAATAACCAGATGTTAGATGATGGGTCTCTAGTAAAGGGTTGAATTTTTATGTCTTAATGTCTACTTACTACTTTGTTAGAAACTGCTTTTGGAACAACCGAATTTTTGTACGTCTTGAAGTACATCAGTAAGTTTCACACTAGTAGGTTCTTCTGTATGTTGCTGTCACAATGGTGTTGATATTTTCTACTTGTCGACTTGTTTCTACTTGTTAAGGACTCTTTGGAGGATACTTTTTCCACTTCAACCATTCTTGAATTATTGTAAAATATACTCCCAAGATAATATGATGTTGACCTAAAATTAGCATCAAGATGTACTCTCACTCTCCCTCACCTCTGCTTCTCTTCCCCTCTCTCTCAGATGATTCGAAATGCTGTCCTAGTATTGCTTGATATAGGTTGCTTTCACTTGTTGAGTTCTCTTTGGCTAGGTTCTTGAACTTTATGGTGATGTGGTTTCGACGGCCATTCTCGTGCAGCACAGCATCCCAATCTGTAGAAATGCTTGTTCAACATGAAGTCTTGGCGGCTGCTTATCGTCCTTTGTACTTACTTCCCGTCTCACTCTGTGGAAAGGTGAAATGTTTCAGGTTTTCCGTTTGCCTCCTAGACCTCCCAAGAACTTGCGATATTGGTGCGAAAGATGTGATATTTGTTGCAAGACTTTTGCCATTTCAGTTGCCTTTAATCATAACATCTGTACTTATTCGCTCATAGCATTTCCAAAGACATAACATTTTCTTGTATTTTGAAAGTACCTAAGGAAGACATGAGTGTGTAGGCAGGGATGGCGAAGATCTATTTCAAATAGCTCTTCTCTGCTGTGCCGGTGATTTTCCTTTCGGCCCTTAAATATCATGTATTCCCTGAAAACTAGTTAAGTTTTCATCAAGTCTCTCCGGCTTCTCTGCAGTGGCTTGAATTCTTTGTATTCATTTTATTGGGACGTGACCCGAGATTGGACTTGAGGTATGTCACCCTCGTTTTCATTCATCTGGGGTTGTTTTTGAGTTCACCCTGTTCGTATGACTTTTACAAAGTGTTCCCATTAATCAGGCCTGTGACATTGAAGGTTCATGTTTGGGTGATAGGAAGCAATCTGATCCTGCGTTGCGAGCCGACGCACCAATTGTCTTCCCATCTGGAATTTTGAGTGGAACTTTCCTATGATTATTCATAGTTCAGCATCTCATATGTTCCACAATCGAATTTCTAACTAATGCGAAATGCCTAGAGTACATAATTTGTGTAAATTCTAACAGGAGAGTCAAAAAGTAATCTTTTGCTTGCAGTGGAAAGTAAATGTATTATGTTGGAATAAGCACGAAATTCAACAATCAGCTAATCACCGTCGGCGGACGAAAATAAATGAAAAAAAAAAAAACAAGGTGTGAACATTACAACGATAAGTGAAATGCGAAAGGAAGCGCTATTTTGACCGTCCACGATTGCTAGGGCCAGAACTCTTCACTTCGAAAGATAATATACAGTCCCTAGCCGCGATTATCTTTGAATGAAGAAGAATCTTCGTAAAAGGAAATGTGTTTCCAGGTCAACTCGATGTACTATCGACATAGAACTGGAAATGAAGATTCGGACATGGCTAAATTTGAGGTGAAGGCATGGGGAATTGTGAAAATGAAGGAACGATCGCTGTCTCGAACACCAGCAATGACAAATGGATCCAATGGGGTTAGCTCCTGATGGAGATGAAGAGGATTTGATTGTTTAAATAAGATCAACAGAGCACCAGAATGGTTAAACATACGCTTATTTTACAACAATGGGTATGTCAAGCAAATTAAAGGAATGAGCACACGTCGGAAATTCTTTCGCCAGTAATTACGGGGTTGCCAGTTGGTAGTGCGCTTCCTCTGCAACATCGTCGTACAGAGATGACCAAAACAAGTTGAACCAACACAGATTTGATATCTGGGAGACTAAATCTTCATGGCTTAGCGAGACACGAGAGCTCATGTGATCACCATTGAAGCTGGAAGCAGATGACTTGTATACTGACAGAGCACATCACATCGAAACCTCGAAAGAATTTTTATTATGCTCCCATATCTAGACCACAAGAGAATAAACCCTTGATCTAAAATGAGATCGGAGAGTTCAAACTCACATGTCTAGAACTAAATCAGGAGAAGAGAGTTCTCATATCTAGATTGGGAGAGAAGAAGAAATAAGAAAAAAAGAAAAAGAACAAGAGAACCACAAACAAAATCAACAAACTCATAGATCTATAGTTAAAGGTTGAAGACCGTGGAGCGAGAAGAGTGAGGGAGAGAACGGAAGGTGAGAGAAACTCGCGAATTTAATGAAGGAAGGATTTACGACTTTGAATTTCATGAATTTCTTCTACCAACATTCACATCACCTGAAATGACCTCGGATTGTAACAAGATTTTACGTTGGTTTTAAAGATTAAGCGTTCTGTGCTAATGTCAAGTTAAAGAAATCCCAAATGCAAAGGAAAAATCCAAATAGCTCAGTCATTCAAGTGTTTTGTTGCTAGGGTTTTTCTGTCTCAAGACTGCGCGGAATCCAAATCCTGAACTACTATCTCCTTCCACCCCACCGTTCGAATCGCTTATTCTGATCCCAAGTCAATAAGTCGGAGGGAGAGAAGTTGCGCTCGTTCAGCCACCAAATCAAGCACTGGGTCGCTTGTCCATGCGACCTTGATTGCCTCTTTTTGTATCTGTCCTCTCTTTTCGAACAAGAGGTCTTCGGTTTGGCCCCGGTCAATCATTTCATCCATTTCGATCACCTGGGCTCCTAGGAGAGAACCATGTCGAATCTTCTTGAAGGGACACACTTTTGCAGTATGCATGCTCGAATTTATACCGCGAATGTGGACTTGAAAAAGCTCCGGCCGATGATTCTGAATACGATTGAGGGTCGGGCCAAGGATTATCCGGTCCCGGTATTTGTTCCCCTCGCTCAAGAACTGTTGAAGGTGAGGCCTTTGCTCATCCTGGGCATGACGGCACTTCTCATGTTCTTCCTATTCGCATCTTGCAAGGTAAATTTGGGGGACCGACTCTTATTTATTCTGCATAGATAACATTGCTAGAAGAAAGAGAAGTATTTAGCCATGATCCATGATTGTGCATTGGATCTCGTCGTCTTGACTTTACTGCGTGGAACCGGCTAATTCTTATTGCATTAAAGGGCACCATTTTTGGCAAAGTTTGGTGAATGGCAAAATGGGGAAATTACCATAAAAGTCCTAAAACAATTGCAATTGTGTCAATTCGATCCTAATTTTTTTTTTTGTTGATTCAATCTTAAATCTTTTGCAATTGTGCTATTTCGATCCATCCGGCGAATTTTGGCAAGTCCGTTTTGACATGGACGCCGGCCAACCAACGACCCAACATTTTAATATTTTTTTGATTTTTTTTTTTATGTTTTTTTCTATTTTTTTTTTTTTGTCTTCTCCCTTCCCTCCCCCTACAGTTTGGTTGCCATAATCCGGTGACCGGCCGGAGGGGTGATTGGAGAGGGCGACTCGCCTCACCACGGCGGGGGTCGACCCCGCCGCCGTCGGACGAGGCAACGACGGCGAGGTCTAGCCCGGCCATGGCCGAGCAAGGCTCTACTCGCCGGCCCGGGGGAGGATAGGGGGAAGGAAAAAAAGAAAAAGAAAAAGAAAAAAATATAAAAATTCAAAAAAATAGTAAAATATTCGATCGCCGATCGGACGGCGTCCACATTAGCGTTGGCCAACCAAAATTTGCCGGATTGATTGAAATGGCACAATTGCAAAAGATTTAAAACTAAATTGACATAATTGCAATAGATTTAGAACTTTTTTGATAATTTTCCCTGCAAAATGGATTCGGTTCGGATGGTGTGGGTTTGTAAATCATGACGATGGTATCAACCAATGGGACAAATTGGTTAGGAGTTTATTGTGACTGACTAACAGGCTTAGTGCCAATCAATGACAAAATTCATTTGGTGGCAGATGTTTTGGACTTAAAGTGGTTTCTGACGCCTTTGTGTTTGGACATAACATAGCAGGTGAATCTTGAGGTTGTTAGAAATACGAGCTTTCTCCGGCATCGGTGGCTATGCAAAGATTGTTGGTAGAGATATGTGGATTCATAGTAGGTTTTGGCACGGGTCGTGTCAACAAGTGCCCCGTAAATGCGGATTGCAAAATGCATGAAGTTGTGAGGATTCAGCAACTCTGAAAGACTAGTTTGATAACCACTTCCCTCTTTATCCGCATTTCCCCTTGTTTTACTATTATAATAAGCATGCTTCTCTTCATAATAACAAATGTAGGTTATAGTAAAAGAAACATTGGCAGGTTATAGTAAAAGAAACATTGGCAGTAAGATTCTTTCTATTCACACCTCCAATTCACCCGGTGATATCAACATCTAGTCTGATTTTTGGGGTCACAATAGGGGGAAATTTTCCCATTCCCATGCATTTTGTCTTACACTTTGTCGCGACCTAAAAATAAACAAGTTAAATTCCAGGCTAATGGATTATTAGGTTAATTAATTAACTAACCTAACTCGGACTCTCCCGAATCCATACCAAATCGCCACTTAAGGTTCGAATGATTAACATGCAATGTGATTTGAATTTGGAGTCGCCACTAATCATTTTCGGTAGGTTGACTAGAAACCCAAATAAAATAGCGGGAGAAAACTATCTTATTTTGCGTACCGGAGATTAAGAGTCCGGGGACTTGATTACGCTAAATTATTCTAACGCCCTTTCGGTACCATTTTCATGAAAAATATTTGATTTGGTAATTTACTCGAATTTCAAAGGTGCAGTTTTTTTATTCTTTTTTTTGTTTTTCTTCTTTTTTCTGAAAATGTAAAACATTGAGTTTTATGCGATATACACCATGGACGATTTAGAAAGAAAGAAAACGCGGCCAATCACAAGTATTCACAAAAATAAATTAACATATAATAATACTAAATTTCGGAACACGTGGCACGTCTAAAATAAACAATCAAATATTCAAATCAAATGATTACATCTTTGTAGATCAAGATGGAGACGATTACCTTCTATTACACAAAATCTTACTCACGTACACGTTATAGTTTCTTTCAAGATCTCGAAGCTTGAAGAGCGTTGTTTGTCGTCGAAAATGGCAAGCGAGTAACGTTGTTGGGTGGCGAGAGGCGAAGTATGTAACGGGACTCGTCGAAGATGATGCTCGACCAAAGCTCTTTTTCTCTCACTTTCCAATTTTCTTTTCGGGTTTCTTCTCAAGGACTATCTCAATTCTTTTCTCCTCAAAAACTCTCTCAATTCTCTCCTACTCCCCAAAAAAACTCATCTTCTCTTCAAGAACTCTTCTTCTTTTATAGGCAAAGTTCTTCATCCTTCATTCTTCATCTTCATCTTCTCTTCTTCACCTTCATTTCTCCATCTTCCATCTTCATCTTCTTTTCTTCATCTTCATCTTCCCTTCTTCATCTTCATCTTCTCTTCTTCACCTTCATTTCTCCATCTTCCATTTTCATCTTCTCTTCTTCATCTTCATCTTCTCTTCTTCACCTTCATTTCTCCATTTTCCATTTTCATCTTCTTTTCTTCACATTCTCTTCATTATCTTCTCTTCATCATCTTCCTTTCTCCATCTTCTCTTCATCCTCTTCTCTTGGTATCTCGTAATGCAGTCCCCCGAGGTTCTAGTATTTGCAATACGATCCTTGAAGTTCTAGTATTTGCAATACGGTCCCCGAAAAAAATATTTCTTTCAAGCCCAAATATTCTTGGTACGTTTTCACCCCATGCCTAGTCCAGGGCCTTGTTAAATTAAGTTTGAATTATATGCCAATGCTATGTGGGATGATTTTTGTTTAGAACTAAAATCAGTTCTAATTTTTATGCAAGAAATAGATTAGTCAAAATTTTAGGTGTCAATAATTTGCCCCTCTTTGAGTGGAGGCTCGTAGAGGTTCCGCTCAAAGATAAAATTGAACCCTAAATTTTGATAGTGCAAATGATGGATGAATTTTTTTTTTTTTTTTGCGGGAGTTTTAATCCCATTTTTTGTAATGAAGTGATGCATGATATGCGAGACTGTAAATAACATGTGTCATAATTTCTCTTTTCCATGTTAGAGAAACTGCATATGGATCACATACGAGAATACCTGTTTTACCAAATACCTCATAAGCTAGTGATTCCCTTAATTTCCAAGTTTCTTGCAAACACGAGGACCTTAAGGTATTCGGCCTATCTCGTTATCGGAGACTTCTCCCTAATGCGAGACAGGCGCAAGATATGTGTATCCTTCCGGATCACAAGAGCTACGTCGTTGTGAGTCGAAAGAAGTAGAATCAAGTTCACAAGAGCTATGTCGTTGTGAGTCAAAAGAAGTAGAATCAAGTTCACAAGAGCTACGTCGTTGTGGTTGATTAAATGTCGAAATCGCCAAGTGCATATGTCTTCACGATTCGACAAAGGGGAACCAAAATCTTAAGAGCTACGTCGTTATGATTTGGTTTGGATCAAAATCACGGGTGCTTATGTCTTTGTGATTTGATAAAAGAGCCGAGAATCATAAGAGCTATGTCATTATGAGCCGACTAAAGGTCAAGATCACCGGTGCATATGTCTTCGTGATCCGAGACCGAAATCATAAGAGCTACGTCGTCATGATAAGATGTCAAGATCGCCAGGTGCATATGTCTACACGACTGACAGGAGAGGCATATTGCTCGAATTGAATCGTAACAACTATCATCGGAGGAGTTGTTGATTTGAAAATGGGTTCCAGAAAACTTACCGGGTTCTCCGAACGATTAATCAAAGAACGAAACGGTCGTTTCGTATCATACATGGTAGGCATTTGCCAGGAGAACTTGCTCATTCAATAATCCTTGGATGAATTTCGAGACCTTGGGAGGGACATCGAACATCGGGAATGTATTACCCATCGTAGAATGTCCGAGGTAACATGCGCAAACATATTCAACAATGAGTTCATGCAAAACTTTCCTACCGAGCTTGCAATGATTAGAAATAACATGTGTATAATGCAATCACTCATACTATGGTTTATGCATAACCATTCTATCAAGTTTGCATTACCAATCCTGTCCGGGGATATTCTCACATTATGAATACCTCGAATGTGAAGTTGAATGGGGGACTTCGGTCCGAAAGGATTTTCTCTCACTCTCAAGAAAAGTTATTTATCCTGTCTGCAGGATTCAAAAGAAATCACTCAATCTTTCCATCATCGCATTCGATAAGGATCCGAGTAATCTCGCAATTGATACGACCGAGCCGATCCGGGAGGTCTTGATTAGGACCGTAATGAGGGCTAGGTCAAAGGTTTACAAAGGGGACTCTAGTTGAGTCAAGGTGCTTTGAAATGAATTTCTTCGTCATCTCTCCGGGTTTACAAGTCAAGAACTCTGCAAAAATGAGAGAGAAGTAATCTTGCTCGAACTTCTTCGAGTGATGCTTAAAATCATGGAACTCCACATTAATTCAAGTGCCCTAGTCGGAAAAGGCTTTTAAAGGGTTGTAATGGAGGTAATGATTTGGGGAGTGAGAAACGAAAGGGTTCGTTTTGGCTCGGAAGATATTTGAGAAGGGGCTTGATGTTGGTGATCATTACAATCTTGTCACCGATCGTGGCCTTCTATGATACCATCATTGCTCGAGGATGGTATGAACCCGAAGATTGCATTTGCAATTTGACACTTCATGGAGATTTTTCTCTCAACCCTTTTAGGATATACGGGAAAATTGTGCATTCAAGTTCGAAATATTCTACAAATGAACAATGAATTGAAAGGGCATTGGCCTTGCTTTTTTGGTAGGCACTTTACTTTTTAAATGCCCGGGAGTTTTTTGTGTAATCAGCTTTTTCCTTTTTCTTCTCTTTTTTTTTTTTTTTTACTCCCAACTCTCTTTTACGATTGTATCTTAATGAGTTCATTGGGAGATTTTCTATGGATCCAGCTTTTGGTCCTTCTACTCAAAGATGGGCCATATTTGTTTTGGGACAACAATGATCACCAATAAGGGCTTTTAGAAACGAATTTGCGGGCTCAAATGGATCGTGCAAATGGATATAGATGTGTGGGATAGAAAAAGAAATGCTCTTCGTCACCCTAAGGCACTTGAATTAAAGCGCAAGTACAATGCAAAGAACCACCCGAAGATTGATGTTAGTCCAAGCAAGAAGATTTCTAACCATTTGTCTCGTGATCTTGATGAAATTACCTCTGTTTTGCCCCAATGTGGGGTGGTTCTTGGCGAGGGTTGTGGAAGTGAAATCTCCGCTCAAATGGGTTGATCAACGGATAACTTGCAGTGTTTAGGGTAGAGAAATGAATGCCTCCATCACTTCGGTTATCGTACCTTTCGCGAGAAAACTTTTTACCTCGGGGAATGCGGAATTTGCCACCGTTCATCTCGCTTGAAAAAATTGGACGTGTTTGGGAAAGGATTGCCTTTCATCATCCCGTCATGCCCCTTCTATACATTCGATGTATCTTATGTAGTTCATGTTCCTTATTCGCAAGTACATAAAAAATTTCTTAGAGGCGTGGATCGTGAGTTGCCCCTGTTCATGCAAATGCGTTGCAAAACTTCATTGTCCGCTTCGAGACATGAGATTGTCAAAGGCTCCAAGAATTTCTCATTTCATTAATTTTTCAGGGAGAAGGGATACTTCTCTGTTTGGACAGGTAGTGACCCCCTGTAAAAATCAAAAGGGAAAGCATCAATGTATGTCCTCATGTTCTAAAAGAGTTGAAACGATACCACTTTACCCATGTACGTATTCCTCGCGAACTTTGAATTGAAAAGATCGATTCATCTTGATCGGATTGTATGTCCAAGATGTTATCTCTCCGGGTTACTGTAAACGCCTGGGCTGAGTTTCGATCTGCGAAGCAAAAAGTTTTTATTAATCTTTGTACATTGATGCCAAATCCCGGGATCGACCCTGGGACGCCTCGGACCATCTGTCATTCCCCCAACCACTATCTTTGCGGTGTTGTTGGCGTCCACGGGTGGTTCGCTTTTGTTATATTGTTCTCAAAAGGATTGGCAATCTCCTGTGGAGAATAAAATAAACTTAACTTAGAGTTTGAAACCCTTGAGAGCCAATTGGGACGATACGGAGTTACCGATCTTTGAGCCCGCTTGGTGTTTTACTTGCATTCTCCCAAGTAAGGCTATTCGGAATCTCTCTTTACGGGCATTCGGGCGTCGTCCATAAATTGATTTGCTACGGGCCTAGCTTAATAAGGAACTTACGCATTTGATAAGAGAGGAGAAAAATTCGCCCTTTAACTCCAGGCAAATTCTAGACAACTAGAAAGTAAAAGTATCCCACGCGGGAACTATACATGGAATTAAAGGAGTATTCATGCGAGATTGGTTCCACCTCTTTTCTTGGCTATTCCAATGATTGGCTGATTTTGTCTTGGATCATACACCAACGATCGTTGTTTGAGGATCCATAATCACTTGCTTCGGATCACAACTCGGGAGGTCTTTCGGCTCCGAACCGGGCGACTAAGGCGGTGAGCTCATCATCAAAGTAACCTTTTGATTTTTTCGGGCAATTGATACTCGAATTGGGCATTGTTACTTGCTAACACGGCGACGGATTTTCCACTTTGTTTTGCCGTGAGCGGTCCGACTCCTTGAGCTTGAGCCTCCGCCGTCGCTCGGGAACTCGTAGGGATGATCAACCGGTCCGTTGCTAGAACCACCAGCGGAAGGTCGGTATGGCCGGTATTCTTGATTGGGAAATGGCCGGGTACTTTTTGCTCCGTAGGTTTTCCGGGATTAATCTTCCGATCAACTTTGCTCCGGTCGCCTTGGTTCCAAGCTACATCGTGCTTCTTCACTTATCTCTAAATCGTGAAGGTGATTTGTGACACTTCGTAGAGTGAGCCCGTTTATATTCATCATTTTGAGTACGGCCATTGGTCGTCTTGAATTGATTCCTAGCTGTCGAATCGCCTCGATGAATATAGAGTGAAGCTCGGCGGACCAAAGGGGCCTTTTCTTTCCGACAAAATCGTCGTAGTAAGTTTGGCCATAGTTCTTTTGTTCGAGTAATTGCTTCCTTACAGCATGCTGCCAAATATTTTGGAGCACTCGAACGCAGCACCGGCTTCTTTAGGATGTCCCGAGCACCATGCAATATGGCATTAAATTCTAACTGGCGATCATCACTTGCGATGTTATGATCACCGGTATATCCAACTCGGAATCAATGATCTTTAAGAGACTAAGACCGTCCATGTCGATCCCTACCATGGCTTGCGACTGACGTCAAAATCATATTTTGTATCGCCTCGGCTCCTCTAAGGCTTCCGTTGCTTTCACATAGTGAAATCCCGTACATGCACTTTCTCGGCATGGCAACAAGGATCGAGAGGGAAACGGGGTTGCCATCAATGGCCATGACTCGCAGATCCTCGGGATATGAGGCTTCCCATACTTCCGCTTTGGAATGTACGCATACTTATTTTCCTTTCAAAACCTTCCATATGTAAACCGAAAAATGGGTGTTTCGACTAGAGACCGGGCTTTAGATGTTCTTTGGACTTGCAAAGATAAATTGCCGAAAATCACAAAAGCGATGATGGCCTTTCGTGACGAGTTACGGAGGTGCATGGAGACTTCAAGTTCTTTATAAACTTTTTCGGATCCGTTGGTCTCATGACAGCTTTTTCTCCTTTTCGTCTTAGTGCCTTGGATCCATTTCGTAATAACTCTTACCTCTCGCTCAATCCGCCGTTTTTTTTGCTTTTTTGACATGGAGGAGCCCTCAAATCTTTTCACTTTCTCTACGAACGAGACAGTTATTTCCCTCCTCAAATCTTTTCGGTTCCTCCTACGAACAGGCGAGTTATTTCCTTCCTCAAATCTTTTCGCATTTACTTACGTGAAGGCTTTCATTGCTTAGTCAAATCGGCGAGGAATTCACGCATTTAAGCATGATGATGTTCGTGGATAGTCTTGTTCTTTGCCCCTGGATTAACTCTAGGCATTAAAAGAAGAATGTCTCACATGGGGATTTCGGTACATTCATTCATACATGTCACTACTTCTCTTGAGGATTCGTAAGAGTTGGCTAGTAATGCTCAAAAAAGAGATATTTTGAGAGCCCATAATAAAAAACTAAAGCTTCATGTAGGCTACACATTCGGAGTTCCATCGGCGTTGAATTGGGTCTTGTGACATCAAGGAAACTCCAATTGTAGTGATGCATGTCTCTTCCCTCGAAGGGTATCGGTTACGCCTCTGCAAGACCGACTTTGCGGGATGTATCTCCAACGAGATCGGATTGTACGAGAACTTGCTCGGGGGATGAGCTGGTGAATAAGCATTTTCAATGCTCGAGATGTGGCTCATCGAGGGACATGTCACCAAAGGAGATGGGGCCGCTACGGACATGGCAAACAGCGGTGTTAATAGCATCCCTATACCTCTTGTTCTCTGCTCGAAGCTTTTCGCTTTCTTCCCTCGAAACGTAAGTTCATGACTTTCATTTTTAACCTTCAATCGGGTCCGCTTGTTTTGAAACCAAAACTTGACCTTCAAGGGCTCCATTCCTATCATCCGGCTCAATTCATTTTTGCGTCTCTTATTCACGTAAGAGCACTCCTTGAAAGCGACTTCAAGCACTTTGATTTGATATTTTCTTTTTCGGGGGGCATTTGCATTGCCGTTGCCATTGTTATTCTTTGTCGAGATCTTGAATTTCACCGCCAAGAGAGTTGGGTTTTACGGCTCCGGCGTTGGATCGGGTCTCGAAATCCAGCGGTTCGCTTTCGGGGATGTCTAGGTTGGTTGCCTCCCAGTAAGTGATGATGGCCTCTAAACATGTTGGATTGAAATACCTCTTACCGCCTTTTGTTCACTCTATTCTCCCTTTGTATGCTTACTCTCTCCAAATTCTTTCGAGTAATCGGGTATGTTCCAAAGCCTCCCTTTAAACGCGGATGAAAATCACTAAGCCGACGTTTCTTCCAAGATTTCGTGTTTCCCGCCTTGTCTTATTTTTTCAACGTGATGGGACCCCGAATCCATTCGCACCGATTTTCTTTTCTTGATAACCATGCTTGTCTCCCACTCGGTTTTCAACATGGTGAGACTCCAACTCCTTTCGTAACTTTTCGAATTTGTGAGGCTCGAGATCACGGATTGACGACAGATCCGGGATCCAACGAACGAAACGCCCGTAGTTTCACCCGAGTAACTAACGTGGCTCTGTGAGAATTGCCGTTTTTTCTCTCGAAAAGTCTGCTTGTCTCCCACTCGGTTTTCAACATGGTGGGGTCCTCAAATCTTTTTGTAACTTTTTCGGATTTGTGAGACTTGATATGGTAGATCCGTGATTCACGGATGAAACGTCTATGGTTTTACCCGGATAATTAACTCGGCATCCACAATAATTATTGCTATAGCTTTTCCTGCCTTTAAATTAGGATTTAATGCCGAGGCAATTATCGCTTTCATATCTTCATCTCCAACCTTCTAAGCACTCTTTTGCATCCACTCTTTTTAGCCCATTCAACAACAATGGCTTCCCTTCCAAAGACATGCCTTTTTCGGTGAAGTTTTGGCCAAGTGGGAGAAACTTTATAATCTCCTAGGCCAGGGCTACTCTTATATAGCCAACCATCCGGAGGTCGAAGCGAGATTCGTCTTATGTTTAGGGATATGGACACCGCTTCTATTGAGGGTACCAAGTTAGAGGAGGAATACGGGATCTTCCCCACCCTCTTCATTAACTTCCGGAGGCTTACCATGTTGCTCATCAACATGTTACTTTGGCCCACCTTGTGAAGGCACGCTATCGGGATCGGTCGGACGACTTGGTGTTGGCCGGTCTATGTAGCCGACAATTATAAGAAGGCCCTTGACTACGGTAACGAACAAGTCTCCCTCTTTGATTCGTGAGAGGGAAACTTGGTGGGATGTTTGGCCATGTCCCGGACCATCTTCGAGCGCGATCCGCTCAATATTGTTTTAAAATTTCAATGCACATGGATGGAAGAAAGGGTTGGACGATTTGACCCTGGACATAGCCGCGGAAGAAGAACTGCGATCCATGACACTGGAATTTCTTCTTTGAGCATCACGAGGAGAAGGTAGCCAACCTCAAAGAGAAATGTGAGCTCCTCCTCTTTAAGTTGGCGGACCTCGATTCTCGGAGCGATCGGTGTAGGCGGAGCATCAAGCGTATGGAGAGTCGGTTAAACTCCTTTGTGATGCTCATTAGGGCTCGGTTGGCTTTACGTTCCCACCCCGTTGATCTATTTGTAAAGCTTTCCGATGAATGAAATGAATGCAAGTTTTTACTCATTTCATCTTGGTCGTCATATTTTTTCGCAAGATAACCCCTTTTACTCTGCGAATAAGTAAATCTCACGCTCCCGATGGTCAATCCAATTGGGCCAGAGAGGTCCCCATTCGAAACAATCTCTCAAAGAAAGATTAGTAGCGAGAAAACAAACGAATGCTCAAATGTGAACAACTCGTGAATCCGTATTAATATTATAACTCGATTATGAAAAATCGAGTGAATCAAGCATAATATTTCTTTACGGCGTCGGAATTGATGGATTGGTAAAGACACGACCATCCATCTCGGCCGAATCAAAGCACCACCAGGGAGCACCTTCTTTACTATATATGGACCACCATAGTTTGGAGCGAATTTCCCTTCCGGGAGTGGGACTATTGGCAATAATTTTCTCAAGACCAGGTCATTGATATGAAAATATTGAGGCCGAACTTTTTTGTTGAATGATTTAGCAACTCTCTGTGATAACACGGCCATGACATACAGCCTTAAGTCTTTTTTCGTCGATCGGATTCAATTGGCTTGCTCTCTGCTTGGATCCATTCAGGCTTCCGTCGCCTTAGCTTGAGACAAGTATACGTAAGGAAGGAATTTCCATTTCAACCGGTAGAACGACCTCCATTCCATATACAAGAGAATACGGGGTTGCCCAAGTAGATGTCCGGATTGAGGTCCGATATGCCATAAGTGCGAATGACAACCTCTCATACCAATCGCGATAATTTTCAGCCGTCTTCGCTAAAATTTTCTTAATATTCTTATTGGCGGCTTCTCTTGCTCCATTCATCTCGAGGGCGATATGGGGAAGAGTTCGGATGCTTGATCTTGAATTCCTTAAACAATTCGCCCATTAGTTTGTTGTTTAAGTTCGAGCCATTGTCGGTGATTATGGCTTCGGGTGAACCGTATCGAGCAATGATATCTCGACGGATAAATTTTGCGATATTTCGTGCCGTAACCGCTAAATAGGATGCGGCCTCGATCCATTTGGAGAAATAGTCAATCGCCACCAAGATGAATCAATGCCCATTAGATGCTTTAGGGTTGATAGGACCGATAACATCAATGCCCCACATAGAAAACGGCCATGGTTCGGATAATTGATGCAACTCATTTGGAGGGACATTAATCTTGTCACCATGAATTTGACATTTGTGACTGACTCCGGACATCTTGAATACAATCTCTTTTGAGCGTGAGCCAATAATAACCCAACCTCATAATCTTCTTAGCTAACAAGTGGCCGTTCATGTGTGGACCACGGATCCCTTCATGTACTTCCATTATTAGACGAAGCTGCTTCGGTCGAGTCAACGCATCTTAGTAGGGACAGAATCGAATGACCGCTTGTACAAATTCTCTCCATTCAAGAAGAACTTGAGGCCATTTTCCTTATGTACTTTTGGTCGGATACGGTACTTTTTTCGGGGAACTCCCGCTTCCGAATATAAGTCTTGATGTCATGGTACCATGGTTTACCATCGGGTTCATTGATCACGGCCATACAATATGCCGGTTTTTTAATACCTCGATCTTCGGTGGGTCAACCTCAAGTCCATTGGCGACTTGTAACATTGAAAACAAGGTAGCCAATGCATCGGCGAATCGATTATGAGTCGGGCGGATACTCAAATGAGATATCCTCAAATTCTTCTACCAATTCATCCGGATACTCATGGTAGGGTAGCAATTTGGCATCTCTCGTCTTCCACTTTCCAACGATCCGAAGGATAATCAAAGCGGAATCTCCGAACACCTTGAGTCGGGCTATCCCCATTTCAATTGCGGTCTGGACCGAGGATGCATGCCTCATATTCTGCTATGTTATTTGTGCAAGGGAATACCAATTTCATTGCTACATGGATAATGCCGACCACCTGGAGATATAAGAACCGCGCCCGTGCTCGATCCCGATAAATTGGCAGCTCCGTCAAAATACATAGTCCGAGATGTAATCCTCCACCGACATGATTCGATCCTCGGAATGATAGGCATCATCATCTTGCCCCGGATTTTCAGCTAGGACATCTGCTATAGCTCGTCCCTTGATTGACTTTTGGGACATATATTGAACGTCAAACTCGGAGATGAGGATTTGCCATTTAGCAAGTCTACCAATCAAGGCGGGTTGATTAAGCAAATATTTGATGGGATTGCATTCTGTCACGAAGCACTTGGTAATGCAAGGTATATTGCCGAAGCACTGTGCAGCACCTGCACTAACGCCGCACATGTTTTCTCTACTGGAGTACCTCATTTCCGAAGTTGTGAATTTCTTGCTCGAGATAATAAATGGCTCGTTCTCTTCCGTCCTCCCTGCTTCTCTTGGGCTAGCATAGCACCCAAGGATTCACTAAGGATTGTGAGGTAGAGGATTAAAGGTTGCTCCGGTGTTGGAGGAACAAGCACGGGTGGATTCATGAGATCTTTGCTTGGTCTTCCAAAAGCTTCTTCAAATTCGCTATCCCATTGGACTAGCGCATTCTTCTTTAATAGCTTGAGGAATGGCTTAGCGGTTTCGATAATCGAGAGATGAATCGAGCAATATAGTTTAGCCTACCCATCAAACTTCGAACTTCTTTAAGCGTCGTCGGTGGCTTAAGCTCACGAATAGCCTTAACTTTCGAAGGGTCGACTTCAATGCCCTTACCGCTACCACGAATCCGAGTAGCTTGCCCGAGCTGGTCCCAAAGACACACTTGGCGGGGTTGAGGCGTAACTTATACTTTCGGAGTCCGTCGAACAATTTTTTCAGCGTTTCGACGTGATCTTCTCCATGCCTTGTTTTTGCTATCATGTCATCGACGTAAACCTCAATCTCATTATGCATCATGTCATGGAAAAAGGGCAACCATGGCTCGTTGGTAAGTGGCTCCGGCGTTTTCGAGACCGAACGGCATTACCCGGTAATGGAACATTCCCCATGGTGTGGTGAAAGTGGTTTTCAACTTGTCATTGACATTCATCGGGATCCCGATTGTACCCGGAGAAACCATCCATGAATGAAAACAATTCAAACCCTGCGATGATCGTCAACAAGTACGTCGATATGCGGGGGGGGAAATCATCTTTAGGGTCGGCCTTGTTCAAGTCTCGATAGTCGACACAAACCCGAATGCGGCCGTCTTTCTTCATGACGGGGACTATGTTAGCGACCCAATCGGAATATTCTGTAGTCTCAATGAATCCTACATCGAGAAGCTTTATGACCTCCTCTTTGATCTTTTGCACTAATTCTCGTCGGCCCTCCTTGACTTTTGCACCACCGGCTTAGCCAAAGGATCGATCGGCAAACAATGTTCGACAATGGAACGGTCAAGACCAGGCATATCTGCATAGGACCAAGCGAAAATGTCCTGGTAATCCTTTATGAGCTTAATCAAGCGCTCGGACATCTCTTTGGAAAGGTTTGCCCCGATCTTAACTTCTTTAGAGTTTTCCGCATCGCCTAGGTTGATCGAGATAGCTTATTCACCGGTCAAGGGCTTGATCTCCTCATGTCGTTCGAAATCTTGACGAACTTCCTCATAACTGGATTGAATTCATCTAGGTCGTATACTTCGAATCCACTAGATTTCCCTCCTCATGTGTCCCCCTGAAACATAAAGTAACAAAATCGGAAGAACAAACAGGGCTTAATCGCGGTGTGATTTTGAAGAACTTTATTTATTTATATATATTTTTATTTTTCAAAACCGTGGGACATGAATTCTTGAAGAAGCCCAACCCTCGGTTCTTACCATGATGACAAACTTGTTGGTCGTTGGTTATCGTCATCGGGTTGGTTTGGGATACTTCAACAAGATTCAAAAATAGGGTAATTTTATTGATATGAAATTACATCTTCCGGGAAAGGAAATCCAAGAGTGCAAGACAGTAATAGAAATCCAAATGTAATTCAAAATATAAAGGAAATCGAAAATGTCCCACGTAGGGGATTGCATGAACATAAAGATGTTACTCTGAATCTAAACCCTCTAGTGGATCATCACATATGGCATTAATGGATGATTTGGAAGGTTTAGGCGTCGAGATAAGGCTCCTCATCATGCGCTCCGTCTTCGATAAAGCAAAGAATGGTTACATCATCAAAACAACCGGCGATATCGAAGACCCCTTCATCCTCTTCGGACCCTATTAGCTCAACTTCGTACCTTGATCCTTCGGTATGTCGGGGAACACAATCCCCAAGTCATCTTCAAGTCGGGTCGGATTATCGTAGCCTCCGACTACTCCAGTGATTGGAAAGTGATATATAGAGGTGGGGGTAAAGGATCGCATGCCCGCTACTCTGCGACCCATTACGCCTCTTTTATGCCCACGCTCTTGACATCCTAGATCGGTTGTGTGAGATTGGCCTTTAGGTTCAATTGGGGTGCGAATCCCTTGGCCATGTCGACCTAAACCCATACCGGGCTTAAAGTCATTGCCCACCATTATCTTAGCTACCATAAGAGACGTGGTTGAGATTTCGGGAACAGTGCAAAGGACTTTCCAAGTGATGCATGGATAGTGTGTACTATCTCAAAAGCGTGGTAGGAGTCTTCTTCATCATGAGTGGCTCGATGTAAGGGATGGCCGTTTCATGGAAAATCTGGTGATCTTCCTCTCCATGGACAATCACCAACTTCGTTCGACCACGAATTTAATTTTTCGATGAAGGCTCGATGGGACAGCTCCGGCATTATGAATCCAAGGTCGGCCTAGGAGAAGGTTAAAGGCCAAAGGAATATCCAAGTACCGGAAGAGAATGTCAAACAAAGAAGGCCCGATCTCGAATCTCCAAGTTGATTCGCTTTAAGACATCCTTCTTCACGCCATCGAATGAGCGGACGGAAGTCTTGGCCGTCCGCAACCCGGCCAGGTCAATTCCCAAACGATTTAATGTGGCTAATGGGCGGATATTTAATGTTGACCCGTTGTCAATAAGTACCCGAGCTACATGAGTTTGCTTGTGTTTGATCGTTATATGCAAAGCTTTGTTATGACCCCGTCCTTCGAGCGGAATTTCATCATCGTGAATGCGACCCGATCCTTTAAAAGGATCGTCCCTACAAAGTTCTCTAGTTTGTCTGTTCAACATTCTCGGGTACGTGAATTTCACCGAGTATCTTCATTAAGGACTCTCGATGCTTCTCGGATGACTGAGAAGTTCAAGTAGGGAGACACTGAGCCGGTGACTTCCGCACTTGGTCGACAACGCTATACTCACTCGCCTTGATTACGGCTAAGAATTCCTTAGCATCTTTCTCAGATGACTTGCTTAGTAGGTTGGTCATCGTTATAAGCACGTCCCGATCTTGTTACGTGGCAAGATCGTAGGACCAAGGAACCGCCTTGTCCTTGTCATACGGAAAAGGCCAGGGCGAGGCAATGATGATTCCAAGTTCATCGTCCTCTGCATCTTCCAAGGCGGGCATATCTCGCCCGTCTGGGTCATTCTTGATCAACTCGGCCACATGAGCATCTTCCGCTCGAGACTCTTGAAAGGTCCCGGGTTGGGTCAATCTGCAAGCTCCCGATCCCGATCAATGACAATCGGGATATAGTGGCCATTGTCCCAATTTGACTTGCCCAAACTATGAATCCGTTCTTCATGAGACCGGAAACTTTTTCCTTCAACAGATTGAGTGGTATCAATTCACCGGTCTTATAATATCCCCGCCCGATCAAAGCGTCGGGACATCGGCTACTCCAACCTTAACGGCACCAACATGTTTGATTCCTTGCCCAAATACAGCATTAACTTTACTTGAATGATCCCGCAAAGGATTATTTTGGACATTCGGCATGTTTGTTGCCCTGGAACGAGAATGCCTTAGAATCGAGTAGATCTTGGATCCGATGCTTCAATACGAAACAACCATCGGTGTCATGTTCAAGCTCCCCACAATGGTAATCACATTTCTTCGACGGATCATATCTCGCGAGCTCGAGACATTAGGTCGCAGAGGCTCACAGGTCGTAAGCTCTCTTACGTAGAACCGTGAGTACTTGTGACGGGGTTCCTGGTAGAGGGTAAACCGCCGAGGGGACCGTAGATTCCCTCTTTGTCGTTGTGCGCCGAAATTAGCCTCTTGGCGATTAGGAGTCTGTACGACCGCGCGTCGTGTCATGGATTTTTGGTCGTAGGTCATGTTGACTGTGGGACCGGTTCTTTGTTTTTCCTTATCGCAAACCTCTTGGTTGTCGTGGCGGCATCACCATACCAACCTTTTTTTATGCCGTTCTCGACTTCTTCACCATTGCGATGAGATGGGTGAATGACGTGGCAACGGATCCCAAAACTCGAGTTCTCACAACTTGCGGCGGGGTGGAAACGAACAATTTCATGAGCTCCCTTTCGGGTGGGACCGGTTTCGGTTGAGATGCTACGTTCCTCCACCTGGTGGCATACGCTTGATCGTTTCTCCTTTCTTCATCTCAAGTTGCTCAAGATCCTCTGCGGTCGTGAGCACGTCCAAGTTAAAGCTAAAATGTTTGACGAAAGCATTAGCTGCCTTCTCCCAATCATCCATCCGATAGATCTCGTAGTCCGTATACCATCTCATGGCGGCTTCCTTTAGACTAGCCTGGAAAGTTTGAACCATTAGGGAGCCGTTGGTCGCATGCTTGTTCATTCTTGCACGATACATCCGGACGTCTTTGGACCGGGTTGGAAGTCCCATCATACTTCTCGAAATCGGGCATCTTGAACTTCTCAGTGCAGTGACCTTTGAAAAGACAGACGGGTGTCAGGGGTATCTTGTGCGTTCCTTCCACCTCACGGATTATTTGCTCCATTTGGGCCAACAACTTGGCCATTTCATCGGACGGTCCCATAGTCGCGGGGCTTGGGGAGATGAGAAGCTGTGATGGGGCGCTCGAGCTAGCGCCCGATGTGACAACATCCTCTAGCGGCATGGTGTAACCAAGTATATGCTCGGGAGCCTTCTCGGGATTGCTTGCGGGAAGGGTCGGAGAGACGATGTTACGAGGTGTCGGACCGGTCGGATGCTTAGCGAAGCAACGAGTAGCAGCCATCATACGTTCCATCATCCGGCTCATCATACCCTCAAACCTCGGGTTCATGGCCTCGAATTGCTCTCGTAGAGCTTCCCGGGATGCGTTGTTGATTTCGGCCTTGTCCGCCATTTTCTTAGCCACCGACCGGGTAATGTGCGGAGGATCCGTGATAAATTACCTTCAAAAGTAACCAGCCAAAATAAGTACAATGAACAAGAATAGCGAGCCGGTCCATGGCATTCCTCTAGACTCAAACGAACAAAGTGATTATGACTAAAGGATTGAAACAGGTAATTTTCAGTTTGTCCGCTTTTATGAAAAAATCCGTATTAATTCGCACGTTGGTCAAAATACGTCCAAATTTTACGAGCTTATATTTGAGAAGATGATGAACAACTTTTATGTTGGCCAATCGGACCAGAAATGAGCAGATCAAAACAGTTTAATGTGTCTTTACGAAAAAGCGCATTCAGAAAACTGTTATAACCGCAAGTAGTTGAGAAAAACGAAAGGCCATCTTAAATCATGAATTTAATTCTGAAATTTTGCAGGATATTAGTTGAAACATAGGTCTACAACTTTCATGTTTGGCACTTACTCAAAAATCGATCGTAGAATTTAGTAAAAATCGTACAACAGGGACAAGCCAGATTAGAATTGAGAACAACCGATGAAATTGTAAAAACTACGAAGCAAAGTGTGAAACAATACGGTGAGATTCCTAAACAATCAACCTATGAAAGTAAATACATGACTCAATTCAAACGGTCTTTCTTTTTTTTAGAGGTCACGTGATCTATAGACGAATGGGCCTTCAAGGCACGCCGTAATCGCGCATTCTCCTTCGCCAAAGCATCCGCCTTTTCTTGGGCCTTCATCCCCTTCTCTTCGCCGGCTTTGAGTTGGGCTAGACGGGTATGCTTTGTATTGTCATGATCGGAATCTTCGGGAGTATCTCAGCGGGGATGGCATGAGACCGAATATACCGAGTTGTGGCAAAGTGACTCTTCATTTTTCCGGTGAGTTGCTCTATGGGCCAAATCGGTTTCGATTAGAACACTCCCGCCAAGCTTCGTAATGACGTCTCGGTTCCGCTCTGTAGTTCTCGTCCTTCTCAAATTGAACTTGAAATTCGTTGGGCCCAAATGATGGCGGGATATCCTGCAGAACCCGAAATTGTCGTGTAACTCGAAGAGGTTGATAGCTGGTTGCTCCATAAATGCCCATCAAAGGCACGGGCTTCGATCGCCATGGCATAGTCGAGCCTCCGCCACTCGGAACCATACGGCTTGCCAAAGGAAAATCTTAGGATTTGGATTTTCGAATAAATGGACCCACTGCGTGTAGTGCAAGTTTTTAGTTCGATCTTGTATTTGTTTAAATCTTAAAATAGGGTTGTCGGTCATATCCATTTCAAATACAATCATGTTTTCCCCGAATTGAGAAAGATGCGATAAAAACCAGATTTGTAAAAGCTCGATTGGGGCTCGAAAAGTCTTATCTTTTTCTTTCTTGCTTTCTTTTTTGGAATGAGCGAAATGTGTTAATGAAATGACAGTTTCAGCAAGAATGACATTTACAAAATTGACCCCACCACAAACTTGTTTTACCGTCCATGCTATCACGGGATCTATAGCATTCGACGGAATGGAAAAATGATAAGTCCGAAAGAGGTTAAGATAAAAATCTTAGATTTCATGAGGTCGGAGTTATTTTCAAAACATTCAACGAGGAAAGATAAAGGGCATGCCCTATAGGTTACCCTTCAAGTACTTTTTCAATTTCTTTTTAGTCAAACCCAAAAAATTCAGCAAGCACTACTACCGGATCTACTCGAATAGGTGGTTCAACCGTATCCAACTCAATTGATTTTCCGATGGCAATCTTGTATTCTTCCAAGGTGGGTGTAAGCTCAAACTTACCTCCGAACACAAACGTGGTCGTCTCGGGGCACCAAAAATGAGCAAGTGCTTGCATGATCCCGCTTTGAATATCGATCTCAAGAATCGGCAACATGAACCCGATACGCTTGAGCACGCATCTGCTGGCCATCCGGCTTCAACTTACCCCATAGCTTTTTGAGCTCTAGTTTCGGAGTAGGCACGAAACGGATATCATTGCGACCCATTCGTATATAGATCACGTGCCAATTAAATCAACCTAAACCATGGACCAGCCCAAAAAATGAAAATGAGATAATATGGCATAAGAGACAAGAAATTACCGCTCAAAGGAAGAAAATGTCAATCACAAAGACATGCGCATGAATCGTGAATTCAGATTTTAGTTCTTTTAGCAAAATGAAATGAAAGACAAAACGACATGTCGCGGCCTCGCGCACGTTCATCGTGACTAGTTGCAGCCTCGCATACATAGTCATGACTAGTCGGGTCCTTTTATCTCGGCTTGGTTCGGTCGACAAGAGCAACTCTCATGCATCATAGCCTCACGTGCATGAGAACAACCATTGAGCCATTTTTTTGAAGAACTCGGGATTCAAGTGGGATAACCTTTAGCGAAGCCTTACCGCCAAGGTTAAAGAACCACATAAATACCATCCTAAAACTATCGGGTGACCCGGGTTCGGTCACAAGTCAAGGTGGTGTAGTGCAATTATATTAGGGGCATGCATGACATTTTAAAGGCAATCAGCACTCCGATAGTTCAAAATTAAAACTCTCATCACCAAGTCTCGCAAAACGAGAGGTTAGCCATGGACTCCTCCCCTTATAACTCCCTTTCCCGCCAAAACCATTTAACACCTAGGGATTAAAATTCAACAAAAATTGCCAAACCAAGTGATTTTCTTTTTCATGAAATTATCGGCCTAAGTCCTCTTTCTCGGTCCCACGGAGTCGCCAAATTGTCGCGACCTAAAAAATAAACAAGTTAAATTCCAGGCTAATGGATTATCGGGTTAATTAATTAACTAACCTAACTCGGACTCTCCCGAATCCATACCAAATCGCCACTTAAGGTTCGAATGATTAACATGCAATGTGATTTGAATTTGGAGTCGCCACTAATCATTTTCGGTAGGTTGACTAGAAACCCAAATAAAATAGCGGGAGAAAACTATCTTATTTTGCGTACCGGAGATTAAGAGTCCGGGGACTTGATTACGCTAAATTATTCTAACGCCCTTTCGGTACCATTTTCATGAAAAATATTTGATTTGGTAATTTACTCGAATTTCAAAGGTGCAGTTTTTTTATTCTTTTTTTGTTTTTCTTCTTTTTTCTGAAAATGTAAAACATTGAGTTTTATGCGATATACACCATGGACGATTTAGAAAGAAAGAAAACGCGGCCAATCACAAGTATTCACAAAAATAAATTAACATATAATAATACTAAATTTCGGAACACGTGGCACGTCTAAAATAAACAATCAAATATTCAAATCAAATGATTACATCTTTGTAGATCAAGATGGAGACGATTACCTTCTATTACACAAAATCTTACTCACGTACACGTTATAGTTTCTTTCAAGATCTCGAAGCTTGAAGAGCGTGGTGTCGTCGAAAATGGCAAGAGTAACGTTGTTGGGTGGCGAGGGCGAAGTATGTAACGGGACTCGTCGAAGATGATGCTCGACCAAAGCTCTTTTTCTCTCACTTTCCAATTTTCTTTTCTGGTTTCTTCTCAAGGACTATCTCAATTCTTTTCTCCTCAAAAAACTCTCTCAATTCTCTCCTACTCCCCAAAAAAACTCATCTTCTCTTCAAGAACTCTTCTTCTTTTATAGGCAAAGTTCTTCATCCTTCGTTCTTCATCTTCATCTTCTCTTCTTCACCTTCATTTCTCCATCTTCCATCTTCATCTTCTTTTCTTCATCTTCATCTTCCCTTCTTCATCTTCATCTTCTCTTCTTCACCTTCATTTCTCCATCTTCCATTTTCATCTTCTCTTCTTCATCTTCATCTTCTCTTCTTCACCTTCATTTCTCCATCTTCCATTTTCATCTTCTTTTCTTCACATTCTCTTCATTATCTTCTCTTCATCATCTTCCTTTCTCCATCTTCTCTTCATCCTCTTCTCTTGGTATCTCGCAATGCAGTCCCCGAGGTTCTAGTATTTGCAATACGATCCTTGAAGTTCTAGTATTTGCAATACGGTCTACGAAAAAAATATTTCTTTCAAGCCCAAATATTCTTGGTACGTTTTCACCCCATGCCTAGTCCAGGCGCTTGTTGAATTAAGTTTGAATTATATGCCAATGCTATGTGGGATGATTTTTGTTTAGAACTAAAATTAGTTCTAATTTTTATGCAAGAAATAGATTAGTCAAAATTTTAGGTGTCAACACACACATAGCTAAAAATGTTCAGTTAAATGAGTTATATGGCCAAAGTGAGATGAAATATTATCATTCATGTTGTAATAATTGAAAATGGCTCCAAACACAAATTAATTATCCTACATTTATGTATCAATAATCTCCTGGATTCTCCTCACCCGAAAACCGAGAAAAGGGAAAAAAAACATGAAACATACTACTATCACTCATAGTCCCCAATGCAATGGTATCGACTAATACCATATAGGGTCGTGCCTCTAATAATAGCGACACCCAAATATGAGAGCATCTTGATGATTTTGGCTTGGCGGACTATTTTGGGGTAACTTTTTAGAAGATCCTCTACTTGACACAAAGCAACAAAACAAGTCAGACCTCTACTTGACACAAAGCAACAAGAAGTCAGACTTAAACTATGGATTTTAGACATATAAAAGACCTTGACATCAATTAACATGTATAAACCATCAATTATCATCAATATGCTACTTCCAATTCTTCTCGATGCCGCGAAGATGGGCCTTGTCCACAATTGCGGCTACTGAACTTTTCTTCTGGCAGCTTCTAGCAATGTGTGTGATATGAAGCTAAAAGAAAAAAAAAAGGCAAAGAAGAGGTCGATAACCATGTATTATGCATGCTCTACGGAAACCTTGAAAAATAAAGAGAGCACTCACCGATCTCGCTCATAAAGAATCCTCCTTTAGGCTGGGAAATTCCTCTATCCATTCTTCAAAGTCGTAAATGCTCACACCGTCCTTATACTAATGCAAAAAACCAGAAATATTACCTACGGTGATTGACTTCTCTCTTAAGAACTCAGACTTTTTACATACCATTGCATTTAGAGAATCTTTTTAGCGCTTTTACCTCTCTATTTACTTATTCATTTTTTGCTTTTCCTTTTCTTCTTAAGATTCATTCTTAGTCCAATTCACGCGAATATTTTATCAACGTAAAGCTTCTCCGCTCATAGTTTTGCACGATTCCTCTTTACTGATAACCAGTATTCTGCCCACTTGGACGAAGGATGACATTGTCTGCCTCCGAGGTGGAGCAGAGAATGGGCCGAAGGGTGGGTCGTATGTCCACCAGTGGATTGAGAATCGAAGAATGGCCATTTTAGACAGTAAATTGAGAGTTATAATACGGTCCTCTGCCGGTGGAATCCGACAATAAAGATTATGCTATTAGTCTCCTACTTAGACCGATAAATCCAAAAGAAATTACTATATTCTCTATTTCAAGGGGAGAAATTAGTTTAAATATTCCGATGATTCGAAAAGGCGTGGTGGAATGTGATAATGAAGATTATGATATTACATGAATGGTAGTCAAAATATACTTGGAAGGATTAAATGACAGTTGGACCCCCCTTGTGTCGATTTAGTGACAAGGATGTTTCCATGCTTTTGACTCGGGAACCTATATTTGTGAGTTCGATTTTGCCCTGGAGAACGCAAATTGAATTGCGGGGTGGGTTGCTATGCTAGCTTCCCTTCAGGTGGTCGGCTAATTACGCTCATACCCTTGTACTATAAAAAGAATGATGGTCGGCGACACGAAACTATTTGTGCAAGAGGTTTGATTCTATTACATATGAAATAATAGTGCGGTGTAGAGCCAAATGCATACAATGAGGCGAACGAAAATTGTAGACGGAAATTTCGACTATCGAGAGGCAGTTCTACAAGAGGATCAAAGTTATGATATGTAGCTCAGATACAATATTAGATAGCTGGTTATCCATCTTCAACACGTTAACGAGCTTGAAGTACGCCACCATACCAGGAAAATATTTTGTAGTGATCGAAACTTCAAAATCAACATCAATCATTCAGTTCAAGTTAGCTGGCGAAATGTAGAAGTACACGCTATTTGGACCGAATGATAATCAGAGCTGGATTATTATAATGGATCACAATTATACCACCATTCGTGGTCAAACTAGTTTAGGAGAAAGCTTTACAACGACAGAAGGGCCACCGAATGAGCGACCGGCATTCCATGTGGGGCGACCGGCTTAACTAGGAGAATTCTGGAGGTTTAATCTGCGGATTTACGTTAATAAATATCATCCTTCTCACATGTACATTAATCCAACCCAGATCTGGCAATCCTCCTCCCTTGCACGATACTTCCATTATACCATATTCCGAAATTGTTGAAGCGATCAGATTTTGACTTTTGTGAAGCTTGTCTAACTGGAAACGTACTTAAAAAAAGGCACTGATCACCAAGATTCTCTTTGAATGTGGCATAAGATATGACCTAACGCTGCTGTTAACATTCCACAATCGAAATGATTTTTTTTTATTTTCCCTGTTTATAATAGTGAGACATGATTCGAGGGAGAGGTTCTGGGGCTAACATATAACACGCAAAAGCTCGTCGAGGGCATCTCAATTTCGTGACTAGGATGAGGATCTCGATCTCTTGACATCCTAGGATTTTTATTTCATTTTGTAAGTATGCTGTCGTGTTGTGGTTGCTTCGTGAGCTGGTCTCATGGAAAGGAAGTGGATGATTTGTTTTTCCATTCCTGTTAATTGATTCCATGTTGGTTTCTTCCGATTTATTTTTGAATAACAGCTCAGCTTTGGGCTTCTAATAAACATATAGCACGTATTAAATCTCGTGCATCACAACTATGGACGGTCGACCTAGTTACTTGGGTTCCAAATGGATATTCTTCTGTTCTAGCTTTTCCTCTAATGATAGAGGAATTGAGTCCTTTTAGTATGGTGTTTATTTGATGTGCAAAAAATTTGATTATACCAAGCACACGACTAGTGTTGCCGCAATATATGTTGATTGCGTTGCTTGAGCACGGAGTTTTAATATGTGCCTTTGGAGCAACGTAATTTATTGTCTACCCTATAACTTATTTTTTTGGCATCATAACACGGTATCACTTGTTTTCGCATGTTCCGTTCCGATCTTGACACTTGCACTTGCAAGAGTGTGAGTGGTCTAATGTCGTTCGTATCTAACCGTGTGGGAGCGAGTAAAACTATGTTACAATTATATCGAAGTCGGATTAGACATTGATATTATATATCGAGAAATCTTACTGAAAGTTTATATGTAGTAAGTAATTTGAGAAGATGTTACTGGATGATGAGCAAGATCATTAATTAGTGCCCGATCACTTGGTAAACATGTTTTGATAAGGCTAGGATTTCTCAATACTAGAATTAGTTTCGAATGTAATCATGATAAAAGAAGGAAATTCAACAAACTCAAGAACAAAGATTCATCCAGAAACAATGCCTAAAAAGGTCAACTCTCTGGTAATTCACTCGCCGACTTCGTTGTCGAACACCAACTCATCCCCCGTTGGGGCCCCACGACAGTTTGTCTTCACTAATTCTTTTTCCCCACCTTTTCCTTGTTTAGCAGTTTTATAAGCTCGTGCTGAATTATAAAAGAGGCTCGTGTTATCCTCACCATCTCCATTCTGATAAGCAATCCCAAATGGCTGTTCAGAAGCTTCTCTCCCTCCTGGTTTTCCAACTCATGCTCGTCGCTTTTGTCCTCGACGTCACCAATGCTCAAGGCCTCAAAGTAGGGTTCTACAGCAATACGTGCCCTAAAGCTGAGCAGATCGTCAAGGAAACGGTGGCGAGCTTCATTTCTCGATCCCCCTCTCTCGCTGGTCCTCTCTTGAGGATATTTTTCCATGACTGCTTCGTCAGGGTACTTCACTTTATGTCACCCCAAGGCTCCCTCATTAGACTAACCTTTTTGCCCTAGATTGAACAAACAAAGAACACGAAAATTGTTCCTCTGTTCTCTTTACTGTAAACATTTCACATGCATTGGCCCTTCCATACCTTCCCAATACGAGCCGTCGCCTTACATTATCAAGAACATTAGCTACCAATTCACGCGCATGGCTCATTTGGAATACTAGATTGTGTTCTCATATCCTGGATTGTCGTTAGTCTCTTCCACGATTGTTCCTATAGGTTCTATATAGATAGCATTTTTCTTTTGCAAGATGTAGCGTGTCCTTATATCTCTGATTCTAGCGGTCATATCAACTCGAGCACCCGTTGTCATCAATTTCTTAAGTACTGCGTGTGGTTTCTTTGAATCAAACATATGCACGAAACTGTCCACATAACTAATTTGCTGCTGAATAAGTTGCAGTAATAATTCATCTATGTGTAGAGCTCCATCTCAATCAGATAACCAGTTTTATGTTAGTAGACACGTTTGCGCTCCTATAAACAATTCGACTATGGAGTCATTATCTGATCATTGGAAACTTCATGGCATCGAATGGATAATCAAACTCAAATTTGAAGGACACCTATGTTGTCTGCAGTCAAATGTCTTATGTTCCTGAATCGAAACTTCATGTCAATATGAAATGGGACAAATATACCACAATTTACTAATTCATGCAGAGACAAGCACCTTCACTGAGTTCTAAAGGTGATTTTTCATTTTTATTTCTTTTTGCCTTTTCTCCCCTCTCTTTTTTTGGTTCATTTGACAGGGATGCGATGGCTCTGTGCTACTGAATTCAACATCTTCTAACCAAGCAGAGAAAGATGCACCTCCAAACCTGTCATTGAGAGGATACCAAGTCATTGACGCAGTCAAAGCTGCCCTTGAACAACAATGTCGTGGTGTCGTCTCTTGTGCTGATATTATTGCCCTAGTTGCTCGCGATGCAGTTTCCCTGGTAATTGATTACTAAAAGATTCGATTCCTCTTGTATTCTAGCTAGGGATTTCTATAATTCTTATTTACATATACCGATCATTAGCGAAAGTCGTTTCATAAATTTTATTTTCCGAAAAACAACACTTTTTAGCCGGCGACCGACGACAAACGGCAAGGCGCGTATTTTTAATCCGTTTGCAAAATGTGTGCACCACTTTTTGTGGCAAAGACAAGATTTTCACAGATGGTCTCGAATGGAATAAATGCTCTAATTTAATTTCTAAAGGGTGCGTCGACAATGTACGCCAGTTGGAGTGCGAGTCATCTACACAGGTCAAAAGCTTTGACTCAACTAGTTCACTGGGTTTGCAGAGTGTTTCATAGTTCTCTATGCCGGTGCCCCTAGGTTATCGTAAAGAACATGTAATGTGATGTCAATTTATGAAATACGATGTGATTTTTTGAAATCGTCTGTTGGATAACAAAGGCAATGGATATGGATTTTTCTGCTTATCACTACACAGGCATAGAATAAGATTCTCTAATATCTTTAACTTGTAATTGGAATCTGGTTTCAGACGAATGGACCATTTTGGCAAGTTCCCACCGGAAGGAGGGATGGGAGGGTGTCGAAGATCACAGATGCATTAAATAATTTGCCGCCTCCTACTTCCAGCATTTCTACGCTTAAATCCACCTTTGCCGCGAAGGGTCTTACCGTCAAAGACCTCGTTGTTCTCTCAGGTACCGAACGAATCATAGTACATAAACCTAACATTATTCAAAGTCCTAATTATTGGTTTTGTAATTTAAGTACAGTGACATTAACGTTGTAGCTGCACTGATGATAATTTAGGGGCACACACCATCGGGGTGTCTCACTGTACCTCCTTCGTGAACCGTCTGTACAACTTCACTGGCAAGAACGACTCCGACCCATCCATGGACCCCAACTACGTCACTCAGCTCAAGACCAAGTGCAAGCCAAATGACGCCACCACCATCGTCGAGATGGACCCGGGGAGCTCCAAGCAGTTCGATGTGGACTATTACACCCTCGTCTCCAAGAGGAGAGGCCTCTTCCAGTCCGACGCCGCGCTGCTCCTCGACAGCACCACCAAAGCCTACGTGCAGCTCCAGCTGACGAGCAAATCGACATTCGCCAAGGACTTTGGCGCGTCCATGGTGAACATGGGTAAGATCAGCGTTCTTACCGGCAAATCTGGCGAGATTAGGAAGAAATGCTATTTGGTTAATTAATTAGCTGGTTCATGTTCTCTCATCTTGACTTTGCAAAGGGCATTCTTTTGTTTTTCCTTTTTTGATTGATTCGGAGGGTGGAATGTCGGTCAAGGAAAGGTAGTGTTCAAAGATGCTGTTGTTTTTCTATTCGTTGGGATGAATAGATTGACAGCAATTGCGGAGTTGGAAGGACATAATCATGGGACTTTCAACATATTATAAGCTAATGTTCATTGCTTATTATTTACATTATCAAATTAGCTTCTCCAGAGCATCAATAATAGACAACACGAATCGTTTCACTCACTCGACACAAATCAAACTTCGAGTTGTATATACTAAAACCGGTCTACTGAATTGGTATACTAAGAAGGAGGAATCCATAAACAAAAGTTAATGGGGTTGGCACAACGATGTTTATCAGCAAGCAAAAGCTGAAGAAGAGCGGGAGAACCATGAAGAGAACTCTCAGCCAGAGAGAAACTCTCGTGAGGATAGAGAGTGAAAGTATAGGCAAAGTGGTTACTTACGGGATAATTATCCAAAAAGTTATAAATCTATTGAATTGTAGCCGATTGAGTCCTAAATTTTTTGACGATTTGCCAATTGATTCATAAACTTTTCATTTGTGCCAATTTAGTCCTACATCTTTTAAAGATTTGCCATGTTTTATCAATATGTAGGACTAAATTGGCATAATTGAAATCTGTCAATCTTTCATGATTTAAGTATTCAGGACACGGGATTAAGAACCCAATATTCTAACATTCGATCATTGAACATCCACTCAACACCTGAATCAGATCCAGCTACTGAAGAAGACTTGATCAACGCAGATTGGGTATACATAGGAATTTGCAATTGCGAATGCTGGATCAATAAAATTTGTAAGTGCTGGTGTGTGTCCAATACGCAAATTATCAATGGATGGTTTGCATAATCATCACCTGACATTTACCCTCCTTATATTTTGCAAAGGTTACTGTATGTTATTTCCCCTTTCTAGCTAATTTATTGTACTTGGTTCTATGTAATTGATTTGGAATAGCGAATCATGACATGGATGACGATTAAAGGATGGAGATCGCGTATATCAAACGTTTACCCTTTGTTGTGCCATCCACTTTACTTCGATTGAAGAACAAATGATTGAATTCCATCCAGCATGCATGGCTCCAACTTCAATGAGGTGTAACAAAGCCTTGGGCAAAATCCTTTAGTGGTTTCTGTACCTGTTATGTTCCTTGGATTACTTACTATTTAGTGACATGATCTCCATTTTAGGAGAGCCTAAACTACTCTCGGATGTAAAATATATCCCTTCTCACCATCCGCATAGTGTATGAGACAGTTGAAAATAAGTGTAGATTTGGAGATTCCCCTAACAAAGCATCTTCGTAGACCAAAGACTACGAGATCACACCCCTCCTCTCTCCTCCCCCTCGGGAAACCGTATATGAGAATTTCAATTTGGAAGTTAGTTTTAAAAACAGAAAAAGACTTACACTCGACCTAAGTAGCATGGGGCACATGCAATCCCGCCTAAGCTCGGAAAAGGAAGAGATAAGAGGGTCGGATAATAGTTAGGAGCATAAACTGAAACATTCTGGAGTCATATTGTAGATTAATCTATATTAAGCCTATACTACATCGAGAATTCAAGTATTGTATGCGTCATTAGTTCGATCCTCTCAACCCTCTTTTTCTTTCATAGTCCTAATTAGGATTCGAACCTACAACTAGTCGGTTAGGGCCTGTTTGGTAATGTTTTTGTTTCCCGAAACAAAAAAAAATCGAGAATCATTTTTTGGAAACACAAATGATTATGATTATGATTCTGCTTCCGATAACACTTTTGTACACACAAAAAAAAAAAAAATAGTCGTTTCTCTAAAGAAAATACTTTTGAGAATAAAAAAGGCAACGAATTGTCTTCTCTCACTTTTATCGGGCGCCAGCAAGGTGTCGGCCAGGTCAACCCAACCTAGTCCGGATAATTTTTTTAAATAAAAATTTCTGAAATTAATAAAAAATAAAAAATCATAAAAAATAATTAAAAATCCAAAAAATAGAAAATTCACAAAAATTGGAAAAAATTAAAAAAATTAAGAGATGGGTCATTTCAATTGGCTAATTTTATTTTTGACGATTTTACCTTTCGATTTCTCCCAAATGATGATTTTGCCCCTCTTGGGCAAATCGTTCGAAAATTCTAGAAAATTCCCAAAAAAAATCTCAAAAAGTAGGAAATGGGTCCATTCAACTGGCCACTCCTGTTTTTGGTGATTTTGCCTTCCGATTTTTCCCAAGCCCTACTTGATTTGTTCTTTGCATTACCATGTTGTATCGGTGACCATTCACAAGAATTTATTCATTATGAGCAATAAAAGATCATCGAGTCACCTCTTTCATCCTTAGCATATGCATTGCTTCAAGAGAAGTATGGGAAAACAACAATTTTAGCGTATTATCCTTTCAACAAACAAATCGAAGCATCCCTATTTTGGCCAAAAAGATATCATGGTGTAAGAGGATAGCGTGTGGGGTCTAATGAAAGTCATCAAATGTGATTATGTAATTATTTGATTTAAATGACAAATTGGGAAGATAAAATATTTTCCGAACGAAATTTTATGCGATTACCAAACGCGTTTCTATTCCTAGAACATAAATTTTATGCGGTTTCTAAACGCATTTCGATTCTCTAAAACTCATCTAAGGAACAAAATCAAAAAAATTGATTCTAATCAAAATCACTTTTTTGGAACAGAAATGTTACTAAACAGGCCCATAACGGCTATGATATTATGCATGGATTAGATATATCATAACAAATTCTTTAGAAATTTTTTTGTCTTCCTATCATGCTTGCTTATGGTACTCCTAAGAACATTAAATTTGATCTAATCTATAGCAATGAGTATCCCTGCAGCTCATATGAGAGTTGGTTTGATGTATTTGGCGAATCAAATATCATGGTATACTAAAGAACCTAACAAATTATCTACTCCATCCGACTAGTTCCGGGACTTCTATTTCCCCAAGCAAAGCTCTTCATATCGCAATGCATTATGTATGGATGATCAAATTCTATTGGTACAGAGCCGGTTTATTTTCGAAGGCATTTACGTTCCCTTTTTTTCATTCTAGTTATTGACATTTGAAGTGGTGAAGAAGATTCATTATCTCGATAATAATTTCTTGAGACAGAATAAGATTATGTAAACACTTACTCCAAATCTTGTCGATCCTCGGAAAAAGGAAAAAGCAAAGTTCGATTGGTATAAATCGTTTGGGTAAAGAGAAAACCACTTTCATAGTCTTGGGAGCTAATTTACCTAGTCGTTAGGTATTTGACCAAATAGGATCCCCAATTTGATATTATGGTCCTGATATAAACAACCGAGATTATCCCACGAAAGGGAGGTCCCTAGAATATTGTTTTCTAATCTTGATTAGTCGATCTTGAAAAAAATGAAATAAGCAAAGACTTTTCTTTCACGATTTTTGTTGAATCGTATGTATAAAAGCTATTTTAGAGGCTCAAAAGGTCAATTTACAGGCCAGGCCTCCCATCATCTCACCGGCCGACCTTGACCCAAAACAAAAGAATCAGTTACATTCTTCATGTAATCTCCTCTTATAGAATTCTATTTGCTATAATAATTGCTAAAAAAGCACCAGGGAACGCTTTAGATATTTACTAGAAAAGAAATTAAATTCAAAAACTTAATATTAATTACATAGCGCGTTTTGGTAGTTAAAGGTCGAGATACTATTGATCAACCTGGTCGGCGAAAAAGATTACCAAACGTCTAGCATTTCCTCGCGCTTGGCGCCAATGTCATGTGTTAGAACATACCAATAGCAATCCGTGGTTCTAGTATGAATTTGAGGTTTCAGTCAATTCAATGGGTAGATCATAACATGAGTGATTCGGCAAATTTGGATTCCTCGAGTCATAGATTTTATTTTCAAGAAAAAAATAATCTTGAGGAAATACACTTACTATCATGGCTATTGATTCAACCCCAATCACTCTAGAGGGCCAAGTAATCAATTGTTTTTTTTTTTTTTGAAATGAACATCTTCATTTCATATAAAAAGGGGAGTACATAACTTTTAAGACAAATATGCGAATCCGACAAAGAAAGTAAAACAAGAAAATCTGAAAAATGAATCAACTTGATACTCTTGCAAGGAGTGGCCTATTCCCCAAAGACGGATCTGTAGTAGCATCAAAGCTCATATGGCGGCTAGTCTCCAAATCTCACATCATCGGTGATGGACACACGCCGATGAATTCTTCTCCAAGTAATTACGATTTTGCCAAAAGACGGTGCACGCCTAGGTACGTCGTCCCCAATACCATCATCGTATAGAGACCATAACAACACCCAAAGGTTCAAGGAATACAAAAAACGTATTGTAAATCTCGGATCTATCTCTAGATGGAGATAAAAAAAGCACCCAAATCTAGATATAGCTCTAGATTGGGAGAGAAAGGCTACACAATAGATAGCACTTGATCATAGAGTCACTTTCGGACAAGTTGATTGCTGAAAATAGTAGCAAACCAATCTCGAAGACTTGTGGAACGCTCAACTATCCGGAGTAAACACCGGAGCCGGAGTGAACGAGCGGATTCGGATAGAGCATGTTCTTTCGGAACACTCACACTTCGATCTTCATATCTTGCTTCCGTGAAAAATGTCAATCGCATCCACAAGATCGACGGAGAATCCGAAAAGATAAGGAAACAGGAAACGGAAAAATAAAGAAAAATAAAGAAAACGGGAGATGGAGGGGAGGGAACACGAGCTGGGGGATGGGGGGTGAGGGGCGGGGAGAGAGAGAAAGCCCTCTCTCCCTCTGTCAAGGAGATCTGCTCAGTAGTAGAGGATTGGCGGCGGCATAGGCTAGAGAAACCCTAGGGAGATGGGCTTTCTTAGTGAATCTAGTCATCTATATGTAATCAATGTTTTAATTGCTTGAAATTACCGAAAGAATCATCAAGCAGGGAACAACTCCTCGCATGTGTTGGTTGATTATGAAACCGTTTGCATCATTACAGTTCTTATCTCCCGTGCCCCAACACAATAATGGCACATCCAACGCTATAAATATCTACGACCATGCATGGTTTCTTCTTCAATTAGTCATCTAGAACCCAAACCAGAGCATTTTTAGGCTAAATCCCAATAAAACACGTTTAATCTAGTGAGTTTTTGCCAAAGTAGAAGGATTTGTATTGAAGCAAAATGGGAAGACTATTTGGTTTGGGCATTGGGATTATTTTGGGTTTTCTAGGGTTTTCTATTTTCTCAACTCACGCTCAACTTCAGATGGGTTATTATGCTAAGAGCTGCCCAGAAGCCGAAAGTATTGTGAGAGAAGTCGTCGAAGATCACATTCGCAATGCTCCTTCTTTAGCAGCCGCTCTACTGAGGATGCACTTTCATGATTGCTTTGTTAGGGTTTGGTTCTTCCTCTTTGTCTCTAGTCTCCCTTGAATGCATGCTACTATCTTACATTAAGCTTGAGAAATTTGGAGGAATCATTTATTGCGAATCCCCATTTCGAAACGACGGGTGTTCTCTTAGTTTCTAGCTCGTGCTAGCTTTGAGAAATTTGAGCTCATCTTTTGTTGATCACTACCAGGGTTGTGATGCTTCGGTGCTTTTGAACTCTACTTCAAGCAACCAAGCAGAGAGAGATTCTCCTCCAAATTTCACTGTGAGAGGCTTCGACTTTATTGATCGAGTGAAGAGCCTTCTTGAAGCTGAATGTCCCGGAATCATCTCTTGTGCAGACATCATACCTTTGGTCGCCAGAGATGCAATTGTGGCCACTGTAAGGACAGCAACCCAATTATTACTTCCGCAAAAGCAAATATCTATTGTTCGAGTGTCTCTAGACCTTAACACCGGATGTGAAAACCGTTCTCTCCAAATGATGATGGAATGAGCATAAATTTGTAAGCGAAAAAGACATTGAGATTGAATGGGGAATTTAAATTGTATCTGATGTGCATTAAACTATAGGGAGGTCCATTTTGGAGAGTTCCTACAGGGAGAAGAGATGGATTGATTTCAAGGGCATCAGAAGCATTAAGCAACATCCCTCCTCCAACCAGCAATCTCACCGTTCTCCAAACACTTTTCGCCAATCAAGGACTTGATCTTAAAGACTTAGTTTTATTGACTGGTGAGGCCCTAAATTACTCACCTATGAAAAAGAGAGAATATTAATTGATGAGTGAAATCATAGAGATATCGAAATACATGTTCAGTATGTTACTAAGTTGGTCATGTGCTAAATTAATAGTGGCTGATGCAACTTGTTGTAACATAGGAGCTCACACGATTGGTGTGTCACATTGCTCGTCTTTCCGCAACCGGCTATACAACTTCTCCGGCATCGGGGATCAAGATCCATCCCTGGACAGCGAGTACGCAGCAAATCTCAAAGCCAAGAAGTGCAGGGGCCCGAGTGACGACACCATTGTGGAGATGGACCCGGGCAGCAGTAGAACCTTCGACCTCAGCTATTACAGACTTGTGCTTAATAGGAGAGGCCTCTTTCAATCGGATTCTGCTCTCACCACTAGTCCTGCTACCAAGCTATACATCACACAAGTCCTTCAAGGGTCATTGGACAACTTCTATGCTCAGTTTGCCTTGGCAATGGAGAAGATGGGCCGGATCAACGTGAAGACAGGGTTGGCGGGCGAGATAAGGAAGCATTGCGCTCTGGTGAATAGCTAAAAACTAAAGGGAATAGCCTGTGTTTTCGCTTTTCTTATATACATTGCATGTTACTGATCAAATTTTTTTATAATAAAAGTTATGAGCCTTACAAGATAGCAAACCTCTCTACTCCGAGAGGAAGCTAAGAAGGAGGCCCTAATAAACAAACAAGAAAAATACTCGAATGGGCCCTTTCCCAAATCCCTTCTTAACATTAATCCTGTTTAGGCAACCTGGGAATCTGAATGTTAAGTATGACTCGTAATAATCTAGCTTCTGGGGCATGCTATGATTCTTTCGTTGTATGGGGAGGGGGTGTTTGGACCAAAGTATGAGTTGGGCTTTGACTTATGTGTATGCCAAATCGGGACGAAGGGAACTATAAGGGTTGGGTAGGAACAACAAAGAAAGAAACTCACAAAAAGGGCACTTCTACTATGGTGATATCGAGCTTACAAAAGGAGTGTTGCTACGTGTTCCATTATCTTTTCCAAAATATCCATCCCCAAATCTTAAATTCTCGTACTCATGTTAAAGGCTGAACATTGATCACCGCTTGAACCCTAACCAAGATCCTAAAAAGAGTTCACACGCTGTGATAAAAACATGTGAATGGTATTTGCAAAACTAGGTATACGTAAATGGTCACCTTCATGTAATTAAATCTGTTCATATGAGCGGCTTTAATCTCCGTCCTCGTGTAAATCCTATCATTAGAGTGCAAGGGGAAGAGGAAACAAATGAGCTGCAAATGGGCTTCGTTCTCAGTTTCTCACCAAATCAGGCCCATCTCAACCCAAAATGCACACAAAAACCCCAAACCCCACGCAGAGAAAGCCGGAACTTGTTCTATGCTTGTATTTGTCATGATTTTTTTAAAATTTAATTAGATTTTAATGTAAACTAAACGAATCATAACTTTGTAATCCTATTCCTAATAAGTTGACCCTCTAATAGCATATCCGAATTATAAGAAAGCCCATAGAAATCACAATTGCGCAATTTCAAATTTCTCAATTTTTATTTGTTCAAGTATGTAAATAAATCGCAAAAATGATTCATGTAATAAATGCCCAAGTTTTTTTTTTTTCGGGTTTTATTAGCCCATAATGCTCCTGAAAGAATACATATGATTAAAAAGATAAACCAGAAAGTAATAATACGATAACCCCACTAAGATGGGATTGTGATTGTCGCGACCTAAAAAAAATAAACAAGTTTATCATTACCGGGCTAATGGATTATCAGGTTAATTAATTAACTAACCTAACTCGGACTCTCCCAAGTCCATACCAAATCGCAACTTAAAGTTCGAATGATTAACATGCAATGTGATTTGAATTTGGAGTCGCCACTAATCATTTTCGGTAGGTCGATTAGAAACCTAAATAAAATAGCGGGAGAAAACTATCTTATTTCTGCGAACCGGAGATTAAGAGTCCGGGGACTTGGTTACATTAATTATAACTAATGCCCTTTCGGTACCTTAAAATTCATGAAACAAATAATGGATTTGACAAATTTGATGAATTCTACTTTAAGATCAAAGAATCAATTTTTTTGGATTTTTCTTCCCATGACATTTTTTTGAAATAAAGAAATTACATGAAATTAGGATGAAATAGGTTCAAGGTTACTCCCAATTTGAACTCGTGCACCAAACTCGTGCTTCGGGCTTGTCTTGACCATTGGACCGATTTGGTAACTCGTTAGACCGAGAAATCTCTTGGTCCTATCTCTCCTTCACGCTTCTTTCTCATCTCGCTAGGATTTCATGAGACTGCAATCTGGGCGTTGATATTTTTCTCCTTTTGCTCTTCTTCTATTCTTGTACCATTGATGTCTCATCGTTGATATCTTGTTGTTATTTAACATAAAAACATAGAGAAAAATCAGTGTAGAAAATCCGAGCTAATTTGTATTCGAAATTAAAGAAAGTTAGGGAATCACTTAACTTTCCTTTTTGCGGCGAGCTAGAACGATGGTGATGAACTTGTGGGCTTGTGTTGATGGGTGCAGAAATTGGCAATGGTAGCACCGAGCTTCAAAACACTCAAGCCTTCTCAAAACTCTCTCCAAATTTTTTTCTCAAGAATTCTCTTTTTCCTCTCTAAAGAATTCCTCTCAAAAACTCTCTCAATTCTCTTCCACTCCACAAAAACTCTCTCCATTCTCTTTCACCCCCAAAAACTCTCTCAAAACTCCTCTTTTATAGGCAAAATTCTTCATCCTTCATTCTTCATCTTCATTTCCTCACCTTCCACTTTCATCTTCCTTTCTTCATCTTCATCTTCTTTTCTTCGTCTTCATTTCCCCACCTTCCATTTTCATCTTCTTTTCTCCATCCTCATCTTCTCTTCTTCATCTTCATCTTCTCTTCTCCACCTTCATTTCTCCATCTTCTCTTCATCCTCTTCTCTTGGTATCTCGCAATGCAGTCCCCCGAGATTCTAGTATTTGCAATAGATCCTTGAAGTTCTAGTATTTGCAATACGAGTCCCCGAAAAAAATATTTCTTTCAAGCCCAAATATTCTTGGTACGTTTTCACCCCATGCCTAGTCCAGGCCTTGTTGAATTAAGTTTGAATTATATGCCAATGCTATGTGGGATGATTTTTGTTTAGAACTAAAATTAGTTCTAATTTTTATGCAAGAAATAGATTAGTCAAAATTTTAGGTGTCGGCATTGCCCCTCTTTGAGTGGAGGCTCGTAGAGGTTCCGCTCAAAGACAAAATTGAACCCTAAATTTTGATAGTGCAAATGGTGGATGAACTTTTTGGCGGGAGTTTTAGTCCCATTTTTTGTGAAGTGATGCATGATATGCAAGATCGTAAATAACATGTGTCATAATTTCTCTTTTCCATGTTAGAGAAACCTGCACATGGATCGCATACGAGAATACCTGTTTTACCAAATACCTCATAAGTTGGTGATTCCCTTAATTTCCAAGTTTCTTGCAAACACGAGGATCTTAAGGTATTTGGCCTATCTGTTATCGGAGACTTTTCCCTAATGCGAGACAGCGCAAGATATGTGTATCCTTCCGGATCACAAGAGCTACGTCGTTGTGAGTCGAAAGAAGCGGAATCAAGTTCACAAGAGCTACGTCGTTGTGAGTTGATTAAATGTCGAAATCGCCAGGTGCATATGTCTTCACGATTCGACAAAGGGGAACCAAAATCTTAAGAGCTACGTCGTTATGATTTGGTTTGGATCAAAATCACGGGTGCTTATGTCTTCGTGATTTGATAAAGGAGCCGAGAATCATAAGAGCTATGTCATTATGAGCCGACTAAAGGTCAAGATCACCGGTGCATATGTCTTCGTGATCGACAAAGGGGAACCAAAATCTTAAGAGCTACGTCGTTATGATTTGGTTTAGATCAAAATCACCGGTGCTTATGTCTTTGTGATTTGATAAAGGAGTCGAGAATCATAAGAGCTATGTCATTATGAGCCGACTAAAGGTCAAGATCACCCAGTGCATATGTCTTCGTGATTGCGAGACGGAAATCATAAGAGCTACGTCGTCATGATTTGATAAGATGTCAAGATCGCCGGTGCATATGTCTACACGACACGACGGAGAGGCATATTGCTCGAATTGAATCGTAACAACTATCATCGAGAGGAGTTGTTAATTTGAAAATGGGTTGAGAAAACTTACCTGGGTTCTCCGAACGATTAATCAAAGAACGAAACGGATCTTTCGTATCGTACATGGTAGGCATTTGCCAGGAGAACTTGCTCATTCAATAATCCTTGGATGAATTTCGAGACCTTGGGAGGGACATCGAACATCGGGAATGTATTACCCATCATAGAATGTCCGAGGTAACATGCGCAAACATATTCAACATGTGCATAATGCAATCATTCATACTATGGTTTATGCATAACCATTCTATCAAGTTTGCATTACCAATCCTGTCCGGGGATATTCTCACATTATGAATACCTCGAATGTGAGATGAATGGGGACTTCAGTCAGAAAGGGTTTTCTCTCACTCTCAAGAAAAGTTATTTATCCTGTCTGCCAGGATTCAAAAGAAATCACTCAATCTTTCCATCATCGCATTCGATAAGGATCCGAGTAATCTCGCAATTGATACGACCGAGCCAATGCGGAGGTCTTGATTAGGACCGTAATGAGGGCTAGGTCAAAGGTTTACAAAGGGGACTCTAATTGAGTCAAGGCTGCCTGAAATGAATTTCTTCGTCATCTCTCCGGGTTTACAAGTCAAGAACCCCGCAAAAATGAGAGAGAAGTAATCTTGCTCGAACTTCTTCGAGTGATGCTTAAAATCATTGAACTCCACATTAATTCAAGTGCCCTAGTCGGAAAAGGCTTTTAAAGGGTTGTAATGGAGCTAATGATTTGGGGACCGAGAAACGAAATGGTTCGTTTTGGCTCGGAAGATGTTTGAGAATGGGCTTGATGTTGGTGATCATTACAATCTTGTCACCGATCGTGGCTTTCTAGGATACCATCATTGCTCGAGGATGGTATGAACCGAAGATTGCATTTGCAATTTGACACTTCATGGAGATTTTTCTCTCAACCCTTTTAGGATATATAGGAAAATTGTGCATTCAAGTTCGAAATATTCTACAAATGAACAATGAATTGAAAGGGCATTGGCCTTGCTTTTGGTAGGCACTTTGCTTTTTTAAATGCCTAGGAATTTTTTGTGGAATCAGCCTTTCCTCTTTCTTCCCCTTTTTTTTTTTTACTCCCAACTCTCTTTTACGATTGTATCTTGATGAGTTCATTGGGAGATTTTCTATGGATCCAACTTTTCGGATCCTTCTACTCAAAGATGGGCCATATTCGCTTTGGGACAACAATGATCACCAATAAGGGCTTTTAGAAACGAATTTGCAGGCTCAAATGGGTTGTACAAATGGATGTAGATGTGTGGGATAGAAAAAGAAATGCTCTTCGTCACCCTAAGGCACTTGAATTAAAGCGCAAGTACTATGCAAAGAACCACCCGAAAATTGATGTTAGTCCAAGCAAGAAGATTTCTAACCATTTGTCTCGTGATCTTGATGGAATTACCTCTGTTTTGCCCCAATGTGGGGTGGTTCTTGACGGGGTTGTGGAAGTGAAATCTCGGCTCAAATGGGCTGATCAATGGATAACTTGCAGTGTTTAGGGTAGAGAAATGAATGCCTCCATCACTTCGGTTATCGTACTTTTCGCGAGAAAACTTTTTACCTCGGCGAATGCGGAATTTTGCCACCGTTCATCTCTTTGAAAAAATTGGACGTGTTTGGGAAAGGATTGCCTTTCATCATCCTGTCATGCCCCCTTCGTACATTCGATGTATCTTATGTAGTTCATGTTCCTTATTCGAGTTGGTAAATTAAACATGAGGAACAATCATGTGCAAACCATGCAGGTGTATGAGTGTTTTCGAGCATATAAAATGCAGCAACTTTTTATCTTGGCGGACAAAGTTCACAAGTACATAAAAAAATTCTTAGGGGCGTGGATCGTGAGTTGCCCCTGTTCATGCAAATGCGTTGCAAAACTTCATTGTCGCTTCGAGACATGAGATTGTCAAAGGCTCCAAGAATTTCTCATTTCATTAATTTTTCGGGGAGAATGGATACTTCTGTTTGGACAGAGTAGTGACCCCTGTAAAAATTAAAAGGGAAAGCATCAATGTATGTCTTCATGTTCTAAAAGAGTTGAAACGATACCACTTTACCCATGTACGTATTCCTCGCGAACTTTGAATTGAAAAGATCGATTCATCCTGGATCGGATTGTATGTCCGGAATGTCATCTTTCCAGGTTCTATAACCGTCCGGGGCTGAGCTTCGATCTGCGAAACAAAAAAGTTTTTATTAATCTTTGTACATTGATGCCAAATCCGGGATCGACCCCGGGATGCCTCGGACCATTGTCATTCCCCCAACCACTATCTTTGCGGTGTTGTTGGCGCCCACGGTGGTTCGCTTTTGTTATATTGTTCTCAAAGCGAGTTGGCAATCTCCTGTGGAGAATAAAATAAGCTTAACTTAGAGTTTGAAACGATCGAGAGTCAATTGGGACGATACGGAGTTACCGATCTTTGAGCCCGCTTGGTGTTTTACTTGCATTCTCCCAAGTAAGGCTATTCGGAATCTCTCTTTACGGGCGTTCAGGGGCGTCGTCCACAAATTGATTTGCTACAGTGTCTAGCTTAATAAGGAACTTACGCATTTGATAAGAGAGGAGAAAAATTCGCCCTTTAACTCTAGGCAAATTCTAGACAGCTAAAAAGTAAAAAGTATCCCACGTAGGGGAACTATACATGGAATTAAAAGAGTATTCATGCGAGATTGGTTCCACCTCTTTTCTTGGCCATTCCAATCATTGGCTGATTTTGTCTTGGATCATACACCAACGATCGTTGTTTGAAGATCCATAATCACTTGCTTCGGATCACAACTCGGAGGTCTTTCAGCTCCGAACCGGCGACAAAGCGGTGAGCTCATCATCAAAGTAACCTTTTGATTTTTCGAGCAATTGATACTCGAATTGGGCATTGCTACTTGCTAACACCGGCCAGATTTTCCACTTTGTTTTTGCCGTGAGCGATCGACTCCTTGAGCTTGAGCCTCCGCCGTCGCTAGGGAACCCGTAGGGATGATCAACCGGTCCATTTGCTAGAACCACCAGCGGAAGGTCGGTATGGCCGAGTATTCTTGATTGGGAAATAGCCGGGTACTTTTTGCTCCGTAGGTTTTCCCGGGATTAATCTTCCGATCAACTTTGCTCCGGTCGCCTTAGTTCCAAGCTACATCGTGCTTCTTCCACTTATCTCTAAATCGTGAAGGTGATTTGTGACACTTCGTAGAGTGAGCCCGTCTATATTCATCATTTTGAGTACGGCCATTGGTCGTCTTGAATTGATTCCTAGGCTGTCGAACTCGCCTCGATGAATATAGAATGAAGCTCGGCGGACCAAAGGGGCCTTTTCTTTCCGACAAAATCGTCGTAGGCGGCTTGGCCATAGTTCTTTTGTTCGAGTAATTGCTTCCTTACACAGCATGCTTGCCAAAAGTTTTGGAGCACTCGAACGAGACCGACTTCTTTAGGATGCCGAAGAGCACCATGCAATATGGCCCTCGTTATGAACTGGCTGATCATCACTTGCCGATGTGACGATGACCGGTATATTCAACTCGGAATCAATGATCTTTAAGAGACCGAGACCGTCCATATCGATCCCTACCATGGGTGGCACGACGATGTCAAAATCATATTTATCTTGTCTCGGCTCCTCTAAGGCTTCCGTTGCTTTCACATAAGCTGAAATCCTATACATGCACTTTCTCAAGCATGGCAACGAGGATCGAGAGGGAAACGGGGTTACCATCAATGGCCATGACTCGTAGATCCTCGGGATATGAAACTTCCCATACTTCCGCTTGGAGTGAACGCATACTTATTTTCCTTTCAAAACCTTCCATATGTAGACCGAAAAATGGGTGTTTCGACTAGAGAGCGAGCTTTAGATGTTCTTTGGACTTGCAAAGACAAAAGCGACGATGGCCTTTCGTGACGAGTTACGGAGGTGCATGGAGACTTCAAGTTCTTTATAAACTTTTTTCGATACTGTTAGTCTCGCATGACACGCTTTTCTCTCCTTTTCGATCTAGTGCATTGAATCCATTTCGTAATAACTCTTACCTCCCGCTCAATTCGTCGTTCTTTTTTTACTTTTCGATATGGAGGAGCCCTCAAATCTTTTCACTTTCTCTACGAAAGGCGTTATTTCCCTCTTCAAATCTTTTCGCTTCCTCCTACGAACGAGGCGTTATTTCCTTCCTCAAATCTTTTCGCTTCCTCCTACGAACAAGGCAGTTATTTGCCCTCCTCAAATCTTTTCGCTTCTCCTACGAAAGAGGCATTTATTTGCCCTCCTCAAATCTTTTCGCTTTCTCCACTAACGAGGCGGTTATTTCCCTCCTCAAATTTTTCGCATTTACTTACGTGAAGGTTTTCAATGCTTAGTCAAATCGGCGAGAAATTCACGCCTTTAAACATGATGATGTTCGTGGATAGTATTGTTCTTTGCCCCTGGATTAAAATAAGAATGTCTCACATGGGGATTTTGTAAAAAACAAGTACATTCATTCATACATGTCACTACTTCTCTTGAGGATTCGTAAGGGTGGCTAGTAATGCTCAAAAAAGAGATATTTTGAGAGCCCATAATAAAAAAAACTAAAGCTTCATCAAGGCTACACATTCGGAGTTCCATCGGCGTTGAATTGGCTGGCTGTGACATCAAGGAAACTCCAATTGTAGTGATGCATGTCTCTTCCCTCGAAGGGCATCGGTTCTACCTCTGCAAGACCGACTTTACTGGGATGTATCTCCAACGAAATCGGATTGTACGAGAACTTGCTCGGGGGATGAACTGGTGAATGAGCATTTTCAATGCTCGGATGTGGCTCATCGAGGACATGTCACCAAAGGAGATGGGGCCGCTACGGACATGGCAAACAAGGCGGTGTTGATAGCATCCCTATACCTCTTGTTCTCTGCTTCGAAGCTTTTCACTTTCTTCCCTCGAAACGTAAGTTCATGACTTTCATTTTTAACCTTCAATCGGGTCCACTTGTTTTGAAACCAAAACTTGACCTTCAAGGGCTCCATTCCTATCATCCGGCTCAATTCATTTTTGCGTCTCCTATTCACGTAAGAGCACTCCTTGAAGGCAGCCTTCGAGCACTTTGATTTGATATTTTCTTTTACAGGGTTGGCTTATGCCGTTGCGCCATTGTTATTCTTTGTCGAGATCTTGAATTTCATTTGCCAAGAGAGTTGGGTTTTACGGCTTCAGCGTTGGATCCGGTCTCGAAATCCAGCGGTTCGCTTTCGGGGATGTCTAGGTTGGTTGCCTCCGGTAAGTGCTGATGGCCTCTAAACATGTTGGATTGAAATACCTCTTACCGCCTTTTGTTCACTCTATTCTCCGATGTATGCTTACTCTCTCCAAATTCTTTGGAGTAATCGGATATGTTCCAAAGCCTCCCTTTAAACGCGGATGAAAATCACTAAGCCGACGTTTTTTCCAAGATTTCGTGTTTCCGTCTTGTCTTATTTTTTCAACGTGATGGGACCCCGAATCCATTCGCACCGATTTTCTTTTCTTGATAACCATGCTTGTCTCCCACTCGGTTTTCAATCATGGTGGGACTCCAACTCCTTTTCGTAACTTTTGAATTTGTGAGGCTCGAGATCACGGATTGACGATAGATCCGAGGATCCAATGAACGAAACGCCTGTAGTTTCACCCGAGTAATTAACGTGGCTAAGAATTGCTTGTTTCTCTAGTTTTGTCTCTCACTGTTAATCATGGTGACTCCTTTTCAACTTTTCGGTTTTCAACATGGTGGGGTCCTCAAATCTTTTCGTTAACTTTTTCGGATTTATGAGGCTCGAGATGGTAGATCCGTGATTCACGGATGAAACGTCCGTAGTTTTACCCGTATAATTGACTCGGCATCCACAATAATTATTGCTATAGCTTTTCTTGCCCTTTAAATTAGGATTTAACGCCGGAGACAATTATCGCTTTCATATCTTCATCTCCAACCTTCTAAGCACTCTTTTGCATCCACTCTTTTTAGCCCCTTCAACAACAATGGCTTTCCTTCCCGCACACGCCTTCTCGATGAAGTTTTGGCCAAATGGGAGAAAATTTATAATCTCCTAGGCCAGGGCTACTCTTATATAGCCAACCATCCAGGAGGCCGAAATCGAGATTCGTCTTATGTTTAGGGATATGGACACCGCTTCTATTGAAGGTACCAAGTTAGAGGAGGAATACGGGATCTTCCCCACCCTCTTCACTAACTTCCTGGAGGCTTACCATGTTGCTCATCAAGATGTTACTTTGGCCCACCTTGTGAAGGCACGCTATCGGGATCGGTCGGACGACTTGGTGTTGGCCGGTCTTATAGCCGACAATTATAAGAAGGCCCTCGACTATGGTAATGAACAAGTCTCCCTGCTGATTCGTGAGAGGAGAAACTTGGTAGAACGTTTGGCCACGTCCCAAATCATCTTCGAGCGCGATCCGCTCAACATTGTTTTAAAGTTCCAATGCACATGGCTGTGGAGGAAAGGTTGGACGATTCGACCCTGGATATAGCCGCGGGAGAATGCCGATCCATGACCTGGAATTTGCTTGTTGAGCATCACGAGGACAAGGTAGCCAACCTCAAAGAGAAATGTGAGCTCCTCTTCTTTAAGTTGGCGGATCTCGATTCTCGGAGCGATCGGTGTAGGCGGAGCATCAACCGTATGGAGAGTCGGTTAAACTCCTTTGTGATGCTCATTAGGGCTCGGTTGGCTTTACATTCCCACCCCGTTGATCTATTTGTAAGGCTTTCGATGAATGAAATGAATGCAAGTTTTTACTCATTTCATCTTGGTCGTCATATTTGTTTCGCAAGATAACCCCTTTTACTCTGCGAATATGTAAATCTCACGCTCCCGATGGTCAATTTAATTGGGCAGAGAGGCTCCCCATTCGAAACAATCTCTCAACAAAGATTAGTAGCGAGGAAACAAACGAATGCTCAAGGAATTTCCACTTCATCGAAAATATCGAGGCCGAACTTTTTTGTTGAATGATTTAGCAACTCTCTTGATAACACCGGCCATGACATACGGCCTTAAGTCTTTTTTCGTCGATCGGATTCAATTGGCTTGCTCTCTGCTGGATCCATTCGGCTTCCGTCGCCTTAGCTTGAGACAAGTATACGTAAGGAAGGAATTTCCACTTCAACTGGTAGAACGACCTCCATTCCATATACAAGAGAATACGGGGTTGCCCCGGTAGATGTCCGGATTGAGGTCCGATATGCCATAAGTGCAAATGGCAACCTCTCATGCCAATCGCGATAATTTTCAGCCGTCTTCGCTAAAATTTTCTTAATGTTCTTATTGGCAGCTTTCTATTGCTCCATTCATCTCGAGGACGATATGGGGAAGAGTTCGAGATGCTTGATCTTGAATTCCTTGAACAATTCGTCCATTAGTTTGTTGTTTAAGTTCGAGCCATTGTCGGTGATTATGGCTTCGGGTGAACCGTATCGAGCAATGATATCCCGGCGGATAAATTTCGCGATATTTCGTGCCGTAACCGCTAAATAGGATGCGGCCTCGATCCATTTGGAGAAATAGTCAATCGCCACCAAGATGAATCGATGCCCATTGGATGCTTTAGGGTTGATCGGACCAATCACATCAATGCCCCACATAGAAAATGGCCATGGTTCCGACACGGTGATGCAATTCATTTGGAGGAACATCGATCTTGTCTCCATGAATCGGCATTTGTGACGGTTTCGAACATCTTGAATACAATCGCTTTCCAACGAGAGCCGGTAATAACCTAACCTCGTGATTTTCTTAGCTAACATGTGACCGTTCATGTGTGGACCACGGATCCCTTCATGTACTTCCATCATCAAACGAATCGCTGCCGGTTGAGTCAACGCACCTTAGTAAGAATCGAATGACCGCTTGTATAAATTCTCTCCATTCAAGAAGAACTTCGAGGCCATCTTCCTTATGTACTTTTGGTCAGATACGGTACTTTTTTTCGGGGAACTCCTACTTCGAATATAAGTCTTGATGTCATGATACCATGGCTTACCATCGGGTTCATTGATCACGGCCATACAATATGCCGGCTTTTTTAGTACCTCGATCTTCGGTGGGTCAACCTCAAGTTTATTGGCGACTTGTAACATTGAGGACAAGGTAGCCAATGCATGCATCGAATCGATTATGAGTCCCGGACGAGATACTCAAATGAGATATCTTCAAATTCCTCCACCAATTCATCTAGATACTCATGGTAGGGTAGCAATTTAGCATCTCTCGACTTCCACTTTCCAACGATCGAAGGATAATCAAAGCGGAATCTCCGAACACCTTGAGTCGGGCTATCCTCATTTCAATTGCAGCACTGCAGACCGAGGATGCATGCCTCATATTCTACTACGTTATTTATGCAAGGGAATACCAATTTTTGCTGCCAGGGATAATGTTGACCACCTGGAGATATAAGAACCGCGCCCGTGCACGATCCCGATAAATTGACAGCTCAGTCAAAATACATAGTCCGAGATGTAATCCTCCATCGACATGATTCGATCCTCGAGAATAATAGGCATCATCATCTTGCCCCGGATTTTCAGCTAGGACATCTCGCTATAGCTCGTCCCTTGATTGACTTTTGGGACAAATATTGAACGTCAAACTCGGAGATGAGGATTTGCCATTTAGCAAGTCTACCAATCAAGGTGGGTTGATTAAGCAAGTATTTGATGGGATTGCATTCTGTCACCGAAGCACTTGGTAATGCAAGGTATATTGCCGAAGCTTGTGCAGTACCCGCACTAACGCCGCACATGTTTTCTCTACTTGGAGTACTTCATTTCGAAGTTGTGAATTTCTTACTCAAATAATAAATGGCTCGTTCTCTTCCATCCTCCTACTTCTCTTGGGCTAGCATAGCACCCAAGGATTCACTAAGGATTGTGAGGTAGAGGATTAAAGGTTGCTTCGGTGTTGGAGGAACAAGCAGGTGGATTCATGAGATCTTTGCTTGAGTTTTCCAAAAGCTTCTTCACATTCGCTATCCCATTGGACTAGCGCATTCTTCTTTAATAGCTTGAGGAATGGCTTAGCGGTTTCGATAAGCGAGAGATGAATCGAGTAATATAGTTTAGCCTACCCATCAAACTTCAAACTTTTTTAACCGTTGTCGGCGGCTTAAGCTCACGAATAGCCTTAACTTTCAAAGGGTCGACTTCAATGCCCTTACGCTTACCACGAATCCGAGTAGCTTGCCCGAGCTGGTCCCAAAGACACACTTGGCGGGGTTGAGGTGTAATTTGTACTTTCGGGTACGTCGAATAATTTCTTCGGCGTTTCGATGTGATCTTTTCCATGCCTTGTTTTTGCTATCATGTCATCGACGTAAACCTCAATCTCATTATGCATCATGTCATGGAAAAGGGCAACCATGGCTCGTTGGTAAGTGGGCTCCAGGCGTTTCGAGACCGAACGGCATTACCCGGTAATGGAACATTCCCCATGGTGTGGTGAAAGTGGTTTTCAACTTGTCATTGACATTCATCGGGATCCGATTGTACCCGGAGAAGCCATCCATGAATGAAAACAATTCAAACCTAAGATTGTCAACAAGTACGTCGATATGCGGGAGGGGAAAATCATCTTTAGGATCGGCCTTGTTCAAGTCTCGATAATCGACACAAACCCGAATGCGGCCGTCTTTCTTGCATGGGGACTATGTTAGCGACCCAATCGGAATATTCGTAGTCTCAATGAATCCTACATCGAGAAGCTTCATGACCTCCTCTTTGATCTTCGCACTAATTCCGATCCGGCCCTCTTGACTTTTGCACCACTGGCTTAGCCGAAGGATCGATCGGCAAACAATGCTCGACAATGGAATGGTCAAGACCGGACATATCTGCATAGGACCAGGGCGAAAAAGTCCTGGTAATCCTTCAAGAGTCGATCAAGCGCTCGAGACATTTCGAGGAAAGGCTTGCCCCGATCTTAACTTCTTTAGGGTTTTCCGCATCGCCTAGGTTGATCGAGATAATTTGTTCACCGGTCAAGGGCTTGATCTCCTCATGTCGTTCGAAATCTTGACGAACTTCCTCATAATCTGAGTGAACTCGTCCAGGTCGTATACTTCGAATCCACTAGGTTTCCCTCCTCATGTATCCCCCGGAGTTGTCCGTAGGAGGAATTAGAGCGGGAATGGTTAGCGGCGAAGTTTGGCGGATGATTGAAGTTTGGCGGAGAAGGCGGCCATCATTTCCTCCATCTTTCGGGACATCATCTCTTCAAAGCGCTCGGTCAAAGAGCCAAGTTTCTCGTTTAGGGCAAAGACTTGGCGGTGGCATTAATGTCGGTCATCCTCTTCGCGGCCGATCGAGTAATATGTGGAGGATCCGTGAAAAATTACTGTCGCAGATAACAAACCAAAAATGAGTACGGGGAGCAAGAATAGCGAGCCGGCCCATGGCATCCCTCTAGACTCAAACGAACAAAGTGATTATGACCAAAGAATTGAAACATGTAATTTTCAGTTTGTCCGCTTTTACGAAAAAATCCGTATTAATTCGTACGTTGGTCAAAATACGTCCAAATGTTACGAGCTTATAGTTGAGAAGATGATGAACAACTTTTATATTGACCAATCGGACTAGAAATGAGCGGATCAAATCAGTTTAATGTGTCTTTCCGAAACATTGCATTCAAAAAACTGTTATAACCGCAAGTAGTTGAGAAAAACGAAAGGCCATCTTAAATCATGAATTTAATTCTGAAATTTTGCAGGATATTAGTTGAAACATAGGTTTACAACTTTCATGTTTGGCATTTACTCAAAATTCGATTGTAGAATTTAGTAAAAATCGTACAACGAGGAACAAGCCGGATCGAATTGAGAACAAGCGATGAAATTGTAAAAACTACGGTAAGCAAAGTGTGAAATTGGAAACAAGACAATGAGATTCATAAACAATCAACCTAAACCATAGACCAGCCCAAAATAAAAATGAGATAACGGGCGTAAGAGACAAGAAATTACCGCTCATAGGAAGAAAATGTCAATCACAAAGACATGCGCATGAATCGTGGATTCGGATTTTAGTTCTTTTAGCAAAAATGAAATGAAAGACGAACGACATGTCGCGGCCTCGCGCACGTTCATCATGACTAGTTGCCGCCTCGCATACATAGTCATGACTAGTCGGGTCCAATCATCTCGGCTTGGTTCGGTCGACAAGGGCAACTCTCATGCATCATAGCCTCACGCGCATGAGAACAACCCTTGAGCCATTTTTTGAAGAACTCGGGATCCAAGTGGGATAACCTTTAGCGAGCCTTACCGCCAAGGTTAAAGAACCACATAAATACCATCCTGAAACTATCGGGTGACCGGGTTCGGTCACAAGTCAAGGTGGTGTAGTGCAATTATATTAGGGGCATGCACGACATTTTAAAGGCAATCAAGACTCCGATAGTTCAAAAATTAAAATTCTCATCACCAAGCTCGCAAAACAGAGGTTAGCCATGACTCCTCCCCTTATAACTCCCTTTCCGCAAAACCATTTAACACCTAGGAATTAAAATTCAACCAAAATTGCCAAATCAAGTAATTTTCCTTTTCATGAACTTATACGGCTTAAGTCCTCTTTGGGTCCCAGTAGTCGCCAAGTTGTCGCGACCTAGAAAAAAAAAATAAACAAGTCATCTTTTTCGGGCTAATGGATTATCGGGTTAATTAATTAACTAACCTAACTCGGACTCTCCCAAGTCCATACCAAATCGCAACTTAAGGTTCGAATGATTAACATGCAATGTGATTTGAATTTGGAGTCGCCACTAATCATTTTCGGTAGGTCGATTAGAAACCTAAATAAAATAGCGGGAGAAAACTATCTTATTTCTGCGAACCGGAGATTAAGAGTCAGGGGACTTGGTTACATTAATTACAACTAATGCCCTTTCGGTACCTTAAAATTCATGAAACAAATAATGGATTTGACAAATTTGATGAATTCTACTTGAAGATCAAAGAATCAATTTTTTTGGATTTTTCTTCCCATGACATTTTTTGAAATAAAGAAATTACATGAAATTAGGATGAAATAGGTTCAAGGTTACTCCCCAATTTGAACTCGTGCACCAAACTCGTGCTTCGGGCATCTTGACCATTGGACCGATTTGGTGACTCGTTAGACCGAGAAATCTCTTGGTCATATCTCTCCTTCACGCTTCTTTCTCATATCGCTAGAATTTCATGAGACCGCAATACGGGCGTTGATATTTTTTCCCTTTTGCTCTCCTTCTATTCTTGTACCATTGATGTCTCATCGTTGATATGCAGTTGTTATTTAACATAAAAACGTGAAGAGAAAAAAATCAGTGTAGAAAATCGAGCTAATTTGTATTCGAAATTAAAGAAAGTTAGGGAATCACTTAACTTTCTTTTCTTTGCTGCGAGCTTGAACGATAGTGATGAACTTGTGGCTTGTGTTGATGGGTGCGAGAATTGGCAATGGTAGCACCGAGCTTCCAAAACACTCAAGCCCTCTCAAAACTCTCTCCAAATTTTTTTCTCAAGAATTCTCTTTTTCCTCTCTAAAGAATTCCTCTCAAAAACTCTCTCAATTCTCTTTCACCCCAAAAACTCTCTCAATTTTCTTTCACTCCCCAAAAAAAAAACTCTTTCAATTCTCTTTCACCCCAAAAACCTCTCCTTCAATTCAAGAACTCTTCTTCTTTTATAGGCAAAATTCTTCATCCTTCATTCTTCATCTTCATTTCTTCACCTTCCATTTTCATCTTCCCTTCTTCATCTTCATCTTCATCTTCTTTTCTTCATCTTCATCTTCTTTTCTTCATCTTCATTTCCCATCTTCCATTTTCATCTTCTCTTCTTCATCTTCATCTTCCTTTCTTCATCTTCCATTTTCATCTTCTTTTCTTCATCTTCCTTTCACCATCTTCCTTTCCCCATCTTCTTTTGGTATTTGCAATGCGATCCCCGAAGTTTCAAGTATTTGCACATCTGATCCCTCGAAGTTCCGAGTATTTGCAATACTGTCCCGAAGTTCCGAGTATTTGCAATACAATCCCCGAGAAAATATTTCTTTCAAGCCCAAATCTTCTTGGTGCATTTTTCCACCGCATGCCTAGTCCGGACCCATGTTAAATTAAGCTCAAATTGTATGCCAATGCTAAATGAATATGTGAGATGATTTTTGTTTAGAACTAAAATTAGTTCTAATTTTTATGCAAAATAAATATTAGTCAAAATTTAGGCGTCAACAATGAGTAAATATTTGTAGCCGCCGCTTCCAGATTTCTTTGAAGAAAAATCAAAATCGGCCAGACATGAATTTAGAAAGAAATCAACCGAAGAAAAATTCGGCGAACGTAGGTCGGCAACTTAGAGGCAACTGAGGGCCTTGTGAAGTGAAAATAGCAGCACCTCATATGCCGATATCACATGAGATTGCAACAGGACCGTGCATGTGAATTTTCAACCTTAAGCACAACCGCATGTACTCTCACCCTGACCATCCATAAGAAGAGAGAGCCGTTAAGTCATGTACTCCCTCCGTTTCTCGTCTCGCTTTCGTTTTTCGCGGGTTTCCCATGACTCGGTCGACCTAGAGTCTCGGCTCACTTAGGGCGATTATCTCGCTTCCGTTAGCGTGTGCACGCTGCTCGAGCACTGCTAATTGACGACGCGTGGTAGTTGAATGCATGTGTTCGGTCTTGACTTGAGAAGCCTAGATGTGCGGTCGTGTTCGAGCCGTGGCGGCAGTTTTGGTGGCAATAAGTCATGACCGTTTGGTACGACAATTATTGGTGGAGAAGGCGGATTGTCATAGCCTTCCTGGTGGTATGAAGCCGGCATCGGTTGTTGGCGATATATGGCGATGGTGGTGACCGGAACGACAAGGCGTGGTCCCAAGGCAATGGTCTTGATAGTCTAAGAGGAACGGTGAGATCAGGATTCTTCTCTTGGACATCGTTTGGCAATCCCCTCGTCTTATCCTATCTGCCCGTTGACTTTGTATTTTTTAGACTTCCAAGCCCTCCCCGCTGCAACAAATCAAAATCTGTTTTTTTTTTGTCGAATTTTTTTAAGTTACTTAGCTAATTTTTAAATTTAATTTCTCTTTTAAAAATATTTTAGCTTATTTTGATAAAAATATATTACACTTGGCATCCACATGAACTATTTTTTTTAAATTGCCACGTGGATGCCATGTGGACTGACTTTTTAAAAACAATTTCACATAATATTAAAGAATTAACAAAAATGTCACATGTCTTGTTTGACCGGAATAGGCACTTAAGTGATCATTTTTTCTTCGATTTGGCACTTAAGTGATAAAAAAAATATTAACACTAAAATTAGCGCCGTTCACAAATATTGACATTCGATGTGTCCTTTTGCCAATATAAATCTATTGAAGAAGAGTTTGGCTATTTTTTTTTCTCGGTCTAGCTGTTTTGAAGTGTTGAGAGGTTAATAAAAATTCGTTCAAATCCAACTAGAAAAAAATTGCCGACCAAATCATTTTTATCATTTTTGTATCCCCATTTTTCTTCGGCATAAAGTAGGACTTGTAAGTAAAGATAGATGGAAATTATCCAAAAAAGTCTAAATTTATTGCATTTTTTCTAATTCAGCCATAAACCTTTTAATTTTGTCGATTGAGTCCTAAATATTTTCACAGCTTGTGAATTGAGTACATTCGACCAATTTTTGCTTAAAATTGTTAACGTTGATGCTTGTTATCTTATTTGATATGGTCGGCACTTACTTGGATAATACTTAATAATATTTTTTTGGATTTTTTTCATCATTTTCGTATCCCCACTTTCTTCGGCATAAAGTAGGACTTGTGAGTGAAGATAGAGAGTACTATAAACATGACCTGAGGGTAATCTTAGAGAATGAAGTCGTGAGATTTATGTAGATCACGAAACACGAATTTGGTTCTTGATTCACTAGGCAAAGGACAAGCAAAACTTTATTGTGTCGTGCCTAAGAATAAGATTTTTTCGTGCTAGTAAATTTTAATTAGTGTTGGTGAGTATCAAAAAAACTATTTTTAAAAACAAAGGAGCAGTGATGTTCCTTCTAGTTTCTCGACACTTTTAGGAAAGGAAGGCTGCCAACTTGACACCGACAAGATCTGTCGGTTATTTCGATCACACGATCTCCAATCAATGAGTCATTTATGTAAAACATGCGGAGATGATGTGTAGATCCACAATTGAGATTGTACCGTCCCGACAAGATCGCTAAGGAAGCATTTCCATTTATGAAACATGAAATTTCCTTAAGTTTGCAAATTACTAATTTTTTTGTAATAACTTTCCAACTTTTATTCGCATAACAATTTGAATTTACTAACTCTTACATGAAATTACCTTCCTAGATTAGAGCGACCTACCTACTTTTGTCATATTGAATTACCAATTAGATTTGGATTCCCAACTCTCATTTGAGTTACTCATGAAATTTATTTGGTTCTTTATATTTGTCGATATTTCTTGTCGTTTACGAACTTTTAGTCGCATTCCTCAGTAACACTTCAAATTTATCATTTCTTTTTAGAACTTACCAACCTTAATAAGAGTGATTACCAACTTTTCTTCGATTTAGGTTTTCTAGTTGTCATTTGAGCTACTTATCAAGTTTATTTAATTTTAGTTTTTCTTATGTTTTACCAACTTTTATAAGTTTTTCTCGGGCCGTACAAGGAGAAAACTTCGATATACGTTTCTAGGGGGTTCTAGTTTATCTACGTCTTATCGAATCATTGCAATTGACGTTCGATCCCGTAGAGAAGAAGATATCTCCGTACAATAGGTTTTTATGATTCGATAAATAATCATAGGACCGGTTTGGCATCGTGTCGGCCACGTTAGCCATGGGTATGCCAACCTATGTAGCACCAACACTAGACGGGACACGGGACATGACACGACACGACATGCCCACACGTGATTTCTCAAAAAATTGAGAATTCCGACACGTTGGGACACATTGTATATTATATATATATATAATTATCATTTTTAAAAACTCCAAACATCACGATATTATTGGTCTCCGGAGCCAACACTAGCATTAAGGAACTAGGGAACAATTCTTGAGTCCTTACCCACAGCATAAGCCACTTGAGTAACATCTGCCCCAATCGCCTCGCAAAGTGAGGACATGGCATTCACAGAAGAGATCCTTTGGGCCAAGAAAGCATTTGCAGCCAATTTAGAGAGCTCTGCGGACCAAAATTAAGAGAAAACCTATCAACAAGAGCAATTTGGCAAATAAAAACCCAAGAACGGAGAGATCTTTTTTTTTTTTTTGTTAGTAGTAATCGAGAGATCTCCGCCCACCAAAAGCGGGTAGTGGACATCTAATTAACTAGAAAGGTGAACAATCGCCAATAAAAGAAATAAGGAACGTTCTCAATTCATTCATAAAAGAAGTATGCTTTTTTTGGCTTAAACAAGTACACAAATTCATATAAACAACCTCCAATTTTGCATAAAATGCCAAAATCGATGGGTCAACAAATCGGATCCAATAGTCGCATACTAATTCACGACACAAAACCAAGATCACCAAACCAAAAGCTTTCACCTCAAGCTCGAACAATGCGGCGAACAGTAAAGAAGAGCAACAAATCTAAATAAGAGTGCCCACACATCCATCCTAAATAGCCACCAGATACGACTGAACTCAAAACTCCTCATCACACATAGATCTCAAAAAGAAGGGAAAGGATCCGAAAAGTTTCAGATTGAATGTCGCAACACGATAGAAGAGCGGACCCACAACACCACAATCTAGCGGCGAGCAGCAAACGAGATCGAGAGGCGAGAGCGAGAGAGCTTGAAGGAGGCGAACCAAGGAGACGAGGCGAGCCGAGGGCCCGAGGCGAGCCCGGCAACCACGAGGCGAAGAGCGGCGTCAAGGAGAGGCGAGGTGACAGAGCGAGAGCAGCAAGAGACAGACGCGAGACAAAGAGGACTCGGAGTCGGAGGAGACGTGCGGCAACAAGAGCAAACTCAAGCAAAGACAGATTGGGGAGGCCGAAAATTAGGTCACATTTTGGACTTTTTGAATTTGACCCTTTTAACCCCCGGACACGCGAGTGCCGCATGTGTCCGTGAGTTTGACCCTATGTCAACGCCCGGACACACGTTGACCACGTGTCCGGGCCATGTCCGAAAAGCGAAATTTTCCTCCAAAGGCGCGTCTGTGCTACATAGATGCCAACCACTCCTGCCATGTGTATGCCAAGTGCCAACTACTAGTGCCGAGTTCCTGCTCATGAATTTAAAGTCTTGAGATTCTAGGATTGTGGCTTAACTGCCTCTACTTCTCTTTTCTCCATGTTCGCATTGTAAAAAAAAAATAGCCAATGCCGATCTCCAACATGCCAAGCCTCCTGTTGGGCAAGCCCTATGCCTACCATAACCCGGTTGGCATAAATTACATGCATAACATTATATAATTATGAAGCCGATGATTTGCTCGATCTGGTTGATGGTTTACAAAGCAATATCTCTATGAAAATGACTACTACCTGTTTTGGCCATGTATATAGATGGATGTTATACATGACATCTTTTTATTTACTCGATTTTTATAGGCCACTCTACTTCATTTTATTTTTATTTTATCTTTTGCTTTCGTTCTTACCGTATAGAATACAGACTTTTCTTGGAAAACTTATTTATATTGCCATTGGATTAAGATTTGCTATCTTGTTTAATAACTAATACGGTTTACATAATACTAATTTTTATAGGGCTATGCAAGCCCTTGCCGCTGCAACCCTGTTGTTTCTTGTTTTTATTTTTTGGGTCAAGTTTTTAGTTTTCAGCTTATTTTTTAATATTTTAATCTTTTTTAACTTTTAACTTTTTTTTATTGTTGACTGGGATTTTTTAGCAAGCCATGTAGATGCCACATAAGATTTATGATAAAGCTCATCGGAGTTGGTGCTCAAATAATCGTTTTTCAAAAAAATTGACACTCGGTGATTAAAAAAAAAATAACACCAAAGTAAATATTGTACACAAACTTTGACACGTATGGTATTCTTCTAATGCTTAGCAAAGGACCTACTAGCCAGGTGATAACTTTCCCTCACTTCATCGTTTCTCTGTTAGATTAATAGTCTATGGATTCAATAATAGTATATTTATCTCTTCTTTCCTAGACCTGTCGAATCGGGTCGAAAATATTCGACTCAAATTAACCCATTTCAATGCAACAAACCACAAGAAAATTACCACAAAAAAAAAACATAAACATATTGCATGTGTGCAAATTCATTCATAAACCTTTTTAATTGCATTAATTTGATTCCAAACCTTTTCATGATTTGCCAATATACTCATTTTGACCAATTTTGATTGAAAAACACTAACATGTTGGTCGAGTCAATGTTGGTTGTCTTATGCAGTGTGGTTGAGGTTGACATGGGCAATCTTTTGAAATTTTTCTATTTTTTTAATTTTTTTTAATTTTTCTTCTTTTTGTTTTTTTCTTTCTTTCACGTCTGGTCTTAGGCATTGACTGACGAGGGCTTGGTGAGCCCGCAACCATCCAGCAAGGGTTGTCAAGTCCTCATCGGCAGCAATAAAAAATTAAGAAAATAGAAAATAAATAAATGGTGTAAAATAAAAAAATTCAAAAAAGTCAAATTATTGATAAAATTGTCCACCTTAGTACAAAAGGTGTCATATAAGACGGCCGACGCCCACCTCAACTATTTTCGATCAAAATTGACCGAATAGACTATACTTAGAAATTGTCAAAATGTTTAGAACTAACTTAGCCAAATTAAAATATTTAAGATCGAATTGGCATAATTACAATAGGTTTATTTTTTTTTTTTTATAATTTTCCCAAATCTAGTGTTGGAAATCGATTAGACCCATATTATTAAATCACTTTCGTGTTTAACCAAATTAAAGGATTTCTTGTCGACGACATTTCGTCTGCGCGTTATTAGACCGTTTTTATCTGCTTTTTTCAACTCTTGAAAAATGTTTGACCGAAAAAAAAAAAAACTCTTGAAAAATGAGAAAACGTGATTGTGTCGTGTTCGACAAGATTAGCCGCCCACGAGGCCGCAATCGCACACGTTACCAGCGACGCACGGAGAAAATATAAGAACCCCCTTCGGCCTTGTCCAGTTGTCCCCTCCCAAGAAGTGCTCTGTGCTTAACACCATGTCAACGGAAACTGCATCCTCCAATCTCCCAGTCAACCCTTTGGAGCATCTCCAGGTCACCCTCAATCCCGATGGCACCCTCAACCGCGACCGCCGCATCATACCGGTCACCTCCGCCGCACCCAATCCCACCTCGCCCACCACCACCAGTCCGGTCCTCTCCAAGGACCTCCCGATCAACCCTTCCCACAACACCTGGGCCAGGATCTTCCTACCCCACCGGTCACCGTCGTGCTCGGAGGAGAAACTCCCCCTCATAGTTTACTACCACGGCGGGGGATTCGTCCTCTGGAGCGCGGCTTCCACTTTATTCCACGAGTTCTGTGTCACTCTGGCGCGCGAGCTCTCCGCTGTCGTCGTGTCGGTGGAGTATCGCCTCGCCCCGGAGCATCGGCTCCCCGCGGCGTACGACGACGCGGTGGAGGCGCTGCACTGGGTTAAAGCCGCCCGAGACGAGTGGCTTGCGGGCCACGCCGATCTCTCCGCGTGCTATCTCATGGGCACCAGCTCGGGCGGCAACTTGGCCTTCCATGCAGGGCTACGTGCATCCGCGTCGCACGGCGACCTCGAGCCGTTGAAGATCCGAGGTCTCATACTGCACCACCCCTACTTCGGGGGCACCCAGCGGACGCCGTCAGAGCTGAGGATGGCGAACGAGCTGTCGCTGCCGCTGGCGGTCAACGATTTCATGTGGGAGCTGTCGCTGCCGCGTGGGGCTACGCGGGACCACGCGTACTGTAATCCAACGGTGGACGGTGGCTCCAAGCTCTCGGATGGGGTGGATAAGATGAGGTCGCTGGGGTGGAGGCTACTGGTCACCGGCTGCGATGGAGACCCGCTGATCGATCGACAGGTGGAGTTAGCGAAAATGCTGCAAGAGAAGGGAGCGATCGTGGTGAGGGATTTCAGGGAGGGCGGACATCATGGGATTGAGGTCAGGGAACCGGACAAGAGCAAGCCTCTGGTCCAAACATTAAAGGCTTTCCTGTGGACGACTTGACCACTACTTTTTCTTTCCCTTGAGAATTGATGCTTCCTCTTTCTTTATTTAATCATCAGTGCGTTGTACCGTTGAAAAGTTTTTGAAGTTGATTAGCACTCTCTTTAGTTCCAGTCGATGGTTTGTATGATAACAAGGACACTATTGAGTTATTGATATTGTAGCATATACCGTGACCTATCCTCTCTTGTTTGGTACTTGTTCATTAAGCATGATCCCTCTGCTCAAAATTTCCATTTCTAAGTCACTTTATCAATTGATATTTGGATTCCTAGCATGTACCATGGGACTTTTCTTGCCAAGCAATTGAGAGTCTTACTCAAACACGACCGGAAGTCTAATTTTTAGAACACCCAAATTCGAGATGTGCGAAGCATGTTCGAATATCATAAAAATGGAGCAAAGACCTCTAAAAAGGCATGGGATGCATTGCATTTCAAGAAGACCTTCTGGTCAAGTGGAGACGCACGAAGCATGCTCGGATTATTGCGAAAATGAATCGAGAAGGAGTGTCAAAACTTGTGATATATGTCCCTCTATTTTTATTTTTATTTTTTTGTGGAGGGGGGTACGTCCCAACCGTCCTCAACTAAAATTAGAGCTAGAGCTCGAGCCAGAGAGCCAGAGCCTCCTTCGGTTAGCATTGGGCGTTTGTCTTGACCGACTTCTACTAAAGTCATCGAACAAGATTTCCAACATCAAAACTATGACCAAAGTTGCCTCCCAAAAACTACCCATCTCCACTTTTGATGGGACCAACTATGATTATTGGGACATTTTGATGGACCTAGTCATATAAGACATCGTTAGGAAAAGATATGCTCTTCTGAAGGAAGATGCAAGTGTTTCGGCAGGAGCAACTGATAAAGGATACGAGGGTTGTTGGAGCGAAGACCGCTAAAAAGGCATAGGATACACTATCAAGAAGAACTTCCAGTCAAGTTCGAGATGTACAAAGCATGGTTGGATCAAAAATGGATCGAGGAAGAGTGTTGAATTTTGTTGACACCAAAATTTTGGCGACCTATTTAGTTATTCATTCCATAAAAAATTAGGAATTAACTCCGACCACCAAACAAAAATATTATTCGTTGAATTTGCATATTAAGGGACATTTTAATAGTAATAATCCCACATGAATTGTACTCGTATTGGACTGGTACTAATTGGGTACTCAACGATATTCCACGAGTTTTGCGTCACCCTGGCGAGCGAGCTCCCTACCGTCGTCGTGTTGGTGGAATACCTCCTCACCCCGGAGCACCGGCTCCCCATGGCATACGACGAGGCGGCCAAGGTGCTGCACTTGGTTCTCCCTTATTCTTGCAAGGTAAAAAAATCATAGGAAATCTTATCTTTTTTCATGTGAATAAAAGATGTCCTATTTTGATAAATAACAAAAAAATCTCTTCGTTGGCAGTGAAATTAGCTAACTTAGATTTTTTTTGTTTATACTAAAAAATCATTTTGATTATGTCTAAGGGTATCTGCGGGGTTGAGAGCTTGTTTCCTTGTCGAATAAAAAGATGACGTGTGATTACGAGAAAGAGAGGAAACAGAGCATATTGGCAGTCGGACCTTTTTCTTTTGGGGGGGAGGGTAGGATATGGATGGTAGTTGTTTTGGCCCATGGGCTTGGAGGCAACCCGGCCCGCTGGTGATGTCACCAAGCTTGGTACGATTTTTTTTTATAAATATTTGAGTCACCGAGCATGACACAGCCGGTGATCCACATTTGATTTCATCCTTATTTCCCCGTGTTGAAGTCGTGACGTGACATGTCCTAAGACATGTCTTATCCTAATTTCTAACACGAAGAGAGAAACCCAAAGAAAATGATCGTTTTCGAATTTTAGATTTTTCCATACAAAAGTCTAAGCCGAGGTGAATATTCATATTTATCCTAAGTTTCGGACACCCGACACATGTCCGACACGCTTTGGCACTCGATCAACGTGTGTCGGAATTCCAACACCCGATCAACGAGCCGAATATGCCACCAACATGGGTGTTCGGCTTTCTATAAGCGATTTTGATAGGTTGGGTCAAATTTGAAATTTTCTATTTTTAAGGGGTAAAAATATCAATTTAAGAAAGCCTATTATTCTGAAGAAAACTCCATCTAATCGCACACTTTGCCCGAACCCAAATCCCGATTGCATCCCTTCATCCTCTCGGCTCTCTCTTTCGTTATATTTGATGGCGGATTGTTTTTTATTTTTCACTTATCGTTAAATATTAAATTTAATGGTAGAATGTGGATTATAAATTGTTTTTTTGTCCTGCAAGTTTTATGGATTATTGCAATGAAACGTAGTTGAATTTGTCAATTGAAAACAAGGAAATGTAATTAATTTGATTCAAATACTTGTAAAAGTGATAATTATTCATATATAAAAAGATACATTCAATATACAACGTGTCGAAAGTATCTTTTTTTTTAAATGATGCGTGTTGTGTCAATGCTACATATCTCCTAACTTACTTTACACATGGAAGAGACTTTTGAAGTATTTTTTCACATCGCTTGACGATAGATTTTGTATACTTTTTATATATATACATTATACAGTCTCTCTCCATTAAACTTCTTCGCTCTTCAGGGAAACTCCGCAACAAACCTGTAGAATGAGTAAAGCCAAAGATCAATAGTTCCCTTCCCCCTTGGTTTTGGCAGCATTTACATTGGTAAAATCTACTTCCTTAACCTCCTTAGTATCTTACTTTCTTGCCACCGGGGCCAGGTTTTCTTCTTTTGGAGGCATCCTCGGCCTTAATTTTCTAGGAGAAGTTCTTTTCCCCAATGGACCACCCAATATTGACTGAGGTACATGTCGGTCGTATAACATGCAACATCCTTTTCTTTTCACATTCACAAGCGCCCAGAAAAAAAAAATGGAGAGAGACTCCACCCTAGGTCTAACAATTTGAAGTCACGAGGAATTTTCGTGTGCATATGTGATCAATATAACGGCCCAGAAATCGGAAGGTGTCAAAAAAGTCCTAAACTTATTACATTAATACAAATTTAGTCTTAAACCTTATTTGGGTACTAATTCGGTCCCTAAACCTTCGCTTGGTACCAATTCAGTCCTAAACCTTTTACATTTGTACCAATTAAGTCCTAAACTTTTTATTGATGCTAATTCGGTCCTAAACCTTTTATATTTATGCCAATTGAGTTAAAAGTGCCGGTTTTGATGGAAAATCGCTGATGTGGACATCGATTGTCCTACATGACACGGCTAACGTTAACTTAGACATTTTTTAATATTATTCTAGTATTTTAAATAACTTTTAAGCATTTTTTGGTTTTTTTAAAAATTATTTAAAAGTATCAAAAAAATATTAAAAAATTATCCACGTTTTGTGCCAACCGTACCATGTAGGATAATTGACGTCCACGCCGGTGATTTCGATCAAAATTGATCGAATTGACACAATTGGCATAAATGTAAAATATTTAGGATTAAATTGGTACTAATGTAAAAGGTTTAGGGTCCGAATTGACACTAATAAAAGGTTTATGACTTAATTGGCATCAATGTAAAAGGTTTAGGGATCGAATTGGTACCAAACGAAGGTTTAGGACTGAATTGGCACTAATGCAATAAGTTTATGACTTTTTTGACACTTTTCCCCCAAAAATCATGTGTGATCCTTTCATTCCATTGATCTTTATCATGTCAATCGATTGCGTCGGATCATAAGTTTTGTACTAAAATTCGAAGACGATCAAAGTTGCACGTATTTGCAAGGTAAAATCGTCAAATTGTTGAAGATTATTATTTGATTCATAGATCTCTTAGATCATGTGTGATTTATTGTGCGGAGTTGAAAAGCAATGATGATAGGAGCATGAAAAGAGATGGAGAGATAGAACTAACAAAATAAGTGCCGACCATATGGAGTATTTTAGAATCTTCTGAACTTGCAATTTTGTCCACGGTTGATGTATCCTTATTAGATAATACGATATTTAAAGGAAAAATAAAAGGAGGCAGTTCTAAAAGTAGGAATCTCTCACCTTACCTATCAAAAATTATCAAAAAAATCATAAACCTATTATACTTTTACCAATTTAATTCTATATTTTTTGTATTCGTGTCAATTTAATCTATTAGGCAAACTTTGGCCAGCCAACGCCAATATGGGCAATTTTAATAATATTTTAATAATTTTCAAATTATTTTAAATTATTTTCTCTTTTCGTTTTTTTTTTCATTTCTTCTTTCTCCAGGTTGGTCGTTGCCACTAACCGGCCAAGGGCTAGGGTCGAAGAGGTCAACCTCGCTAGCCTCGAGCAAAGCTTGCCCCCGCCGATGCTAGGCGAGGTCGGCCTCGCCAAGATCCGGCCTAGACGAGGTTGCCTAGCCATGTCGAGGCCGATCTCGCCGTGGCTAGACGAAGCTCGCCCTCGCCGCTCCTAGCCTCGGCCGGTAGCTACCAACGACTAGCTGGAGGAATAAGAAAGGGAATAAAATAGAAAAGAAAATATTAAAAAATATTTAAAATTATCTATATCGATCTTAGGTTGGTATTCACGTCAAGATTGGCGCATGTGACGTCGTTCTACACGCCACATCCGGAGTATTCTAATTGAAGAGCTCCACTAAAACATACTTTATATCAATCTGCTTTACATCTTTTCCACACTAAAAATCAATAAGGTTTGGTGACCTCTTGGTTAGGGATTCAGGAATAGATCTGTACCGGTGGGACGGGTCATTCGGGCTAGAATTCTATCTTTTCTAGAACATAAAGTATATGAACTTAAGTTGCTCGATTTTCGACTCTTCTCTTATTTGATCCGCTGATGTAGCTCGTCGCATCCGGTATTACCTAACCATTCACACGACGTACTCAAATAATATTATTTACATGAAACGGCGGTGTAATATATTGAATTTTAATTTGTCAGAGAAAGGGGCAATTCATTGGTCGTTGATGTACTTTTTTTTCCCCTCATTTTCTATTCCAAAAGAAAAAGAAAGGTGGAAGAAGGAGAATCTTTGAAGGTAGAGGAAGAACCCTAGTTTTGATAAGTATCGAAGAAGAAAAGGCAAAACCATGAGAGGACGTAACCCATGGATTCTCTAGTTTTGATATTCCGCCACGGTCCGCCCACAAAGAGGATATGCATCCGAGGAATTCAATAGTCACCTAGGACATGTCCGATAACGTTTCTTCCTAAAAATAATTTTTTATTATGGATGATTTTTCGATTTTGTTCTCGAAAACAGTTTATGAGGAAAGAACGCGTTTGGTAATTGTACGGAATTTTTATTCTAAAAAAAAATAAAAAAGAAATGCGTTTTCGTACGACAGATGATCAGCGAAAAAGTGGGAATGAAGAAAAGGTGGCATCTTTTTCACTTCTTGAACTTTAGTGTTTTGATGATTACATCAAGTTGATGACGTTTTCTGAATTGTAACTTCAAGATTCACTTCATTCAGTTCATTGGGCTATTTGATTGGAGTTTGTAGGAAACATTTTCTTGACGAAATGCTCCGGGGAAAAACAAGAAACCAGAACGCCCTTTCGCACCCCAATTTCCGAACCGAAAAAACGGGAGGGACAAAGCTAAAACAGCTGTTGAGAATAAATATTTCAAGGGCTACAGTAAATTTGACGAAGGTATTTGCTGACTAAAAAGAAAAAATGATTTAAGATAATCAAGATCCTCGTTAGATGCGACGAAGATGCAGCCCATTGCTGTAGCCTCCCGTTTTATAAGACCCGTGTCTCCATTTCATCTTGCTCAGATCCTTCGGTGTTGAATCCGGCCATCATCTCCCCACCGTAAAATCCACACGAAACTGCAATCATCTTCCCCGTACGTGCCTTCTCGCCCCTGTTTACTCGGCTTCTTCGGCTCAGAGATGGCTACAGGTCTGTTCTTGGTCTTGTTCTTGGTCGATTCGTTGCATCCCGCTACGCATGCATTTAGTTTCTTTGCCGTCTTGGTTTTCTCTTCATCCCCGCTTCAAGATTTTGATTGCCCATTTCCACCCATTTCACGCGCATCTCATCCATGTTCATTCTTGCAACTCCTCTACGAGTTCAGGAGCCATCTTTCCGTATTGGCAGTCGTGAGTTCCGATGAATATACCGCGATGAACGCTTTGATTTTGGGGTTCGATTGGGTATCAGAACGCTCTCGAGAGTTGAAACTGATGTTTGATCTTTATTCACCAACCATGCACCAGCTTTCCCCTGTTGTCTTCTCGGCAACAACGGTGGGGTTAGTTGGCTCGTTGTTGAAGGGGCGGTTGCATTCATGATGTAGATATTAATTGGATACGGTCAACGGCGACTCAACGACTCATCATCATTCTCTTCCCTTCATTTAGTGGGGAAAAAAGGGTGGTGATGGATCGGGTTGAGAGGTGGGCAAGTTCTGGGTGCTTTGATCAGGGAGAACGAAAATGGGGCATTGAGGGATCTTTCGATTTTTCTCCAACAGAGATTCAATTTCGAAAATTTTCGAGCACAGTGAAGTGTAGCTAGTAGGAATATATGGTACCAATGCTCTTATGAAGTTTGATCCATTTTCTGTTGAGCATGCGCGGCAATCGTCATTTGCGAGTATTCTTTTCATTAATTACATTTGCTGCAGCTCAATTTGATGATTGCACACAGTATTGACACTGACTTATGGCTTTATGCAGATGATTCTAATGATGCATCGCCGTATGGAAATGGGTGGCGTCCGGATAATAGTTCGCTTGTGGTCTGTTTTGGGGAAATGTTGATTGACTTTGTCCCAAGTGTTGGTGGAGTTTCGCTCGCTGAAGCACCTGCTTTTGAGAAAGCTCCTGGTGGTGCTCCTGCAAATGTGGCTGTTGGTATATCTAGATTGGGAGGTTCTGCTGCTTTTGTAGGAAAGGTGCCATTAGTTTTTTTGTTTTTTTTTAACTTCTCATCAGCTGCTAAAAGGACTACATTAACACTTCCTCTAAAAGCATTAGTTAAGATATAATTAATATGTATTGCAAATATGAAAAGATAAATTCTCATGTCTGATCTTCTTGTGACGTGTGCATTGAGTACACATAATTTTCTTCCAATCCTTGGAAGTAATAATCTACTATGTAGAGTTGGCTTAGTGAATGTCCGGGCGTTTGTTAACTAGACACCTAAAATGTACCATATGTTGCTGGCGTTAAATTTCTGTGGTGGTTATTTTCTTCTTTCATGATTGCCTTATATGGAGCAACAGCATGCACACCATCTTATGTCTGGGCATCCAATTACGGAAATAGCGCAGCAAATGCCTTGTCCTAAAAATCTCTGGCCCTGAAGTTCAGTTCCTGCTGATTGACATCCACTAGCTTATTATCACTTTCCCAACACCATCAACAACTCATTATAATTTTGTGTCACAGGTTGGTGATGATGAATTTGGATATATGTTGGCTAACATTTTAAAGCAAAATCATGTTGACAACTCTGGTGTGCGGTTTGATCACAATGCAAGAACTGCATTGGCTTTTGTTACCAATAGAGCTGATGGGGAGCGAGAGTTCCTATTTTTTCGTCATCCAAGTGCTGACATGCTTTTACATGAATCAGAGCTAGATGTTGAACTTATCAGCAAGGTTTGCTTTCTTTTCTCTCTTTTCCCTTTTCACGGATCATGGGATTTGTTGTTTTTCATTCCCATGCCCATTAGAATGAATACTATTAGTTGTTTTTTCAGGGGTGTCTATCTGGACAAATATTGCCGTTCTTTTCTTTTGGCCAAACACGGTTATTGAAATTAATAAGTAACATTCATTGCAGGCAAAGATCTTCCATTATGGTTCTATCAGTTTGATTGATGAACCCTGCAAATCGGCTCATCTTGCAGCAATGAAGATTGCCAAAAACTCAGGGAGCATCCTCTCTTACGATCCAAATTTGAGATTGCCATTGTGGCCATCTGCTGAGGCTGCTCGTCAGGGAATAATGAGTATATGGGATCAGGCTGACATCATTAAGGTTGTTGCTCATAATGCATGGGTTGCATATAAAAGGAAATGATGCATTACTGCTAGATGTGATTCTTCGTGTTCGTTGATGATAAATGATGCAGGCACAATGAGAGTCTCATTTAGATTCACTTCTAAACTGGCAGATAAGCGAGGAAGAAATTACATTCTTGACTGGAGGCGAGGATCCTAATGATGATAATGTGGTCTTGGACGGGCTCTTTCATCCTAATCTTAAACTTCTGATCGTTACTGAAGGATCAGAGGGCTGCAGATATTTTACAAAGGTAAGCTACCCTAGAATATCATGTGACGTTTTATTCTGCGACATTTATTTTAGTGGAAGAAAAAATTTCCCGAATCCTGGTTGGTCATTGTACTTGAACTCCTTTGGTCGAAGCTTCTTTTTTATTAAAATCATAAGAACATCCCCTGAAGTTAATTGCTTGAATTTAATGTAATGGACACATTGTCATTGTTGAATAGTTCCTTATTAACTGGATCAAACCTTCTTCTTTTTGGAGGTAAAGCTTATAAACTAACTTTGTATTGGCAAAGCTCATCAGTAATTATCATTTTAGGCCAGAAAGGTCATAGGTTAATTGACAAAACCAAATTTCTGCACAGGAATTCAGAGGCCGGGTTGCTGGTGTTAAAGTAAAGGCAGTTGACACAACTGGGGCAGGCGATGCTTTTGTTGGTGGGATACTATATTGCCTGGCTTCTGACCCTAATCTTTACAAGGTACGAATGGTTGTTCTAGAATTGGCTGACTTATAGCTACTTATCTGGTTTGCTTAATACGTAAGAGCTTCTGACGAATAAAATCTAAGTTGAATGTAACTGATGGAGGTGTCGTTTGCGAAGATAAGGCTAGAGAAGATGTCGAATCCCTATCAGTAATGCATAACAGTATGGCTCTTCTTTCAGCTCATCGAGGCAAATGGAAAAGCGGTAGAAATGCATCATGAGCAAACACCATTGTCTAGTAAATCCCTTGAAAGCTGCATAATGCGAACATATGCTAATTCATAATAGCTTCTGTCTAAATTCCAGTTTCAATGCTAAACTAGCTATATTTCATCAATATGTCGGGAGTCAATTGTTTTGTATTAAGCATGTGATGCAAGTAACCACCTTTCTCGGCATTATTCACGATCTTGACGTTGTCTGCATGAGGGCTTATAGTCAATTTAAGATGGCTATGGGCATAAGCACAATTAGATGTTTCAAAGTGTTTGCCTGAGACATGGTTCTTGGAGGCTGAACGAGAAACAGAACATTTGTTGACTGCTAATAATGATAATGTGCTCTGCATTATGTCAGTACTCTGCATTTTTTCCCCTGTCATGGTAAAAATTTGACCTTGGGCGCAGGATGAGGGGCGGCTAAGGGAAGCGTTGCTCTTTGCAAATGTCTGCGGTGCAGTGACAGTGACCAAGCGAGGAGCTATTCCTGCACTACCCACAAAAGAAGCTGTTCTCAGTTTGCTGACACAGGGTGCTTTGTGAAGGGAATGCAAAGAGCATATCTCATCAACTATACTTTTCTGTCCTTCTCCCCCAGGAAAATAAGCAAATGTAGAATTTCATTTCCTATACAAAGGTGGTCAAATCATTCATTTTCTCTGCAATCTGTGTCTATCTAATTTAACTAAGAGCATTAGGGGACCAAACGTCGCAAACCTCCAATTTGCTGCGATTCATTTGATCTTCGCTCTTGGATTATGCGCAACTTGTGGCTTGTCATTGCTTTCCTTTATAGCTGAAGCTCCTTGGTAAAAATATACTCCTATTCGTCCCATCAACTTGTTGCAATTCTTCAATAGGTACGTCTTAGATGCAAAGATCTTATTCCTCTGACCAAAAGTTTTTTGCATAGGCCCAAATAAGCATCAGACTCAGTTATCTGGACTGGAGGGACCGAGAGATGACTGAAACTTTAAACTCATTTAGATCATCAAAAGCTGCACCCTGAGTAAATCTCTTTTGTTGTATGAGATGCACAGATTCTTGCCCCAACATATCGAACACACATGATTTCAGAAGTCCTTTGTCAAACTGTTAGTCCAGAAATCACGAAAACGGCATTTCTTAGTTGACAAGTGATTGGTATGGCGTTGTCACTAATCAAACAAATAAAAAGAGTATGGTGTTGCAATCTGGGTAAGTCAAAAACTGATTATGCATCACAACTGGCATATGCTAGGGAAGAGGGGGAGGGGAGGGGGAGAATATATGTCTCATAGACATTGGGCATTTGCCTACCGGGTTTGATGAGTTACTAAGATGTAATTAATGGCAGCTTCTGGCTCCGCACATGAAACAGGACATTGCCAGGGGAACTACAGCTGGTGTGGGATGGGGAAACTATGAGGAGCACAGCGGCCTAATGTGGCTCGGCTCTAGAGCCTCCTCGCTCATCATGATATTGAAACAGATGGAGTCACCAAAAGTTTAGCTGATGAAGATGAAAAGGAAATGGATCTTTGGAATCGATACATGGCCAGAAATGACAGGGAAGGCAGATGACTGGAGAAAGTTCAGCCCAGAAGGAAAGAGAAAGGTCCCCACCCCACCCTAGCTGGACGATTGTAATAATTTTTAACACAATTTCTGAAGGTCGCGTTAGCCTTTGCTTAGTATCTACTAATTTCCCCCTTGGAATTTTCATTTGTCACTTCCAGCTGAGTCCTGTAGAGTCCTTGCAATTTGTTATCACCCTCTGTTTGCATATCATAGTTGAATAATCTATGTAAATTCATACGCTATCTGAACTGGTTTCAAGATTAGATAAGCTGATATGAGTATGGAGTTCCCTTCTTTCGAAAGTCCAATGGTCGTTGCCAAGTGAAAAGGCACTTGGAAATTTTGGGAATATAGTTGGCTACTTGAATAGCAAAAGCTTGGAAGTTTTGCACTTGTCTGTTCATAGTGTGCCAGGTTAACATTCATGTCTCAAGTATTTAAGGGATCGTATAGTATTGGAATATGAAATTTTTCGTGCATGCATCTTTCTTTTCCTTCAAGTCCACTGGCATTTTTCATTTTCCTTCTAAGGTTACGGGTTCTTTACTAAATTAAGCTTTGATCCTCTTACTTTGTTTCATTCTCTAGTGCTGGTAAAGGACTATTTTATTACATTCTTCCCCTTCTTCACATGAACTAAAATTCCAACATGAGTTGTTCATCAACAGCCATTTAGGAAAATATATAGTTTGACCATGCTGCTTTAAAATACAACTCCATTACACTCGACCCAAGTTCGTCTTGTGCAGCAGTTATGGCGATTTCCCTTCTACAATCCAAGGTCACCATCAATCCCTAAAGCTCCAATAAATATACCAGCATCAGTTTCGACACCCCTAAGAGTAGCTAATCAAACCGGTACAAGATTCCCACGAACCTAAGATAACAGACCCTAGGAGGCAACGTAGTTGGTCCATAGAAGAAGAGAACAGATCTATAGGCCTCGAAAAGCCTGTCCTGTCCTCAAAGAACCTCCAAGCAAATCATTAAATGCACCCTTTGGTCAACCCAACGCAACCATCGCCCGTCCATCCTTCCAATCTCTCATCATTAATCCCCCATTATTGAACTCCGCAAACAATGTCAGCATGCGACCAACCTACTGGCCTACCACCATTTTCTCACGCCAAGCATTTGAATTTTTCCCGCTCGGCTCTCGAGTTCCTGTTTTCCCTGAGATTTCGGCCATGGCCATCGCCACGGCCACCTCCGCTTTCTGCCACTGCCATTGCTCGCTCCTGGTGCTGTAATATTATTGCTGTCGAGCAATAAATGGCGATGAACCGCCCAGTCGGGTTCGTCTGGATCTTTTGCTTCTCAAGAAGGCAACCCGCCATGTATACGCAACAGACACGGTCCTAACCTGGCCTGACCTGACTGTCTCCGCCATGCCATTCCTCTTGACTAAAACAGGGCTTAGTGTCCCCTCTCTCCCTCGTCTTGGTTTAACTCCCCTCACTTTCCTCTTCTACTATACTGACGATGACGAGGGAGTACATCACCGCTCTCGGACAAATCCATAACTCTCCATCCAACATCTTCCTGAGAAAGCGGGACATTTTGATTGATGCCCTTAAACTTTAGGGTTTTAATTCTCATGTGTCCTCTTTTGTCTGGGCAGTTCCGGGCCACGGGGCACGTTCGCGTCCATAGCACCCGGCGTCCTCGGCATGGTCATGCGCTTTACTGGGGCCCTCTTTTTACGATATAGGGGGCTACCATTGAATTAGATGGGACGTCTCCTGCCTCAACAATTAGTCGACCACAATTGCAGTAATTCTTCGAGCTAACCGCAGTTGAAAAGTAAGTGAATCCGGTGCATTAACTGCAATATGAATCTTGGGTTTACCTCTAGTTTAAGCCAAATTTTCAATTTTAAGTTGGGCTATATTTTCTTTTTTCAACCTTGAGTGGTGGATTACAAATTTTGGGCATCACATGCATTTATATGGATCCCAATGTCCATATTTGTAACCTAACAATAAAAAAAAAAACTTGATGAACTCGAATTCGAAACTAGCTTTCTATAAAGTAGGAAATGACGTCTGTAGGCGAGAGCCGAGATGCCCTTGCTTGCTGCAAGCAAGGGGCTTGCGGCCCTTACCTGTGACCAGGCATGGTCGTCGGCCCAGTTGGAGAAAAAAGAAAAGGAAAGGAAAGGAAAGAAAAAGGAAAAAAAAAAAGTAATATACATTTCACAAAACTTGCAAAAAATTATCCACGTTAGTATGGTCGTGCCTTATAAAATAGCCAGCCGGCCTCTATGTCAGTGATTTTTTGCCAAAATTGATCAAATATACTACATTGACAAATTCCCAAAAGGTTTAGTATTTTTCTTGTGCTTTTCCCTAATATCAACACATGAAAAGCACGATTGCCCAAGGTGAAAGCAATTTGATAGTACACTTGTTGATATTCTTGGGGAAAACTGTCCAAATAATCCTAAACTTATTGTATGACGCCAATTTAGTCCTAATTTTTTCAATTCGATTAGTTTAGTCTTAAACTTTTGAAGATTTCTAAGTTAGTCTCTTCGACCAATTTAGGTTTGAATCGCTAACGTGGAAGTCAAGAACTTCTGTCCAAAAGATTGAGCCATTAGATGGAAGAAACAAATATCGAGAGTCTCATTTGAGCAACTTATATTACCACCCCATGGGATCGTAAATAAGAGCATTTCACTATTGTTCTTTCTAATCTTAAGGTGCCTCAATATATTTTCAGGGCGAAAATTCAAAGCTCGCTATGATTTTTACACAAACGCCCACCTTCTTCCCACTCATTTAATATGCAGATACAATATTAGGGCTAATTTCCCCTGTGGTCATATCCACTTTTTGTTTGTTTAGTCGGAATGGTCATATTCACTTTCAGACGTGCACACGGTAAGAAGGGGCTCCAAAGCTTTTATATGGTCCCTTCTGCAAACCGTTTGGATGCCATTGACTAGTCCTAATGCGGTCGCTTTTGTCACGACTCAACATAGGTTGTCCTTAACTTTTGGGTAATCAAGTGTCTAGGGATTTATAATCAGTTCGCATCCGGGTATGAAAGAAATGCATCTCTTCATCGTGAAAGTCGCATTTTTTTTTTGGCCTTTCCAAGTGTTTCCCATGTGAAGATTTGAATAGAAATTGCCAAGAAGTTTCTTGTCACCCTGCACTGCAACCAGATGAACAGTACTCACGGAGCATTAAAAGAGGGAAGGCCCCTCCATCATGATTGATGAATGTACGGACAGCAGCACATCTTGCCCGGCTACCAAGCTACGGTTCTCTCTCCCTTATCTTATCTTAGGCAACGAAGAGGTGAAAAGAAAAAAAAAAGTTGTAAAGCATGGACAGACCGTACCTTGTGAATCCCCGAGCAAATCGGGGGATGTATGTTCGCTCCAACATCCATAATTCGAGACCTAAGCAGCACGTCCCAGGAAGCTGCTCCTGCGCCTCGTCCTGTACAGGACTAAACGGGACTTCTTGGATGTCCTCGATCTTAAATATAACCATTTCCTTTTGGTTTTTGGAAGTCCTAACCGAGAGCGATTTCGAGTGCCCTTACCAAGTTGCATTTCTTTACTAAGGGATGCACAAAGCCCTAATTCAGCTCAGATTAAATAAAAACCAAGCGGATCGAACATGTTCCGATCCGATCCGATCCATGACGTTGTCATGATGCTCCATCGAGAATTTGAAATCCATGCGTGCATGGGGGACAAGTCCACGGCACACTCACTCACGGCTGCAACATAGGAGCGCTACAGCTACCGGAACATTATAGTAATACGCTAACAGTTTATTATTAATACTGTCCTTAATTACAAAGCGCCTCTGATGAATATACAATAAGGCAAATGCAAATGGATTCCTCTGCCCCAAAAGAGTCTGAGCCAATCGGAGGCCGCGCCATTGTCGAACTCCCGACCTGCTGTCCTACGTGTAATCGGTCAAGCCCCTTTTCAAGGAGTCCCCATCCCCCTGGTGATCTGACCCACATCGAGCATCTCATCACGTGAATGACCCATATGCTTTCTGGGTCGGCTGTCTCGTCATCTTTTGAACAAATTAGACCTCCCCTTCCCACCCCCTTCAGTACGCTCCCCATACATGTCCTCATGCCATGGCCACGGCCGTTTCTTGGACGAGCGTGTCCAGTATGTCCCGCTCTATTTCTGCGACCAACCCATCTCCTTCTTCCTCGAATGCCCTCATTCTCTGGTGCTTCATGTGAGGCAAATCTTTGTCTATCAAAGCATCAACGTCCTCGAGGACTCGGCAGTCTGCTCTGGAAAAGCTCTCGATTTTGGTGCGTAACGCGTCGATTAGTTGCGACCCTTTATCGTGAAGGTGATAATGACAGCGACTCCGGTGTTCAAATGCACCTACCCACGGCTTCAGATTCAGACAGGGCTTCAAAACTTCAACCAAGATTTCGTCCAAGAGATCAAACAAGAGCTTTCTGTCGCATTTGTGTTGCAATTGACCCTTCAACGTCTCTGTCGGAGCGCCAGCATCGCCATCTGCAGGGGACGTATTGGAGAAGACGATCTCGAGGTGGCCGAAAATTGACGGGTCGAGTGGGTGAGATGGGAGAACCAGCTCGTGGAGGACAATGATGATGTGTGCCTTTCGATGCCTAAATGTTGCAGTACTAGGGTAACGTACTGCAATTCCGCTGCTACAGCTCCGGTGGCGGCGGAGGAAGCGCCACCATTCGACCTGTCGTCCTCACTTTTCGGGCACTGAGCACATGCGTCGTTTCTTGCGGGCTCGAACCACCAGATAACTGCGAGCTCTGCTTTGATGCGTGAGGACCATGCACCTGCGACCGCCCCCATAAACTTCATAACTAATAACTACAACAATATCCCCAAGTAAAATGCATGACCCAACAGAAATTCAGAAGGAAGAAGCAAGGAGGAGAGGAAACTAGCTTAACGTTCACTTTAAAATATCAAAAAGAAAAGTTTTGGAAATGGGTCAAAAATGAAGAACCTGTTTTGGGGGATTT